>CP144697.1:19790836-22190836 GCA_036885675.1 Vigna mungo | reverse complement strand
TTATGTGCAACAATAGGGAGGAGTATTGGAAAGTTAGATCAAAATCATGAATCAAGTATGCAGGAAAGCAACCTTTGTCAACTCATCCAGAGTCTCATCACCCACCTCTGTAAGTGGCTCCTCCTATATTGAAAAAATAGGGGATCAACATAACTAAAGGAGCAATGTACTCAGAGTAAAACATCAAAAATCAACATAGATCAAGTGAAGGCAAGAGGGTATTCTATATCTTTGGTAAAACAAGAAATCATAATCAATTATTGGCCATGATGCACACATACAAAAGCTGGATCAAACATAAATCATAGTCATTATGAATTGTTTCCTACAGTGTACATACAACTTGGAATAGTATGCATCTTAGTGTTTTTGACTCACTAAAGGCAATGTTTCTATGTATATACTCTACATTTTTAAGTCTTATATATAGTTGCATTGGAATTTCAAAACTTTTTTTAAAGGGTTTGAAACTTCAAAGATTCGTATCAGTGAAGAGTAGAAAAATATTGGTATTGGATTTCATTTCACACAATGCAATGACAGCAACTGAGAGGAGAGTTAAGTACCTCTTGATCATTAGTTTTGTTCACATCTATACACTTTAAACAACTAATGCTGGCACTCTTCAACAGGCTACGTGCACTGCAGTTTGGCTTGGAGGGTCCGTTTTGTGCAGCTGGATTTCCAGAATCTGTCTCATCAACTGCTGAAGTTGGATTTTCAGCACCATCATTTTGATTATTTTCATCCTTGGGAGTTGGAACTCGCTCTCTGGAAAAAGTAAATTGAAACAGTCAATTCAAACATTGTAAAGATAATGTCAGGAACAGTCTTGTAGGCATAACTACCAGTCTCATCTACAAACATTGTAAAGATAATGTCAGAGACAATTTCTTAGGCATAACTACAGTTTCATCTACAAACATTGTAATGGTAAATACTACTCTAGATTATAATTTTGAACCGATGATGGTAATAAAAGATATAGATAAAATAAATCTCCAAAAGAACAAGACTTTAAGGATGTGTTAGTGTGCAAGTGTGCAAATCAAGTACTTGAACAGGTTGGCCAAGTTTAACAAAGACTTACCAAGGCAAGGAGGCATGGTGCCTCAACAATGGAGTGCCTCGTTCACTTTGCCAAATACTCCTCAAGATGTGCAAACTGTCACTTGAATTGATCAACCCCACTGCAACAAAATAACACAAAATTACGGATTAAAATCCCGATAAAGCAGTGATTTTAAAGGTCCAAGATTACACAGCTTTGAGATATACAGAAAAAAAAAAAAGGGCAAGAAACCATCAGTTGCTTCTCAAGAGTAATAAACAAACACTATACGTGCATGCCAAAACAGGTTCATGAATCACAAACAAAAACTAAACATGCAAGTTAAATGTTTTGCTAGTGGAGGCTATAGCTCTTTATATAAGAAATTGTGCAGAAAAAAATCTAACAGAAATTTGGTGCAGTGCAGCAACAATAAATGTAAGGGATCCAAATCAGGTATCATAAAAGTTGGCTCAATATCTTCTCTCCTTTAGCAAAGGACATACATGTCTACCAGTCTCATCAGCTTTCACATATACATGAAGCCATTACCTTTCAGATGCATAACCTTTATTTTGATTCAGGTTGTTCTGCAGCCGGATCGATCACATTCCGGCTATCAGCATGGTATTCACACGAGATCCGAGACGGTTTAATATCATTTCGTTTAAAAAAAAAAAACCAATAGCTTTTAGTAAATTATCAGCAATGAAAAAGCCATGAACTATACTATTATAGATCAAAAGAATTTTAAAAACTCCCTTGGCAATAATTTCAGAATACAAACATAACCCTCGTTTGCAACTCTACCTTTGAATAGAGTGTGAGTAATTGTGCTGTACATTACTACATCAGGCTTTCTTGACAACCCCTTATATATCCTTGTGTAATCACTTGTCATGAATGTTGAATGCTTTCTTGAGGTAATACAAAAATCCTAACGTGATTTATATGAATTAGATCAAGAAAGCACTCAACCTTCATTAGCGACTCTTAAAGAATGACAAATTCAGAGCTAATTGCCTTGATCTCCATCTGCTTAGAAAGGAAAATAGAAGATTGTGACCGCCAAAGAAAGGGGACTCAATTAGGTATTCATCTTTTCAACTATCTTAATTAAGTCATAATATTTGTAAATTATCTTAATTAAATCCAAATATTTGAAAAATTAAACTAATTATGCTCTATCTCTTAATTTTTCACAGACGAAGTTAAAATGTGCTGAGATGGATACGCTGAATATTTTGTTGTTTAAAAGATACGTTACCAATGATGACATGGAATTTAATAAATTAAAAAAAATAGAAAAATTATGCAAGAAAAAAAAAATGGTCTGTACTCAGAAAAACCACAAAACCCAATTTGGAAAACCTTCGAACCCTAAATCGCCATTGTCTCATCATCCTCGTCGTCATCTCCTTTGCAAATACAAAAATAAAAGATTATTTTTTATTACCATAAATGTCGGAGGCAAAAGACCCGAGGATCAAGCTCTTCGGGAAGACGATCGCCTTGTTGGAGATTCCGGTTGTATCCGTTGGAGCTCCGGCTTCGTCTTTTGGTGACCTTGTTAATGACAGTGTTGAAAACAGCCATGCTTCTTCCTCCAACTCCTCCATAGAGTCTCATACGCGAGATGAAGGTGTTCTGGACGAGGTATGGAGAATTTGGGGTTTGGGAATTTGGTATTTTGACCTTGACCCTTTATTTGAAATTGGGAAAATTAATTTGGCTTGGGCATTGAAGATTCCGTTGATTTTTGTGGGGTTTGTTTCAATCTGGAGAGTGATTTGGTGGTTTGTTTCAAATTTTCAGTCCCCATTCAGTGGTTCTACTGTTGTTTTTGACTTAGTGAAGCTTGAATTTTTGGTGGTTCAAGAGAATTTTGGGTGTATGGTTTGGATGGTTTGTTTTGTGTTTGAAACAGAAAGTGAAAGTTTTTGAAATAAAAAACGATTATTTACATATTTAAATTTCTAAGTATATTGACCATGTTATTCTATTTTACTGAAAAATGAACAAAATTATCCATCTACTTGATTTCTAATGATTTCTAGTGTGAATTTAACGTTTTATTTCTTATTTTAAATCCATGTTTAAACTTCACGTAGTAAAAGAAAATCGATAATAATATATTAAGATATTTTAAAATTTGGTAATACAAGAAAATAAGATGATACTTAACATAAAAAAAATCAGACACTATCATTTTAAATATATTTAGATAAAATTGTTAGTGTTGTTTTATATAACGTATCGTTTATTTGTGTACTCAAAGTTTAGTTTTATCATGCCTTTGCTCTTTAAAGAATGCTTGAATGATGTTAAAGAAAATAGTATATAAAAATTATCTTTTATTTATAGAATAAGCATCCTAATTAATAAAATCATAATTAGAGAGTGATACTCAATTCGTCTCGTTTTATTTAACAATTAAGGCTTCTAACATGGATTGAGAAATGTATTTAATATTTTTAATTTCATAAATAGTTATCTATATAATAAAAGAAATGTTCAGTGTTTAATTGGCATAATAATAGAATAACTACAAAATTTTGTCAAAAATATTGTTATGTAAAGTGATTCACATTTATAATATTTATTTCATGTTCGGGTGATAAACATAATCGCTAGTAAGTCTTATTAAGTGAAGACTTATAAGTTTATAAATTAGCTATTTCAAACTCATTAATTTTATTTGAATCATTTAAATATTCTAGTCATTATTATAACAGTAGATATGAACATTATATTTCGTTATCAATATAGTATATTGAATTTAAATTCAAATAAATACTTAGTTATTAATATATCAATAAAGATAACAAAAATGAAAATACAAAAATATAAAAAATAAAACAGGATAAACATTTTTCGTTTGGAAACTTTGACACCAAATTAAAATTCGTCGTAGTTTTAATATATATACTCAAGAGATTAAAATTAATTAAATTTACAATTATTGTTATGTTTATCATATTTATACAATATTAATCTTTACCTTAAAGTAAAATTAAGGTAATGTATCATTAAAAAAACCTAGAAAATACAATAATAAGACAATGCTTACATTTATTAATAATTTTCAAAATAGAAAGAATATCATTATAAAAAAATAATACTCCATTATTTAATTTAAAAAAATTTAAAATAACACAAAACTATATAATTTATCTTTTCAATAAAAAATTTAAAAGAATATAATATTTTAATAAAAATAAAACAAATAAATTATATCATTTGAATCCAATAGCATTAATTTGTTTGGACTAATTAACAATGTTTTAGATTGATATTTTAATTAGAATATATCAAAATATGTAAACAATCCAAACGTGATAAACTTAGTTGACACGTAAAAAAAAATTAATACACAGATGGGAGAATTATATTGGTTCATTTTTCAAGTTTTAAAAATCAAACTCTAAAAATTTAAAATATAAACAAATTTTAATTTCACATTAAATTTCAAGGACTAAACATATTTAATCGAAATGAAAACTATAATATCATCTTTAAATTCTATGCAAAAGCAAGACCAAATTCTGCTGTAAAAGAAGAATTAAGGTGATTGGTACAATCCCTACTTGCTCCAATAAGTACTATAATACATTGCGCTGCAATAATAAGTACTATTACACAAATATATACTGATATGACTTCTTGCAGATATAAAAAAATGATACTTAAATACAACAAAATCCTACAGTTAACTTCTACACCCAAAAAAATGTGAAGGGTTTCTGTGCAACAATTCATTTTCTCTTTTGTAAAGGGAGGAACATTGGAAAGTTAGATCAGAATCATGAATCAAGTATGCAGGGAAGCAACCTTTGTCAACTCATCCAGAGTCTCATCACTGACCTCTGTAAGTGGCTCCTCCTATATTGAAGAAATAGGATCAACATAACTAAAGGAGAAATGTACTGAAAGAGTAAAACATCAAAAATCAACATAGATCAAGTGAAGGCAATTGGGTATGCTATATCTTTGGTAGAACAATAAATCATAAACAATTATTGGCCATGATGCACACATACAAAAGCTGGATCAAATATAAATCATAGTCATTGTGAATTGTTTCCTACAGTGTACATACAACTTGGAGTAGTATGAATCTTTGTGTTTTTTATTCACTAAAGGCAATGTTTCTATGTTTATATACTCTACATTTTTAAGTCTTATATATAGTTGCATTGGATTTTCAAAACTTTTTTTTAAAGGGTTTGAAACTTCAAAGATTGGTATCAGTGAAGAATAGAGAAATATTGGTATTGGATTTCATTTCACGCAATGCAAGGACAGCAACTGAGAGGAGAGTTATGTACCTCTTGATCATTACTTTTTTTCACATCTATACACTTTGAACCACTAATGCTGGCACTCTTCAACAGGCTACGTGCACTGCAGTTTGGCTTGGAGTGTCCGTTTTGTGCATCTGGGTTTCCAGAATCTGTCTCATTAACTGCTGCAGTTGGATTTTCACCATCATCATTTTGATTATTTTCATCCTTGGGAGCTGGAACTCGCTCTCTGGAAAAAGTAAATTGAAACAGTCAATTTACAAACATTGGGAAGATGATGTCAGGAACAGTTTTGTAGGCAGAACTACCAGTCTCATCTATAAATATTGTAAAGATAATGTCAGAGACAGTTTTGTAGGCATAACTACCAGTCTCATCCACAAACATTGTAAAAGATAATGTCAGAGACAGTTTTGTAGGCATAACATAACTACAGTTTTATCTACAAACATTGTAATAATAAATACTACCCTAGATTATAATTTTGAACCAATGATGGTAATAAAAAATATAGATAAAATAAATCTGCAAAAGAACAAGATTGTTAGTGTGCAAGTGTGCAAATCAAGTACTTGAACAGGTTTGTCAAGTTTAACAAAGACTTACCTAGGCAAGGAGGCATGGTGCCTCAACAATGGAGTGCCTCGTTCACCTTTGCCAGAATGCTCCTCAAGATGAGCAAACTGTCGCTTGAATCGATCAACCCCACTGCAACAAGATAACACACAATTACGGATTAAAATCCCAAGAAAGCAGTGATTTTAAAGGTCCAACATCACACAGTTCTGAGATATGCAGAAAAAATAAAGGACAAGAAACCATCAGTTGCTTCTCAAGATTAATCAACAAAGACTATACATGCATGCCAAATCAGGTGCAAGAATCATAAACAAAAACTAAACATGCAAGTTAAATTTTTGCTTGTGGAGGCTATAGCTCTTTATAAGAAATTGTGCAGAAAAATTCTAACAGAACTTTGGTGCAGTGCAGCAACAATAATTGTAAGGGATCCAAATCAGGTATCATAAAAGTTGGCTCAATATTTTCTCTCCTTTAGCAAAGGACATACATGTCTACCAGTCTCACCAGCTTTCACATATGAAGCCATTACTTTTCAAATGCATAGGTTGTTCAAGCATGGAGGATTGGATTCATTTTAACTAGTACATTCTGTTTTCCAGACCATCAAGTACAATCCATGAAATGTGAAAACCAGACTAATAATCATTAAGGTAGAAGTTCTGCTGAGTACCAGTTTGGTTTAAAGTTGAGGAGAATTGATTTTGATAGAACTGAGAAGATGAAGCATGAACATATTATAAAGCAGGAAAAACTACTTGAATTATGAACAATATGAGAAAAGTTCCAAATCACGACAAGAACTACTTGACATTTAGGGGATAGTTTGTTAAAAAAACTATAATATGATACCACTATCAGAAATTTCGAAAACAAATCGAGTTAGAGGGAGATAAAATGCCCCCTACCTTGGATACATGAAGCTTGTTTGTTCTCCGCCACGAAGATATTCTTGGAGCATCTGGGGATGATACTCTAAAATCTGTTGAGTACAAATGTAAAAGTCATTATTACCAAGCCAAAAAAGAGAAGACAATAAATTATAAAATGAATCAAGCCATTGAAATGTGTGGCCATACCTCTCGATAAATCAACTCTCTAACATCATCTTTGGTCAATTTTCTCCTCTCAAACTCAAACTCCAGCTTTGAAATGGGTTGAGTGGATGGTTCACGGTCCACATTTGCCAAACCATTGAAATAAGGGTCACTTAGTGCCTGCAATCACAGGCATAACCAAGAAGAAGTAAGGAACTTGGGAAATTATGTGCATAAGAAATTTCCTCTTTGGTAGCTATCTAGGTAACCGAAGATCAACCTCTTCAGCTGCTGGACGATCTTTAGGATCAAATGCAAGTAATCGCTCCAGCAAACGAAGGCCCAAAGGATCTACATTTGGAAATTTTTTGGTGAATGGAATAGCTTGTTTTTTCCTCATGCTACCAAGGTACCTTCTAGCCTTCTCATTTCGAATCTGTGAAATTAAGATTAAAAATCACTAACATGAGGACAAGCGATAGGAAATAAAGTAACCATTAGAACAGACATGGATGTTTTAAAACAGGAAAATCAGAAGTTTATAACTAATACCATTAGCATGTTACAAGTTTGTTTTAGACCTCTCAGACCTTGAGTAGTCTCTGCAGTCCAGCATGTTACAAGTTTGCCTATTGATGTTAAAAAATGGAGAATAGATTTTTGAATAAACTGACCTTAGAAATGGTTTCAGTAGGAGGAGTGCCAAGCAGGTCAGTTATGAGATCCAATTGGTGCACTACATTTTTTCCTGGAAACAATGGCTTCCCAGTGAGCATTTCTGCAAATATGCATCCAATGCTCCAAATATCAATTGCGGGAGTATACTGCAAAAGGCAAGGATATAAAATTACACACGTATATCAATACTTTTTAAGTATTCTTCAATTTCATATTTCGTACACAAATTCAAATCTTTGCAAAAGGATAATGAAGAAGAAACTAGAACAGAATGACATGTACATATCACATATATAATAATTGATATAAACAAATCAACTCTAAATTCAAGAAGAAGTATTTTCATGTGGGGGAGTACTACTATATATGCAGATCAAGCTAATTTTCAAAAATGAAAGGTATAACAAGAGAATTAAACTATATCATATAATTAAGCACAAACAGATTTGGAGCCATAACATACATGTCACAGACTATAGAAAAAGGTAGAAAGAATATAAGAAGCTTACTTTTGAGAAAAAAGAGCCGCATAGTTCAGGTGCACGATACCACCGGGTTGCAACATAGTCCTTAATAAGAGTACGTAAAATTAGTCAGCAAAAATGTTAAGAAGGATGATTCTGAAACAGAAACCATAAATTTGATTGCACTTTTCAGCTGAAAATCTTAGAAGGCAGAAGCAGAACAGAAATAACAAGTGAATCAATTTCCAAGAATACTTACTGTCCAGAATATAGCTGATGGAGCCTCATTAAATGAAACTCGAGCAAGTCCGAAATCACATATTTTTAGTTTGCAATCAGCATTAGCTAGAATATTTTTTGGCTTCAAATCACGATGAAACACATTTGCTGTAAGAAAACAATTGTTTGGGTTCAATATCACTATCTGACAAGGTTATGTACTTAATCACAAGTATACCTGTGTGTATAAATTTGAGGCCTCTAAGAAGTTGGTACAAGAAAAATTGATAGTGCTCAGGGCTAAGATCATCGTTTGCCTTAATCACTTGATGAAGGTCAGACTCCATCAACTCAAACACAACATAGACATCCCTGAACTCTCGTCGTGAGGGAGGAAGCATTATGTGCTTTATCTCAACTATATCAGGATGTCGAAGCAAACGAAGGAGTTTTATTTCTCTTAGGATCCGTGTGGCATCAGACACATGCTCAAAAACATCATTGATTTTCTTTATTGCAACTTTTTCCCCATTATGACTGTCAACAGCAGAACACACAACACCGTAACTCCCTTTTCCAATCACTTCTAGGATGTCATACCTACTTGCCTCTCCAAAATCAGTAAAAAACTCTGCCTCCCCTGTTCCCTGTTTGATGAATCAGTATTTAGAGACAGACAAATAGCATGAAAACATTATTTGATTTGAGTACTATAAATTAATTCGTGTTCTTGTCTTCTTGTCTTTCAACCAACTACAAGCTCTAAGGTAATAGATGTAAATCACAGATACAGTATAAAAAATATAACTTGGATTCCGAACAAGTTGCCCATTATCAGGCTAACTTAATAATTGCCAAATGCCACCTCTTTAGTTTCTAATTGTTTGATTCATAACCAGAAAGAAGCACCAAATGAAATCAATTCCAACCTATGAATTCAAACCTCTATGGTACTCCTATCCTTTTGCATATTCTCAGACAAAACTTAAACCAGATTCTATGTGCCACCAAAGCCAAACATAACTCTTTGCCATGATTTACAAATACCAATTGTTAAAATAAAAAATGGACGCAAAAGCAAATCAAAAACAAAAATTGAAAATACGGATTGGAATAAGATTGAAACTTGAACGACACCCATTTGCTCAGAAAAGCTACAAAAAGGTATGATCTTTCACAACCCACAGAAGAAAAAAGTAATCTTGTTTAAAAGGGACCTTTTTGTTACGATCCATGGAGGAAGATTTGAAGTGGGAGCGTTTGGGGGCTTTGAGAGAAGGTTGAAGGAAGATGTTTCAACGTAAATGTCTCTCAGGAGGACAATGTTGGTAACGTTGTTGGCATTCTTGTTGTAGTTGTTTTTGTTGTTGTGAAGGTGAATTTGAGCGTTAATAGAATTGCATCGATGGAAGAAACGAAGAATGCCATCCACGAAAGAGTGTTGCTCCCACACCACCCATATACACTCACTCTTCCTCAATCTGCGCCTACCCCATTTCTCTCTCTCTATTTTCTTCTTTTTCTTATTCTCTATTTTGGTTTTATCTCTGTCGTCTTTCTACTGTTTTGGAATTTTCTGCGCCTGCGGAAAACATGGCAAGAAAATCTTGATGTGGTCTTTTCGACGTTGACATCTATCTATCTATCTATTATTATTATTATTATTAAATTATTAGAAAAAAAAAACACAAATTCTTATCCAAATAAACTACCTTCATGATGATGTATTCTCAGTCATGTTTATCTTTTTCAAGTCAATCTCAAATCTGAATCAGAAACAAAAACTGTATAATTAAAAGAAGGATTTTGACAATGAAGATTTCCATTTAAGAAAATCGAAGTAAAAATATGAATAGAGACAACTTATTCTTCTCAATGTTATTACCTTTTACAGTAAGAGCTACTTTTACAAGAACAAGACAATAATAAAAAGAAAAACTATACTCACTGTTTTTTCTAAATTTATATGGATGAATTTTAAAATAGATATATTTCTTTTGTGTTTTTTATATAATCATTCTTAAACTGCTTAAATTTTTAAGTAATGTTTTAGTTCTCTATATTTTTAATAAATCAAATTAATTTTAATAAAAGTATGTATAAAATAATAATAAGTTTGATCATATACTTGATAATTGTTTTGTATGGTAAAACAATATTTCAGACATTATAGAAATAATATCAAGATTTTTAAAATTTAACTAATTTCATTAACGAGTCTAAAGTTATTTGTTATTTTTACATTATTATATGTTAAATTTATTAATTATTATAATTATTATTTTAAAAACTTCTAACTAATATATATATATATATATATATATATATATATATATATAATAATAAATCAACAGAAAAATTGAACTTTTAAATTTACCCTTCTATCCCATCAAATTATAATAAATTCATTTGATTGGTTTCACTTATACGATCATAAAGTTCTTCTAACATTATTGAGTTTGAATTATTAGAATATAAGTCTATTAATTTAAAGAAACATATTTTTAACAAAAATAAATAAATAGAGCATGAAAATTCCAAAGCTTGGTTGCTCTTCTCCATCCATACTTTGTCTTTTATTGTCTTCCATCATTATCTACACTTATTATTTACTTTTGCTTTCTTAAGTTTCTCACCATTTTAATTTCTTTATTTTAACTTTTCAATCTCAGTTTATCTATTAAAAAATTTTTATGTCACTCTATTATAACAGTGCTTTATACTGTTGATAATATTTTTTTGTTAATTATTGGATTTTTATCTGAAAATTTAATTAGATTGTGTTTTATTTATGATTGTATCTAATTTGATCTAACCCACTCATATACATATTATTTAATAAATTCGATATTCATTTTTATAATTGCATTATATAAATAAATTGCGTTATATTTTATTTTCACGTTTTGAATAAATTTATTATGACTTCATTTATTGGTTTACTTAAAAAAATCATTATTTTAATTAGTTTTATACTTGAAAATAACATTTTTTTAATAACATAAAATATTTTTTTTACCTTTTTGACTTAAATTAATTAATTAAATCCAATCTACTATCAAAGTTCATTTCAATTCGATATGTTTTTTAGTGAGTGGGATAATGAATTTATCCAAAATTTACTAAATTATATACCATAATTATACTGACAATATAATAAAAGTATGTTTCTCTTTTTAATAGTCATATATAATATGAATTTTTTGATAATGTAGAATGTTTTCCTGTTATAGTCCATATTTTTTTCATTAATTCGAAATAATAGAAACTTTGGAGAAAGTAATGGTCAATATTGTTTTTCAAAGTTGTGTTTGGCAATCCCTTGATGGATTGTTGGTTGAAAAGCTAGAAAATTACAATTGTGCATGAGCTGTATGATAAAATGTCTGAAAGAGATGATGATGATGATTATTATTAATAATCATAGTACTTGTATAGTTGTGAAGGGCCAAACCACATAGCAGAAGTTGACTGAAGGGATTGAATATAAAGGTGAAAGTGTGTAATAAAACTATTAATGTTTGATACAAGCATGGTCATTGTAAGCTAAATATTACAACTCACATGATTACATACAGTGTAAAAATTTGGCTCTGTAATTTGTTATTCTAATTGCTAGGATTATGTACTTTCAAATGCAGGTGTTATTATTCTAGCAATATAGCAGAACTCAAGTGTATTCACATGTTGAAGTGAGCTGCAACAAGTGAAAGACAACTCTGCAGATGATATAATGCTTGTAAAAACATCTGTCAACTGAAATTAAATACAAGTCAACAATACCACTCAGATCATTTGCATTCTGACATGTTTCGGTTTATGGAGTCAAAGTTAAGTATGTCTTTATAAAGTCTTTAATTTTCAAGTTTAGATCAATGTTTTATCTTTAATTTTCTTTATGTCATTTGATTTGATCAGTAAAACATGTTAAAATCACTCTTTACTCGAATGTTCTAAAAATAAATGCATAATAAAAATGATTAACTATCTGTATATCAAACTTGTATTTATAAATTTTAGGATGGATTTCCGTATAGAATCGGCCTAGTTATAACCAAAACAAAAAGGATTTCACTTAGACTTGATGTGATTATTTTTAATACTAACCATATCCATAGTCCGACGATTCACTGACTATTTCATATGTGGAATCTAAAAGTACGTTAACCGCTCAGTTTCTGGCTAACCAATTAGTCATGCTAGATTGAATAATTAAATATTAAATTGGGATGATAAATATTTTTATAAAAAGAAAAACATTTTCTCAACAAATAGCCTAATTCTATTAATAAAAATTAAACGTATTGAAGTCATCTCCACCAAAATTCTATCTTATCTTTTATCCCTATAATGACCTTATGTCATTTTTAATCAAAATATTACATTTAATTTAATTACATTTTAACATTAATATTTCATCCATATGCCTTTGATAAGTGTGAAAATGAATTATTTTTACACTTATAAATAATATCAAATTTTTAATTATTCATGTTTTTACTCAGTGAAAAGTTGTAATTAGTTCATAGATTGTTTCGTAATTTATTGTTCAGGAAAAGATGTAAAAATGGGAAGTTGTCAGCCAATTCTCGCAGAACGGAAGTGTAAATTCGCAGAGCCAGAAAATTTAATTCGCCTAGCGACTAGTTTCGCTGAGCGAATTATAAAATTAAAGGGCAAAATTTTGGAAATTCGCCTAGCGACTAGTTTCGCTCAGCGAATAATGGCAGTTAAGTCACTTAAATTTTAAATTAATTCGCATAGCGAACATATTTGTGCGCTGAGCGAATTAAGGAAGTTAAGTGACTCATTAAAAGACATGACCGGGAGACAGAAAAGATCCTGACACGAAAAATAAAAGAACGCTCTGGAGAACTGGAGAAGATCGTCAGGAGACCCTTCAAGACATCAAGACTTCACTTTCTGCAAGGAATTGTTGTAAAGAGTACGTTTTAGATGTCTAGGAGAGGCTAGTTTTTCTATTCTTTGGAATTGGTTGTATGACAATACATTAATGTAAATTTCTTGTGCAATATATGTCTCTGTTCTTCTTCTTTTCTTGACTTGCTTTAGATTATACAGAGGTATAATTCTTTTTAAAGGTTCTTTTGTATTCGGAAGTATTTTTAGAACCAGAAACGTAAGAAAAGAAACTAAAAGGAACGATGCTAGGAATAGCTTCTGTACTTTTGGTCATTCTAAACATCTGATTTTAATGCAAAATTATCTGTTGAATTAATTAAGGAATTAATAATTTAATAGATAATTTTAGAACTTGCTTTAAGGAATTAAATCAAGATACACTTATGTGAATGCTTGAACAGATAACGTATTTTATCTAGGATGTTACTGTAATGTTAGTCAAAGACCAATTCCTGGCACACCAACTGTGTTTCTTGTATTGTTTTGATGTTTAATCGATATAAAAGGAAGAATTGACAAGTGTTGCACAAGTCCCTTGAGAGAACGATACTTTACTTATCCACTGTATTACTTGTAACGATTTGGTATACTTGCCAAAAAGTTACCAACTTTCTTTAACAACCCTATCATTTTAATAATAAGTAAACAACATATGATATACATAATAATAGAATACAAAAGTTAAGGCAATTTTTCGTATAACTTACAAAGCTTTAAAATTATTTATAGATTATATAAAAATAGGTGTTTGAATCCTCTAGTTAAAATATTAAAGAAAAACATAGTTATGCAAGTCTAGCATAAAATAATATCATATTTGTTTTATCATGTACTATTGTTGTAAAATATGATCATTAAATTTACACAATATCTATATTTAAACAGGATAAACTAGTTTGAAACTAAAATAACTAGTCTATTTAAGAAATGTAAAATGATAAATTCAAAACCCAAACATAAATTGTTGATTAAAAAAAATACTAAATAAGTATAAGATAACTGGACTTCAAAAGATTTGATTAAGTTCAAGTATATACTTATCATTTCATTCATACACACTTATCTAATTTAAGTAACTCACCACTTTAGAAAAAATATTTATTAACCAACAATTCATTTAAAGTTAAATAAAATAGGAAAATTAATCGCATTTAAACTATTTAAATAAAGTTAAAGAAATGCAACATGTTAAGTAAAGCAGGAAATGTCGCTTTGATAATAATGGTATTATTCTTGAATTAACATATGTAAACACTACACATTAACAAAATGAGACTGTAAAAAATAATGATTTATCATCTTTAATTAAATCCTTACTTTATAAATGTCTTTTATTTTCCCTTCTTCCTTGGTCACAAGTATACCTCATGTAATATTTGGATGTATTATTTTTTTCACTCTTACAATTCTAACAATAGTAAATTAGATTATAAAGATCTTAAATGTGTATTTTGTGGTTATTCTTCTAAAAAAGAAATATAAATATTATAGTTTACAATATTAACAAGTTTCTTTCCTCTTTTTTTATTAATAAAAAAAACTATAATAAAATATAAAGATACAAGAAGAAGCTATATTCTACAAAAACATAAAAATAAATAACAAATTATATTTGTATATTATGACATAAACACTAGATAACTTCAAGGAAAAGTGACACATCTTGATTAATAATTTTAGGTAAGAAAAATAATATATACAATATTATCATTGTCACTGATTAATAATGAATTTGGCCAATAATTTTGAGAGACTTGATTACCAAAAAGAAAAAATCGTGATAAAAAATCCACACTTAAGAAAAACAAGAACTCTTATCTGTCAATCTACATGATTCACTAATTTATTAAAGGTCAAGTTGAATTACAAAATTTTTTATTTTCCCAAATAGGAGTAAGAATAAACACTTATAGAATAAATTTTAATATCTTATAAAGAAATTTTAATATCTTATAAAGAAATTGAGAATAATTAATATTTATTTATCAATTTAAAAGAGTGTTGTAAACGATAAATTATTACGATCAAATATCTTTAATAATTCCATAATAATAATAAAATATTTATAGAACCTACATTTTTATTTTAACGTATCTTGTTCTAAGGAATTTAATTGTTACAAGTAAAATTGATAAAACATATAAGTTGTGTGATTATTATGTGATAAAATATTAAAAATGTAATTTGTATATAAGTATGATCGATGAATGTTTTTCTGTCTTAACTTTTTAAGATAACGTATGTTAATATTCCCACTAAAACAGATTTTGATGTAGTTATCCTTATAATAAATTTAAAACAAAATCACAGCTTTATTATAGTTTAATTGGTTAAAAATGTTTTTATCCTTTCTTAATTTTTTTTTTCTAATTTAATACTTAAATATATATATATATATATATATATATATATATATAACCAAATTTATTTTTAAGTTTATTTAATATTTTAAATGTTTTATGATAATATTTGAATTGTTTATATTATATAATATATGTATACATTTATTTCAGTTTTAATTGATGAATTTATTTAAATAAATTTAACAAATTTTAATTAAAAAGATTAAATAACATATTTTACACATCAAAAGTTTAAATTGAAATAAAATTTTAAAGATAAATCAATTCTAATTTTTATTTAAATTAACAGATAAAAACATATTTAGTATTATTTTAAATATCTAAATTTATTTTTCAACTATATAAAAAAATGTTTAAAACACAAATAAGATCTATATATAACAAATATTATTTGCAACCAAATATAGCAGTTCTAATTTTGGAAGACTTAATCCTAATAAACAGATTAATTTAATCATATTGTTAGCTAATAAATGATAAGTCAGACAACAATTCAAGTTGTCGGAAAAAGTATTTGTTGAAGAAAGTGTCGGATGCATGAAAGTTAAAAGTGATGATTCGTAGGAAAATATTCCTTAAATAAACAAAATCAATGTGGTAAGAAAATTAACACTGAAGACACATATACATGTTTTGCTTTGAAATATGTATTCTATAGTCAAATTTGCAGATGCTGTTGACTTTTAATTCACCTAGTATTAGCAATCATCTGAATTCAATTTTTATAAATTAGCTAATTTAAAATATATTACATAGAGATTAATAATAAATAACAATTCTCCAGAAATATGACTACATTTAAAATTATTTATAATATTTATCTGTTAAAATATAAATTATAAAAAAAATTACGAAACATATTAAGTTGTGTACTTTTTAAATTTAGTTAATCAAATATATTCTATAAACAATATTAATTACAAGATATCAACAGAAATTAACATCTGGAGAATATTTGATTTACAATTGATATTTGTAGTACTTGTGTTTTAGAATTCATTTTTAATTATGAACTAAAATATTTCAGTTTAGGAGTTATTTTCTATAATTTTGGTGAGTTCTGAAAAGTGGAATCAATTTGCTAAAATGAAATTGTTTTAAGATATAAATAATAAGAAAGATTTAATCTTGTCTTTTAATGAGAGTTTACAAACTTAATCAACTTAACTCTATTAATAACTCTAATGCTAAAAGTACTAAATATATACAGTAATAACTATGTAAAACAATGGAAACTTAATTATGCAGTATAAAGTGTTATTGTAACACTTAAAATCTATATTTATATTACTAGTGATCACTTTACTAATTACTAATACAAGAGATAATTCATATGTATAAATAAGTTTATAATCATCCTGTAAATAAAAAAATTCAAAATATAGTAAACATTATTATTTAAAAAATTTAAACTCTTATGAAAATAATACTCATCTCGTATGATCTTTATTATTGAGTAGTCTAATTTAAAACATCATTTGTTCTTATGTAGCACACCGTCATGGTAAGTATATACAATGATCACAAATCATAAAATAAATTAAAATAGTTAAAAGATTAAAAAATAGTTTGGAAGCAAACATTTTATATTTCATCTCAATCTCAAATATTTGTACTGGCATTATGCGTCTATTTTCGAAAAACTCATGTGTTTAATTGGAATTAAAGATTTTGCACCTATCATATAATTTTCAAGAAATTTTGACGAATTTCTTATGCTTTTTTACTAATTAATGCTACATATCAGGACTTGTGTGTCATCTTTTTCATATAATAAGTTTAATTCGTTTGAACAAAATAAAACATTCAATTTATATAATTAGCTTCTATTACATGTAATTTGAGATTCCCACTCAGAGTTCCAAGAACTCTATACCTCAAACGATGTTTCACTTATAAATAAAAAAGTCATATCAAGCATATAAACACACCTATTTTGTTTTACTTATAATTGTAGTTCTTTATGCTAAGGTTCTCACTCCATTTCTTTATGTTGATGTGTATAAAGTATAGAAAGATGATAACTTATAAAATGACAACTATTATAAAATAAAAATCAGTTAACTAATTTTCTATTTAGGATGACATATGTCTACAATTTTTTAAGTTTGTGCTACAAAATATTTCAATGATTTAAAACGAATTTTCTTAATGTGAGCTTTTTGTTAATTAGCAATTTTTTTTAATTAAAACAGTGTAATGTAGAATAAAAAATTATATTTTTATCATGTAATTATAGTTCCTTTCTCTAAGATATTAGTCCTTCTTGAATAACAAGATATGTTTTTGTTTTTATTACAAATAAACAAATAACAACTTTCATTCACCTATTTTGTTTTCATCAGGTTAAAAAAAATATTAAGTGCACAGCTTAATAAGGCTCTTCATTATTATGAAACAGCCAAAACTTACACCTATTTTGGTCATATTTATATATTATAGTTAAATCCTAAATATTGGTAATTGATTATTGTTCTATTGTTATTATTAGACTTTTATTATACTTTCCATGTAAGTATTATCCTAAAAGGAATATAGACCCACAACTCATGTCGATCCTATAAATATACCAGTAACCCTCAAGGGATACTTACTTCACTTGATACTTAATAATTACTCTCATATAATAGACCTTGACTCTCTTACTGACTTGGACGTTAGAGAGTCTTTACAGGTGGATCTTCTTCTCTCGTCAACTAGGAAACCCTGTTCAAATAGAAGGAGCAATCAAAACACTGTTAGGATCTTACCATTTGTCTGCAAAGTCTACGCTCAAGATCCGAGTAAGATCATTGCATAAAGAGAGTCTATGAATAGTAATAATCACTTTTGTTGACATGTTATGATCTATGTTTTGCAATGGCTTTGAAAAGTGCTATATTGACACTTATCTTAATATTTTATTATGATATAATATTATATTGAATATTTGTGGAACAATAGCACGCATACAAATATCTTCTCTCTACTTTTATATCACTTGCCTCAACAATCCTGGCAACAAGGATTAAATGGAAGACAAAAGTGTTTTAATGATGAAGATTGAAGATTAAAGAAACTGTTATTCAATTAAATATTTTTTTGATTAGCTACTTGTAATTGTATTTTAGATTTTTTTTTTTTTGCATTTTAGACTTACATTTGTCAAGAATACAACAAGACAAAAAGAACTCGTATTAAAGCTTTTTTCATAAAACGCATCGGAATAATCAATTATCGCTTGAGATAATCGATTATAATAGTGAAGTTTATAGATAACAATCAATTATCACCTAGGATAATCAATTATCTAAAGAAAAACACTTTTATAAGATTTGCAGATAATTGATTACCACTTGAGATAATTGATTATTCTTGGCATTTGCAAGCAAACTCTTAAGCTTTTTACCTATTTTCGAACTGAGCTTATAAATAACCCATCTCTAAGCCTTTCTAAAGTCACAAAATCTTAAATCCTTCTTAAGAACTAAGTGTCTTATATGAACTCTGTGTTTTAAGTAAGTTGAGAAACTTTGCGCTAAGTAGAAGGACGTGTTAGTCTTAACGTGTCTAAGTTTTGTAGCATATTTGTTGAGCAAAGTTTCTAGCTCGTTTATTCTGTGTTTGTCACGGGTGTTGTAAATCTTTTGTCAGTCAAAAGATGTGTATTTCTAAACCTCCATTTTACTTCACTTTATAAGTTGTTGGTTTACTTTTAGTCATAATTTAATACCTCTTTTAGAGAGACTAACAACAACTGAATGTATGATTTTTTTTATATCTAACCCAGTATAAAAATTCTTGTGCAAGCTTTTCTCTCTATACTCTTTTATTTACTTACTATTACTTGTCTTGATTTTTTCTATGTTTGTAAAGTTATTTTTTTAAAAAGGAAAGTTCATTAAAAAAAAAGCGTATTTTATCCAAAAGCCAATTCATTCTCTTCTTGATTTTTAGGTATCTTCAAACATTTCGCTGCGTGTTTTCAATAAACAACTTTTGAGTTCTTATTTACATCAATTAATGGTCCTTACATTGGTGCAATTTGCCAAACTTAGTTTCATGCAGAAATTTAAAGGATGAAACACACGCTTAAAATCCATGCAATTGATGTAACGTGCTAAACTTTTATTTTGGTGGAAATTCTTTGAGATCCAACCAAAGTTAAATTATCATGTGATCCAAGGTTTTCTAGTCATGGCTATTGTAATTCATAGGATGCAAATACATTGAAATAGATCATTGCAGGGTTCTCAAACTACGTCAAAATATGACAAAAAAATATCAAACTTGCTTTCAAGAAGAAACTAACATCTCAAATTTTATGATGTTTTATTTAGTAATTTGTATACGGTTGTTACAAAAAATCTCACTTGAATTTTAGTGTTTGGAAACTAATCTCAAGTAAGTTTTCTAATTTAATAATACCATTCAAAATTAAAAATATATTAAAAATATGATTTACGGAAAATAAACTGTCAATGAATGGTTAACATTTAACAACACTTACAGTTGATATTTTGACTCTTTAAAAAATGAATTTTTAACATGAATGGATCTATTTATCGACCTATATAATTCAAGTGGTCAAGTTAAATTACATTTTTTTTATTCTTTAAATTACGAGTAAGGTTAAATTGACTCATTTTAAGTTTACTCATAATTCTTAACTTAATTTATGTTCTTTCAGGATCAAATATATCCTATAAAGATATCTCTAAAAACTCTAGATACATCCATAAAAAAAGAATAATCCTTACAAAATATTCTTTAACCCTGGTCAGAGTTTTTTTAGTCAAATAAATGCAAAAATAACTCTTAAATTTCCACTACTGCTGTATTTACAGTGTTTTACCTCATTCACAGTGGATTTAATTGGATGAGTCACAACTTGTGTAGGTCCATCATCCTTAAAATTCATTGGTCTAATTATCTGCCAAAAAGCTTCATATTTTGACCAAGTCCATCTATAAATCCTTTGATAAGAGATATCAATTCTTAGTATCCATTGAGATATATCAATATTCTATAATGTTAATTTAGAACAACCGTTAGAACTATAGCCATATACAACAAAATTCATAATGGGTTTAATTTATTGACTTTAATAATATATTTTATCTCAGGAACCATAATAAATATATAATTAATAATTGAATTAATAACTTAAGCGTTTGTATTTAAAAACTTTACGTTTTAGTTTTTATATAATTTTTGCATTGATGATTATGGAAAAGTATTAAAGTTGAGAGTTTAAGAATAAACTAAAATAAAAGATAGTTAATTGTGTATTATTCCATTTGTGGTCCATAAATGCGTATAGGAACAGTTGTGACTAGACATCGTTTAATAAAACTCCAAAGCAAGGAAGCTGCAACTTACATGAATGCACTCCCTCTTCTTTTTCAAAAGCGCGGGAAATTTTTATTTTCTTTTAAATTTGAATCATATTTCATTTTTATAAACCAAAATTTCCAATTTTCAATTTGTGGATGTTTGCTGCCTCACATTTTCTCATTAAATCCATTTATACAAATTAAATTTATTCATAGTTAAATATTATCGATAATGAAATGAAGAGAATCAAAATAAAGAAAGAAATATATTTAAAAGGCACATAATTAATATATTTATTAAAAACAAAACAGAGAAAATATGCATTTATTAAATTTCTTTCATTTTCACAAATCTTTAATAATTAATTTGGTGTTAAAAAATGTAGATTGAAAAAGAAAATGCATAGAAGAAAGTGTGAAAAATGTAAAACATTAATTTGATTCCTTAAACTAAAAATTGTGAAGTAATAAAAATTAAAGAGAAAAAATGAATTTATTTTAATTTTGAGGTATTTGGGGAAGAGTGCAGAATAGGGAAAAGCGAAGGGGCGAAATGCAAACCCCAAACGGCAAAGTGAGAAGAGAGTTATAGAGTGGACGTAAGCAAAAGGAAAGTGGGGAAATGAAGGGCGTGGATGAATCCATGAAAACCTTACGGTTAAATCATGACCGTCATGATGAACTCATCACCATTGATTGTTCCAATTTCCACCACACAGAGAAGACATTTTACAAAACTACCTAACACAGTTTCTCTCTCTAACTCAATTATATTAACACACTTTCTCTTCTTCAAGTGAAACCAATCCAATTCCCAATTTTCGAATCTACCCTTTCTCTCTCTCTCTCTCTCTACCATGGAGCCATCCTCGATCTCCCCACCGCCAGCTCCGCCAGCCACCGCCGTCCCCTTCCCGGCCGACACCAACGACCACCTCCCGGCGCCCATTGCGGAGCCGCCGTCAAATCACCCGCCCTACGCCGAGGTAAGCGAAGCAGTTTTTATATGGAAAAAAGAATTCGGTTCTTTCTGTGTTTTCAAACCTAATTGAATTCTTGTGAAGATGATATACACCGCAATCGAGGCGCTGAAGGAGAAGGACGGTTCGAGCAAGAAGGCGATAGGGAAGTACATGGAGCAAGTTTACAAGGACCAGCTTCCTCCGAATCACTCCACCTTGTTGACTCAGCACTTGACTCGGATGAAGACCAGTGGAATGCTCGTCATGCTGAAGAAGTCCTACGCGCTTCCTAGATCTGCTGCTGCAGCTGCCACTGCTGCTGCGGAGGAACCTGTGCCTGTGCCCTCTCCTTCAACCCTTCCCCGGCCCAGAGGTCGGCCCCGAAAGGCCCAAACCCCTGTCCACAACCTTCCCCAGCCTCTGGCTCAGGAACAGGACGCTGTAATTCCATCGGTTCAGCAGAATGCTGAACCAGTCTGGGCAGCGCTTGGGCTTGCTGACGAGCCTGTGCAAGCTGAGACCCCAAAGAAGCGTCCTGGCCGACCGAAGAAATTGGCCACCGGAGCCCCTGGAACGGGGCGGAGAGGCCGTCCTGTTGGCTCTGGCAAAAGCCCGGGTCGACCTCCTAAGCCCAAATCCATTGCTTCAGACACTTCTGCTTCTGCCTCTCCAGGGTCGAAGAGACGCCCGGGCCGACCGCCTAAGAACCAGACCCAAGCAACTCAAATTCCATTTGCTCCATCTACACCTACTGCTGGTGCGGGTGCCGATGCTGAGGCTGGGGCTGTTTTGCCGGTCTCAGAGCCTGTGGAAGAACAGGCTCCTGCAGGTGATGGAATTATACTCGGGCCTAGAGTCCGTGGTCGACCGAAGAAATTTGCTGATGAGATTATTCCCTCCGGCAGAGGCAGGGGAAGGGGTCGTGGACGAGGGCGTGGGCGTGGGCGTGGTGGTGGTTTGCAGTTAGCAAGACCTGGAGTTAGGTCCGTTGGCCGCCCGAGGAAGGTGATAAAATTTCTTACAATGTTGTTTTAATTTTGTTAAGACATGGTTTGTGAAATGTTTAATGGTTATGTTTTGGTGTGTGTTTCTGTTTGAGGGTGCATGTGGAAACTTCAAAAATTAAAATGTGGATGCTTTATTAATTCTGTACTAGATTGATTGCGTAAATAGTCTTTATTGCGTTTATCGATTATTATCCTCTGTGGCTTTATTATTTTGTTTTGGGGGATATTACTTCTGAATTGATTTGTGATTCTTTGCATATATGTGTTAAAAATATATATTGGTTTTTAGAAAATTATAAATTTCTTTTCTTCTGAATTATTGATTTATCTTTTATTAGATCTTCTCTGTCTTTTGTTGTATTGGTTTTTTGCATTACTGTAGAGCGTGTCTTTAAAATTTCGTGGCTTCATTTGACAATAATTTATCCCCTACAGAAAATGCTTTTATTTTATATCTGGGGATTCTATTTTGTTTGAGGTGATGATAATGGTTGAAAATATTATCTTGTGATTTCTGTGGAGAACGGTTGGTTTTTATGTTTAAACTGCGAGTTTAATTTATGGATCTATTTTGACTTGTGGAGTTTTTTACGAGTGAATTATGAACATTGTTTTTTCCCTAAAGTATTTATGTGATTTTTTTTTTCATGTTTGGAGGGTAAAATGTCTGGTTTATGAACTTGTTGGAAGTAAATTTTTACACTCTTTTGGCGTGGATTAATGAAAATCTTTTGTCTTTGATACTTTGAAATCTGTACTAAATTGATAGTGAAAATAGTATTTATGTTGTACTCTTTGACTTCAATAAATGCTGCTTCCCCTCGATGTAGTTGAGGGGTTTTATCTGGAATTTTAACATGATGTTTTCAAAATAGTATAGTTTATAAATTATGTAAAAATACGTTGGGCTGTGTAAATTACAAATGTTTATTTTAGCTATTTTTAAAATCCCGTATTAGATCTTTTTTTCTTAATGCATTACTATGGACCATATGTTATAAAGCATTATAGGAGAGTAAGCAAAACTCTGGCATGACTTTGTTCCAGAGTTTTGTTTGCAAAGAGGTTTTATCTTAATTTTGAGGTATCTTTTGTGGGAATTTATGTTGAAATAAAGCGAGTTTTGCTTTTGAAATGCAAGTGTAGACTGCGGAACTACTGTGATGTGATGTGTGGTATTAAACACGTGTAAATTATGCACTTCCATAATGGGAGTTTTTGTTGTCATCCACACTGAAAACCTGAGTTTTTGTTTTTTCTGCGAGTGTACTTTTAAGGAATTTTACTGAAAACCTGAGTTTGTGTTTTATCTGCGAGTGTACTTTGAGGGAATGCTCGCATGTTTTAACGTGAGTGTCTACCAAAAAAGTTATAGTGGATATTTTAATTTTATTTTGTTACAAGGTTTATTTATTTAAATATCTTTTAATGATTTTAAAATGTTTTTGCTCGTATGGCACAATTTCTGTGTTGTTTTTCTTATTGTGAGTGGATACCTTACAATCTCTAGGATGATTAAGAAACTTCTATTTGTCAATAAATCCTTTTTCTTTTCCATTTTATTTTGGGCCGGAAAGATATTTATCAGGGATTGAATTATAATGCTTTGTAAAAATGTTTTGGGTTAAGAAGTTTTGTGATAATATTTATTTTAGGATACTTAAGCTACCACTCTTTAGTGACTTTTTTTAATCTGTTATTGGTTTTATGTGATGATAAGTCAATGGCTGATTTTTTTGTTAGTAATTTCTGTTGAAAATGTGAGTTTTATATTTAAGCTGCAAATTCAGTTTTTTTTTTTTTTTTTTTTTTTTTTGTTAAAGACACAAGGTTCAAGTCACACCGTATGTAACGTTCACAATAATCTGAAAATTTAGCATTTGTGAAAACATTGTGGCATGTGGTAGTCAACATGAGTGAATTGTGTACATGGGAAATAATATCTTTTTTATTGATTTCTACTTTTTTAGTTTGTATTTAAATTATGAGTAGTATACTTCGAAGGGCTATGTTTGAATGCAGAATTTAATACGAGTGTCTTACGATGTCATTAAGTTTTTACATTTAAATCATTTTTTGATATACAAATTTACGACACATTATTTTTGTTTCTATTAGACATGATTTATGATGTTTATTTTTCTTTGTAAATCTTATTGTCAGTGAAATTTTGGTGTTCTTTTCGTGAGTGCGTGATGCCAGGAAATCTTGATGTATACTTTAAAATTTGAACTAGATTGTTTGCAAATATATTATATATCCTGTAATCCTCTTTACTAACTATTTTCATTTTTCCTTTAATATTTGGGGGATTTTTACGTGGAAACCAATCATAATGCTTTGTAAAATATACTGGATTTATAAAGCATTATAAATATTTTGGACCATTGCAAACATTTTACTTTCCTTTTTTAACTCTTTTACACCCTCTGCTGCAATATTGCTGCTTACTGCAGCATCCCTGTGGACCATATGTGATTATAATATTGCAGCTTTATATGCGTTTGTTTTTTCTGAAGAAAATGGGTTTATTTCATTATCGGGTGGTTTGAGGTGTTTGTAAGTTAATATCTGAAGATGTTTTAGTAATTTTCTGTTGAAAATGCGAGTTTTATCTTTAAACTGCAAGATTTTAATTTGTAGACCTGTTTCTATTTGTGGAATTTGACTTGAGTTACACTTTAGAAATAGTATTATTTGTTGTAATGCCTGCTGAAAAACAGAATGGTTATTTTTGAAGGACGGATAGACTATCATTACATGTCATAATTTGACTTGATTATCTGAAAAAGGATATTTGTGGATTATATCGAACTCTATATGCAAGTTCGATATTATTATTTTTTTATTCTTGTAATAAATATTTTCAAGCAATCACGTAATAGGATTAATTTAACATGTAGAATTATCAAGTGAATTACGCATCTTGAAATATAAATTAAAAGAACTTTATGGATTACAAAAAGCCATCTACAAATTTATATCTGATTTTAACATATTTACGATTGCTTTTGTTCTCAACTGTGTTTAGATTTTAAATGTTTGAATTTCTTCATTATTTTTGGATGCCCTTCCTTATCTGGTTTGCTTCCTATGTTTCCTTCTCCGTCAGTTTTTGTTCGATTTATAGTTTTTTATGTTACCTATACACTAATTATGCTGCTACTTTTTGTTAACATGTTTGAATTTCTTTCGTATGAATAGATTTTCTACTTTTTTTAGCTTACATTTATTCTGTCTCTGTACAAGTAACAATCAATTTAAATTTTGTCTTGTACAAAACTGTTGTGTACAAGAACCAAAAAGTATATTTCATACCTTATTTTGGTGGGACAGGAGTCAACTTTTGCTGGATCTCCACCAAATGCTGCTCATGAAGAACTCAAAAGGAAGCTGGAACACTTTGTGAGTTGACGTAGTCTTTGGCTTGCATTGTCAATTATTCATTATATTTTTCGAAATTTGTTATATTTGATCGTATATTCATTAATTTGCAGCAATCGAAAGTGAAGGAATCCCTGGCAGTGATTAAGCCTCATTTTAACCATCAAAGTCCTGTCACTGCAATAGCAGCTATTCAAGATTTGGAAGAGCTGGGAACAATGGACCTCAATGCACCACTAAGGGATGAAACAATTCCTCTGCAACAGGAGGAGCAGCCACCACAGGCGGCGCAGCCACTACAGGCGGCTCCACCACCGCAGCAGCCACCTCTGCCACACCTGGCACCAGCACCACTGCAACCTCAGACACAGCTATTTCAACAGCCATTTCCCTCATTTCAACTGCAGCAGCAGCCATTCCATCATCAGCAGGCAGCGCTGCCGTTCCAGCAGGCACCGCAGCAGCACCAGCTATTCCAGCAGGCACCCCCATCGCACCACCAACAGTTTCATCCATAGGAGGGTAACAATTTGATTATGAAAGTAGGAAGTATATTTTATGGTGTTGAATTTGGTTATGAACAATCTGAACAAGTGTTTTAACAAGACACATGAGGGCAACAGATTTGTAAAGCGAGTAGGCAGTAGCAGAACTGAATTTTCTTCAGTGAACCGATTCGTCATTTAGTTTGTTGTTGTGCACTGGTCTAGATTGACACCTCAAGTAATGTTTAGATTATTAGTGTACCATCATTTTGTAATTCAACTATTTTTTCTTTTATTCTCCGTTTCTAACTTATTCATTATCCTCTTTTTCATATACTTCTATCTCAGATATAAATATATTTTATTTTTAAACTACTTCAACTAGTAAATAAATAATCTTTCTATCAACAATAACTTTTTTTCAGACTAATTATATTAATGTTTTATATCTATTAAAATGCTTTATAATCTATGGTTACAAGCCGCAGGAGGTAAAAAAATGCATTTTTATTTTTAATTTTAAATAGGTCATATTTTTTATATAGATGAAAGACTGAGACAGTTGCAAAGATGAAAATTCTATTTGGTCCTCTGTATTTTCTTCCAAACACACTGTAAAGACTACACTGCAAAACCTCAATTTCTTTAGCAACTTCTTTATTTTCTTTTCGCACCTCCCATTATAGTACAATGACTGTATATTTTATTTTCTGAAAAATACATTTCAGAATGTATTTAAAAAAATTTTAAACTATTGTTAAAATAGGTCATAGAATACAAATATTGCACTAATTTCATAAGATGATTACAACTAACAAGTGTTAAATATTGGGAAACCAAATTTAAAACTAATAATTAGGTTGTAATAGTTTTTCACACCAATTAATTTACTTTATATTAAATAGTGTTACGCGTTTAAATGAATTCTCATAACAAATTAGTTGTGTTATGGCGAAGATTGTGGTAACAGTAGAAAGAAAATAAATATTAGATTATATTTAGAATTTAGGATTTAGATTACATTTCAGGTGATCAAAAGCTATTAAAAACCAAAAAAATGAATTAATATATTATTTAATAAAATTTAATTCAACATGTAATTTATATGCACAAAATACATTAAAGGAATATCTTTATGTGCATACATAGCAAGTAAAATTTTAATAGTAATATATAGGCTTAATACCTATTTTGGTTAGGAATATTCAAAATGGTCTCCATTTTATTTTTCTGTTCAATGTAGTCGTCCTAAAGAATGTAATTTGTGTTCATTTTAGTTCCTTTTCTGTTCAATATAGTCATAAAGAACGTAATTTGTATTTAATTTAGTTCTTATTTGTAGTTCACGGAGTTGTAAAAAGGACTAAATTGAACAGAAAAAGGACCAAATTGAACACAAATTACAATATTTGGAATTACATTTAACCAAAAATAAAAATTGAAACTATTTCGAACTTTTTCAACAAAAATTAGGACCAAAATAGGTATTAAGCCTAATATATAAAATCACTACTCTCTTGATTCATATTATGTGGGCGATATGGCCCATGAGAAATGCCTATAGATTTGGTTGCTAATATTGGAAGGTAGATTTGCAACACTGGCTTCTCTTGTACTTATTAGTAGTTAATATTGGAAGGTATTATATGATTAGCTTAATATCAGAAACAGGACTACTCTACAATATCAGCTCCTCCCAATTACCAAAGTATATGCAAATAAAAAGAAGAAAAAATAGATAAAATAAATAAATAAAGGAGAAATTAAAAGTTTTTGTTTAAGAGAAGTACAGTAAAGAATAGGAGAAAAAATTGAATATTTAAATATTGTTTTTTTTTTATCAATTTCAAAATTATTTTTCCTCTCAACCTCCTAAAAGAAATTATCAAATTATCATAGTTCACTTTTAGTTACACAAAATTATTCCATATAGTAAACCAAGCAAAATTTTAGTCTCAAAAAATGATTAAATTATTAAGTAATTCATAATTATTACTTATTACTATTTCTATTAATTTCTATACACTCTCATTCTACAATAGTGTAGTTTAAAGTTTTTCGAGAATAACAATAGATATGTGTATTTTATTAAAACAACACTATAAAAAAATTTAAATAATCACCAATTTTAATAATAATTAATCAATGATCAATTTATATATTAATTTATAAACTTAAAATTAGTAATATTTAAAATACTCTCTATTATAAATAAAATATTATAATTAATTTGTAAGTTAAACTTTAAATTGATCACTAATATTAGTTACCACAATAATTAATATCTAAATTGTTTTCTAATAAATTAGTAATTAATTTAAGCACTAATATTAGTAACTAATAAACCATCTAACATCTAACTCACAAACAGACTATAATTTATTATTTATAATAGATATCATTTCAGATATTATTTTAAATACAAATAATTTTAAGTTTATAAATTAATATCTAAATTAGTCATAATAGTAACTAAATTTATTTTGATATTTAAATTAGTTGTTATTTAATATTTTTTTACAGTAAAATAATTTCATTATCTTAGTAAATTATTATTTTTCAAATACAAACATTGGAATAATTTATTTGAAAAATAAATATAACATTTTATTGAAAATATCTCACTACATTCAAATTAGATATAAGTTAAGGTTCAAGGGTTGAAATGGGGGCAATTTCAACACCCCTTGTGGTTGTTCTACTATTTTTTCACTATGCTAATTTAATTTTGTACTAAAAATAATTATTTTTCACACTTAAAATTTTTATATTTATTTGATATTATTTTTATTTACTTTTTATTTTTATTTTCTTGAAAAAAATATAAAATTTTATGTTTTTATAATCATTTTTATCTTTATATTTTGTATTAAATAAATATAAAAGTGTGTTATGTTAGTATTATACCATATTTTGTGTGATTTTTATTTATAATTTATGCTAAAACTTTTTTTTTATGTTTTCATTCATTTGTTTTCTTATAGTTAGTACGAAAACCAAAAGATAAAAAAACCAATAAAAAATACACACATATATGTTTAAGGTTTATGACTACATTAACTTTGTCTAGATTATACAACAATTCAAAGTCATAATTTTTTAAGAACTTTATTTATCTTCGTTGTCTTGTACTCAACTTGATCAAATCAATATTTCAAACTCCTATAATTATTGAACACTTGAAATTCTACTCCATACAAATAATGCTTCCAAGTCTTCAAGATAAAAACTATTGCAACTAATTCCTCTCATGAATTTTTAGTTGTCTTAAAGCACAAGTTACCACTTCCTTTTCTTACATAAGTACACATCTCAACTTCTGATGAAACATCATAATAAACCTTAAAAGGCTTACTTGTATTGGGATTACCAAAACTGATGCATTTGTCAACCCTCTCATGGGTTCTTGAAAACTCTCCTCACATGTGTCTATCTATGCAAATGATTACTTTTTATGGGTTAACTGAGTTAGGGGATGTTACTATATTGGAGAATCCTTCAATGAATCTTTTGTAAAATTTAAGTCCATAAAACTTCTTATCTTATATGCATTCTTAAGATGCTCCCATTGAAGCATTACCTCTACATTAGTCGAATTAACCGAAATTTCCTAAGTTGATATCATCTGTCTTAAGAATCGTACCTCTCTCATGCAAAAACTCACAATTGGATAGTTTGGCATACAATTACTTATCCCTTAAAATGTTATGCATTTTCATATGAAATTTTGGAGTTAATAAGGATGTCATAAATTAAAATAACGACAAACATATCTAAAAAATGTCTAAAAATTCTATTGATGTAATCCATGAAGAAAGTGTCAATGCATTTGTCATCTCATATATATATATATATCTTAGACAACACTACTATCTCATGCAACCAATCCATCAAATTGTTTATCCTTAATAAATATATATGTTTTTATAATAAACTTATTTTGCTAAGTTTAGTTCACATGACGAACTTTTCTAGTTGTTTTTTGGTGAAATACTTTCCAATAAGCATACTTGGCACGCAGTAACATGATAATAAAAGATATTAATATAATAAAAAGAAGATATACGGTAAAGCACTCAGTTTTGTTCGATAACTGTGGCAGCAATGAAGTCTAAATAAAGCATAACAATTTTGTATTGAAAATGACGAAATTCGTTCCATTATTTATCACTCATCACTTCCTTCATATCAATGCCTCTGCCGACAAAAAAAATCATAGCTATGAAGACACGTTTTCTTTTATTATTATTATTTTTATTTTTTTTTATTATGTTAACATGTTACTTTACCTTTATGTACGTGTTCACCTATACACTGGAGAAAAAAAACTAGTAGAATTTTTTTTTAAATGCTTGATGGAAATAGAGGAAAAAGAAAGAGAAGAAATAAGGAAAAATTATATATTAAAATTTTATATTTTATCATATTTAAAGATTTTATTTATTTATTAATATATATAATGAGAAGAAAATTTAATATCGTGATAAGACTAATTTAAATTATATAAATAAATATAAATTTTAATTTATAACTCAGGTGAAATTAGTTAGATTTTAAATCTATTTTTTTAACATTTTTATATATAATAAAATGTGATATTTTGTAAATCTGTTACACTATCTTATAAAAGCTATATAGGTTAAATATCAAATGAAGCTGAAGTTAATAAAATAATAATTAAAATGTATTTTTATATATTTATCCAAAAAGATAAAAAGAAAACTAGATTGGATAATTCGTATTCCATTCTTTAGTTTGGAGATCCTCAAACCAACCTGATTAGGATGAGTCAATACTCCTCCAACCTATTTTTTATATTAAAGACATGGAAAAAAGCGTTAGGAAAGTCTTACTTTACATACTCGACCTACACAAATAATTTTACACTCCAATCCATTGTGGATTTGACCCACACAAATAATATTACTCTCTTCAATCCATGATGGATTTTTTTCATTAAAAGATTAGCAACTTCCAAATCAGGCCTTGGGTATCATAAAATAATATTCTACCTGAAACAGAAAATCATAACTACTCTTTCCTATTTTGTCTCTATCAAATCAAATCAAATATTACTGTACCCAAAATTAATAAAATAAGAAATCTCTAACATTTAAGTTTATCCCAACAAAAAAAAAATATCTTAATTTTTATTTTAATTAGTTATTATCTTGTTTTAATATAATAACTTTCTACTTCTCATTGTTTTAAGATCCTATATTTTGTTATTTCCGTCTTTATAAAATATTAAAATATTTTCAATATGACTTATTTGTGACGTTATTTTTTATTTTTATTAATAACAAATAAAAGTGTGATCTCCATGAAAATTATATTTGCATTTAGTTCCACAATACTTCAACATGTAGGTCTAAAATAAGATAAATATATAATTTATAAAATATTTTTGACTAACTTGTATAGTACGCTCAAGTACCATATACCTTATTTTAACTTCATTAGGCTTTAAATAAGTAAGAAATTAAACGTTGAAGGAGAATAAATAAATAAATAAATTGAGCAACATATACAAGTATATTTAGTATATAAAACAAATTTCTTCCTAACTTTTGTATTAAGATTAGTCTCATATATTTGATGTAGTATTTAACATATTTTGCACTTAACCTATCAATGAGCCATTCAACTTAACATTTTTTTTCTTTTTTTATGTTTAATGCGAAAAGAATAATTAAGTTGAATTTTCTTTGCATATATCTATGCTCTTCTTAATGGGAATCAACAAAATAAATCTTTCATTTTGGTTTTTTTAATTGCAATTAGTGGTGCAAACTTAAAGTCAACTATTAGGAAAAAAAAATAGTACTATTTAGAAAAGTTTTAAGGAGATTCTTATAATATCTAATTCTCAATTAATAGAGTCAACCTCTTCAATTACTTATAATACAAATTTAACTTCTTTGTGTGACTTGGTGCTAAAGATAAATAACGAATATAGCTTTCAATTAATTTATTTTAATCATTTGTCAAAGTAGTTTAACACTCTAAATAAATAAAAAAAAACAATTAATGAAATCCCTTAGGTTTGCTATATGGTTGAGGTAGTCTTAATAGATATACGTGATTTTATATAATATATGATATATGATGAAATCACAAGTATGAATTATTATGTCAATAAAAATATCGATTATATGTGAAAAAAAAAAGTAAAAAAAAAATCTTCACAACATATAATGAAATTTAAGCCACTAAATGAGGAAATTGAGATGCTTTTATTGTACTTGCATTTCATCTAAGAAAGCAACTTTATTTCTTTGACAAAAAAATAAACAAAATAAATAAATAAATAAAAGAAGTTATGATAGAACTTGAAGAAAGTATAATATTGGGATGATGTTGATGTCACCATTGAAAAAGTCATTGATATTTATAAAATATGAAAGCACGTGATTGATTGAATTTTGACTCAATTGTGGTGTTTTCGTAATAAGTTTTGAAAGCTACTTGAAAATTATAGATTACTAATTATGTTAACAAGGAGAAATTAAAAGATGAGAAGAAAATAATATTTCCACTTTGAGAAAAGAAAACGATCAAAATATTCTTATTTTTGCATGTTTTTGAAGAAGAAAAACATTTATGTCATTATACACACACACTCTCTTTTTTATTATTTTCTAGATTTAATACCTATTTTGGTTGTCACTGGTTCAATGTAGTCTTTGAGTTTTTACGATGTTCAAAGTGGTCCTCCTTTTTGTAAAATGTGTTCAATTTAGTCTTTTTCGTTGACAGTATTTAAATTGCTAACGACGTACAATCCACGTAAAGAAAAATGGAATGACCTGTCATGTATCTCGTCACGTCATCACCATATTTTCCAAATTAGAAACCCTAATTTTCCTTCCATCAGCATGCCGGCGTGCACCACACTCAGGTCATCATCTTCTCTACGTCGACGAACCATGAGCTTCGTCGCTAGCAACCACACAAGCCACCATGAATCAACCAAGAAACCCAATCTGCAAATGAAACCTTCCACTATAACAAATCAGACCCAAACCGCAAGCCCAAATCATTATGCACCATGAGAACCACCATCAACATCTCACCATCTTGATCTTCTCTATCGTGAACTAAAGAATTCCAACTTTGCGAGAGCCTGCAAAGTGAAACCCCAAAAATCACAAAACCACTGAACTTGTAGAAAATCCAAAAATCACAAAACTATTGAACCTGCAGAAAACTCAGAATTCCCAAATATGCTTCGAACATTAACCCTAGTTCGCGCAACAATAACGAATCTTTTTTAACCCAACCCTAACTCACGCAAATCACATTCAATCCCTAAATTGAAACAGAGATCCTTCACCGCAATAGGTTGCACAACCTATATCATCTTTCTTGTGCACCATCATCTACACAAATCGCAAAAGCCCAACTCGCAACGATATCATGGTTCACATTTAAAATTGTCCATGCATACATATCTTGGTTTGCATGAAAATAACATTTGCAAACTGATACGATAAATTCTAGAATAAGAATTTCCATAAAAATTGAAACACCAAGACAAATTTATGCTATATTATCTGTTTAATGTATTTTTATTAAGTAATATAAAAACAAAATACAACGGTTTGAAACAATATAAAAATGAAATATAAATATATGAACATAAATGCACATACAATATAAATATATGAACATAAATGCATAAATATGAACGGAAAACAAAATAAATCCAATATTTGATAAAATAATTCATCGAATTACAACATTTGACATATTTTAATTTTTAGTCTTAAACTCATTAAATAAATAATAACTATTCTTAATGAAAAAACATATAACATCCAAAAAAATTTATTTACAATAACAAGTATTACAATGAGTGTATTTTGTATCAGGTAAATGCATACATGTTACGTAATTTGATCTAACAAGAAGAAGAATGATGCCCTAGTTTAGAGTGGCAAATATCTATAGGGTTATGTCTTATTGTAGAACATACAATAGAATTCTCAGGAGTAATAGAAATTGGTGAACCAAGGGGTATGGACGTCATGATATACAAGTCATCTCTTTCTTCAGCTTTCCCAATCATCTTAAGGGTTGACTTGTCCTGTATTTCACATGAAAATTAAGAAATGGTAATTTTACAAGATAGAGATTTAGTTAACTTTGTGACCAAAATAAGATTGACTGAAAAATTAGGAACAAACATGACATTATGCAAAGTAAGGCGTGGGCTAAGAGAAACTGTGCCAAAAAAAATGAGTAAATGAAGAGTTCTTATTGGGTAGTGATATTGTAATTGGTGAGATTCTATGATAAGAAATAAAATGAGACAAAGAACTGGATATATGATCAGTAGCACCTGTGTCTAGAATCCATTGAGAATAAATATTACCTTGATCCTGAGAAGAAGTGCAAACATTATGAGAACTCACTAGACCGGTAGAATGTGTGACTCTAGGATTGAATTTAGGAAGAAGTGCCAATAGATCATGAATTTGCTCTTGAGAAAGTTCCAGACATGAGGAATGTGACTGTGCCTGAGAATTATTAGAAGAAGGAACAACTGCAGAAGCCTCCATCTACATCTCTGTCAAGAATAGAAAACACAACCTCAAATGGGACAAAAATTTCACAACTCGAATCTCCGAAAATTCCTCAAGAATCCTCAAAAATCAATCCAGGGCTACGGGCAATTAAATCACCCAATTGTTTCTCATTGAAGACCCTAGAAAGCAAAGTCAAAACATGAAACATAACGATGCGAGAGTAACAGAGGGAGTAGCCATAGAAGAAGAAAAAATTGTAGAAAGGCCAAGAACGAAAGGTAGGAGATGAAGATCTTGTCAGTAACATAATTAGTTGCGGAAGAACGTGATAAAAAATTAATTAATTTTCTTATGATACCATGTTAGAAGAAAATTAATTCTTATCATGTTCTTGGCTATGCTGTTGGCTACTATGATAAACTCCATCACCTTTTCTCGTTCATTGAAACTAAGGCGTGTAACGTGTTTTGTGCAAACCTGAAAAGTTGTTTTTCCTTCTCAATATTGCTCCTCCTTATCCGTTGTGTCATTCTTGTCACTTGCGTGGAGGATCCATAGTTTAAGCTAGATTTTGGCAACACTAACAATAATGAAAACCAAGACGTTCAAACTAGAGTGTGGTGTTCATGTTTTGGTGAAATGGGTGCTGCCTTTAAGGGATTATAAAAATCAATGTTGATGTTGATGCTTGTCACTGCTTTTAACTAGGTCACACGGTTCCCTTATGTGTTGTTCGACATTGATTAGATGGGTCGTGAGGTGTAAGGAGGTGAGGGCAGTCTCGCATACGATGCTGGTGTGCATGCAGGTTCTTTAAAGCTCATGTTGAACTCAGTCGTTTTAGCTCTGATACCATGTTAGAAGAAAAGAAAGGATGAAAATTGTATTTCTTATTCAATGATAAGGAAAAAGTACAACATATATATATATATATATATATATATATATATATATATATATCGGTTTAAAACAATATAAAAACGAAATATAAATATAAAAACAAAATATAAATATATGAACATAAATGTACATATATGAACGAAAAATAAAATAAATCCAATATTTGATAACATAATTCAACGAATTAGAACATTTGACATATTTTAATTTTTAGTCTTAAACTCATTAAATAAATAATAACTATTCTTAATGAAAAAACATGTAACATTTAAAAATTTTTATTTACAATAACAAGTATCACAATGAATGTATTTTGTATCAAGTAAAGTGGCATACATGTTACGTAATTTGATAAACAAGTAGAAGACGGATGCCCTAATCTAGAGTCCCAAATATCTATAGGGTTATGTCTTATTGTAGAACAAAAAATAGAATTCTCAAGAGTAATAGCAGATAGTGAACCTAGGGGTATGAATGCAGGAACTATCATGATATACAAGCCATCTATTTCTTCAGCTTTCCCAATCATTCTGCAGGGTTGACTTGTCCTGTATTTCACATGAAAAATTAAGAAATGGTAGTGATTTAGTTAAATTTGTGACCGAAATAAAATTAACTGAAAAATTAGGAACAAACAAGACATTATGTAAAGTAAGGTGTGGGTTAAGAGAAACTTTGCTAGAAAAATGAACAAATGAAGAGTTCTTGTTGGGTAGCGATATTGTAATTGGTGAGATTCTATGATAAGAAATAAAAGGAGATAAAGAACTTGATATATGATCAGTAACACCTGTGTCTAGAATCCATTGAGAATGAATATTACATTGATTTTGAGAAGAAGTGTAAACATTATGATAACTCACTAGACTGGTGTGTGACTGTGGGATTAGATTTAGGAAGAAGTGCTAATAGGCCATGAATTTGCTTTTGAGAAAGTCCCAAAGTTGATGAATGTGACTGTGCTTGAGAATTATTTGAAGAAGGAAAAATTGTAGAAGCCTCAATCTCAATCTTTGTCAAGAACAAAAAACACAACCTTAAATTGGACAAAAATTTCACAACCCGAATCTCCAAAAATTCCTCTAGATTCTTCAAAAATCAATCCAGAGTTACGAGCGATTAAATCACCCAATTGTTTCTCATTGAAAACCCTAGAAAGCAAAGTCAAAACATGAAACATAACGATGCGAGAGGAACAGAGGGAATGACCATAGAAGAAGAACAAATTGTAGAAAAACCAAGAACGAAAGGTAGGAGTTTGAGATCTTGGTAGTAACATAGTTAGTTGTGGAAGAACGTGATCAGGAATTAATTTTCCTTTGATACCATGTTAGAAGAAAATTAATTCCTGATCAAGTTCTTGGCTATGTGTTGACTCACTGCAAGCGTACCAGATCGTTCCAAGTAATATAATCAGTAAAACCCGATATCATTCTTCCCAAGAGACTCGAAAGGCCTTATTGTTCGTGCGAATTAAAATCGTAAGATTTGTAAAGAAAAGAATTAATTGTGTGGAATGCAAAAACACAAAATAAACATGCAATCCGTTGATTTAGTTGACGAAAAAGACTATGGATGAATGGAGTTGTTGGGGGTTTACAATTTCATCTTATCCCCCCTCTCTTATCTACTCCTCTTGTTTAAATTGCTTTTTTATCTAATTGTTATGCAAACTTTCTTGGCCTACCCTTAGCCCGATCCCTCGGCGAGAAGAGCCTATTACTAATTACCGACTTGCTATCCCCAGCCTCCCCTAGTAACTAGCAATGCATTACCGAACAAAAGCAAAAACAATTGATCGTCCTACCTCCCTATCCCTAGGTGGTATTTCATTAATAAAGGAATTTCTCACCAGTTCATGACATTACTGTACGTTCCGTATCAATAGAGACAAACAACAGTTATCGAATGAGTTAAACGATAAAAGCTTTAAGCGCAGATGAGAACCCAACAATTGATAATCAAAGCATATGACAATCATATAAATAAACAAGAGTTTCAATAAAAGAGAGTTTCAATATCTTTTCATCACAAAAATACTCATAACTTTTGTAACCGCAATTGGAATGATATTAACTCCTATTTATTTATTATCTATCTTACGTCAAATGTTCTATGGATACAAGCTTTTTAATACACCAAATTCTTATTTGTTTGATTCGGGGCCACGAGAATTATTTATTTCAATTTCTATCCTTATACCCGTAATAAGTATTGGCGCCCTAGATAGGATGAAAAGGAGCCTAAGCATCCAAGAGATCTTCTCCAGAGAATGGAAACTAGGTCTAACCGCCTTCTTCTGTCAAAAGAATTAGAATGAAATCGCAATAGGGCTATTTATAAATGAGGAGCGCAACAGAAAACAGGCCCAAGCCCAGCAGACAACCGCCCGACGTCACACTTATGCCGCCCGGCGGTTGCCTCTTATCGCGAAACCGCATGGCGCCAGGGGTCCACCGCCCGACGGTTTGCCTCTTATCGCAAAACCGCCAGGCGTCCACGCCAGGGTGCTACTCCTCGCATCTGGCCGCCCAACGGTGTATTTTTGTCGTTGGGCGGTTCCTAGACTTTTTTTTTTTGGTTTTCTTCCTCTGTCCTGAGTCTAAGACCTTCATCTCCAACTCCATTCTTCACTTCCATCAAAATTGCTACAAAACAATGCAAAACAAGCATAATCTCGCTAAAAACAGCTTTTGACTCTCGACTGACTCATTTATTACGTTTTGTTTGATTCCAAGCTCATTCTAAGCAGTAAAGGAAGTAATTTGGTCTAAAATAACATATGAAAATAACGGTTTTTCAACCGTTATCACAATGTTGCTGGCTCCTATGATAAGGTCCATCACCTTTTTCGTTTACTGAAACCAAGGTGTGTAACGTGTTTTGTGCAAACCTGAAATGTGTTTTCTTCTCAGTACTGCTCCTCCTTATCCTTTGTGTCTTTGTTCTCACTTGCGTGAAGGATCCACAATTTAAGCTAGATTCTGACAACACTAACAACGATGAAAACCAAGATGTTCAAACTGGATTGTGGTGTTCATGTTTTGGTGAATTGGGTGTTGCCTTTAAGGGATTACAAAAACCAATGTTGATGTTGATGCTTGTCACTGCCATTAACTGGGTAACATGGTTCCCTTATGTGTTGTTCGACACTGATTGAATGGGTCGTGAGGTGTATGGAGGTGATGTGGACAGTTCCGCATACGATGCCAGCGTGCATGAATGTGTAAGGAGAAAGTACAAAATATATATAGGTTTAAAACAATATAAAAGTGAAATATAAATATAAAAACAGAATATAAATATATGAACATAAATGCACATGTATAAACGGAAAATAAAATAAATCTAATATTTAATAAAATAATTCAACAAATTACAACATTTGACATATTTTAATTTTTAGTCTTAAACTCATTAAATAAATAATAACTATTCTTAATGAAAAAACATATAACATCTAAAAAGAATTATTTACAATAATCTGTAAATATAGTCATATTTAACATATAGTTTTGACATTCAAATAAAAAGATGCGTTGCACGAGTATCATATCATACATAGTAAAACATATAAACAAAAATACCGAGATATATGCATTAATTTTGAATATATAAATCTATTACATTATAATTTTGAAGATAAATATGACATGTAGATATGCACAGATATATATAGTTGAATATTTTAAAATTGAAGACTTGTGATGTGAACCCAAATCCTCCTTTCTCTCCATTATGCAATGTTTGCATGAATGGTCACGAAATGTGTATTAGAAAGCAAAAAATCATCAAATTCGGCTCATTATATTTGATTGTTGATGAGATTGAAATGGAAAAAGGGAGAAAAAAAGGGGAAGGATTTCATATTTGAACAATCAAAACCATGCTATAAAAAGCAACCTAAAACATGGGAGTATTTGTTTATATATATATATATATATATATATATATATATATATATATATATATATATATATATATATATATATATATATATATATATATATATATATATATATATATTACATTGCTTCAAATTCCAAAAGAGTAGATGTTAGCATGTTGCTTGCTTTGACTTTGCAAATACAGATGATATTGTTGATTAGTTTCCAAGGATAACTTAGAGAAGAAAAACAATAACGCTTTCCTTAAATAAAATGAAAAGAAAAATCTTTCCACCAACATGTCATCAATTTGTTCTTGATATAGTAAATCATTTAGGTTATACTTAAATATATTCTTAATATGTTAAAATTTTTAAATAAGTTTTCTTAAACTTATTCCATCTTTAAGTATTATTATTAAGGTTATTAATCTATTATATTATAGACTGAAATGAGAAAAAAATATTTAAATTCCGTTTAATTTTAATATCTAAGTGATGAGAGACTATTGAATGTGATAGAAACAAATATATTTTTAATATGTTAAAATTTTTGGATAATTATTTTTAAACCTAAAACTATAATGTTGAAGAATACACAATAATTATAGATAGACAAATTGACAGTATATAACCAGACATAAATTTTATTTTATGAACCAATAAATTTATAAAATTTATTTAAATTTAAAGTGTATTAATTAACATACAATTTTGTATAACTTGATTGTAAAGTAATCCTCTTAAAAGAGTCATTAAATTAGTTCATGAAACTAATCTTTTAATGAATTAAATAGTTTTAGAAGATGAGAGGCTCCAAAACAAACCCTCTAAACTAGGGCATAAAAAAAAGAAGAAGAAAACACAAAACAGAAACATACACATATACAACCTTTTGATCAACCACTTTTCTATCTCTAGATAAAAAAAAAAGGATGAATAATCCAAAAACTATAAAATTAAGTTATGGTGAAGGGTTATTAAGAAAAATAGAGGAGATGGTAAGTTGAAGTTTTGGAGGTAATGATTTGTAGTAATCCACAACCATGAAAGCTTTGAAAAGGTGTGTGTTAGATCTCTATCATTTATATATATATAATAAAAGTATGGTCATTTTCCTTCATGAGTAAAGCCTTCTTAGATGAAGACATGCCATGCCATAGCCAATAGAACCATTGGTCAACATTAAAACAAAAGCAACACATCACCACATATTATTTAATATCCTCACATCTACTCCTATGACTTTTTCTTTCAATCTCCTACACTTATTTTTTCTTTCTCTTTAACTTAATGCAAATTAATATTCTTAATTAATTCACTTTATCTATCTTTCTCCAATCATACAAATATATTCTGTGGTTTAACTTTATAGATTTATATATTTCTGTTTGCTAGAAAGAATGAAACCTTTATATTTATTTATATGTAGACTGAAACTTTATTCATTGAAAAGCAAGTGTCTTTAATCTCTTTTATATATAATTATTTAATGTTGAATTAAGGTGAAATTTTGTTATTAGAGTATACATTTGTAACTTGGCAAGACATTAATTAGCATAGGAATTCTTCGTTTAGTTCGTCTGCATGAAATGAATTATTATTTGGCTCTTATAATAAATAAAATTGAACTCGATTGTTGAAATTTTTCAACAATGTAACAAATTCAACTTTTTTTCAACAAAAGTATAAATAATTTGTATTTTTTTTTCATTTTATGGCTGCTTTATACCATAAAACTAATGTTGGATACTAAAATGTGGAAAAACTACTCATTCGTAGACTAACACGTAAATGTTTTAAGTATTAACACATTAACGCATGTGCACGATGAAATAATTAATAAATTAAACCTTCAACTAATTAAGAAAAGTAAGTATCTTTATGCTATGTTGTTTACTTTTTCTACAAGAAGATAGTGAGTAAATAAAATAAGAGAAATATTGTAAAATTGAAAGTTTAATAATGAATAATTTTTGGTAAATCTTTCTACTAACTATTGTTGAACAACGATATACATAATTAATATAAATTTAAAATTCCTCAAAATAACAATTAAAAAATATCATGTTTCTTATGTTAAAACCATTTTAATATGTTTTTTAGCCCTAACTATGTTTCGGGTTCCTAGATACTTTTGTTTTGAGTGTCAATAATTTTTTTCTTTAAATTGAAAATTTAATAAAGTAAACTTTTTATTTTAAATCTTCTTTGTTATCTCTATCAATTCTATTGCTAATGTATCTTTAAGTTTTCATTATCTTTCGTTATTCATATTGACCTAACAAGTCACCATTATGAATAAAAAACTTGTTACAATAAACAAAATGTTGAAGAATTAAAACTAAATATTTTTTTTTAAAATAAAATTTAAACCAAAACAAAATATAGATCAAATTTGGATGGTGAAACTTAAGTCAAAATTTTTAATTCACGATGGATATTTAATTTAAAAAAAATATATTAAATATTCAAAACAAAAATAGGTAATAGGAGAGCTTGAACATATTTCAGTTTATTGTTTTGTGAACTTTTTTTACTAAAAACTAAGTAGTAGTAAAATTCTCATTACTTTTTTTTTATCTGTCCAACACTAAAAGTGGAAAATATAGAAAATAATTTACTTAGCCAAATGGAGTAAGGTTGAATTGAGTAACATGATATACAACATCAAATGGCTAGTGACTAATTATTATTATTATTATTATTATTATTATTATTATTATTATTTAGTATTATTATAATAGTTGTTGAAGAATGGTGAATGGTGAAAATGGAAACTTGAACATGAAAGTGAGTTTTTGCTACTTCCACTTCAAAACCATTTTGTCTTTTTGTTGGAAAAAAAGTGGCAAATATGGCCAAAGACAAAAAGTGTATAGTGTAGATGTTTGTACATTTTCTTCACAATAATAAATTATTGACTTTTTAACTACTTTCAACAAATGTATTTGAGATGATTTTTGATAAATTTACAATGTGAAAATGTTCCTACATGTGACGAAATTAACTTCTTTCTTTTTCAGTTCCATTGTCATGTTTGGTGCAAATTTTATAGATTTAATTATGCTTTCATTCTTTAAAATTTGAGGTGAATTTTGTTTCTTCCACTTAATTTTTTAAGAGAATATTTTTATTTCATTAAATTGACTTTTTAGTCTTAAATACAAAATATGTGAATTAAATTATTTTTCAAAATAATTTCTAGTTCCTAGAATGTGAATTTAAAGGCCTAAAATCATATTTTTAAATTTCAAGTTTTAAAATGTTTTTTTTTAATTTGAAGAATAACATATGGGTTCATCACAATTAAAAGTATAAATAAGTTTTTTCTTTTCATATTATTAATCAATTAAAGATAATCTATAGCTTTTACCAACTTAGTAAAAAAATTAATTTAATTACATAATAATCGTCATTAACTCTAATATTGCAAAATTTCTTTGTGGTGTTAATATATTTAAATTAAACTCATCAAATAAAAAACATAGGTGAATTGGGTCAAAAGAATTTACCAGCATTGAAAACATATGTCAAAACTCAATCTTTTAAGTTTTGAATTATCATTTTTCTATGAACTGAATCCATTAGCAACAAAATTTTGATGAGCTTACTTAAAGAATTGTTTATTAGATTTGTGAAAAGTTTAACAGAAAGTAAAGCTGTGTTGAAACTGATGGCATGGCAGCAGCATTGAGTTTGGAAACTAGAGGGTGAGAAGAAAGGAAGAAAGGAAGAACCAACAAGTGGTGTGTTTCATTGGTTGTTGTGTTTCCCACCAAGTTTACCTTTTTCTGGGTCCTTGAAATCCTTCTGCCTCTCTACACAAGTGGGTCATCCTTTGTGGTCCCCTACTACTACTCCTTCCACTTGTTCTCTCTCTCTCTCTCTCTCTCTCCTTTCTCTCTCTACTCTATTTGCAATTTACCCTTTAATGTTCTCTTCAACACTCACCTACGCTCCTTCTATTTTTGTGCTCCGCTTAGAAAGATCCATCTTTCTCAATCTGGGGTGCTCGGTGATTCTCGTTTTTTTCCCTCTTTCTGCTTCCTGAAGTTGATGGGATGATGATGATGATGTGTGGATTGGTATAGCAGTGTTACAGAACAGAACATCTGAAGTTGGTGTAGTTGAGGCTGCACATGTTTATTTCCGTTGGTGTATTTTCTGTGTTGTCTCTCAACAGTGTCTATCTGTTGTTATCTGGGGTAAAGGAATCTACTCCATTTCAATCCAAGTAATCTGGATCGCCTTGATTGGGCAAGCTTTGAAAAAGGGTACTATTGTTTGATTTGGTATTTATTTGGGTTTTAACAGCCAAAAAAAAAAAAGAAGCTTTGGGTTTAATGGTTCTTCTTCTATGAGAAAGTGATTTGGATTTCATGCTTGGTCCAAGATCATTATGGAGGTTTTTCCACTTCTCTAGCATTCAGTGCTGTTGCTTAGTGGAAAGATATGAAGAACCTTCTTAAGAAGCTTCATATCATGTCTAACCGATCAGGGAATGAACAAGGGTCTTCTTCATCCAAGGGGAGCAAGTCCAATCTTGGTTCATCTTCATCTTCCAAGAAGGTTTTGCGCTCAAAGTCCACTCAAAGTTCTGAGCAAAAGCCCTTATCTGGGCTCTCCAGTTGGCTGCATTCAGTTGCCAATAGGCAGAGTCCTAGTCCTCCTCCATCTTTGAGCCAGGCAAGGGGCGAGAGAATGGAGCCATCTGATGCAGTGAGCAGTGGTGGTTTGGATGTTGTGTCAGATTCAGCTAGGCTTGATTCAGCGTCTAGTGCTTCAAGGGATCCTGAAGTGGAGGAAGAGTATCAGATACAACTGGCTTTAGAGCTGAGTGCAAAGGAGGATCCTGAGGCTGTGCAGATTGAAGCTGTTAAGCAGATCAGTTTGGGATCTTGTGACCCTGGTTATACACCAGCTGAAGTTGTGGCCTACCGGTATTGGGTAAGTCACTTCATTCACATTCTTCTTGTTTTCATGCTGCTGCTGGAAGAAAAGACATAGAAGTCGTAAGTTTGATAATCAGGTCAATTTTAGAGGAATATGAGACTTCTAGAATTTGTGAAGAATTTCAGATGTGCAGATTGGTACTTCATTCTTCATTGTCATTGTTTGGACCGTGGAGTTTTAATTAGGGTTATAGATCTTAGCATGAAGATGAATGGTGAGAAAAGAAAAATGGAAGGAAGGATATGGGACTTTATTTATATCACATTTGATTGAACTTATTCATGTGGGGTTTTTCCTTTGACCTTTCTTACCCTTGTGGAATGACAGGGATAGCAACTCGTGATAGTTGGTAGAATTTGGACATTGTTAAATATAATAGTAGCATTCTGAACTGTGCTTTTAGGGTGGAAATTCCAACGTCATTCTGCATCGGCTGTATTTCTTGAGAAGTGATTAAAAGGCAAGATGCTTTGCATCCTTGCAGTATGGACTAATCTGGCGTTCAACCTGGATATTAATGATGGTTTAGAATATAACAAATTGATTTGCTTCTCGATTTGAAGATAAGGGGAATTTTCACTTGGACTTTAGAGTTAAGGTTATGTTAAATACTAAGACCAAAATATGATTGTCTTACAATGGAAGTTTAAGGTCTTTGGCCCTTGAATCAAGTAAAAAAATTTTTCTCTTAAGATTCTGAAATCACTCTGATAAACTGATGGGACATAATGTTATAATCCATTGACCGGTCTTCTTCACTTAGCAACTTAAGCTTTCGGGATGTTTGGTTCATGACACAACAAGTTTATATTTTATAGAGTTTGATTTGGCGCCTCAATACGTTGAATTTCAGCAAATGTATGCGGGCTTGTGCATTACAATGCATCAAGCTCAAAGGGTTTGGGTGAGGTGCTGCGGTAGATATGAAAGAAACCATTTCTGTCTTAACCTAATAACTTAAGCTTTTGGAATAGTTGGTCCATGACACATTAATCAGAAAAATAATTTTAATTCTTATTTACTTAACTTGTATATAGGTCTTTTGTTGTTCAAATGTCTCTTAAATTGTTTAATGTCCAATCTTTAATCTTTTGGCCATACAAATTTTAATATGGAATGTTGTTAGCCTGGTATACTTTGCTGGGCTGGTTTTCATAGGGCTATGCATTTTGGATTCTTATTGAAGTTTAATTGTAACCCTTTTATGAGATCTTTGGTAATAGGCTTACAATCACAGTTGTCCATTTGTAGGGATGATTGCAGATCTTTCTTTTTTGTATGTTAGGCTTCAAATGCAGTTTTTGGTTCTATGGTATAGGATTTAGTATCTACATAGATTGCTATATATTGTTTGGATTGTTTTAGATGATGCATGCATTAAACGGTTTTGTTATACAAGGAACTTAGTCCTATGTGTCATCTGGTTAGTTGATCCTATTTGTCCTACTTATATTCCTTTCTAACTTATCTCATATCGTAGATTTATCCGTGCTTCACAGAATTACAATGCTCTTGGTTATGATGACAAGATCTTGGATGGTTTCTACGATCTGTATGGGAAATTAACTGAGTCAAACCCTACAAGAATGCCTTCCTTTGTAGATTTGCAACTTCAAGGAACATCAATCTCAGGTAGTGGTACGTGGGAAGCTGTCTTGGTCAATAGGGCTGCTGATTCAAACTTGTTGAAACTTGTGCAAAAGGCCCAGGAGTTGACTGGCAAATCAAGTTCAGATTTTGAAGTTATAGACAGCAATTTGGTTCGCAAGCTTGCAATATTTGTGGCTGACTATATGGGCGGACAAGTTGGAGATCCTGAAAGTATGACAAGAGCATGGAGGAGTCTTAGTTACAGTCTCAAAGCAACCCTTGGTAGCATGTTTTTGCCACTTGGTTCTCTGACTATTGGATTGTCTCGGCATCGTGCATTGTTATTTAAGGTATTTTTATCCTACCAGTTTTCCTTTTGTGGTTTGAATTTCAATTAGGAATGATTCCACATATTAGTTGATAGAAGGCTCTAATGAAAAGTTGTTGTTAGGTTTACATCAAAAAAATTGTTAGAATATATCAAGATTCAAGGGAAAGATCAATTTCGGGTGAACTACACATTCTCTGATATTTTTATTGTATTCTCTTACTTCTTAGTACTTCAAAACTTTACTATACATATATGATATAACAGCATAAGCCTTTTCCTGTTGGGTGGGGCTGCGTACATGGATCAAGTACATTATTACGTCTATTATAGCAGGGATTTTATGTTTGTCAACTTTTTCTATTCTCTGATTTATTTTCCAACGAGTCCTGGTATAGGTTCTAGCTGATAGTTTGGGCATCCCATGTCGATTGGTGAAGGGGCTGCAATATACAAATTCCGATGATGTGGCAATAAATTTTGTTAAGATTGATGATGGAAGGTAACTTTCATTACTTTTATTGCATTAGTAGGCAGAATTTCTTTGTCTATAATTTTCAGTACATTATCATTGGGATATTAATTGCATTACGTGTTTTCTGTCATCAATTTTCTATTGGGTAGAAAACACACAAATTGGCGCTTCTCAATGTTTTGTGTCATATTTTTCAAGGATAGAAGCTGAATTTGAACATGTGCTTGATTTGAATTTCAGGGAGTACATCGTTGATCTAATGGCGGATCCTGGAACCCTTATTCCATCTGATGCAACTGGATCACAGGTAGAGTGCGATGAATCGTCGTATGTGGCCAGTCCTTCATCTAGAGACCTTGATTCCTCACATGTAGCATCATCCAGCAGTGGTGTTGGAAGTTCATACGAAGAAACTTTGGATTTGGGGATGTTGGACAAAGCAAACAGATCAAAACATTTTACTCATACAGGTAAAGAATCTGATGTAAGCATGCCCTCCACAGTAAAGGAAGAATCAATGCAACCCTTGAATGAATTTAAAAACCCTCACAATGTTGAGAAGATCGCTGAGCAGGAAGCTCATGGCAGACCTAATCATTCCCATGTACATGCAAGATCTCCATCTTGGACTGAAGGGATCAGTTCTCCTGCAGTACGTAAGATGAAAGTCAAAGATGTTTCTCTATACATGATCGATGCTGCAAAGGAGAATCCTCACTTAGCCCAGAGACTTCATGATGTTTTACTTGAAAGTGGTGTGGTTGCTCCTCCAAATCTATTTTCTGAAATTTGTGATGATGACTCAAGTTCCTCAACTGAGGCCAACTTTCCAACAGAAGAAAAAGATGAACATAAGCTGGGAAGTGGACATAAAGAAGCCGAACTTGATGGTAATCTTTTTCAAGCTCGAATTTTGCCTCCTTTGGCTCAAAATAGAGTCCAGAACAAAACAAGTTCTAGTGGTCAGGTGGAGCATTCTAAACCTGTAGAAGGTTTAGGAATCAACCTTCCTCTTTATACAAGGGAACCAGCTGTACAGCATGTACAACCTCAGATAAAATATGGTCAAAATGTACCTGTTGCCGCTGCTGCAGCTGCCGCCGCCGCTGTTGTTGCATCTTCTATGGTAGCTGCAGTGGCAAAATCTAGCATTGACTCAAACATAGATCTCCCAGTAGCAGCAGCTGCTACTGCCACTGCTGCAGCTGTAGTAGCAACCACTGCTGCTGTCAGTAAACAGTATGAGCAAGGCAGTCGAAGCGATGGAGATACAGACAGTGCTGGTTATGACCTGAAGAGTAGTGGTGATGGAGAACATATAGCTTTAGGAGCAAATTCAGAAGGCGAGCGAAGATCTGATAGATCAGTAGTAAGTAATGATAGCACAAAATCTGATTCCGCATTAGATGATCATGATGTTGCTGAGGTTGACATTCCATGGGAGGAAATCTCACTCGGGGAGCGTATTGGACTTGGTATTAACTGTACTTTGTTTTTATAAGAATTGATTACATTATTTTCTTAGATGGTAAATGCTACTTATCTGGTTTTGCCCGTTTGACATGCAGGATCATATGGGGAGGTGTATCGTGGTGAATGGCGTGGAACAGTGAGTTTCTTATATTCTTGAACTTGAATCTATTGATGGTGTTATTTTCACTGGGGCCTGTGTTATGCAACTTTATTTTATATGCTTTTTTCAAAATGAAATGAACAGTGTCAAGACGTATTACTAGTGCACTTGCACACCTGGGTATGTATGTGCTAAAAATTATAAAATGCATTTTTTTTATGAATTGAATTGGATGTGTCTGTGCCAATGCCAAGAATTCTTTGGGCTTTAGTTGCATTCTGATCTGAACAAAATAATTTTTTTTGCTATATTTACTGCTAACATACTTCCCATTTTATTATTTTCTGTATTGTTAGGATAATTTTCTTCTAATATTATAGATTATAGAATTATTACACTTACACTACATTTCTGCTTTTTGGTTCGTAGGAAGTTGCTGTAAAGAGGTTTCTAGATCAAGATATATCTGGTGAATCACTTGAAGAGTTCAAAACTGAAGTACGGTCCATCTCTACTTCCCCACTGTATTTCTTTTTTATTGTTTACTCATTTTTGCAGTGTGATTCAGTGATTTATTTTTTCAGTTGCTTTCATCGATTTGATTTGTGTGCTTCACTCTCTAATTTCTCTTCTTTATTTCTTAACTTAAAGTATAAAGAAAATATTCAAAATAAATAAAATTCCTAACTAAATTTTATAAATTATCTCTTTCACTCTAGTTTTCTAAAATTTATTTTGTTCAAAGCAAACTAATTTAGAATTCAACATTAGTAGCTTAAAACCCCTTTAAATATTAAAGGAAAAATTAGATAATCCAAGAGATTATCTATTTTCTAGGTTCTTTATTGACGAAAATATCTTATCTTTCTCCTCTGTTAAAAGTGATGTCTTTTCTCTAATGAAAATTTTTCTTTTTTAAGGATAAAGCTTTATATGATACAGTCTATGTTGATAAACTCATGTTATTTGTAATGACGAGTGTTATAAATGAGTAATACTTGTTCCTATCACTGATTTATTTTGTTGGGTATCAAAAAAAAAATTGTTGGGCTACTTTTTGTAGTGTTTATTTAGATTTTTCACAATGTCAAATTAGAGCGACTTTCTGTGATTTTCATGAAGCTGATTTACATTTGTACTTTGATTGCCAACATCTATTATATAAATTAAATTCCATAAAGCTTATGATGTTAATTTCAATAGGTCAAAATAATGAAAAGATTGAGGCATCCAAATGTTGTTCTCTTCATGGGAGCAGTAACTCGACCTCCAAATCTTTCAATTGTTACTGAATTTCTTCCCAGGTACTTCAAATTCTTGATTTCGCAGTGATTCATTAGTTATATGGGATTGTTGATTGTGAAATTTGAAATTTTTTTATTTTGATTAATCCAATTACTTGTCATAGAGTGTTTGAAATTCTATATAAAAATAAATTAGTCTTAAATTCCCTATCCAAACACAGAGTTATGGTATTTATTTAATGTGATTAATTAATACCTTTTGGAAGGCCTTATTTTTTTCTTTTTGGTTCATCAAATACTGAGATCTAGATTATATTCTGCAGAGGAAGTTTGTATAGATTACTTCATAGACCAAACAGTCAGCTAGATGAGCGAAGGCGTTTGAAGATGGCTATTGATGCTGTAAGATTTATTGTCTTTCAATGATGCATCACTGATTCAGAAAGGAATTGATAATTTGCTATAACCAACCTGTAACTTATTTCTTTTCAATCTCAGGCTCGAGGAATGAACTATTTGCACAACTGCACTCCAGTGATAGTGCATCGGGATTTGAAGTCCCCAAATCTTCTTGTTGACAAAAACTGGGTTGTGAAGGTGCAATCTATTTTCATGATAAAAAAATTATCAGTGGCATGGAGAATGCTTTGTGTTGACTTCGATTATGTTTTCTTTCTGTTGAATAGGTGTGTGATTTTGGCTTATCACGAATGAAGCATAGTACGTTCCTTTCTTCCAGATCAACTGCTGGAACAGTAAGCTATCTTAAATCTCTATTTATTTCAGCTTATTTATTCTTTCATCTTTTGCTTTCATGGTTGCTCGTGCTGTTAAATGTTTGATTGAAGTCATGCCACCATACATGCACATCCAGTTTTGGAATGCCTGGAACTTTTTGCCCTATAATTTAGTATATTATTGGTATAGTATCTTGAGCCTATGAGATTGATGTTACCTATCTTAATCTCAAGGTTTATTTTTTTCACATGATATATTGTCAATTTCAAACATGGTCCAAGGAAGTATGTGTAGAGATAATGATAAGTGAAACGTGTATATAAATGCAATATCAGAATAAAACACATGTATAAAGATTTGCATGATGTTACTGTCAGTTGCAATCACATTATAAGGCAGGTAAATGCTGATTAGTATTTCAGCCATCAATATTCGTCCAATTATGTACATGGTTGTCTCTCTTTCCTCGTCTCTTATTTATCATAGGCTGTTTGCTGAGCCATAGGTTTGTTATTTATTTGAGCATTTCCTGTGCACTCAATTTTTGCAGTACCACTCTTTTTACATCTCTACTTATTTCTCATAATTTCATAAATAACAGATTGTCCAGCTAACTGCAGCTAAATACATTAGTTAATCCATTTTTCATATCTTGTTTCAGGCCGAGTGGATGGCTCCTGAGGTGTTGAGAAATGAACCTTCAAATGAGAAGTAATTTTTTTACTCTTGATTTTGTCGTTGTTATTATGATTTTATTGTTGTTTATCTGTTATTATTATTTTTATTGTTATCCGGAGGGGTACAAGATGCAGATGCATCCTTTCTCTTCTTTCAACTCCTCCTTTACTTAAAATTGCCACTAAATGATATGCTGCATTTTTTTAAACCACGTGAATATTTGTTCTGTTAAGTGTATGTGTAGGGCTTGTTTTAGAAACAACTAATCAGAAGCAAGTAGTAACTATCTCCTTTTGCTTTGTTATATGGATATTTCTCATGTAGAAAGCTTGTTGAAGTCCATGGTATTCTTGGTGTGTCTTTCTGCCCTGTTCCCATTTTTCATAAATTTATTTAATAGTCTCCTAAGAAAAAAGACTAAATGTTGTGGTAATGTGCAATGTCTGTTGCATGCAGTTGAAGCAGAATGCCTGCACTTTAAAGGGTGTTTTGTTTGTCCTTTGATATGTTATTGTACGTATTACTGTCATTTTCAAACTTGTTAGGCCCAAAATTTTCTCTTAGCTTCCTTTCTCCCTCTTCCCCTGGAAAGATTGTTGCAGTTACCTTTTCCGTCTATTTAATAAAATATTCTTTCATCAACAAGATAAATTTGAAGCTTGGATACTTGTTCATACTGGCTTTACATCTTTTTGAAAACCCTTTCATGGTTTTATGATGCTAATAAGGTGTGATCTAATATCTAGGTGTGATGTATATAGCTTTGGGGTCATATTATGGGAGCTCTCTACTCTGCAGCAACCCTGGGGTGGAATGAATCCAATGCAAGTTGTTGGTGCTGTGGGTTTCCAGCATCGCCGTCTTGACATTCCTGATAATGTGGACCCTACCATAGCAGATATTATCAGGAAATGCTGGCAAACGTGAGTAAACTTTTCATTCTAAAATGTCTGTAAATTTTGGTTCATTCTTTTATGACAACAATTGCTATATATGTTAGATTGCCATTAATTCTTTGTCTGAAATAAACTAATCTGGAAAAAATGTTCATCTATTATGAAATTGAACATGGTTTTTAATAACTTTGTTGACAAGTGACTGCAATCAGCTGGTGTGGGGAGTCATTAAAGCTGGCTTTTTTTTCATTATCATGGTTCATTTGTCTTACACAGTAAAAAAGGAAAACAGCAGTAGGAATGATATGGTTCAAACGTTTGTGGCAATTGTTTCAGAACACAACCAAGTAATCTTACATAGTATGTGTCTCCAAAATTTTCTATTTTGCCTAATTGGATTTTTCTTTTTGCATTATAGAGATCCAAAGTTGAGACCTTCATTTGTTGAAATATTGGCGGCTCTGAAGCCATTACAGAAGACAGTGATTAGTTCTCAAGTGCCTAGACCAAGTGCATTGGGGAAGCATGAGAAGGGTCAGTCATCGCGTGTTATAGAAGACCCAGCAAGATAGGAAAACAATTATACAACTAACCAAATATTTGTTCATTTTGCTGCTGAAAGGTGGAGAACAAGTTGTCAAGTTGTATAGAATTTTTGCAATGATAAAAGTGAGTGGTTGAATTGAAGCCATCACCTTACATTATTGTCCAAGTTGTGATTCTTTCCACTCTTGTTTCTTTCCTTTTACTTTCTCTCTTTGTTTTCTCTTTTGTTGTTGGTTTTCTTTTTGCAATCTGCAAGTGCAGTCATTGTCAGGTTGTACCATTTGTTTGTACACAATTCTTTTGTAATTGTGGTAATATCAATTCTCAATTTTGATGTCCATAAATAGTTATGAATTTGCAGCTGTAATTTGACAGTCTAGAAAAATGCACAAGGAGTGAAAAATATTTTTTTTTTCTTTTACAGCATATAGTGTCTGCGTAGGTTGTTCAAATGGAGTCTAGATTCTCTGTTGGGTTTTTTTGGTAATGTTCTTTGCTGAGCATTAAATACATTGATGTTACTATGTTAAAATTGTTTTAAAATGTATTTTGAAGGCACAACAGATGAACAAGACAGAAAAATTCAGCAGAATATCTAAATTCGTTCAAATTGTGTGTCCAGTTTGAGTGTGCCAAAAGTTTCAACATTTTTCTTATGTAGAATTAGTGAGCCTACTCCAAAATCTGTACATATTTCCAAACATTTCAACATTTCTTGTCACATAACACTTGTTTCAGAGACATTTAAATCATCAAATTTCAGCATTTGTTGTCAATAAAGTTCTCTATTTTTTAATGTGATCTGGTACAGAGAAAATGCAAACCTAGTATCTGTACATAAAAAGGACCACATATATTAAATAAGAACTAAAAGGAATGTGGGGAAATTAAATGGGAAGAATCAACAGTTGCAGAATATAAAAAATTCATCATGTAAGCTATAATCATGAACAGCAATAATTAGGTTGTTTAGTAGCAGTGACTTCATCAGCTATATGGATTTCCTTGCCACTGGGAAGATTTAATGACGTGCCATTGATTTTGGTTTCCAAACTTTTGTGACTTATGATGTCATGAATCTTGGTGATCATTTCTAAGAATGCTTCCTCAACATTCTGATTCTGCAGAGCAGAGGTTTCCATGAAACACAACCTTTCTGTCTCTGCATACCCTTTTCCTTCTTCTTTCTCAACTTCCCTTGATTGCGCCAAATCAGATTTGTTTCCCACCAAAACAACCACCATGTCATCTCCTCCAAACTCTCTCAACTCACGAAGCCATTTTCTTACATTCACAAAAGTTGCTCGCTTGGTTATGTCATACACCAGCATTGCTCCCAAGGCTCCTCTGTAATATGAGCTTGTGATAGCCCTAAACCTACCACATAATTGTTCACATATCTTTGAGAATCAAATATAAGATCAAAATCATATAAGCACACTGCTATGTAAATTCAGATACAATAGAACAGTGAAATGTAATACCATTTGCTGAGATTTATAGATAGAACAATTCTTTTAAACTGATGTTATCAATTGAAATTTTATGATTTTGAAAAGTCAAGAGAGAAAATCATTAAGTAATAAATGATTCTCATAAGAAACTTATGATTTTCCATGAGTTAGAATAAATGGAAAATGGAAAATAACTGTTGTTCTTAATTGAAATAAAAAGTATGCACTGAATACAATACAATATATCATTTCCTAGTCCTTCAAGTTTTGCAACAAAATGTGGTTGAATCATCCTCTCTTGAATGAAAACTTTCTCTATAGATGATGATGAACTTAGGTATTGTTGAATCAGGCAATTAGAAACAAAACAATGATCATAGATTAGGGTTGGTCACCAAAACCCTCATCACCATCTCACATGCATTTGTTCCACTTCAATTTTGTTCTTACTCACCATCATTTTCATCCTGCTCATTAAGTTTTGGCTCAACTTGTTCTATCCTTGTCATGGACCAACCAAACCCAATACCTATTTTAAAATTACATTGATTAGACAACAAAAGTTGGTTTCTACTTTTTACACTAGAGTGAGGATACCCTGCTTTTAAATTCACTGATTTTGCAATTGGAAAATGATGTTAGCCCTTCTACACCTTTCTCAATCCCATCATTCAAATTGATCAATGAAGCAAATTGCATTGCATTGGCAACTTTTCAATTATGGTAGATGGGAAATAAAACCATTTTTTTTGGCTAATATACATAATTTTAAGTGTTTTAAGTAACTATAAAGTTTCATGAAATGACTTTTGAACCTTTGTAGTGATTTTTCTTACCATGTAGTGTCTCCCTTTTTGTTTTCTAATTTCAACTCTGACCCAAATTTGACTTAAATGTATATTCATAATATCATGAAGGTTTGGTAATAGTCAATTCGTATATTTATGTGTTAGGTTATGTTAAGTGGGCCAAAGAGCATCTCAACATATTCTAAACTTTTTTTAGAGCAGAAAATAAGTGAAGTTGGTAAGAATTATGTTAAAGAATTTTTATGGAATAATAGTTATTGTTGTTTGCCATTTTAAATTATTCATAATAGTTGTGGTCACTATAAAAGAAGTGAAAATATATTAAATGCTTTTATCTTTATAGAGATGAGATTATATTTATAATAGAGAAGATTAATTTATTGAAAAGAAACTTGGCATACTAAAATTTTATATAGTAGAAATGTAATTGGCCTTAAATTTATTTTTTTTAAAAAACAATTTAAAACAAACTAAAACCTTTTAATTTCAAATCATAGTTTTCTTAAAAGGAGACCATAGAGTATAAGAATTTTCCTACAAACTGCATCTACTTTTCTTTGACATTAAATTTGCTTAAACCTAATTACAATGTTTGTATTAAAATTTCCTAAAAACCCTTTTTTCTTTCTTTTTTCTTTTTGTTGTCTTAAAAAAGTAGAGACCAAAATTAATTTTTGAAGTGTTTGCTTCAGAAGGAAGCAACCAAGTCTTTCACAAATTAATGATCTACAAGTGTTCCTTTTATTACATTTTCTTTATAAACCCTAAAAGATAAATATAAATAATTGTGCTTTGAATTCCATGCATGATTATCTCAGTGTATCAAATGTGAATAGGCCCCACATAAAAGATTTATAGATTTGCTTCCATCCACAAAACCTAATCTATATTCAATTAATCTATGACTCAGTAACAAAAAATTATGAGATATTAAATTCAAACTTCATTATCATTATTAATAACAATAGAACTATACCCAATTGGCACCCCTCATCCAAAAACATAATTTAAAAAAAAAATTGAAATAATCCTATCCCTAAAAACCAAATCATTTTTATTATTATTATTATTACTCCTAGAGAATTTTTAGAAGCTTGTAGTAGTTATTTCCAATGAATATAAGGAATATTTTCCCCAATGAAAAACAAATTGATGTGAAATTTTTGTTTCTTTTATGTTTATCTTTACCTAATTAACACAAATATTTTGTCTCTTTCATGACCAAACAAATGGCTAAGAGTCATAGGAGGCAAACAAAAGTGCAGCCAAAAGAAAAGGTGGTGGGACATGATACTGTGACAAAGTTGATAAGGCAAAGGGATTGAAAAGTTATAAAAAAATTGAAATTATTACTTAGTCTAATATTAATAAAAGTCAAATTTAATTTAATTCATTAAATTCTTCTAGACTAAGCAACCTCAAAATACCGACTTTGAATTCGAAAATGCCATTTGGAAAACAATAAGAGTTTAACTTTTCAATGAAAAGTAAAAGAAAAACTGATATGAAACCAACACCAAGAAGATGACAAATTCTCAAAGTATCATGCAACTGCATATTCTGCTCTTTGCATTCTGCAGATTCAAAAGGGTTCTTTTCTTTTCTTGTATTTCTTGATCAAGAAGCCAAGACTAAAATTTGACTCTGATAATCCATAGAGTAAAGATATGCATTGAAGTTACATGGAATATTACAGAAAAGTTCAATTCTGATTGAAGGAAAACAGCAGAGTGTATTGAAATTCTGCAAGCAGTGAATATTTTAAAAGATGATGAAGAGAAATTGAAAGAAAGGAACAAAGAGAGAGAGAGAGAGAGAGAGAGAGAGAGAGATAAAGTGATGAAGAATTAATTAAAGAGTGGTTGGAAAGAGATAAATAAAAGTTGATGAGTATTGTTACCTCTCTTGGCCGGCAGTGTCCCATATCTGTGTTTTGATGAGTTTGTCGATGACTTTGATGTTTCTGTAAGCAAATTCAACACCTATGGTTGGCTTCGAATCTAACCTGAATTCATCTTTTGCAAACCTTGATATCAGATTTGTCTTCCCAACGCCTGAGTCTCCTATCAGAACAGCTTTGAAAAGGTAATCACACTGTTCATCAAAGGCATCATCAGCAGCCACATCCATGTTTATAACTTTTCTGTTAGAAAGAGAGAGTCAAATCAGAAGAAACGAAGCTATGGAGGATTGAAAGGGAGAAGCTTGTTTATAAAAAGGGTGCAGAGTTATGTCATGATCATGTATATGGTTAGAAAGCAGAAGAGAACACTGTCCAATTATATGGTATTAATAACTTACCATGCATATATACACACACACACACACATATATATATATATATATATATATATATATAGTAAACAGAATATTATAATAGAGATTCTGATAATGAATAATAAATACAGATGTCATATATACGTTGTACAGTGTTATGTTTGCATTTATTTTGTTTTTATTATTATGATATGTCATAAAATAGAGCAAACATATATATTATTTATTTATTTATTGGTTTATATTTATTACATACTTAGTTTTTTTATTCTTTTTCTTATCATATTGTATAATTTATAAATTTATTATTTTTACTCTTTTTAGGTGTATATTAAGTATTTATGCGTCTTTTTTAGAGTTCATGAATATTTTTGAATGATATAATGAGAAAGAAAAAGATAGAAAATGTTGTATGAATTATGATATATATTCAACATAGTGAAAATTTGAGATTAATTTTCTTTATATATATATATATATATAATACTTTATTTATAATTAAAAAAATGAGTTAAATCTAAAATACAATTTAAAAAATAAAAATAAAAATAATAGAAGATATATAAATGAACATAACAGAAAAATATAAGATATTTAATAATTTAATATATCTAACATTTTTTCTCAAGTTGATATATATAAATTGTATGTAATGTTATAAATATAATCAATTTTCGATCTCAATAAAGATTTAGTAAAAATATTTGATAACTAATAAGTTAATTAATGAAGTTTTGATATCTCAGATACAATTTTTTCTTAAAGAAATGCATGATTATAATTAATATGAAGAGTAGTCTCATTATTACACATAAGTGTTATTTGAGTAATATCTTTAAATTCTCTAAACAATTGATTAGGCTAAACAAGTGTGATGCATATGAACTACCAATTATCTAGAATGAAAATGGAATGGATAAGAGATTGGTTTGAGTGAGAATTGCCTCAATTTAAGGAGTTTAGGCAATTATTAAATCAAACATAGGGAAAATTTGCATACATAAAACTAAAAATTTCAAACCTTTGGATATGGAAGGAGACGAAGAACAAACATTCACAATCAAATTTGCATACATAAAACTAAAAATTTCATTTTTCAAGGAAAATTCTAATATGTTTAACTTATTTTGAAGTATAAAAGTAGCTCCATCACCACAACATTTGGCTTTGAGGACAATGCTGAATAAAATAATAGCGAAGGAAAATTTAAGGAGAAGAGAATCACAATTATCACAAACATCATATTCTATATTGTGTAATATTGCAATGATGAAAGAAAACAAAATCCACCATGTGTAATATTGCAAACAAAGTATGAGACTTGTGTAATAAATGGGCAAATATATGTTCAATACAACATATTCGATTAGATATCCATTTCCAACAATTCTATTTATTAACTTTAAAAAAAAATTATGAAAGTGCTTATAGATTTCTGAAACATATGGAATAATAGGAATAAGATTGTATTTAGATAAGAAAAAATGGATTTAGAAAAAAAAATTACTTTAACATAATTAAATATGCTTCGGCATGGATGAAATAATTTTCTCTTATGATTGAAATCTATGTCTTATTGAATGCATCAAATTTGTAACCTGGTATACTCAATCTAATGTGGAAGAAGTGAATGTTCTAACCCATTATTAGACTTTTCTATATATTATTACAATAAAAATATATAGGACCAAAGTTTCATCCACGATTATAGATAGATATATTAATGTGACGTGCAATGAAAAGTAATCCATAATATATTATGCATCTAATTATTCTTTTAAAGTTAAATTAATCATACAGGAGTATTATAGATTACTTATTTATTCGATGAAGTTTAAATAGTGAATGACGCAAATGGATAATGAAGTGATCATAACTTTGAGGATAAAGTTTTATTAAAAAATAAATAATGAATGTCTATCGTGTAGCATTAAAAAAAAGAAAAAAAAAAGAAAATATAATTTATTTAGTATTTTATGTGTATAAATTGTTTTAGGAGTTGCATGTGAAAGCATTGATAAAGACAAGATGAATGGTCCACAACATTCGATATGATCAAGGTGGTGAAAGAGCCAACCATGTGGATTATGCCATTATTCAATCATTTTGTCTGTTATTGTGTTTTGTAGCCATGTTAATATTTTTGGAGATTTTATTTGGCTAACAATTTTATTTAATTAAAATATATAAATATAAAATAGTTACCATATTACAAGTTTGTTGTTGTGTTAAATTCAATTTAGGTGGAATATTAATTTTTAAGATGATATTAAATTATGTTATTTTTAATATTATGTTTTTTTAATCTTCATCGTTTTTTTTAACAAATAATAGCTAAAAACATAGTGAAGAGGAGTTAATTGATTGAACAATGTTCTTTTAAAATTAGTGGTTATGGTTTTCTCAGCCAACAAATTATTATGTTAATTATATGATAGTAGAATGAAGAAGGGTGATGATTCCTAAAATAATTCCCCCTTTTAAAATTATAGTTATTGTATGTAAAATCATTTAAAACTGTTTTTTTTATTTGGGTGTTCCTATTTCTATACAATAAGAAGTTAATTAATTTGAAATGTAGAAATTATCTAAATAAAATGTCTTTTCCAACAAAAGTTTCTTTTTGTACACATGGAAGATTTACAATTTACATTTTCTTAATTATAAAATTGTCTATGTTTTTTAAATTCGTCCCGGAAATATAGAAAAAAATGTTTAATTCTTTTTACACAATAAACAATAGATTTTAAACAAGGCACTGGTAAAAAGTTTGAAATTAAAAGTGATTATTGAAAGTTGAGGAGTAATTAATGGAAAAATGAAGATTCATTTAAGATTTATTTTTTACTTGTCAAGTTTTTCTTCTTTTTGTTACATTATGCATTGTTATTTAGACTTAGCTTCGTTGTTCGTTTTAGAAAACGGTCGGTTTGTTAGTTCTGTTTTGTTTGTTAGTTCTGTTTTTTGTGCTTGTGTTGGTTATATATAGTAACCAACTCCTCCGTTTCTGTAACTTTGAACTTTCAATACGATTCATTTCACATTCTCTCGCTCTGCTCTTTCTCTTCTACTTTTCTCTGTTTTCTGGGTTTTCTCGAACGCTCAAGAACCCAACAATTGGCGCCCACCGTGGGGCATAGTTTCAAGAATTCCAAGAAGCAATGGCAACCAAGTTCGACGTAGAGAAGTTCAACGGCTCTAATGATTTCGGGCTGTGGAAGATCAAGATGGAGGCTATCTTGATACAGCAGAGATGTGATGAAGCGTTGAAGGGTGAGTCGAAGATGAGTGATGCCATGACTCAAGAAGAGAAGAAGAAGATGGGCGATAAGGCAAGAAGTGCAATCATCTTGTGCCTTGGTGATAAGGTACTGAGGGAGGTTGCGAAGGAGAAGACTGCCGCTGAAATCTGGGCAAAACTGGAGTCTCTGTACATGACGAGATCGTTGGCTCATAGGTTGTGCCTGAAGCAGCAACTCTTTTCGTTCAAGATGTCAGAATCAAGAACGATAGAGGAGCAAATTGCAGAATTCAGCAAGATAGTTGATGATCTGGAGAATATTGAAGTGAAGTTGGAGGATGAAGATAAAGTTGTCATCCTGTTGAATGCGCTTCCAAGAACCTTCGAGCATTTCAGGGATGCGTTACTCTACGGGAAAGATCAAGTGATCACGTTAGAGGAGGTTGTGACGTCAATTCGAACCAAGGAGTTCCAAAAACTCCAAGATTCGAAGGCAACCGAGGAGGGAGCGTCTGGATTGATCTCGGTGAAAGGGAAATGGAAGAAGCAGGCTGGAAAAGAGAAGAAGCTGAATCCGGACGGTACGAAGCAGGTGCGTTGCTTCAAGTGCCAGAAGATGGGTCATATCAAGAAGTTCTGCCCGGAGAAAGGAAAGGGCGTTCGGCCACAAGAAACCGCTGATGTGGCAGAGGCGTCTGAGGGATATGAATCTGCTGGAGTGCTGGTGGCTTCGTCTGAAGATTCTCAAAGGAGCTGGGTCATGGACTCCGGCTGCACCTATCACATGTGCCCGGTGAAGAAGTTTTTTGAGAATCTTGATCAGAAAGAGCATGGAAATGTACTGCTCGGAAATAACAAAGCTTGCCGAGTGCAAGGTGTGGGGTCGGTGAGGCTAAAGATGTTTGACAATCGTGAGATGGTGTTGCAGGATGTAAGGTATGTGCCCGAACTAAAGAGAAATTTGATTTCTATTAGTTCGCAGAAGTGTTATTTGCAGAAGGTAATTTCAAGGTATCGGATGGCTGAATCTAAAATGGCCAGCACACCGATCGGTCAACACTTGAAACTTACCAAGGAACAATGCCCAAAGACCGAGGAGGAAAGAAGGAAGATGGAATCTGTTCCATTTTCAAATGGGATTGGGAGCATTATGTACGGCATGGTCTGCACAAGACCGGACCTGGCGCACGGTGTAAGTGTTCTTAGTCAGTTCATGATTAATCCTGGACCAACACACTGGGAAGCGTTGAAGTGGATGCTCAGATATATACGGGGGTCTCTCGATACTGGATTGTCTTTCCAGAATAACTTTCAAGGTGGAGGTTATATTGAAGGTTTTGTTGATTCTGACTTTGCCGGATGCATGGACACTAGAAAATCCCGTTCGAGATATGTGTTTACGTTGTTTGGGACTGCTGTTAGCTGGAGGTCTACATTATAGTCGGTTGTTGCTTTGTCAACTACGGAAGCTGAGTACTATGCTCTTGCTGAAGGAGTTAAGGAGGCACTGTGGCTGAAAGGTTTGGTTCAGGAACTTGGTTTTAATAAAAAATCTGTATGTGTTCATTGCGACAGCCAGAGTGCCATTCATCTGGCCAATCATCAGATTTACCATTCCAGAACCAAGCAAATTGACGTCAAGCTGCATTTTGTCAGAAGCATTGTAGAATCCGGTGACGTTCAAATCTACAAAATTGCATCCGAAGTCAACCCTGCAGATATGTTGACAAAGCCGCTCGCTAAGGAGAGGTTTCTCGTGTTGTTGTCCAGGATTGGGTTTCTACCGTTCGGTCACTAATTGTTTGACCGGCTGTGTTTTTGTTTTTGGTTCTTTGAAGCAAGTCTAGGTAGAGAATTGTTATTTAGACTTAGCTTCGTTGTTCGTTTTAGAAAACGGTCGGTTTGTTAGTTTTGTTTTGTTTGTTAGTTCTGTTTTCTGTGCTTGTGTTGGTTATATATAGTAACCAACTCCTCCGTTTCTGTAACTTTGAACTTTCAATACGATTCATTTCACATTCTCTCGCTCTGCTCTCTCTCTTCTACTTTTCTCTGTTTTCTGGGTTTTCTCGAACGCTCAAGAACCCAACATGCATGATGAGCTTTGGACTAATCAAACTCATTATGGGAAATCTTGAGATTAGGCTATTTCTTTCTGCAGTCTTTTTTTCTCTCCATGTACCCAAATAACTTTGAAATACCCATATTACCTTGTGGGTATTTATGGTGGTATTGTGAGGCGTGTTAGGCTAGTAGTAGCCATCCTCCATCAGTCTACTAGACTAACACTGCCACTATCTTTATTATTTTTTAAAATATCAAATAACGTGGACTAGACTAAGCTACCAACAATTTTGTTTTTTTAAAATATCAAAATAGCTTAAGCTAGCATAGTTTAGTTTTTAATTTTCCAAGATAACACATTTTAAATAATATTTTCCTCGGTTTTAAAAGATTGAAATTCGATTTTTGGAAAGTCGAATTTTAACTTGATTAGTTTTCGAAAAGTCAATTTTTCTTTTAATTTTGGCCGAGTTATTGTTTAACATTCGTTTTCCAATCAATTAATTTGTCTTAGTTTTGATGATTTTGATTGAGTTATAGTTTAAAATTCGTTTTCCGAACAAGGAAATTCTAACCTTTATTATCGTGATTTTGTATAAGTATATGAAATAAAAAAAACAAGTTGCATTAATCTTATTTAAAGACTATTGTGAAATAGAAATATAAATTTCATTTTAAGTTTAAACCATTATAAGAGTGGGTTAACACAAAAATACATTATAAAAAAAAAATCATACATTGGGTTACGCATTCCAAAGTCTAACATCAATGACTTAACCATCATCAGTGGATGATATAGTCAGGTGACTCAATCTTCATGAAATTGATATAAAAAGGCATCATTTGCATAGGGACTATTACTGAAAGTCAATGAATAATATGTTAAATATCTTCATCAATGATTAAAAAAACGAAATCAAAAGCTCCATCTTCAACAAGTTAAAGAGGGATATAGTACAATAAAAGACTTAACTCTAGGATCCATGATTCCAAGAAATGACTTCTTATAATATGACACATATGAGTGATACTAATCTCATTTGGAAAAGTACAAAAGACAAAACTTTCATCTTCAAAATCGACAATAATATCAAATGAATTGGAAGCATTTAACTCTTTAATGAAAATCATGTTTACATGTTGTGGTAAAGAAATGCACACATTGTGAAGATAGTAGGAACATTCTTTTAGACTATTGAAGAATGAACCATGAGAAGAAAAGTAACCCTTATTTGATTATTTGAAAATTTGAAATACAACAATTCAATTTTAGATTTGACTAAACTATAAACTTGATATAACTTATGAGTTTTATTGATATATTAATTGATGGTCCATCAACTCAATGAATGATACTTGATAACTCAATAAATGTGTTAAGTCTTATCTATATGTCAAAGTCGATGTGAGAGCATTGATTAAAACATCTCGCAATAAATGTAAGATTTAAGTTTATTAAAAGAAAAGATATATTTTGCACTATATAAAAAAAACAAGATTACTTGTATTTAATTAATTTTAACCATTTTTAGAATTCACATTTAATAAGAGAAATCTTCCGATATAAAATTAGGTTAAGAATTCTTCTTAGTAATATCTTTTGTATATATAGATTTTTAAATATAACCAAATATTAATATTAACAATCTCAAACTTCACTAATTAGATATTCAGTTAATTTGAAGGATCAAATATTTAATGTGTAACAATTTAAAAATTTAAATTGATAATTTTAAAAATGAAAAGTAGTGAAGATTATGGGAAAATATTAAATTAATGGACATTAATTCATGTATCAATAAAACTCACAACTAAAGTCATTTTATAGTCTAGTGAAATCTAAATTGAATTGTCTTATCACAAATCTATAAAAAAGGATTATTTTCCTTCTCGTAGTTCATACTTCAGCATTATAAAAGAATGCTCCTTCGATCTTTACAACGTGTGTATTACTTTAGTACAACAAGTAAACATGACTTTTATTGAAGAGTTAAATGTTTTCAATCCATTTGATGGTAATGTCGATTTTGAAGATGGAAGCTTTGCCTTTTATACTTTTCTAAATGGAATTAGTATCACTTATAAGTGTCATATCATAAGAAATCATCTATTATGAAGTATCTGATTTAAGTTATTTGTGGTACCATATCCCTCTTTAATTCCTAGAAGAAGAATTTATGTGTTTGTTTTTTTAGTCACTAATAAAGACGTTCAACATGTCATTCATTGGAATTTAATAATGATCCCTATGCATACAATGTTTCTTTATGTCAATTTCATGAATATTAAGTCATTTAACTATGTTTGTTGTGATTCATCATCCACTAATGTTGATAAAATCATTAATATTAGTCTTTGAGATGTGGTATAAGTAACATATTGCAATCTTTTTATTTTTTATTTTGTGTTACCTCACCCTTGTAATGGTTTAAACTTATAGTAATGAAAATTCTATTTTTGTTTCATGTCAGCCTTCCAATACTTTAAGATAAATGCAACTAGCTTTTTTGTTTCATATACTTTTACATAATCACAACAATGAAGGCTAGAACTCTCATGCCCATGAAACAAATTTCAAGTTATAACAAAATCGTCAAGATTAAGACAAAAACTCGACTAACTGACACAAATTTCAAGCTATAGCTAGGATAAAAAAAAAGAATTTCAGAACTCAGACATTCCAAAAACCAAATTCTGATATACATCTCTAAAAAATGTCATAAAAACCAATTCAAAATTTCGAAAACTGAATTATAAATTACATCTGGACAAAAGTTATAAAATTACCAGCTCAAAATTCGATTATCTGAAAATCGAATTCTGAACTACCTCACAAAAATCACTAAAATATCAAGTTAGAATTCCACTTTCCATAAACCGAATTATGACCTTTTAAAAAACTATATTAAGTAAATATTATCTCCATAATGTTATCTTGGTAAATTAAAAATAGAAGTATGTTATATCAAAAGAAAAAAATCTTTAGACCACCACATATATACATTTTTTAAAATATGTAAAATCATTAGACCAATTCTACCACTTATGTACACTTTTTAAATATGTAATATGTGTTAGCTTGGCCGACGCTATCATAACAAATATTTTGTTTATATATTTTTTTGAGTGAACTAAGCTCAAACTAATATCAATTAATTAATTAATATTAAAATTGTAGGTTTTGTCCTAGTGTGGATTAAACTGACATATTAGCCTAGATTTGTTTAATTAACGTAAACATTATTGCTTTCACTTGTGGACGGTTGATTTTTTGACCAGCGACTGCAAATTAACATTACCTTCAGTTTTTTAGAACGTAAATGTCAGTTTTTGTCCTAGTGTGGATTAAACTGACGTTATAAGCCTAGATTTCTTTAACTACCGTAAACATTATTGCTTTCACTTGTGGACGGTTGATTTTTTAACCAACGTAAAGCGAATGCTAATTATTAATTAACATTAACATCAGTTTTTCCACTTTATCTCAGTTGTTTAGAACGTTAATGTCAGTTTTCTTTTAGTGAATATATATTTATGATAAAATTTAAACATAATTTAAATTATTGAAATTTATCCGATATAAGAATATTGGATACATAAGTTTGTAACATGATTTAAAAAGGGAAATTGCACAACATGTTTTGGCAACATTTAGACAAAGGACACATGTCTAAATGTGATTGGTTCACGTGGAAAATCATTTTAAAATCAATTGATGATGTGACATGGAGAGAAAAGGGACAAATTTGAATCTGAGTTGGATAAAATCAAATGGAAACAATCTACCATGAAGGATCAATGTTTGCAACTACACCTAAGTTAGGCACCTACAATATTAAACAAAGTTAGACACCTACAATATTAGACAAAGTTAGACACCTACAATATTAGACAAAGTTAGGCACCTACAATAAGCCACCAAAGTTAGGTTCATGTTTTATGACTTTGTATTAAAAATTGTAAAACAATGTGAACAATCCATCTATAAAAGGGATGGAGAGGTGAAGAGCAAAGACACAAAAAAAATTCCAAGATACACCAAAGAGAGGTGATTCCACTTATAAGTGAAGAAATCTAGAGAGAGTTAGAGAGATTTTGTATACCATCCGAGAGGGTGAAATTGATAGAGAGATCCTCAGATATTGAGAGAAACACTTGTTAATCCTACTTTTACAGTAGAGACAATTTTCTGGACAAGGTCCCGTGGATTGTCCAAGAGGTTTTCACGTAAAACATTTTGGTGTTATCATCTTCTCTACTCTTCTATTTTTACGCTTCCGCACAGTGCCCATTTTGGGGTTCACAGAGGAGGGAACAAGTACCGTCGTTTCCCAATAGTGGTATCAGAGCTACCGGTTCGAAAAAGTCAGAATCCTGTGAGACTCAAGATGGAAGGAGACATGTTCAAGCTAACTGCAGATAATTACTCCTACTGGAAGCCAATGATGGAAGATCATCTATACTGCAAGGATTTGTATGAGCCAATCACAAATCCGGAAATTCCAGAAGGAAAGACTAAAAAAGATTGGGAGATTCTGAATCGTAAAACAGTGGCTATGATTCGGAAATACATCGACAAAAGCTTGTTTGAGCATGTATCGACTTATACCGATGCGTATGAGTTATGGACAAAGCTTGAATATATGATTCAAAAGAAGACTCCGAGAAATAAAGCTCACCTTGTCAGGCAACTCGAAAAGTTGGAGTATTCTGACGACCAGAATATGATCGAGCATCTCAACACCTTCAAAGTTATTGTGAACCAATTAATGAAGGCAGATACGAAGATAGATGACGAGTTACAAGCTCTTCTACTCCTTAGTTCTCTACCGGAGAGTTGGGACACGTTGGTGGTCACTCTCAGTAACTCAGCACCAGATGGAAAGATCAGTCTGGATAACATAACAGACAGTTTACTGAATGAAGAATCCAGAAGGAAAGAAATGGGATCGAGTAGTTACTCAGAAGCCAATGTTGTTGAGAATAGAGGAAGGAGTGAACACAGGAGCAAAGGAAAACGTGAAAAGTCACGAGGAAGATTCAAGTCTCGTTCCAAAGGTTTGACATGCTTTTATTGTGGGAAAGATGGTCACCATAAGCCAAAATGTAGATTCTTGAAGAGAGATCAGAAGAATGGAACTGTACACCCTGATGTGGTAGATCCCAAAAAGAAGCTAGAAGAAAAGACCACAACAGCGGTGGTATCAGATGATGCGAATGTGTTCCTTACCAATGAGGTAAACTATCTAAATATTGCTTTTGATGATTGCACTTGGATAGTTGATACCGGAGCATCTTTCCATGTTACTCCTCATGAGGGATTCTTCTCATCCTATCAAAAAGGAGATTTTGGAACAGTGAAGATGGGAAATCATGTCACAAGCAAAATTGTGGGCATAGGAGAAGTGACTTTGACGACAGAAAATGGAAACAAACTTGTGCTAAAGGAGGTAAGACATGTACCAGAGATCTCATGCTGAGACAAAGGGGGAGAGACTCAATTGGGGTTCTTGCGCGGCCTCCTCAATTAGTTGATCTACTTCCATCAGATTAGGTTGATCTGCTTCTTCAGCCATTTCATCAAGTTGTAACTCCTGATTTGTCTCAGCTTGAGGAGTCTCTCCCCCTAAGTTGTTCATCACAATAGGGCTTTGATCACTTCTCCTATGCCCACAATTTTGCTCAGCATGAGATCTCTGGTACATGTCTTACCTCCTTTAGCACAAGTTTGTTTCCATTTTCTGTCGTCAAAGTCACTTCTCCTATGCCCACAATTTTGCTTGTGACATGATTTCCCATCTTCACTGTTCCAAAATCTCCTTTTTGATAGGATGAGAAGAATCCCTCATGAGGAGTAACATGGAAAGATGCTCCGGTATCAACTATCCAAGTGCAATCATCAAAAGCAATATTTAGATAGTTTACCTCATTGGTAAGGAACACATTCGCATCATCTGATACCACCGCTGTTGTGGTCTTTTCTTCTAGCTTCTTTTTGGGATCTACCACATCAGGATGTACAGTTCCATTCTTCTGATCTCTCTTCAAGAATCTACATTTTGGCTTATGGTGACCATCTTTCCCACAATAAAAGCATGTCAAACCTTTGGAACGAGACTTGAATCTTCCTCGTGACTTTTCACGTTTTCCTTTGCTCCTGTGTTCACTCCTTCCTCTATTCTCAACAACATTGGCTTCTGAGTAACTACTCGATCCCATTTCTTTCCTTCTGGATTCTTCATTCAGTAAACTGTCTGTTATGTTATCCAGACTGATCTTTCCATCTGGTGCTGAGTTACTGAGAGTGACCACCAACGTGTCCCAACTCTCCGGTAGAGAACTAAGGAGTAGAAGAGCTTGTAACTCGTCATCTATCTTCATATCTGCCTTCATTAATTGGTTCACAATAACTTTGAAGGTGTTGAGATGCTCGATCATATTCTGGTCGTCAGAATACTCCAACTTTACGAGTTGCCTGACAAGGTGAGCTTTATTTCTCGGAGTCTTCTTTTGAATCATATATTCAAGCTTTGTCCATAACTCATACGCATCGGTATAAGTCGATACATGCTCAAACAAGCTTTTGTCGATGTATTTCCGAATCATAGCCACTGTTTTACGATTTAGAATCTCCCAATCTTTTTCAGTCTTTCCTTCTGGAATTTCCGGATTTGTGATCGGCTCATACAAATCCTTGCAGTATAAATGATCTTCCATCATTGGCTTCCAGTAGGAGTAATTATCCGCAGTTAGCTTGAACATGTCTCCTTCCATCTTGAGTCTCACAGGATTTTGACTTTTTCGAACCGGTAGCTCTGATACCACTGTTGGAAAACGACGGTACTTGTTCCCTCCTTTGTGAACCCCAAAATGGGCACTGTGCGGAAGCGTAAAAATAGAAGAGTAGAGAAGATGATAACACCAAAATGTTTTACGTGAAAACCTCTCCGAAAATCCACGGGACCTTGTCTAGAAAATTGTCCCTACTGTAAAAGTAGGATTACAAATGTTTCTCTCAATCTTTGAGTATCTCTCTATCAATTTCACCCTCTCGGATGGTATACAAAATCTCTCTAACTCTCTCTAGATTTCTTCACTTATAAGTGGAATCACTTCTCTTTGGTGTATCTTGGAATTTTTGGTGTGTCTTTGCTCTTCACCTCTCCATCCCTTTTATAGATGGATTGTTCACATTGTTTTACAATTTTATTTTAATATAAAGTCATAAAACATGAACCTAACTTTGGTGGCTTATTGTAGGTGCCTAACTTTGTAGGTGCCTAACTTTGTCTATTATTGTAGGTGCCTAACTTAGGTGTAGTTGCAAACATTGACCCTTCATGGTAGATTGTTTCCATTTGATTTTATCCAATTTATAGGTGATTCTAACATTTTGGGGTTTCAAGCAAGTGGTCTAGGGTTCTTCCTTGAGTTGGCCGTCCACACTAGAGGTAAGGGGAGCTAGTTCTACTTTCCATTTTAGTTGTGTGATGTGAAGGCATGATGATTTTCGAATTGGTATGTTGTTGGAAGCATAATTTTGATTTTTGCTAACTTGAAATGCATGTATGGAAGTGTGAGTGTTATGTGAATTTGATGATTGATGGATATGAACTGTTTGGAATGATTTTGAATGATGAATTATGCATGTTGGAACTGCTTTAGTGTGAAAAATCTGTTGTGGTATTCTTAGGAAGGAAAATCAAGTGTCTTAGGGTCACTTTTTGGTCTTTTTAGAGAAAGTGAGGTAGTGATTTTGAGCAAATGAGGTTTGTCACGTTTTTGGACTATTGAGGCAGCTTAGGCAAGTTAATTATAACTTGTTAGAACTATAAAGTTGATTTAAATGAGGTTCTAAATGGTAGAAATGAAGTTGAGTTCTTAGGTTGAGGAAAACTAGTGTTTTAAGTGAGTTTAAAGGAAGTAAGATGATGTTTTTGAGTAATTGAGATCTAGGGTAGAAGTGGGCAGTGGAGATAGTTTGATTAAGTTAATTATGATTTGTTAGAAGTTTTAAAAGTGGTAAAAACATTGCTTAACTGGTAGAATTAGAATTGGACACATGTGTTGATGAAATTGAGTAATTTGAATGTAGATTGATGTGAAATCACTAGAGAATTGGTTTAGGAAGTGTTAAAGTTGATTAGGCAAGTTATATTCATCATATAGATCAAGTTAGGAGTGCTAGAAATCCACCAAAAGGCCTAAAACGAAACTTAGGGGTGTGAGTTTGAAAAATCTGCAGAAAAATCTGCAAAATTCACGCCTGGGCGCCCTTCAACTCTCTGTTTCAGCTTAATTTTCACGCCCGGGCACCCCTAAAGGGCACTGGGGCGCCATTTTCTGCTGATGCTTTTATTTTTGATAGTTTGGGGGGTTCCGGATGTCCGTTTTGGACGTTCCTTAGGTCGTTCTGGGGGTTTTTGACCCTTCCGTAACTATTGGTGAGGGTCTCCAAGCTGTTTGAATTACTTAAGTATTGATAATTAAAAGTCATAAAGAAATTTGTGTTATTAAGTGATGGTTTTGTGAAAGTATGTAATGTATGAGTTCTTTTTATGACATGGTTGATGTTGTATTATGGTATGTGGGTTTGGTATGAGACAATATAGTAAGAATGCACTTGAATTACTATGAAATTGTATGTTTGATGAATCAAAGTGGTTTATGAGGTACATTATTAATTCAAGAGGTATATCATTTGATTAAAGTGGTTGGATTTGGTTATGTAATTACGGTCTCTCGGTGAGATCAGTCAGTGTATTGAATGAATGGTGAGAGGCTTCCCATATGGGGGTTATCCCTAACACTCCAACGATCTTTCATTCTCACTTAGAGAGGATCGACGCGTGTGGTGGGAGTAGTGAGAGGTCCTAGGGTAGACGCTATCACTAGAGGTCTATACTGCGGTAACGGACTAGCCTTGTGTATGGTCGGGTGAAACCCCTCGGCAATGGCTTTGCAAAGCAGTAGGGACCATCACAAGTGCACAACCCACCCCAGCTCTACATACATTCTATGTCCGGACGTGTCTAGGAGTCTTTGCATGATAGGATGATTGTTTTAGTTGAGTTTATGAAATAAGTGCTTGTGTTTATGATGGCTTACATGCTTGTATGTAAACATATGCTCTCTCGGTAATGTTAGATTAATGTGCTATGAATTGTATGTTTGTTTGAGACCTAGCTCACCCTTGCACTTGTATGTTTGTATGTGTTTGCCTTCCCCCTTGCGATGATCATCCAATCCTTTGGATGTGAGCAGTAGGTGATGATGAGCCACTGGAACAAGCATTAGAAGCGGAGGAAGACCTTGTTGGATAAAATCAAATGGAAACAATCTACCATGAAGGGTCAATGTTTGCAACTACACCTAAGTTAGGCACCTACAATATTAGACAAACTTAGGCACCTACAATATTAGACAAAGTTAGGCACCTACAATAAGCCACCAAAGTTAGGTTCATGTTTTATGACTTTGTATTAAAAAAATTGTAAAACAATGTGAACAATTCATCTATAAAAGGGATGGAGAGGTGAAGAGCAAATACACACCAAAAATTCCAAGATACACCAAAGAGAGGAGATTCCACTTATAAGTGAAGAAATCTAGAGAGAGTTAGAGAGATTTTGTATACCATCCGAGAAGGTAAAATTGATAGAGAGATCCTTAGAGATTGAGAGAAACACTTGTAATCCTACTTTTACAGTAGAGACAATTTTCTGGACAAGGTCCCGTGGATTTTCCGAGAGGTTTTCACGTAAAACATTTTGGTGTTATCATCTTCTCTACTCTTTTATTTTTACGCTTCCGCATAGTGCCCATTTTAGGGTTCACAGAGGAGGGAACAAGTACCGTCGTTTCCCAACATAAATGCATTTATGAAATTTTCGCATTTGACTCATTTGAGAGAGAGAGGGAGAAGCGCTAGAGAACCCAGCCACCACCGCCAGTAACGATCTCGTTCCAACCAGCCACCACTGCTGTCGCCGAAGAGCCGTCATCTGTCCGTTGTCTTCCCTTCACCCAACCACCCAGTGTCGTCTTAGTGTTGGCCTTCGAAGGCAAAACCTAAACGCCGGAGGTGCGCCGTTGTCTTCTCCCCTCCAAGCCATCGTGCTGTCGTCGTTGAGTCGTCGTTCGAAGACAAAATCTTGCCGTCATCCCAACCACCCAGTGTGGCCGGAGTGTCGCTGAAGGTCCGTCGCAGAGTACCTTTATAAAAGGTATTTCTTCCTTTTAACTATGATTTGCATGAGTATTTGCATGAATATCTCCTTTCATTGAGTTGTTTTCTAACATTGTTGTTGTATGGTTAGAAGCAAAGCTTATAGTAGAAAAACACCCATTACCCTGTTCTTTTTTTTCTTTAATTTAAGGAAAATGGGTCCTTAGAATCCAGCAAAGAAAACAACATTTTTTGTGTATGCCTCATTCGGAAAGTATGTGCTCCAAAAAACATGGAAAATTAGTAGCAAAGATTATTGTAAACAAATGTTCTAAAACAAGGACAAAAAGTGTGTGAGCAGCAATGAGTAGAGGATTGTTTTACTCTCGAGTGTTGAGCTTGGGAGTGGCAGCAGAAGCCCCATGTGAGAGGAAAATCAATGAAGTTGAAGCAAGGAAGAGTAAACGGAAGACCCTGAAATATCCCAAATTTGGCTCCATGAACATGCTTTCACCTTTTGGAGAGTGATAGCGTGTTAGCCAGAGACTATTGTAAGAGATGGGGATTGAGGGTGGATTGCATCAATGGTGATGTTGTTGCTAGCTACTGTAAATTAAAGAAAAAAAAAAGAACAGGGTAATGGTGTGTTTCTACTACTGCTTCTAACCATACAACAACAGTGCTAGAAAACAACTCAATGAAAGGAGATACTCATGCAAATCATAGTTAAAAGGAAGAAAGTACCTCTTATAAAGGTACTCCAGCGGCACTGCGGTGGACCTCCGACGACACTGGGTGGTTAGGACAAGATTTTATCTTCGAACGACGGCTCAACGGCGACGGCACGGTGGCTTTGAGGAGAGAAGACGACGGCGCACCTCCGACGTCTAGGTTTTGCCTTCGAAGGCCGACACTAAGACGACACTGGGTGGTTGGGTGGAGGGAAGACAACAGACAGACGACGACTCTCCGACGGCGGCAGTCCAGCGGCAATGGTGGCTGGTTGGAACGAGATCGTCAATGGCGGTGGTGGCTGAGTTCTCGAGCGCTTTGCTTCTCCCTCTCTCTTAAATGAGTCAAATGTAAAAATTTCATAAATGTATTTCAGATTCAAATTTGCCCCATTTCTCTCCATGCCACGTCATCAATTGATTTTAAAATGATTTTCCACGTGAACCAATCACATTTAAACACGTGTCCTGTATCTAAATGTTGTCAAAACATGTTGTCCAAATATCATTTTCCTTTACAAAGATATAATAGCTCTTAAATGTATAAGATATAATTTATTATATTATCTGAGTAAATACCCAATCAGGTTGATAAAAGATTAAAATACTCTCACTTATAGATCTCTAAAAAGATTTCATACACATTAGTCTTTGAAAGTTTTTTGGTTTTCCATCTAAGTTCCTCTTTTATGAGACTCTTAATATAAGTTAACATTAGATTTAAATGTCATGTCACTATAACATGTTTTTTACTCCTACATAACTAACTCCTAGGTTGTGTTATTTTTAGAACAAACCCTGTGAAGAAACCCTCTTCCTATGCTCAAAATAACACCTAGACTATCCTCCATTGAATATGAGGAGAGAGGAGGTGAAGAAAGGAACGCTCACAAGCTTTCCCTGCCAAAGAGAAAGAATTTCTAAGCCACTTGAAATCAGGGTTTTTGTGACTTGGATTACAAGGTTCTTAGCTGCAACTCAAAATCGAACTAATTTTAGTAAGTTTAGAAATTAGGAATCAAGCAATGACTTGATGTAAATTCTCGTTACCCAAAAAGAAGAGCGAAAAGGATCACTCCACATGACCATATATAAGCTTCAACTCATTCTAGCCCTTCCTTTTTCAAAACCTTTGGTATCGTGTAGGTCGATGTGCAATGCAGTGTCAAGAGCATCTCATTAGGTCTATGTTAGTTCAACAACATCGACAAGCCAAAGTGTAAGACTTTAAGGTTTTTATTGTCATCAAAAAGCATATTCTCTGACTTTAAACGATATTGATGAGTCGTTGAAAGTACTTTTAGTGATGTTTATCTTCATTTTTCCGTTCACCACCTTGGCGAAGAGTTCCCCTCCTTTAATAGATTCTAGGTTTAATAGCCAATTTAGTCCTCACTGTGGTTGAAAAATCTCAATTTAGTCTCTCGTTATAAAAGTGTTTTAAATTAGTCCTAACTTTTAAAATAGTGGGTGATTAGTCCCTTATGTTAAATATAAGTTAACGAAATTAATGGATGATGATGTGACACAACTTAAAGCTAACGAGGGACCAATCTAACACATCAGCTTTAAGCTATGTCACATCATCATCCAGTAATTTCGTTAACTTATATTTAACGAAAGGAACCAATCTGACCCACTATTTTAAAAGTTATGACTAATGTAAAACAATTTTATAACGAGGGACTAAATTGAGATTTTTCAACCAAAGTGAAGACTAAATTGGCTATTAAACCTAAATTCTAGAAAGATTTTGGCTTTAATGGTGATCACCTCTATGAACTCCAAGATATGAAAGATGAGACACAAGTGCATGACAAAGCTTTGAGTTTTATCAGAAAGGAGAACAATGTTTTAATCTACATGTTATTGTTAAAAGGGGGAGAAGAATTGTCCAATTTGATGAGAGCTTTTACACGAGTGTTTCTTTGACAAAATTTTAAAAATAATATAAAACATATATGTAAGATAAATTATTTAATCACTAATTTACATGCATAACTCTAATATATGTGTCTCGCACAGGAATAAAATAGAATTAACAGTCCTATGATTGAAGAGACTCTAATACAAGAAAAAAAAATTATTCAATGACCCATTTGGATATAAATAAAGTTTATACAGAGACCTATGGATAGCACTTTCTTAAAGCACCAAGATATTTCCTCTAATAATATTGTCCTTCATTTTTATTTTCTCCTTTCAACGTCTCTCCTATCTTTCTACCCAAACTGACCCCATATACACCGATGGCGTCAACGTTTTTCACGACGCGTTGAAATCCAAGCAAAAAATCTTCGGCTACCTAGATTGATTGAGCTTTTCTGGGGAATATAAATTTAAGATTAAGAATATTAAGCATGAACAACAAGAGCTTGTTTACAAATGCACGACCTTACGAATCATAAGAAAATTTCCATTTCCAATTTTCCGCCGTGATTTGGATTCGATCTATGTCTAATGTTTCACTGGAGCAATTCACCAGATCAATAATTATACAAAGAGAAGAAAAAGTAAAAGAGGAAAGAAAAAAAAATCGTACTCTGGAAGTAGGCACCGGAGACGCCTCGGATTTTGAATCGGCGGCTGAGACTAATGGACGGAGCCATTGGTGGCGCCGCGGTTTTTGGAAGTCGTCATCATCGTCTTGAACTCCTCAAAGTTGACGAATCCGTCGCCGTCGGAGTCAACGGACTTGATCATGTCGCGGCATTCATCGACGGAGCACTTGAGGCCGAGGCGGTTGAGCGCGAGGTGGAGCTCCTCAGCTGAGATGAGTCCGTTTTTGTCGCGGTCGTAGAGGTCGAAGGCGTCGCGGAACTCTACGGCTCCACCGTCCGCGGAGTCGGAGCGGCAGAAGGCGGCGAACTCGGTGAGGCTGATGAAGCCGTCGCGGTCAGTGTCGAGGTCCTCCATGACGCGGCGGAGGTCTTCCGGCGAGACGCCGGATCCGAGCGTCCGGAGCACGCTGTCGAGCTCGTCAGCGGAGATCTTGCCATCGCCGTTGGTGTCGAAGCGGTTGAAGACTTTCTCCAGTTCGTTCATGTCTTCGAAGTAAGGAAATGAGTCTGGATCCGAATTAGGTTTCGGGTCGGATTCTGAAGGCACGGGTGGGTTCTCTGTTGCCATAGCTTCTTTCGTTCGGATTTAGCTCTTGGTTTGGATGAACGGTTGATTGTGGGTTTGGTTTTATAGTGGTTTGGTGTTGCAATTAGTGTCTGGTGTGGGACCACAACAGATTCGAAAAGTAGAACGTTGTAGAAAGGACAACGTGCTTTAAATAAAAATACAAAATGGAAAGTGTACATTTAAAAATTAATTAATACACTTTTCTTGTAAGGAAGAAAATATACTGCTTGCCATACAATTTTTTCCATTCTAACTAGAATATATTGAATAAAATTATATTTATAATAAATTTTAATGAATAATACTTTTTCATTCATTTTTATGGTATATATGTACACATAAGTTAAAATTAATTTATTTATAAATAAATTATGAGATTGTTGAATATATCAAAACTTAATTGAAGGTTAGAAAAATTTTCATTCAACCAATGTATTTGATATAGTGTTTATTTTTTAGTTTGAAATTTATATAATAGTGTAAAATTATATGTGATTTTATTATAATTTTGAAGGTGAATTTATAATCAGGTGGTAAAATCTTAATAGTGGTTTAATGCTTTTTATTATCAAAATTAAATTTCCTTTTACTTAAAAGGAAAAAATGTATATGTAAAAAATATTTTAACACTCTTTGAAGGTTTAAAATTTATGAACATGAGATATTAAATGAATATTAAATAAATATTTATTAAACAAATTCATTATATTTATAAGATTTATATATATTATAGACTTATGTTGTCATTATAATAACACTTAACTTAAATATATAATTAATAATAATATAGTGATATATCACAAATAACAATCATAATATCAAATTGTTAAAACTAATTATGATACGTGATTGTAAGTTTGAGTTGTTTCATAATAAAAGAGTCTAACCAAATTTTATTAGGACATACCTTTTAGGAAATCTAATGAGTCAAATAGAATTAATATAAAGAAAAAATAATAATAAGCTATATGATAATTGTTATAAGGCTTAATCGTTGGTGTTCATATAAAGTTGAAAATCTCAGTTTGGTTCTCAAGTTTTTTCTAAAGTCCTTATGAAATGCAAATATTTTACAATATTTTACTCCAACCATTAAGTGTATTGAGACGGTGTTAATTTTGAACTGAGTTATAATTTTGAACTGAGTTTTTTATGGTATTTCTTTTTTCTTCTAATACTAATCACATTTCACTCATTATTCCACCCTCAAACCCCCTGACTCACACATTTTCTCTCTCTCAAACTAAAAAATGTCACCGTTGTCGACAGTTCAAAAATTATGACCCAATTGAGACACTTTAAAACTTGAGGACCGAACTGAGATTTTCACACAAATATAAGGACAAATATAAGGACCAAGAGAGGGATTAAGCCTAAAATAAAAAATACATCTCAGCATCAATTAACGCTGTTTGAGATAACTTATGTGTGCACTTTTACAAAAAATTATGACCTAATTGAGACAGTTCAAAACTTGAGGACCGAACTAAGATTTGCACACAAATACGAAAACCAAAAGAGGAATTAAACTTATAAAAAATAGTGATACATATTACATTCATTTGATATATTGTAAAGATAAAATTTTCATAAAAGAAAAATCTTTATAATTTAAAAAATAAACAACATAAAAAATAAATATAAAAAGTTTGTGTGTTTCAAAAGAATATATATTTATTTTTTATAAAAGAGGATTGATGTGAGATATGGTCGTGTTAAGTAACCGTGTTTGTGAGGCGAAGGGGAAGATTACCAGAGGAAGAATGACATATTCTGATGCCAAAAAAGTTAAATTAGTTGCTTGAAGGATGAACATTGGAATTTAGTTTCCCCACTGATGCGTGTACTTTATGGGATGGTGTCTGCTGTATATGCATCACACCATGTGCTCTCCTGCCAACCCTTCAATGCATGCCTTTGACTTTCTATTGAAATTTTTTTCTTTATTAAAAAATTACAAAACTTTATATTTTTAGAATTATTTTATCTTTATATTTTGTGTCAAAAAGATATAAAAATGTATCATAATATACTATTATTTTTTCAAAAAGGAAGAAAATAAAAAATATCAAAATATTATATCAATGTAAAAAATTTAATTTTGTCAAATAATATTTTTCTTAAATGTATTCAGTCTTCCATCTTATTTTAACATGTATTGTCTTTTTCCAGTAATGAGACAAAATCCCATTTAATTTTGCTTTTATCAAAAAGTCTAATGAGAATTTTGTATTTTAATCTAGAACGTTCAATATTATATTTATCTAAATGATAATCTAAGAGTATTTATAAATTCTAAAGCACTCATGTCCAGTTTCTTTTAGGAATAATAAACCTTGCATAATAAGGTACCAGGTATTCTTAATAAAAATAATGTATCTTTCGTCAATAATAGGATTCTTAAATATCAAGAACTTTGAATCCAATGTACCTTAGAGTTAATATTTTGTGATTGACAAAATGCTACCTCTCTACCACTGAATATGCCTTATGTCATATATTTAATATGTCAAAATGTCTTTCAGTACCAAGTAGGCAAAAATATATCACCACTAATTATGTCTCCAAAAATGTCCTTCAATACCATTTTATTATTGGTCAAATGTTTCATCTGTCTCTCCATTATCAAATATGTAGTAAATCATATTCTAAATATATGAAAATGTCTTTCAATTAGTTAAGTCAGTGAAATATCTATTGATGTTAATCAACAAAATTGACTCAATATCTATTAATACCATGTTTTAATAGTAAATCTTACTTTAAGATTTTTAAGTAAGCAATTTCTTAAGATATAGATTTTCTATGAGAATCCTCCTTTATGATTTAAATTCATCAAGATATTTTAGTGCAAGATTTTGTAAATTAAGATAATGTACATTCAATAAAAAATTTAAGTAAAAATTTACATATGAAAATCTTGTGTGAAATATTAAGATATGCAATTGAAGAAATAATTGCACAATAAACTCACATTTACTTAAACTTCCTCAAAAATAGTTCTCATTAAATAACATCATTTATAATATTTTCAAACAGTTTTTTTTTTTTTTTCAGTTTCTTGTCATTGTTTCTAAGTTTCTTTCTTTGATTTTAGTGATGGAAAATTCTGAAAATGGATTTGTGATTTTGATTTAGGTTTTGTTTAAAATATATTTTGAAAAAAAAAACTAAAGAAAAACAGTACCCAAAATGAAACCGAAACTCAAGAAACATGCATAGAATATAAATTCGACAATAGTACTAAAATATATTTCTACTAAATCACATTATTCCATAAATAAAAGTTATTGTTGGATTATCCCGTACAATTAATTAGGGCAGAAAGTGATCAGATAATTAACATTGGAACAAGTATAAAGAGCAGCAGGGTCATCATAGGCATAGGAGTAAGCATTGGGACAAGCATTCTTGAAGATTCTAGAATATTTGGTGGGCCCACATTTCTGAGGGCTTGCATAGGCGCCTGTGCAACAGTAGTTTGGCAAATGAAAGGCCGTGCATGCACTCTTGCAGGCCACCACGCGCTTGTTATCCTGTGACCTCACCTGCAGGTCCGCTGGACACACGGTATTGACATCCTTTGTACAGCCCGCAGGCCTGCACTTTCTCGGGTCTGAGCCTGGACCCGAGCCTTTGACTGGGATCATGGTCATGGGGAGGTTGAAACCATCCACGAAACTAATGTCATAAAAATCTAGGTCAGTGCTGCCAATGGAGAATTCAGCGAGAGTGACAGGCGCGGTGCCACCAAGCCCGTTGCAGTAGAGATTTCCACCGCAGTCTCCGGTGAGACATTGGCCATGGCCCGCGGCATCAAAGTGGCAGCCGTGACGGGGCCAAACTCGGCCTTTCCATTGTGGGGGGATTTGGAGGCTCTGGGTCTGGTGAGGAGCGAGGAATAAGCCACCCTGGGCCACAATGGGCTTTCCTGCATTGGGCTGGATCCCGGGCCAGACCGGATGAGGACAGTTGTTGGTGAGTGTTACTGTGGCTGCTGAAGCCCAAGGCCTGGGCACTGTTGAAAGCAAGTAAGAAGAGTTTAAGTTTAAGTTCAGTTACAATGTTAGTTGAGTGTGAGAGAAAATGTAATGAAAAATGTAAGAGAGAAAATACCTGAAATGTTGAAGAGAAAGATTAGGGTGAAGAAGAAAATGTTGATGAACTTCTGCATGATGAAGAGTAGAAGGTGATTGCTAACACTGCTTTTGGTGAAGAGTAAACTTTTGGCTTTGCATATATATATATATAAAAAAAATGATGAGGGTCTCTAAAATTAAAATAAAATAAAAATTAACTCATTTTAATAATATAATTATTTAAATTAATAATATATTAGATTGATTTTTTTTTTATAGATGGGAAAGTATGTCTGTTTTTGAAAAGAATGGGTGTGGACATAAACAATTTGATTGGAGAAATTATCAATGAAAAAGTCCTTTTTATTTAATAAGTATATTTCCTATTATTTATGATACTATATTATGTTTTATTCAAGTTTAACTGGAAAATTTTTTCATTAATAAATAAATAAATGCTCTTATTTTTCTTACAATTTATCTCTACCTTGTTGTTCTTATATTCTTACCATACTCCTATATATATTTAAATTTAATCAGTAATATACTTTTTAAAGTTTTACACATTCTAGTTTTTTTATTTTTATTTTAACATTATTTAGTTTTCATTTTCTATATACTATTCTATTTCTTTTTAGTTATATACACATAATTGTTAATCATTTTAATATATACAAACTAAATTAAATTAGTGCGTAACTGTACAGAATATTAAAATAAAAATAAATTAATTTAATGAATAAAAATTTAAATCTAAAATTTATTAAACATAGAAGGTAAAATAGATCCATACGTTATACTTATTAAAAGTCATACGAGTGTTTGCATTTATTGTTATTTAATATTTATAGAAAGAAAGAAAATATATATTTAAATATAATACTTTCTCTCTCCAAAGTTATAGATAGTTTTGAAATTTGTAATCTTTTAATTGTACTGTTGTTTGTATTTGCTTAAACATTAAATTTTACAACCTGTTACTGATAAATGATTAAATAGGAACATTTTAATTGGTTTTACAATTAATTATATTTGTAGTGTCTGACAAAATTTATTATTATATAAAATGTGAATACATTTTATTTTCAAACTCTCATAATAATAGATATAATTTTTTAATTTTAAGTTAAGACTTTTCCTGTGTGAAGTTTGAGTTGTCTAAAGCCTTTAACACTTCTTTCAATATCTATTAAAAACTAATTTAATACTTTAAAAATATTTAATATAATTAAATTAAAAATTTCATATTTTTTTTATTTTCAAAAAAATAAAATTTAAGATATGAATGCAAGACTAAAACATATTTATGTATATAATAAATACAAAGTCTAAACCAGTTTGAAAAACCAATAGAGCACCATGTAAAATTAACCTTGTCTGTTTTTTACCTGCATCCAACTTAAATGTTTATTTATTAGAAAAAATATAAATATAATATATAGTTTGATATGATATAATAAAAATTAGTATTTATACTATAATCTCAATTTAATTTTAATTTTAAATAGTCTTAATTGAATTTTTTTTTAAATGTATAACAAATAGACTCTTTATATTAATTTCACTAAATCGGCGTGAAAAATTAGTGAGTTGTAATATTTAATCAATTACATATCTTTTTGTTTAGTAATGTATTATATGTGGCGTGTTTAATTACATCATTATTTTACCTATTCACCTTGTGTAAGGATAAAAATAATGATGGTGTCGACGTTGTCTGTCAACATGTTCAATTTAAACTACTTCACTTAATTTAGCTATTTTAACAAATAATAAAATTTTAAAATCTTTCTATCTCTTGTCATCACAAGACGTCAAAAAAACTCAATCAAAAAGATAAACCAAATTTGACTCCACGAGAAGAGATCCCAATTTTTACTACCTAATTCTTCGTTTCCTTCACTCAAAAACTCATAGTGGTATAGACACTTCAGATTCTTCATCTCGGTGAAAAATAATGTTTTTCTCGTTCAAATCAGTTTTTGGATTCCACTTTCACAATTGTAGAACTTTAAATTGTGACATCTCGTTGATATGTGTGTGAACCAGTACCAAAACCACAATGGTTTACCCATTCACATTCTTACTAGCTTCAAGCTCTACAACATTATGCACTCCCTCGTCACCACCCTTATCCACCACAATGCAATTGACCTTTTATGCCACCTTCACGACACTTATTACCTCTAAAACTCTTCCTTCGCTGGTACTTTAAATTTAACCTCGTTGTCAAATCCCTTTCCTGCCTCGACTTCCCTAATAAAGCCCTAGCAGTCCTCCGCCTCATTACCCACCACGACTTCGTGCTCGTCGTTGTCTCCCAAATATCTAGCTTTGTTTTCAAATTCTTAATTCTTCTATTGACCAAGCTTTGCATACAAGGAATATTAAATTCTACATAATAAAATAATCCACATCATTATGTCCATTGTACACCACTGTTAACCATTTACACACAGTTAACTTTGTTACACATTTTCAGAAATAAAGACCTAAATGAGATTACTTAAAATTTGATGACTAAATTGAGATTTCAGTAAATATGAGGACTATCCGAAAGTTTTAACCTAAAAAACAAAGTAAAGTAACTAGAGTGAATAAATGTACATAAAAATTTTGATTTTGAAATAATATAACATCTAGTAGTTAAAGTTTATAAAATATTATATAACATGTGATCATCATAATTTTTTTAGTTTATAAATGTTATAATTATAAATAAGAAGTGATCCTAAATAATATCTCTTTCCCATACATACATACATACATATATACATATATACATACATACATACACACACACACACACACACACACACACACATATATATATATATATATATATATATATATATATATATATTCACCAAATCTTCATAAATTCATTAAGTATTTATGAATAATTTATGCAAAATACACAACACAAATGTACAATAGAATTTAACACATTTACTTGTTGTAAGGATAATATTATTATATCTAGATCTTGATTGACTCGAAGTGTGATAAATATGGTTCGGTGTTGGTTTTATGTTGAGATTGTATGGTTCTGTGCAAATTTAGTATTTAGCCAGGAATAAAACCAAAAACAAAAATTATTAAAAAAGAACTTCAGTTATGACCAAAATAAATTAGTTTTGGTAATAATTGAAGTCTAATACCTTAAAATTCTACACAACAATGTTGTCATTTAGAAAAACCACAAGTAGCGACTAATGATGTATAAATTGAAAATAACTTCATTGTTATACCTTAAACAAATAAATTATAATTACATATCTACAAACTACACTTATGCAACAATGTGAGGGACAACATATATTTGTTTCTCCTGTTCAAAGCATTTGACAACATATGTTTGGATGTCATCAAACTTATTGTCTTCATGAGTAAGTTAGGGGTCTACGAACACATATACATTATTCACTCTCATATTGTTACTAAAATCAATCATATACATATGTCCCCAATGCAAAATTTAAAACATATTTCTTATGCAAGTACAATGGGATGTAAATGTCTCTCCTAAATACGTAACAATATTATGCAACCGGCATCGGCTCATCGCTTGTTATGTTAGGAGGATGGTGTAATGCATTGAGGGAATTGTCCAAAAATTTTCTTGGTATCATAATTGCGAATAGGTAGTATATTTCCATTTGGAAGCATTTCATTCAACAACACCAGCAATTATGTGAAACTTTTATCAATCCATGCATTGGTCGCTTTCAAATTCATGAGTCTTAACACCGTTCATAATCTTATGAACTTAGTTGAATCGACATACAACTTAGTTGAGCGCCACCAGCCCCTACACAGGTAGAATTGAGATGTGGAAAAATGGCAATGAGCACCAGTTAATACTAAAGAACTTCGTTGAGGTGGAAAATAGATTTGAGTACTAATTAATGTGAAAGAAATTGCATTGAACAGTGGAAACTAACGTTGAGTACCAATTTAACAAAGGCCACTAGTTTTTATTTTTACCGATAATGCTCGTTAGTGTTGAGATGACGCCGAGCGGTGACATCGTTGACATGAAAAAATTGAGTATTTATTCATATTTTCCTAGAGGTTTTAGAGAATTTTCTTTCTTCCACACTTTCTCTCTACTTTGAGTGACCATGAGAGGTCCTTAGAAGTTATTTAGGTTGTTGGGAAGTTCTCCCGTTTCTCCTTAAGGTTTCAATCTTCATTTATTGTGTTTCACTCTTTTATAGTTAATTTGGGATATAATCTGTGAATGAGAGATGTGGATGCGAATAGAGAGTGCAAATGAAGCTTGGAGCAACTGCTTAGTGCCTTGGAAAAGGGCTTTCTCTTCTTTTTCAGTCAAATTTCTTTCTTAACTTTGTAAAGCCTAAGTTCTCCACCATGAAGAGCTAACCTTGTTGTTATGATTAGATGTAATAAACTAAATCTTTTATACTTTGTTATGTTAATACACATGTTTTTCCACTTCAATGTTAGTATTTGATTTCTATGCTTAATGTTTGTTTTAGTTTGGCCAATCATAGTTTGATACTTGGTTCTTGAGGTATTAAAAAATGTCTTTTAAACCTAGAACTAAAATTAATTGTCTAATAGAGCTTCTATTTAAGGATAAAACATGATTCATTAGTAATCTTTAAGACTCTTGAACTTAAAGCATTGATGATCTAAGAGATTGGACTTTAATGAGTTATCATAAGCTCAAAATCACTATAAATAAATATTTAAGTAATCTTGTGAGTTGATTTTGACTTGAATATGAAATTGAAATGATTGTGTATGTATGAGAATGAAGTGAATGAAATCTAGTCTTAACAATTGTAAATATTCTATGTTAAATTTTCTTTTACCCACCGACTTTGATAAAAATACAAACAAAATTCTGTGTTTTTGTGAGCTTTGTTGTTTATTTGAGTTATGAACTGTGAAAATTGTCATGTGTTGCACAAGTCTTTATGAAGAGAAAAATATTTATTAATTGCTACGTGTGATCAGTGCACTTGCCGTTTTCCACTAACAGTTAGATGTGATTATCTGTCCTTGGCTCTACATGCTTTGTACATAACCTCATATCATTGCTCTAAAAAAGGTATCAATGTCTATCTTTTAATCTTTATAGGTATTTTATGTTTGTTGATGTCTCTTTCTTTGAGTTTGTTCCATATTATACAACTTTTCATTTGAATGAAGGTGTATGTAGTCACCTTTTCCCACCATTGTCATTTTTCCTTCATTACCATATGGCTTTGTCATATCTCAGGATGTTTCTCCTACATCACTTTAAGTAATTCAATATCGTTCATGGTTTCAGTAATCCATTTTTGACAGATAATATAGTGAAGTTTATACACGAGCCTCCCCTAAAACCATCTCCATATGAGATCTGGTCCCATTTGAAAATAATTTGCTTTACCCCACTACCATAATGCCCAGTGTCTGTTTCCAAAAGCACAAACTATATTGCTATATCTCAATGTTTTAACTCTATACAACAAATATCTCTTTACAATAAATTTAAAGAAATAAAAAGGTTAAATTAATAATAGTAAGAAATTAAATACTTACTTTATATCTAATAAAATTAGACTGATCTAATTGCTACCTTCCAAGAGACATAATTATATTTGAAAAAACTAACTTTAGTAGCATAGTTTTAGTTTGCCAGTACTGAAAATGAGTTTCACATAATAACTTTTTTTTTTCTGCAAAAGGATGCAGGATTCAAGTTTGAAGTTGTATTCTTCTCATGAGCCTTGGTGGCAAGTAAAAAAGTGAAAAACTTTTTGCCCTAAGTTTCCAAAAGTAGAACGTGATTCTCTTGCTGATTGTTTTGCTTTGTTCAGTTCAGTTACCTTTAGAAGCTATCAGTTCCTGCTACACTGCACTTGTTATGTATGAATATATATATATATATATATATATATATATATGGAATCAATTGATGCTGTGAGAAAGGACCAGGAACTGAACTTGTACGGATTAATAGTTAAGTGAGGAAGAGGAAGCCATTAATATATGAAGTCAATCATTTTCACAAATCTTGAATTGCATGCTCGTTATTCACCCGTGATAATTTTCTAAAGATACTTAAATTAGATAACCAATGTTATATATATAATTATTTTCATTAGGTAAATCGCACATTAAATAATTTTAAAGTATAACAAAATTAAATTAAATTTAAAGTTTATTTTTTAATATGATATTAAAGATATGATCTAAAATTTATTCTAGCAATGTTTACTGGATTTATTTTTTAACTTGGACTACTATTGCATCGATCATTTATATTTATGGGTTTATATTATCATGCAGAAATGATACTTCTCCACATTGGTCTTTAACATTATCTTTATGAGTTTATATTATCATGCATTTTGTTTCGTTATGGCTATATGTCATAAACTGTACTTAAACAAACATCATGTGTTCTTTTTCAATCACAGATTTCACTTTGTGTAATGATATATTGTGGTCCCAAACGTGGTAATTTTTGTTGAGGATTCTTTGCTATACTGCAACCTATGACCATGTACAATTAGTTTTGCTTTCATTTTTTCTACTTTCACTGTTCAAATACACAAGAATCTAAAACCACGTTTAAAATGATTCTCTTTTTGGTCATAGAACTTGTCTACAGAAACAATGAAACAGATTTTTTCAAACAAAAACTGTAAAACTAGTTTAAATTTTTAGATACTTCTTGAAACAGGTTTATGAAAAGGGTTCTCACTTGATAATGCATATATTCATGTTTGTTTGAACAGCCATTATGAAATGCAAATAACTTCCAATTGAATACAAGAATTTCACTCTCTTTCATTGATGTGATTTCTTCAGTAAAGGCACTTTAAAGTTTACTTACTCCACCAGAATTAAATTAATGCAAGAAAAGAACAAAAATCATAATAGTTGCAACACGCAAGTCTGTCACATCTTATTCCCATTTTCATGTCTTAAAATCAAATACTAAGTTTTGATTCAACCAACATAGTCCAAATGCAGTTTAAGGTAAAATACATTACCTTCATTCAAAGTCAGTGTCATATTACAGCACCAATTCCTTGAAACATAACATCATCTAACAACTAACAATAAAAGCAGTGCCATTTTTCATCAAAACAACAACATCAAAACACATTCCCATCATTTTACAAACATAGCATGATATTACTCTTTCATAGGAAGGAACTCAAAAAACTGGCTTGGGGTAAAGTTATTGCAATTCATTGCTGAAGCTGATATCTCTGTCTCTTTATCCCTCATGTTGTCACTGCTAACATCATCACCACCACTCCTTAATGGGAAAAACTGAAGGGTTTGAGACTCCACACAGTTATCATCTTCACTAGTACTACTGCTACTGCTTAAGTATATAACACTGTTTTCCCTCTGGGGTGAAATGTAAAAGCTGAGATCATGTGTCTTTATGAGGTTAGGGTCTATTTTTGTTGTTGTTACTGTAGTTGTTGTAGTAGCCATACTGATAGCTGAAGAGGCGTTAGGAGGGCTGTTTATGAGGTGTGTGACAGGTGCAGCAGGAGAAGGACAAGGTAACTGCATCACATGCCACGTGGCATTCCTCTCCAAAAGGTTTCTTCTTTCTTGTAATTCCCCTTCATCGAATTGGAGCCATCCAACTGTTCTACTCTCTACGGCCACTGCTTTTGCAGTCCTCTGTGTTGAAACAGATTCCTGTGGATTTGAATTGCAGCCATGCAAACGCATCAATTTGAAAACCACAGTATCTATCTCTATGTCAAAAATCAAAACCAGAAAACAAAAAGGAAAAAAAGGTATTGGCTAGCACATTTTTTAATTGTGCACTCCAAGTTCCTAGAAAAATATACTTGTATATACACAATCTATATGTATATATATTTATATATATATATATTTATATATATAATAGACAGAACAGAACCAATAGAAGTTTATATATACGTAGATACTGTTAAAGTGAATTCTGCACTGTTTTTTATATGAACTTTATCATAAACAATTATTGTGATTCAAATTTCTATTGATTCAATCAAAGGATGCATGCATGGTCTAAAAGAGAAGTCAAATAAAAGTAGGGCTAAGGTTGTCTTTTCCATCACAAAAGTTGGTCAGTCGGATAGAATATTATATCGGGATGCCCTTAAAACTACTGACCTAAATGACATGAATGAGCACAAGACCCAAAAGCAAAGCTAAATTGCATAACAGCAGAGCCGACAGAAGGGAAGGAATTCAGCTTTTAGGCCCTTTTCATTTCCCAACAAACGAAGCTTTTGTTGGGTCCTTTCCCTATACCTAGTGCAGATCTTTCCATAATATACATATTTCCAACATCAACTTCATCTCTAGTAATCATATGCTAATAATCACCACTTAATGGATATGCTTATCAACTTTTTACCATTAAGCAAATCCCAAGTTAAAAAACAAACAAACAAAAAGGCTAAGGTAAGGTAGATAGATACTATAAATTAGTCCATGAACAAGACAAATCTACACACACACACACACATATATATATATATATATACACACACAGCAGAATCAGGATATTAGACATGGAATATTATTAGACCTCTGCAACAGTACTGCAGTTTGTTGAGGGTGTCCAATTCTTGGTCTGTTTAACTTCAAAAACTGCCCTACTTGCAGCTGTGGACAAAGGGAAAAACAAACAACACAACATGACATGAGCAACAATCAGAACGAGAAAAAGAAAATCTAAACACATAATACCGATCTGTAACAAACAAAACTGCATAATTATGACTAAATGATTATGGATTAATTGAGAATGGCATGAGGGTGTCATGTTATGTTACCTGACTCTTTCTTCTCAGGAGTTTCAGCCTCTGATTCCATTTGGCGGCGACGTTTTTGCCTTTCCCTGGCTTTGTGATTCTGAAACCAATAGAATACATTCTTGCCTTCGATGTTACCAAACCTTCTAAGCTGTGCAGTGATATGCTGGATTTGCTCAGCAGATGGTGTCCTTGTTCCTCTTCTATACAACTCTTCAAGGGCTCTTAGTTGCTCTCGGGTTGGATTCCACCTTGAGCTCACCACAACAGGTGCTGCACCATTGAACTGCTCTCTCTTGTTTTGTTCTGCCACTGAGGCTAACGAAAACAACGCATTAGGAAAGGAAAAACAACAAAATGCATATAACAGAAACTGGGGAAAGAGAGAAGTTATATAAATACCAAGATGGTGATAATCATATTGTGAAGGGAAATCATTGCCATGGTGGTGAGTTAAGCTAAGAGTGGTTGTTGGTGGTGGAGTGTTAGAAGAAATCATTGGCCTTGGCATGAGGGGCCTGAGTTTCCTTCCACTGAAAGAATGATCAACCATACTGAAATCACCACCTTCATTGTCACCAACCATCCACATTCTGGTAGAGGCAATGAGAGCAAAAAGGCTAGGGTTTTTGGTCTCTCCCTTTTGTGTGTGGTCACAAGGGTGATGGTAGAAAAAGGTTATAAATAGCAGAGAATGAAGCTACTAGGTATCATAGCTTTATGAGCTTATATACATACGAGATTAGAACTAATGAAAGAGAATATATGCTAAAACAAGGAAAGGGGTGTGTTATATCTGTATATAAAGTGGGAGTGCTTTAAAAAGATTTATTTATCTGTCTCCATCATCCCTTGTCACTTGGCAATGGGAATTAAAACGATGGAGCACAGTAGAATGGTGTTGAAGTTGAAAAAAGCAAAAACAAAGAAAATGAAGTAAGAATGTGTAGAGGTAGCATGGAAGGAGGGTTTTGTGATGAAGAGAAGACAGAAAAATGGTAAGTCGTAGCTACTTGAAATGAAAAGTAGAGAAAGTTGATGCATATGGTATATATGGATGGTATTAAAGCAGAAAACGTTGTTGTTGGAAAATGAGTTGGTTGATATAGAGAGATTGGTGTGGTGTTGGTGTAACATGGGACAAAAGTGAAGGTGTCTAGGGAGAGAAATTATGAAATGAGAAGGAAAGTAGAAAGAAGAAGAGAAGAAAACGTGGAATTCTGGTATATTTTTGGGAGTAGAGAATGAAAAACGACGTAACGATCATGAGGGTTATGAACCCTTGACCCTTCTCATTCATTTATTGGTCTCCTTTTGTCTCGTGCCTTTCACACTAATTCTCAATCCAAACTGCCCCTCTCTACCTCTCAGCTTATCCTTACCCTTTTCTCTGTCTATTATGCTGTCCAACCACACCTTCTCTCTCTCTCTCTGATGCATATCACTGTACGGATTTTTGTCTCTTCTCTCATTTTCACCTTCACACTCACACATGCATCTTCACCCTTTTATTTTCTATATTAAAAAACTGTAATAAGTTCTGGGAATTTCTTAATGCAGACTACAGTATATACTTTATACATGTATGTAACAGTTTAACCAAGTGCAAGTGCAAGGTTTGGAAGATAAACTTACAAAATCATTGAATAATTACTTTTTTTCATTGACAGCAAGATTTGAACTGATATATACAAGGTTAACTATAGTTTAAGTGCTAGATTATGAGTTAAGAAAATGGTTAAGCATACGATGAGTTAATTATGCAGTGGGTAAATCCAATCAATCATAATACTGCATACAAAATCAATGTATGGTCATTGAGTTAGGAAAAGCACAGGAAAGTATAAAAGATTGTAGAGCATCAGAGAATCATTCTGCAGAAAAGATTAGCAAAGTAATAAAGAAACTTTTGCAGAACATTAATTAGCAATTTTTTTTTGCATGGATAGCAGTTTTCAATCAACTTCCATATAAGACATTAATTCTATCTTTACTAAATGAACAGAACTTTAAGTACAATTACTTTGTATAATATATAGTAATATATATATATATATATATATATATATATATATATATATATATATATATTAATTATGTTTTGTAAAGTAGAGTTTGAAACGAGGGCACGCAGTCAGATGTGTTTTTGATTGAACACAAAATATGTCCGGTTTCTCATTTTATTTACTAGCATGTTTATCTAGTTGTAGATCCCGATGCATAATATTTTTTTAATATTTTATAAAATTTATCTGGACAACTTTTAAAATGTTATTAACTAAGTTATTAGGAAAGAGATCGAGTTTCCTTGCTCAAATAATTCTTCAAACTGTCCTAAAGATTGGATGAATTTTCTAATGGTTATTCTTAATCTTAGTTATGTGGTTTATTCTTTCTATTCTTTGTCCAAGTTGTACGAGTAGGTATCTATAAAAACATTTCGACGTTCAACTTAGTAATATGACTAATCTGTTAATACAATAAGTAATGGATATTATGTGATGATGATCTAAAGTCATATCTATGACCTTTATTTATAGTAGTTGAGATGAACATTTATCTTTAGTCAGCCTAATGACAGCACAAACACCCTAATTTACATTAAGAGCTTAATGAGTCATTACCGTTGATAATCTGACTATACTAGACAGTGTAAAGAAATTCGACGTAGAAGAGCCCAACATTGAAGGAGGACGACTTTGATGGACGGTCTGAGTGGTTGGCATGGATGGACGGCCTAGATGGATGACCTAGTTAGACAATCTGAGTGGACAACCTAAGTGGTCGATATAGGTAGTCGGCCTGTACGGTACCAGATCCTACTAGTACATATATGTTGATTAGAATTCAATTTTAAAAATCTTTTGAACTAAGTTATCCATATCATAATTTTTATAAAAGTTACACATTTTAATAAATTAAAAAAAAATACATTACTTTGGTAGAGCATAATCCTCCTTTTTAATAAATACATCCTAGGATAAAAAATATTAAACTATATTTCAAATATTATATATATATATATATATATATATATATATATATATATATATATATATATACGGAATGATACAAGAATTTGTATTTACTAAAACTCCAACTTTGTGAATTAGGGTGTTATTTAGACTTAGCTTCTTTTGTCTGTTGACCGGTCGGTCCGGTCGTTTGTTTTGTGTGGTTTACTGGTTGCGCGTTTTGGGCTTGTTTTGGTGGGCTTGTTTTGTTTGCCAGTTTGGCCTGTTGCGCGTTTACGTTGGTTATAAATAGTAACCAACCCCGCTCCTCAATAACAACTTTAATTCAATAATATTCAATATTCATTCTCACGCTCCGCTCTCTCTCTCTCTTATTTTTCTCTGGTTCTAGGGTTTTCTCGAAACGCCCCAAGAACCCAACAATTGGCGCCCACCGTGGGACAAGGATTCAAGAATTCCCAAGGAGCAATGGCAACCAAGTTCGACGTAGAAAAGTTCAACGGCGCTAATGACTTCGGGCTGTGGAAGATCAAGATGGAGGCAATCTTGATACAGCAGGGATGTGATGAAGCGTTGAAGGGTGAGTCGAGGATGAGTGATGCCATGACTCAAGAAGAGAAGAAGAAGATGGGAGATAAGGCAAGGAGTGCAATCATCTTGTGCCTTGGTGATAAGGTACTGAGGGAGGTTGCGAAGGAGAAGACTGCCGCTGAAATCTGGGCAAAACTGGAGTCTCTGTACATGACGAGATCGTTGGCTCATAGGTTGTGCCTGAAGCAGCAACTCTTTTCGTTCAAGATGTCAGAATCAAGAACGTTAGAGGAGCAGATTGCATAATTCAGCAAGATAGTTGATGATCTGGAGAATATTGAAGTGAAGTTGGAGGATGAAGATAAAGCTGTCATCCTGTTGAATGCGCTTCCAAGAACCTTCGAGCATTTCAGGGATGCGTTACTCTACGGGAAAGATCAAGTGATCACGTTAGAGGAGGTTTTGACGTCAATTCGAACCAAGGAGTTCCAAAAACTTCAAGATTCGAAGACAACCGAGGAAGGAGCGTCCGGATTGATCTCGGTGAAAGGGAAAGGGAAGAAGCAGTCTGGAAAAGAGAAGAAGCTGAATCCGGACGGTACGAAGCAGGTGTGTTGCTTCAAGTGCCAGAAGATGGGTCATATCAAGAAGTTCTGCCCGGAGAAAGGAAAGGTCGGTCGGCCACAAGAAACCGCTGATGTGGCAGAGGCGTCTGAGGGTATGAGTCGGATGGAGTGCTGGTGGCTTCGTCTGAAGATCCTCAAAGGAGCTGGGTCATGGATTCCGGCTGCTCCTATCACATGTGCCCGGTGAAGGAGTTTTTTGAGAATCTTGATCAGAAAGAGCATGGTAATGTACTGCTCGGAAATAACAAAGCTTGCCGAGTGCAAGGTGTGGGGTCGGTGAGGCTGAAGATGTTTGACAATCGTGAGATGGTGTTGCAGGCTGTTAGGTATGTGCCCGAACTAAAGAGAAATTTGATTTCTATTAGTGCATTTGATCTTGGAGGTTACACCACTAAAGTTGAAGATGGAGTAATGAGGGTCTGTTCTGGAGATTCTGTGGTTGCCAAAGGCAGAAGGAGGAACGGCTTGTACATTCTGGAGGGATCAACTGTCATTGGTCATGTCTCAATAGCAAGTGGGACCGAGAATACCGCCCGGTTATGGCACTTGAGGATGGGACACATCAGTGAGAAGGGTCTTGAAGAATTGGAAAAGCAAGGCTTGCTTCTGGGAGACAAACTGCAGAAGCTGGATTTCTGTGACCATTGTGTCTTAGGGAAATCACACAGGATACCGTTCGGAAAAGGGAAACACTCAACCGAACGCCCCTTTGAATATGTCCATGCTGACTTGTGGGGACCGGCAAGAACCTTAACTCATGGTGGAGGAGCGTATTTCTTAAGTATAATTGATGATTTCTCAAGGAGAGTGTGGATTTACGTTCTAAAAAATAAGTCTGAAACGTTTCAGAAGTTCAAAGAGTGGCACACACAGATTGAGAACCAATTGGGGTGTAGGCTGAAATGCCTAAGAACCGATAATGGGCTGGAGTTCGTTTCAGAGGAGTTTAATGGTTTTTGCAAAGAGAAAGGGATCAGGAGGCACAGAACGGTCGTTGGAACTCCGCAACAGAATGGCTTGGCCGAACGGATGAATAGAACCATTCTGGAGAGGGTCCGGTGCATGTTGTTGGGATCAGGGTTGTCAAAGGCTTTCTGGGGAGAGGCTGCCAATACGGCCGTCTATCTGATTAACAGGAGTCCGTCTTCAGCTCTTAATTTTAAAACGCCAATGGAAGTGTGGAGTGGACGACCGACTGATTACTCACACTTGAGAGTGTTTGGTTCTTTGGCGTTTGCTCATGTCATGGGTGATAAGCTGGATTCCCGGGCGGCGAAATGTATCTTTCTTGGATACGCCGAAGGAGTTAAGGGATACAGGTTATGGAGGTTAGATTCACCTTCAAAACTAATCATTAGTAGGGATGTCATTTTTGATGAAACAAGGATGGCGATGCACCCTGAAAACTCTGGAAGTGAGAAGAAGATTCTCGTGGAGGTGGAGCATACTACTAATGGAGCTGGCACGCCCGGTGGGACTGAGGAAAACCAAACGGGTGAAGGGCAAGTTGAAAACGGTCGGACGATAGAGGAGAACCGATCGGATGAATTTCGAACAGACCTTGGTGATGATACAGATGGTATGTCTGGCGAGGGAAGTCATGGAAAAGCTGCTGGTGTTGATTTGAGAAACTATCAGCTTGTTCGTGACAGAGAAAGAAGGATCTCCAAGCCAACCAAACGGTTTGGAGAGGCGGATCTAATCTGCTACGCCCTGAATGCTGCTGAAGATCTTAACCGATCGGATGAACCGAGAAGTTATAAGGAGGCCCTTGACAGCAGCGACCGGCATCTTTGGCACGGTGCTATGGAAGAAGAGTTGGAGGCTTTGAAAAAGAATAGCACCTGGAGATTGGTGGATCTGCCGAAGGGTAAGAAGGTCATAGGTTCGAAATGGATTTTCAAGAAAAAGGAAGCTACACCGGGCTGTGAGAAAGCGAGGTACAAAGCTAGGCTTGTTGCCAAAGGCTTTACTCAGATTGAAGGCGTAGACTATCATGAGATCTTTGCTCCAGTGGTTAAGCATTGTTCGGTCAGAGTTCTGATGGCAATAGTTGCGCATTGCAATTTGCATCTTGAACAGTTGGACGTTCGGACAGCTTTTCTGCACGGCGATTTGGAGGAAACCATCTATATGAAGCAACCAGACGGTTTCGCTGTGGATGATAGGGTGTGTCTGTTGCAGAAGACACTTTATGGCTTGAAGCAAAGCCCAAGGCAGTGGTACAGGAAATTTGATGAATTTCTGATAAAGCTGAACTTCAAGCGGTGCAATTATGATGACTGTGTTTACACTCTGAATCATGACGGTGAAATGTTATATCTCCTGCTTTATGTGGATGATATCCTAATTGCTAGCAGTGACAGGGGCATGATCGGTGAGACGAAAGCAAGGTTGGCGGATGCTTTCGAAATGAAAGAGCTAGGGGAAGCAAGGCGGATTTTGGGCATAGACATTAAAAGGGATAGACCGGGCGGTAACCTTTTTCTGTCTCAGGAGTGTTATTTGAAGAAGGTAATTTCAAGGTATCGGATGGCTGAATCCAAAATGGCCAGCACGCCGGTCGGTCAACACTTGAAACTTACCAAGGAACAATGCCCAAAGACCGAGGAGGAAAGAAAGAAGATGGAATCTGTTCCATTTTCAAATGGGATTGGGAGCATTATGTACGGCATGGTCTGCACAAGACCGGACGTGGCGCACGGTGTTAGTGTTCTCAGTCAGTTCATGGTTAATCCTGGACCAACACACTGGGAAGCGTTGAAGTGGATGCTCAGATATATACGGGGGTCTCTCGGTACTGGATTGTCTTTCCAGAATAACTTTCAAGGTGGAGGTTATATTGAAGGTTTTGTTGATTCTGACTTTGCCGGATGCATGGACACTAGGAAATCCCGGTCGGGATATGTGTTTACGCTGTTTGGGACTGCTGTTAGCTGGAGGTCTACACTACAGTCGGTTGTGGCTTTGTCAACTACGGAAGCTGAGTACTATGCTCTTGCTGAAGGAGTTAAGGAGGCACTGTGGTTGAAAGGTTTGGTTCGGGAACTTGGTTTTGATCAAAAATCTGTATGTGTTCATTGCGACAGCCAGAGTGCTATTCATCTGGCCAATCATCAGATTTATCATTCCAGAACCAAGCATATTGACGTCAAGCTGCACTTTGTCAGAAGCATTGTTGAATCCGGTGACGTTCAAATCTGCAAAATTGCATCCGAAGATAACCCTGCAGATATGTTGACAAAGTCGCTCGCTAAGGAGAGGTTTCTCTTGTTGTTGTCCAGGATTGGGTGTCTACCGGTCGGTCACTAATTGTTTGACCGGTCGTGTCCGTGTTTTGTTTTTTTTTTGTTTTTGAAGCAAGTCTAGGTGGAGAATTGTTATTTAGACTTAGCTTCTTTTGCCTGTTGACCGGTCGGTCCGGTCGGTCTAGTTGTTTGTTTTGTGTGGTTTACTGGTTGCGCGTTTTTGGCTTGTTTTGGTGGGCTTGTTTTGTTTGCCGGTTTGGCCTGTTGCGCGTTTACGTTGGTTATAAATAGTAACCAACCCCGCTCCTCAATAACAACTTTAATTCAATAATATTCAGTATTCATTCTCACGCTCCGCTCTCTCTCTCTCTCTTATTTTTCTCTGGTTCTAGGGTTTTCTCGAAACGCCCCAAGAACCCAACATAGGGAATTAAGGACATGCTGAGGTGACCAAATTGGTATTCCTGACCTAATGGAAAGTTCTAAAACAGGTTTTGATGTTAGGTTGAATGCAAATTCACTCAATTGATTCAGATTCCCAACTCTTCAATTCAACGCCAAACCAACCAAAATAAATGCCAACCAAACAACAACTCTACATACCAAAAGACAAGAATTCAACCGTACAAATAGGCAACCAAGTTGTAAGATGCATAAACTCAGACCACCAACATGAAATTCATTCAATAGGAAATCACCACATAATTACATATGTTATACAACCAATTCTAGACCAAAACAAGCACACATTCAACATAAATCACACCAACAACTTCAATATAAATTTATCAATTTTTGACTAAATCAAACATGCAACATAATGTATTAAAACATCAGCAACATGAAAAAATGGTAGTTAGCTTCCCTTACCTGTTAATCGACCGAACAATTTTATAAACCTAAAACAATTCTCGCATATCAAAGAAATATATCTACTCTTGCAAACCACAAAATATGATCAAGATGCATCGTTAGAACTATTAATCAGTAGATAATCTAATGGAAGACTCATATGACACATGTGATAGAATCAATCATCACATGCATTGAAAAATGTGAAAACTAGAGAAAAGAGCATAAACTAATTTTCTCTTTTGCAGAAATTGATTGGTTAGACTTGAAGATATCGTTGTGAAGATCATTTAGGCAGTCTTTGATTCCAAACAGATGAGCAAGGAGTGAGAACCTTTAGGGTGTGTTCATTTGAGGAAGAGAAAATAAATAAATTTGAAAGATTTCGGAGTAAATTGTGTGTTTTTTTTAAAGAATTTGGAAGTGATTAAAAGTGAATTTCAAAGTGGATTTTGTGAAAGTTTGTGTAGAATTTGAAAGATATAGATTAAAAAATGTTTTAATTGATTGAAAATGAAGATTACCAAATTCTCCTTAGTGGTTATAACAATATAAAATAATATTTATAAATAACATATTTTTTTATAAAAGTTATTTAAATAGTAGAATAAAAAAACAATTAAATAATTAATACAATATTTACAAAAGGAATATTTCAATAAGTTAAAATTTATTTATATACATATTATAAAGTAAAAATTTAAATAAAATAATTTTAAAAATTATAAATTAACTTATATATAAAGGCTTAATACCTTTGTTGGTCCTCGTATTTGTGTGAAAATCTCAATTCGGTCCTCAAGTTTTGAACTGTCTCAATTGGGTCATAATTTTTGTAAAAATGCACACATTTTACCCCAACCATTAACTGATCTCAAACGACGTTAAGTTTAGCTGACGTGGTATGCTGATGTGTTGGCTTAATCCCTTCTTGGTCCTCGTATTTGTGTGAAAATCTCAGTTCAGTCTTCAAGTTTTGAACTGTCTCAATTGGGTCATAATTTTTGTAAAAATGCACACATTTTACCCCAATTGTTAACTGATCTCAAACGGCGTTAAGTTTAGCTGACGTGGTAGCCAGAGGATATACTGACGTGTATTATTTAATTATATGAATTATTTTTTAAAATAACAGTGTTTCACGTGGCACAATGCTTATTATTTAGTTTATTTGAATAAGAAATTTTATTTATCTCTCTGAGAATCAGGGATTTTACACAGATTATCTCGTCGGCTAAAAAAATAAAGTCACCGGAAAACTCGTGTAACCAGTGCAACCAGTCTCATAGCCTTTTCTGCAAATGAACCAACTTGGTAACCTATAGGTTCATCACCAGCCTTTAAGCGATTTATTCCACTGATAGCAGAAGATAATTGTTGCACAGTGAGATCAGTTAGCGATTGGGGTAAAATGTGTGCATTTTTACAAAAATTATGACTCAATTGAGATAGTTCAAAACTTGAGGACCGAACTGAGATTTTCACACAAATACGAGGACCGATAAGGGATTAAACCAACACGTCAGCATACCACGTCAGCTAAACTTAACGCCGTTTGAGATCAGTTAACAGTTGGGGTAAAATGTGTGCATTTTTACAAAAATTATGACCCAATTGAGACAGTTCAAAACTTGAGGACCAAACTGAGATTTTCACACAAATACGAGAACCAATTGAGGTATTAAGCCTATATATAAACAATCTTTATTTTATAAAAATATTTTTTTTTATTTTTTTCTTCTAATATTTTCTCTCAAATATTTATGATAAAATTCATGTCTTTTAGATTATAGATAATATGTAAAAGATAACGTCTCTCTCATTTAAATAAGTCTAGATATGTTTTAAGCTATATAAAAAATGTTGAAGTCGGTTACAGGGGTGGTAAAATGGATTACAGACAATGTTGACCTTAGGTTCTTCAAGAAAGCTCTCTCAACCAGTGCCAAACCATAATGACCTTAGGTTATCGTTCAATATCTTTCTTCTATGGCAAAAAGTAGTTTATAAAAAGATTATATATTTTAAAATAATAAAACTTTTTTATTAAAAACTATTTATATTAAAACTTAAATTTTAAAATAATCGACTCTCTTTACTTTTAATACTATTTAGTCTAATAAAGAAAAAAGATAACCCTTTTCGGAACTACCTCATGCCTTTTATTCTTCAAAAGCATAAGATTCATCTAAGTTACTCATCAACTATATAAAGAATTACTATTCCAAATCTTTGCAAAGTGAAAAAGAAAGGAGTGGTAAAAGAGAAAATGAAGAGACACCAACATGTGATTCTGTAGTACCAACATGTGATTCTGGAGTGGATGAATGAAACAACATACAAATATAAAAACACCTAGAATGATGTCTGTGGCAAGTGAAAATATTTACAATTGTACCCAAATGAAAATCATATAATAGATTTGTTTCGATCTTACGTTTTGAAAAGATTGTGAACTTCCTTGAAAACCAGACAACCTAGTGAGATCTTTTTGAGTCTTAAGTTGATTGTGTAATCTTACTAAAATAAGAAATATGAGATGTAACACAGTAGTAAAATCCTCTTGAAACTTTCACCAGGAACCTGGCAATGGCAAATATTATAATAGTACAAAGAGTTGGATTTATAATTTTTTTTAATTTTATCATTAAATCAATCTGATAATTTTAAAGTATTAATAGAGGAAATTAACCTCACAATCTCTTTTGTCTTTTTTCTTTTTAACTTTATCTGGAAACAAATTTTATAATTGAAAGAACCTACGTATAATTCCAAGAACCTAATTTTCATGGTCCAAATGGCCTCTATCAGACAATGGTCCTTCTGTCATCAAAGAAACTGTATTCAATTATTTATATAAAAATTTTACACAAAAAATTTGTATTAAGAGATAGACAGATAGAAAACAGATGAAAGAAAGATATAACTTTTTCTCATCATCATCAGAGACATTGAATTGATACAAAAATTGGTGTAATTAAAAAATTTTACTATAAGAAATATTGTATGAATGAGTGGCTTCTTGTCATACACTTGTCTTACTAAGTTGTTAAGGTGGAATATTTGGAAAAGGAAAAAGGAGTTATAGAGTGAAATTATTGGTTAATTATTTGGTAGGTTTTCTGATGTGCTGAGGGCCTACCATACTGCAAAATTCAGCAGGTTCTGCTATTTTGTGTGTTATTTGCGAGATGTGAGTACAGAAATTTTGAAGTGATTTTTCATGCAAAACAAAAAAGAATGCCTCCACCAAGAATCTGTTATCTAATAGTAGTACTGTGATCATTGATAATAGCTGTAGTAGTGAGATTTTTCTCCTCCTTTCTGCAGCTGCAGTACCAATAAAAGCTCTATTCAGTTGCCATTTCTGACTAGAAGAAAACAATTACTTGATGGGCCATGTATGGGAGGCTTATTTTTTTTTAGTAACACCTTTATCATCGTTATCAAATTTTGGAGATTTTCTTTCAACACAACTACTGAACTGTTAGAAATTAAAGTGTAAATTTAAGTTTCACATGTTAAAATAAGAAAGTAGAACATAATATATAAAAATTTATTAATAACACATTGTTATAAAATTTACGGTTAAAAGTGATGTCAATTTCTTATATGACTGAACTCAAATCTTATTGATATTATATCTTTTCAGTGAATCATTTTCCTCTATTGACTTAACAAGAAAGTATTACTCTATGTTACACCTCTAGAGTTTAACCTATATTATTCAAACAAAAACAAACATTAATAACATATTGCATGTCATTTTTTTTCTATCATCTAACATCTGATATTGTATGGCCGGACAGTCTACTACGCGCGTAGGGCAATGTATGGTTAGACAGTGGACGTCCGTATTCCAAGACTGAATGATTATTATGAGATCCTTTCCAAATTGGTAAGGACGACCGACCTATGACAACTGATAAATTGATATTACAAAGATTAAGGTAAATTGCGATTAAGGGTGATGGACCATGACTAGACTGGGATTAAGGTACCGATAATCTTGGGCCCATGCCAAAAACTATAAATATGTGTCAAAGGTAAGAGGTAGGTGATCACATTTACTGTGCATTTATTACTGTTACATTACGGATCATCTACTGACTTTGACATCGGAGCATCTTTGGCAGTTACACCTCGGAAGAGCGAGTAGGAACCTGGAGAGAGATATTGGATAGCGTCAAAGAGCAAATTGTGTAGGTGTTTGGAATAACTCGACCTTGCAACCGAAACAATACTCATTATTGACATAATACTCATTTATCAAGACCTTGAAGATGTATTGGGGATAAGAAATAAAATTAATTTAGAATATATATAATTGAAAGTAAATTTTATTGTTTAAATTAATTTTAGAAGATTGAATTGTATACTTAGAATTCATACGTTCAAAATTAATAGATTTAAAGAAAGTTAGTAACCTTAATGAAATGCATTTATATATTATTGTTTAATCCTTAAAAGAGCCCAATTAAAAAGGAGTAGCTTAATTGAAAGTTTGATTCATCTATTAAGTTTGTCACTATTTTATTTATTTGTATATTTGATAAAAAAATTGGTTTAAAAAAATATTAAAAAACCATTTTCCTTAAAATTATACAAAACAGATTGGGTTGTGTCATTTGCAAACTAACAATTTAGAATGAATGGCAAGCAAGAACAGAACATGTGGTCGGCTATTACTCCACACAATACTACCAGGGACAGAACAATCATTTTATTTTATTTTATTTTGTTACATGTATATATTATCATTTGTTGCCATATAAATTTTTCTACTTATTTTTTATATTTATTATCTTTATTAAAATATTTTATTTCATGCTTCTCTGCTCTATCATTTTTCATATTTAGCAATTTTGTTATTACGTATTAACTATTTTATCATGATTTTGCAACACGATGGTGCAGGGAATTATTGTCTTATTATCATATATTTACAATTAAAATTTAAAATGTTTCTTAATTATCACGATTTTCCTACTAATCAACGACAATAGGATCATTCAACAAACCCAGTAATAACAACGTGGCAGCCCTATCAGTATTTGGGCATTGATCTCTCACCTCCCCATTTCAAACCTACACCTTTCCATTTTTTTTAACTTTTCATTAATTATGAAATTAACCTTTTTCATTTATTATTTTTATTTTTTTAACCCTCTTAATTAACTAATCCTAATTTTCTATTTCACCTTTCCCTTTCACTTTCACACTCACAGACTTTTCACTTTCACACTCACACACTTTCGAAACTTTTCGAAAACATCCCCACCTCCCCTTCCCTTCCCATTCACACACTCCCCAAGCTCCACTTTGATTTTTTAAAAGTTTCAACTTTTCTAGTTTATCTGTAGTTGCGTCATTGCTCGCGTGTGTGCAGCGGTGCAGCGGCGGTGATGCAGCGACGACGGTGCAGCGTGGTGTGGCGGTGGTGCGGTGCTTCGTTTCGTCTGCCGAGATGTTAGTTTTCGTTTCGCATTGTGTTCATTTCTTGGTTTGTAAATGTATGTGATTTAGGGTTTTAGATTGTATTCATTTTGCTTTGTTTGTGCTTCGTTTCGTTTTGTGTTGTCATTCTGGTAGAGGTTTGTTTTTGTGCTATGTTTCTGATAGAGTTTTGTTTGCGCGCAACAGGAAGAAGACAGTCATTAACGGAGGTCGGACATCCGTCGACAGATATCGACATCCGTTTCAGGGCCAGACGGATGTCGACATACGTTAAGGGCCTGATAAACATTTGTTAGACAAACTCATGTCAAACAGTCACCTTTCACAGCGTTTCCATTGCCCAACTCTCCCTCGACAGCCTAAAGTTCATTGATTCACACGTATTTACACATTGAGCTAGGTGTCAAGTTCATTTTGAAGCTCAAAGTCCTTTCACACACATGTCATAACATGGAACCAAGAATGTTGCATGTCAGAAGAAAATTTTTACAGTGAACAAAATTTGTGAGACGGAAAGAAAAGAGAACAGAAAGAATTTGAAAACTCATATGAAACAGAAAAACCAGAGAGTAAAACATGAAAAGAAAAAATTTAGGTTTATTTGTAGATATTAAAATTAAAATTAATCTATAAATTAGATTTTATTAAAGAGTATAATAGGAATATAAATAATTATTAAAATTATAAATAAAAAAAAAAGATAAAAATGAGATAAGGAGGTGACGGACCAAAGTGGGGAGGTGCAGGCATCAACGCCCTCAGTATTTAGGAGAGTAAAAATATGTTAACAATTTTTTTTTTAATTTTAAGGTTTAGGGTTTATATCTCACTTTGTTAACACTATTTGACATTCTTTAGTTGACTGTCTTTGTACTTCACTAAATAATTATGATTTGACAGTTGATCACAAATTTTATAAAATAAATTATATTTAGATATTTGTATTTAAGTTTAAAATGTATTAAAAAAAAGCTTACAAAAACTCAAACTGAAATTTTTTGAAATGTATAGATCATTATTTTTAAGAACTTATCTGCTGTGTATTGTACAAGTCTTCCAATATAAAACAGAACCTTCTCAGAAGTTTATCTGAGAATCTCAAAACTAATCAAAAACTCTAAAGAAAGTATAAGAATAATCCAAAATAATTTTTAGAATAATCACAAATTTTATAAAATAAATTATATTTAGATATTTGTATTTAAGTTTAAAATTCATTTCTTAATTTTTATTATGAAATGAATAATCTCATTTAAATGCAACTGATTAATGTTCATAATTATTTTTGCTGCTAAATTGTAACTAAGCCACAGTCAATGTCAATTCTCTTATTCATTCTAACATAACTTTGCAAGGATCTGTGCTTTTCTTCTTACTTGCTCAATTATGTCTCTAAGTTTTGTACTGCAAAATCAATTTGGCTTTTTGAATGCCCAGAATCATGATTTGAGAAATTCTTCAATGGTTCAAAACAAACACTTTGGTGATTGACTTATCTAAAAGTGTTGTGTTTCTGCACAACATGGCCATTTTCTACTGCTTTCTGATGAACTCAATTCATGCTTTGCTAGTTTTATAGTTAATTCAAGCAGTTATTTCATTCTGTTTGTTTTGTATTTATTTTATAAAAATGGTTTGCCACTATTTACTTCCTTCTTCTTCTTCTTCTTCTTTTTTTTCATTTCTTGGGTTTTCTTTACATGTATTTGTAAATATATCCAGTTAAAACAAGTCATCAGTATTATTAACTGATAATGATCAAAATATAAACAATTTAATTTATAAAAACGAAAACAGGCTTTTGTTGATATGATTTTTCAGAAAATTTGTACATTCAATCGTTTAACAATGAAAATATTTATTATCAAATCTTTTATCCTGAAAATTTTCAACCAAATTTTTATAAAATATTAGTTCAGTACTAATTTAATAAAAAAGAAAACTACGTTCGATATTTTAAAAGTTGAAAAATAAATTTAATTTATAAAAAAATGTTTGAATAATAGTTTAAAAATGTATTAGTATTAATAAAAGGAGAAGTGATATATTTTTTTTTTACTAAATTTACATTTAAATTTAGAGTTTTAAAAAATATAATTGTATCAAATTTTGGTTTTCACAAAATCTATCATAAGTGTAGCATTGAGTTTGTATATAAAAATATATAATATTACCAATGATTTTCTTTTTTTCGTGTAAAAACTTAGAAAAATAGAGTATTAAAGTTTATAGGTGTTTTAAATTAATGAGACCGGCCTATTTTAATGTTAAAAGTTCGATAATATAAATAGAATTTTATAAACACGTCTCATTATCTAAAACACTTACTATCTTTTTAGAACTTTTTTTTCTAGACTTCCTCTCCTTTCTCTCTAAACTTTCTAGCTCCTCAGTTCTTCCTTTTGATGATTAGAGGGTGCATAGACGATCATGACAGTGAAGTCTTCAATTTCATCTGATTGTATTTCTTTATAGAGTAAATTAGTTTCTATTCTTTTCTTTTATATCGTTGTTTTAGGACGTATGCGATTTTAGTTCCTTCGCATACGTAATCCAATCTTTCTATTCATATCCTTGTCGATCAGTGGTCTTAAGGGCTTACCCTAATCATAATTTTGTGGTCTGTAGGTACCGTTAGAGTTATCTGAGTTAAAGCAAGGATTTTTATCTAGTAATGCTTTTTGAGCTTTTCACTAGGTAAGAGAAGCTAATATATGCTTTAATTTTTGTGTTAGGAGTGTGAATTTATGTTGGATAGATTATAATATTGACGTTGGTTGACTATGGTATAAGTAAGCTTATTGATGAGTGAATGTTGCATGTTGATGAATATTGTTGTTTGTGATTTGTGAATTGGTACATGATTGAACTTTAATGTTGTTTTTTTAAGAGATTGTTTTCGTGCAAAACTGATGTAAGATTGAAGGTAGTGAAAAGGAAGAGTTGTTGGGATGTTTTTAGTATGAATTTGGGGTTTTTGTTGGTGAATTTTTATAGGAGAAACTTTGGAATGATGACTGATGTTTAAGATTTGTTTTAGGGTCATTTAAAACTTGTTTAGAACCTTAGTTAACAAAAAAAAGTGATGTTGAATTAGGAAGTAGTGATTTGGTAGAGTTATAGGCTAGTTTTAGGTTAAATAAGGGTTTTGAAAGATTTTGGGATAAGGGTTGGATGGAGAATCTTGAGGTTTAAAGCTTATTTTTAGGCTATTTAAGACTTGTTTAGATATTGAATTTACCAAATTGTGATGAGGAATGAGTAGAACTGAGTTATGAGCTTTTAAATAATGTTTTATTTTGGATGAATTGGGATTCATAGAAAAACAAGCCTAGTAGAGTTTAAGTTGAGTCATAAATACGTTGATGAGTTCAATTAAAGTCTATAATAGCCAACTTGAGACATAAGTGCATGTGAAGGTGTGTGGGAGTTAGAAAATTTAAGGTAGATATGTGCAAATATTGTAGAATTATTGTTCTACGGAATTTTGCAGACTATGTAGGCGAGATAGGTGCATGGGGCAAGGAAAGCCCACTGTTTCTTGGGTGTTGAGCGCCATTTTTGGCACTGAGTGCTGCTTTTCCAAATGTTTGTAGGCATTGGGCGAGCCTATGGTGGCTGTACGAGTTAATAGTGAAGAATGACTATATGTTGCAAAGGTGGGCGAGAGTTCTCGCTGGGTTTAGAGAACTCTCTATTTTTGTTTTCGCTAGGTGCAGGGTGAGCTTGTTGGGCAAGCATGGTCTGGTGTTGGGCGCCTTATGTGTTGGTTGGGTTTTTTTATTTCTTCTATTTTATTTCTTATGGATTGGAGATGTATTGATACGTTATTGCTTGTTTAGTAATATTTATTGGATTATATGTTGGGTTATACATTAGACTATGTATGTGGTGAAGTTTGGTTTGAAACGAAATTCTAAGGGGAAAATTCTTGATGGTTGTTTCAAGTAGTGTATGTATTATTGTAGGAGCTCGGTCTTGGAGGTCATCTTGACACTTTAGTGGTCATCCATTATCAAGTAGAGAGGGGTGAGGCATGTGGTGAAAGTAGTCGGAGGTCCTAGTCTAGGGGTTATACCTTGGCCTAAGACGTTAAGGGACTAACCTTATATGTGGTAAGGTGAAACTCATTGACAATGGCTTTACAGAGCAGTCGAAGTCATCACAAGTACACAATATGTCACAGTTTGACAATAATACATGTATTCGGATATTTGAGTCTATATTTTCATGATATGTTTAGGTGTTGTGCTTAGTTTGAAATTGAAATATATTATATGTTAATTTATGAATTTAATGTTTTATTCTTTTTATATTAGTTTTCCCTTTTGTGTTCTTTGCTTGTTTTTGTTTGTTGTATCTTTTTAAATGATCACCTTGTGTGAGTAGATGGAGATGAGTTTTTCATAGAAGAAATAGTAGACGACGAGAACAGGAATGTTTAGTGTATTTAGTTTTTTTTTAAGGGTTGTTTTGAAAAAATCTAATGTAGATATATTTTTTTTAGTTTGAGCTTTATTAAATATAAGTTTGGAGTTTTACATGTTTACATGTTTTTACTTTTTTTAACTCTTTTTTGTCTTATTAAATATGTGAAAATTACAAATTAATAATTTAAAACTATTATAATTAGAATGTTACATCTCGCATATAAAGTAATTTTGTTTTTAAATTTTAAATTTTAACTTATTTTTTTATGACTAAAATAGTTTTATATGATTGTACGAAATGAATATGTTAACCATTGATTTATTAGAAACAGCAACACGTGATTACTAAATGACATCATGCTTCTAACTTTCAAGATTTGTGGCTTCCATTATTGAAAACATGTATTCTATGCAACAATACAAAAAAATTGACGATTTCTTATAGTTTATTATTGAGGTATATCTAGAATCGTGATGATTATCACGTTAATAACTATGTTCTACGTAATTGATTCTAGGTAAAATCTTTGAATATAAAATTAACATTAATACTAAAAATATTTTTTTTAGTTGTTAAAAACTTAATTATAATATTTTTAAACGATTTTAGGTCAAAAGAAAGGAAATACTTGACTTTTAGATTCGATTGATTATAAGTGAATTTCTCAATTTTTTTTAAATCTCCGTATTTTCTCTCTTATATTGATTAAATGATACCTTTTAGGGTGTGTTTGTTTCAACATAATTTACTATTCAAAAGAAGTGCTGTAGATAAATTACAAATTAAAAATCATGTTTGTTTATAGTGAAAGAGAAAGAATGAAAAGTGCTGAATTGCGGGATTATTGTTTTAAACAATATTATTATTATTATTATTATTATTATTATTATTATTATAAAAAAAATTTCCTCATATACTTATTTTAAACAAAATAAGTTTATTTTAAATAATATTTTATTTTAATTTTATTTTACTACGTAACATTTTTTTTTAACGGTAAAAATATTATTAATAAATGTCATTTTATATTACATTTATTACTAAGACATTTTTGTAGTTTTTAATTTCTATCAATTAAAATATTTATTTTATTAGTCAAATTCTATACAAATTTTCATAAAATTTATTTTTAAATTCATCCTCAATCACTTAAAAATCATTAAAAAACAACAACACATAATTTATGTAATCCTTAACGCAACCTTAATGTTGGGGAACATAATCATGCATTTTGATCTTTAATCTAATCTTTTATAGGTATAGGTTTTATGTGGGGGGGTGGAGGGTTGTAGAATTGTTGAAGAAACCTATGTATATAATTTGAGGCAAGAGAATATAGTCTATGTTTTTAAAATTATGTTCATTTTACTCTATTTAAGTTGAATAATGTGGATGATATGATAATTTTTGGGTGTTGTGATATGCTATTGAATTAGTGTTGATGTAGTGTAGAAAATGTGATTTATGGAATATATTTGTATTGATATGTGTTTATTGGGATTTGATGGATCGTGATTTAATAATAAAATTAAATAAGGAGATCTTAAATTAAGAAGTTGGTGGAACTCATACTATATAGGAATTGTTTTACATCTATATAAACTAAGGAAGAAGTGAAAAGGTACCAATTATATTCAAAGAATTAAATTAAAATTTTCACATTAAGCCATAGTTGCTAAATGACCCTCTAATACTCCTTTAGGATGTTACTAAAAACTTACAATTTTTTTTGTTCATATTCTTAATGTATTTATTTTGCATCATAAAATAAAATTAAAACATTCATTTATTTATCAAATAAATGTTTCACTCAATAAAATTTATTTTAAATAATAATAAAATATTTTTAAATAACATAAGTCATAACCATAATTACAATATATAACAGAAAGTTAACTTAAAAAAGAAAACATAAAATTTAAACTTACAATTATATAATAATAACATGTCTCATTCAATCTTTAGTTGATTCATATAATAACACATAATTAAATATTAATTACTCTTGTACCATCCAACAATAATGAATTCACATGTAATTGAGATCAAGAGGTTCAATCATCAATCCATATTACCAACAAAAAGAATAACGCACCCACACCATATGCCATACATTGTCCAACCACTATTTCAATTCATAACTATGATACGAATACAAAATAATAAAAAACGAAAAACAAACAGAATTACCAAACCAAAGCAAAGTGTTATAACTTTTACATGTATTATTTTATTTTAAAAAAATAGGTTATAACTATAGTTTTATAACAAGCACAAAGAGCAACTTACCAACCCCTTAAGAAAACTATTTTTATATTTTTTAAGATTAATAAAAAATCAAACAAATAAATATCTACCGTCACAAGCCAAACAGTTACATGTCGGAATGACAAAAAAATTCCGTATCTACAAGTAAAATAGTCACTCTTTCAATAGATAATTTCTATGATCGAGAAATTAACCTGACGGACACGGCTTTATCACTTTTTGATGCTTGAATTGAATAGATTGCTCGCTATTCTTGGATCTTGACCGTTCGCTTTCCTTCACCCTTGACTCGTTCAATGATCTTCAAGTTTTAACCGTTCGATTGCTTTCCTGGTAGAGAGGGGGAGGTACCTGCAAAAGGCACTCCGACGCCCAAGTCAGGCGTGAATTGAAGAGTCTCGGTTCTTGATTGAATATTTAGTGAAGGGTTTTCCCTACTTGAGAATATGAGTTATACAATGTGAGTATAATGTGAATGGAGTATGATTGGAAGATGATTTGAAGATACCTGGCTTGTGGCTCTGACTCTCTATTTATAATTTGTCTCATGGACCTTAAACTGACATAAGTCCAATAAAATATAAACAGAATATAATATAAACAGACTTACTTGAAAATCTTGTTAGTTGCTAAATATCTTTAAATAGATATTCTTGATTATCCCTTGATTATTTTATATTCTGCTTATCAATATCCAATATCTTTAATAAGATATTCTTGATTATTTTATATCGGATATTTTATACTGTACATCATCCCCCAAGTCCGAGTTAACCGTTCGGTTTTAGCCGCGGTTTACTATAGGACTTATGAGTTTGAAGGAGGTTGTGTTGGGGAGCGTGCTTCTAGGTGTTGCTCATTTATGGACCTCCCAGTAAGCGTGAATGGTTGTCCGTGGGCCAGGGGTTCTTGGAGAACTTCCCAGTAGACAAAATTGATCGTCTGTGGCCCAAGAGTTCCTGAAGAACCTCCCAGTAGACGTGAATGGTCGTTCGTGACCCAAGAGTTCCTAGAGAACATCCCAGTAGACGAAATTGACCGTCCATGGCCCAGGAGTTCTTGGAGAACCTCCCAGTAGACGTGATTGACCGTCCGTGGCCTAGGAGTTCCTGGAGAACCTCCCAGTAGACGTGATTGACCGTCCGTGGCCTAGGAGTTCCTAGAGAACCTCCCAGTAGACGTGATTGGTTGTCCGTGACCCAGGAGTTCACTACAAGAAAAATTGTCATTATCTACAGCCCAAATCCGTATATAAGGCCTAAAATCCGTATATAATTTCTGGTTATATACGGATTACATACAGACAAAAATCCGTATTTAATACTGTCGTAGGTAGTATTATATACGGAAAATCCGTATATAATTTATATACAGAAAATTCGTATATAACTGTGTATAAGTTATATACGGATTATCCGTATATAACTATCTAACGTATCTACAGTTCTTTTTTTGGCAGTAACATATTACGCATTTCCAGAGACATATATGTAACTTATATATGTAACACCTGCCCATTCTATCAATTCATTCATTTCATTCATTTGACATATAAAGTCTTAACTCAGAGACAAACATTTAACATTAATCCATCATACAAAAGTTTATAAAATTTTCAATTACAACAAATATATAAGTTCAAATAAGTTCTCCAGAGAATAAGTTTAAGTCCTAGATGCACTACTCTCTAAAAACATAACTAGTAATTTCTTTCATAACGATCCTGTTGTGGTTGATCCTGTTGTGGTTGATCCTCGTGTGGTTGATCCTCCTGTGCTTGTTGTGGTTGCTGAACATTAGGTTGTGATTGGTTGTCCGTGACCCGGGAGTTCCTGGAGAACTTCCCAGTAGACATGATTGACCATCCGTGGCCCAGAAGTTCTTGGAGAACTTCCCAATAAACGTGATTGGTTGTCTCTGACACAGGAGTTCCTGGAGAACTTCCCAATAGACAAAATTGACCGTCTGTGGCCCAGGAGTTCCTGGAGAACCTCCCAGTAGAAATGATTGACCGCCCGTGGCCCAGGAGTTCTTGGAGAACTTTCCAGTAGACGTGATTGGTTGTCCGTGACCCGGGAGTTCCTGGGGAACTTCCCAGTAGACGTGATTGGTTGTCCGTGACCCGGGATTTCCTGGAGAACTTCCCAGTAGACGTGATTGGTTGTCCGTGACCTAGGAGTTCCTAGAGAACTTCCCAGTAGACAAAATTGACCGTTCGTGGCCCAGGAGTTCCTGGAGAACCTCCCAGTAGACATGATTGGTTTTTCGTGACCCGGGAGTTCCTGGAGAACTTCCTAGTAGACAAAATCTATGAGGTCGAATGGTAGCGAGGCCAACCGGTTGAATACCTGGAAGGCCGAATGGCCGAGTACCCTCGAGGCCGAATGGGCAAATAACTGTGAGGCTTGATGGCCGAGTACTTAGTAAAGCCGAATGGCTGAATACCTGGGAGGCCGAATACCTGTGAGGCCTGATGCATGCTGGGATTGAGGGCATTTTGATGTTGTTAGTAAGTCTTTTACCAAGTGATGCATAGGATGCTTATGTATTGAGATGGATGATAATATTTGAAATAATATAGAATTAAATAATAAAATGAATAGTTATCTGTAAGTCGTAGAAGCTTGTTGACGTTGATGGTTTCTTCTATCAGGATCAATATGTTGGGGTGTGGTTGACATGATGAGCTGAGACTACATCTTCGTCTGGCTCCTTGTGGTTTCAGTGGTGCTCTGTTGTTCTTCCATATTTCTTGTGGTCATCCTTGGGTGTCTTCAATTCTCTCGGCCCCATGGTGGCGCCAAAATGTTTTGGTAGATAATTTGTGGGACCGAGAAACTAACCTGGCGGACACGACTTTATCACTTTTTGATGCTTGGATTGAGTAGATCGCTCGCTTTTTTTGGATCTTGACCGCTCGCTCTCCTTCACCTTGACCCGTTCAATGATCTTCAGGCTTTGATCGTTCAGTTGCTTTCCTGATGGAGAGGGGGAGGTACCTGCAAAAGGCACTCTGACGCCCAAGTCAGGCGTGAATTGAAGAACCTCGGCTCTTGATTGAATATTTAGTGAAGAGTTTTCACTATTTGAGAATATGAGTTGTAGAGTGTGAGTAGAATGTGAATAGAGTATGATTGGAAGATGATTTGAAGATACCTGATTTGTGGCCATGGCTCTCTATTTATAATTTGTCTCATGGACCTTAAACTGATATAAGTCCAATAAAATATAAACAGACTTATCTGAAAATCTTGTTAGTTGTTAAATATCTTTAAATAGATATTCTTGATTATCCCTTGATTATTTTATATTCTGCTTATCAATATCTTTAATAAGATATTCTTGATTATTTTATATCGGATATTTTATAATGTACAGTTACTATCCACAGATATTTATTACTCACGAATAATGAATAGCAGATATTTTAATACTCGTTTCTACATAGGTCGGGTGCAAGTATTAAACTATCTATCCTACAAGTATCCGCTACCCGAAAATAATAAAAATTATTTATTTTTATTTTTTAGATTAAATTTTATTAAAAATATAATTAATTTATATTTTATTAAGTTAAATTTAATTAAAATTTAATTTTAATTTACTTTGTATTATATTATATATATACTTTTTGAAATTTTATTTAAACGTTATTTAAAAAATGTATAAAATATTTTTACGAATATATGTAGAATCCACAAATATTTTCTAAATAAATGTCCATGTAAGTAACGGGTGGATTGTGATCAGATTTTTTTTTTTTTTTTCGAATCAAGTAGACACTATTCATGTCCATCTGATGTCATTCCTAATTTACATCCTATTGATTTTTAACTTTATAAAAAAAACATTATTCACCAACATTATGTATTATTATTCCATACGCATAAAAAATGTTCGGTTATAATACTTAATATATATAACATAAATACTATAATATATATTATATACAAATCCACATTAACATTGTACTTTGTATTACATTAATAATCATGTACTGTAAGTCGTATGATATTATGATATTATAATAAAAGATTATAATATACCGTGTTTATAATATTTTAACACAATATTTTTGTGTCATTTCATATAATAACAAAAATCAAAGCAACACAATATATATCTCAAAATCACTACTACTTTGTTAATAAAAATCTAAAGTGAATAAATTACTAAAATATTATACTTTTACTAAAACATAATACCTTTAAAACTAACCATACAAAATAAAATATTACAATTTCACGTGTTTTACTACATAAAAATACCAAACTCGTAATTTTGTTTCTATTATAAAAAACACTAAATAATCAAATCTCATTCTTATCAACTTTCTTAAATGAAAGCTTGAAATTTCATTACTCTAACGAAAAGGTTAAATTTATACCTAAATTAACAATCTAAACATAGTCTATTATGAACTAACAAATATTCATTTTTGTTAAAAAAAAAATACATGCAAAACCCTATCATTAAGCGTACAACCATTTTCATTCAATCAACCAAAGAAAAAGAGACACAAGTTATTTGTAATTTTTTAGAAATTACTTATTTTAGTAAATAAAAAATACATTATTTTGATTAAAAAAAAAGACACTCAGTGTCTCCATTGTGGTTCATATTTGTTGTGTAAAGAATAAAAGACCGATTTAAAAAAAGCAAAAAAAAGTGAAGTTTAATTAATAAAAGTGATGACACCAAAAGCTTAGTTAGATAGAGGGTAAAATATGTTTTTAGTTTCTATTATGGCGATTTTGGTTTTAGTTTCTCTTTCAAATTAAGGTACAATTTAGTCTTTCAACTTTAAAAAACTCTAGTTTTAGTCATTTTTACCAAGATTTTTTAACTTTATTTGTTGTTTTAAGCACGTTTCATTATAGCATTTGGATTGTTTACATTGTTTGACACATTTTTGTTTCAATGTTAACTGAGAAACGCGTTTCAAATAGCAAATAAAGTTAAAAAAATTTGGTAAAAATGACTAAAACCAGAGTTTTCTATTGTTGAAGGACTAAATTGTACCTTAGTTTAAAAGAGAGACTAAAACCAAAATCGCCCAAAAGTATAAGGACTAAAAATATATTTAACCCTACATTTAATTAATTTTATAAGTCATTCAAATTTCCTATTCAATCCAAATTCGTTTTTATCTTTTTTAAGATGGAAAGTCAAAGTTAGTTCTTTTATTATTTCTTTAAATATAGAGATAAAATTATTCGTGAATCACATTGCATCATGTTTTTTATACTGTTTGTAACCATCCATTCTCAATTATTTCACGCATCTAGCTTAATAATTTTACCAATATTTCTTAAATAAATCATTTTATATTAAACTCTTTATTATTTATTTATTTCTAAAAATTTATATGTTTTTTTATTTAAACATGTAATTTTATTTAAAAATACTATTTAAATTTAAGTATTTTTATTTACTTTATGAAATTTAAATCTGTTGTCTTTGAAAAATTAAAAATAAATAGTTTTAGGAGTTCTTAGCTTATAAATTACAAATTATTTCAGCTGATTTTTCACTTGTAACTTAGTAAATCTTTTTATTAATAATCTGTATATTTAATAAATTTTCTTATTACCTTTTAATTTTCTTTACTTATGTTTATCAGATTTCAATTTTCTATATATAAAAGATATGCTTTAATGAAATAAATAAATAAATAAAAGACTTGTCCAAATAAAATAATATAAAAATTTAAAAACTAAATATAAACACTAAAAAAATATTGGTTCACAAAACTTAAAATTGAAGTTATATAATAATGTATTTATATTTAAAAAGTACGAATTCTATGTATATAATAGTTATATATTTTTTTTTTTTATGTTTTTGAACTAGGTTATCAACTTATTATATTACATATTTATTGTAAAATAAAAAAATATAGTATAAAACTATATTAAGAGTCATCACATATATGATAAAATATAACTGTTATAAACTTTAAAGTTATCCAAAATAACTACAGAATTTAAATCTTTATATATAATCTAAATCTATTACAAAACTATATAGTGATATATATCTAATTTATGTTGTTGTGTCACCACAGTCCAAAGCATGCTTTAAGAATACCTCGTCTCCCTCTGCTCACACCCACAAGATAATCATTGCAAAGAAAAGAACAACACACATACAAAACACAATCACAAATAGAAAGGTAAGCTAGATATTAAAAAAAAAAACATACATTAATGTAACATACAACATACACATAATCATTCAAATAAGATAAACTAGTCCAGACATCCAAACATGTTATGACTTAGAGTTGACCGTCCGGACTTAGAATAATTGTCGAGCTATGACGGATTGTGCACTTGTGGTGGTCTCTACTGCTTTGCAAAGTCATTGCCAACGGATTTCACCCTACCACACTCACAGGGTTAGTCTATTTTGGGCCTTAAGGCATACTAGAAGCCCCCAAGACTAAGCCTTCTGCTACTCATCACGACATGGATCAATCTTCTCTACTTGAGAATGAAAGACCATTGAAATTTCAGGATAACTCCCAAGATTGAGTTCTTGCATTCATTCTAAATAAATTTGAACCTCACCAAGAGATTCCACATGAAAACTCACTATACCACTTTGAAATCACACTTTAATTCCATTTGAATCACAACTTATCTCTTTGATACATATATAACTCAATACACCCTCATACATAATCCAAGATAAATCACCACATCATTCAAATCAAACAAGGACATATAAGAAAAGAGTAAACTGAAACCTGGATCAGTCGCTAAGAACATTCCCTTGCTAAGCGAAACCCACCAGACAGTGGATTAGACCCTCAACTCACTTGCTCGATGCATCCATTCGCTATCCGAATAAAAGTGACAGTGCTCCCAGACCTCAATCATTCGCTTGACGCGTACCATTCACTATCCGAATAAAACTGACAGTGCTTCCAGACCTCAAAAATTCGATCAATGCAAACCATTCGCTAAGCAAAAGTCCTCAAACAAAAAACTCACCTCTACCACCACTCGCCGAGTGAGTGGATTCGCTCAGCGAGTTTGCATAATTCTACAACACCAAATCTGTAGAATTACGCAACCTACAAAAAATTTACCAATTTCAACTATTTTTCCCAACTTCCAATCCTCCTAAATTGTGTTATATACTTACTTATACTCAACCAAAGTTTTATAAACACTCATAACCTAAATCTAAACAAGAAAACTCAAAATCTCATCCAAAAACTCACAAAAACTCAACTTAGAGCCCCAAATTGAATTCTACCATTTATGGCATAAATTCCAAGCAATGTAGGGACTCTAGCAAGTCCCAAATGACTTACCTAGACTACCCAAATTGACCATTTGCACACAGAACTCCAAACTCAAGTTTTCACTACCCCACTTCTTCCAAATTGAGTTCTAACATAAGTATAACTCTACCTCATTACCAACACACTCTACTAACCCAATTATCTAACATCCCAAATGTTAAACAAAACCCAAATTAGTTCATAAACAACCTTAATTCCACCAATTGAGTTCAACAACCCTTTCTCACCTTTTTACTATCTTAAACCTTCATTTTAGACCAAACCACCAACAACCAAGATTACTCTTTTATATAACAGTCCAATTTTTGTACAATTCAGCTCAAGCACATCAACTATAACATCACAACACATATATAACAGATTCCATACATTATCAACATCAATCAACATACAAACATGCATCCATCCAATTTCTACCTACAAAACCACACTTTTCAACTTAAACAACTTAATTATAATAACTATCAAATTCATACAACATATTATAAATTTCAAAACAGCTAACCAACTTCCCAGATTAAAAACACAACTCAAACAAACTCTGACAATTTATTTGTAGTGTAAGAAAATTTCAGAAACGCTTACAAATCACCAATTGGTAATAAAAAATAACTTTTAGAAGAATTAAGTATTCCTAAAATAACGAGACGCGTTTATAAAATTCTATTTATATTATAAAAATATTTATTAAATAAATATTTAATAAATTTATTATAGGCTCACAAATTATAACCTAAAAAATATCAACCATAAATTTATAAATTAAAAAAACTACGTTATCGAATAATTTTTATTCAGCTTATTTAAAATAATGAGAAGTGTAAGACCACTAACACAGACAAAAAGTCACGGCAAAGTACACAGGTAGAGCACGCGCCAGCGATTAAGGCTTATGATATCATCACCTGCGGTTTCGCCACCAACACACAAAAGGCTCTCAGCATTGCAAAATTTACTTTTTGCCCACAGGGTAATTCTATCACTCTCACCCCCTGTTTCAGATCTAGCGTTAGATTTTGGGAGACGTTATTATGACCAGCGAAAAGACGGAGAGCATGTTTTTTCAGATTTCTTAATTTTTTATATTTTAAAACTATTATTTAAAATAAATATATGAAAGTTTAAATATAAGAAAATATATAAAAATACATATATGAGAAAAAAAGAAGAATGTGAAAGTATAATCAAATTAAGTTATTTTCTATGAACCACGTTTTATAATATATATATTTTAGATTTCTTTGTGATGTAATTATGTCAATAAGAGAAAAGAAATGGTTCCATTAATAGTGATACTTATAAAATGATGATGATTGTCATCAGAAATATAAGAACGAAGTTAATCGCAATGGTAGTAATTATTTTATTTGTTGTTTTCTAATAAAATATTTTCTCAAAATGTGGGTGGTTTAGTGAACATATCATAATAAAGATATAGCTTTTGGTCATCTTACAAATTTGAATTTTTTAAATTATTTTCTTTTAAAATAAAATATTCTGTTAACTATTCAAATTCTTTATATTTTTAACCGGTGGAATTTCTTTATATTCAAACCCTTTATATAGAAATAAAAAAATACTTTAATTAAATTTTGACTTTCTTATAAATTTAGATGCTTCTATACAAATTTTTATTTTTTTAATATTTTTAATTAAGTTTTTATATATAATTATATTTTACATTTGGTCAATTTGACGTGACATAATTTTGTAATCTAAAACATAACAATACAAATTTAGATAATTATATAGATGAAGCTTTACAATTCTAATTATTTTTAAAAAAACATTATTTTGTGTCTTTACATAATTGATTTGATTTATTAAAAAAACTTAATTAGAAAATATTAAGATTTAAAACATTTAAAATCAATTTTTTTTTAATAAAAATTAATTAAAATACTTATATGCATAAAAGACTATAATTTTAAGTAAGTTATTGTTTTATGTGAATATAAGGTAAAAAACCATTTAATTAGATATTTAATTAAGAAAGTAAAGATTTTAAATACTCTATAAAATGTTCTTAATAAAAGATTAATTGAAAATGTTTAAATTTATGACAAATTTAACATTTAAATATATCAAAATAAAGTTCAATGTTGTTAATATTCATTATATATAACATAAGAAATTAAATGAAAATAAATATTTAAATAATATATTTTATCAGAACGAGTGAAAACAACATATACGGGGTTAATTTTAATTATATCAAAAATTTATTAAACAATAAATTAATTTTATTAAAAAATTATAAAATAAATAATTTGTATAATGTTTTATTGTTAAATAAATTTTTATTGTAAATAATCATTTAAATTTAAGAAAAATAGTTATTAAAAAGTTAAAACGACAATTTTTTTAACCTACAAAACAATTAAATTTAGATTAACAGTCATTTAAAGAATAAAAGTGAAAATATAATTAATTTTGGTTAAAAATAACGGTTACTTAAATGGTAAATTATTATATATATATATATATATATATATATATATATATATATATATAATATTATTAATAATAATTCTTTATATATATAAATATAGATTATATATAATCTAATACAAGATTAGATGAAAAAGCAGAATGTAAAAAAACAAAATTGCATTTTATTTTTATAAAACTTAAAATAAAGAAAGAAAGTAAGTCGCATTCTCTTAATATGACAAATAATTAATCATAACAAAAGATAGTTATTTCATCTGACCTTACTACAATAATAAAAAGAAAGTTTGCAAAACAAATGTAAAAGAAAAGGAATATCATTGACAAAATTAATAATATATTAATTATCTTCTTAAATTGCCCTTTACCAACACTCTAAACATTAATAATAAATTAATAATGAACTAAAATCTACAGAAATAATAAATGAATAATTGATTAAAACACACATAATAATTAATAATTAAAAGGATCATTGAAATTTCCTGAAAACATTATCTTGATGCACACATTAATTACATAAATAAATGAATACTTCAATGAGACATTGAGTGGATATATACATGAACAATGATACATAGATAACATTTTTTTTTTACAATATTTGATCTCCTATTATCATTTAGTGATAGATTCAATAGTAATGTTTATGATTATTTTTATTAATTATGGATGAATTATAAAATAACACCATATTTAAATACTGTGAAAAAAATGTTTTTTACCTATCTTTATCTTATATAGATATAGAGACGATGAAAGAAAGCAGCATGCATGAGAAAGAGTGAAAAAGTGTAATAAATTAGGGTAGAAATGGAGGGTTTTGCAGAAGGGCACGTGATGAGGTTGCAGAGGGAATCTAAGGAAGGTGATTCCCGAGACATATGGCGTTAAAGCATCCAACAAAAGCAAAAGAAGGAAAACAGCTAGCACCTCTGCATCTGGTCCACCACGTTACCATCATATCTTCATTTACCACACATTTTTTTATGATTTCAAGATAAAAAAGCTGAGCTGTGGTGGTGAAATTTGCATGCGTTCCCTTTCATCTGCCTTATTTATGGAACTCAATGAGAGTAGCTTCCAGTAGGGTTCAGTAGATAGGGTTTTCATTATGGTCAAGGCTTCTCTATTGACCCTTTACCCTTATAACCTTTTTCAATACCATTAGGGTTGTTGAGCCTAGATTTAACACTGCCTTTTCCATTTTGAGTACCTCTCTCATGCCCACCCACTTCTTGTATATATATAATGACCCTTTTCTCACAAATAATCTTGTGGAGGATCCTAGATCTCAGATCTAAGCTTTTTGTTTTGCTGTTCTTTCTGAGAAAATCTTTCTGAGAAAACTAGATAGAAAGAAAGGCTTGTGCTTTGTTTTCCTGCCTTCAGGTCTCAGGTCTTTTTATCCATTTGAGTTTCAGAAGAGGTTTCTACTTCCTTTAGGGTTGTGGTTATGTTTATGTTGTTGTTCTTGATCTTGATTTTTGGTGGTTGAATGAAGTTTGAAACTTTTTAGGGTTATGGTTGAAGGAAGAACAGAAAAGGGGTTATGGAGTGGAGCTCCTTGAAGTCCAATCGAGGATGTTACTGGGTGGATTGAGCTGCTTAGCTATGGATCCCACAGTTCTACCCATTAACGTGTTTTGTGGTAGGCTTGTGGCTTCCATATCTGGGGAGCTTCATCTGCCTCTGTCGTACTATCCTTCTTTGGATTGAAGGGAGCTCTACACCTTTCTCTCCTCCCATCTGTCATAGTTTGTGTTCTTGCTGTTGATTAACCTTGCTATAGTGATGAATATATGTTTGAAATAGTTCTGTTTGTTTTTCAATCCCTATGATGTACTGATGATTTTTACTGGTTTTCTGGATCTGGTTTTGTGTGATTCGAAAAGGATGGCTATACATTTGATAGTTTTATTGGAAAATTTACTCTTCTTCTTTTTGGATTTTCTTTTCCAACCTAACTCTATCTGCAGATTCGTGTCCTTGACCTTCATTTGTTGAGTTTTCTGCATCATCACTGTTGACTGAATGATGATACATCTCACAAGATGGTGGAGAAGTAGAGATCTGGATCTGTGTTGAAGGTAATTGAAGGATGATGTGACATTAGAACCAGCATTGAAGCACTTTCAGTGGAGATGGATACCGTTCATTTTTCGTGGTGGTTTTATTTTTCATAAGTGACACTGAAATGTGTTACTTATATGCAAGCAGTTGTATTGAGTATGTGTTGTTGGATTCATGAATAAATTGGTATTATGTTTAATTTACCTCGAATAATTGTATTGTTATGAGTTGTATTCTTGGTTTTTTTTTTTTATTCCTGACCTAAAAGGATCGACAATTTAGAAGTTGTATAGTTTTGATAGAAGGATATGATAGATTTGTCAAAGGAGATTCATTTAAAATTTTTGGAGGCTTGATGGTTTAATATATACAGAAGTTGTTTCGATTATTCAATTATTTTCTATTTTATCAACTCTGTATTTTAAATTGTGAATTATACCTTTATGATAAATTGTATATGTTGTCTTTTTGGTTCAAAACATTTTGAAAATCTTAATCTTCTTTTTCTGCTTATTTGACCTAATTCCTGGGATTGATATTTGAGAAAAAAATGTATATTTGAACTAGTTGATTTAGATTTATAGGATATTTGAGTTTTACATAAATAAGGTGTATTTTAGATAAAGAATTATTTTTAGTGGTTTTTTGTTGTTGTAATTAGATTAGAGATTTTGTTTTGATAGGGTGATTTTAGGAGGATGATACTAGTAAGAGGATAATATGCCTGTTTTTTGACTCTTGTGTTTTGTTTATTTTTAGACAAACAAAGTGAATGAAAGAAAAAGAGGTGAATAGACAACATTTTAATTCCATTTGTAAGGAAGAAACAATGTTTTATTTAATTGTATATGAAGTAGGTAAAAACATGCAATTTGTTAAATATACAATTAATAAAATAAAAGCAATTAAAAATAATGTCTTTTTCATGAAATATGGTAAAATAATTTCAATTTTTCAGTCTAATAAGTTTCATATTTTCTTATATTCAAACAGTACCAAATAATAGAAAAAAGAAACTTCATCCTTTAAGTGCCGTTAGTTATATTTGTGGAAAAGTTAGTTTAAGAAGAGAACCGTTTTATAACTATAATTGAATATTTCATTATTATGAAATTATAAATAAATTTTTTATTAATCGTGTTTTTTATGTTTTTATAAGTTTTTTTATTAATTCTTTTTTTTTCTTGATTTTCCTTCATGTTTTTGATTATGAAAGTAGTTGCAGGAGTCCTGACCGAAAGACTGTCAGTCTTATAAGATAAAAATCTTAAATATATAAGTTCATTTTTTGTTTGCCAAAAGAGTGTTACAAACTTCTAATATAAAAATCTTAATTAAATAAATTCATCTTTTTGGATTATTAAGTTATTATAAGGGTGTGTATTGTATATGCATATATATTGCATCTTCTGAGTAGAGGTTTCTAGAGGTAATAAAATTCTGTATTAGTACTTGACAATCTATATGAGAGAAATTAATATTTTATAATAATGTTTAAAGTGTTTAACTGGATGTGATGAAATTTTAATACAGTTTGATTGAAAGTAAAGTAACTATGATGATCAATTTGATATATTGAAAATGTGAAAATATGGAATCTTCTAGTGCTTTTCATGTAAATTGAACTATTTTTGGTAAATTATCTATTTGAATTAAAGTGTTGCTTTTAAACTTATGTGTTAAAGTGTTTATTTACAATGTAAGTTTGGAATATGAGTTATAATGAATTCAATTGATTAATTGATAGTATTTTATAATGAGATTATCTTAAATTTATAATGAGTTATAAAAAAGAATTTAATCCTATATCATGAACAAAGGATTTTTTTTTTCAATTAAATAACTTCAAGATCTTGAAGAGGTAAACATATAAGATTTACCTTGAATTTGTACCCTTCTACCTCAATAGGACACTTCACATATACAGTGGACGTCCTAACCTCCCCAGCTGCCGGTGTTGACACCACCAAGTCAAGCTGCATTTCACTCTCGGCTATTCCCAGTTTATCAACACATGCCTTCGAGATGAAGGAGTGTGTTGCCCCCGAATCAAAAAGTACACAGCATGACATTCCATATAATAGGCAAGTGCTGATGATGAGGTTACCTGAACCAGAAGCTTCAGTTCCCGAGATAGCGTACACCCTACCGGTTGCTTGAGCTCTACCACCGCTCGGAGAGAACCTTCCAGCATTCGGTGGCCTGGAGAATGTTCGTCCACCCATGTTGCAATCTCTTTCCAAGTGCCCATTTCTTCTACACTTGACACAAAACTTTGTATTCCCTTGTCTGGGACAGTCCCGCATATAATGAGGGCCTCCACAAGTAAAGCAACTTACACTTCCTGGTTGACCGGTCGGTCTGGCAAAGTTCACTGGCCGAACGGCCAAAGCAGAAGAACCCGGTGAAGATGGCGGCCGGGAGTATGGAGTCGCTCTGGGACTTGAAGAGTTTCTTGTAACAATCGATCCTCTAGTACTGGATGACTGCTGTTTCTTACACTTCTCAGCTTCCATCAAATTTTTCTCCAATACCTTAGCTCTCTCCACTAATGCCGGGAATTTCTGAATACAATGACTTACAATAACCGGTTTCAAATCTTCCCTCAACCCATTTTCAAATTTCCGACATTGCCATTCTTCACTCATCCGCATCGTATAAAATCTCATTAACTGCTTAAACCGATTGGCATACTCCGACACCGTCATTCCGCCTTGTACTAGTTGAAGAAATTCAACTTCCTTCGCAAACCGGACGCTATTAGGAAAGTATTCTTCATAAAACTTATTCTTGAATACTTCCCATGTGCTAGGAATATGATCATCTTCCAGCAGCATCTTCGAACTACTCCACCAATGTCCAGCCTCTCCATTCAGTAAATACTCAGTAAAAGCTAAGCGATTTTCATCACTACACCTCTTGGCGTCGTAGATCCTTTCCATGTCGCGAAGCCAGTGATCGGCCTCGTCTGCACTGCAGTTGCCATTGAACTTGGCCGGACGGTGCTGGAGAAAACTCTCTAGACTCCATTCAGTTTGAGTGTTTGAGGAGGAACCGGACGGTCTGGCAGTTGATACCTCACTCGATATTATATCCATTATCTGCCTTTGTGTTGACTCTGCTGCAGCTCTAGCGGCCTCTGCATTCTGTAGTGCCAATGCGTTCTGTTGAGCTAAGTTAGCATTCTGCTGAATAAGATTTGCATTTTGTTGCTGGAGTGCTGCCAAGACTGACTCCAGCACATTATTTTCGCCGGACGGATCTCTAGCGACCGGTTGAGGGGGTGGTCTAGGAGCCATCTTCTGTTTTTTAATCAGAAAGAAGAACCCGTTAGTCCACAAGAAATCAGAAAATTCTGATCGAACATTTAGAGTACGTAGCCATAAGCATAGTATACTCATAACCTACAGGTAGTCTAAGAAAGAAACTGCTCTAATACCATTAATGTAACATCCCCAATAAATATTACTTCAGAAGTTATGATTTACTTTAGGAGTTACAAAATAATAAAGGAGAACAGTAAAGAAATATCTCAAACGAAAATAAAATAGGCTATCACTTTAAAACCGAATAAACACAAGGTATAAGTATTCAAAATAGAGTAACATTATGGTGTACATTACCATAGACCGGATGGCCAAACTAAAAATATTCCCTATACATAACATTCTACAAAAAAAGGAAAGAGAAATAACTATTCCTAAGGACCGGACGGTCCAGTACTATACTCGGGTACCACCTCTAAACTTTCTTCAGTCTGTACCGCGTCTGTCAGGTTCTCTTCTAAGGCAGCTTCCAAAGTATCTTCTGCTCACATTCATAAGAATGATCATAGCAAATGAGAAGAAAAGTCGACCGGTCGGATACCGAACGACAACATACAAAACAAGACAAATAAGGGTAAGCTTATGTACATTTAACTTATCCATTCATCATACAAGTAAACATATTCTACAAACAATTAATCAATACAACATATCATTCTCATACACAAAAATCAACCGTTAAGACACTGTCCGGACGGTATGAACATGTAGCTCGGTCGTCCCTAGCACCCGGGCGGTGTAGTAACTGTTTCCTCAGCTGCCGCTCGAGGTTAGTCCTCAAACGGTTATATGCGCGTATAACCGCGGACCTCCTGCCATTCCCACACATGACCGACCTTCCTCTACTTGAGGAAACGTCCTCACGGAATATCAGGATCAAGGACAACGCCGGAGTCATTCCCACATTCATACTTTACCAATCAATTTTCCAACTTATGAGATATTCCACCCGAGGAATTCTCTTACTTAGTCAAATTTCTCATTTATTATCACTTTCATAAAAGAAGGGTGTCAGGACAACGACCGTATTTATCAACGATATAACAAAAGATAAAACGAGACCGGAAATATAACTGAAAGATCTGATAAGACTACAAATGACATTTATGAATTCTGACAGGCCGTTCCGGCAACGATTAAAAACTAATCATCAAAGACTTAACAATAATAATAACCGGGCGGTATAATCAAAGATGAGATTGGAGAATAGAAGAGTATCATTTTGTTGAATAATAGTCCGACAATGAATAAAGTCGTACCCAAAAGATTAACTATAACTATTAGTCATCCGGCCGGTTTGGTAAGGAATAAAACAAGTAATAATCATAGTCGAAGGATGGTCTATGACCGAACACTTCTCAAAAGGAATAATTTAGTCAAACAAACCGGTCGTTCCAATAAATAAACTTCACTAGACCATGCAGTCACTAAGTGACCGGGCGGCTATTCACAAAGAAGAATATCAGATTTATAAGTTTTATATAGTTTTAAGTGTCAGCCTAAGGCCGAACACTTTCAAGACCAAATGCTTAGTTTATGACCAGCGTTTATTAAGTACTTTGCAATGAAATTATTAATGGAAACAATTTAAGTTTAACAACATACTAGGCCGAACAGTCCGATTAGACCGAACGAAAATAAGGGAAGACTGAATGATCCTAATGATCTTCAATCTCAAACTCACATCCTCTAAGTTTTTCATATTTATTCATCTCTTGCAACTCATATAACAACATTCCACATTCAGTTCATGCAATTTAAACAACATACTTTATATATTAAACATGCATTAAATTATTCACATTTGAATCATACAGAACATCAAAATTAAACACTCATAAGCTTTCCTTACCTCTAATCCAGCTAAACTTCCAAAGTCCTACTATGAGATTGACCGAACGTCCAAGAGCTCTGACAGTAAAACTGATCGGTGCAAACGAAAGGTCTTCACACCAGGAGTACAATTTCTGAAAGGAGTTTGATGATCGGAACAATGTTTGGGTTAGAATTCTAGAGAGAAGGTTTGAGCTTTTAGAGAGAAGGAAGAGAATTTGAGAGTTCAGAAAGTTGGTTTGAGGAAGAAGATGAAGATTGCATGCAGAAAGAGTCTTAAGAATTCGAAGCTTCTACCTTAAATCCTCTTCCAGAACCGGACAGTTGGCTTGCTCTCAAAGTGCCACATGGTTTCCACTATCAAAAGTCCCTCATTCCTCTTGCAGCCGGACGCATCCCGAGGTTGGGAATTAATTGTTGCTGCAGAGTTTGTCTGCCACTTACTGGGTTTTTCCCTGCTATGCCGTCACTGCACGGATTACGAGAAAAGTAAATTTAAATGCTTGCAGATTTTGGTCTCCCACTCACCAAAGAAGACCGGCCGGTCGCCACGTGGCCGAGCCTAAACATAACCATTTTCTGGGTCGTGACAAATACATCTTATACATGTATATGTTTATTATTATTGATTATATAATTAATAGTATGATTATACTAATAGGACCATTCATACCAAACATAAATTGAGTGGTGCTTTAGACAAATTTCTAAAAATACTTGCAAAACAGTAAATAATTAAAGCTTCTATACATAACTTAAAAACTAATTTATGCGAAAGTTAAGATAATTATTTGAAAAATTTTATAGAAGAGTTTCTAAAAAATTATTTATACATAACTAATTTTAATTTTTGTGAAAAAAGTTATTTACTTTTTCTCTCTAATTTTTTATTCTAGGAATGAAAAAATTAACTAAAAAATTAATACTATTTAATAAATTAATGTAGAATTAGAAATATACTATTTAAATGAAATTATTTAAAATATTTTCTTAAAGTATGGGTACCTGTCACGTTAAATAAGTGTGATTTAGTTGTTTTTAAAATATATTCAAATGTATTTAAATGATAAATTTTAAATAATTGCACATATTGTAAACTTAACTTAATTATATATTCGTATTAATTAATGAAAAAAATTCATTAAAATTTAAGATCTAATAAATCAAATATTTAACTACTCTTCAATTTAATGTACTTCTGAGTGCCGAATTTTAAAACTCTTGATTGATTTCTGATACGTATTAAATTAATCTAGACTGCACCATAATTTATTTTAATTTAACTTTTCGTTTTTAATTTATACAACAACAATAAATACATACATGCTTCAAATAAATTTTAATAAATCATAACTTAAAATAACTTTAATTTATCCATCAAAATTCATTACATGAAAATAATCAACTTAAAGCCTAAATTTAAAACACTTATTTAAAATGTATCACCTAATACATAACTGAATACATCCAAATAAAAACTCAATTTAGATGAATCCAAAACTTCTTTACAAAAGTTGAAAAATGCTAAAAAAATAAAAATAAAAAATGCCACTTTAAAATAGATGATTATTTTACATTTGTACTAGGATACACGGGACAAGCCAAACGGATGGTTTCGAGACAATGACAAGACTGGAAGGTCATGACGAACAAGTTAACAGACGTGATTAAAGTAAGATGAAATTAAGAGTTATTGGATTGCGATTGAGTCCTGATTAAGGATTTCCTAATCTAAAACTCGTAATCAACACTATAAATAAAGGTCAAACATATAAGAGGTAGACAGATTCATTAATTACACATTTATTACAACACTCATATTACTGAACGAAAAGTTATTAACTTAAACATGGGATAATCTTTGACAAGTACCCTTGAGAACGAAACTTGGATTGGAAAAAAAGAACGACCTATGAAAGGAGACTTGAATTGGACAACAAAAGACACAGGAGAGACCAACCGACCATAGAAGAAAATTGTATAGGAATTAGTGACTGGACCTTATACGGGAAGAAGATTTATTGACACTATTTTTTTTTTCTTTATACAATAAATAAAATAAATGTAAAATTGTATATCCCTATCATTATTCTATAAAAAAAATCCTAAATGTTTTCCGGAAAATCGAGAGTGAAGAATTCCCATACTCTGATTCCACCATCTGTGCAACCACAGAACAATGTTCTTCCATCGCCACTCCAATTCAAGCTCGAGCAGTAAGTATTATGGAAGCTAAATTCTTCAACATTCTTCTTCAGCGTCAAACTCCAAACAATCACAACTTTTTCTGTGGCAATGCTCAACGAGTACTCCGAAGGACAAAAGCTCAAGCTATGAACGAAGGAACCAACGTCAATCTCATGAAGCATAACGCCTTGTTCCAGGTCCCACAGTTTCACCAATCCATCCGTTCCGCCACTCGCCATCAACGTGCCGTCCGGTGAAACCGCCACCGTCTTCACAAAACCATAGTGTCCGGAGGTCGCGAAGCGCTCAACCAACGCGCCTCGATTATTCATGTCCAAGTCCCAAACCTTAACGCTGCCGTCCCACGCCGCCGTCACCAGCCTCGGAGACGCCGTCCCCGGGACGAAGCGTACGCACGAGAGCCAATCGGAGTGGCTGTCCGAGTTCGACTTGCACATGCCCAACACGTTCCACACCTTGACCGTATTGTCGTGGCCGCCGGAGGCGATGACGGAGTCGTTGAAGAGCGCGACGGACACGGCACGATTGGTGTGACCGACGAAACGGTGCGTGCTGATGCCTGTGGCGATGTTCCAATAGCGGAGGTCGCCGTCCCATGAGGCGGAGATGGCGTGTTTGCTGTTGGAGGATAAAACGACGTCGCTGACGATGTGGGTGTGGCCGGTTAGGCAGCGTTGCGGAACAGCGTAAGAATTAGAGTCGTTGATGATGCGCCACACGATGATGCATTTATCGTCCGAGGAACTAATCATGATCGTTGGATCGTTGTTGGTGCTTATTGAGGTCACCCTGCCCACGTGGCCATTTAGTCTTGCAAGGTACACAAAAACCTCTTCCTTTTTCATATTTCTTCTCATTCTAACTTTGCTTTCTGAATTCTTTCTCAGTTTTTCCAATCACTTCCATAATGTATATGTAAATAACTTATTTATTTATCTATTCTATCTACTTATCATTCTATATTTTCTAAACAGATATTTTATCTTTTAGATTTTAAAGATTATATGTGGATGTTATGCAATAATTATCTCATACAATAATGATTATGATTAAATCAATCTATGTATCTATAGATACATATATAAATATAAAAATGTTTGATAGATCACGTTTTTAAATTTTTGGTTTTTTCTATTCATGTGTGTGGATTTTGAATATTGATGAATTATTACCAAATCATGACTATTAGACCGACAGTTGATATCCCATTTACCTGCATTAGTATTATTATTATTAATATAAATTATTGTAATTTTTTTTATTATATCGGTTTATATAACCAATACTAAATTGTTGTTGTAATCGCAACAACTAAAATAATGATTTTTTTTTCTGATACAAATAAAAAAAATCTTAAAATAAGCTCAAGTTAGTTGAGTTTCATTGAAATTTTTTAATGGTGCTTAAATATATACGTGAATAAAGTGGTATTAGCAAGCTCATTGATATGACAATATTGATTTGGCAATGTGTAGAAAAGTTAAGTCAAGAAAATATTAAATCTGATATAACAGATTTTAGTTATTATATTATTTATAAGATCTATTTAACTGTTTAAGAATTGTAGTTCAGTTCATTACTACTAATAGATCGTACAATATATCTAATGATATGGATATATTAAGTGATAAAATAAAACATAAAAATAAAATAAAAATAAAGATAATATATTAAACTATAAAAATAAAGATAATATATTAAACAACAAAATTAAAAAATAAAATAAAAATAAAGATAATATATCATCCATAAATAAGATATGTATAAATAAGGACAAATTAAACGAGTTTCTTTATTAATTAAAATTAACTATGAATAAGTTAGCAATAAAATTTTTGATAAACTAATTTATACAGATATAATATTTTAATCTTATAAATAAAGTACCTTTTTTCTTATTTTTATTTTATAGAAGTGCTTACAAACGTGCATAAGTTTTTAAGCAGATTATAGATAGATAGAAAACCTAATACATTTTGTTTAATCCAAAAATAAGCAGACTGAAAACTAAAGATGCAAAATGATGATAATAATGTTACCGTATTAAAGAAAGGTTAAATTCGTTTGGACCCTAACTATTTATTAGAATTTTATTACTTCGTCAACTAAACTAAATTAGTCTGAAATGAAATCTTGATAAGCAACTATGGACATTCAATGACAACACAATGAAGAGAAGATTGTTTTGCATGGTGATGTTAATTATCCCTTTTGTTATGTACGTGAGGTGTTTTCTCATTCCTGATTATGAATAGATGACAATTGATAAAGAACATCTGTAAAACTAACAAAGGTTTTTTAAATAATAAAGTTAGCCAAATAAATCTTAAAATTAGAACAATAAAAATTCATAGCCATATCAGTTTTTAAACAAACTACACAGCAAATCGATAATAAATTCATTTTGCATACTATTGACTTGTACAACAAATCAAAACGTATCCAGTTGAATGTAGGGAGAATAAAAAAAGTATGAAATGGAAAAAGAGCCTGGCATTCAGACAATTTACAAAATATGCCAGGACGAAAATATGTATAAACGCCCAAATTCGTGATTATGAAAGTGGGTTCCAAGTAATCAAACTTTTGTATGTAGATTAGCCACTGCCTAATGTCTTCTATTCATATCTAGTAATGGGAAACAAAAAAGTTTACCTGCCTATAAATATCTACAGGGACGTTTTCGCTCCCTCCTTGGCCTGTACTGCGTTATGGGAGGAAAAAGCTCATCATCCTTTTCTTCCACAATGATATGGGTTGGTTTAGCAACAGAACCATGTACAACAGTCTCCATCTCTTCAACATGCTTTGACATTGACGGTCCACTGTCATCAGATATGATGGTTGGATTGCTTGCACTACGTTCTTCATTTAATAATACAGGTCCTGTTTTTAATTTGGCAGGGTGACCCTTTCTTGGGATTTTTTTCAGAATGCATGCAAGGGTCATCTGGTCGTCGTCATCATCATCACTTGCCCAAGTATTTGTATCCTCCTGGTTTCTCACTCGTCTATCAGATGCAATATTCGGCTGCACGAACAAATTTTTAGTTCCAACAGTCTCGCGTGAATGAGACAAACAGCCTTGATCATCAGATGGGTTTTGACTTTCAACCTGCTCAGGAACATCAGTAATCCTAGCGAAGGAAGTCTGACTTAAATTTTTGGTAAATCTAGATAATGTCTCATTTGATTTGTTGCGTAAAAAACATGCAAGGGTTATGCTGTCTGAATCTTGATTTTCAAAATTGGTAACACAGGTAGACTGGTTTTCTGAACCCTCAATGCAAGTGACCTTGTCACTACAAGAGACCACTAATTCCTGGGGAGAGTTTCGACTACTTTTTGTGCGTCTTTTAGACCTCATCTTCTTCTGGGGAAGATCGCTGCGTGAGACAGAGTAGAACTCATCATCGTGATATACCTCTGTATCTCCTACTTCTTTGGTACGTTTAGTTCTTTTTGCACCTTTCTTAGAGCTCTTTTTCTTGGGAACATTACTGCAAGCAAGGTACGAGAATTAGAATACAAAGGTATACCGGAACCAATTTCAAACATTATATATTTACTGAAACAAATATATAAATTGGATCAGAAACTTAAGAAACATAAGGTTTACAGGGATTATAAAGACAAACAAAGTACAGTTCCTTACAGAAACAATAACTCTGGTTCTTGGAGGCACCGGTAAGTCCCAACATATATTTTTTACCTCCTTTTCTCTAAACCCAAAATGTATCCATATACAAACATCTCTTATTCTTAACTAACTCCGTGGACATGGTAACTAGCTCCTAACTACTTGTGACTACATAAATTAGCTTATTCCCATTTCCCTTATTTCTTCTCGGATAAACCTCTGTAACAGGGGTCGTATCCTATCAAACAATAATCCTAAGAATCCTGGCATCACACGTGTAAGATGTTGAGAAACAAAGGCAAAATGAAAGTGAGGTTAAAGGGCAGTACCTTGACTTGTGCTTCTTCCTGATGTTTGAAGAACCAACATCAGATTTTGGAGCTAACGCAAGTAAAGGTAGAAAGTCATTAAGTGTAATGGTTGGGCGTTCAGATTCTCGATCAACGAAGTTACTACCAATAATAGACTTTTGCTTCTTTTTTGCTTCTTGGAGCAAAGGAACTTGTTCAGGACATAACACCTTCCATCTCCTGTTCAATGAGAAGAATACATGTAAGATTACAGAGATTGAAGGATTTTAGATTTTCATCATTGAAGTTAATTTGAGCTCATACTTTCGGCATTGAGAATCAGTACGGGGAGGCAGTTCTTCAGCAATCTTAGACCAGCAATATCCATGCTTGGCAATTGCATCTTCTAATTTTAAATCCTCTTCCTCAGTCCATCCACCCCATTTCAAAGAAGGATCCAGACTATTGAGGTATCTGTCATAAGAATTTTCAAGAATTTTAACAAAAACGTAAGACCCTAAGGAAATTATGTCCCCAAAAATTTTAAACAAAACACAGTACAGTACCTGTCCCTACACTGAGATTGGATCCGGCCAGGAACATAATTAGCTATTTGATTCCATTTCCGCCCAAAAAGCATGACTGCTACTGTTAAGCGTATATCTTCCTCTTGTGTAAAGCTCCCTTTCTTCTCCGGACAGAGAGATTTTTTCCATCTGCATCAGCAGACAAAATGCAGCTACAAATAAACTTCACTTCTCCAATAAACTTTAAGTCTGTTAATTTATTGAACCAGACATAATTGCATTGCAGATATTTAACCTTTTAATATCAGTGATCATATAGTCGTTTCATTTTCAACAATGTTTCTTTTTGTTTTTAACATAAAACAACCTCGTAAGAGTAACAAAGGAGATAAAGAAAGAATCTTGGATCATTCTGAATGGATATATTCTTCTTTTCATGTCATGAAGATATCAAAGCAAATCACTTTTCAAGTTTGGCCAGGTCCATGATGCATCGAGAGAAACAAGGTATGGAAGTAATGCATCTTTTCAAAAGGTTAAATATAGAAGGACACGATCATTTGCATTTCTATATAATTCAACCTCCAGAAATACAGAAAATACCACCATCCTAAAAGAAGTAACCAGATATTCTCTTCCAGTTGAAACTGGGTTATACATACTTCCTTTCACAACCTGCCACTTTTCAACAATACTGTATAAACAAATAAATAAGCAAATAATAGTTCAAACAATACTGAGCTGAAATCAAATTATTGAATTGGACAATCACCACAAATCATCAAAGCCTCATAATAACAGCCTAAAAGAAGATGATTCCAAGGCATCCGTATCTCAAACTGTGAACTACACATAAATATACCTTGTTATCTTAAGCAAGATGAAAGGCTGCTGTCAAATATTATTTGATTTCAAATAATGGGCTACAAACATGCAAAATTAAATTACAGATATGGAACGCAATTTAAATAGCTAACCAACCTATTTGAGCACTGGGTTCCTGTCCGCCGTTCTAGAACAGAAGCCACGCACTGCCAATTGCTATCACCAAAATATGTCACTGCAGAACATAGTTGAGCATCTTCTTCCTCAGTCCATTCACTATTTAGCATGGAAGGATTTAAGCTCCTTTGGAATCGTGACAAGCATTGAAATGGAGTCCTGCTTGTGCCCAATGATGAAGCTATATTGAACCAGTTCCTGATGCCCATATCTTGGACAATAAGTAAAAGGGACTTGTCCTCTTCCTTAGTCCATGCACCTTGGTTGACCAAAGGATCTTCATAATTCAACCACCTGTGGTTGCAAACATTTAAAATATAGTGCGTCAAAGGTATGGAATCCAACCATTCATACATAGACACTATTCTATGGTCTACATAACAGACATCTATGATGATGACAACCACCACAGACTTATTAAGCACGACTATATTAAAAATCATGTCATGTACAACCCCACCTGCATGATGTGTTGATCTTGAACTCTTACTGAAATCCAAATTTGGTAAACTGTATGTGATGGTGATCGTCATAGATGTCTGCAATGTAGGGGAAAAATATTCTTCATAGAAAGGCAATAAACACGAAACAATAGTCAAAGAACTGCATGGACAGGACTAAGAACCAATAATAGCAACATAAACATTTTATCATAACCAAGAACTATATTCATGCATACAAACACGCAAAAGAAAACTTCACCAATTAGTATATATATACCCCCCTCATTAAATTCAGCACGTGTTCCAATATCAGAAATATAAAATACTTTATCATAGCAAAGATCAATTTTTTCACGCACAAAAAATACAGAAAGAAAAGCTCACAAATTAAAAAACATATACCTTGATTCACATTCAGAACCACTATGGCCACCGACATACATAGAAGATATGAGATCCCAATTAACTTTAGGCAAAAAATTTCTAATCCTCTCTGGTGTGACTTCGAGATCCTCAACAGATGCAATTATATTATCCATGTCAACAGCATTTCCAAGCAAGCCCTCTGAACTGTAAAAGGAGATACGGTACATCAAGGGTAAAATTTAAAAATACAACAGGGGAATGATGACATTGGTCAAGCAGCAGTTAGTAATTTAGTAACATAGGACAAAACAGAATTGATATTACCTTGTTCCATCAAGTGAAAGTGAGAGTTGAAGCACCATTTCTTGGAATTGTTGCTTAATTCCCTTAAAAAGATTTCCCCTGTCTGCCTTAGACCATTTTTTCCTTTCCAATGAAAGTGGAAATCTTTCCAATACCATTCTATAATTAGCAACACGAGAATTTTCTTCTGGGCCATAACAAATTGAAGTTACCTTTCTACGTTTCTGCCAGGAAAAAGTTGGATCAAGGATTTCCAATATAATCAGTGACAATTGACACTTCGACAAAACTAAGAAGGTGACAAATGCCATGTTGCCAGCGAGTAACTAGATAACGACAAAATTACCTATATATTTGCACTCAGTTACTGTGCAAGACTGTTAAGCAATAGATTCAAACCCCTTAATCATACCCCCAAATCAGGCATAATACCCAAATCCAATAACAAAGACTGTAAATTTAACCTTCTAATCAAAGGCTGTAAAGAGAAAAGTTACAAATCTCAAACAAAAATGGTAAAGTATCAATGCCGTACTCATCCAATACATGTATATAAGAAGAATCCTTCAAATCTTTTATATTTTTAAAATTTATTAACTGACATATTTGAGATATGGCTTCAATAACTTGGAAAGTCCCACATCAACTCCATGAATCACATGTCTAAGAAATGAACTTTAAGTTTAACTCAATCTTATAAAATTGACTTGTAAGATCAAATTTCCAACTACTTATATACAATAAATTGGTCATATCTCTAGTCAATGCTAGATTTCTAACACATCCTTCACACAAAAACTAAATATCTCAAGCATGGGAATAGATCTTATAGATGGTTTGAAAGGCTACAAACCTTATTGGAATAGACTCTAATATCATCTAAGAATATGGACTTTAAAACCAACTCGACTTTACAAAAAATTAACTTGTAAATGATATTTACATCCACTTATATATATATATATATATATATATATATATATATATATATATATTGTAATTTAGTATCTACAGTTCACGTAAGATCTCTAACATCATAGTTCAAGAGCCATTAATGGAGATGCATTGAAAAAGCTCTGCATTGTGCATGTAATTGCTAGATGGTCCATATACTTGTAGGGAGACTTCAGTTAATGCCAATTAGCTTTAACTTGAAGAGCTATTGTAAATAATGACAAAATTACGTATGAGTAGGACCAATGATGCTTTTCATGACATACTAACCTAAATGGGGGCAAATATGTAAATTTATAACATGTTTACGAGGATTTATATATTTTGATGCAGTCAATGGGAGGATATGTAGCCATGTTTTAGCTATGATCACAAGTAATTTTTTTTTGTATAACAATCATCATCCACTGTTACAGTAAAATAGTAATGTTACTTTACAAACAGTACATTTATGAAAAGCATGGTAGACAAAAGTGAACGCCGGCAGAGAAGTAGAACAGAATAGCACTGGGCCACTAAAATCAAAAAGTGGAGCTGTTGCCAATAGCTTTTTTTGGCTGCTGTAATATTATTATTAGGGAAACCAAGTTTTACACTGAAACCTTTGTTTAGGGTTTTGGAGGTATAATTGTGATTTCTCCCTAATTTTCTAAAGCCTTTTTCTTCAGAAACGCTAGGATTTTAAACCATTCATCTAAACCATTCCATTGAAAAAAAAACTACCTCTGTTTAACCTACATTCCTTCATATGCTACAGCCTACAGGACTATATTTTTCCTGCACTCCATTCTTCCGTTGGACTTCCCAGTTCACATTTCGTTAACTTTTATTAAATTTTTAGTGCTCTTTTTCTATAAATTTCACTACCAGCTTTCACTGTTTGAAGGACCAAAGGTATTTCGTGACTGCAATTTGGCTTATTGTTTATCATGAATTTCTTTTCTTTTTGTATTTTTCTTAGTATTTAAGTGTACTATAGATACTTAGTCTGTGTTATAACATTTAAAATAACAGTCACCCTGTTTCCCACTATAGCAACTTCAAAGAGGACTGTCACATGCTACTATTTGAGATCGGTAACTATGATGTAAAGTTTTTTCTTTCTTTTTTTTAAATTCATGTCAGCATTAATAGGCCGTAACATATCTTGAACTTTTAAGAACCTTTCCTCGCCATTCCTGTTTTATATTAAGCATGTTTCCAGTATCCAGGCTTTCATAGGAGAGAACCCTTTCTCTCCATAACTATTTCATATTACCACTCAAACCCACTAAGCTGTATTAAACGGATAGCATAGTTTTCATAATTAAAAGATTAAGTTTCAACTGAATGAGAATCTTAAATATTATCCACTAATCTACCCAGAGATAAATATATCTATATATGACCAGTATCATCATTCATGATGAAATAGTACAAACGATAACTCAGACTTCAGTAAACAATAAAAGCATCACACAACTAACCTTAGACTTCTTTGGAGACCTTTTTGCTGATATTAATTGAACACGTGGATCTTTTTTCAGTGATAACACGTTCCCTGTTCTTCTAGTGCATGAAGCCTGGAAGTCCTTAAGAATTTTAATTTTATTCCTTATCTTTTTGTTTTCCTCAATTTTAGCCTCAAGCTCAATCAACTTACCTCTAAGAAATCTCTGTAAATCCCTGTTTTTCTTAATGGCGTCAATAAAACACTGAACAACAGGAGGACAGCTCAATCTTTTCTGTTGTAATCTAGATGACTCCCAGGCATCAGGTTCAGAACTGTCAACAAAATCACTAAGCTGCATTTCAATATTTTCAATCAACTCCTCTGTGGCAGCCTCCATAGGATTTTGAGAAAAAGGACATAATTCACCACCATCTGGTTCGTAATGGGTTGAGCCATTAGCGATGTCACTCTCACAGCCCAAGCTGGAGATCTGATCCTCCGCAACCAACTTTTTTATCCCACCTTCATGCAAACCTAACATTGTCATCATACCAAGTTTTTGTTACAAAATAAATAAATAAATAACAAAGTCCTAAAACAGAACTGCCAACAATACAACTTGGGGAATATATAAACATGATAAGGTAAAAACCAAGTCCCACTTTCACTTTGACAAGAGATAGTATGTTATTAGGGAAGACTGACATCCTGCATTGACTAGAAACTACAAAAAGTACCTGATAAAAGCTTATAAAGCTTAATACAATAGTTTTGTACGATGAATTCAGTTAGGTGCCCATAACCAAACAAAGAGACATCTAAAACTCATTTCAAGGCATCGTTTCAAAAGTCAAATACAGTTCAGTTAAGACATGCATATATCCAATGTTAATTTTAGATACATGAACATGCAGTCTTTCCTTCTCTTTTATTTACCGCCAACCAATATCTATATTTTATTCTCTACTTATAGCTCACCTAGCATTATTATTTCCCTTGGATTCACATCCCAAATTCAAAAATTATAAATAAAAATTCAAACGCACACAGGAAACTCAAATACCTTCGCTGTAGTCGCCAAACCTTTTCATAATGGCGCGCACGGTCTCGAGGTCATCCACGCCATCGTCGTCGTCAGACACGACCACCGCCGGCTCAAGTGGCGGAAGAACAGACAGAGGCTGGTATAGACTCTGCACTCTCTTAAGACATTCGAGGTCGTCCTGATCGTCGGAGTCCGAGTCGGTGGCGACGGGAACAATGGCAGTGCCGGCGTCAGTGAGAGGGTCCAAAGATGGAACATCGTCTTCAGCTGCGAACTTATCATCGGCGCCAGGGACGACGATCATGCAGGCTCGTGAGAGCGCGGCCATATCCTCCTCGAAGCCGTCGTCATCATCGCCGTCGGTGGAGGAGAGATTGTCGTTTTCGAAATCGTGGACGCGAGGAGTCATTGCATTGAGATTGTTAGGGCTTCTTAAGAGTGAAAGAGTGAGTTTAAAGGTTTGGTGTATTGAAATGGTTTAAGCGGCGGCTTGTTTATGTTGGAACACGAATGCTGGAATTATAATATTATTTTATTAATATATATATATATATATATATATATATATATAATTACTTATTATTCAGAATTTGAAAAGATATATTTTATTTTAATATAAGGGTGCTAAAAGTATGATTTTTTTTTTCACAATATGTATTACTTATATTTTTAAAAACACCAAAAGCAGGTCTTTTGTAAAAAGTTAAAAGTAAGATTTCACGCTCTACAAAGAATAATTAATATTATGAATTTTACCTATAAATTTAATGATTTTAAAATCATTCGTATTAAAATTTCAATAAATAAAAATTGATAGCCATAGAACACTTATCATAACAATCAAAATTATGTAAAGTTAAATATTATATTATAATTGCAGGCAAAAAAATAGCTTTTAAAATTTAAGATAGAAATTATTATGGATTAGGTTGAATGCGCTGCATATATTTCAAACCTAATATTTAACTACTTAATTAAACAAAGGATCAATTATTAAAACCATCATTTTCGTGTGTGTATATATATATATATATATATATATAGTTATGGAAAATAAAAAAATAGAATTACTAACTTTCATTAATATATTTTAGTTTCAATTATACCACATTTTGAACTAATTTTTCAAGTAGCAAAAAACAAAAAGAGCGGGAAGCAAGTCTTTCGTGTTTCAAACTGGCGGTAAATTTTTAACTGAAATACGAGTCCTCTCTCAACAACCAATCAGAATCGAACACGTTTTTAATCTACTAATTGAACACTTTTCATTGGACTGTACACAAACTTCTGTCACCGAAATGTAAGAATAACACAGGTTTTCCCGTCCCTCGTTTCTCTTTCGCCACTCGCGTTCTTCCCGCCATTTTCTGTGTTCCTATTTATATGCACGAGAATTAAAATTTTCGGACCCAATAAAACGTAAACGAAGAAAACTCGAATAAGCCCAAAACAAAACCCAGAAAGCAACAGAAGACCTAGGACATTGCAAATGGGCATCAAGGATCTTCTGAGGTTCATGAAACCTTACATTGAACCTTTCCACATCCATAAGTATGCCGGAAAACGCGTAAGAATCAACCTCATTGTTCTAAGTTTCAATTTTTCCGCATGATTTTATCTGGGGCGTGTACATGTTCACTCACTTTGCAAAATCTGTAGGTGGGTATTGATGCGTACTCGTGGCTTCATAAAGGGGGTGAGTGTTGGGTCTTAAACTGTGTGAATGGTTTTCAATTTTGGGGTAATTAGTGGTGAGAAGTTGAAGTTGACGTTTTCATTTTTCAGCTTATTCGTGTAGTATGGATCTTTGTCTTGATTCCGACAGTGTAAGGAAGTTGCGATACATTGAATACTTTATGCATAGAGTGAACTTGCTTCGCTTCTATAAAATAACTCCGGTTGTTGTTTTTGATGGTGGCAATGCTCCTTGCAAGGCAGCAACTGAGGAAGAAAGGAACAGGTATGGTTTTTTTTTTTTTTTCCTTTTCTGAAGTCTTAGGTTTTGAATGAACGTTTTACTCTTTTGGTTTTCTTTCTTGTATCACTTTTATCCTTTTACTGAGGTGAATCTTGGCGTGTGATTACTTGTAGAAAAAGAAGGGCTAATCGAGATTTGGCAATGACGAAGCTCAAAGAAGGGAATGTTGCTGCAGCTTCAGAGCTCTTCCAGGTAGGATATGAAAAAACAAGTAAAAAACATTGGTTTTTTTTTGGAGGAAATTGCTGATACTACATAGATTTGTCTTTAGCATGTAATAGCATGCTGTCTTAATATGATGAATGTAGAGTTCTATAGGAGTAGTCATGGGTAGTTTGAAGTGGGAAAAAAATGAAAATTGAGCAATGTACAATGCTAGCAATTAATCTAAGGACAAAACTTAGTTGTAATTCTCATGTGTTTTTGTAGCTGTTATCTAATCAAAGTTAACGTTTTATATCAGGATCATATACCGACCTTTATTGTAAACATTTATTGTGCATATTATTTACGCAAAACTATCAATTTAACTGTAGAACAATACCAAAAACCCTTAAGGAACTGCATCTACATTTTGTTCTGTATCTAATTGTTATCGTCATGGTAATTAAAGATTTTGCCTTTCATTTTCCTTTATGTACTGTTTGTGTCAAAGAGTCAACACAATACAAGGATCTTTGGTTTGTGTGCAGAGAGCAGTGAATATTACTCCGGTTATGGCACATAAGCTAATTCAGGTATGCTGTAAACATTTTTCTGTTGTACAGACTTCGGACTGGTTCGTCATTAATTAATCTACATTCTAGGGTAATTTCATTATATAATTACATTGCAGACCCTGAAATTGGAGAAAATTGAGTTCGTTGTTGCTCCATACGAAGCAGATGCTCAGTTAGCGTACATGTCTCACCTTGGAGTAGAAAATGGTGGGGTTGCAGCAGTGATCACTGAAGATAGTGATCTTATAGCTTATGGTTGTCCAGATGTAAGAATTTCAATAACATGAACTTGTGCGTGGAGGTTTACAGCTTTATTATATCTTGATTTATTACTGTTTCTCGATCCAGTTTCATATAACTGTATTTTGGATTGTACTCCGGTGGTTTTGAACAGATTATTTTTAAGATGGACCGAAATGGGAATGGTGAAAGAATAGAGTTAGAGAAGGTATTTTCGGCTGAGTTTGGTAGACCTTCGTTTCGGAGTTTCAACATGGAACTTTTCACAGGTAAATTTTGTTGTTCAACATGGATTCCGATAATGTGTTCATGCATGAAATCATCAAGGCTTCTCTGTAACCTACGATGAACATATGTAGATGGCTTCATATAACAGGTCTAGGGCTTGATGCATAAATGTCTTATCATCAGTCAGGAAAAAAGAGAAAATAAACTTGGAACTAGCGTAAAAGTCCTTGTTCTGGATCTGTGTGCTTTGAAATGTTGGATACATTAACTTGAGGTGACTGGAAATTTAGGATTTTGTCAAGAGATTTTAATATTTCTGAAGAGTTCTTTGTTGTTTGGGTCATAGAAAAGAAGTCTCATGCTTTCAGTTTATGACAATCTACCAAGTGCTTTTTTTGCACCTCTCCAGGTATGTGTGTCTTAGCTGGCTGTGATTTTCTTCCATCTGTTCCTGGAATTGGTATTGCTCGAGCTCATGCTTTGGTTTCCAAGTATCGGAACCTAGATCGTGTAAGTATGGTCTCATCTCGTAAAAAACATCAGGGTTGATTGCTTGTCGAAGGGAATTTTAACAGAAATCTCGATAGGGTTAGAATTAAGAAGCTCTCATGTCCCCTATTATCATTGGCGTGATGTGACCATGCGGACTTTTAAATGGACTGCTCGTATGAAGTGTTGACATTATTCCTTATAATTTTGTCATGTTTCATAGATGGATATATCCTTTCTCTTCATGCTAAATAACAAACCCAATTTCACTTATCTATCATGAATTCGTCATTAAACCAAAGAGATGATAGGACTGCAGAAAAAATATAGTGCCTATTTCCATAGGTTTTCAACCTGATTTACACAGATATAAGTAAGAAGTAGGCAACACATGGATAAAAGCTGAACTTTCAAACTATTTTTGCTAAACAATTAATTGGTTCTATTGTTTTATGCTTTGCTGCCGAATGTAGTTTTTGGTAGAGAGCTTAGTGGTCTTTTTTAAGCTTAGAATTTTGCACTTAGTTTTGCAATAGTACAATTCTCATTGGCATCACTTGTCTGTCTGGATTTCCAGTTTGTAGTTAATGAGTTCACATATCTAGTAAGAAAGGGAATTTTGAAATATATAGAATTTATATTCCACAAAAGTAACAACACATCCATATATATCAGAAACCAATACATTTGTTTTTTTTGCTTCTACTGTTACAAGTATAGATAACGTGGTAGCTGATACAGCCTCGGAGATATCATACTTAAGGTTCATATTCAGTTTCGTTATGACTAATATATCATTTCTTCAACAGATATTGTCTGTTCTTAAACTCGAGAAAGGCGACCAAATGCCTGAAGATTATGCCAAAACCTTTCAAGAGGCTGTTGCAGTTTTTCAGTATGCTCGAATGTACGACTACTAAAACTCTTTCCTAATTCTAGAATGATCATTTGTTAATTTTATCAATGACTGCATTTGCTTCTGGAATATCCATGTAGATATGATACCAATGCCAAAAAACTGAAACACATGAAGCCTCTTCCACAAAATTTTATTGAGTCACATGATGGGAATCTCGATTTCTTGGGGCCGTATCCTTTATCGTGTCTTCTAAATAGTTTTCTATTTTATTCTATTTTAGCATTTCCAAGAGAATATATGGTCAATTTTAACATTTGTGCTTGTTCAACTTGTATTATTGTTTCTTTGACAAATGCAATTAGAGAAGTTCCCCCATCTATAGTCAAAGCAATTGCTGAAGGAAACTTGAATCCATCAACTAAGAAAGCCTTTGATGAGTCTGAATCTTCTAGATTTCCTCTGCACCCCAATGATCTCCAAAGCTTTGATCAAGTCCAGAAAGCTGAAGTTCCTACACCATCTAGGCCAAAGAATAGCTTTTCAATCATTGCTTCCCAGTACACCAGAGAAAATAGTACAGGCAAGCGAAAACTTTGGATATGTTCACAACTTCTGTAACTACATTGCTAAGTTTATGCATGTTTTTGCTAGCATGTCGTATATGTTTAACTATGGCATGTCATAACACTTTCTCTCTCTACAGTGACAAGGCTCTTAGATGAAGAGAAGTATTCCAATGAATTCTTGGACCTTAGAAAACTAATCATGCCTTTGGGAACAATTAGAACAGAAGAAAAGACAACTGTATCTGATGACACTCCTTTAAAGGTTCCTGATAACAATCCATTTAGGATAAGAAGAAATGAGGAAAGATATCAGACAAAGGACAATGTTGAAAATATTTCTGTTGCAAGCAGCTTGGAATATACTGACTTGTGCATGTCTCCAGATAACTTTCAAGAAGAGGGGTCTGAGGGGAATCTCTTAAAGAAAAGAAAATTTCAGAACACTTTATCAGATAAAGCTGAAGCCACCTATGAACCAGTTTCAGTAGTGACTGAAGCTGAAAAATCTGATGTATGTTTGGCAGTGGAATCCCCAGAAAGTGTAACTTCTGAGACCAAGGTAATTACTGATTTGAAAGGAAGAAGTGAAAGTAAAAAGAAATCCAATAGAAGAAGCAACAGCAAGAAAACGGGGAGTATTAACAACAGAACGCTTTTGCATTTCTTTTCTAGAGTGTAATAATTCTAAATATGTCCATGTCCATGTTTTTTTCTGCGGCAAGTTTGACTTTATTTCTCAGAGCTTAATAGTGAGAACTATCAATTAATTATAACTTAATAGAAATTTTCTTAGATTAACTATTGCAATCAGAAAACATCAAAACGGACGCTTGCATTGAGATTAATGGCATTGTCATTGGGGTTTGTATCATATATGCTTTGTGAAGTAGTTTTTACAGCAATAGAATTTTCCACCCGAGATTAGTAAAATATTTAAAAGCGCTTACATTTATGCTTCAAAGTACTTTACGTTCAGCTTTAAAATATCATTTATGTAAACTTGACCATAAAGTCTGAAATGAAACTGACCATTCATCAATTGTGTCGGCCACTAAGGTGATGCAGTTTATCAGCTGAATATTGCCAAGTATGGATAGGCACCCAATGAATAGAGTTGCAAAATATAAAAATCTATTGTTTTTATCATTTGTTATTTAAATTTTCTAATCGGTACACATATTTTAAAGAATTTATATAAACAAACAAAACATTGAACAATATGATGCCAAGGCAAAAAGCAAGTTATAAAAGATAATTTTATTCTAACACTTGTATTAATCAAGTCGCGTGATTACAGTTACAGAGGCACTTTTTAACTCAGCCAAAACCATTAAAACATGATTTATGAAGCAACTAGAAGCTTAGAAAGTAGATACAGAGCTCAGCTATTAATGCTTCTTTCTGGCATTGAGCTGCTTGAACCAGTATGCTGACATCTTGGGGTATCTCTTGAGGGTTTTGAAATCAACATAAACAATTCCAAACCTTGATGTGTAACCTAACCTCCATTCAAAGTTATCTAGCAAAGACCATGCAAAATAGCCGACCACATTTGCTCCATCATCAACAGCCTTCTTTAGGTTAGTCAAATAGCCTTTGTAATAGTTTATTCTTGTGGTGTCATGCAAACCCTTGGGGAGAGTCACATTACCCGGATCATCCATGCCTACATACATGACAATGAAAAAGCAGAATACTGATGTCACACCAGGCCAAAAATAGAAAGAAAGACAAAGCGTAAATTAGAAGTTCATTTACTTCGAGGAAACTATTTTTGTATTTAATTTAAATACAAAATTGTCATTTTATTTTCAATCTGTATTTTGTTTTCAAAGATCTGTGCAATAACAGTTAAAACCATACAGCCAGTGGTTCCTTGATACTTTTCTGTAAACAGTTCAAAACAAAAGTCATTTCATAAATAAAAGTGAAAACAGAAATATTATATAATTTTACCATTTTCAGATAAGATCACTGTTGGGTTTCCATAACGTTGCTTTACGTACATCAATGATTTGTAGATGCCCCATGGTACGTTGTAAAGCCAATAAGAATTAGCCTGTTAAATTCAACTTGTAAAAATTAGTCAATGCATGGTCGGGGCACTTTTTTGTCTTTAAAGTAATGAATATAATTCACTAAGTTCTAACTTACTCTTGGACCAATTGGCACTCCATTCTTTGCATCTTCAATGTTCAACAAAACAAAAAAATTGATCATATGCAAATGCACAGAAAATATTGTAATCTATGGTTAAAGGAAGCATTGACTTACAAGCAAACCCTGCATTCCAATCCATTTGATAGCCTGGGACTTTAGGTTTTGATTGATGAGGATCGTACATGTAGTAGGTAGTATATTGGTTGATTCCAACAAAATCAATCGAACCCTTCACGATTTTAACTTCTTCACTAGTGAATTTGGGGAGTCTTTCCCCAACAATTTCTTGAACTGTCCTTGGATACTCTCCATAAACAAGGGGGTGAAGGAACCTGGTGAATTTAAGCACTATAATTGGTATCGAGTGTGTGAAAGTTTCCACAGGAGATAGAGTTGCATTAAAAAAAAAAATACTTGAACATGTAACGTAGGATCGACAATAAACAAATGCTAAATAATTTTACCATCCCAAATGAAAGTCTCTGGCTCTTTGAGCAGCATAATTGTCGGCTTTTGATCTTGTAAGAGGCTCATACCAAACAAAATCCAAGAGAATTCCAATTCTTCCCTTTTGCTTTTCCTAAAACAAGCACATCATAAGAACATTTTAGCGTCCTCATTAAGATTTTATTTGGATAAACTTAACTACAAACACAGTAAGAAAAGAACGAATTGAATTTTTCCGTAAGTTAAAATCGACTTATGCCCTTCTGTTTAAATGCATAAGTTGATTTTAGTTCATGGAAGAGAATTAATTCATTTTAATTTCCTATTCTTTTTTCTTTAATATATCATTATGGAGAACTTTACTTAAACCAAAGGATAAGATATATTAAGATTACTTGATACTTCTCTCGGTATCTTTGAGCAGCAGCTGCATGTGACAATATCAAGTTGTGTGCAACAATATAAGGCTCAGTGCCTGAGTTACCAGCTGTACAATTCCCATATTCTTTTGAGCACCTTCCAGGGGCAAAGAAACCATTATCATAGCCAAGAGCAGCCACCACACGAGGTTCATTAAACGTCATCCAATTCTTAACTCTGTCTCCAAAAGTCTTGAAACAAAATTCTGCATAATCTGCGAAATCTTTCCTGTGTAATTTGAGCATTCTTGTTAGTTATACTTCTTTGTATTTATTAACATGTCACCATATACTTTTTAATCAGACTTACTACAAGTATTACGCTACGAGAAATTTGCAAAAGCATGCATTTAAAAGATCAATTATTCAATTTTATTCTTGTGTGTATATATTGGTGCTTACACAACTTGGCGACCCAATAATCCGTTGTACCTCTCCTCAAGTGCCAAAGGAAGATCATAGTGGTAGAGGTTTGCATATGGGTTAATACCTGAAATAGTTGCAGACAATCAATGGGGAAACAAATGATCAATAACAATAAGTTGAACACTACATTTCAAATACTAAGTATGCTATAAAAGTTACCTTTTTTCAGTAAGTAATTGATCAATCTATTGTAGTATGCCACACCTTTCCAATTTACTTTGCCGGTTCCATCTGCAGTAGTGGTGAAATTGAAACTCAGTTAATGATTGAGGGAGTTATCAATTTAATTCAGATATGGCCAAATAAGTAAAACAAATATGGCTAAATTACTTGGAAAAATTCTGGACCACGAGATTGAGAACCGATAAGCATCAAAATTCAGTCTGGACATGAGATTTATATCATCCTGTGATATTAAACATACTTTTTAGCTCACATTGTTCCTTGTAGCAGAGAAGAACTTCATGCAGGTATAAATCAATCACAATACATATATGCAACAAGTTACAGTTGAAGGTCAAAAAAGTTCAGAAAGGCCTTTGAACCTATAAACATAGGGTCCCCTTTTTACAAATTTAGAAAATGAGTAATTCAGATGTAAAATAATTCAATAATTATTTTTTACATATTTTAAAAATGGAAAAAAAATCTCACATTTTTCTCTTTAAATGATTTTTACGATAAATTACTTAAAATAGATTCCGATTTTAATTAGATTTTAGATTTATTTTTTTAGTTTCTCATGGTTATAAAAAAAAAAAAAACTGAAATAAAGAAATGAAAAGCTCTTAAAAAGTTATTTGTTTTAAAAAAATTATGAAAAAAAGTTGTGGCAAGCATGCTTACTACCTCAACAATTGTGTTGGTCCTCACAAGAAGACCCATAATGACTTCAAGTGGCACTCTTCAATCTTCATTTCTAATCTAAAAAAGCTTTACGATTTTTTATTTTATTTTTTTGCGGAAAATGAATGTAATAAACTTGAAAAATAATAGAAAGAGGAAAATAGAAAAATCTGTAAAGATTTCAGCAAAATTAAGATGTTAAAGAAAAAACTAAATGTAAAACTTAAAGAAAGCCCATGCATGTTGGGCCGGCAGAGTTTGAGGCTGTAAGGGTCCAACTAAAAAACAACTATTTTGTTTTTGGAATATTGAAAAGGAAAGAAGGGTAAATTAATTCATTATTAAACTTATCAACAATTCATATTTTTTACAAAATTAAATCAGAATTTCCATTCTTTCAAATATTAAATTGACATTATCTGACATATTTTATACCATTTTTCCAACAAAAAAACTGAACATTCATAGATACATTTTACTGCTAAGTTTTAAGTTGTAATATACTATTTAAGTCCATGCAGTTATAGCAAAGAAATCAGCACATTAAAATCAAAAATAACAAAAATTAAACCTGCATAGTTAAAAAAATAAAAAGCCGCTTACTTTGTAGCGATGGTACTGATCAACAGAAACTTCTCCCGTCCCATTATTTGCGACAATACCTGTTTTGTATTCAATCAACAAGATTCCATTTAAGAAAAAAATATTTATTATTTTAAATTTGTTTATGAAGATGTGCTGTTTATTATTTTTATTTTTATTTTTTTGCAAATCTCTGTTTCTATTATTAAGAATTTAATTTTGAATATTAATTACCATTATCGTATTTTAAGCTACCATCTCAACCAAATTAATCACCAAACCAATTTTCACACGTTGTTCTTGTTCGTAACATTCGCATCTTGCTTTTCACCAGAAAATGCAACGCATAACACACCGTGACAGTGAAATTAACAGTCTTTTTTCTTACCCAAAAAAAAAAAATAAATAAAACAGTATTTTGTACTGTGTGTCGCATTGTGCAGTAGATTATTAAAATAAGAAAAAATCGAAAAAGCAAGTGAAGAGATTTGACATTAGGATTTAGTATATATAATTGAGAGGTAAAATATATAATTAAAATTTTAAAAAATTAATTAATTAATTAAAATTGAGAATATTGACGAACCGGGCTTTTTGATAAAAACGTCCCAAATGCTTGGGCCGCGACCGTCTTTGTGGGCCATACCCTCCACCTGATACGCAGACGTCGCCGTTCCGAATATGAAGCCCTTGGGAAAAACCTCTCTGCTCAAACCTCCGGTGTCGAAATGCACCGTTTCGGGTTCCACGGTGGCATCTGCAGCCGCGACGCAGCGGACAACCGCTGCCGCAGCGATGAAGAGCGAAAAGAGGAACCACGAACGGTGAAATGGAGCGAGAGAGAGCATATCGGAGCCCTCACAGCACAGCAGAAAAGAGTGTTTGAGTGAAGAAGATAATGGCAGTGATGAGATGAGTGAGATCGATTTATAGGCAAAATTTGTTGATACTGGAAATGGTTTTGATGGCATGACACATGAAAAGTAAATTTGAAAATTAATTTTTCTTGTTTTTTTGCATTGTGTCAAAATCCGTGGACCGATGGTGGGGTATGCTGTTCCTTCTTTCCATTTTCAACCATGCCAAGAATAACTAAATTATTATTTATCTACATCATTCATTTTACTTTCTATTTTAATATTTTTCAAATAAAATTAATTTCATCTTTTTCCATTACAAAGGGATTACATGTTAAAATTATAAATTTAATAACTAAATTATTAAATATACTTAACATTTAAATATATACTTTTTCTCTTTTAAAACACTAGAAGCTTAAATTAAAAAAACTATTTCACCTTCCTTTTTAACAGACTTTGTTTAGTGTATTGATTTCAAATTTGATAAAATATTTTGAAAACCCTAATATGAACCTTGATTATGATGATAGGATTTAAGGAAGACAGAGAATGTCTCTTTCAATGATATGATTTCATGATATGGCTAACTATCCTGATTATTTTTAGGTAACTTCTATTACAATTATTTTAACTTAAATTACTCGATTAAGAAGAAGAGATAATGTTTTTTAAACTTTTATTGGGTAATTTCTGGTGAGATTAAATCTTTAATAATATATTTTCGTGATAGGACAGATCTGTTGTCCATGTTTAGCCACTTAATTTACAAAAAAGAGAGAGTTTAATGTTGATTATAATTAGTTTTTTTATATAAAGTTTGAAGAATAATAACATTAATACTATAATAAAAAAAAATGAAATTGTTAATAAATTTATTTCTAAAAGTTATATTAAAGACATAATGTGTTTATAAAAAGTAATAAAAAAAATACTTTTATTAGTTTTTATGATTTGATTGTGAATTGTTTGATTATGAGTATAGCTCATTGTACAAAAACAGTTACAACATATAAAAAATAAAATTGTATTATGTATAGAAAAATAATTATAAAGAGAATTAATGTGTATTAATAAAATAGACAAGATAACTAATATGTGAACAGATTTTGCCACCATTAATATTACACCAACCTTGTAAGTAAGCTTTTCAAGCAAACTCCATATACTACCACCTCTTTTAAATAATATATTAGATAGTACATGAAAAAGACTGTGAGCCAAATTGCATATATTTGATATTTTTCTATAAAAGGTTAATTTAGTCATATGCTTAATAGATAAATCATATGTATGCAAAATTAGTCATCAATAAGTTAGTGTTGATCATGATTCATGAAAATTTAAATTGTTTTTAGAATACAGTTTGTTTGTATTATTTACTTTGGAAAAAAGTATGTGTATTTTTTGTTTTTATGTATGAAAATATGCGAATCGTATATTGAATATAAATATTTTTTTTTAGTTTATACATATCATATTTAGTAATTCTTTTCAAAAGTGATTATGCTGTGTTAAAAGATAATTCATTATTGTGTGAAGTGAAACATTATTTAAATACTATTCATTACCTAATTTCATATTTAATTATCTCATGTAAAATAATAAATTAATAAATTATCTTAAATAATGACTGATTATCTAAAATTTGATTAAATACAAGTTTCCGTAAATTACATGCATGATTTAAGAAAGAGATCAATAATACTATATATAATTTCTAACAAGTAAGAAAAACTAGTTTTGAATTTAGTTCTTAATAATAATAATTAGTGAATTGTATGATGAGGATTGGTGATGAATTGATTGAACAAATCTATTTTAGAATTATATTATTATATATTTGAAATGGTTGATTGAATTGATATTTGATCTGTAATTTTTTAATTGTTTACGATGATAATATATTTGAATAGATGGTATGCCAAAAACTACTTCATAAATAAAGTTGTGTATATTTTCACCAGAACATGTGATAATGTATTATTTAGAAAAGAGCAACATTGATATTGTTATATGAATGATAAATGTGGATAATAATGTAGTATGGTTATAATATGTAATGTGATGTATTAGTCTATTTATTTTATATTTTGAAATACTTCTTTATACATTTTATGATAAGAATAATGGATATGACCCCATAAACTCTATATTATTTGTTATATTTATGTAATTATCTCTTAATAATGTTTTGTTGCTATAATATATTTGCTACACGTAAATAATATATCTTTTTTTAGAAAAAGCAATTAAATGAATGTGTAATTATGTTATATATAAAAGTTTCTTATTACAATTTTGGATCTCAAGTTTTAATAATTTATAATTAAGTTCTCTAATTTCCAAGAATCTTTCGAAAGTAGTTATAGAATTCGCTTAAAATTTCTTCAAGAAGTTTCCATTTGAAGATATTACTGAGTAATATAATATTTCATCTTATATTTTTGGAATATTTATGAAGATAGAAGATGTCTTTCGATATATTTTTGGAATTTATGAAGATAAGAGATGTCTTTCTATATTTTTGTATTTGAATTTATTGTTTCAATTTATTTAGGATTGGTGTTCATCATATTCCTACATTTTTTTAATATAGAGAAAATAAAATAAAAACAGACAATAAAATAGGATGAATAAGAAAAATATACCTAAAAGACAGAATCATGATGGATTTGATACCTGAAAAGCACATGAAAGAATTTTTAAGAATATCTTTTGTCCCCCATTGCATGAAAAAACTAAAATTATCAATATTTATTTATCTAAGTTGTGGAGTTCTTTGAAATTCTCACAGCAACACAATGAGTATTTCTACGTTACACAAACATCATCATCACTAAGTCAAGATAATGTAATATTAATATTAATACATAATTATTTTTATAAAATCTTTTTTAGTAGGGTTGATTTTTTTAAATATAACCTACATTTTCATATGAAAACGCCATAGATTAAACATCTAAAAATTGATTTGTTAAAAATTTACTTAAGCATGAAAAGTTAATGAGAGTGCCATATTGTGTCAACCCTAGAATCCAATCACATAACCCATAAAATAATGTTTGCAATGGATTGAAGAAACATGATAAGATATAAGCTTGGAATTAATGTACATGTTTAATGACTGTATATTATTAGTATAAAAGGTTTTATACTTTTATTATTTAATAAAAATTATTTTAGCATAACTATAATATAATAATTTAAAATTTCAATAAAATTAAAGCATACTTTTGTCTGTGATTAGAAAATACTGTATAACTCTTTTCATGTTTGTAAATTTTACTATTTATCGTTGTATTAAATATTATTAATAAAGTATAGTAACGATCAGATCGCCAATTTAAAATGCGGATTTTATAGAAAATAATGTTTTGTGATTATAAAAATATAAATCTTTATAAAATAATTGTATTAAAAAAAATACTTATTGTGAGATATTTTAGAATGGATTAAAAAGTGAGTCAGCTATTAAGAGCTGAGTAAATACTAAAATTATTAAATAGTCTTCCATTTATTTTAGAGATTCAAATAACTAATCATTGATTAATTTTGATACTATTTTAATATGTATATAACATATATTATCTTTTATTATTTTTAAAATAAATGTATTATATACATGTAAATGCATCATAGTTGACACTTAATATTAGAAATATTACAATTCACAAATAAATTATAATTTTTTATTTATAATAAATACTAATTTAAATATCTAAAATTTTTATTTTATAAAATTGGCATATAAGTTAGTTAGTATAGTGACTTTTGTCTCTAAAATTAGTTGTTATTTATGTTTTTGTTAAGGATATAAAAATGGGATCATGAATGTTTATTTTTATTAATCAGGGTATATTTGAGAGTGATTGTTTGCAGGATACAAATATATAAAAAAAATTCTTAATGTGAAAAGTAGATTTGTTAAGAATTATTATAGATATTAAATATTAATTTTTTTTTTTACTTAAATGTTCAATTACTTTTCTGCAATTGCAATTATACATTGTATTCCTAGTGCCTAAACATATATTTGGACTTGTGGGCAAGTAAACAGACTAAAGATTCAACTTTTTTAATTATAAAACTAAATATTTAACTTTTTTATATCAAATAAATTGTACTTTTTTCTATTGGAATAATTTTTTTTTTTTCAAAACTATTCGTTGACATTTTTTAAAATAATTCCAACTAATCCAAAAATAATTTTATATTACTTATAATACCAAGAATAATTTGATAATCTTCTATTTTATCTATTAAAATATTATTTTTATTTATTATATTAATCAAATCATTCACAAATTTTCACAACATTTATTTATAAATCCATTATTTATCACATCCAAACCTAATTAAAAAAATAACACAGTTTATTTTCAAATCCACTTAAATTCATTCACTCACTCTTCTTCAAATACATCTTCACAAGTGAACACACCCTTGATGATTTTCTTATAGTATAAAAATGAATCAACTTAATTTGATTTCAAGAAGAAATTGCTAATAGTTGGTTTTACTCTTCACATATTAATGGATTAAGTGGGTTAAACAACTTGTTTTATATATGTATTGAAATACAAATCAAATTTAATTAACTAAACCTATTTATACATAACATTATGTGAATTTGATGGAAAATGAGTTGATGGATTTGAGGGAATAGAAAGAGAAAAGTGAGGTTGTTTATTGTATAAGATAGAGAGGTGAAAGTGAAGATATTTGAAAGTAAAGTTTATCAAAGTTTGTAAATAATTTAATGGATGTGATAAAAAAAATGTTATAATAGATAAAATTGTTAAGTTACAATTTTATCCATGCAATTAAAATAAAAATAAAAGAAAACGTAGTTATTATTATCATAATAATAATAGTTATTATTATTATTATTATTATTATTATTATTATTATTATTATTATTATTATTATTATTATTATTGATAAAGGAATTCAAATAAAAGTGAAGAATATTTGTGTAAAATATAAATGTTGAGCTGTTTATATCCTCTTATATCTTCATCCATGCAAGGATGGAATTCAACATTTCTCCTTCAAATCCATGTTCACAAATCAACCTAACACTGGAAGTAAACAGCCAAATAACTTGCTCTCAGTTTTTCACAAATTGTAAATCCCTTAAAATAATATAGTCTTTCACAAATTGTAAATCCCTTAAAATAATATATCCTTAACGTTGTTGAGTTAAAAAAATTGTGTATTTATTTTTAGTGTTTGACTAGTGCGTCAAAGGCTTTTTATGTCGATTAGAAAAAAATATTTGAGTTACTTATAGAATCGGTATAAATACATCTGATATAACAAATTTTCATTTTTTTTATGTTAGTTATGTTTCAATTGGCATAAAAAGTCTCACTTTCATTCCATTATCAAATTCTTCAATGAAATCATAATTTCATTATAGGCAACACACTTTGCCTTAGCCCCATGCTTACCTTCATTGTCATTCACTCCTTGCTTGCTTCCTCTACTTCTTTGTTCACATTCATGAAGTCTGTGTTCTCATTGACCATGTCTTATCTTGAATACTAGTATCGTTGCGCACTCTGTCACTAAAGAGGTTTGAGACTTCGATACCAACATAGCAAACATAATAAACACAATAAACACATTGTTATCTTGTCTTGATAAACACCAATAACAAACCCAATAACATATTAGTGTTCAAGATTAACCAAGGTGAGAGAAACACTAGGTAAAACAACCTTCACAAGAACGAAAGTGGCCACCGACCAAAGGGAGAACACAATAGCAATAACAACGAAGGGAAGAAAATGAGAGCCACCAATGGAAAGGTGAAAACGAGAGTTAGTGTGAGGGAGAAGAGCAGTGCGAGGAAGAACACATTGAAGTGAAATATGATTAGAAGAAGGAGGACAAAGAAAATAAAAAATTATATGTCGATTATAATAAACCGGCATAACACACTCACTTTCTATGTAAGTTTTTTTATGTATGTTACAAATATTACTTACGTATGAAATCTTTTACTTTACTACAAAATTTTCATCGTTACTAATTTTTTTTTGTCAATTTTATATATAACCAATATAAAAGTTTTTTATTTTATTATAAAATTGTTGTTGTATCAATTTTTATGTTTGAATTCAGTGATAACTAATATAAAAAGTCTTATTAAATTTACAATTATATATTACTTATGAAGTCGTCATAAAATAATTACTATTTAAAAATTAAAACGTATCAAAATTAATTACAATTTCATGTTTAAGCTTAATAACTTAAAAAAAAAATTATTTCTTTCAAAAATAAATTTTTTAAACTCAATTTAAATTCATTTTAAGAAAAAAAAAGTGAATTAAAAACAAAAAAAGAGAATTGAAATATATTATCTTTGCAAGGGGAGGAGTACATGCATGGACCATATTTTTTGGGACAAAGAAACAATCATAGAGGTTTGTCACTTTGTAATAATTGATGGGCAAATTCGTCACATAAAGCTCTTATAGCCGTTAAATGTCGGTGAACTTTTACAGTTTTTTATCATTTCAAATTTATTAAAAATAAAACATAGGACTTACTACTCACTGAATAATTTCAACCAAAAATCATTATGATGTTAAAAATGATACTCCTATCACTTATTCAAATATTAGAAAAATCCCTATAAAAGAAAGAGATTGTCTAAAAATAACTTTAGTATTACTTTAATTCCTCTTTATTTTTAATCTTCAAAGAGTGAATAATTTTTAAATAGCTTTTCAGAATGTGTCACGACAAAAAGGAAACCAATAAAAGTATATGGAACCCACGTTTTTAATTGTTTGCCCCTCTTTGAACGGAAAGGAAGAGAAAGTAGCTTTTGTGAAATTAAAATATGAAATTATTTTTATACTTTTCTTACTAGTTAATAGTCTTAAATTTAATTAGGAATTAATATTAAACGTAATTTAATTATTTTTTATCATCAAGTTCAATATTTTAAAACAGACAATATTTTAGACATATAATCATTAGTTATAATAATATTATTTGACGGATTTGAAATTCGAAAATGAACACTTATTTAATTAAATGAATTACTAACAAATGTTTGTTTTATACACATTTTTTCATTCATTATTATGTTTATTATACACAATCAAATATATACTTAATTCCAACTTGATGATGTAGATGTGACTCATAGAGCCCACATTTCCATAAGGTTTTGGAAAATAGAGCAAAAAAATACCCTTCTTAACGTCTCTTTTGTGACTATCATGCACATCATTTTCTACACAAACTTATTCACTATGGTCAACAACTTCAATAAGATCCACTCTTTCTCATCATCAAACTATAACTTTTCTTCAACTTAGATACTTCAAACCTTGTTCATAGCATCAATGATAGATTTGGGCCAATCATGCTTCCACAAAATTCTATCCTTTCTTTGCACTATCTTCATCAAACAATACAATCCAAAACTAATGGCTTCATCTTTTAGAAAAAGTTATATCAATCCAAATTAGTTTAACATATGGTCCAAGATTATAGCTTCTTAGAAAGATATCACATGAAGATGATAAATATATACCTTTCAAAATATATACTAAACTATGTAAGCATGACACTTATTATATTTAAATTTACTATAAGTCACTCTTATTTTATGCATGATGATGTTGTAATAGTAGAATATGGTCATGAAAGGATAACTAATTAGTTCATAATATATATATATATATATATATATATATATATATATATATATATATATATGTATATATAAAAGAAATTAAACTTATATTTTAATTAAAAAGAAGAAGTGTTAAATATACTTTTCAAAAGATTATTTCATTTTCTATTTTATTTAAAATTCCAAACAATGTTATTTTAGTCATTTACAAAATTATAATTTTAAAATTAACGATTCTTTAAAATCATGATTATTCAATATGATTTATTTTTCTTGCATTAAAAGCCCCAAAGGATTTTATTATTTACTTTCAAAAATACTTTTTAATTTTATTTTTAGTAAGTACATCTATAAAACAAAGTAAGATAAACGTTCAATAAAAATTTTACTAAAAAGTAAAATACATATTTTTAAAATTTGACGTGCACGATAGTTTACTTATAGTAATTATTAGTTGATTATTAACCGTTTTTAGTTCATTTGTCTAACATCCCAATAAATATAAATTCAAACTATACTTATTTTAAGGAGTTATCAACAATAATATAGAAAACAGTGAAAAATAACGAATGTATAGGGTAATAATAGATAGAATATCAATAATATTTAAATTGTACATAAACTAGGAGCTTTTACAAGAGTTAATTCATAGACCCCGAACGTTACTGGATTCTCCCTAAGTCTATACAAAAGAAAATATACCGAACGACCATATAGAAGGAATTTATGCCGAACAGTTATACATAGATTAAAAGCCTAACTATGGACCGGACGGTCCTACACTATCTTCTGGATGATCGGTTTGCAGAGCTTCTTCCAAAGAGTCATCATTATCACCTTCTGCTCACATCCAGTGGATGATCATTGCATTGAAGAGAACAACGGTAATAGAAGACAAGACAGGAAATAAGGGTAAGCTTATGTAATTTAATTAATTAAATCAATAAAATTATTTAAATAGATCATCAAATAAGTAGAACCTCATATCCATTCATACAAACATCATACAAGACATTTCATACAATAAACAGAACGCATATAACGGTATGACCGACCACTATTGACACTGTCCAGACTGTACGTACCATGTAGCATGTCGACTCTAGCACCCGGTATGGTGTAGTAACTGGCATTCACTCATCAGCTATTGTTGGTTGCAAAACCAACGACGAGTGCACCGGTCGTAGCGTAACAAGTGATAAATATCGTTCTCTCCCAAAGGACTTGTGCAACACATGACAATTCTTCCTTTTATAACTCAATTAGACATCAAAGTGCACAAAAACAACATAAGAAACTCTTTTTGGTATTTTATCAAACAATTGGTGTGCAAAGAATTTAACATAGTGTATTTACAATTTGTCAAGACTAGAATTCATCCATTTCATTCTCATGCATTCACAAACATCTCAATTCCATCCAATAAGTCTTCAATTTCAATTCTAGGTTCAATCATATTTCTCAATACATCAAGAACCAAAATTCATGCCATGGGTGATCAAGCCACAACAAGCATTAAGCATAGAAATCAAATACTAACATGAATTGGAAAAGCATATATCATTAACATCACAAAATACATAAGAATTCCATGTTTTACAACTAATCTCAACAAATAGGAAAAACCCTCCATGGTGGAGAACTTAGGGTTCTACAAAATTGAAGAGATAGGGAAGAAATTGGAACCAAAGAGAAGATGAAAAGTTTTTCCCAAGATTCTTGGCAGCTGCTCCATGCTCCATTTGCGCCTCCCCTTCGCATCTCCATCTCCAATTTGTGACTCATCTTCTTCCTCAACCCAAAAGGGGCAAAATCACCATTGATGAAGCTTGAAGACCCAAGGAGGAGTGAGAGAGCTTCCCAACACCCCAAATAGCCTCCAAGGGCCTCTCTCAATCTCTATAGGTGAAGAATGAAGTGTAGGAGGAGAAGAATGCCCCAAAAATTGTGAGACCCATGTTTAAATAACTCATTTTGACACATCAGCGGAAAGTCGCGCCCAGCGCCCCCAAGGGCGCCCGGGCGCCATAAGTAAACACAAAACAGCGAAGTAAAGGGTGCTAAGTGCCCCCAGGAGCATCCGGGCGCTATAATTAAGCACAACAGCGAACCACAGGGGCATGACAGTTTTGACAACATTCTAAAATTTAGGCTCTTGTGCACTTCCAAAGGCGTCCAACATGGGTATTTGCTTCAAATCGATCTTTTATTGTCCCAAAATATGTTCCCTTGAGTTCTTGCTTGTTTTCCTCCACTAGAATTGCTTCTTATTCATTTATTTCAAACACTCAAACAAAGAGATTAGAGGTAAAAACAAGCATATACTAAATAAAACACAAGAAAACTAGGAAACACACTAAACTTGAGGATAAAACAAGGTAAAAGCTATGAAGGAGTTGATTTGTTCACAAAATATACACACATAAACACGTTAAATCAACCCTTATCAGCTGCCACCCGAGGTTAGTCCTAAAACGATCATCTGGTCTTATGATCGCGAACCTCCTGTCATTCCCACACATGAGTTACCCTCTTCTATATGATGAGGAGTAATCACGAAATATCAGGATCAAAGACGAAGCCAGAGTCTGACCATGTTCATACTTTACCAATCATGAGACATTCCTCCTTGGAATTCTCTTACATCTCCATCATTATTCAATTCATTAATATTCCATTGAATTCAATAGATTTAACCATTCATCAAACACATATACTAATAACTTAAATCAACGGGAAACAACATAGAGATAACTGATACTGCAACTAGGAGTATGACCGAACGGTCTAGCGACCTTTTGACACTAGTTTAAGTAGAACATTATCTAAAACTGAACACCTACAGACTTATTTCAAAAATAAAATCTTTAAGCATGTTTCTAACACCTTAGGCCGAGTACTTGGAATTTAGGCCGAGCACTTAGAGCTTTGGCCGAACACTTTTATAGTAAGGAATTCTCTTCAAGAAAATCGAGTGTCAGTACATGACCGAATACTCTTATGAGACTGAATAACCGTATGAGACCGAAAGGAATCTCGTTCAATATATATACTTCATTTTAGTATTTAAACCGAACGGTCGTTAACTAAGACCCTCTACAGAATTTAGTTTAGACCAAACACACAAGGGAAAGACCGAATGGTATATACATGTATTAACCCTATCACTATCAAATTATTTAATAATCTTGCCAAACAACACACATTCAATCAAACATACAATTCCATAAATCAACCAAGATTATCAAACATACATTATTCAAACCTTAACATTCCAAACAGATAAATATAACTAAATTAAATAAGCTTCCCTTACCTCAACTCCAGAAATCCTAAGCTCTCAAGTGATACCGAGATGAAAAATCAAAGTCTAAGCTTTCTGCACGTTCAGATTTTAAGACCAAGAGACACCTGACATTTAGAGTTAGAAACAGAGTCAGGAAAAAGGGACTTGGTTGTTCACATGCAACCCAAAATAATTGTTTGCATGCCTTTAAAATGGAAAGTCTTCAAAGAAGGAAGAGTTCTTGGTCTTACTAGTCCAACACAGAAAAACCGATCGGTTGAACTAAAGAGTTGGATGCCAGAAATCCTTAGGAGTCGCCTGAGAAGTGATCGGAACAGTAAAATGGTGAGAATTCTAGAGAGAAGAAGGAGGATTTTAGAGAGAAGGAGGAGAAAATGAAAGTTTCAGAAGATTGAAAAAGATGAATTGCATGCAGAAAGTGGAGCGTGATTTGAAATTTTCACTTTAAATACTTCTGTCCAAAACCGATCGATCCAATCTCCTTCTGTCATGTGTATTCAACTTTCTGAACTTTCTTCATACCCTCTCGGTGACACATGTCCCACTCGTGTGAGAAATTTATGAGACATGACAGCTTGTCTCTTACTCACCCAAAAGAAAATTTAAGAGACGTGACAATTTGTTTGTTTAGTTGGATCAATTAAATAATATATATTTTAACTCCAGCCATCTCGATTTAAACGAAATTATGTTAAATATGCGTAAAATAGATTTATTATTTTTATAATATTCTTATTCGATTTTGATAAAAATTCATCTATTCCTAAAATAAAAGTTCAGTGGAAATGAATATTTAAGTAAATATTCAAGACGTAAAACAACAGGTTATAATAAAAAAAAATATGAATTAATAAGTGAAATATATGCAAAAATATCTCATTATGAAGAGTCGAAAAGCTCCAAAAAGAAAATGAATGGCTTCAACTTTGTACTCTGAGTAATAGTCAAAGACTTGAGTCAAAAGTGACTGCCAAACTGATCCTTACAAAAAGTTTCTGCTTTTATTAGGGTCACCCTTATCCTCAAGGGTGAGGTCCCCAACCTGTAGGTAACGTTCTCAATGGAAGAAAGAAATGAAAATAAAATAAAATAAATAAATAGATATTAATGAGTTTAGAACCAAATTCTCTGTGAACTTTTGTAAAGCCCGTCTAGCTCAGTTGGTAGAGCGCAAGGCTCTTAACCTTGTGGTCGTGGGTTCGAGCCCCACGGTGGGCGTTTTCAGTTTTCTGTTCTTTTCTATTTACGTTTTTGGCCCAATGGGCTTTCGCTTGGTTTTGTTCTAATGGCCCAATTACTATATGTTTGGTTCAACTGGACATCGATTTAAGCAAATTTTTCCTTCATCTCATTAATATAAAATTTCCCATTTTATCTTTGTTGGTTTGTGTAATTTTGAACTTTTTAATTTTGGATTAGATAGTTCGTAACTCATTTTTAGATTACATAATTCGTAACTCATTTTTGGCTTCTTTTTGTTTTTATTCGTCTTCTCTGTCGCTATCAAAATTTCTCTATTGGCTGAGTCATAATTTGTTCAAGCTGAACTTGTGACAAGAAACTGTTTTTGGAATAATTTCGGTAGCAAAATCTCACTACATAGTGCAGACAACAGAGAATATGAGTGTGTTCTGGTGTTGAAGTTGACTTTCCATAACCATAAATTGCCCGTGAAACATATAACTGAACACTGCTTCCGAATGTTGTCCCTTGAAAACAACTTCACAAGTTCCTATTATGGTGGTCCACCAAAACAAAACAAAACCGTGGCAAACATCAAACACCTCAGCCTATTGCAATCAAGGGATGCTTATCAAGTGAGAGGAGTGTTTGTTCAAAAGAGTAAAAGAAAGAAAGCTAGATTATGCAACCACACATGGATGATATGATTATGATGAAAAGTTGTTTAGTTATCATATGATCAATGAACAAAGTCAAAGACTTGAGTTTCTGATTTTATCATCCATGCATGGTTAACTTCTCTTGTCCTCTCTTATAAACACTCATCTCGCTTGATACACACCCAGCAATCCATGACAGAGAAAAACTGTATTTCTAAGCAACAACATAAAGATCCAAATCTACAAAATGTCATGTTTGAGATCCTTTTTAGGCTCATGTCAGAGCTAAGATGATAGCATGGTAAAATGCATAGGTAGTAGTAAACAAAGATAGAGAGATGAGTGGTTGGAGGTTGGTTGATGAAGAGTGATCAGAGATTTGAGATGAGTCCACAGCAAGAGGCATTCCATCACTGTTTAGAGAGCAAGATTGAGGGTAAGAGCCATCTGTGTTCAACATCAAAGCTCTGAGAACCCCTGAAACTGTGTGCATATAAGCTGTTCTATTTTTTGCCAGAAGCCATGTCAAGCCCATAAGTTCACAGTCTTTGTTGTGGATCTTGGTGGTCCTGTCTTCTTCTGCTTTGCTTGAATTTGAAGACTTCTTGTTAAGCTGCGTAGAAGTAATACTTCAATGAGAATATCAAAAGGGGTTGCATATAATACTTAGGAGTGATTACACAAAAGGGGTTTGGTGAATCAAAGCTTCTTAAATAGCATCTTGGTTGGTGTAACATCCACCCATAGCAGAAAGGGTCTCTCATATGTGCATATCAAGGCTAGTATACCTAATGCAAGGTTTTTAAGTTTGGCAATGTGGAATGATTAATTTTGTTAGCAACCCTGAATAATATTTTTGAATGCAGCAAAAAATGTGACACCTAGCATGAGTCTACAGATGACAATTTTTAAGATTCTGAAAGGATTGCAAGGGTTATAGCAACATTTCTGCAAAATTCAGAAACAAGAAAGACAAATCCACACACAGCCACAAGTGATGTTGGTGTTATCTAATTCTAAAAACTGTGTGGTGCTTTCTAAAAAATGTGAACATGACAGACAATAGAATGAATGTGACTCAGAAGAATCAGAGAAGTCAAAGATCTATTGGTGTATATGAGAGAAAGAAAAAGCACAAAACTAAAATTCTATATTAAGAAACCATCATTTATGACCAGGACAGGCTAATAATAAGAACAGTCAAATTGACAAAATTTATGGGGTCTCAAGCATTTAACAAATGACACTATCTGTCATAAATCATAATAAAAAGAAAGCTAGTTTCACACAAGACCATTTTATTTGAGTCATTTTCCTACTTGATCCAAAAGAGAATTATCTAAAATGACTGATGCTGCTAGCTAAACGATCCTCTTAATACCAATAATTCAAAACTACAGCTTCATTTCAAGTGCCAAGATAGTGACATTGCACTTATAATTGCTTAATATATCCCAGCTATACTAGTTTATTTAAGAACTAGATTTTTGAGACATTAGAGTTAATACTGGTTTCTCTAAACTCTCATTTTACAAAAAAAGAAATAGTTGCTGAATCAACCATTGGTTCCATCCACGTTCGTGAACCACACAAACTCCATAGGCGCGTGAAAACTATGCAAAAGCTTAGAAAGCAACCAACATCACAAATAAGCAAAAGCATGTCAAAACTTTACTGAGTACCAAACATGAGTGAAGAAGATGAAAATGAAACCAAAACACCATCCTGATCTTCAATTTTCAACAAGATCCATCAACTTTCAAGTCACAATGAACTAAGCAAACGACACCAAAACAGGAAGACAATACCCAAGAGAAAAAGAGTAAGCTTTGTTTATGCATATATATATAGGGAAAACTCACCAAATAGAGGGTATTTAAGCACTTAGAGCACCCTCCAAGACCTGGTAAGCCATTGACATCGGTGCTGCTACTCAAGCAATTCTTCTCCAGCCTTCTCACACTTGCATCCCCCAAAAGCTCCCCACTTTGGCTAACAGAAAATGCATCTGGGCATGTCAAATGGTGCAGCCTAATGCCACAAAAGCAATAAACCACATCACAAGTCTCATTAGGCTTGGTCAGTTCAATTCCCCTCACTTCCAAAGCCTTTCCTAGCTCATTCACACAGGTTTCTGAGTCATCTGGCAGCAAAGGCATCATGTCATATACTGATGTAGCGTGGCCACGAACACTGCTATGCCTATGGCCCACCATGCCCAGTGCAGTAGAAGAATATGCAGAATACAACCATGCTGCAAGCACTGGGCAGCACCTGCTGCGGTGGAGCTCCATGTCACCACCACTTTTGGCACCACCACATGCACTCTTGATCCCATCAAAGAGCTCATCTGAGAGGGTAAGAGGGCACCCTGCAGCATCAGACTGTTCCGGGAATGCAGGGATTGTTGTTGAAGGCTTGGATGGGGTTAGCAAAATGGGTTTAAGGGTGTTTGTTCCTGCTGAGTCAGGGTGGCACAGGTAGCAAGGGAAGAAGAAAAGGATGCACAAGAGGAAAAGTGTGAATGACATGGTGTTAATTCAAGAATGAAAGAGTATATGCTTAAGCTGAATGGAATGGAATGGAAGAAAGTTCCTTTCTTTTTCTCTAACCAAAGAGAAGAAAACGTGGTGATGTTAGTATAGGAGCAAGCAAAGGGAAAGGCAGAGAGAAAGATAAAGGGTAAAAGATGGTGGGGTTCTTGTATAATATATATAGAGATAATAAAAAAAGGAAAGAGAAAGTGGTGAGGTTGTGGAAAAAGTTTGGCAGTATGCTACCTCGTTTAGATCTAAAGTACTCGACCTGAGTAAAGTTAAGAGAAGAGATTGGAATTTGGAATGCTGAATCATGAACAAATCAAACATCTAATTCAGGTTTTCGATTTGGTTTTTGTGCTCTCATACCATGTTATTTAACACAGTTTAAGGTAAATCTTCGCATAATTGACTGATCCGTTGCATATAAGTGACATTATAAGATACTTTTTCTTTTAATCCTAAGACAGGAGCAGATAGCTTGATAATTTACAACAGACTATAAAAATAAAATAATTATACAAGTATAAATTTTTGTATTTTTTCTACATAAAAAAGAAAATAAAAAATAAATAAAGATAATGTCACGTAGATGTAAATAATTTAAATGTATTAAACAATCACTTTTCCTAATTTACCTAATCACTGATGAACTTAGATGGTTATCAAACAAACAGATGAATTATGAATTAGATACAGTATATCACTCTTAAAATTGATTAATTTAAAAACAAAAATATAATTATTCATAATTAGATCACAATTAAACTAATTTCAATTAAAAATTCATTCTAAAACTATAAATAAATATTTAAATTAAAAAAATAAATTACATACATTTACTGCTATATTTATTATTAATTGTCAAATATTAAATTAATTTTAATCTTAACTTCATATCAAATCATTTTTAATCTAAAGTCTATTAGGATAACTATTATTTTTTTTTAATTTGATATTTCACATTGTTATTTTTCACAAAAAGTTAGACTTAAAATTATACTACTTGTATTATTCTCATCATTAACTCTGGACTTATCCACTCAAAGTCACCGTTATTCTTGTTAAGTTTTGGATTTTGTGGATGTTTTTTTTCCTAAATTAATGATTATTTTGTTTAGTTGTGTGATGTTTGGATTAGTGTGTGGGAAGAAGAGTAGGTAAAGTGTATTTAATTCATGGCATTGTGAGTGCAGAGAAATGGTTAGAGTTTTCACATGATTTGAAGGTTCTTATTGAATATGAGTAACTCAGAAGTGCCCATATCTTAATTGTTTCCAACAGCAGTTGTTGCAACCTTTATTCTGCTCTTACTTACTCCTCCTTCGTAAACCCTAATCATGTTAATAATTTATGTGCTATTTACGTTTTCTTTTTCTAGTCAGGATTTTGTGTGTGAGTGATAACGGTAATTTTTACTATTATTTATGATTCAATTTTCTTACCAAAACAATTTTCTTGAAGCTTGAAACACGCTTAATCATCTCTCTAATCTAACTTTGTGAATAAATTCAGCTTAGATTACACACATTAGTTTTCATTACTAATTCCTCAAATTTTGGAGGAACTTTGTGTGTTTTGGAAGGACATTCAAACTATCAAGAGTGGAGAGCCAAGGAAGAGCTGAAAAAGGAAGTTTTGAAGAAGTTACTCTGCAAAAGTGGCGCCTGGGCGCCCTTCAACTCGCTGTTTTCAGCCAATTCTCCACGCCCAGGTGCCCAGTGCCCTTTGACTCTCAGTGTTTGCCATAACTCCATGCCTGGGTGCCCCTAGAGGGCACTGGGCGGCATTCAGCTCCCAGTTTCTCCCCATTTCTGGTGCCTGGGCGCCCCTGAAGGGGGCTGAGCGCCCTTTGACTCGATGTTGGTGCTTAAATTATGGCACCCGAGCGCCCTAGAAAAGGGGGCTGGGCGCAATTTTTGTTGACATGGCACCCTAGACCTATAAAAGGCTCACATTCTTCGAGGGTGTTATCTTCTTGGCGGCTGAAGCTTGGAAACACCATTTTTGGACCTATAGGAGCTGGTTTTGAGCGGTGGGAACTCTCCTTTCTTCCTCATTGGGTCTCCATCTATTTCATTTTCTTCCATTGTAAGCTCAAGCTCTCCATGACTATAGAGAGCTAAGTTCTTTTTGTTGGGGAATGATGTAAACTTTACAACCCACTTGTAAATGCACTTGGTTTAAATGAAAATATGCCCACTTGTAAATGCACTTGGTTTAAATGAAAATATGCTTCTTTCATTACTTGCTAGTGTTTATTTATTTGCTTAAAGCTTGTTATGACTTAATCAACCATAGCATGATGTTAGGGTTTGCTTAATATTGGAAATGTTGTGTGAACCTTGAAATATTGGGTTTAAGTAACTTAGCAAGTTGACAAGAGCAAGTTAATGAAGAAGAGTGGTTTAGTGCATTTGCATAGGAGTGTATTAGTTGAAATCATTCTCCAACATATCCATCTTATTGTAGGGAGGGGTTCAACACTCACAAATACACATAAGTCTCCACACTGATAAGATATTGTCCGCTTTGGGCCAAACCCTCACGGATTTGCTTTTGGTACCACTCCAAAAGGCCTCTTATCAATGAAGGTATCTTATGTGTATATAAACTCATGTCTATCTCTTAATTTTTCTGATGTGGGACTTTGTTTGTACCCAACATGTTTTGTTGAGATATACTTAAATTTTAGGGTTTTATTAATAATTTTGTTTAAATCTTATTTTATTAGTTTTAGGTCTAGTAATATTTGGTTTGATTTGATAGAAATAAAATTGGGATGGGTAGTTATGACTTTCTGTTTATCTAGGTAGAATATTATTTTATGATAAGCAGATTTGATTTTTAAGTTGATATTTTATTGTCAGTTATTATTATTTGTACTTGGCCCAAGGCCCAATTTGCACCTATTTAAAGGTTGTCAAGGTTTAATGAAAATCACCCACAATGGATTGAAGAATAAAATTATTTGTGTGGGTCACGTTATGAGTGTGTATAGTGAGATTTTCCCAACAGTGGTATCAGAGCCGTTATGCTTTGAGTGCCGAAAAAACATAAGAAAAAAAAAAAGAGAGAGTGAGAAGAGTTTGAGTGTCCGAAAAAGAGAATAGAAAGAGAGAGTAAGAGAGGGTTAATCTTGCAAACAGTGTTTTCCTGGTTCAGTTTTTAAGCCAAGAGAGTGACGCAAACCGCACGCATACAAGGGAGACGCGCGTCGCACGCGTACAAGAGAGTGACACACGCCGCACGCGTACAAGAGAGTGACGCACGGTACAAGGGAGACACACGCGTACAAGGGAGAATTGTGTTAAGTAAGATCGACTTCAAACTCTGAGAAGCGGAGAAGTTCAGAACACTCAAAAGGCCATAGACGATCCTGGGAGAAGAATGAAGAAGAGAGAAGAATGAAGAAGAAAGAAGAATGAAGAGAGAAGAATGTGAAGAATTTAAGAAGAATTTAAGTTTATGGGAGAGTTTGTTGAGATAAACTTAAATTTTAGGGTTTTATTAATAATTTTGTTTAAATCTTATTTTATTAGTTTTGGGTCTAGTAATATTTGGTTTGATTTGATATAATAAATTGGGATGGGTAGTTATGATTTTTTGTTTATCTAGGTAGAATATTATTTTATGATAGAATAAGCAGATTTGATTTTTAAGTAAGTTGATATTTTATTGTCAATTATTATTATTTGTACTTGGCCGATTTGCACCTATTTAAAGGTTGCCAAGGTTTAATGAAAATCATCCACAATGGATTGAAGAGTAAAATTATTTGTGTGGGTCACGTTATGAATGTGTATACTGAGATTTTCCCAACACTTATATCATCTTAAATCTTTTCATTTTCAAGTGTTTTAACCCCAAAAAGTTCACTTTACAATTTACGCATTATGTTTAGTTTCATTGCACAAATTCATACTAAAGGGAATCATTCTTTAGCCTAACTTAGTTAGTTAATTATACAATAGTAAAGTGTTAACCGAGTCTCTTGGGACGATATCTGGTCTTACCGACTTTATTACTTGAACGATTTGGTATGTTTGCCAAAGTCCTAATAGTGAGTAATTGTAGTTCTTAAATATTATATAACTTTAACTTATGTATGTTAATGTAAAATTATTCTAACCTAATCTGTAGTTTTTATTATTGTTATATGTTAGTTTAAAACTATAATGTTAGCCATATTTAGTTACTAACACTAATACAGAAAGGGTTTTAGACGTCTATTATTTTAGGCTTTTAACGTCATATCTCGATTCGACGTCTTTATGGGTGACGTTAATAGGACGTTAGACTCTATAAAGTCCGACGTCTATAACGACGTCAGTTAATGCCATGTCCGACGTCTTTATAGACGTCAGACAACGTCTAAGGGCACTATAGACGTTGGACATGGCAGTAACCGACGTCCACTGAGCTATCGTTGTGTTTTTGTGCAGTTTTGCTCGTGTTTTTGGATAACCTAGTAGCACCTTCTTCCTTTGCTAGTTTCCTCCTAAGAAAAGCTTGCGTCTTTTGGATCTCTTATGACATTTAAACCAAAAACCGAATCTGAGTCTTTGCCTAGTTCTATTCCAACCGCCAATGAAAAAGAATACGGTGACATGAGAACTACGCAAGGACCCAAGTTCGGTTTTGGGTTGAAATGCCATAAGATATCAAAAAGATGCAAGTTTTCTTACGAGGAAGCTAGCAAAGGGAGAAGGTGCTACTACGCTACACAAAGACACGAGCAAAATTGCACAAAAACACAACAAAAACTCATTTTAATCGGTTCAAATGGAAGATAATTCATCAAAGACTTATGTAATCGGAGTAAAAATAAGTTTAAACGGTTCGAAAGAGATAAAATGCACCTATAAATGCAATGTCGCGGAGAGAAAAGGCGAGGAGAAAGACGATGAAGTGTCGTAACCGCGGGTTCGCGGTTTCTGATTTAACAGGAACCGAGATGTCGGCGCCCCAAGTGCCCGACGTCTATTCTCAACTAGACGTTGGTGACCTCACTAATATGACTTCCATTCAAATTAAAAATTAATATTCGCGGTGTATATAGACGTCAGATCTAGGGGGAGCCAACGTCCAAAACAACTTTTCACCTACCCTATCAGAACATAAACGTCGAGTACGAGGGGGCCGACGTCTATAATCGTATATAGACGTAGAAGTGGCGGAAGCGAACGTCTATATGACAAAAAAATGACTTTTCACCTACCTGTTAGACCCGTAGATGACGATTAGTAGGGAGTCCGACGTCTATAATAATATAGACGTCAGGGACCCTCCTAATCGACGTGTATATGGTCACTTATTTACGAAAATGCCACCGGTCAATAATTTATGTTGAATATTTTATAATCCGAAGTCTAAGGAGTGACGTTAAAGACCAACTTTGCACTAGTGTAAAGCTGGTTTAACCATTCAATTTTAAAAGTATTCCTAAAACTCTTTATATAGTTTTAAAATATGATAAATGAAATATTTTAATCAATAACACTTCTATCTATATTTCAATATTAAGTTGATTGCATCAATGTTGCATGGTCGTAGTAGATATAAATATTTTTCAAAATTTATCAAAGACTAAAACTATTTAAAAAAATTCGTAAGACCAGCAAAAATATTATAGAATTATAAATCCATTTAAATGCATTCGTATTATAATATTATAAATGGTGCATATTTTATAATTTTATTTTACCTTTAATTATATTTTAAAACATTTAAAGAATATTATAAATGCTAAAAGTAATTAGATACATATCAACAACACACATTAAAAATAACTAATTTAATCTTTGACAACGTAAAACATTACAAATCACCCATTATTATTTTTCTCATAAAAAGTATAAAGACATATAATATCTTTTTTCCCACTAGTAATAATAATAAAATGTTAATTTAATGTGAAACTAAGATAACTAGTTACAAATAATAAAAAATTATAACATATTAGTGATTTAATTAGGATTATAAACAAAATCCTTACTATTAAAAGATACATAAATAAAATTGAAATTATTATTTATCAACTATATTTTAATTTGGATTACTACTTTTATCCTTGTGTAGCTCAGTTGGTAGAGCGCAAGGCTCTTATCCTTGTGGTCGTGGGTTCGAGACTCACGGTGTTTTTCCAATATTCAGAGGCTTTACTTTTTCAAGCTATAATCTGACCCAATGGGCTTAGTTTTTACTCCAATGGCCCAATTACTATTTTGACCCAATTAATAAATATTTAGCATAGCAAAATGCCCGTCTAGCTCACGGTGGGCGTATATTTTTTATTTATTTTAATATACAGAGGCTTCTCTTTTTGAAGCTAAAATCTAGCCCAATGGGCTTAGTTTTTACTCTAATGGCCCAACTATTCACTGTTTGATCCAACTGATAACTTTTTAGTAGAACGGAAAATATTATTTTTGAACTTTTATACTTTACAAAAAATATAATTGAAAATATATTACAAAATTTATGTATTGATTCGAAATTTATTTATTTATATTACGACGCAATGTTTATGAATTAATTTAAATTATATCTGAAATATTTGTTTTGAAAAATATAAAATTTATGATCCTCCCAAATGGTTTATCCTGAATAATTTTAAAACAACCGAGAAAGTTACTTTCGGGGGAAACATTTCTTCTGTGGAAACAACATTTTCTTTTTCTTTTTACGTAGAATATTGGTTAGGTGATTCTTTTCCTCGATTTTTTTTTAATTTCGTTTCATTTTGTTTTATTGATCTTAATTTTAATTTATTTTTTAATAAATAAGTTAATGTAATTTTTTTCTTTTATTAATTTCATGGTAACCGCGCTATTACAATTATATTTATTGTGCCATCATTGTGTTATTATTATATTAATTATTTTTTCAATAAATAAATTAAATTAAAAACATTTAATGTAATGTGAGGAAATATAAAAAGTAACCACAATGAATACTAATTTGAATGAGAAGATAAAGTAATCTTTGACTTATAAGAGGTTAGATGTTATATCATAAAGATAACGTCAAATAACACAATCAAACTGACTATTAAAGTTGAATATTTATCCCCAATTTTTTATTCTTGATTAACAATAAGGACATGTAACCATCCTATAAAAAGATAATGAGACTTAGAATTGAGAAGAATAAATTCGATCCTACCATTATTATTTTTAGTGAGAAAATAAACAAATATTAAAACAAGAAAATATATATTGAAAATATTTTGTTAATATATATATTTTTTGTTTAAACTATATTTTTAGGAAACCTTTCCATGTTTTACAATATATTTGATATAAGAATAAAAATATTTATTTACTATTTATATTTAAAACATTATGATTGACATGTCACAAATATTTGATATTCTATATATTTTCAAAACTTTGAAATCTCATTAAATCAATACTATGTGTCAGATATGATTTTGGAATGTGATTCTTGTTTTTATTTGATTCTGATATTTATTTATTTATATATATATATATATATATATATATATATATATATATATATATATATATATATATATATATATATATATATATATATATGAAAAAAACCCTGTTAACGTATAAATCAAATAATTCCAAAAATATATGTTGTCTATTTCTAATTATATGCTATTTACAACTGTTAAAGGAAATCACGGTCAATCACAATATTAGCTCAACGCCCCCCTCAAATTGGAGCATGCAAATTTAGGATGCCCAACTTGTTAAGAAAGGATTCAAAATGTCGTTTTCCTAGTGCTTTGGTGAATATGTTCGCAAGTTGAACATGTGTATGCACATGTTGAGTAGCAAGAGTTCCATTTAAAAGCTTACCTATCAGAAAATGACAATCGACTTCAATGTGCTTGGTGTGTTCATGAAAAACGGGGTTGGCAGCAATGTGCAAGGCAGATTGACTGTCACAATAAAGTTGCATAGGGCGAGGATGAGCAACACCGAGGGAGCCCAAAAGTGTCTTTAACCATTTTAGTTCACAAGTGGTGGTGGCCATGGATCGATATTCTGCTTCAGCAGATGAACGAGACACAGTTTGTTGTTTCTTAGTCTTCCAAGACACAGGAGAATTGCCAAGAAACACAAGCCATCCGGAAAGGGAACGCCGAGTTATGGGGCAACTGGCCTAGTCCGAGTCACACCAAGCATATAATTGAAGATCACAGTCAGTACGCAACAGAACCCCCTGGCCATGATTGCTTTTAAGATATCGTACAACCCGAAGAGCAACTTCTCAGTGATCGTATTGGGGTGTTTGCATGAACTGAGCAAGGATATAGACAGAATAGGAAAGTTCAGGTTGAGTTACGGTGAGATAGATTAAACGCCCCACCAACCTTCGATATTGTTCAGGATTTGACAAAGGAGTGTCTGTGGCCAAGGAAAGTTTATGATTTTGATCTAAAGGGAAACTTGCAGGTTTAGCTCCCAATAAACCAGCCTCAGTAATAATATCAAGTGCATATTTGTGTTGACACAATAGAATGCCAGTAGGACTACGAGCCACTTCGATGACCAGAAAATATTTTAATGGGCCAAGATCTTTCATGTGGAAACAAGCACTTAAGTATGTCTTAAAGGACATAATAGCTTTACTGTTGTTGCCAGAGATGATAATATCGTCAACATAGACTAAGACATTAACCTAAATGTGATCTCGGGATAGAGTGAAAAGAGAATAATCAGAATATGATTGAGAAAAACCATACTGTTTAAGAGCTCTGGCTAGCTTTGCAAACCAGCAGCGAGGGGCTTATCTTAAGCCGTATAAAGACTTGTGTAACCTGCAAACTTGGTTGGATTGTTGATTGGTAAAACTAGGAGGCATCTTCATGTACACCTCTTCATCAAGATCACCATGTAAGAAAGCATTATGGACATCCATTTGGTGAAGTTCCCATTTCTTGGCGGCTGCAACAACAAGGAAAGTTCTAACAGTAACCATCTTGGCCACAGGTGCAAAAGTCTCACGATAGTCTAGGCCTTCAACTTGATGATTACCCAAAATCACGAGTCGAGCTTTGAACTGTTCAATAGACTCATCAGAATGATATTTGATTCGATAGACCCATTTGCACCCGATAGCCTTTTTTCCCGAAGGAAGTGATTGCACTGACCAAGTGCCATTGTTTTCGAGAGCTTGAATTTCTTGTTGCATTGCTCTGAGGCATGCATCACAAATCTGGTTACACGTTTCATTATTACTACTTGATTTCACATTTGGAATCATTCCTAAAACTTTAAGAGATGCATGTCCCAATCGTTTATGCCATAAATCTAAAGGCAGATCATTCATGGTCTTCATAGTTGCTACGGTTACCTTCCTATCCAGATAATAAAGCCCCTCTCGTTGTTCACCCGCTCCAATCACTATCATCGAAATGCGGTCCTGTATGACACAAGATTTGTCAGTAAAATGAACTATGCAATTGGTTTGGTTGATCAATTTTGAGACTGAAATGAGATTGCAATTTAAGCTTGGCACATAAAGCACATTGGACAACTTTAGTGTGCCATCAAGTATTGTTGTTCCTTCCTTTGTAGCAATTGTTTGATCTCCATTAGGTAGTCCCACAGGACATTCCTTGATACTGCATATATCAGTTAAGCATTCTAGCTTACCAGTCATATGATGAGTCGCCCCTGGGTCAATAATCCACGAAAAAATTGAACACTTACCATTCAACTTTTTCGTTGCCCCTAGTTTAGCAGTGTTCAAAAGACTGACTAGTGTTTGCCACTGTTCACCGGTTAGCCCATTGATGGCATTGTGAGTTGTGTTTGACCCGTCTCCATTGCCTCCTATGCCAATCATGGTCGCTTATGCTATATGGGCTTTAAGAGTAGCTTCACGTCCTTTACTTGAACCTGCAAAATGTTGTCCTGGTTTTCCTCGTCCATTTCCTTTACCTAGACCACGAGGGCGTTCTCCCACCACTCAGGATAACCTATGATCTGAAAACAACTTTCAGAGTCATGTCCAGGACGATTACAATGGATGCAGGTTCCTATATTCTCTTTTCCTCCAATTTTGTCTTTGTACCGGGATCCTCCTTGCACAGCAAACGCCATCACCTCTCTTTTTTCGTCTTTTGCAAGAGTAACTGTGTGTACCCGTTCTTCTTGCACCAAAGTAGAATACACTTTGTTCAAAGTTGGCAGCGGATCTTGTGCACGAAGATTGGATCTCACTGTTGTATAAACAATTTCATCCAAACCCGTGAGAAATTGATGCACTTTCTCTTCTTCGCGTTTCTTTTCCAACATAGATCCGAGGTTGCATGTGCACAAGCCACACTTGCAGCTGGGTATCTATTCAAAATTCCCAAGTTCTTCCCACAATTTCTTTAGTTTCCCATAGTACGTGACAATGGTCAACCCTTTTTGTTTGCACTCAATAAGCTCTGCTTTAAGTTGTTGAATACGTGGTCCATTCATGATGGAAAATCGTTCCTTCATATCATCCCATAGGTCTTGCGCCACTTCCATATGGGAGATAGTTGATCGCAATGCAGGTTCAACCGTGTTCATGATCCAAGAAACCAACAAAGAATTGTTGGTCCACCAGTCTTCGAGATCTGCGGATCCCTCCTTAGGCCGCAAGAGTGTTCCATCTATGAAGCCAAATTTCTTTCTAGCACGCAAAGCAGTTCTAAGCGATTGACCCGAAATATATGCTGTCTATTCCTAATTATATGCTATTTACAACTGTTAAAGGAAATCACGGTCAATCACAATATTCTCTAAGATAATTCAAGATTACAGGCAGAATATTAGCTCAACACTATGTGGTTTGCTATAGTAACCAAATGTCATGATAAATGTGCACACAATCCAATTTTAAAAAATAACAAAAATTCACTTACACTTATTCTAATTGTCTTTAAAATAACTTACAAAAAATTTGATAGAAAAAAAGACAACACAAGCATAAGCTTTAAGTAATTAATAGAATATACTCAAGATTAAAAAGGTAAAACCCTTCTTTTAGATTTTCAAGAAAAAGAAGTATATTTTTTAACACTTTAGCTCAAGAAAAAAATATCAAACTTTTTTAGTGTTAATTGTTTTAAGTCTTTAAAAAAAATTTCAAAACACTTTAAAAAATAATTTTTAAACAAAATTATTGTACTGTATGGCCGTCTGATCAAGATTAGAACAAGCAACAAAATAAGTGGTTAGAATATTAATAAGATCAGTTATAAAAAATAATTAGGTTAAGTCTAAACTAAGTTACGGTACATAAGCCAAAATTGGTTGATCTTAATGAGAAACCTATCACAAAAGTTTATAAATATAATTTTAATATTCAAGTAATTGATTACTTTCAATACATGTTTATTACATAACTCTTCGGGCAAATATTAATTTGAACATCTTTTAAGTAACATCAAAGCATATAAAACGTTGTAAAGATATTTAAATAACTATATTGTAACCTAAGTTAGGAATAAAGAAATATTTCACACTAAAATAGTTAACTTCGACTTTGCAAACCGAAATGATAAAAAGAAATATATTTTTAATTTTGCTTTTTAAGTGTTTCAAACTCTTAAGTTGTTATGTAATCTATTATGTACTAAATTTTCAACCAACGCTTGTGAAATTTATACAAACTCTACGGTTTCACAATCAAAATGATATGAAATTGCCCTCAAAATAAGTTTGGAAAGAATCTGATTTTGAAATGCATTCTCTCTTTATTCCAAATGCTTTTACACGTAATGGAATGAATGCCTAACTTTCAAATTATGACTCAAATCCCATCTTTCACATTTCTTTATACAATATCATAACTTTTTCATAATATAAAAAAAAAAGAGATTTATATCACTCGACAAACATAGTTTTTAATAACAACATCTATCCTTCTAGCAACTCTTCTAAATACTAATAAAATAACAACTACAAACAAAATAAACTATCATCTTTAACATTTCTAACTCTTTCACTAATATCAAGTATTCATGTTTTTTTTTTCTTTCACTTTATTGCTTTTTTTATTCCTTTATGTTTTCTTTACTTTTCTTCTATGATATTCCCAAATTATCCTCATTTATCATATGTATCCTTTCAAAAATTAATTTATAAATCAAAACATAATTTGAGTCATCCAATTACATATCGTGATTATTGTTATTCATGAGGTGGATGATTGAAAATAACTCCTCCATTGTTAACCAAAACCAAAAGCAAAAGCAAATTTAACAAATACTCTCAATAAAAACACATGTGAAACAAATTTCAAAGACTTTTTAATGTTTTTGAGACCTTATCTCAAACATCTTTTTATTATAGCACATACAATGATTAGAGTTAAGATCTTCCCTTGTTAACATAAAAACTTGAAGAATCATTAAACCAATGAGAACTACTCACAATGATACGAACATCTAGCATTGCTCATCTTAGAAAAATTCCATTTTTCTTCTAAAAATCAAATTAATCTAAATATTTAAATATTATTGTTGAGTAAAAAGACAACCCTCTATATTAGAAACACCTTAAAAATCATTATAAACTATCATAATGTATTATCATAGCAAAATTCCAAACAAGCCATTAATTTTCGAAAATCTATAATGTAAACATGTGGGTCCTAACATAGGAGAGAAGAGTTAAATGTTAAACAAAAATTTATTCATGAATCCAAATGAAAAAAGAAATAAATATTAGAGACCTATCAATTATTGTCCATAAATTTGAGGAACTAGAAAGGTATTTATTGTGAATAATAAATAAATAAAACAACTTAAAGCGCGTTTATTATATTATTTATTTTATTGAGTAAAATGGGTGTAGGAGTGTAGCCGTTGCACTTGTCTAACGCTCCCTCTCTCTTTTTTTCTTTCTCTATAGCTGTTCTTCACTATATCTTTCTCTCTACCCTCACACACACCACTCAGTAAAACGCTGTTCAGCATAGCCTTTTCCAGTGACCCATTTGTTTATTCTCAATTTTCCAGTTGAATTTCAACTGCAATAGTTAAATTGCGATTTCCCCCACCGGAAACCCTAGCCATTTCTAGATGGCCCACTTGTAAATTCGCAATTTTGTTGCTGAATTTCAGCTGTGTTTGATAGTTTCTTTCCATCTTCTCTGCCAATTTTGGGGAAAAAAATGTCAGAACTCGATCTGTCCAAGAAAGTAGCCGATAGGTATCTCAAGCGAGAGATTCTGGGTGAAGGTACATACGGGGTTGTGTACAAAGCCATCGATACGCAGGTAGCTTTTTTCGAATGTTTACCTTTGTTCTGTTCGAAAAACAAAGTAAAAGAACAGCTATGAACAAAATTAGGACGATGTTTTTAGGGAAATATGTTTTTCTATGGATTGTAAGAATTGGGTCTGAATAAAATTTGGAACTTGGAAAGGAGTTGAAATCTGTTGTATTGAAGGTTGGTTGAGAAAATCTTTGGGTAAGAGAAAAATAAATCTTCGTCTAGAACCTTAATGTGGAAAGTGAATGTATGCATTTTAAAGTTGTTTAAAAACGGATTTGGTAAAACTATGCATTTTTTGTGGTAACTTGCAATTGGGTATTCCAGTTTCCGTTTATTGTTCTTTTTGTGTTGGTGGTGGCTACTATTTGATTTTATTGCACTGGGTACTATTTGATTGTATTGTGGAATTATGGCTGCACACGTCTTCATGAATTGGCCTTTTATTTAATAATGATGATGATATTACAATGGTACGGTTATTATTGTAGTTGTTATCTTGTGGGCCTTCTAATTATAATGTATTCATTGCATGGACAGACAGGGCAGACTGTGGCTATTAAGAAGATCCGGCTTGGCAAGCAGAAAGAAGGGGTCAATTTTACAGCTCTGAGAGAAATTAAACTGCTTAAGGAGCTCAAAGATCCAAACATTATTGAGTTGATTGATGCCTTTCCACATAAAGGAAATTTACATCTTGTGTTTGCCTTCATGGAGACAGACCTTGAAGCTGTTATACGGGACCGGAATATTGTTCTTTCACCTGGTGATATAAAATCTTACCTTCAGATGACACTTAAAGGCCTTGCTGTTTGCCACAAGAAATGGGTGTTACATAGGTAGATTATGTTACTTACATGTTCATTCTAAGTCATTACTTGCGTTTAGTTCTGAGCTCAGAGGTTTTGTTATGTATTTTCAGGGATATGAAACCAAATAATTTATTGATAGGATCTAACGGACAACTGAAACTTGCGGATTTTGGTTTAGCTAGGGTATTTGGAAGCCCAGATCGCAGATTCACTCATCAGGTTTGCTTCTTTATGCACAATATGTTGTGAATCCTTTAAGTATGCAAGAGTAATCCCTGCAACTAATGACTTTGGAATTGGACCGGTTTCTTTAATTAATATCAGCATTCTGAGTAAACTGTGAATTTAAATAAAACTCAAACAATCAGTTAATTATTTCACTTTCTTCATATTCTTCCATAATAAAACTAGTAAAGTTTCCTAGAATTTGGATGGTTAGAATTTGCATGATTGGAAAATAATTCTCCATAATCAAATTTAGTGTTGTATGATGCTTTAGTTCAGATTTGTATGAACACACAATGTAAGTCAAGCTTCGTTTACCATGAAATCTGTATTATTACTGCCTGATTTTGGCCCAAAACTTAAAAAAAATAAGGGAAGGAAAAAGAAATATTATGGGTAAAAAAGTATGGACATGTAATTAGAAGTAGAAGTATTCTAGATTTTTGGTGAACATGTTTTAGGATGGTGGTTCTTTAGGATAAACAATTATTTCATTTCCTGAAGAGTGGAGTACTTTTTGTGGAGTCAGTAAAAGATTACTTATCAGCCTCTCTGTAACAAAAGTGTTTCTTATGAATATCATGTCTTCATTGCCTCCTCTAGATATTAGCATCCGTGTACCATTTAACTTATTAAGTTTCATTCTTATGTTTGTACCTTGAACTTCTCTTAATTGGTATGCACTTTTGACACTAATACATGAATAGGTGTTTGCAAGGTGGTATAGAGCACCTGAACTATTATTTGGTACCAAGCAGTATGGTCCAGGGGTAGATGTTTGGGCCGCAGCCTGTATTTTTGCTGAACTTCTTCTTCGTAGACCCTTCTTGCAGGTAAGCCAATATTGTCATGATGATTATGATGAACTAGTAAGCAAAGGATATATATTCACGTTTTGTAGGTTAAAAATTAATCAGTAGATCCCAAAACTATTTGGGAACTTTTAATTATGTCTAAACTCAAAAGAAAATTCTGGAATTCATGGATTTTTTCTAGGAATTTGACCATTTGCATGAGAAACTATTAAACCATTTTTTGTGTGTGTATGATATTAACTATTTGACTTCATCTTTTAGTTCAAATTGCACTCTGAATAAAAAAACCTTTAGAAACTGTTTTACTGCTTAGAAGCTGTTGGATATGGTATCTACATTATTGACACTAACTTTTTCTTCCATGTTATTCCTGTTCTGATAATTCTTTTATGTCACTGATTTACTTTTTAATTTCAGAGTGTGTATTGTTTTTGTGTACTCAGCTATCCTTCTTCTGGTGATTTCATGAGTTTGTGTTTGTGATTTGGTAGGGTTCAAGCGATATTGATCAATTAGGAAAAATTTTCGCAGCATTTGGAACTCCATCTCCTTCTCAGTGGCCCGATATGATCTACCTACCTGATTATGTTGAATATCAACACGTTCCTTCTCCACCTTTGCGTTCTTTGTTTCCAATGGCAAGTGACGATGGTTTAGATTTGTTGTCAAAGATGTTTACCTATGATCCAAAAGCTAGAATTTCAGTGCAGCAGGCATTAGAGCACAGGTATGTACCGTGATTATTCTCTTAAGAAAAATAGTTTCTTTCCTTTCTTGTTCCCATTTTTAATCTCTGCCCTTCCATTTTAGGTACTTCTCTTCTGCACCTCTGCCCACAGATCCTGTTAAACTTCCAAGACCTGCTCCTAAGAAGGAATCTAAGGTTTCGGATGTAATTTCAAACGACGGTCCTACGGTCTTGTCACCTCCTAGAAAGTCTAGGAGAGTAATGCCAGGGCGTGATGGGTCTGAAGGCAATTCTTTGCAAGGAGATAAGTTTGATGATAGTGTTAATGTCAGACAGGCAGCTGCTGATAATACAGGCAAAAATGAACCAGTTCCAATGTCCCTAGATTTTTCTCTTTTTGGATTGAAACCTCCAAATAGACCTACAATTACCAGGTAAAACATGTTGATCCTCCGATCATTTCAAAGTGGCCTAATAGTTTGTAATCAAGGCTCTATATACTATGTTAAATATTTGAGTATAAAATTGAATCTACAGGAAGAGTGTGAAGTTCATAAATTGTGCTAAATTTAGATGATAGAGCTATGTGATAGCAGCAATGCTATCAGTTGTTACACCTTATTTCTGTGCTAAACTTCTTATGTGGCAACTTACACTTTTGCAACCATTTTTATTTGCAACCTTCTGCATGACTAGGATTTTGGAGACCCAAAATGCTGTTAGTGTGAGTGAGGTGTTAAATATTTTTACTCTATATGTAATCCATCAAGAGTATCATGAGAAGCTTAACGGGGAAGGGAAGTGTAGAATGTGCAATTTTGTTTTTCTCTATCGGAGTTGAATAATGAAAGTGTGTGCTAAATTTTGTCTTTCAATTTATATTTGTAAGTGCTATTTAATTGATTAATTTTATCTCTTGTTCTGCAGTGCTGACAGATCACATTTAAAAAGAAAGTTAGATCTAGAATTTTAGCAACCAGGATGAAATATTCTATGGTTGCATCAGTACATCAAGAAAAACACTGCTTATCAGCTTCGCTTGTATGTCATTCCTTCCTTCTCTCTCTGCGTGAAGCTACTATGATTGTGTTGATTTTTAAAGGAAGAAGAACGTAGTAGTGACAGCGGAATAGCATCTCACTTATATAGTAGTTCAAGAGAGTTGAAAGTAACTATCATAGATTAAAAAAATAAGCAACCGTACTCTTTGGATCCCTTTGCTCTGAATTTTTTATTCTCAGCATTCAACAGAACTTGTATCTCTTCATGGATGCCTTGGTTGAGGGCTTTTTCTTGAGCCCCTGTCTGACGCTTGACAAAGTAATGGTGGGGAAAACTGGATGTTAACATTGATTTGTTATTCAACACAAAGAGAAATTATTGTTTACACTCAAAGTGTATAATATGTATTTTCTTGGGGGGGTTTCAAATAGGTTTTGCACTGATCAATTTTTATTCTGTAGACATTGTGGTTGATTTTGGCTGATTGCATGCTATTCTGGCGTGCTGTGTTTGGTCCGTATTGGTTTCAAATGTGCAGAACCTTGGTTCAGTTTTTGTTTAACAAGCTAATGATTTTGACATTCATTTCCGTGTGTGCTTAATTTACTGTCTTATTGCACTGTGTGTTAATTAAAGCATGGATAATGATATTTAGACAACATTTTTTGACAATATTTGAACATCATTTATGTGTCATTATGTGATTAGTCCATGGTAATATTTATGATTATTATTATTGATTGTGGAGTAATTTTGGATCAATTACAGAACGACACGTAGATGATATTCAAATGTTATAAAAAAATATTATTTAAGTATTATTTTCCTTAAAGCATTGCTTATGTTTCTCATAGTAGTTTTAGATGGAGATGCTGTCATGCATGTTTGTGTGCAATTTAATTTTGAAAAAAAAATGTATTGTTTTTCGAAAGTTGTTTCAGAAAGTTAGGAAAGAACAACAATTATATAGATAATCACAACCAGCTGATGCAGAAAATGTTTTTAAGGTAAAAAGGAGTTTATAATATTTTTGTAAAGAAAAAAACTATAATCTTTATAAAAATTTGTAACATTGTAATAACAAATAAAAACACCTAAATTTCTACAAATCATAATTGCTAAATGTTATAGAACTTTTCGTTCTCATTACATATTCCTTTTTTCACAAAAGAATCATTGTAGAGAAACTTCTTTTAACTATTGCGTTATCACTGATAAAATATAATCACTATCCAAAACAAAATCAATTAAATAACAATTAATTTTAGGGACAAAAAATAATTAGTTATTATAGTAATTAATTAATTTTTATCTCTAAAATTAATTATTATTTAAAATTTTTTGTTGTTAAGAATTAAAAATAAATATAAAATAAATAGTTGAATATGTTAATTTTTGGATAAGTGTTGTATAAATACTAATTTATTCGCACATCATTTTCCAAGAGATTTGCATGTACCAAATTGGGATAATGATGTACGGGATTTAAAATATATAACATCATAATTCAACTATGCACTGTCAAGATAATATAAGGATAAATCATTGTGAAATATTAAAATAAATTAACATTTTAAAAAATTTATACACATAACATCATAGTTCAACTATGCACTGTGTAAAGATAATACAAGGATAAATCATTGTGAAATATTAAATTAAATTAACATTTTAAAAAATTTATACACCCATATTAACAAAATAAATTAACCTTATATAAAAGAATAAAATAAATTAAAAATTTAATTATTTTTAAATAGTTCAATTTAGAAAGTCACAGTACCAAACTAGGTTTGAGTCCAAGCAGATAAGTTATTGACATCATTCTCTATCTAAAACCTTAAGACAAGAAATCTTTAAATATTTCGTGTTTACATAATGTTCTACTTTCTTATTTCTATCTAATATGGTCTTTGAGTATTTCATGTTTATACAGTGCTCTACTTTCTCATTTCTATCTAATATAAACTTAAAATCATACTTGGATTTCCAACAAAGCATTCATAAAAACTTACTTAATTTCTTTTCATCACTCAATATATAATATTTTTTAAATTTTAAACGTTAGAAAACTAGTGTAATAAATGAATTCTTCATTTCTCTTTGTAAATTGGAATTCTCTTACTATGAAATAACAATTTAATTCTTCAAAGTCTCATATTCCATCTTGAAATTCCTCCCTTTAAATCCGATAAAAACAATAACATTATTTTAATTTATTTATTACTTTACCATGACATTTTTTGTTTTCATTTTAATGTTACTTTTACTTCTCAGCAAATAAATATATTTTTTACTCACTTTCCTTTTTTCTTCACACATTTTATTTTACTTTATTTTCTTGCACCAGAATATAGACTAAAAGAAATTGAATCATAATTGCTCAGAAAACTGAAGGGTTATTGTTTTGACAGTGTGTGCTGCAAAGTTATAATTATGGTTATGCTTAAGTACATTGATGCTAAGTTTGAGATTCATATAATTAAGCAACATTAATTTTCTAAACTAAGTGCTCTACTTAGAACAAATATTGTTGAACTATGAAGCAACATTAACATTTTGGTCCTCAACTTTGGCTCCACTGTTTCTTACTCTTGCAACTGCCCTTTCTGCCTGAACAATGAACAAACTGATATTAGTTAAGGAACAACCACCAAAGAATCAAATTAAGAAAACTAATTACTTTAATCACTTACAATAAATTTATCTTAAATTACATATTGTTTTCTTAAAGTTCCCCTAATATAAATAAGGTGTACAATTGATGAAAAATAATTGCTTGAATATATGACATTTCAACACACTTGCTTGCTTCATTGTGAGATGTCACAAGAAAGACACTAAAACTTCGTTAGAACATATTCAAAAGATCTAGAATCACAAACAAAATTTCATTGAACACAGGTTTAAGACAAGTTCAATCCAATGAAACCAATTTGATAAAATTGTTAAGAAGTAAACTTTAAACTGAACTTAACTAAATAAAATCATTTGTTAGATGAAATTTGTATCCCCTTATATATTTTAAATTGATTTTATCTCTAATCAACATGAAATTTTCAACAAAAATAAGATCAAAAACCCAAAATTATATTAGTAGCACTAGAATTGATAAAAACTCTGATACTATGTTAAAAAGTAAACTTTAAACCTAATTGAATCTCACAAAACCGGCTTGTAAGATAAAAAATACACCCATTTATATATCCTAAATTGACATTATTTATAATTAATGTAGAAACTACCATTACATAAAACAAATTTTTAGTTATTTAAAAGGGAAAATGGACCATGGTCTTGTAGCAAACTTCCATCTTTTATGAGTATGTATCAGATTTTCTCTTTGATCATGTCTCATTCCTTAACTCTATCTTTTGAAAGATACTACCAATGACAAATCATTCAAGTTTTTGCAGTATCATATTTCTATCTCTGATAACAAATTGAGTTGAAGATAGGATAATTACTTCTTTCTCCCAATTGGCCTGTAAGATGAGAAGAAGAAAACACACCATTTGCACAGTAAGTGCTAATACAATCCCTAGAAATAGCCCCTGCACTCATCAAGAATCAACACATTAATACTTCATAGTTTCAGTTGTTAATAAATTACACAATGCTATTAGCTCAGCTACGAACCAGATTCTGAAGGATTTTGATATTTACTATAAGATCTTTTCTCAAAAGTTACATGGCTAATTTACCTGTCCCTTCAAGTGGAATACAAAAGATGAGACAACAGAAAAAGGAACACCCAAAATATAACAAGATCCTAGATTGATATATGCACCAAGTTTCTGCCAACCACATCCTCTGGCAACACCTGTTCATAATCAGTGAAAAAGTTCACATTCTATAATATAATGGTAATGTAAGAGAAATGATGGAATTGGATGAGATTGCTTTGTTTTCATTGAATCAGTTTAATGCAATTCTTGAACATTCAATCAACAGGGAAAGGAAAAAATGAACTTTTTGAACCTGGTCATTGAATGAACTTATTCAATACCTTGAAATGCTGTTTGAATTGAATCTACAAAGGCAGCACTTGCAACAATTGGCATCATGGAAGTCACATGTGTGAGAACTTCATGCACATTGGTAAATACACGCCCCCAAACTTTCAACAACGACATAAGGACAGAGAATTCTACAAGGCCCACCAAAAAGGCCATGAACATGGTGACTTTAACTGCTAAATATGCAGCTTTTGGTCTACCAGCACCTAATTCATTTGAGATCCTTGTACTGTTTGAGAGGTAACATGTAGTTAGACATGTTATGGTCAATAATATGCAAAATTCATATCTGACTGCATCATTACATATGGTATTACCATATGAATTTTTTATTATGTTTTGAAAACTGATGAACAGAATACAAACAATGCAATTCTCTAAGAAAGACTAACCTTCCAGCAGAGCTAACTCCAAATGGTACCATCCAAAATAGAACAGACGTGGTAAGACTGAGATGCAAAAAGAAATATAACTGATCATACATTAAGAAGGAAAGAAAGTGGGGTGTCGATTAAGAAAGATAAAAATATAATAGCATATTCTATACAGTATCCAGAACAAACATTAGCTTATCACTTCAGGTATAAAAAAAAACTAACCATATAGAAAGAACCGATGTTTCCAATTTCGCATTAGCAAGAGCACCAGACAAGATCACAATTATTTCAAACGTCCATGATTCTAAGCTGCAACATAACGATGCCATACAACAGAAGCAACAATCAGAATATCTCAGCATCAGTCATTTACATTCTAGTCACAAGGGAAGCGAAACAAGTTCTTACAAAGTAAGATTAAAGTAAATGTACATTGCCATCCTCCAAACATATACCCTTACTCTTTTATTTACTAGTCACATAACTTGATCATTACATAGTGATTATTGTTTTGTTTAAAATGACAAAAGCATGGCATGTATGGACTAAGTTGTGTGCATATTTTAATAGAATTAATTTTATGACAGGTAAAACTGACTTACTATGACATGTTTATGACATGTGTCCGCAGTGTTTAGCTGTGTCACAGAAAGAATGAACTTTCTATAACTCCCAGAACTATCACGCCATAATATTTGTCATAAGGTGTTCTTTTTATCTGTTATAAAAAGTCCTGTGTATAGCAGTAGTGTATGTTTAAAATGATGCATGAAAATGTACTCATTAACTATGTTGGTTGCAATGCTAAGTTGTTATATTCTATGAAAGAAAGCTGTGGTTCAGAAAACAAGAACTTACCACACCATGACTGCTGAAGGAAAGGCAAGTCTGAGAAATTTTGGGATGTTATGCAATGATTCCTTAGAGAAACCAGTCCAAGTTTGTTTGCACGAAGGGGAGAATCGAATGTAAAGTGCAAAGATTATGGTGTTAAACCAATTTGATATGCAAATTGCAATGGCAGATCCTTTGATACCAAGGTCAAGTTTTAGAATGAAAATCCAACAGAGAAGCAAGTGCAACAAGCTAGTAAGGCCAGTGGCTAGCACCATAGGAAAAACTATGTTTTGGGTTTGTAGGAACTTAGTAATGCATCTAAGAAGAGCATTGGCTGAAAGACTTGGAATCAAATATCTGGCATATAGTTGAGCTAGTTTTGCAACTTCTTTGTTTTGATGAAAAAGCACAAGAATAGGCTCTAAGTATACCCACATAATGGACACTGGTATACTGACAAGGATAAGAATCACCATGGCTCCTTGGGTGTGCACACCAAGCATGTGATACTGCTTTGCTCCATATGCTTGACCACAAAATGTGTCCAATGCACTTGATAGACCCATCTAAGCAAATTTAACCATCAACATTAGTCAAAAACATGTGTATAATAATCACATATATAATATAAAACATGTGTTGTGCTATTTGATAATAAGGAATCACTCATTCTATTAAATCAAATTGAAATGTAATAAATTTAAATTAATAATGTAAAGAATTTAAGTGTGAAATTATAAGTTTATTGGGAAAAAAATATTATTATTAACAATATGTATAAAAAGATATCTATAAACCTATATATTATATTAAAGTTTTAGGTTAAAAAATGTTAAAGTATTATATTCTCTGTAAGATTAATTGAACATTAATTTGATTTGGTTTGAGATATTAAACCCTAAATTAAAACAATCTATGCACATCAACTAGCAGACAACCTTAATAATTATGCACATCAAGATAGGAAAAAGATGTTTAGGTTTTGAACAGGGAAGAACCTAGAAAACAGACATTCTTTTTGCCCATCCAACAAGACATTAATAACATGTTTGAGTTCCAACACACACCAAACTAAAAATTACTGGTACAGGACTTATTAATAATAATAATAGTTACAGTTTTAATCCATTTCTGTAATTCAAATTATTCTCTTTATTTTTTTTAGGGGTTAATTGTTTTGAAAGATTTGTTTTTTAATTCAAAATTATAATTACTCTTTTACTTTTTACAACAAGTAGAAATAAAAATAACAAATAAAAAATACAAGAATTTATTAAAATTAAAAAAATTATTTATCTTTTTATTTATTTTAAAAAAACTTAACAACATTTAAAAAGAGCGTAGAGTGAAAAAAAGTGATCTCTCCAAATAAATTCAAACTCACATTCAACCCAGATTCTTATCAACTTGTGTATATCTACAATTGTAAAATAAACAGTGTTAGAACACATTCTACCAGTATATTAAGATCATAATCTGATGTTCAAAACTCTGACTGCTCAAGCAAAAAACTATAAAAAGGATCTGTCATAAACTTGGTGCATGTTCTTTTCCTCTTAATCAACAATGAAATTTGAATTTATATAGTTTTATACATTTTTCTTGTTTGAGAAAGATATATCTTCAGGAGTTATGCAAAACTTGGAAATTGTGTGGTTGAGAAAGAAAACTTCCATATATGAAATATAATTATGCAGAGTAATTATAATTAACATGCATGTATAGATCTCATATGGGAAAACATTCTGCAAGAAGTTGGTAAACTATAACACAGAGAAAATGGTGTAAACTTACCATGACATTGAAACCAGTAGAATTTACAATTGAAGTAGACAGAGATACAGCAGCCAAACATATCTCACTCAAATGACCTACAAACATGAGAGATATAAGCTGCAAACTGAACTGAAACACACACACAAATATCATAGGTCCTGCCAACCATAGTTGTTTCTCTGCTTCTTCTTTCATCTCCTTTCTCCATAACCCCATTCTCTCTTTCTCAATATAATGAGACAATTTTCCCCAACAACACTACTATCTATATAAACAAAATCCTAGTATGGTAAAAAATTAAATAAATTTTTACTTTTATTAAATTGATATAAATACATTAATATATAACATTAATTAGAATCCTGTAAAACTTTAGGGTTACAAATAGTTAATAAACTGTAAGGGGAAATTTTATTGAAACAGAATGCAACAGTAAAATCTGTGAAGTTGGTTTACAACTGGAATAAGAATGATACAATTAACACTATAGAAAAATTCAACTACTCTTCTATCCAGAATTCCCCAGAATGTATGGTTCTATCAGAGTCATGCTCTTCTCACCGAACAAAATCCTTTAATAGCACATTCTTCTCTTTATGTGCTCTTCCTTTTTTCCACGTGTCCATTCTCACAGTTTTTTCTTCCACGTGCCCCTTCTTAGCAGGTGTATTTCTCCCATATCTCCTTCACTTGTTACAACCCCTTTATGAGCAACCTTGTCCTCAAGGTTGAAGTGAGGATAAACTTGTTGAAATTTCAATAATATCTTGCCAAGTAGCTTCCTTAGGTAGTGCCATTGAACCAACACCTGTTGGATATCAGTGTATGACTCTTGTATCTAGCACTTTCATTAGACTTATAATAGGTCCAAACAAAAGTTAACGGTACGTATGGTTGGGACTGATTTCCCACAAACTTTTTAAGCAAAGAAATGTGAAAAACAGGATGAATTCTAATTGTCTGAGGCAGCTTTAACTTGTAAGTTACTGCATGCATCAATCTTCTCCACTACTTCAAATGGAACAAAGAACCTCGTGCTTAGTTTTTGATTCTTTTTAAGAATCACAGAGTTTTGTCTATACGGAGATCACCAATTTGCTGGTGTAACTTTTCTTTTCTTATCAGCTTGAATTTTCATGTAATTTTGAGCTCTATTGAGATTGTGCTTAAGCTGTTGCAGCAGTTTGTCCCTATTGCTTAGAGACTCTTGAATAGTAGAAGGATCTTTAGCAGACCAAAAACAGTTCTAAAAGGACTCATTTTTATTGTGTGATGGTAAGAAGAATTAATACTAATATTGTGCCCACGTTATTGACTTCAACCTTAGAAAATTTGTGTAATAAATGAATGTCTTCATTTCTCGTTGTAAATTGGAATTCTCTCACTATGAAACAACAATTTAATTCTTCAAAGTCTCATATTCCACCTTGAAATTCTTCCGTCCAAATCCGATAAAAACAATAACATTACCATGACAATTTTTTTTTTTCATTTTAATGTTACTTTTACTTCTCAGCAAATAAATATATTTTATTTTATTTTCTTGCACCAGAATATAGACTAAAAGATATTGAATCATAACTGCTCAGAAAACCGAAGGGTTATTGTTTTGACAGTGTGCTGCAAAGTTATAATTATGGTTATGCTTAAGTACATTGATGCTAAGTTTGGGATTCATATAATTAAGCAACATTAATTTTCTAAAATAAGTGCTCTACTTAGAACTAATATTGTTGAACTATGAAGCAACATTAACATTTTGGTCTTCAACTTTGGCTCCACTGTTTCTTACTCTTGCAACTGCCCTTTCTGCCTGAACAATAAACAAACTGATATTAGTTAAGGAACAACTTCCAAAGAATCAAATTAAGATAACTAATTAGTTTAATCAGTTACAATAAATTTATCTTAAAGTTTTCTTAAAGTTCCCCTAATATAAATAAGATATACAATTGATAAGAAATAATTGCTTGAATATATGACATTGCAACACACTTGCTTTATAGTGACACATCACAAGGAAGACACTAAAACTTTCTTAGAGCACATTCAAAAGATCTAAAATCACACTTGTCAAAACAAAATTTCATAGAACACAGGTTTAAGACAAATTCAATAGTGTAAAACCAATTGATAAAATTGTTATGAAGAGAACTTTAAACTCAAATTAATTATATAAAACCGACTTATTAAGTAAGATTTGCATTCACTTATATATTCTAGATTATATATTCTAGATTATCTTATGTTTAGTGGACTTGAAATTTCTAACAAAAATAAGGTCCAAAACCCAAAACTATATCTGTAGAACTAGAATTGGTTAAAAGCTCCAATGAGTATATAGTATGGAAAAGATTTAGGGCTTTGCAGTATTTATCAAATACCAAACTAGACATTTTGTGCTCTCTAGCTAGAATCAGCCAATATATGCAATCACCAAAATCACTTCACTAGCAGTACATACAACGAATCTTGAGTTATTTAAAGGGGAAAATGGACCATGGTCTTGTAGCAAACTTTCATCTTTATGAGTATGTATCAGATTTTTCTCTTTGATCTTGTCTCATTCCTTAACTCTATATTTTGTAAGATGTTACCAATGACAAATCATTCAAGCTTTTGCAGTATCATATTTCTATTTCTGGTAATATCCATAATTGATAACAAATTGAGTTGAAGATAGGATAACTTACTTCTTTCTCCCAATTGGCCTGTAAGGTGAGAAGTAGAAAACACACCACTTGCACAGTAAGTGCTAATACAAGCCCTAAAAATAGCCCCTGCACTCATCAAGAATCAACACATTAACATTTAATAGTTTCAGTTGTTAATAAATTACACAATGCTATTAGCTCAGCTAAAAACCAGATTCTGAAGGATTTTGATATTTACTATAAGATCTTTTCTCAAAAGTTAAATGGCTAATTTACCTGTCCCTTCAAGTGGAATACAAAAGCTGAGACAACAGAAAAAGGAACACCCAAAATATAACAAGATCCTAGATTGATGTATGCACCAAGTTTCTGCCAACCACATCCTCTGGCAACACCTGTTCATAATCAGTGAAAAAGTTCACATTCTATAATATAATGGTAATGTAAGAGAAATGATGGAATTGGATGAGATTGCTTTGTTTTCGTTGAATCAGTTTAATGCAATTCTTGAACATTCAACCAACAGGGAAAGGAAAAAATGAACATTTTGAACCTGATCATTGAATGAGCTTTTCAATACCTTGAAATGCTGTTTGAATTGAATCTACAAAGGCAGCACTTGCAACAATTGGCATCATGGAAGTCACATGTGTGAGAACTTCACGCACATTGGTAAAAACACGCCCCCAAACTTTCCACAACGACATAAGGACAGAGAATTCTACAAGGCCCACCAAAAAGGCCATGAACATGGTGACTTTAACTGCTAAATATGCAGCTTTTGGTCTACCAGCTCCTAATTCATTTGAGATCCTTGTACTGTTTGAGAGGTAACATGTAGTTAGACATGTTATGGTCAACAATATGCAAAATTCATATCTGACTGCATCATTACATATGGTATTACCATATGAATTTTTTATTATGTTTTGAAAGCTGATGAACAGAATACAAACAATGCAATTCTCTAAGAAAGACTAACCTTCCAGCAGAGCTAACTCCAAATGGTACCATCCAAAATATACCAGACGTGTTAAGACTGAGATACAAAAGAAATACAACCGATCATACATTAAGAAGGAAAGAAAGTGGGGTTTCGATTAAGAAAGATAAAAATATAACAGCATATTCTATACAGTATCCAGAAAAAAACATTAGCTTGGCACTTCAGATATCAACAAAAAAACTAACCATATAGAAAGAACCGATGTTTCCATTTTCCCATTAGCAAGAACACCAGACAAGATCACAATTATTTCAAACGTCCATGATTCTAAGCTGCAACATAATGATACAATACAACAGAAGCAACAATAAGAATATCTCAGCATCAGTCATTCACATTCTAGTCACAAGGGAAACGAAACAAGTTCTTACAAGTTTAAGATTAAAGTAAATGTACATTTGCCATTCTCCAAAAATATACCCTATATTACATTACTCTTTTATTTACCTGTCACATAACTAAGATGACTAAAGAGTGATATTTATTTTGCTTCAAGAGCTAAATTGATGACAAAAGCATGGCTTGTATGGACTAAGCTGTGTACATATTTTAATAGAATTAATTTTATGACAGGTAAAACAGATTTATCATGACAGTATTAGTATCATAGTTAAGAGAGTCATAGAAAACTCATCCTTTCTATGATGTTACAAAAACCTATTACTATCATAGAAAGTCTGTTTTACCTATCATAAAAAGTTTTGTTTATAGTAGTGTATCTTTAAAATGATGCATGAAAATGTACTCATTAACTATGTTGGTTGCAATGCCAAGTTGTTATATTCTATGAAAGAAAGTTGTGATTCAGAAAACAAGAACTTACCACACCATGATTGTTGAGGGAAATGCAAGTTTGAGAAATTTTGGGATGATATGCAAAGATTCCTTGGAGAAACCAGTCCAAGTTTGTTTGCACGAAGGGGAGAATCGAATGTAAAGTGCAAAGATTATGGTGTTAAACCAATTTGATATGCAAACTGCAATGGCAGATCCTTTGATACCAAGACCAAGTTTTAGAATGAAAATCCAACAGAGAAGCAAGTGCAACAAGCTAGTAAGGCCAGTGGCTAGCACCATAGGAAAGACTATGTTTTGGGTTTGTAAGAACTTAGTAATGCATCGAAGAAGAGCATTGGCTGAAAGACTTGGGATCAAATATCTAGCATACAGTTGAGCTAGTTTTGCAACTTCTTTGTCCTGATGAAGAAGCTCAAGAATAGGCTCTAAGTATACCCACATAATGGACACTGGTATAGTAACAAGGATAAGAACCACCATGGCTCCTTGAGTGTGCACACCAAGCATGTGATACTGTTTTGCTCCATATGCTTGACCACAGAATGTGTCCAATGCACTTGATAGACCCATCTAAGCAAATTTAACCATCAACATTAGTCAAAAACATGTGTATAATAATCATATACATAATATAAAACATGTGTTATGCTATTTGATTATAAGGAATCTCTCATTCTATTAAGTCAGATTGAAATGTAATAAATTTAAATTAATAAAAGTAAAGAATTTAAGTATGAAATTATAATTTTATCAGAAAAAAATATATTAATATGATTAATATATATAAAGAGATATCTATAAACCTATTATATTAAAGTTTTATGTTAAAAAATGTTAAAGTATTATATTCTATGTAAGACTAATTAACATTAATTTGATTTGGTTTGAGATGTTAAACCCTAAATTAAAACCATCTATATCAACCAACAGACAACCTTAATAATTATGCACATCTAGATAGGAAAAAGTTGTTTAGGTTTTGAACAGGAAAGAACCTAGAAAACAGACATTCTTATCACCATCCAACTAGACATTAATAAAAAGTTTGAGTTTCAACGCACACCAACCTAACCTAAAAATTTCTGGTACAGGACTTAATGATAATAATAATTACAGTTTTAATGGATTTCTGTAATTCAAATTATTCTCTTTCAATATTGTTTTGAAAGATTTATTTTTTTATTCAAAATTATAATTTCTCTTTTACTATGTAAGACAAGTAGAAATAAAAATAACAAATAAAAAATACAAGAATTTATTAAAATTAAAAAAAATTATTAATCCTTTTATTTATTTTAAAAAAACATAACAACATTTAAAAAGAGAGTAAAGTGGAAAAAAGTGAAATCCCCAAATAAATTAAAACTCACATTCAACCCAGATTCTTATCAACTTGTGTAAATCTACAATTCCAAAATGAACAGTATTGAACACACACACACACACACATATATATATATATATATATATATATCAGTATATTAAGATCATAATCTGATATTCAAAACTCTAACAGCTCAAGCAAAAAACTATAAAGGATCTATCATAAACTTGAAAAATGAATTATTTTCTTCTTAATCAAGAATGAAATTTGAACTTATAGTTTTATACATTTTTCTTGTTTGAGAAAGATATATCTTCAGGAGTTATGCAAAAACCTGGAAATGGTGTTCCATATATGACATATAATTATGCAGAGAAATTATAATAAACATGCATGTATAGATCTCATGTGGGAAAACATTCTACAAGAAGTTGGTAAACTATAACATACAAAAAAAATGGTGTAAACTTACCATGACATTGTAACCAGTAGAATTTACAAGTGAACTAGACAGAGATACAGCAGCCAAATATATCTCACCCAAATGACCTACAAACATGAGAGATATAAGCTGCAAACTGAACTGAAACACACACACAAATATCATAGGTCCTGCCAGCCATAGCTGTTTCTTTGCTTCTTCTCTCGTCTCCTTTTTCCATAACGCCATTTCTCTCTTTCTCAATATAATGAGACAACTTTCCCCAACAACACAATACTATCTATATAAACAAAATCCTCCTATGGTCAAAAAGTAAATACAATATTTATTTTTATTAAATTCATATATATACATTAATATATAACATTAATTAGAATCCTGTAAAAATTTACAGTTACAAAATAAATCTTAACACGTGTTCGTTCTCACATGTAGGTGCAGATTTTACTGTAATTTTTTGTTCAATATTGATAGCTTTTTGGTCTTAAAGGAGTGTTTTCTCATAAATCTAAATTTTCTCTATAAAATAAAAAAAAAAACAAGAAAAGACTGAATTTATTACGATGATACATCATATCATTAATTGCTATATGTTTTTATTCAGAAGCTTTAAATTTAGAATTTGGCATCTTCAGAAACTTCTTGAAAACAGATAAAAAATAGACAGCTTTTTGGTTCTTTGCATGGAAATGTGGCTTCGTGACGAAAACGTCGCGTTGACATAGTAGTGTTGTTGGAAAATAGTAAAGGAAAAAAAAAAGTTCTTAAAAAAAATACACGCATTTAATAACACACTAAAATGATATCATACTACATATTAAAATTTTAAATAAAAAAATTAAATAATTATTGAATGTTGTAATTATTATATGATTTAAAAACAATTCAAAGAGTAAACCGAGTTATAATGTTATTATTGAATGTTTTCAACTATTTTAACCAATTTAAAAAAAATTATTAATGTTATCATTAAATATTGAAAAAATTTAAACAAGCTATATTATTATAAGCTATAATGATATTATTAAATGTGGTAAACTATGTTACACAATAAATGTTTTGAAGCATTTTAAACAAATTTTATTTAACGTTTTAAACTATTTTAAATCACAATATAACTTTATAAGTAACATTTTACTCTAAATATTTATTATTATTATTATTATTATTATTATTATTATTATTATTTAAATATAGGTATATGATAAGATTGATAAGTTTTGAAACTATTAATTTAAAGGTTATATTTAAAATAAGATTTAATTAAACAATAATACAATGTGAAGTGTTAATTAGAAATATGTTATTATACCACATTATAAGTTCTTATATTAATATAAAGCAATTTAATACTTAATTAATGTATATAAGAATTTATGTAGTGTACATAAGAATTTATATAATATATATTAACATAAGAATTCATTTGTAGTAAATAATGACTAAAATTTCTCACTATAGATAAAAAAAAATATTACTAATTAAGTTATAACTGATTTAATTGTTATTCATACATAATTACCAAAATTAATGACTAACTGTTATTAGAGACCGAAATGACTACCCACTTAATTTTCAAAAAGTTAATATAATATTTACGAATAAATTTATCAAAATAATTTTGATAAATATGTGTATAAATAGTAATAATAATATATAATAATGAATGTATTCTTAGTTCAAAGGTATATTTATTACCTTAAGAAAGTTTCGAATTTGAAGATTTTTATTTTATTTTTTCTCTTAATCAAAAGAAAATATATCCTTATTTATATTTTTATTTTATTAATCCTCGCATTGAAATAGACAGATGCATGGAAGAGAAATGGCTAAATGACAAAAAATCATTATAAAATTAAGGCAATTTTTAATTTTTGAAAATATAGTGAAAATTTTATATTGGGCATTGATGGGACCAACTTTATCAAACAGAGAGACTTATATGATTGGAGATGATGACCTTGAAAAGGGCATCAAAAGCATTATCGTCCAAAAATGTAGCATTGAATATGATGCAACATCACAATAGTTGCCAAAATACAATATCTGATCATATATCTCTACATGAAAAAAATAAATGGGGATAAAAATATATTAATAAAATTGTTATGTTATTCACAATATAATTTTAACAAGTTAAAAATTAATTAATAAACTTATATTACATGTTTCAATATGAAATATTCGAGTGCACTATGTCATGTTTTCTTATGACTAATTAATAATTAATGTGCTATTAGTCCACCATTCAAGAAAAATATGTTTATAATTGGCAATTTAAAGATTTTAAATTAAGTAAGATGAATATCATTAATAGTCAATTAATATGATATTTATAAAAATTAACGAATTATATTGTACAAAAATATATAATATTAATGGATTAAGGATAGTTAATAGACTTGACTATATTATATATATATATATATATAAATAACTGTCTTTGAAGATGATTAAAAATTTTACAATTCAATTGATAATTAAATCAAATGAATTGAATAATTTAAACTACTTTCATAATTTTAATTAAATATATATATTAGTTGAACCATTTATTTACGGAACTCATTTATTTACAATAGTTGAACCAACGTTTTATTTATATATTTTTGTTAAGGATTATTTAAAAAATAATTGTAAAAATTAAAATGTACACTTACATGACAAATACATATTATATTATTAAAAATTTATTTAACAACATTTTAATTTTTAAAAATATTTTACATAATTAAAAATAATAAATAATTATAATAAAATATTAATTTAAAATGATAAATCCGTGGTGATAGATCAAGTGACTTTCAATCCAACTGAAATAATTTAAAACGTTTGTTAAGTTTGAATTTATTTTGACCTACAATTAAAAAATTATATATTTTTTTTCTAGTCCAATATAACTTAAACTCACAGTGAGCATAAATAAATTTCATATTAAAATTTGTTTTGAATCCTTTTAAAATTAAAGATTATATTAAGAGAAACTTATCCACTATGAAGTGTGTTGAAATTTATTTTGACCTACAATTAAAAAATTATATTTTTTTCTAGTCTAATATAACTTAAACTCATAGTGGGCATAGGGTCCCGTTATTTTGACATCCATAATTTAACACACTTTTGACATCGACAGGTGTCAAGCTCCCATTGGTGGTTTTTAATTTTTAATTTTTTTAAAAAAACTTGTCTTCGAAAGTGTAAATGGTTTCAGAAAATTGCATTTCCATCTCTACTCCTTCTCTGTTTCATTAGAAACCGAAGCTTCTCTCTTCATTTTCACAAAAAAAGCTCCTCCGTTTGCGTCTTTGTTCTCGTTGCCTCTGTTCGCAGTTCGTTCTCGCTCTCATTGTGGGTGTTCGAAGTTGGTTCCCGTTGTGGGTGTAGGTTGTTTGCAATTCGTTCTCGTTGTGTTTGTGGGTGTTCGCAGTTGGTTCCCGTTGTGGGTGAGGGTGTTCGCAGTTCGTTCTCCTCGTGGGTGTTCGAAATGGCAAGATTATTGAGTCAAGTGAAGTTTTGCTATCTCTGGTGTAAAAATGTGCCTTGTAATCGTTTCCAAGGGGGCTGTAAACGATTACGCGAGTCTAAAATGGTTTTTGGACATCCTGTTGAACTGAAGGAGCCACCAGTGAAAACGTAGGGGACCACAGCTGAATAACAGTGTGTTTTGACCCAAGTCCAGTGCCTTTAATTGTAATTTGATGTTTCTTGAGTAAGGAGTGCCTTGAACTTAATGTTTATGGACCACAGCTGAATAGCAGTGTGTTTTAACCCAAGTCCAGTGCTTTTAATTGTAATTTGATGTTTCTTGAGTGAGGAGGGAACCACCCATGGCGAGAATATTGAGTCAAGTGAAGTTTTGCTAGCTCTGGTGTAAAAATGTGCCTTGTAATCGTTTTGAAGGGGGCTGTAAACGATTACGCGAGTCTAAAATGGTTTTTGGACATCTTGTTGAACTGAAGGAGCCACCAGTGAAAACGTAGGGGACCACGGCTGAATAACAGTGTGTTTTGACCCAAGTCCAGTGCTTTTAATTGAAATTTGATGTTTCTTGAGTGAGGAGTGCCTTGAACTAAATGTTTTGGGACCACAGCTGAATAACAGTGTGTTTTGACCCAAGTCCAGTGCTTTTAATTGTAATTTGATGTTTCTTGAGTGAGGAGGGGACCACCTATGGTGAGATTATTGAGTCAAGTGAAGTTTTGCTATCTCTGGTGTAAAAATGTGCCTTGTAATCGTTTACAAGGGGGCTGTACGCGAGTCTAAAATGGTTTTTGGACATCCTGTTGAATTGAAGGAGCCATCAGTGAAAACGTAGGGGACCACAGCTGAATAGTAGTGTTTTTTACTGTTATTGAGTTCCTTAAATTGTAATTGGTTGTTTATATGTGATTATCAAGTGTTTAACTGTCCATTAAATATGTCATTATCTTACTACTTAACATTTTGTCAAATATAATACGCGAAACATTCAACCTACATTTAACATGAAACTATGAAATTCCCAAACGCAATTGTGTCATCCCAATTCGATCTACATGGACATTTCTCAGTAAGCCATTCATTTGAACAATGGTTGATGATTCCAGAGAGATTCGAACCCGCCACTACAAAACATTAAAATAAAATTTATTACTTACCAAAAAATAAAACAACTATATATAACACCATAACAAACGATTACCTTTAGGTTTCCGGACGCCATTGCAACTGCACATATTTCATACAAATAAATCAATGGCGGTGGATTAGGGTTCACAAAACACAAAAACAATAAATACAACAAAAATAGACTAGTGTTCGAGAAGCGAGACAGTGCGGAAGAGAGCGAAAAACGCTAAAGACACCCAAACCCAAAACGAAACAGAGCCACAACGCCAAACACACCTAAATGAGAAAGAGAGCTTACCGATACACAATGATTGCGAAAGACCTCTTTTGCTTGCCTTTGGATGAGACGACGCGTTAGGAAGCAATGTGTAAGGTGAAACGAATGGAGAGAGGAGACGACAGACAGAAGGCAAAGTGAACGAAGAATGAAAATGAAACCGCCAAAATTAAATTTCATATCTTCGGTTTTCCAAATTTACCCTCCGAAACATTTAAAAAGAGTTTCGTTTCTTCACCCAAACAGACCAATCCACATACACCATGTGGCTTGTGTCAAAACTGTGTTAAAAAAAAGGTGTTAACAAAACATTTTCCTATCCACTAAAGTAAAACAAAAAAGGCAAATTAAGGTTAAAATAGCACTAGAAAGAAGATAAAACTGTACAATCATACTAGCATATATTAGGTTCTACATCAATAACTTAAAAAAATAAAAGCTTATCATAAAATTACAAAACTTTCGAAAGTTAGAAGCTAAACTTAGTTTTCACCATCCTTTATACAACTGCACCAACATCTCCTAAAATACATCACTTTCTGATTTTTCATCTGTTCACATTGATAAAAGTGATTATCACACAAGAAAAACAACAAACACAAGCAAAATAGAAAGTAAGTTGATTTATAAAAGAAATAAACATATAACAATTTAGGTTTCATAAGAAATGTATAATACCATAGAAATCAAATATTATTTTACTCACTTTTTTTAGTAAAATAAGATGCTATACTTAGAAATTTAAATATCTAAAATAACATAATTTTATCATTTTAACTTTTATCAAAATATTATATATATTTTTTTAAAGTGATAGATCTCAACGAAGTCTATTACAATAAAAGAAGGACTTTCAATGCTACTTTGTTACAAAAAAAGATATGAGTCAAAAGAAATTGAAAGGTTTAAACAAATTAGTATTTAGCTTTATCCCTCACAGTGGAATAGCTGAAGTAAATTAGTAAATATTATTGTCAATAGTTGGAAAATACTGAAATCCATATGAGGAAATCAGAAGTTAGAAAAACCTTACAATACAATTAGATTAACAAAAAGAAAGATCAAAAGGTTGCATTCACAAAATGCTTTTAATGTTATTTGAATTTTTACATTGATTAATGAGTTCATATTAATATGTATTCATTTATGGCCTTTACTTGAATCAACAATGCCCAATTGATTGAAGATCACCCACCAAAAAAATAAATACAAAATGAAACACAATAAATACAAATATTTATAAAAAAAAAACCAAAATTAAAATATAAATTTTAATTTGTTTAATTATTTAATATATTAACTAATTTATCAACGTCCAAAAATAAAAAAATTAAATTAAAATTTATTTATTATACTTCTGTTACTTAAGATATTTCACGTAATATTTTTAATTTGAGATATATCGCAAAGTTATTCGAAAATCAGTTCACCCATTTCGAATATAAGTTTGATTGAAAAGAGTTCAAACTTCGTCCATAATTGATATATTTAATGTATAATTTTTTTTTATCAACACACATGGTTATTTTAAATAGAATTGTACGTGAAAAAAATTCAATGAAATTTGGAATTCGTAAAGCATCAATATTTTTACAATGGAGGTAATACAAATTGAGAATATATTGTTGCATATGTGATGTGACCAACTATGTCTAATTACCATGAAAAAAAGTTTTCTTTGTTATTGTGTATTAATTAGCATTGTATTTTTCTCTAATTAATTTGCCCTTAATAATGTGGCAACAACTACGAAATTATTTATTGTTAAATATGTTTCTATGTTTTTTTTACCTCGTATTCTGAAATTTAAATAGATACAAACATGTTCAATTAATTAGCAATAATACTCTTTTAATGAATATTTATGTGTGAATAAGGAGATATTAGAGTGAAAAATGAAATATTTGGTGTTAATAAAAAATATGGACGATTAAAAATACGCTTAATTAAGGTCATAAAAAAATTCATACTCTTTTGTTTTGAAAATCGGATTTGATTGGAGGACGAGATAGCTTAAAAAGAAATTATAAAATCTACCTATGGAAAACTTATTAAAGAATAAAAATAGAATTGAAAACTGGTTAAACTTGTTAAAATTGATGAAATTTTATTTAAAATGAATCAATTAAAAAAATACTCAGTAGTATTTTATTTAATAAATAAATAAAAATTAATTTAAAACATTTTTTTTCGTACCAAATGACTTATATCACTATATAAAGAAAAATACACTATTTGATAACTTTTCTGTATCATCTTCTAATAAAATAATTTTGCTTTAATAAATAAAACATAATTTATTTTTAATAAAATAAGTAATATATATATATATATATATATATTACTCATAATTTATTTTTAATAAAATAAGTAATATATATATATATATATATATATATTACTCATAAAAATAATAAAATAATATTATTGTAATATAATAAAAAGGTAAATACACGAAACCGCGTTTTCTGTTTAATAACAAATATTATTCAAATTTTAATTTCAATACATATATTTAATTTATATATGTATTTTAGAAGCTAAGCTGATATTTATAATAATTTTATAATATTGGTTTTGTCCAATCCAACTGAAGTTAAATTATTGGACCTTGAATGAATTGGCTTATCCCCACTTTAACAATGTAAGACACTACAAAAAGTTGAAATTATCGGTAGACATGTTTAGTCGCTAATATTCAAAATAGGTTGTTAATTTAATTTTGGTTTAATATTTTTGTAGTTTCTATTTATGTTTGATTAAAAGATTAAAAAAATAAAAGGTTTATGTAATTAAGCATGCATGTTCTTCTTGCATAGAAGACTTGATGGTTTTGGATGAGCAAAATCTGCAGAAACTCTTTCAATTTGAGGACTAAGTAAAGCACAATACCGACAAAAAAACTCCAAACAACACTTAAAGTAGTGAGTGAAACAATAATACAAACAAGCATAATGAAGTTTAGTGTTCATGTCTTTGGCAACCATGGCTAATTCATCCATGTAGACAATAAAAGTACCCCAAAAATTCCAATCGAAACCAACTTTAAAATCGAAACAAAAGAGAAGATGATAGTCATGGAAGATGGTCATGCGAATTGGGTTTCACAACTAGGATTCATCGTGATGGAGGTTGGGATTTTGATATGAGTTTTTGATATGATCTTCTACAGGTTGCTTGCATGATGAAGGAGGAGAAGACGCAACAACACACGTTGTGGTGAAGTTGGTATGCAAATCACAGCAACGTTAATGGGTTTAGGTTGTGAAGTGTTGGATGCAAACAAAGTCCCATATTAGAAAAAATAAGAGATGAACATGGATTTATATACACATAAAATACCTTTATTGATAAAAGATTTTTTAGAGTGGTACCAAAAACAAATCCGTGAAGATTTGATTTAAAACAATTTAACTGTAATAAAACCTTTAATTTTTTTTTTAAGAAATACTGCCAAATTGAAATCCATTAGTTATGTTTTCCTAAAAATATATTACTGATGGATTTGATAGTTAATAATTAGTGATAAAATTAATTGTCGATAATTATCAACAAAAATCCGTGAGGCCTTCAAGGAAATACTGACCAAACTCATTTTCCATAAAAACTCTTGCATTTCCATAAAAGCTGAAGAAAAGAGCTTCATACTCCCATGTTTTTCTTTTTATTTTATAATAAAATTTTCATATTATGGTAACGATGAGGTTTTTGATTAAAAAAAAAAACTCATAAAAGGAAATTCCCTTTATTAGTTTTTGTAATTTTTTTGGCTGACTTATTTACACAACACACCTTCCAAAATACCATTTTTTTTGTAACTTCAAAATTGAAAAGTTTGAATGAAAGAAAAACCTACAGTATTAAGTAAGCGCTCTATAAAAGCACCGTGTTCGATCTGCAATATTTTCAGCCATGAGTGTTTTCTTAAATAGAATGATCACATATTTGACTTATGAACTTTCTCTGTACTTTTTGTTGTAGACTAGCCATCCCTTTCTTTTTGACTTTTCTTTCCTTTTCATTTAATTTTTGAATTAAAGCAGCATTTCTGAAGTAAAAAAGGTAGAAGAAATGTTGATCTATAAATTGTGTTGCAAATGAAGTTCACAGCATGAAGTTGCGATTTCTGAGAACTGTATCTGTTTGTGTATGAAAATGGGTGAGACCTCAAAATCCACTGTCTTTCTTCTTCTTCTTCTTCTTTCTTTCGTCTTCCATGGTTAGCTCAGACATGATTCCAGGACGTGTTCAAAACAACCCTTTCATACTCATAAACGAAAACCTTATCCGCAGTGAGCTCTGTGATCTCCTAAAAATTATACCGATTAATGCTACCATTTGCAGTGCATTAGATCGTGTTGCAGACAACATGCATTCAACACCACAAACTATCTTTAACACTACACTCGGAATTTGTGGACTCAACCCCACGCTACCCTTCCCATGCAACTGACCCATACATATGCATGCATGGACATCCACATCCATCATCATTGTTTACAGTAAAGGACGTGATCCTGTTACGTTGATGCATATGTATATGCATGGTGGTGCATGCCAATGACAGAACTACATATATCTGTAATATTACCAATAAACGTCCTTGTTTATGGTATGTTAATTAATATCAATAATATATATTGCTATATATACAACTGATTCTGCTGGCTTTTAACTTTGCATGTTCTTCTCCTATATATATGCTTTTATATTTCTGTCTGTATGGACATATCAATATTATGTTTCTTTGTTTGTTTGTTTGAAACATTTAAATTATTTATAAAAAGCTTGTCAACTCTTTGGAAAGTTCACTCGTTCATGTTTGGATATGAAATGATAAATTTCATCTGCTCAAAGTTTTATAAAAGTATGTATATATTGTTAAACTATTCATTTCACATTGTAGAGTTTTCTTATAGGATTGTTTTTAAACCATTTTGTAGATTTAGATACTCTATATTGACAGTTTTATCATATCTCATATAAAGAATATAAATTACCCTCTTGAGATTTCAGTGAGTCAATGAAATTAAATAACAGGAAAATGAAAAGTTTGAAAATTTTGTTTAATGTGGACATTGTTTTTAGTGATTAATAAATGTTATTGAACATGTAAACCCTGTCTCTCATTATTTTGGAAAAATTTCTCATCAACCATTTGAGTTCCATTTTGGTGACTTAAAAGCTAATGTATATCAGCTTGGTCCCCTTTGCCTTTTACTCTTATAGCAGCCTTATTTGCCTGAAAAATCAAGACATTACACTATCAGAAAAAAAAGTTATTCCTTGACTTTACAAAATAATTTTACATTGTCATTTAATTACAAAGAACTATTCATGCTGAAGTTATTGACTTTTTTATACTGTTTGCTCTCAAAATCATATCTATAGGTACATATTTGCATGACTGTTACACTGTTAGTGCATAAACATTGAATTCTTATAACATATATTATTACTAAGATTCAAATTTGAAGGCAAAACTGAGTAGAAGGCAGGAGAACTTTACCTCTTTCTCCCAATTGGTGTGTAAGGTGACTGCAAGAAAACACAGCACTTGTATGCTGAGTGCAAGTACAATCCCTAACAAGAGCCCCTTTTAGGTTTTAAACCAATATCAGTCTAAAAGCATTAGGTCCAATTGAACAAGTTTAATACTAAGAAACATGGTAAAAGATGTGGGTTAAGTCTTACTTACCACTCCCTTCATGTGGAGGACAAAAGCTAAAAGGATTGAAAAGGGAACTCCAACAAGATAATATGATCCAAGGTTGACAAATGCACCAAGCTTCTGCCAGCCACATCCTCTGGCTATACCTTTTAATTTCACAACCCAAAGAATTAGCCATGGCCAAGTTCATGCAGGGATTTAACATAAAGTCTTCAGGTCAGTGGCATGCTGATGCTCATGCCTCTTCTTTTAGGCCATTGATAAAGTGGAATTCATTTTCCACCTCATAATTCTCGGTAAAACAGTCTTCAGAAATCATGCACAAAAGATAATTTTGATGCAAACTTTGATAGAATATTTGTTTGCTGGTTATCTCTGACATTTATCCTTTAGATAACAGCTGAGGCACTAAAAGAAGATTCCATGTTTAATAACTATGATTGGAGAGAAGTTGTATTGATAAGGCAGCTGATTAAATGATACTAGATATATTACGTTTTATCTGTTGAGACAATTTACACTTAGTTCCTCTTATGCTTTAGTGTTGTTTTCTTATCAGAATTGAATTTTCAGTCAGTAATTCACTTAACAATGATGATTACTGAATTCCAACTTCACTACTAAATGGAGAATAGTGCTAAAACAAACTTCAGAATTGCATCTAAGTTGTCTTTTATCTATTTATTTTGTAAGGGAAATCATGTCTCTTAAAATCCATAGTGTGTTTATTGAATACCTGAGAATGCTGTTTGAATTGAATCTACAAAGACAAGGCTTGCAAGAATTGGTGTCATGGATTCCACATAACTGAATAGTTCAGGTACATTGGTAAAAATTCGGCCCCAAAAGTTCCTTGTCAGCATAAGGAGAGTAAATTCTAAGGCACCAATGATAAATGACATTGATAAGGTGACTTTAACAGCTAAAAATGCAGATTTTGGACAGCCAGCCCCTAGTTCATTAGAGATCCTTGTACTGTTGAATGGAAATAAAATGTAATGACTCTGGTTAAACCAAACATATATTATAAAACAACTGAGAGATACACTTTGGTGATAGAGTTAGCTATACAGTTGGAATAGCAGGTACATTTTCTGCTCATGAATCATTTTCATTATACTTTTTTTTATTAAGCATGAAAAACTAACCTTGCAGCTGCACCAACTCCAAAGGGTATCATCCAAAAGAGCCCAGATGTTTGAAAACTGGGGATAATTAAGAAAAGTACAATCGATCATTGACAGAAACGCATGAACAACGGTGCATTCAAACTATCCATAGAATAGCACATCCCTAAACTCTTAACTCAAGAACTAACCATATAGAAAGTACTGAAGTTTGCAATGTTGGATTAGTAAGAGCACCAGATAGGAGTACCATCAGTTCAAAAGTCCAGGTCTCTAGGCTGTCACAAGGTAGTACCACAGAGGAGCAATTAGAACTTATAAACATTGGTTACTCATATATTATGAGTCACAAGGAATAGAAGTGATATTTTTCAAGGCATTATATAGTTGATGATGGAGAAGAACATTATTAACTAGTTTGATTGCAAGTTGCTATACATTTATGGAAGTCAATTTTTGTTGAAAGAGGGATATCAAATCATACCAGACCATGAGTGTTGAGGGAAAGGCAAGCCTGAGAAATTGAGGAATATTATGCAAGGATTTCCTTGAGAAGCCAGTCCAAGTGGTTTTGCAGGAAGAGGAGAGTCTGATGTAAAGTGCTAGTAGCATTGTGTTCAGCCAATTTGAAAGGCAAAATGCAATGGCAGCTCCCTTGATGCCAAGTCTAAGTTTAAGAATGAAAAGCCAAGAGAGAAGGACATGTGTTAAGGTAGTGAATCCAGAAGCTAGCACCATAGGAAGGACAATGTTCTGTGTTTGTAGGAATTTAACAAAGCAGCGAAGAAGAGCATTGGCTGAAAGGCTTGGAATCAAGTATCTGGCATATAGTTGAGCATGTGCTGCTATTCTTTTATCTTGATGCAGAACAACCAGAATAGGCCTCAAATATGCCCAAATGATGGACATTGGTATAGTAGCAAGCATGGTAACCACTATGGCTCTCTGCATGTGTATGCCAACCATATGATACTGCTTTGCGCCATATGATTGACCACAAAATGTGTCCAGTGCACTTGACATGCCTATCTAAATAACCAATCAACATAAGCAACAGATATTGATTTTTTGCATGGAGTAATGCAGATCCAAAAACAACTCTTTGGAGCAAATATATATAAATATATAAAATACATTTGAAAATACGATGGAACACAACATATTTCTATTTTATGGTAGGTATAAAATAGAACAGAACACGACATGAGGTTAAAACTTAAAAAGAAGGTACCATTTTGGTATGGTAGAAAACTGTCAAACAAAGATGAATTGCAGAAAATGGGATGCTTTATTCGTCTATTGCCGAATGCTAGCAAAATAACATGATTTTTTTTATACTACTTTCCTTTGCATTTTGCTTTTAACACAATCATTGGTTAAAGAAAGAAAAATTATCTTATACATGAAATGGAGTTTAAGTGAGAAAAGAAATGTAAGTATAAGAAATTTAATAATACATCCTGAAAAATGGTTGTTAAGATGTAAAAATATCTATAAGTAAGAGATTATTTGTTAATGTTGAATCAGGATGAGACCAAAAGTAGAAAATATGACAGAAAAGAAATTAGATGGGGTTACAGAAGCAGCTGCCTAAGGAATGAGCACACAAAGCTCGTAGGAGGATTATTAAATTATTCAATTTGACTAATAAAAGAAAAATCTCCTTAATATATATTTCCTGGTGTGACTCATGTTCTAGTCAACAAGGCAACTTTGAGAACAAATTGCACATTCCAAGAAATTTCCCTTCAATATATATATATATATATATAAGGTTGTAACCATCATTTACTCAACTCAATTAATAGAGCACTGTTAATTGTATTATACATTTAAAAATTCCATTGTACCACAAATAAACAGCTAGAACTATAAACATAAAACTAGCACATAATTTATGGTCATTGGAGTACATAACCATGTTATTCTTTCTTAATCTGTGTTCCTGGTCTGCACAAAAGGCTACACAGATCTGTAGCCACAGTCATCGAGAAGAGTCAACGACATTTCCCATTTGCTCTAAGAGGTATAAAGTATGTATGTTGAAATTAAAAATTAAAACCATACTGAAAAATGTTAGCAACTGAAAATGATGTGAACATACCAAGATACTGAAACCAGTTACATTTACAAATGAAGCAGCCAAAGAAGCACCTGCTAGAAGAAATTCATCCAAATGACCAACAAACATGAGAGAGATCATCTGCAAACTGTACTGAAACACGCACACAAACACCATTGGACCTGCCAGCCACAGTTGCTTCTTTGCTTCTTCTACAGTCTCCTTCCATGTGGCCATTCTTTCCCTCTTGATGAACTCTCTCAGACACCAACAAAGATCTTCACAACTTATACAAAAATGGTGGAGGAGCTCTTAATGAGGAAATAGGCCTCCCATTATTGTATGATCGTGGTCAACTTGAAAGGATAAAAGATAGACAAAGTTGAACTATTTTTTAATGCAAGTAGTGTTATTGGGAAACATTTACCTAACAACATTTTTTTAATGACAAAATATTACATTTAGATAATAATGAAATATATGAATGAAATAAATTTATAAAAAAGGATTTATATTTTAATACATATATAAGGCTCTTTTAGATTAATATTTGGAAATACATCTGAGAAATTTGAACCAATAGTTTTGAATATATAAGTATATATATTCACCAGCTACATATAAGTATAATAACTCTGAAGGAACCAAATATTAGTTTATGTATGTAATAGTTAGAAAATGTGACCTGGACTATTAGAATAAACAATGTCATGGTCTGAATGCATTGACTTTAGACAGTCTTTTTTGTAGTTTATAAGCCAAAACTATCGAATAGTAGTGATGCAGAACATGATGACTAAAAATGTTTATTAACATTAATATCTAATGAGTGGTTAGTTATGCTTTTAAAAGAAAATTCAAATTGTGTTTATTGCTATAAGTGTAAATGTTTTTCATCATTACTAAACTCAAACTAAATCTCATTCTCTAAAGTATCTTTTGCTCCTTCTACACCTTCTCTAGGAGGGACTCTGCTACTTTTGACTCTCCTTGCTGCTTTAGTTGCCTGAACAAGGAAAAAACAAAATGCAAATAGTGAATAGTAAAATGTTGACACTGTCATTTGTACAGAAAAATGATATGGAATAGGTGCCCTACTTCTTTCTCCCAGCTAGCTTTGATGGTAATGACAGCAAAAATTTTCACTTGCATCATGAATGCAGAAACAATCCCCAACCAAAGACCCTATTTCAAGTTATGCATGCATTAGGAAAATTTATCTGAAGAGTATGGCAAGTCACAAAATAACTATAAAGACCACTGATAAATTATGTATAATATATAAACCTTCCCTTTCATATGAATGATAACAAAACCTAACACCACTGCAGAAGGAACTCCCACAAAATAAAATGATCCAAGATTCACAATTGCACTGCCAACCAGGACCTTTTGCAATGCCTTGTTTTCCACCATTAAAGTAACTGATTATTTAATATGTAACCAAAAATGGATGTTCTGAAACAGTGAGTTTATGTGCCTCCTAGCCAATTAAGAAACCTTGTATTGCATGGAAATGAAAATTTTGACTCAGTCTCATTTTGTGTGACTAAAATCTTCTCATCAACTACACAACTTTGCTACAACTATAGATCTACTTGTGAATTTGTTTCTTCATGATAATATTATTGGAGAAAAAATAGTTAATACTTGCTCAACTAATGTAAGACAAAATAGTCCAATAGTGACAGAAAATAAGATGGAGGGAATACATAAAAAAGAATTACGAAGGTAGTTGACATGGATACCTGAAAGAACACTTTGAATCCCATCAAGGAAGCTGCAGATAGCAAGAATAGGCATTGTGACTGCTACATAATCTAAAACTTGTGTTTCACTACTAGAAAGATTGCTCCATATTTTTCTAAGCAGGATCATGAGTAATACCTCAGAAAGGACCTAGAAGAGAGCAACTCTAACTGCAAGACTTATTAGTTGTAAGGAATTCTGGGATATTTTGCAAGGCCTTCTTTGAGAAGGCAGTTCTGGATTTTGCACATGTCGAAGAAAACTTCACATAAAGCCCTATCAGCAGCACATTGATCCATTATGATACTGAATCTGCTACGGCAGCTAGCTACCTTACTTCCAAGTCCTGATTTTATTACTGCAGATCTCAGCACCATGGGGAAGACAATGTTTTGAGTTTGTAGAAACTTGAGTAGGCATTGAAAGATTGCATGAACAAAGAGGCTTGGAATCAAGTAAAGGGCATTTACCCCTGCCTCCTCAGCTATGGCAACTTGCTGGTGCATGGCAACTAGAATGTGTTTGGTGAATACAAACATGATTGATAGAAAGACACTTACAAATGAGAGAACAAAGGTAGCTCTTTGCATGTGTATGTCTATCATATGGTGATGCCCTGCCCCAAATGATTGGCCACACAAGGTGTCCAATGCACTTACCATACCCATCTGTTCATAAGTTATAACAAGTGATCATCAAGAATAAATTGTGTCCCCTTGCATTAGTACTAACAACAATGAAACGATTAAACATTAAAATATATTCCTTTCATTATGAGTCATACTCCTTGGATATATATATATATATATATATATATATATATATATATATATATATATATATATATATATATATATATATATATATAGAGAGAGAGAGAGAGGGAGAGAGAGAGAGAGAGAGAGAGAGAAGAGAGAGAGAGAGATAGTGTACCTTATACCAGCAAACTGAAACCAGTGACAGATGCAAGGAAGTGGCAAGAGAAGCACCAGAAAGAGGCAATTCTCCAAGATGACCAACAAGCATAGCAGATATCACTTGCATACTGTACTGCAGCACATCAACTGGAGCATTACCTAGCAAAACTCTTTGAGGAAATTGGATTTCTCATGTTCTATTTTCAGTCAGACAATTCCACAATAACAGAAATCTTGTTTGTGTCAATTTTGTTTTTATTCCTTCTTTGGATTACTGAACCTGCTATGTTTTGGCTACTTTATTAAGTCTCTTTGGTATTTAGATGAAAGGTGGAACATTCCTTTTTGCGCTCTCATTCTCCCTGCTTTCTAAGATTAACTTTTCCTTGGTTTTATCTCACTAGTTTTCTTGGAAAACTTTGTTTGTGCATGCATAGAGCTTGTTCATCGTACTGACCGTTTATGATATCGAGACACAGTTAGTTCAATAATTTTTTTCATAAGATTAAACCTGAGATTTTGTTTGAAAAATCCTTGCCACAATGTGTTTCGATTTTTTTTTCATTCATTTTTTATTGAAGTAATCGATGCAAAATAACAGTGAAACAAATACTAATAATAATAAACTGATAAAAGTTCTAAAAGTTATGAATGAGATGTAGTGTCAATTTAGGACCCAACTTTAGTAATTCTAACTCGTATTTTATGGACTTGTTTAAACGTAACTATACAAGCTAGTTTGAAGGCACTTGAGAAATTCATCCTGAGATGATTAAGAGTTTAATGAAATTCAGAAATATTTATTGACTTTGGATGAGAAAAATTTAGAGAATGTCATAATTATAAAAAAAAGGACAAGAACCAAAATGTGATTATTAATGATGTTGTTCGAGGGTGACATGTATATTCATTATAGTGTGTTTTAAGAGAACTTAGGAGTTGATATATTTTTTTCACATACACCCTTCGGTGAAATTAATAAATGCATTTTGCATTGTTTTGTTCATGTTACAGTATGCAAAACCAAATAGGTATAGGTTGTTTTTAATAGGATTGTTGACGTGATATTGAAACTTGAGTAAGGTACTTCAAAGTAGCATGAGACTTGTATAATTGTTGAAATGAACAACATAATATTGCAGCATAATGAATTAAAACATCATTTAATAAGAGTGTCATGAGACATCAAATTGATCTATGGTTCATGGGTCAGTCCTAATTTATTTTTGAAAAAAATCTTCTTTTAGGAGACTTTCTCGTGTGGGGCCAAAAAGAAAAAACTCCAGTTCCCAAAGTCCATTTTCAAGTTTAAGGTGAGTTTGATCCTACTACAACTGGAGAGTTGGCCGTTAACGATTTAAACGCCGTCTGCAAAAAGAACTGAATTGAACATAAATTACATTCTCTAGGACAACATTGAATATAAAAAAAAAAACTAGGACCATTTCGAACACACTTGACGAAAATAAGGACCATCAGGAGTATTAAGCCCATTTATTTTTATAGTTATTGTTGAATGTAGTGAAAATTGCGTATGAGATTAATCTCCCTTACGTTGAATATACATATAAGGTATTCTATTTATAATAGAAGAAATATGGACTGAACCTAACATACAAATAAGAAAAATAACAAACAAACTAAAAAATAAAAGATAAATATATCTAACAATTATAGTCGATTAAATATCATATGTGCAAAGACAACTAGAGTTGTCAACTTGATTGTTCATGGGTTAGTCCTAACCCATCACTGAATAAACCCTCTTTTAGGAATTGAGAGGAAAAAAAAACCCTTAGCCCTAAAACCCTTCTTAAGTGGGTTAGAATCACGATTAAGGTGGATTTAACCCCACATGAAAGACTTTAAGTAACTCTTGGAAACAATACTTTTAATTTAGGCCATATATCAAGTCGAACCAGTTTAGGTAGAAGATTGAGACAAACTCTCTCATATGCAGGCTGACCCAGGCCAAAGGTCGACATGGAGTGAACTGAACGGTAGGTTGAGAAAGGTTGAATCGAGTCAAAGGTTGGGATAGGCTAGTGAAGGTTGAAGGTCAAGACCGATTGACTCGGGTCGAAGGTTGAGACGAACAAACCTAGACTGGAAATTGAAACAAGACGACCTAGGTCGAAGGACGAGACCAAGCCAAAGATTGAGACATATTGGTCTAAATTGATGGTCAAAACGGACCAATTTGAACCAAGGTAGAGACAGGTATGTTCGGACCAAATGCTGAGACAAGCTAACCTAGACCGATAGTCCAGATGGATCGACCCAAATCGTAAGTGGAGATAGGTCAAACTGAGCGAAAATAGAAACTAGTAAACCTGGGTCAAAGGTTGATACAGACTCAACCAAAATTTGGTCGATACATCACTGAAATTTATCAACCTATTTTTCAATAGTTTGTGAGATGTATCTAAACAATTTTTTGTTTCAAATTAATTATGTGATGTATTCCCGTCCCCACATGAAAATACTTCTTAAATTTAGAGTTTATTTGGAATGTGAAATATCAATTGTTTATATCTTAAGTTGCTTGTTCATTATCCTTGTACAAAATTTGAATTTGTGTATAAAATATGAAGTGAAAAATACTTAAATGTTGATGTCTTTGTGTAATTTTAAATCAAGTGTCTATACTTCATTTTTAATTCTTATAAAGACTCTATCCTTAGCAAAATTAAGAAATCGCATTCAAAATGTTGAATGACTATAAAATCTTTTATAGTTACACAATATTCTTTAACAGAATTGGAGCAGAAGTCATTTGGGTTGGGTATAAACTTTGAATGACATCTCTCATGCAAAAAATACCATCTTATTGGCTCTCTATATGATAAAGCAGTTTTTATTAAAAGTCAATTATTAACTAAAAGAATTTAATTACTCAATTATCTTTTTGTTTATATCCATTAATATTAATTATAATAACCTTTTTTAACATACAATTATCTATATTTAAATCTCCTTTAATTGATTTAGACTTATTGAGAAAAATTCTTATCTCAATAGAATTGCCTGCTACATTTATAAAACTGAAAGTAAAAACAAATAAATAGATTTGAGGAACATCATGAGCCAATGATAGAAAAGAGATGTTGGTTAAACAGAACATCTAGAGAATGAGGAGAAATCATAGTTACTAATACTTTCTTAAGGGAAACAATGTGTTGACTTTGAGTAGAAGAAAAAACTTTATTGAGAATCAATAAGCAATAGAAAAAATAATTCTTTTGGTTTTGACCAATGGCAAATTAAAGTACTTTTTATGAAATATTGAAAAATGATAAAAAAAATATCTATAAGTGGTAAATAAAAACCTTAAAAAATGATTTCTCTAATTAGCATCAAAACATCCCAATACCAGTACAAAGAAAATCAAAATTAAAACCACATTACTTATTTCTAATGACCAACTGCATCATCTGACATCTATTATCTTTCAACCATACATAATAAAATTGTCCCTAAAGTTTTCCTGCAAAGAAGAATGATAAAACTTATATTGCTTTAATTTCATTCACCAGAATTTAACAAAGAATGTGCAATTCCAAAGATATTGCACTTTCATGAGACTAAGCTTTCTGGTGTTACTGAATTATAGACTCTATCTGTCGCTTTCTTTGCCTGTATGAGTTAAAAACAGAAGCATGTCAGTGTTGAAAGGAACAAAGCAAATGTGAAATAAGAAATGAAGAGTTTCACCTGTTGCTCCCAATCAGTACGAATAGTAATGATCATTAAAGAACAAACTTGAACAATTAGACCACATATGATTCCCAACCAGAGCCCCTACACGAAGAAATTAGCATGGAAAACCATAATCAGGTAATTGCACTGTAAAATTGATCATCACCTATTAACATTAAGGTTATGGTAGAAAAGGATGAACTATTGTTTACCTTCCCACCAATATGCAATACAAAAGCTAACACAATAGCTGATGGAATTCCAACTAAATAGTATGACCCCAGATTCACAAATGCACCAATTTTCTGCCAGCCACATCCTCTAGCAGTGCCTGAATTATCATTGACAAAGTGAAGAAAGATGATCATCCATCATCTAATTTGTTCTTGATTGATGTGCAATAAGTACATTGTGAGTTCTACAGAAAATTGGTCACAAAATGAACCGATCATGTTTTAAGTTTCTGTCAAACAATCTGCAATACAGAAGATTAAAACTAAAGAAAAGAAAATCAAATCAAATCTTCTAATTGCCAGACTGAAAGCTATAAATTAATTTACTTATCTGTAATTTATTTGAACTGTGCACACAAGTTCCTTTCCAGATATTGACTCAGTAACCAGATGTCAATTGAGTGTAGGCTAATATTTAAGTGCAACTTTATACTTTTTTAGCATTTTTTGAATGAGATGTATTGGGAGTTTTCATATGCCTTTCAGCCTATATCAGTGTTTTTGAGTCATAGGTCTACTTCAGACAAATAAAAGTAATGGTGAAAGAAAAACCTGAAATAACACATTGGAGTCCGTCCAGAAAGTTGGATACTGCCAGAATTGGAAACATAATTGCTACATATTTGACCACTTCTACTTCATTGCTATATGCATAGCCCCATATGTTGCGTATAAGTATCATCACTGTTCCCACTAAGATGCCCTGAATAATGGCTATTGCTAAGACAACACGAACTGCTAAGCGTGCAATCCATGGACGACCAGCTCCAAGTTCATTTGAGACACGAATGCTACAAGAACCATGCAATGATTGATAAAGAAAGAAAAATATTTCAAAAAGCAGATTGAGAAGTGAACAGAATGTCTGACAGATGCATGCTTGAGTGAATTTCAGAAGTACCAACCTCACTGCTCCACTGAGTCCAAAGGGAATCATCCAAACAGTTGCACTACTGTTCAAGCTAGCAAAACAAATCCAAGTGTGTGCAATAATGTCAAGTGTCATGTAATACTTATGGAAATAATCAAGCATATGTAACAAATGCGAAAAACATCTCAAGTATGAAACCAACCAGATGGAAAGAACTGATGTTTCCAACTTTGGATTTGAAAGAAGACCAGAAAGGAGAACCATCAATTCAAACGACCACAGTTCCAAGCTGCTCACAACAATAATGGTAAAAAAATTTGAAAACGACATTAGGATCTCAAGAAGAATTGAAAGTGCATGGTTAAAAATGTTTATTGTAAGAGGTGCTTTTAACTTATTAAGAGAATGTAATTACCAAACCATAACAGCTGAAGGAATGGCAAGCCTCAAAAATGTGGGAATGTTATGCAATGCCTCTTTGGAAAAGCCTTTCCAAGTTTTTGCACACGAAGGAGAACACTTGATATAGAGTGTGAGCATAGTAACATTCAACCAATAAGATATGGCATTTGCTACAGCAGCTCCTTTGCTTCCTAGTCCTGATTTGAACACCATAATCCAGCATATAAGTAAATGCAGTAATGTGGTAATTCCGGAGCTGCACATCATTGGATATACAATATTCTGTGCTTGCAAGAATCTGTTGAGGCATTGTAGAAGGCCATAGGCGAAAATGGTTGGAAGCATAAAGGTAGCATAGCTCCCAGCTGCTGCAGCTATTTCAGGATCCTGGCCAAAGAAAATCAGAATGGATCTTGTGTTTGCCCAAATAACTGCAAGTGGGATGCTGACAGTCATGAGAATGAACATGGCTCTCTGCATGTGTATGCCTAACATGTTGTACTGCTTTGCTCCATATGACTGGCCACAAAAAGTGTCCAAGGCACTTGCCATTCCTTGCTATTTCAATCAAAAACCAAATAGAAAAGAAAAACCATAATGTGTTATCCTGGACAATATATGTTGCAATGTAAACCACAGACCAATCACTATTTTCTGCTTAAATGATCGGCTCAATTGTTTTGGACAAATAATGTTGAATTTTTCAGCCATATCTAATCCTATTTTCAAGCAAAAGAATACAATATATAAAACTATGGAAGAATGCAACATTTGTCTTCCCCTAACAGCGTAAACTCTTGAATTGTTAATTCATGGATGAAGGAAAACAGAAGTAACATACCAACAAACTGAAACCTGTGACAGAGGCAAAAGAAGTGGCCATGGAAGCACCAGAGAGAGCCAACTCACCAAGATGCCCCACAAACATAACAGATATAAGATTAAGGCCAAAATTCAAAAGGGTCACTGTTATCAAAGGCCCTGCAAGCCATAACTGCCTTTTCACTTCTTCAACAACATCACTTCTTTCAGTTCTCTTCCAACTGCTCTGAGTTTCCTTTACTACCAATGCATCACCCTGACCTGATGAATATGAGTGCTGAATCAATGGAGACTGAAGATATGCACTTTGACTTTGGTCTTCTCTCTCCATTTCTCTTCTCTTTTGCTACTCAACACACACAGAACACAGACACGTGAATGTTGGATACTTCATATTGCATGTATAAATAGATTATAAAGGCAGCACCTTGCAGGGTTTTTCTTTTCCATTTCACTTTACAAACAACACTATTTCAAAGATTAAATTTAAATTATGATACCGTAGTTAAATATTTGATTCTATATTTTTCCCTATAAATATTACCCCTTCGAAAACTTTATGATCTAAGTTTTTCATATCACACATTTCATTTTGTTGCAGGAATCATTGAGCCATACAATGTATAAAAATTGAAAGTTTTTAATAATAAAATCATAAAAAGAATAAACTATTTCCTAAAATATTAATTATATAAACTATTTTCATTAATATGAATAAATTATTTTATTTATTCTTATCATATAAAATATCAGAGTTATTGCATTCAGTTAGGAGTTATTATAATTAAAACTTCAGCAGTGTTCATTTCAACACAGTGTTAAACGAGATTCTATACTATTACAGCACTAAAAATAGTGTTATACTATTGAAACATTCTATCTGTCTTTTTGTTTTTAACCAGTAAAAAATAACTTCCAACCTGTTTAACTGTAACATTATTCCTTCTTATTCTTATTCTAATTATGATTATGTATGAAATATCAAAACGTGATGAGTCATGATTATGATTTATGAAGTTGACTTGTTTGGTATGAATTTTGGAAGAGAATTGGTGCACGTCTATGACAAACAAACATGTGATGTGGGAAACAGCTTTTGCTAAGTTACTCTAAAGAAAAATAATAGCCTAAAAAGTAATAATGAAAAATGTAAGTAAGAAAGTATTTTTTAAAATTACTCTTGGAAATCTTATGTTGATAAGAAAAAAGATTAATATTTACTGTATAATTGGTGACAACTTTTATCTTATAAATTATTTTGAGACAATTTTCACGGTTTCATCAAAATGAATGAAAATCTATTTTAATAAAGTTTATAATGAAATTAGTAAAACTTATGGTATTTTGTGGGAGTCATTTCTTAATTTTATATGAAAAAAAGTGTTTGATAATGAATTATAAATTTATAAATTTTTAAGTTTTAGGTATAAAAATAATTTTGGATATATCATTTACTTTTTTTTTCTTGTTAAGAATTCTAATATAAGTTCAATTCTTATGTTGAACAAAAAAAAAAAGTAAAAATGAACACTATATAATATAAAGAAGAGACTTTATATATCATCACATGTTATTGAAGGGTAATAAAGAGTGTTTTACTACAATCTCAATCTATCCTTGTTATGCATCTATATTTGATGTTTTCGTGACAATAAACGATCATGACAAGTGAAAACCATAACCATAAACACAAGCACAAACTAATACAACAAATATTGTAATCAAAGAATTATCAATATCATATACATTACAACACATAATTTAGTAGATTATAGCAATCTGACCTTGGCTCTACTTGCCTCAAGACATCATCTCAAACGTCTAGGATCACAGACATGTTCATATATTTCGAGACATGCGCTAACACAGTCATGGAGAGTTGCTTAGACCTCGTTGTAATCATATTCATGGAGATATGCTCAAACATCTTATCAATTCATCAACCCATTTCTTTTTTTTTTCTTTTTACCTATTTCTTCTTCTTTTTTATTTTGACAGTGAGAGAATGGGATAAGAACTAATTATAGATTCAGTGAGAGAAATGAGGGGTGACTTACCTTTTGATTAGATTTTTTTTTTTTGTTTTTATTACTTTTACTTTTATTTTTTACTAATAATAATAATGTAATAAGATGTTTTAAGATATATTTTTCAATTTGAAAGAAAAATATAACAATTGAAATTAAAAACATATTTTGACAAAAATAAAATAATAATAATAATAATAGTAATAGTAATAATAATAAAAATAATAACAATAAAAAAAATCATGTTAAAAATTAATTTTTATTTTTTCTCTTCGTATAATAACTTTTACAATTATATATAATATTAGAAATTACAATTTTATATTACTTTTACTACTAAGAGTATTTTGGTACTTTTTAATTTTTACTAATTAAACAATTTTTTTTTCTATTACATCGGTCAAATCGTAAACTAATTTTCACAAACTTTACTTTCAAATCGACTCTCACTCACCTCCAAATACACTAAAAAAACCAATCAATTCACCATCAAATTTACTCAAATTCATCCACTCACTCTCTTCCAAATTAATTTTCTAAAGTAAACACAGCCTAAATGTTGATGTCTTTGTGTAATTTTAAATCAAGTGTCTATATTTGGATTTTAATTCTTATAAAGACTCTATCCTTAACCAAATTAAGAAGCATTCAAAATGTTGAATGACTATAAAATCTCTTATAGTTACACAATATTCTTTCACAATAGAATTGGAGCAGAAGTCATTTAGATTGGGTATAAACTTTGAATGGCATCTCTCATGCAAAAAATACCATCTTATTGGCTCTATATGATAATTCAGTTTTTATTAAAAGTCAATTATGAACTAAAAAATTTAATTACTCAATTATCTTTTTGTTTATCCCCATTAATATTATTTATAACAACTTTTATTATCATACAATTATCTATATGTAAATCTCATTTAATTGATATAGACTTATTGAGAAAAAATATTATCTCAATAGAATTCCCTGCTACATTTATAAGACTGAAAGTAAAAACAAATAAATAGATTTGAGGAACATCATGAGACAATGATAGAAAAGAGATGTTGATAAAACAGAACATCTAGAATGAGGAGAAATCATAGTTACTAAAACTTTCTCAAGAGAAACAATCTGCTGACTTTGAGTAGAAGAAAAAACTTTATTGAGAATCAATAAGCAACAGAAAAGACAATTCTCTTGGTTTTGACCAATGGTAAATTAAAGTACATTTTATGAAATATTGAAAAAAGATAAAAAAAAATCTATAAGTGGTAAATAAAAACCTTAGAAAATGATTTCTCTAATTAGCATCAAAACATCCCAATACCAGTAAATAGAAAAACAAAATTAAAACCACATTATTTATTTCTAATGACAAACTGCATCATCTATTATCTTTGAACAATACATAATAAAATTGTCCCTAAAGTTTTCCTGCAAAGAAGAATGACAAAACTTATATTGCTTTAATTTCACTCACTAGAATTTAACTAAGAATGTGCAACTGCAAAGATATTGCACCTTCATGAGACTAAGCTTTCTGGTGTTACTGAATTATAGACTCTATCTGTTGCTTTCTTTGCCTGTATGAGTTAAAAACAGAAGCATTTTAGTATTGAAAGGACCAAAGCAAATGTGAAATAAGAAATGAAAATCACCTGTTGCTCCCAATCAGTACGAATAGTAATGATCATTAAAGAACAAACTTGAACAATTAGAGCACATATGATTCCTAACCAGAGCCCCTAAACCAAAAAATTAGCATGGAAAACCAAAATCAGGTAATTGCAATGTAAAATTGATCATCACCTATTAACTTCAAGGTTATGGTAGAAAAGGATGAAATTTTGTTTACCTTCCCACCAATATGCAATACAAAAGCTAACACAATAGCTGATGGAATTCCAACTAAATAGTATGACCCCAGATTCACAAATGCACCAATTTTCTGCCAGCCACATCCTCTAGCAGTGCCTGAATTATCATTGACAAAGTGATGAAAGATGATCATCCATCATCTAATTTGTTCTTGATTGATGTGCAATAAGTAAAATGTGAGTTCTACAGAAAATTGGCCACAAAATGAACCAATCCTGTTTTAGGTTCCTGTCTCACAAATTTAGACAATCTGCAATATAAAAGTTTAAAACTAAAGAAAAGAAAATCAAATCTTATAATTGTCACACTGAAAGCTTTAAATTAATTTACTTATCTGTGATTTATTTGAACTGTGCACACAAGTTCCTTTACAGATATTGACTCAGTAAGATGTCAATTGAGTGTTGGCTAACATTCAAGTGAAACTTTATACTTTTTTAACATATTTTGAATGAGATGTATTAAGAGTTTTCATATGCCTTTCAGCCTATACCAGTGTTTTTGAGTCATAGGTCTACTTCAGACAAATATGAGAAATGGTGAAAGAAAAACCTGAAAGAACACATTGGAGTCCATCCAGAAAGTTGGATGCTGCCAGAATTGGAAACATAATTGCTACATATTTGACCACTTCTACTTCATTGCTATATGCATAACCCCATATGTTGCGTACAAGTATCATCACTGTTCCCACTAAGATGCCCTGAATAATGGCTATTGCTAAGACAACACGAACTGCTAAGCGTGCAATCCATGGACGACCAGCTCCAAGTTCATTTGAGACACGAATGCTGGAAGAACCATGCCAGGTTTGATAAAGAAAGAAAAAAATTTCAAAAAGCTGATTGAGAAGTGAACAGAATGTCTGACAGATGCATGCTTGAGTGAATTTCAGAAGTACCTACCTTATTGCTCCACTGAGTCCAAAGGGAATCATCCAAACAGTTGCACTGCTGTTCAAGCTAGCAAAACAAATCCAAGTGTGTGCGATAATGTTAAGTGTCATGTAATACTTATGGAAATAATCAAGCATATGTAACAAATGCGAAAAACATCTCAAGTATGAAACCAACCAGATGGAAAGAACTGATGTTTCCAACTTTGGATTTGGAAGAAGACCAGAAAGGAGAACCATCAATTCAAATGACCACATTTCCAAGCTGCTCACCATAATAATGGTAAAAATTTTTGAAAACGACATTAGAATCTCAAGAAGAATTGAAAGTGTAAGGTTAAAAAAGTTTTTGTAAGAGGTGCTATTAACTTATTAAGAGAATGCAATTACCAAACCATAACAGCTGAAGGAATGGCAAGCCTCAAAAATGTGGGAATGTTATGCAATGCCTCTTTGGAAAAGCCTTTCCAAGTTTTTGCACACGAAGGAGAAAACTTGATATAGAGTGTGAGCATAGTAACATTCAACCAATAAGATATGGCATTTGCTACAGCAGCTCCTTTGCTTCCCAGTCCTGATTTGAACACCATAATCCAGCATATAAGTAAATGCAGTAATGTGGTAATTCCGGAGCTGCACATCATTGGATATACAATATTCTGTGCTTGCAAGAATCTGTTGAGGCATTGTAGAAGACCATAGGCAAAAACGGTTGGAAGCATAAAGGTAGCATAGCTCCCAGCTGCTGCAGCTATTTCAGGATCCTGGCCAAAGAAAATCAGAATGGATCTTGTGTTTGCCCAAATAACTGCAAGTGGGATGCTGACAGTCATGAGAATGAACATGGCTCTCTGCATGTGTATGCCTAACACGTGGTACTGCTTTGCTCCATATGACTGGCCACAAAAAGTGTCCAAAGCACTTGCCATTCCTTGCTATTTCATCCAAAAACCAAATAGAAAAGAAAAACCATAATGTGTTATCCTGGACATTATATGTTGCAATGTAAACCACAGACCAATCACTATTTTCTGCTTAAATGATCAGCTCAATTGTTTTGGACAAATAATGTTGAATTTTTCATCCATATCTAATCCTATTTTCAAGCAATAGAATATATAAAACTATGGAAGAATGGAACATTTGTCTTCCCCTAACAGCTTAGACTCTTGAATTGTTAATTCATGGCAGAGTATTAAAGCCTCTCAGATCAAGTGGTCTGGAATTTGATCCTCATATGATTTTTGGAATGAAAGTGAAGAACTAGCTCTGAGAACTCTACTTTCAACTCTCAATTATCAATATTCACTCTGCATCCCAGAAGTCAACAGGTAATGAATGATGAGCAATTTATTTTGAACTAGTAATGTTGACTTTCCCTGCCATTTCCAACCCTAGTACAACTTCCCAAGTTTTAGATATGTACAGAATCATTCAAGTTTAAAACTTGTGGAATCATTGAAAAACTACATGGTATAAAGGAAAGCAGAGGTAACATACCAACAAACTGAAACCTGTGACAGAAGCAAAAGAAGTGGCCATGGAAGCACCAGAGAGAGCCAACTCACCAAGATGCCCCACAAACATAACAGATATAAGATTAAGGCCAAAATTCAAAAGGGTCACTGTTATCAAAGGCCCTGCAAGCCATAACTGCCTTTTCACTTCTTCAACAACATCACTTCTTTCAGTTCTCCTCCAACTGCTTTGCTTTTCGTTTACTACCAATCCATCACCCTGCCCTGATGAATATGAGTGCTGAATCAATGGAGACTGAAGATATGCACTTTGGCTTTGGTCTTCTCTCTCCATTTCTCTTCTCTTTTGCTACTCAACACGCACAGAACACAGAGACATGAATGTTGGATACTGCATATTGCATGGTATAAATAGATCATAAAGGCAGCACCTTGAAGGGTTTTTCTTTTCCATTTCACTTTATAAACAACACTATTTCAAAGATTAAATTTAAATTATGATACAGTACTTAAATATTTGATTCTATGTTTTTCCCTATAAAATATTACCCCTTCGAAAACTTTATGATCTAAGTTTTTCATATCACACGTTTCATTTTGTTGCAGCAATTATTGAGCGATACAATGTATAAAAATTGAAATTTTTTAATAATAAAATCATATAAAAGAGTAGAATTTGAGAAATAATGATAAATATGACTAAATCTTAATAGAGATAAAGTAATTTCCTAAAATATTAATTATGTAAACTATTTTCATTAATATCAATAAATTATTATTTTTATTTCTTATCATATTAAACATCAGAGTTATTGCATTCAGTTAGGAGTTATTATAATTAAAACTTAAGCAGTGTTTATTTCAACATACTGTTAACACTTAGTACTCAAAGAGATTCTGTACTGTTAAAGCACTAAATATAGTGTTATACTATTAAAACATTAGATCTTTCTTTTATTTTTAACCGGTAAAAAATAACTTCCAACTTGTTTAACTGCAATATTAATTTTTTTATTTTTATTTTAATTATTATTAAAAAATAATTTTTTAATAATTTTTTTACAACGTTTATATAATAGTTTATGATTGATTTATTTCAAATATTTTTTTTAAAAATAAATTTAAACAGATTAATAAAATAATACAGATATTGTAAAAAAATTATCATAGTTCTTATTATTATTATTATTTATGAAATATTAAAAGGTGATGAGTAATGATTATGATTTATGAAGATGACTTGTTTGGTATGAGTTTTAGAATGAAAGAAGAGAATTGTTGCACGTCTATGACAACCATATGATGTGGGAAAGACAGCTTTTACTCTGAAGAAAAATAATAGCCTAAAAATTAACAAAGAAAATTGCAAGTAAGAAAATATTTTTTAAAATTACTCTCTTGGAAATCTTATGTTTATAAGAAATAAGATTAATATTCACTGTATAATCGGTGACAACTTTTATCTTATAAATTATTTTGAGACAATTTTCACGGTTCATCAAAATGAATGAAAGACTATTTTAATAAAATTTATAATAAAATTTGTAAAACTTATGGTATTTTGTGGAGTCATTTCTTAATTATCTTTTATTTATCTACATGAGCATCGAAATTTGATGTTTTCCCACAATAGATAAAAGACACTCCAAACCCAAAACTTGGATAAAACAAAACATTGTATGAAAAAAATATATAGAAAATTAAACTTTGACAACTCAATTCCCATTAACAATCAATGAAAAATAACTTTTTACAAATAATTTATAATGGAAAAAATGTTTGATAGATTTATAATTTTTTAAGTTTTTGGTATAAAATAATTTTGGATATATCATTTACTTTTTTTTTTTGTTAAGAATTCTAATATAAGTTCAATTCTTATGTTGAACAAAGATAAAAACACAAAAGTTGAAGACTATATAATATAAAGAAAGACTTACAAATTTATTATTTTATTGAGTTAAAATAATATTAATGTTAAATTTGAGTAGTGCCGTGTCTCTTTCCATAGATCTTTTTCATTGCTTTAGGTCTCTTTCATTAATTTTCTACTTTCTTCCATTTTTGTTTGTTTTTGTTTACTGTTTTCTGTTAGACACTTGGATGCTGCAAGAAAAAGCAAAATTCCAGAATACATTTTATAACAAATTTCACAAATAAAAGATGTAGCTTCCAATTTGTTTTATTAAAAATATAAAAATTAGAAGTTATTAAAGTAGAAACTGATCAGTCTGTCAATTTAGACTAAAACAAGCAGCTCAAAAAAAGTAGACACTTGGGCCACCCCATTTAAAATGATAGCTACTTTCCTTTTCCAGTCAAAATAAGAGTAAATTGTTTAACTTATAATTCCAATCCAACAACATTAAAATATGTAAAAATGAAACTCAATCAAATTTAATTCTCTTTTTAATAGATGTATCAATTTCATTACCATGTATAATTAACCTCTAGAATAAAAAAATATAAAATTTCAATTAATTATACTTTATAAATAAATATTTCAAAATTGTTTATTATTATTATTATTTATAGTAAATAGTTTAATAAAATCTAAGTTGAGACTACTTGAAACACAATCAGATTTATTTTTAAGTTTAGTTCTTTGGACTTTGATAGTGTTTATACCTATACTTGGACAGCAAGTATTCCTTTTTCCTTTTGGCAGCTACTTGTTTGGCATCTTGTTTTATTATATTATATGGGCATTTAACGTTTTCTGAAATTTTCCATATTCAATAGTGGTGAGTAACGTTGGGAAACAAAATTCATGACATAGATTCAACATAAAACACTGTCCTAGATCATCACTTCACTTGCTCACTTAAAGAATTAAGATTCTGATAAGGATCACTTTTTTCTAGATGAAACAGAGTTTGGTCAATGCAGGATTCATTATTCTATTTCTGGCATTTCATTGGGACTGATATCTGCAAGATTAAGCAGTGTCATAAATGATATTGAAGAAAAGAAAAATCAGAAATGCTTATTTCTGATTAAGAAACAGATGAAGCAAGAAGTTTGCAAGCATTGATAATAAACATATGTATGTGTTAATAATGTAAAGTATTGTGTTATAGTTGTGAAAATAACAATGTTAGTCAAGCATGTAAGAAACAGCTAAAATTCATCTCAGTTTTTACATATTTTGATAAAGAAATATGTGCAGGCACATCTTTATCAGAAAACAAATGGTTCATCTCAGTTTTAAACAAGTTCATGTTGGAATGATCCATAGAAAATATTTGAACCAGTGGGCATCATCTTCAGTCAGACTCTTTACTTCAACTATTTTATAAAGAAAAACAATAGTATTTATTCATTAAACTCTGTTTCTAAATGACCTGCTTTAAATTCATTTTGCTCCTAAATGATGCAAGAATCAATAAAACATGAATTGTTTAATATGTTTGGATGTATAGTTCTTTCTCTTATATTCAAGCTGACTGGTAGCTAGGAATGACTTTTACCTTTATGAAGAGCTACTACAGATAATGTAGTTTTCAGCATGAGAGTTCCACATCGAACTGTCAAGAAGAAAGTTCATCAAGTAACACAATAAAAATCACAACAACCATTAGCATGAAACATGTCCTTCGTAATCTGTTGGCTATAGTTCAACTGAGTTAATGAGTATGTTACATAATACTAAATTAATTAGTATTCTAGGATTATAATGAAGTCTTATTGTTATAAAAAATTAGGATAACATATTTTTGTGAAATAATGGAATAGAATGTAGTTGTTGGAACTTTCAGGACTGCACAAAACTGCCCAAAACCTCTTTGAAATGTTGTAAAACATGAAACTAAAGAGATAAAAACATTAATGTGTCAAACTTTGAATTTGGAATAAAACTAGAGGGGAGAGTAATATTTTAAATTGTATTTTTTTTTCCTTAATTAAAATAATATTGGAAAGAATAGAAAAAAAAAGTACACTGCAAAAACTTTATTAAAAAGTAAAATGATTATTGAAATTAGATTTGAATTCAAATATATTATGTATGAAAAAGATATTAGCAGCATAATAAGTGAGTCAAATAGTGAATTATATCTGACAACAATCCACAATGCATTTAATTATATATATATGGGTGAAAACATAATTCTGCAAACATGTCAATTTTTTATAATAATAATAAATATGATAATGGTCAATAATTTCTATGTCAATTTCTAGGAAGTTACTATTGGCTAAGTTAACATTTTTTTTAATTATGTAAGTGAAAATGTGGATAAACATGACCAACACACTTGTTTGCATGTTTGCACTAATGTTGATACAGAATATTTTGTAACTATTTAGTATACACATAGTAATATTTGTGTTAACAGATGTCAATATATATTTGTTTACTTTTTAAAATATCAATGCATTGCATCTTTAGGTCCTTATAATATTTAAAGCTGAGACTATTCAATAATTGTCATGATCCAAGAATAGAATGATGGTAAAATCTGAAATGATCTAAAACTTGTAACAAAAAATTTCAATCAATTGTGTCAAATATCATTTAAGGTCAATTTTCTTTATCTTGTTACCACCAACAAAGCAATGTATTATTGATACCAAGCAGACACAATAAATAATTCTCCTTTTTATGAAACCAAACTGATTAGGAGAGATTACTATTGGAGCAAAAACAGTCCATCATTAGTCATAATCTTCTTAATCATTAGCTAATGCAATAGGCTTAATATTCTTGATCTTGTCAGCTCCAGATTATTTAGGGATTAAAACAACAACATTAGAGTTATAACTGGAAGTAAATTATCCTTCTTTAATAATTGTAGTAGTGCTGCATAAACATCCAAATTCATTATTGTGCCAGAATTTCTGAAAGAAGAAACATTCAATTTCACCTATTCAGTAGATGGTAGGGAGATTAGTGTTGCATTTTCATTATCATTCTCTACCTTATTCATTATCAATAAAAAATATACCATAAAAGTGTTTGACAATATGATCCTCCAATGCTTTCTCATCAGACCACCTTGTCCTCAATTTTCAGCATAAAAATAGGCCTGTTCCTGACTGCTATGATCATCATCACCAGTACTAGTATCATGCTAAATTTATTTATATTTTAAAGAACATTACACGCAATATTTCAAGTTGCCACACCTGTTAGCAGTAACAAAATGCCTTTACTGATATTTGAACTCTGTATACGCAAGAATACTGAACTTGAGAACTATAGTGCATAAATTCCACCACGTCCAGTTATCCAGAAGTTGTTGTGATTTAATAAGGAGAAATGATTTAATAGCTAAACAAGAAAAATGGACACAATTTCTCAAGATTCTTTTTAATATCTGAAGACTGAAAAGTGAAAGAGTCAATATTCATAGTATTCATGTATAGTCAGTGTAACATAGGGCTCACAGAGTCTTGCTTGTATCATTGACATGGCACATGATTGGATAACTATATTTGACCCTGTAATCAAATGTCAATGAAATGACTTCTCAGATGAAAAAACAAAGCACAGGCAGGCTTATTCCTTAACCAAACTTAGCCATCAGCACCATTACTTTAACAGCTATATCCAAAGTTGCACACTTGAAATGCTACTAACTAGGACCATATATCAGTAGTTATTCAAAGCAGGACTAGACATAATGTTCTTGTCAACAGATGGATAAGTCATGGTATGTCCTTGGAAGCTGCATCAATTTCTTTATTATCTTCCTCTGCCTTAAGCAAGGGGTTTGTTAGTGATGGTGATGACTCTGTCAATTTTTTTTCGTTGGTTTTGCCCCATAGGACTAAGTATAGACCAAGCACAATGAGAATTGCACCAATAAGCCTGTAAAAAATTGAATAACTCATTTATGCCATTCTGTACTTCAGTCATTTCATTAATAGGGAAATATTCCAGTAATGATCAACAAATTTAGAACGTACCCTCCTGAGTATAACTGATCACCAAGAATTAGGGCTGCCATGACAGCAACTAGAATAGTTTGCACAGGCTGGAAGACAGCAACAAACACAGGACCACCTTTTTGAATACACCATGTTTGGAGAGATATGACAACACCAGATGCTATAATTCCCTGCAATTACCACCATCATGCAGCAGTGAATTGAGTTAACTTCAAAATATCCAGCTCTTGGGATTATGTGTCATGTAAATCATATTTAAGAATATTTGAGAATTCAACTGATGAACATTACAGCATATAGGATAATAAAAAGCTCCTCTAGTGACTGTATCTTCCAATTCTCCAAGTCATCTTCTGCAAAGGCTGCTATGATTAAGAATTGGATCAATCCAAAGAAGCATGTAAACGAAGTGAGGGTTAGTTTTGCTGGATACTTCTTCACCACAGGAGCCTGCACAAAGTTTTTTGCTTTTACCATTCAGGTCAAAAAATTGGTGATACTGAGGAAATTAAGTAAATTTCATGAACATATGTCTGGTCACAATAAACTACAATATATATTATATGGATACGTTTATCTTAAGTACGAATCAACATATTGGTTATCTGAACTCCGAAATTTCAGTTTATATATTCTGCTTATGTCATTAGCATTGACAAGACCTGAAAAACTATCCAGCCAGCCCATGACAGACAATGTCCAAGCAAGTATATGCAGCCCCAAGTCCAATTTTGCGTTTTTGTTGATTGATCTACTTCTAAAGTGTCTCCTTGTGTTAGGTCCATCTGCAGGTGAAGAAGAGGGGGACCTTTGTAAAGAGTAATTACTGTGGCACCCCCCACACTGGCAATGGTTCCAAGAACTTTTGCCAATCCATCTCTCCTTGTGATGTTGACTTCCTCAAGCCTGGTACAAATAAAATGAAATCATCAAGTTATGCCAAGATCACAGCGTAAAATAATAAAGAATGTTACAAGGAGACTTGGTTACCTTAAAGCCAAAGCCAAGACAAAAGTGATAGCAGGAACTGAGTTTTGCAATGCAGAAGCAAACGTTGGAGAAGCATAGTATAATCCCAGCAAGTAAAACCCTTGGTTTGCTGTGATCCTTCATGTCAATATGTAACAAAAAAGAAAAATATTATAACTCATAGGAAGGAAATATGAGTATGGAAATCTGCAACTTCTATACATTCTTACCCCAGTAATGCAAGTAGGAAGAACTGAACCAGTAAAGATAAAGTGAGGGGTGGTCTTTGATTCCTGATTATAAAGATATTGACATTGCTCAATGTTAAAATTTGAGTAAATAGTAAATGCAATGACAGTGTAAAAGGTTTTTTTATGTCAATCAATTAAGGTAATATTGGGAGTCATACATAACATGGTATCTAATTGATTGACGAAATAAAACTTTTTACAATGATACTGCATAGAAAATGAAGTAAAAATAACAGAAGGACTTTGATAGGAAAGGTGAAAAGTGAAAACAAAGTTCATCTGGAGACTCACTTCTCTAACACATAAGCAAATGGGCTTAACAAAAGCAAAGCAATCAAATTTCGATAAACGGGGTAAACAACTTGGCTGACTCCAATATTTAGTGCAAGTCTAGACACAATGTGATATCCTGCAAAGCAGAGCTGCAGGGTAAGTAATGCCACAAGAAGCTTCACTTTCTGTGTCACAACACTAGCCATTGTTGTTTATGAGAGGCTGTAAGAGTGAAGGGTGCTTATATAGAGGGAAAAAGTTGATAGGAATATAAAATTATACAACTTGCTATTGTTAACATCAGTAGTTAGTTACTCATGGTGTTTGATGTATCGAATAGCAACTACTATGATATGTAAACGTTTAACATATCCTCTGAGTTATTCATGCACTACAAAATCTTGTATATAATACAATATATTTTGCTCGTTGACTTTGAATTTAATAATTTAGGGAGACAGAGTCAAGCTGCATCACGTTACTTGGGTAGCTTGAGACTAACCAACCTCTATCATTTGTATGAACATGTTCCCACCATCCCTTTTTCATACTATGTTTATCAGACCGTTGTCCCATCTCTCTATCTTTGTATAGATTAATATTTGCGTATCTTTTTAGTTTAAACTATTCCTTTGGTTCCTTTAGTTATTCTCATTCATTTTAAGTTCTAGTTCCTTTTAAAGAAAATTGTACAATTTAATCACAACACAAGTTTTCTGTAACAATTTATAACTGTAAAAAGTTTATGAAGCAGTTTTATACTGTTACAAATTGTTGACTGATGTTAGTCTCAGTGACTAAAACTTAATTATGCATGTGTAGGACTAAAACTTACAATTTGTTTAAATAAAGATAATGTAAGACCAAATGAATAGAATGACCTTTCTTTTATTATTTGCAATAAATGTAATCCAACAGGGGTTTGATTATCTTTTATATATAAAATCCAGATATCAACCATAATAATGATGATGATTGGCTGCCCCTGACTCAATGATTCTTTTGAATGCGTTTAAGTGAGTGGGATAATGATAATATGAATCCAAGATGCATGTGCTAATGTTTATAACTTGGCATATTTTATGATTAAACTTTCTTTTGGTCTTCTTCATAGCAGAGTCAAATTTTTTCTGTGAATTGATATATTCTTGAAGTTCTTAAATGAAATACGGTTCTTTAAAGAATGAAACTATATATTATGTTCATTCTAAGACGAATATCATGGCTAACCTTGAGATAATTCAGTGATGTGAAACATGATAGAAAATGTGTGGGTTCAATCCTTACGAGGTACTCCACCCTTTTTCTTTTCCTTTATGAGAACTTTCAGTGAGCTTTCTCAGAGTTCTTCAGTGGTAGGTACTCAGTTGAATAAAAAATAATATCTTAATCATTGCAGCAACTAGATCATGGGAGGAAGGAACATTATTGACTGCATGTACTTATTCATGAACCTAAGGTAGACTGGTTTATAAAAGTGTCAATCAGAAAAGAAAAAAAAAATTGAAGAAACATGTAATTGATGAGAGAATATTCGGGATTGAAAGGCTACTTGTTGATGATACATCATGTATCTGCCACGCCGTATAGGTGAGGCAACAAGATTTGTTCACTGAAATTATAAAATCACTAACTAATATGTTGTTCGTTGGTAGCAAAGTTCGTAATTTGTTGTGATTGCATGCTTTAATATATTATTGCATTATGTCTGCCAAATGCCAAATTGTCAATCCTTCCAAACCAATTCACCTTCCATGAGTCTTCAAACTACTCCTTCGTAGAAAGCAAGACCATCTTTTCTGCATTCAATTCTAGTGTTCTTTTGCACAGATAGTGGTGATAAGGGTTGGTAGAGTCAAGCAGTTCCATTAAATTTGAAGTTTTTATTTTCAAATTGGAAACTTCTCAGCAATTACTCGAATGTCAGCAAACTTGTCGTTTGAATTAGACAGTGTAACTAACTTGCACAAAAACTGAGCGACTGACATAACTTCTTATCAGTATCAAATTTCAATTAGCAAAAGCATATGGCACATGTTGTGTCCAAAACACAACTTATTCCATTTTTGATCAAATTAATGTTTATGTCCTACTCATTTTAAAAATAAACATAATTTCAAGGGGAATTGACATGGCATGCACTACTTTTTTGTCTCTATCACGAAAAGATGATATTGAGTTCTTAACTAGTATCACTGATCATTCAAATAAGAACTTGATTCTAAGGATTCTGTTTACCTTTATTATCCCCACTGTCAAGGTTGAATGAGCACGAAAGGTGGCAGAGCTGTATATAAGTAATGAACTGAAATCAAAGATGCTTTTGCAGCAAATTGATCTTCACTACACTTGAACATGTATTACAATAACAACAACCAGTTTCAAGAGTGATAAACTAGTTGGTATGAATTTAGTGCCACCATTTGTTTGCAGGGGGAAGAAATTCACATATTTTACATTGCTTTTGAAAGCAGCATCCGAAAACAAAATCCATAGCAGCTGGTACAACACATGGGGATCGTGCCATGGATTATTTGTGCTTAAATACAATAATAATGGCAGTGCAGTTATCTTTACAGCGACGCTCACGAACAGCCTCCCTTACAAGACGACGGCACACGGTGGCAACAGGTAACCCCTCCTACAAAAGTTCAATTCAATTTTTTCTAACATAAGACAACATCCTCAGTAAGTGAAGAACATAAAAAGAAAATGTGGTGAGCCTATTTGCGAATTATGCAGGTCGCTTGACTCGAACTCGAACTTAGTAAAAGAAAAGACCCTCGAATGGAGATTTTTCTCCTTTCCTGTTCACATTTCATTCACCAACGAATTCATTATTTTCCTTTCTACCTCTAATTGGTGTCGGAACAATTGTACACCCCTTTTCAAGTTGCAAGATAGGAAAAGATATAACAAGCACTTACATCCAATAACTTCTGAACAAAATCAACAGCATCGCTGGGACCAAATACCTGACACAAACAATGTGCCATATTCATCTCAGAACAGTAACTTCTAACCCAGAAAAATGAGTAAAGGAAAGTCTAGGGGAAACAAATAGACATACCCCCCACAAGCCATCACAGCCAAGAATGATGAAATGCTCAGTATCTGTAACTTCAAAAGTATAGACATCCGGGCTTGCAACAAGGCCTACCTGCAAACACAATTCTCCTCAAGATTACAAACATATTAGGGCCAATAAATGCACTTCTTTACTGGTCTAGTTGATGCTATAAAGAAGTTATCTATAGATAACTAACAAAAATAATGCCTATCTTTGAATGAGGCAAACCTTTTTAAACTGGCGATCTCCAAAAGCTCTAGAAACTTCAAGACGCCCTAACAATCGTCCATCTGAGCTCACAAAACCCCCTGACTGTAAGTAGAAAATATCATACAAGAAAATGAATCAAATATCTGTAGATAAAAGTTCACTCTCCACCCAATGATTCTAAACTAAAATGAAATGCAAAGAGTGAATGCTTCAATCACGACTGATACTTCAAAGAACAATTCCAAAGGGGTACCATACTAGTTAGAACTGGTCCTTGTATATTCTGAGTAATTTAAGTTGTCATAGATTAGTGAATTTTGAATAAATAAATGCACCTTCTTGTCCATCTTGAAAGAGTTTTGGGGAAAAGAAAAAAGCAAGATTGTGTTCCCATAAATAATCCCAACCCAACATGCACTCAAATTGTTGGGGTAAAAAATTGTCAGCACAACTATTCATAAAACCAGTGCTTTTAACTTAATCTCTACAGTTCCACTTTAGGAAGCGTGCAGTTGAAAGCTCCATAAAAAGAAGTGGTGATGATGGCAACTTCAGTGTATGACAGGAAGGAGTCAGGATCTTATTTGCTAACTTCATACTAAGTATCAAATAACTCTGGTGATATAATCAATCATTATTGAGGAATTTCATGCCTTCTGAATGCGTGTACGCTCCAGTGGGAAGATAGGTTTGTGTTCTCTAGTCAGAACAATGGCCTTCAGCGCCTGGACACCATCTGGATTTTGAGATCCATCAGTTGACCGAGCTAATACTGCCTTAGCGTCTCCTATATGAGCAACTGCAACCTAACAAATATCAAAAGGAAAAAGCATATCAATTTTGACAATTTTGTTGCAAGATTGCTCAAAAAAATATCCATAGCTATACTACCTATGATGTCTATCTACAGTAAGCATCACAAAGAAGCAGTATAAACAACCAGTGACTAATAACAGGAAAACTTACTCTCTGTCCCAATACCCAAACACATACGGCTGTAGCCCCATCCTGCCATCCTCCTGAAAACAGTGACTAAGCATCAGCAAGATATGAATCACTTCAGAATATCATATCATTATTACAGGAATCGATAACAGCAATGCTAAAATCAGACTAAAAGGTGCAAATGACCTTGCGTGGTGGTACATTGTTGCCAAAGCAAAGCACATAAAGGGATATTAGATGGGCATTTGAAACCAGTAAACTTCGAACTTGAATAAAAAACAAGATTAATCTACTTATATAAACTAAGCTTACACTAGATTTAGCATTTGTATGACAGAATGTCAACAAAATTTTAAAGAATTGAATCAGAAACTTTACCTTCAGCACTTTCTTGAAGAAGAGACTCGTCAGTTTTGAGGAAACCTAAATCAGAATAAAAATACCAAATGACAACTTATTATGGCAAAAAAAAACCTAGAATATTTAACAAGACAACTAACAAAAGGAGGGAAGCAATAGGGACATCATAATCAAAAAGCTTACCATTCAGAATAGATCGTTTAGTTGCCTTTGCATCATACTGAAATATACACAAAAAGGAAAGAAAACAAGGAAAATACTTAAAATAATGAAACAGATAAAAGTAGATAAAAAACCAAATTGTTTACATTTTTAAACAAATATCACTAGAGGACACAAGAATTCTTTTGGAATGATCAGATCATCATCTGTAAATCAAGCTAATTATTCCTTATTAGTTTAATTGAGACTCATGCTTCAATCAACCTAGGGGACTTTAGACTATTTTCTTAACAGACAAGATTCAAGACTTACAATATCCTACTTACCCTTTTTTTTGGAAGACAAAGATTGATTCTCAATCAAAGTTATTAAAGTTAATTATAGTGTAGTAGTGAGGAGCAGCCACGGGCAACCTCGGTGTTTTATCATTTACTTGCATGTTTTTTATCTTGAAACCTGTGAACTTTTACAATTAATTAATATGGTAATGCAAAGTATTTTTCTAGTTTTCTTAGTATTTATACATAAATGGAATAAATTGTTCAATCTATATGTAAAAATTAAAAAACTAAGAGTCATCACACTACATCTTAAAATTATAGCGTTTTGGGGGCCAGCCACCTCACACCACTATCTGAGATTGATAACATATTATAGATCATTAACATTACAAATTTGTGTTTACATCTGTGTTCCAAACAATACCACTCTGATAGAATGGCTGCACAGAGAAAAACCAAACCAAGCAATAAATTTCAATAGATTTTTCAGTTTGCCAGGGTCTTAAGAAGCTATTTGATAAAGTATACACAAAATTAGACCAAGTAAACACACCAACTCACGTGGTAATCCGGCAGAAAGAACATTCCTATGCAAATGCTTTTGAGCATATTCTGCAGCTAACCGCCCTCCATGTCCATCATAAATTGCAAAATGTGCACATCTGAAAACCAAACAGCCAGAGTTACCAAGAAATCAAGTACATAAGTCCACAAGCACACACAACACAAGTGCTACAGCAATTCCTCCATCAACACAGTCACAACCGACGAGCACAACCAATGAAAAACTCATATAACAAGAAATATAACTTTCACAAGGACTTGGTGGTCTTCAACTATCATTTAATGTATCTAGAGTCTTTAAATGGTTGTTTTATCATGTGCCATTCCCACTGACACATCCTTTCACTCAAACTACCCAAGAAAGAACCAAGTAAAACAAGAATTTGATAATATATCTAACGAAAAAAAACAGTAGAGTGACAATGCACGGTTGACAGATTAGTAAAACATATTGCATATGCTCACATTGTTAAGAAATTCCAAACTAAAAGAATAATCAAAACACAGCCCTTTTTTTCAAAAATCAAGAAACCGGTTGTTGAAAATAGACTTTATGGAATTTGTCAAACTTTAGACATAATAATAATAACAAAAAATCAGATTAAACAAAAGAAAAAAGGAACCTCAATTTTCCAGGATAATCTAAACTTGCATCGAGAAGCACGACCCACGCATCCTCCATCGTGAGCCTCGAGCCCTTGTCTTCGGCGGCATCCGCTTCAATGAGGAAAGATGGCTCCTTTACACCATTATCATCGGAACCCTTTGCACAAGCCTCAATCTTTGGCTTCTTAGATGCAACAGAATCCTTCTCGCCCCTTGAATCCGCAGATTCACGCTTCTGGGTCTCTGAGCTTTCGCTCATTTTCTTCTTCCCTTGTTTTGCAACAACTAGTGGGGAAGCTCTTCAAACCCTAGAAATCGAGTACTCTCCTTTCTATTGGCCGCTACCACTGTTCATCAATAAACTAGTTAATTGCATTTTTAGTTTTATTCGAAAGACTTTTATATTATTCATTTGGTCATAAAATTTATCTTTTGATATTTTATATAATATTTAATCTACTTTAGTAAGGTTTTTCTAAGAGAAAATAAGTGTTTCTACCATAATTTTTTACATAAACTTCATGATTATTACGTATTATTAGCATTTTAAATTTGATTGAGAAGTGAAATAAATGAAATTCTATACATATTTATGAGATTTTATTAAACTTAAATGGAAAACTAAATATTATTTTAACATCTCTTGTTTGTATTTTAACATAAAGCACGCAATTCTGACATTTATGTTTCCATATTTATTCATTACTTAATTCATTTATAAATCCAATCAGTTCTCTTAACTCTCTCATCTTCTTCCCTCAACACAACTCAACAAAACCCTAATCTGCAACTCCGATTTTGCTTCTTCTCCGACAAAACCCTAATTTCCCTCCACTCTTCCGCATGACCACCGTCTAGCTCACATACCCCGCTCCGAGAATGTCGCTCCACGGAAGCGACCGCCGCGACACGTCGAGCGCCGGCGGAAACGGCATGGTGGCGGCGAGCCTGAGGCTGCGGCTGAACCCTAACAAGGAGCACAAGCCAGATGGCTACGAGGACCTGCAGTTGGATTTCAGCCCTAACATCTTCAGTTCCTTGGAGAGGTACCTCCCTCCGAGCATGCTCAACGTGCCTCGTGACGATAAGGCCAAGTTCATGCGCGAGATTCTGCTCAAGTATCTACCCCTTGGGGAACGCAGCAGAGTGTGTTTCTCATTTTGGCCCTGATATCTTTTTTCACTGCTAGTAGTTGTGTGTATTTATAAGTTGTTATTGATATTTAAATGTTTGTTTATTTGTTTGGGAAATGGAATGAAATTTAGTTAAATGAGCTGATGGATTGGGATTTTTAGTGTTAGTTGCGGGAATTGTGTTACTTGGGTGTCAAGTTAGGCTAGTTGCAGGAACGAGGAGTATGCTGTTAATTTATGTTAACATAACCAGGTTGAGTTTAGCGGAAGTACTTGTTACTCAAAAAGTAACTTTCCAAAGTTTGAATCTTTTGAAGGAGGATATAATATGGAAAACCAAAATAAGTAGAATGATTTGATTTGTCTCTAAAATGAGGTATTTGCCCCTCTTACAAGCAGGTTTTGTTGGAGGAAGTGTTATCCGGTAGGACCAGTTGAAACCAGACATGATTATTTTGCTTTGCAAGTTAGATTTGAGCCGTAATGGCGTGGTAGAATTCAGTTTGACTCAACTGGCTTAAGAGGAAACTGGTAACTTGCCGGTTCGAATCTTTTGAAGGAGTATACAATATGGAAAACCAAAATAAGTAGAATGAATCTTAGATCAGTGATTTAATTTCTCTCTAAAATGACACATTTGCCCCTCATACAAGTAGGTTGTGTTGGAGGAAGTGTTATCCGGGTAGGGCCAGTGGAAAACCAGATATATTATTGGTTTGCTTTGCAAGTCAGATTTGAGCTGTAACGGCACGGTAGAATTTAGTTTGACTCAGCTGGCTTTAGAGGAAACTGGTAACTTGCTGGTTCACAATAAATCGTGTGGTCATGTTTGAAAAATATACCTGGGGTGTGCCTACGTGCCAGAAGTTGACTTCTATACGAAGGAATAAAACAGAGAATTGCGGGTGGATGTTCTTTCTCTTCTTAAGTGATAGTGTGCATTAGTCGTTTTGGGTGGTTTCATAAGCAACCCAGCCCACAACAGCCAATTTTCTCCAGTCTTTTGGGCTCCAGTATGGATGACTTATTTAAATATTGCAACACACACACACACCCATATATTTGTATGGAGATTTTCAAAGAATTGGGATTTATACCAATTCGTGCTATTTAACTAATTCACTCCATGCCTTGACCGGAGTTAGTGATCAATGGGCTGAGTCTGATAACATTGGTTAGAATTCTGACTCAAGTATTCATAATAGAAGTGATGCTTGTGTTTTATAATTAACTTTTTAATTTTTTTATATTAATACCTGTTTTGGGAATGTTACAATTCTTAGATTAATTGTGGCATTTTCTTACTTAAATTACAACTGATGATCAGTACCTAAACGTTGATTTCCTCTTTTGATTCATGAATTGCTTTTTACTTTAATTCCAACTAGGTTGGCATCCTATTTTACATCAATCATCTGCAGCATATTCAAATAACATAAATAATGAAAAGAAGTACAAAAGATTATAGGTATTATACCAAACCTACCCAAGGAGCAAACCCATAATAGAAAGGTTGAAAGTATCTGTGAAAATCTGGAGTGTCATCCTCCCACTGATTACATCTTTCTTTTATACTAAAGCATGCAAGCTTATCAACACAATGATTCCTTGCATATAAATATGAGAAACATGAAATCTCATATTTTTACATAAAAGCTTCATATTATGCCATCTAGATAGAAGATGCAAAGCAACAATATGATCATTCTGAAAAGCCTGTACAACCAGCATTGAATCACTCTACAAGCACAAGATATGTCAACCATTATCGTAGGAAATATCAACCGCATGAATAGGTCCATGATTTCAGCATGAATAGAAGATTGAACTCCAAGAAAATCAGAAAAGCAAATAAGAGTAAATTTGTTTCACCTTATTTTTAAAAAATAATTGCATATTTTTGTCTGCTGTCTAAGAGAACTTTTGAAAAATAATTGATCATTTCTGAAAAAATAATCTGTCTTAATCATTATTATCACACCCTTGTGTCTTTTTGTTATTTTACTTCATATTTTTTTATATGATTGTTCCTATGTTACTTTGGCAGTCTCAAAAGCATAGAGAATACAGACAGAAGATAATAGAAAATTATCAGGTATGTAATAACCAAATGTTCCTTTTTTGACTGTTCATCTGGCTGTTTCTTTTTGCCTGAAATTAATGTTGAACCTAAAAGAGTTATTTTAGTAGGACTTTGAGAAGAAGAGAGAATGAGTTTCTCATAAAGTAAATTCTTAAATAAAAAGTTGTATATAGTAAACCATTATGGCTAAATCTAGCTATGAATCCTATTTCCTGATTTAGACTGCTGTTAGTGTGAGCTGGCCTGGAATACACAAAATTAGAACCTGGAGCCGTAGTTATAAATTATACATTATGTTCAATAGTCGTGATTCATGGCTAGAAGCTTCTGTAGATATCAGTTCACAATGCTTTTGTGTCATGCCCATTGTTCTGTACTTTGCTGCTTAAACAATTGAGAGTCCATTCAGTGTTGTTTACACTATATTTTCTCATGTAGGAGGGTAAAACCCCATCTTATCCCTATTTTTTTACCTCATCCAACCCTGATTATATAATGGTTTTGCCATTTCCATCAGAAAATTTGAAATTCACGTTTATCTCTAATCATTATTCATTTTGTACGCAAGCTTCTGCGTGCCTTGTTCCCATTATCTCGCTTTCATTGATCACCACTGATTTTTTCTAGCCATTTTTGGCATTTTCAGTCACCCATTTGTTGCCATTCACCCCTTGCTTACTCAACCTCTACCATACACTCGCTACCCTTTCTGCATCTCTCAGTTGCGGTAGTTTGCAATTCTTTTCCCCTTGTTTTACACATTTTTTTTAATTATCGTGTGAATTTGAGTTTTGATAGTTTTATTTTTGTATATTGTATAAATTCTGTATATTGAGTTTCTAATCCTTGGACGGCCTTCTTTACCCACTGTGATGTGTTTGGGGCCAGCCACTTCATGCTGCAATTCAGAATTTGATAACATGGCCCTGAACCAAATTAAAATTTTCAATCCTCTATTTTTTTCCTACTCATAATGAGTCTGATATTTCTCATTCTTGCGGTACATGTTTTCCATTGATATAGTATATATTCTCTCCAACTTAAGGATTTCTATCAGCACCTGAATGATCTAATTAAGACTTATCACTTTCCATGGTTTAAGAGTACCCTTGGCCCTTCCTCCCGCCCCTGCTGTCATGCCACTCCTTTAAGGGAACAAAGGTGGGAGTCTGCAGTTTAATGAATTTCTAGTTATAAGTTGATTAGATATTTCTGAGATTCTTTCAAATTTGTGCAAAAAGAAATATGGTAGTAATTAAATCTCTCCTCCGGTTGTGATGCTGCTGTTGAAACGGTGCTTAACATCCATGCAAAGAAAACAATGAATGATAATCTTTAAAATCTGTTAAATTTCTGATATGAAGTATGATAATTCATAACAATATTTCCCTTGTTTCATCTACCTCCTTTCCCATGTTTTTTAGCAAATCTTAAAACTTTTTAAACACAATATGTGAAGTATGATTATTCATAACAATCTTTCCATTGTTTCTTCTACCTCCTCCTTTCTCATATTTCTTAGCAAATCTTACAGTTTCTTAAACACAATTTGCAGCCTCTGCATCGGGAGTTGTACTCTGTTGATCCTGCTACATTCTTCGTTCCCTCATTTCTGAGAGCAATTAATGATAATACTGAGCAAAGCTTTAGAAGTATAATGTCTGAGCCCTCTCCTGGCATTTTTATATTTGACATATTTCAGACCAACTTTTGTGAGTTATTGCTATCTGAGGTACCTGATCATTTTACTTTCATTACCTATGATATGAGCAGTGTCTTATCTTTTAAATTGGAAGATTAAGAAGATGACGTTGTGTATACTTATATTTTGTGTATGTTAAAATTTAATTGCGGTCTCCCTAGATTGAAAATTTTGAGAAGTGGGTGACTGAAACAAAGTTTCGGATCATGCGTCCCAATACAATGAATAAATATGGTGCAGTACTTGATGACTTTGGACTTGAAACAATGCTTGACAAGCTTATGGAAGGTTTTATTCGTCCTTTATCCAGAGGTAAATGAAGACTGCATTACAATCTCATGGTGGTTTGACATTCTTTTCATTCTCATAAGACATGTTCAGTCACTCAATTATTTGTTATGCAGTCTTATTTGCGGAAGTTGGTGGGGCAACCCTGGATTCTCATCATGGTTTTGTTGTAGAATATGGTAAAGATAGAGATGTTGACTTGGGTAAGATTTCTTATTGATGCGTTTGTTTTATTATTCCATAGGTCATGTGCATAATATATAATAAATAAACAAATTGGACAATTTAGTACTTTTTTGAAGCTTCAAATCCAAATAAAACTTGGATAGAGACAGTAAGTGCTTTACTATGGTCACAAATGTTTTGGTGATGATGCTTTCATATGATATGCTTGTTAATACGGCTGCATTGCTGATGTTAATATGCCTCTTGTATTTTACAATTAAGAGTCTCTTGCATCTATAGGTTTCCATGTGGATGACTCAGAAGTAACCTTGAATGTTTGTTTGGGTAAGCAATTTTCTGGAGGGGAATTGTTTTTCCGGGGCATACGATGTGAGAAACATGTAAATACTGGAACTCATTCAGAGGTAAGTCACTGCGATTGAATAACATCAAGTTGTATTGGTGTTAGGAAGATTCAATGCCTGCTATTTCTTTTGTAACTGTAAGTGTTTGTTACTTTCTCTAAATTAGTAATGCCTCAATCAGCAAGAAGCATTAACACCTTTGCCAACATGCAAGTTGACCTCACCACAATGCTTGAGACCGTATACATATTAAACTGGTTATATGTCTATTTTCAAGTATGTATGCTAAATACCGATATGTTTTTATCCTAGACAGTCATGTGCATGAGAATAATAATTTCATTTGAAAATTTTTGGAGATTATATATTAATCTTGATGAAGTGTGGGTTTGGTTTAATTACAACGTGAGCCCTTAAAGCAATAACTTGTGAATTAAAAATAATGCTATCCATGTATGTCTTATTTCAGTTTTTAAGTTTAGTTTTAGCAGTATATATATAACATACATAGTGAAAGCAAATCCAAATATTCTGGGTTAATATTCTGTTTCAATGAAGTTAGTTAGTGTTGTATGTTTACTATTGTAACGAGATTTATGGACCATTGCTTCTTGCTACTTCTCATGGTTGTACACTTTTCTTTTGGGGTCCATTAATTGAAAGTAGGAGATATTTGATTATTCTCATGTTCCTGGACGAGCTGTGCTTCATCGTGGTCGACATCGCCATGGTGCTAGAGCTACAACATCCGGCAATCGGGTCAACCTACTTCTGTGGTGCAGAAGGTGATTTGACTTTTTCCTTCAGCTTGTCTAATGATTGTGAGTTGTTTGCTTCATATTAAATTGCTCTGGTACTCACTAGATTCAGAAATCACACATTGTCTGATTTCTGTTCGTTTTTTCCCTCAGTAAATTAAGTTTGAAGTTTGCATGTTGTTGTAGTTCTGTCTTTAGGGAGATGAAACGGTATCAAAAAGATTTCTCCAGCTGGTGTGGCGAGTGCAGTCGTGAGAAAAAGGAAAGGCAACGCTCAACAATTGCTGCTACCAAATTGGTAAGTCTTTATGTAATCTGAATGTTGCATGCATGTGCATTACACTCTGGGAAGATGTTATAAGTTTTATACAAACAGGTGCAGGTTGTGTTGTCTTTTTCTTTTTCCCTTTCTACCCATTTCCATCTCATCTTTTGGGTGGCCACTTCTTCATGAGTTGACGAATCAGGAACTTTCAATTACAGATGCATCTCCATGCTGCTGTGCCTGAAAACATCATTGTTGTACCTTATTTTCCTCTCTCCTGTTCACTCCCCTGAGCTGTGAACACGAATCAATCCAGATCTGTTCCATCATAATCATAGCACATAATTCAAGATCACCCCACTTACACAAAATAAATTTCAAGGTGTTCGTTAGGTTCCCTTGTTGCCATACAGACTTTTAGGGATTTTCAACGTGTATACTAGCCAATTGATCAACCCTCTTTGTTTTTATTCAGGAAGTGAAACCTTTTTTTAGCCATAGCAACTTTTGTGTTTGATTGTGTTGCAGTGAGGAGGAGGGTGCAGGATGTCTTTGATGTTCGTGCATTGCTTGTCAATGTTGTTGCATTTTAATTTTTCTTTTTGTGTAGAGGAGTTGTGTGCATGCTTCGAAATTACATGAAATAGAAAATAGGGGGAACAAAGTGAATGAAGAAAAGGGAAGAAATTGGGAAAGGGAGAGGTAGAATGGGAAAAGGATAACTAAATAAATAATTGTTAATTAAATAATTTATATATCTGTAAGGGTGTAAATTTCCTCTCCCCAGAGACATGATTGACCCTCCTACTGTAGCAACTGTTATAAGCACACGCAAATGCACTTGACTTCTAATCTTGTGTTGTTGGAAAATTGCTCCTAGTCTTCTAGCTGCTACCAAAGGAATAATACTTTAGGATTACTTGAAATACAGAGGAACTGACAACTGTATAAAGTCGTGATCTTTCTTCACCACGGGGTTTAGTCAAATATTTGAGTTTAAGGATTAAAGCAAACTGGACTTTCCAATTTCATAGCTCTACAATGAGATGTTTTTCTGACATAAGTTTGTCCTTGTTCGGTATAATTAAAAATACATAGCTGAGGTTCCAGAATATGACTTTGATCTGATGATATTACAGGAGTTGTTCAGGAGGGAAGGTGAATCCACTGCATAATCTGTTTTACTCGGTGGATCATTGTAAAAGTGATGTACCTGCAATCATTTGTTAATACTAGTAAGCTATGATTCCTGATCCAGGTGTCTGTACAAGATAGCTTCTGTACTTAGATAGTTTTCTTAGTAACCTTGGAATTTTCCTTAAAAACGTGCGGTTTATGGGATGCCTATTTGTGTAGAGTAGCTGGCTGTTATGTAGGCTGGCGTAATGCTCAAAGGCCATTTTTTAAATGCGTTAAACCGCATAATCATGTCCAGAAATGTAGATGTAGACTGTAATTAGTGTATACTGAATTTTTTGAGGTTCATTGGCTACTGTAACAACCGCATTTTCTGTTCTTTTATTTATTTATTTATTAATTTTTGGTGGAGTTGAAGGTGAGCCATGGATGAATGGTAAGGTTGTTCTTAGCATTTAACGTGTTTGTTTTAGCTTTAAAAAAGATGATTTATTACTTGGAGACATGTTTTGTTTAGTTTTGAAATCATGATAAGGTGATTTATCATGAAGGACAAATCTGGCTGTCATCACACTCTCGACATCTTCTACAAGGAAACAATATGCAATTGAATAGACATTAATCAATAATTTTCTATGGACATAAGAAAGGGTAGAGAACTTATAACTAAATAATATTCTGTGGGTCAAGGTGTTGACTCTAATATCTGAAAAACAACTTCATCTTGAATGTGATTACAAGAATGTCACATGCAAACAGGAAGTTCTGATGATGTTGTCTTATCTCCTGACAAGTAATGTTTTAATAAATTGTGGTGATTGTTTCAAATCATAATTCCTTGCATAATCAGGATTTTTATTCAGCAGTGTGGTGGATTTGGAGATGGAGGAAACACAAAATCTTTGACAACGATGGGTGGAATACAAAGAAAATCATGAGAATAATTTATTCTCTACAAGATGATATCATCATGCGTGTCTTAATGATGAAGGCGTCTGTTTAAATGCCATATGAAAGTGAATGCTGAAGGAAGTTGTGAATATCCTTATTATTGTGAAATCAACCTTTGATGTGTGTTATCAGATGTCATAATTCAAAGCATACCCTGAAAAGTTCTACTATGCATCAACCTTTCTAGAGATACTCCTGTGTTCGTAAATAAACCTTTGAAAATAACCTTAAAACATGTCATAGAGACGCTAAATTTCCCTCTCTTACCTAAACAAGGGTTTAACAAATTACAAGAAATAATTGTATTGGTTAATCCTAACATCACAAAGTGAGCCACGACTAGCAGACCAACTAACTAAAACAGTATAGGCAAATGTAAATATATAATAATATTGTAATTTAAATCATTAATATTTATAAACTAAATTTTAATCATTAATTTTTTATTAGTTTTTTTTATCAATTCAACTTGATTCAATTTTAACGAATTAATGACAAACAAAAATGAAATAGATTAGACTTATTCGATTTGTCATTTTTCCAAATCTTAGGATTGAGTAAGTTTTTGTTGAAAAATATTTTGTATTTTTATTAAGAAAAAAAACAACAAAAGTATTTGTTTTATTCCTTTATTTTTATCTTGTATATCTCTCGTTTCTATTTTACTCGTTATAGTTCAAACAAATATCGATGATCTCGTGTCAGCGGAAAAAAACGTCATTCTTTTGTTCGATTTTAAGCAGAAAAACCACTCTTTAGCACAAAATAATTAACTTAAAGGAATCTTTGTGTTTCTTTCATGAAATTTAAAAGTTTGAAGGAGAAAACAAGAAACGAGTTTTTTTTTCTTTCTTTCTTTAAATGTAATCAAACCCTAATTCTACATTTCCCCTTTCATCGTTAAACACTACATCCTCCTTTTTCGATAAATGTACATTATTCTTTTCAAAATATAATTTAAATGAAAAATAAAATAGTAAGGAGATTTTTTTAAATGAAAATAAAAGTCTGATTGAATAAAACTAGCAAAATATCATTCAGCTTTTCAAATAAAATAGTATAACATATGTTTAAGGAGGTTTTTTTATTTAAAAAAAATATTTTTCTGTTATTTATATCTTTTATAATATATCTTAAGATTATCTTTCTTTAAAAAATACTTTATCATATATCATTTATAATATCAATATAATCTATAATAAATTTACAAATCAAATCAGTATCAATATCTATATCATATCTATCTATATATCTAAGTTTTGTTAAAAGAATCATCAAATAAAATCGTAAAGTTAGTTATCAAAAGCATAATAAGCCACTTTAATAGCTTAAGTTCTGAGCTGATTCTGTCTATCTGGCAAAAGTCAATAACCTTTTATACCAAACATGGTGTGTTTCAGTCTCAAGAAGAGATTATCAGAAATCGCAGATTGCAATTTTGAAGAATTCCTTGGAAGTTTTCAACAGCTTTATGATGTTCTGTGGTTTAACAGTTTCTTGGCCCTCCCTGTCATTCCATCTACTCGAGAATTTCAGATCATCAACTCCAACCACTATCAACATACATTTCCTAAGAATTCTTTAAACGCATGGCCTTCATCAGTTAGCCACAAAACATGCAAAAAGAGGAGCACTGCAACCCTTGTTCTTGATTTGGATGGCAATTTTCCTTTATCTTTCCCTAAACTATTAGGGTTTCTCACCTGTTAGAGTTTTTGTTTTTTATATACCATATGGTTATTGAGCCAGTATTCATTAGTTTTGTCAGATATATCAGTAAACAAATAACTAGTTAGGTTTCAGAATTTGAATTTTCTAATGACCTTTTAGTATTTTTTCCTTTTTTTATATTCAAAATACAGTGATTTTAATGGTTTAAAATACATTAAAACTTTTTAATGTATCTTTGAATGCTCTATAAAAAATTCAGCAAAAGATCTGAATTTCAGGTTTTATGAAAATTTGTCAGGTTTAAAAATTCTAATGAGTTTTTAATATTGTTTCTTTTCTGAATACACATATGTTACATTTTTTTAATACACTAATAGTGTATTTTGAAAGTTTAGAAATAGTATAAAAAATTCAGTAAAGAATCTGGATAGGTTTTATGCAGTTCTTCATCTGTTTGATTGTGAATTCTTAAAAGTTGTATTGTTGTACGCAGAAACTTTGGTTCATTCTAGTGAGTTTCCATGCAATGCCGACTTCACGTTCAAAATGAAGTCGAGAACTATATATGTTAAAAAGAGACCTTATCTTGAAGAGTTTTTAGAAAAAGTATCGGAGATGTTTGAAGTCGTAATTTTCACAGCTAGTACAAGGTCATATGCTACAAAATTGCTTCATATTCTTGATCCTCATAATAAGTTTTTTTCTCGAAGATTATACAGAGATTCATGCAAATGGGAAGATGGTCACTATCTCAAGGATCTCAGACTTCTTGGAATTGACATGGCCAAAGTCTTCATAATTGACAACACTCCACGGGTATATATATATATATATTATTTCTTTCTTCCTTTTAGGCTCTGATGGAACTTTTTTTTCTTTACTTTCTTTCTAACATGAAACCGTATTTGTAAGGAATGAAAAACCTATTTTCCTCGTTCCTTCTTTAGACCTAAGTTCAGTTATTGCCACAACACCTACAGCTATGGGATTGTTAGAGGAAAGAAGCAAAAGATTCTCACACCAACTACGTTACCTTAGTGATTATGTGGTCATGTATTCTTCAACCGTTAAAAGGGGAAATGATTGGATTTATCATTACAATTTTCCTTTATTTTAATTGCATATGTTTATTGTCTAAGGCATTTACCAAGTGCATTTATAGCAAAGTTTTGTAGTGAAAAGGGACATACAGAAAGTAATTTACTCTGAAAAGTTCCTTTCTCTCTAGTGATTATTTTTTCTCTTTCTGTTATTTCACTTTTCTGCTCCCTGTACTTTCATTTACTCTATGGCCGAGTCTCCTTTTTCATATGATGAGCTCACTAAAATCGAACATTAAAAAGATCGCTTTCAGAACTCACAATGGCCACTTCAAGTTACGGGTCATGTCCTTTGACTTATGTAATGTCCCCTCTACATTTCAGACAATCATGAACAATTTGTTTCGTCCTAATTTAAGATGGTTTATCATTGTTCTTTTTTATGACATTTTTTTTATAGTCCTACATTATCTGTGCATGTCGATCATTTCGAAGTCACCTTCCAGTTAATGTTTTTTAATTGCTTCATGTTAAAGGGTAGCAAATTTTTTATTGGACACAACGCCATTCATTATTTGGGGCATGTGGTTTCCGGTAAGGGTGTTCAACCAAATCCTGAAAAGTTCACTGCAGTACAGAATTGGCGAATCCTTACAACCTCAAGTCTCTTCGTGGGTTCCTTGGTCTCACTGGATTTTACCGTAGATTTGTTTCTAGTTACGCTTCAATTACTCACCCTCTTACTGATTTTCTCAAGAAAGACATTTTTTGTGGAACGATACAGCTTATGCGGCTTTTGTGGACCTGAAGAATGCTTTATAAGCAGCACTGGTTTTGGCCATCCCAAAATTCGATTCAGTGTTCACCGTTCAAACCGACGCATCAAGTATAGGTATGGGATCTTACAAATGGGTCATCCCATTAATTATTTCAATAAGCAATTTTGTCCAAAAACATCGGAATCCCTCTATCTATATACGTGAATTATGTGCCATAACTAAAATAGTGCAGAAATGGTGACAAAACCTCCTAGGTCACCGATTTATCATCCAAACCAATTAGCATTCCATCAAAGAATTACTATCTCAGATGATCCTCACACCAGAACAACAAACTTATCTCTTTAAATTATTGGGATTTGACTTTGAGATTCAATATCGCCCTGGTAAGAGCAATATTGTTGTCGATGCTCTCTCTTGGGTGGAGGATATTTCTGCTAGGGGTACAACATCTCTACTAATGTTATCAATCCCACAATTGGACTTCTTAGAAGATCTCAAATAATCTCTAAAGAGTAATCAAGAGTTCCTTTCCTTAAGGGATAAAATCATTACCGCTCCACAGGATTTTCCCTTATTTTCTTTAAAGGGGATCTTATCCTTTTCAAGGGAAAAATTTGGTTGCCATATACTTGTTCTCTCATTCCCCTCTTGTTGCACGAGTTTCACTGCACCCCAATCTATAGAGATGTTAAGGCATTTGTCGAGCAATGCAGCACATGCCAGCAAACCAAACTGCCCACTCAGCGTCCTTCTGGCTTGCTTCAACCTATCCCTCCTCCATCTCACGGTTGGGAAGACCTCTCCTTTGACTTTATTATTGGTCTTCCCCCTTGGGGTTCACTACTATACTCGTTGTGATGGACAGTTTCTCTAAGGGCGCACATTTTGGTATGCTTCCAAAATCATTTTCTGCATCTCAAGTGGCACAACTATTTGTCGACATAATGTGTAAGCATCATGGCCTCGCTCATAGTCTCATTTCTGATCGTGATTCCATCTTCATTAGTCACTTTTGGCAAGAACTTTTCCGCCTTAGTGGTACCACGCTGTGTATGTCAACGGCTTACCATCCTCAAACGGATGGCCAGACGGAGGCAACCAACAAAATATTGCAGCAGTATCTCCGTAGTTTTGTGCACCACAAACCATCTCTATGGGGCAGATTTCTATCTTGGACAGAATGGAGTTTCAATACTTCTGTCAACGCCTCAATTGGATTTCACACCATTTGAAGTTATGTTTGGCTACAAGCCTTCACTCATACATTCTTTACTTTCAGAAAAGACATCGAATGCAGCAGTGCAACAAGAACTCTCTACTCGTGTTGAGATTCTTCAAAAGCTTACCTCTAACTCGCAAAAGGCACAAGCAACTATGAAGAAGTGGGCTGACCAGCACCGTTGAGATGTCCAATTTGCAATAGATGATTGGGTTTACACTCGCCTTAGGCCTCGTCATCAATCCTCGGTGACAGGCATTACCACATGTAAACTAATGAAAAGGTTCTTCGGTCCCTTCAAAATTACAAGGAGAATTGGTGATGTTGCTTATGAAGTGGATCTTGCTGCCAAAATTCACAATATTTTCCATGTTAGCCTTCTTCGTCCTCACAAAGGACCTTTACCTTCTTACCCTTTGTCTCTTTCACTTGACATTGAAGATCACCAACCAATGCTAGAACCAGCTGCCATTGTTGACTGAAAATAGGATAGTTCTGCTTCCCCTCCAGTAATTCAGGTCCTAATTCAATGGCAGGGCATGCCTCTCGAAGAAGCAACTTGGGAACCGTGGCTGCAAATTCAACAACAGTTTCACCTTGAGGACAAGGTGCTTTTTGAACTAGGGGAAGATGTAAGGAATGAAAAACCTATTTCCCTCATTCCTTCTTTAGACCTAAGTTCAGTTATTGCTACAACACCTACAACTATGAGACCGTTAGAGGAAAGAAGCAAAAGATTCTCACACCAGCCATGTTACCTTAGTGACTATGCGGTCACATATCCTTCAACCCATAAAAAAGGGAAATCGGGTAGAGAGAAATGATTGGATTTATCATTACACATTTGGCAAGTGTATTTATAGGACAGATTTGTAGTGAAAAGGGACATATAGAAAAGTAATTCATTCTCTCTCAAAAGTTCCTTTCTCTCTAGTGGTTATTCTTTCCTTTACGTTATTTCACTTTTGTGCTCCCTGCAGCATCTTTCATCTTTCAGTATTTCTACCATTGTATATCTAACATGCAATCTTATTTACAATTTAAGTGTGTTTATTGGTTTGTTTGAATGATTTATGATGCTGAAACTTGAAACCTGTGTTTATGACAGGTGTTTAGACTTCATGTTAACAATGGAATTCCTATAAAAAGTTGGTATTGGGACTGCAGAGATCATGCTCTGAGAAATTTGCTGCCATTGCTAGAGAAACTGGTTGATGTGGATGATGTTAGACCCATTATTGCAGCAAGATTTTGGAATAGAATTAAGTCTGCACCTCCTTCTACTGCCCACATTAGAAGAAAAATCCTTTTAAGAAACTCCTAATATTCATGTATAGAATTATATTAGGGTTTGCTTATTTAGATGCAGTTATTTTTAAATAATTGATTTTAATTTTAGTTATATTTTATACAAATAACTGTGTTTATATATATATATATATATATATATATATATATATATATATATATATATATATATATATATATATATATATATATATATATATATATATATATATATATATATTTCTTATTGTAGCCAAAATAGTCTTATCATCTATTAAACAAGAAAACTTGATTTTAATTTTAGTTATATTTTATACAAATAACTATGTATATATATGATTCTTATTATAGCCAAAATAGTCTTATCATATATTAAACAAGAAAATATGTCTTATCATAATATTTTGTTAGGTAGAGTTATTATTATTAATATTATTATTATTATTTTTATTGTTATTATTATTAATATTATTGTTGTTGTTGTTTTACTTGATATTATGTTTACTTGATATTAGAGAGGAAGTGGAAGCTTTTTCTGGTTGCACAAGACAGTTTGGAAGTACTGAGGGAACCGAACCAAATGACTGGTCTGCATCAAATGTAAAAGCTTCAAGGTCTGAACTAGTTATGCTTTCACTGTCATAATTGCAGGTTCCTTTGTCTTTGCCATCGTGTGGCCAAAGTTGAATGCAAAAAAAAACCTTAAAATCTGTGATGTATAAAACCTTAAAACCTTAAATTAATTCGACCAACTGTTATAAAACCTTAAAATTTGTTCATAATTTTCTCTTAGGTTTTTATTTTTGTAAAATATTTCACTTCCAAGGTTTCTTTCTGAGAGGTGCCCTTTAGTTCGTGCATATGTTGCTATCCGTTTCAATGCAGAAGCTAAGATGTCATCAGAGTGGCCTTTAGACAATTCATAGGTCAATGAGAACAAGAGTTGAAAAGAGGAGTAGCAAGAATTGGAAGAGATTGAATTTCAATAAAATAATTATTGATTGTATGATGTGAACTTTTAGAAATTAGAATCTGGTGTAAGTATCTTTGGCCACCTGTAAATTAAAAATTCCAGACGCAAGGGTACATTAATTGTATTAGTTTATCTACTTATAACATTAAAGTTGTGTTGTCTCCATATGACCATAGCATTTTTGACTGAAAGTTTGAACTTTGTGATGCCACACTCAAACATGATTATTTTTTATATTACTTTTATGTTTTCATATATCCACTATAGAACAATTTTAGCATTAAGATAAACCGTTTATCTCATGTTTTTCTATCAGGCAGTATCTGAAAGGATTGTGATCAAGCCAGAGAAAATGATAAGAAAACCCCCTAGAATTCAACATTTGTTTGCTCCATTATTTCGCAGACTAAGAAGAGAAGAAGATGAAACAAGCATAATATATTCCTTTGGTTTGTTTGGCAATTTTTATATGTATAATTCAATAGACTTAACATTGTCATAATTAGCTCCTTATAATCTAATCTAATTTAAGGTACTTAAGAAAAAAAAACTTATTCATCTCAATTCATAATGTTTGTAATGAAGCATGCTTATACTGATTTATACTACAAGAAGTAATGTTTTACTGAATTGTAAGCTTATTCTGATTTATATTGCAGCAAGTAATTTGTAGGTTCAAATGCAATGCGCTTGTCTCTTTTTTTTATAAATTGGAACTTGGATTCTCATTTTTTTTTTTATAAATTTGGATTAATATTGAAAGTGTTATGACAAGTTTTCTAAGTTGGCTATGTATTTTCTATTATATCACATTTTAACATTTTTCAACCATCAATAACTCTTAAATTTGTCTAATAATTTTTTTTAATATATCATCAACTAATTATTATTTTATATTGTAGGTATATGGAAAACAAAGCCTATCAAATGATGAAACAATGAAAAGGACCAAATGATGAAGAGAATGAAGAAGTGAGATGATTCATAACATATTTATTTTAATTTTTAGAAAACATTAATTGTATTTCTAATGTTTACTGTTTATATAATAATATTTTTGTTTATATTTAATGTTTACATTTAATTATGATTTCATATTATTTAATTTTGGTTTCATATTATTTAATTTTGGTTTATTTATGATAATCAAATTATTTGAATAATAAAAAAATTAATTACATTTCCGGCAGTTTTGAAAATTCCAACTATGTAAACTCAGCCATTTCTGGTTTTGAAAAACTCTGGTTAGTTCTTACGGTTTTGGCAAAATCTCCGTTAATACCAGTGGTTTTGGCAAAATCGCTGCTAACACTGGTAGTTTGGCAAAACCCTGCTAACACCGGTAGTTTTAGCACAACTTCTGTTAATATAGACGGTTTTAGCAAAACTTTTGTTAATACTGACGGTTTTGAAAAAATCACCACTAATATTGACGATTTTTTGAAAAACCGTTAGTAATTATTTAACATATTTTCCGGAGATTAAAATCGCCATAAATAAAAAAATAACTCCTAGAAAAATTGTATATTTTTGTAGTGAACGGAAAGTCTTTATATATAAATTTTTCCTATTCCACCAAAATGGTAAGAACAAAACTTTTCGATAAATGTACATGAAATTTTTTTCTTGTAGACTTCATTTGCATTGATAATATATATATATATATATATATATATATATATATATATATATATATATAATATTTTCAATATCTAAAAATTATTTATTTTTTATTAATAAGGTCACTTCATATTCATGATTAAAAATTCAATTTTCACCTTTTGCTATGACTATGACGTTGAAATTGTATAGGTAAGGTTTATTCATCATCAAATTATCTTTAGTTTATAAGATAAAGCTTTTTTTTTATAATTTTCTAAAAGAAAAATTCTTTTTAAACAAGAGAAGATAGAAATCTGCTTGAATAGGACCGGAAATATATCCCAAATAAAATAATAACACACGTTTAAAGGGATTTTTAAAAAATTAAATAAATAAAGATTATCTTGTTTTAGAAAATATTTTATCATATATCAATTATAATATCAATATTGACTATAATAAATTCACAAATCAATATCTATATCTAAATTCAGTTAAAAGATGATCTAATAAAATTTTAGAGTTCGTTATCAAATAAATATAGAACATATCTCAAATTCAAAAGCATAAAACATAAGTACTGAGATAATTAACTCTATTTGACAACAATGAAACCTACTGTTACTATGGTGTTTTCCACCATCAAGAAAACATTATTAGGAGCTGTAGATTGCATTTTCGGAGAATCGTTTGAAAGGTTTCAACAACATTGTGATCGTATGTGGTTTCACAGTTTCTTGTGCCACCAGGTTATTCCATTTTCTCAAGAACTATTGCCTTCATCAGTTAGCCACAAAATGATCAAAAAGAAGAATGTAACCCTTGCTCTTGATTTGGATGGTAATTTTCCTCTTTGAATTATGCCATTTGTAAAAATTTATGATGATGATGGTAAATTCTTAAAATTTATACTGTTCTACGCAGAAACATTGGTTCATTCTTCTCCGTTTCCGCATGATGCTGACTTCTCATTCACAATTATCAGTGATGGAAAGTCCAGTACTGTATATGTGAGAAAGAGACCTTTTCTTGAAGAGTTTTTAGAAAAAGTATCAGAGATGTTTGAAGTTGTAATTTTCACTGCTAGTCATAGCTCATATTCTGCAAAATTGCTTGATGTTCTTGATCCTCATAAGAAGATTTTTGCACAAAGATTCTACAGAGATTCATGCAAATGGGAAGATGGTCACTGCCTCAAGGATCTCACAGTTCTGAGCACTGATCTGGCCAAAGTGTTCATCATTGACAACACTCCACGGGTATATATATAGATATATATTACTTCTTGTTCTTTAATGTTGCTTTTTTCAATTCATTCCTTCTTCCATGAAACTGTATTTCTTAGTAAACAAACATCTTTTCAATATAATATCCAACATAGTTTTGTACTGAGAATAATTTATCAATGTTTTATGATGCTGAAACTTGAAAACTGTGTTTTATGACAGGTATTTAGACTTCATGTTAGCAATGGAATTCCTATAAAAAGTTGGTACGGGTTCAGCAGAGATCATGCTCTGATTGATTTGCTGCCATTTCTGGAGAAACTGGTTGATGTGGATGATGTTAGACCCATTATTGCAGCACAATTTGGAGCAAGAATTCATTATGCACGTTCTGCCCCTATTCAAATTATAACAATATAGATCCTTTTAAAAATCTCCACCTAATACTCATGTATGGAATTATACACTCGTTAGGGTTTTGGTTATTTAGATGCAGTTAGTTTTTAACAATTGATTTTAGGGTTAAATATGATTTTGTTCCTTTAACTTTGAATAAAAATTGGAATTAGTCCATTTTTAAAACTTTGGCCTAATTTTAAAAATGTATTAATTTAGTCCTTTTAACTAAATTTTGTTATGTTTATTTAATGTTTCAAGCACGTATCATAATAACATTTGGATTATTTATACTATTTAACACATATTTGTTTCAATATCAACTGAGAAACACGTTCGAAATATCAAATAAAGTTAACAAAATTTGGTTAAAAGGACTAAATTCATACATTTCTAAAGTTAGGGAAATAAATTAAGCTAAAGTTTTAAAGAAAGACTAATTTTAATTTTCAATGAAACTTAAAGGACTAAAAACATATTTAACCCTTGATTTTAATATTGTTGAATTTGTATACAAATAGCTATGTATACATGATTCTGTTATAGCCAAAATAACCTTGTATTATATATAGAAGAAGAAGATTCTACTTAACAATTTGATTTTTGTTAAAGAAAAATATTCTTTCACAAACTTAATTTTTTTACATTAATTTGATATTATTCTTTCTTATTTTTTACTTTCTTTTTTTTTTGAAAAAATACAAAATTTTACATTTTTATTACTATTTTATCTTTATACTATATGTGTCAAATGAATATAAAAATAAATCATATTATCCATTGATCTTTGTTAAAAGGTTTTTGTTGTTATATTTACTTTCTTTTGAGTTATGTTTACCATCTACATTATTATTATATTATTATGTTTTATGTTTTACAAGTGTGGGGGTAGGATTTGTAAAGAAGAATGGTGATTTTCAAGTATATAAGTAATAGTTTTATAAAATTGAATATGATTTAGAAAAACTATGACTAATTTGTATTATCGTAAAATATTTCATTAAATATATTTGTGAATATTTTATCAGATTTATTTGTAAACATAAAACATTCTATAAGGAAAATGCAATTTATTTACTGATATTTACATATAAAATAATGTAATTTAAAACTGATATTTATATACAAATTTTAATCAGTATGTAACGTAGATATTACGTAATATTTTCATGATTTTGTGTGTATTCCCTTTCATTTGAAAGAAGATGGTAATATTTTATACTCTTATCATTTGACATAAAAAGGAAATTAATTTGAATTATCCTTTTTACAATCCAATATTTTTATCCATTCATTTGAATATTTAAAGGTGATATTATAATCTTCTGAATAAAAAGTTATTTGAATATATACGAATTAAGTAATTGACTTTTTATTTTTTAATTTTACGTTGTTTGAAATTTATAATTTTAAAAGGTATATATTTGATATAATAAATAATTATAAAATAAGTGATACGATAGAGACAATGTGTATAAGACATCTTAAAAAAAAGCTAAGAATGAAATACATATTATACTTTTTTTTTACGTATGATTTTAATTATTTTAAATTCAAACACATTGCAGTTTTAAAATTATAATTAGAAAATTTTATTGTTTTCATAATAGTTTAAATTAATTTATAAGTTCAATTAAATTATTTAAATTCAGTTACGATTTCAATACAAAAAATATAATCCTCAAAAATAAATTCAATTACGGATCTATCTTCATCGCATAATTATAATAAAAAAAAAACTAAATTCAGTTATGAACACATTTCAATCTCTAAAATATTACTATTCATATAGGATTAATAGTTTTATTTCTACTTTTCATTTTTTTTCAATTTTAGTTTATATATATATATATATATATATATATATATATATATATATATATATATATATATATATATATATATATATATATATATATATATAAAATAAAAACAGTACCGTTAAATCACAAGACAATTAATTTTACTACATTTAATCACTCTCTTATAGTTGTACCACAATTAATTTTACCGTTATATGATCCCACTCTGAACGTTAGCATTAACAGAAGAAACTAAATTCATTAATTTTTAATAAGATCAAGATTAAATTTAAAAATTAACAAATATAGAGACGAAAAACTACTGTATTATATATTGATATTTGATAACATTTTCTTTCTCATAATTTCTTTTAATTAATATTGTTGAAATATTTTGACATGTGCAACTCAGTGTCGGTTCACCAATTGCAGTCTTCTTCCTCTTCACTATTAAATTATTTCCACTTTTATTAATTTTTTTCTTCGTCCCATGTGCTCCCCTTGAATTAATTTATTATTATATTTATCTTTTTTTTCTCGTTTAATAAAGCATAATGTTCTTTAACACCAACATTCACCCTGCTATCTTTTAATAATAATTCTCACATTTTTTTTTATAAAGTACAATAACGTGGCGTTGGGTGGGAATATTATACATGACAAGGTAAAAGGAAAAAGAAAAACTTTATGAACCATCATTATTTCTTTAACCTTAAAACTGAAAACTAATGTTGGGTTGACTTTTATTGTGTGCTTGATCATCAAAAAATATTTGCTTTCAATGCAATATTATGACATTAATAGTCTAAATTATTTAAATATTTATATATTAATTTGATTAAGATACTCATTTACTTTTCCACTATTTCCTCAAATTAACAATTCACTTCTTAAACAAATGACTAATGTTAAGTGTTTGTTTAAGATATATTAGTTGAAAATTATTAAAACTAAAAGTTACATGTATCTTCTATCAAGTAGTTTATATTGATAATTTTTTTCCTATGAAGAGTTAATTTTTTTAAAAATAGATAATTATTTATTTTCAATCTTGAAGTTTAGTTCATGTTTTTCAATGGTTAATATCGATTTAGAATATATGTTAAAGATATTAATACCAAAGTTACTTTGGTTTTGAAAGTAAAAATAATCAATATATAACTTATTATCTTAGATATTATTTATAGTTTTTTAATAGACATTTTATTACTATTAATTTAATTATAATCCAAACGTAACTAATTTTAATTACATCTTTAACCAAAATAAGAACAAAGTTTCTGATCTTCTTATCAACTTTAACTTGACACGGTTAATCTTGAGTCAATAAAACAAGTGAAATTCCTTATACCAAATCGAATAGTCAAAGTGTATTGATACCATAATAACCAAATGATCAAGGAAAAACAAATTAACTTAAACCATTATGATTAAAAACTTAATTGTAATTAGTCTTGTTCTAATAATAATTTGGCCAATGATAATGAAAAATATTTATAAAAATTATAAATTAAGGTTCACCTAGAATGGTAAGCCCATATTAATTACATATTAATTGTTTTTGTTATCGAAACTTTTGACAAATATTCCATTAAGAAAAAAAAACTGAACTTGAAGATTGGAAGTGTTCGACCTCAAATATCAAAATAATAATTTTAACTTTTTTACAATTTTTTATTTATTTCCGACAATATTATAGAGAGTATGCTATAATATAATTCCTAAAAATACAAAAATATACTGTTAAACAAATAAAGATGAAATGAATAATAAAACTTAAAAAAAAAAATAATGAGTTGCTGATGAGAGAGAGGAAACAGTTGTTGTGCTGCTGTACTTTAGAAATATACAAATTGTGTCACACTCAACACCTTCAAATCTCCAGTTGTTAAGATTCTTCCGTCCACTGTACAAATCTTTACTTCTAAAAATCAAAAGTATTAAATTGTCTCTGAAATTAGGTGGAATTTAAAAAAAAAATGTTTCTTTAATTGAAACAGGTAAAAATTTATGATGTTTATGTTTAATTTTTAGTTAATGATATTAAAAAATATTGACCTATGCTGCCTATTATAGAATTATGAAGAACTTGCCTTTTCATTGAGAATCATACATGAGTGTATTAAGAAAGTTATATAAAGTATATTTTTACGCAATTTTTTTTTTCATTCTTTAATTGGTTATCTCCAAATATTACCTTCTGGGTGTTCCAAACAGTAATCTTTTACTGTTTAGAAAAATTTAATCCATACAAATTTTTTTTAATATACTCACAAACTTTTAATAATTTTTTAATTTTTAAATCTTTTATAATCTAGGTATTTATTATTTGTAAAGAATATAATAATAAAAGAGACCTTCCAAGAAGAAGATCTTCATCATCTCACTCGATTCATAGTAGTCAATAAACAAAACACAGAACACAACACAACACTTTCAATTTTTTTCATTTTCTGACAGCAACAACAAGAACACCGAACACATAGAAAGAAGATGCACGCGAAAACGGACTCTGAGGTAACAAGCCTCGCCGCGTCCTCCCCCACGCGCTCCCCTCCTCGCCGCCCTCTCTACTACGTCCAGAGTCCGTCCAGAGATTCCCACGACGGCGAGAAGACCGCCACAACTTCGTTTCATTCCACCCCTGTTCTGAGCCCCGTTGCCTCTCCTCCCCACTCGCGCCAATCCTCCTCCACGCGCTTCTCCAAGAAGGATCACAGCCACAGTCTCAAGCCCTGGAAGCAAATCGATGTCATTGAAGAGGAAGGCCTTCTTCAAGGTGATGATCGCCGCAATGGGCTCTCTCGTCGCTGCTACTTTCTCGCCTTTGTTGTTGGGTTCTTGCTTCTCTTCTCCCTCTTCTCACTCATCCTCTGGGGGGCTAGTAGACCCATGAAGCCCAAGATCTCCGTCAAGGTCTATTTCCGTTCTGTCTTTGCTTCTGTGTTTTTGGTTTTGATCCTTTGCTTGAGCTTTTCAGGATGAATGGTGAGGTGGGTCTTGATCGGGTTTGAGTATTCAGCATGGAGTCTGAGATGGGTTGTGGTCAAGTTTTCATTTTTAGAGAGGAATATGAACTGGGACTTAAATTCTTTTTCAATTTTAGTACGAAATATGAAGAGGGCGTGGTCATTTTCGCGATTTTAGGATGAAATATGAACTGGGTCTTCCCAGTTTTTGAATTTTGGAACAAAATCTCAACTGGGTCTGGGTTATTTTTAAATTTTAGAATGAAACATGAAGTGGGTCTTGATCGATTTCGTGTTTTTAGAATGAATCTGGAGCAGATCAATCTTTTAACTTTACAATGAAAAATGAACTGGATCTTGGTACGTAGTGATTTTTATTATTTTAGAATGATTTATACGAGCTTGTTCATGATCAATTTTGAAGTTTTGGGACGAAATCTGAAGTGGGCATTGGTCAAGTTTTCAATCTTAGAATGAAATATGAACTGTGTGTCGATCAATTTCGCGTGTTTAAAGCGAAATCGAAAGTGGGCCAAGTTCTAGTTCGATATGTCATTTTTGGAGTGAAAAGTGAAGTAGGTTATGATTAATTTGATGTTATTAGGATGAAATCTGAAGTGGGTCTACTCTATGATGATTTCTATTTTTGCAGAGCATAAAGTTTGATGATCTCAGGGTACAAGCTGGTTCAGATGCAACTGGTGTGACCACCGATATGATCACAATGAATTCCACTTTGAAATTCACATACCGAAACACAGGCACGTTTTTCGGGGTCCATGTCACAGCCACACCCGTGGAACTCTCCTATTCAGACATCGTAATTGCTTCAGGCGATGTAAGATTCATGAAAACCAAACAACACAACACAGACATATCTGGTGTTTCACTTTTTCTAACGTTGGAACTGGTTTTTGTTGTTGTTGTTGTAGATGAAGAAGTTCTATCAATCTAGGAGGAGCCAAAGGTTGGTGAGTGTAGCAGTGATGGGTAACAAAATCCCTCTGTATGGAAGTGGTGCTAGCCTAAGTAGCACAACGGGTATGCCCACAGTGCCTGTGCCATTGAACCTAAAATTCGTGCTACGATCAAGGGCTTATGTGCTTGGGAAATTGGTGAAGCCTAAGTACTACAAAACCATTAAATGTTCCATCACTTTGGATCCCAAGAAGCTCACTTCTCCGGTTTCTCTCAAAAAATCTTGCACATATGATTGATACATAGACTTGTGATAGAGATTATGTGGAATGCACATGCAAAAGAAGAATTATCTGAAAAAAAAAATGGAAGTTAGAACATTATTCTATTATTAATGGATTCTTTTGATGTTTGGGAAGAAATGGGCGTTATACAGCTCAGATAAGGACGCGTTTTTGGGAGTATTTGGCTGCCAAATTGCCTCAAATTGCGGAAAGACAAAGACATGATGTTGGGTTGGGTAGAGAAATGTAACATTATGGATTTGTGATTGGTCATTTCAAGAAGACTTTTTTTTCTTTTTGGTGTTGATTACTATTTGTCTAATTTTAATCTATTAATTGTAAAAGTGACAGGTAATTTGAATTCATTCAATTTCAATGTTGTAATTGCATCTTTGTCCTTGTAATTATGGTGTAATTATAGCCATATAAGTTTGGGTTTTTGAGAGTTGTTTTTATCTGTTAGGTGAGTTTTATGATGGTGGAGTCATCATGGGATAGTGCATCATTAGGATCAGTTCAATGGGTCGTGTTGGATCTTTCAATTCATCATTATTCAAGAAGAGCATTATTTCACATCCCTTTTTGCAAAACATTTTGTTACTTACTTTTATGCCTATAAAAAAAGTATTAAATATATTTTATGTTTCTAAAACATTAAATTTACTTTTACCTTTTTATTCAAAACAAAACTACAATTTTTTTTTAGTCTTCTTATTTTTTAAAATCTGTGATTTGGGTCTAATATTGTAAACAATACAATATATTAAATTTACTATCATTATTATGTATAGTTATGATAACATATATAAAATTTAAATAAGACAATATTATAGATATTTCTTTAATTAATGAATTTACTATAAATGTTATACAGAATGTTCTTCAGTAAAAAACGTTTTATCATTAATATATTTTAAATAATTAATATTTTAAAAGAATATTAAGAGAAAAAGTGTTAATTAGTAATTACTCTATATAAGAGCTAGAGATACTGCAAAATCTGAGGAAAAGAAAAATGTAAGTCGGTTGAAGAATCCTTGATAGGTGTGAAAGTGAAAAGATTGTTGGAAAGATGGTTGGTCCATGCATGTGTCTTCTTCAACACAAAGAGAGAGAGAGAGAGAGAGAGATTGTGTTTGCTCCCAAATCTATGAAACATCGATCTCTTCATTACTCTTCCTTATCAACTTTGCGTGTTATATTTTACTCTTTCAAGCACATTGATTCAATTGTTTGCTAGCTAAACTAAATCAACTTTACCTATTATATTTTACTCTCAAGCCCATAGATTGAATTCTTTACTAATTAAATTAAATATATAAATATAAAAAGAAAAAAAAGTAAGAAGTTATTAAATAATAGGTTTAATCATTATGATAGTCTCTATTTTCGGTAACTTTTTTCAATTAGGTTTCTCATTTTTTCTTTTTTTCAATTGGGTCTTATATTTGAAAAATTGAAACAATTTGGTTATTGTCGTTAGTTCCGTACTAACACCGTTAAAAAGAGTGACACGTGTCAGCTCGTGATTTTTTTGAATTTTTTAAATATATTTTTAATTTTTTTAATTTTTTTTTATTTTTTCTTCTTTTAAAAATAAAATTTGTCACGTGTCAAGTTGACATTGTGCCACGTAGCAATGACAGTGTGAGGTGGCACTGACAGTGTCACGTGTCATTGCGTTTGTTTCAATTTGGTCCCTGTATTTTTATTTTGTTCCAATTTGGTCCTTGTATTTTTATTTTGTCTCAATTTAGTCTTAATTTTTTAAAAAATGTAAAAAAATTTGTTCCTTCCGAAATAAAATATGGTATGTACATTTTCCAAATTTTTGTCTTTAAATTTGTTTCTGTTAAGCAAATTATTAGTAATGATGTATTTCAAATCGAAATATTTAACTCTAGAAACTTTTTATGAATTGTTGAGGAAGTATTGAGACTATACTTGTGTAGATTACCTTCACACAAATATTTATTATTGAGATGTTAACTTTTACAAGTTACTCATTCATATTATTTAGGTTAAATGATTTCTTTACTACTATATAAATAAAAATGTGTCATATGTTAGTTTGTAATTTTTTTATTTTTTTAATAAAAAAATTAATTTGTATAAATTTCTTTGTAAAGATTTATATACAAATAAAATTTTGTTTGAAATTTTGTTTGAACTTGGAGAGAAACAAAATTGTTTAATTTTTTAAAAAAATAGGACTAAATTAAGACAAAATAAGAATACATGGACCAAATTGAGACAAATTAAAAATATAGGGACCAAATTGAGACAAATCTAATGACACGTGGTCTGATAGTGACACGTGGCTCAATGTCAACTTGACACGTGGTAAATTTGTTTTTTTTTTAAATATAAATAAAAAAATTAAAAATAAAATTAAAAATAATTAAAAATATATTTAAAAAATTCAAAAAAATCACGAGCTGACACGTGTCACCCTTTTTAACGGTGTTAGTACGAAACTAATGACAGTGACCTAATTGCTTCAATTTTTCAAAAATAGGGACCTAATTGAGAAAAAGAAAAAATGAGAGACCTAATTGAAAAAAATCACCGAAAATAGAAACTATCATAATGATTAAACCTAAATAATAATAGAGGACTTGACTATTATCATAAACATAATAAAGTTATTATTTTATTATGATAGAAGAATTGAAAGATCCTTTAATTTTTAAGTTTTTGCTTTGAAAAAGAATTATTAAAGCAAAATCTTAGAAACTAATGAATCTACTTGTTTTTTTTTTATGACTAAACTTTTAATTCATTATATATATATATATATATATATATATATATATATATATATATATATATATATAATACAATTATATCAAAAAGTAAATAAATGTAAAAGTAAAATGTATAAAAACAACTAAAGGGACATCATAGGGACATAAAATAACTACTTATTTATGCTTTATAAAGTCATAAACACATGGTTTATGAGCCTATTACTTACAAGATTAATCTCCTTTGTGTCTATGACCTAATTATTCCATGACTATGACCTCCTAAGACTCTCACTGTGTATGAATAATTATTAGAGTTTAGATACCTCCTTAATGACCCTTCAAATGTCAATCCATACACTAAGATCATCACCACAAAGAAAATTATTTAAATTTTTTATTTGATATTTTTAAATAATTATCTTACTTAACTATATTAGTAAATATCAAAAGATAATATTTGTCAAATCTTTTTGAATCTAATAAAAAACTTCTCCAATATTTTTAGATCTAAAAAACAATCAAATATATCTTAAAGATATTGAATTTTTCAAAAGATATTGGAGGTGATTACATTATCACAAAAAACCTCGAAACAAAGCTCAGTCTAATTTCTATATAAAGAGACTTAGGAAACACATTATGGGAGCTTAAAAATCCTTAGAAGTACTTAATTTCGTCATCTCCACTATCTTTCACGTTCTACATCCTTTATTCATCTATTTGTACGTTATTTCTACATTCGATGTTGTGTTAAGCCTTTGAGTTTATTTTGCTATATTTTCTTAATGGATTTTGAAGTTAGAATGCAATAATTGGTTTGTCCTGTGAACTCGAAATGTTTCAATGCAATTGAACATTTAAAAATTATAATATTGGTTCCTTTTTTCTGTTAGTTTTATTCAAAGTGTTTTTTGATTTTTTGGTATTTAAAATTGTTCCAAGTTTTGAACTTTTTATTCAATTTAATCATTTTTTCTGACATCTAAATGGTTAACTACACAAGGTCCACGTCAGTTATCAGCTGCAGTGATGTGGTCCATTTTTCTAACATGTTTCCCATGGCAATTAGGGTCTTCTGGTTCGTTATTTAGGGATTGTGTTTGCAGGTGGTTGATGTGAGGGTTTCATGGTTCTTGATGCTTTCATGGTTGATCGTGATGATGATTCGCAAGTTGGGTTTCACGGTTGTGCGAACCTATAATGGTTGAACGAACATGTTGCCTTGTCGTGGTTGATTCGACTTGTGGTGGTGGAAATGTTGAGTTTCATTTGCAATTTGTGGTCTTTGACTTTTTGATTTGCAGGTTCGAACTCACAATAGGGCTTTGGGAGGAGGCACAAAATGGTTCATTAGGGTCTCGTTATGACTTTTGTTAGTGGTGCAAGGAAGTGGTGGCTGATAGAGGTTTCTACGATGGTTCATGGTTGCGATGTTCGTGGCTTTGCTTTTGGTTTGAGTGGCTGGTCATGGAGCCTCTCGCAGTGTCGTACGTGATTTAGGTTTTTCGTAGGTTGCTCGTGAAGTTACAGATTTGGATTTGCAACTTGCTTGAAGAAGATGTCGGTTGTCTTGCAGTAGTGGTACGAGGAAGAAAATGGTGATGCGTTGCAACAACGTAGTGGTGAGGAGGGAGAGTTTGATGACGATGATTCAGCAATAATGAAATCGAGGATGTTAGGAAGAAGATGAGATGATATGACAACCACATTATTTACTGGCGGCTCGTGTTACACACTGTCACGAAAAAAGACCAAATTAAACAAAAATTATAAAAATTGAGACCACTTTGAATGTTCAAAAGAGTTAAAGATTACTTTGATCAAAATTGATGAAAATATGAACAAAAATAAGTATTAAACAAAAGACATTTTAAGAATTATTAATAGATTTATGGATAAATTGTAATTTTAAAAATTATATTTTTTGTCAAATTAATTATTTTAAGCATTGATTATATTATATACTATAACTTAAAGATTAAATTAACCCACTTATTACATTCATACAAATTAAGGACTACATAAAAAATAAATTATACAGAAAGAAAGAAATTTGATATCTCCAAGATAAAGAAACATAGATCCACATTTATTTATCTCAAAATGGAGATAGATGGTAAATAAAGGTAAATTGAGAAAGGAATAAATATAAATATTTATTATATCTTTTTTACCATTACAGAAATTAATATATCTTTTAATTTCCAACGAATTAAAGAATGTTTTATCCATTTACATTAAACATAAATTAATTAAAATACATGCATACATGTGTTTACTTTTTTTTATAATGACAAAAAATAATAAAATTATTATTACTATAATTATAAAAGAAAATGTAAATAATTTTCATAATTTTATTATAAATAAAGTTTGAGCCCTCATATTTATAGAAGAATATCAAGTGGATCCTTTTGTTGAAAACGATCTCAGTTGGATTCTAAATTTTGAAAAATCGTAACAATTAAGTCTTTTCCGTTAAGTGTTGACATACAACATTAGCAGATTTTGTGCTAAATTCAAAACATGTCAACTCATCACTCCTGTCACGACAACTCTCACGTCAGCATCATATTCTCTAAAAGGAAATTTTTCTCCTTCCTTATGCCGCCACCCTTATGCCGCCACCCTTATGGCCACTTCCAGCCGCCGTAGAAACCACCACACCACGACCTTCAACCACACTCCACCTAGCCCATGCATCACCATCAACCATGACAACCACTGCCCGGAAACCTACACGAAACCCAAATGGAGCAAATCACGCCACCCTTGTCACCGCGCTACAATCAATCGCTGTAGAGATCACCAGAAACCTGCAAAGAGGCAAACCCAAAAAACGCACAACACCTAGACCTAAATCGGGAAGCTTTTTCGCGCATCCTCTCCTTTTCTGCCGCTGTCGTCAGCACCATGAATCTTCGTCCAACACCATCGCGACACGACGACCATGGTAGTCTTCTCCATCATTCTTCTTCACGAGAGCAACAATCACCCAAAAATCGCGAAACCTTTCTTCCATTGACGCACAACCGTGAGCACCTCCATGCACAGAGCCAACACAACAACAAAACCCAATTTCGTCGCTACAATTCGTGTCCCAATCTTCTTCTTCGAGACCTGCAAGAAGAAACCAGAAGAACCAGAAATCTCCATCGAACCAGAAGCGTGATTTGCGCCACAACCTCCACAATTGTAGGAGTAATCCGAAGAAACGGACCAGATCCCACGACCCAGTGGCAGAGGGAGCAGCGGTGGGGGGAGTGGCAGGAGAAGGAGTAGATTGGGCAACTTTGGCTTTGGCTTAGAGTCGTCAAAATGGGTCATAACCCGCGAGCCAACCCGGCCTGCCACGAGTTCAGGCCGGGTTGGGTTTGAAAAAATTGAATTTTTTTTATGCAGGTTAGATTTCAACCCGGCTCATGTGGGTTGAACTCGTGGTGGGCCGGGTTGGCCCGCCAACCCACCTACCTAATTTTATTTTTTTAATTTATTATTTTATTTATGAAACCCTAAAAAATAAAATACTCTCTTCACTCACTGTGTATACCAAAAAACTAACCTCTGTTATCACAAATCACTCTCACGGAACTTGCTCTCATTTACGGTGTTGTCACTCTCACTTCTTCACTGAAATTCTTCAAGGAGCAGGTAAGACACCCTTCCTTTTTTCTTCTCTTTTCTCCACATTTTTGTTTTCTCACTTATCTTTCTTTTTTTTTCTCTGAAAACCTTATAATGACAAAAATAGGGGTTTTCGAAAACCCTATATATCAGAGTTTGTTCATTTTATTTAAACAATTTGAGTATATATTATTTGAACAAGCTGTTTTTGATATCTTTTCATTTGAGAAATTGTGTTACAAATTAAACTATTGATTTTTTGTTGATGTTGTTGAGTACTGGTTCTTTTTTTTTTAACTAATATTTTCTTATTGTTTTTTGGAATTGATGAATATAAGAAACTTATTTGTATGTTTTTTGTGTTTGTTTTTGGATGACATTTGGATTATATTGTACTTTTTATAATTATTTTGAATTGTCTTCAGTTTAACATCATTTTTTGGGAGTGAAATTTGTTTAAATTTGAATTTAGAAAGTTTGTAATTTTTTTTATTCTAAAAAATTGTAATTAAATGGGCTAGTGAGCCAACCCGTTTACTCACCAACCTGTGGTGGGTCGAGCCGGGTTCAAATTTTTCTGGCTCGCTAATAAATGAGCCGGGTTGGGTTAGCTCACTAAGTGTCCAACCCGTGGTGGGTCAGGCCGGGTCGAGCCGGGTTACCCGTTTTGACAGTTCTAATTTGACTTCAACGTCAAGAGAATCAACGAGAAGGTCAATTTTGCCCTTCTTCAGGAGAATCAACTAGAAGGCCAATGACGGCTTTGGTTTTCACCCTTGGAGAGTTTGTCGCCCTCAGATTTGATCCAGGAGACAATTTTGCCTTCGGCCATCGTGGAGCTGTGAGCGTACATGAAGATTATGCGGATCTTGGCTTGAACAGAGAAGCGATGGCGGGGGAAGGCTGTGAGGGGCGAGGGTGTTAGGGTTTTGGACAAGAGACTAGTGTTCAATGTTGTTGGGCTGAAATTTTCGTAATCTTTCTAATTTTTTTTCTTTTACTTTATTTCATGTCATAATTTAATTATTTCCACATAATAAAATTATCAACCTCAATATATTTATTGTGCACCACGTCATCACCTTTTAATGTTGTTTCTAACCATTTAATTGTTACGATTTTACAAAATTTGAGGTTTAATTGAGACAATTTACAATCAGAGGACCCACTTGAGATTCTTCTGCAAATAAGGACCATAGTTTAACCGTATAAATAATTATTTTAATTAAAAAATGTTAAATAAAGAATATTAAAGTTTAAAAGTATTCAAAAAATAAAATTGATAGAATAATTTAAAATCACAGTTATTTAAAAGTAAAATTCAAAAATAAATATACATAAAAAAGAGGAAATAAGTATAAATAAATAAAAATTTGAAAATTCATATTGCCAATTATTTTTTATTTTCCAACTTTTTCTAAATTATTGAAAGTGGAAAAAAGTATACTAGTAATAGAGCAATTATTTAATATATACTATTTTTTATTTTCTTTTATCTTCATAAATTATACTGCATAATGTCAAATATGTTATCTTATCTATAAAATGTTTGAGTGTAAAGTTTAATTTTAGTCATTCTGGTCCGCTTATTACTTTGTTTAAAATTTTGAAACGTATATTTTTTGGTTTTATAAATGGTTGAGATAATAAAAATAAAATTTTATTTAGTTGTTGTTTGGAAAATTAAAATCATAGTATTTCTAAATTAGAAAATCGAGTTATAAAGATAGAAAGCATACTATTTCTTTGACTGAACCTTAGATAATCTTTAAAAACAGAAATTCTAAATTAAATATTTTTTTTATGTAAAAGGGAAAAATATTTCTTTCACAGAGGAAATGTTTTACCGTATGATATTATATATATATATAACACTACAAGCAACACAAGCCTTAGTAGAATTGGTTTATTTGTCGTGTATCTTCGTCATTGTCCAAAGTGGTTCATCAACAAGCTGTTACCCAAACCACATCCAGACTTTCTCCTTCTATCTGTAAGCATTTCTCCCTGTGTACAGATATTTTTTTTTAATCTTTTTGAAATGTATTCTTTTTTATTTAATATGTTAAAATATGTAATAATTCAATATATATTCTGCAATTGAAGGTTTTGAGGTTCAATTCGACTCCGGTGGAAGTGGTGCACCCTCAAGAATTCATCAAGATGAAGCCTTTTCAGTTCTGATTCATCTGGGTCTCGCGATTGCTAGGTTCTTATTTAGTACTTTAGGGTTTCAAAATTTGAAGTCCCGTAGAAGCTTTGTACTCTGTCTAGGTTATCGTTTGCAATGAAATGCTTTTGGGTGGCTTTGTAATTTCTTTCCCTTTTATTATTTCGTGTTTTTGTGGTCAAAGTTCATGGCTTTGAACATTTCCCCCAAATAGTGTACAATCAACAATTATCACAGCGTTGCTATAGTGTTTTTTCTTTTTCTTTTTTAATTTTTTCCTCTTCTAGTTCTATCATCTTGTTTTATTTGATTTTGTTGGGAAAAAAATTGAAAAATATCATCAATATCTGATAACTCTCACAGCCGCTCTCCCTATCGTTGAAACAAAAAAGATATTATTAAAAGTAAAAAAAAAAAAGGGAAAAAAAACTGTCCCTGTTTGTTCATGGGGATCCCTGGATTGAGCGATCAGAATAATGGGCAACAAAGATTGGGCATAACTGAGCCTATATCATTGGCTGGACCAACTGAGGATGATTTGATCAAGACGCGTGAACTTGAGAAGGTTCTGTTTGCACCTATTTTTAATTCCAATATGTATGCTTTGGAACTTTTGGAGTGTGACTTAATGCTGAATATGGATTCTGGGTGTTCAGTACTTGCAAGGTGTTGGATTGTACGAGAGTCAGGAAGAGGCTGTGGGTAGGGAAGAAGTTCTTGGCAGGCTGGACCAGGTTGAGTTTTGTTTTTGTGTTTAATGCAGTTTTTTTTTCATTGACTTTTGTCCACCCAAAAAAGAAAAGTACTTGGAAATGTAGTGGACATCCTTGTGAGTATTTTTGTTTTGATTGTGCCGTTGTGACATAAATTAGATTGTGAAGATTTGGGTCAAGAACATCAGCCGAGGAAAGGGGTTCAACGAACAACTGGTTCAAGAAGCAAATGCCAAGATTTTCACCTTCGGCTCTTATCGGTTAGGGGTATGGAGCTATTCTTATCTTCCTGTCTCTTTAATTAGTGCGTCAACACAATGTACTCTTTCTGCGTTGCATTTTTATTGTATCCAAGCATCCTGCTGGAGAAAGCTTGTCTAGAAAAATTATCTGAGACTGTGAATTGAAGGAACATGAAACAATCGTTAACCTTCTATATATTTCACAATCATTATTTTTTATGTTGCATAGAAACTTTGGAGAGAAAACAACTACCTTTGACCTATGATGACGTGAAAACAAGAATCTGTCACAGACAAGATAGAGTTGTTTAAATTTCATTCTAAGTCTCTAGCATTACATGCCTGCCAAAGATGCCACACCAGCAAACAGACACTTCATCACAGTTCCATTGAGATTTTTTTCAGCTAGTTTCTGAAACGTTGGTAATGTGTATTGGGTTGTAAGGAGAAAATTTGCTGAGGTTGTGGGGGCAAATATAATCCACCCCTGAAGCAGAATGTACTGGGTTGTAAGGAGAAACAACGAAAATTAGGATCAAAACTTAGTTCAAAGTATGCAATCCAATATATTGAAACATTTTTTGTTTGTGACTTTTGTTTTACTGAAATTTCCCCTCGAAATTCTGTAGGTGCATGGCCCTGGAGCTGACATAGATACTCTTTGTGTGGGACCTAGACATGCAAGCAGAGATGTCTGTAATTCTTGCCATTTTATTGTGTACACGAAATTTTTCCAGGTCATATCTTGTATCAGCTAAAGTTGTTATTAAATTGGCCTCAGGAAGACTTCTTTGGTGAGCTGAGGAAAATGCTATCTGAAATGCAAGAAGTAACAGAATTGCACCCTGTGCCCGATGCTCACGTCCCTGTGATGAAATTCAAGTTTAATGGTGTTTCAGTTGATCTCTTGTATGCAAGATTAGCTTTGTGGGTTATTCCTGAAGTAAGTGATTTATATATTATGCAAAAACAAATAACATTATTTTGGGTACAATTGTTGTTCCTGTATATGTTTTCTCTCCATATCTCCTTCCCAGAATTTTAGACAATTTGAAAGCGTTCTGTATCGAAGAAGATCACAAAATATGAGAGAGTCCCGGTGTTTTAAATATCATTTTGATAGTATCCTCCGTTTCTCCCTGAACCTTTACTTGATTATAGTAGATATTTCACAATTGATTGGTATTAGAGAAGCAACTTATTTTTGGGCTCAATAATAGAACATTTAGGTGTATCTTGGTTGTTGTTTTTGTTTTTCAGTTTTTAAAAGCTAAAACAACTTTTAAAATCTATAATTCAGAGCGCCGTAGGGAAAGATGTGAGGGTGCAAGGAACACGAGGGTCATAGAAAGCTGGAAGTAAAAGGCCAAAACAACTTATAGACATTATGATTTATTTATTTATTATTTTAAAAACTGAAGATAAAAATATTAGTTTTGAGAATAATTTTTAGAAACTACTCTTCTAATTGTTTTTTGTTTGCTTTTGTTTTTGAAATTAAAACATGTTTCAAAAGCAGACAAAAATAGAACCTTAAGGGCTGTTTACTTGCAGAAAACATTTCCTGTTTAGACTTTTTACTTTTAATTACAAAACTGCTACCCTGTTTTCACTTTGTTTCCTGTTTTCAAAAGTTTGAGGAAATAGTGAAAACAATTTTATTTTCTTTTTCCACAATGTCCTATGCAGACTTTTGAAAACAGGAAATTGAAAATGATTTTTTTTTCTCACTAAAACCAAATGCCCCTTAGTTCCTTTGAAAATTAAACTTCTACAGATGTGGATACATCTCCTTTCCCCATATGTGTTTTGTTTAGGCTTTATGAATCTTTGTTAATTGTATCTTACCTTTAGTTTACCATTTAGTAATGATGTTTTTTTTTTTGGTGCAGGACTTAGATATATCACAGGAATCAATATTACAAAATGTTGATGAGCAAACTGTTCTTAGTCTTAATGGTTGTAGAGTAACTGATCAGGTCTTGCGATTGGTTCCGAATATTCAGGTGGTGGATATGAAATCTGTACTTCCATAGACTTTTGTGTTCAGCTTTTCTATGGCATTATTATCATACTGATTTTATTCTGTTTCTGAAATGCAGACCTTTCGCACAACATTGAGATGCATGAGGTTTTGGGCAAAGCGTCGTGGTGTTTATTCAAATGTATAACATTATTACACAGGATGGCTTGTTTGCTGTTCTAAATTTTTTTCACTATGTTTTTTGACACACTTCTGATTTTCCTATTCATCCTTTTGCTATTTCTTGGGCAGGTTGCTGGTTTTCTTGGTGGTATAAATCTGGCATTGCTTGTTGCTCGAATATGCCAGTTATATCCTAATGCACTACCTAATATGTTAGTGTCTCGTTTCTTTCGGGTGTATACTCAATGGCGATGGCCAAATCCAGTCATGCTTTGCGCTATTGAAGAAGGATCTCTTGGACTACCTGTTTGGGATCCTAGAAGAAATCCCAAGGATAGATATCATCTAATGCCTATAATTACTCCTGCTTATCCTTGCATGAATTCTACTTACAATGTGACATCAAGTACATTACGTGTTATGTCAGATGAGTTTCAGAGGGGGAGTGAAATATGTGAGGTATGGTTTCATGATTTTAAGAATGTTTTCTTTGAAAGTTCTGGAAAAATCTCAACCAAGCAATCTAGTTCAGTGTATACAAACATAAAGTTTGGAAATCGAAATAAATTTTGTCCAAAATTGTTTTTCACCTGTTTCATCCCATTAACTGTAAGGGGGACTTCACCATTGCCCCAATATGGTTTGACATATGGGGCCTTCATGTTAGATTTTCCATGATCAGATGATTTGGCAGCGGGACAGTTATGCTTGATATCTAAGGTTAAATTAACTTGTTTAGGAAGTTTGCCTATACTTTTCATTTATAGGTAATGGATATGTTTATATTTCTTTACCAGTATTCAAGTTTTAACAAAAGGAGTGGTTATTGATCCATGTTAGAGGGATAAGGATTGGAAGTTGGTTGGTTGGTGGAAGTTTTCTTAAATGTAATGAATATTGTTACTGCGGAAGCAACAGTATCTGGTGGGAATCAATATGTTTGAGCTTTGATTTTTGTTAAATATAAATTTTTGATTTATTATATTTTTGTTTGTTTATGATGGCATTTGGCTCTCATAAGTTTCATGTTTCTGGTAATGGTAGGCTATGGAGGCTAGCAAGGCCGATTGGAATGCTCTTTTTGAGCCTTATCCCTTTTTTGAATCTTACAAGAATTATCTACAGATAGACATAACTGCAGAGAATGCAGATGACCTTAGACAATGGAAAGGCTGGGTTGAGTCTCGTCTCCGCCAATTAACATTGAAGGTATGACACTGTTAAGTAACATTGTCTTCTACTCAAGGGGTTGCATACAACTGTGTATAGTCTGTTTCCTATTCATATACGACTAATTGGGCTGTTCTTAAAACTTCTAGATTGAGAGGCACACTTATGGCATGCTTCAATGTCATCCACATCCTGGTGAATTCTCAGACAAGTCTAGACCTTTTCATCACTGTTACTTCATGGGTCTGCAGCGTAAGCAAGGAGTTCCAGTGAATGAAGGTGAACAGTTTGATATAAGGCTAACTGTTGAAGAATTCAAGCATTCTGTCAATGCTTACACACTATGGAAACCTGGAATGGATATTCACGTGTCCCATGTGAAACGCCGGAACATACCTGCCTACATATTCCCTGGTGGTGTCCGGCCTTCAGGCCCATCAAAAGTAACTGCTGAAAATAAACAAAGTTCTAAACTAAGGGCTTCTGGTCACGGTCAAGCTGAAAAATCTCAAGGAGGTAAAGGACTTGCTGTTGGAGCGGATGATGTGAAAAAGAGAAGGAGATCAGAGGATGACATGGATAATAGTTCAAAGAATTCCAAGTCCCCTGTATCTTTACCTCCCCCTAGCAGGGAAGTTAATGAAGATATGACTCCTACTAAATGGGATGAATCAGAAGTCAATAGTATTGACGGACAAAAGAGCAAGAAACTTTGTCTGACATCTCCAGGGGAGATTCCTCCTGGGGATAGTGGGACCAATGGATCTGTGGCAAGCAACCAACCAGTGAACCCTATACTTGCTGCTACTGATATATCCAGTTCTAAAGAAGAAGAAAAACTAGCCATTGAAAAGATTATGTCAGGGCCATATGATGCACATCAAGCCTTTCCAGAAGAACCTGAAGAGCTTGAAGATGACACTCAGTATAGAAATCAAGTCAAAGATACTGCTGGGAGCTTGAAAAACATTACTGAATCTTTAGCCTTAAAGCCTGCAGTGGCAGAAGAGCCAGTTGTTTATATGGAAACTACTTGCTCTACTAGTTTATGCTCCAATGAGGGCCTGGAGGAGCTTGAGGTTGGCCTCTTTTCATACCTTAAATTCTGAAAAAAATTGCTAGATTCTTCAATAGAACATGCAGCATTTGTAAATAGTAAATGCCAGACTTCCCTAATTTGCTTTCCGTTTCCTGTACTGAAGTTGCTCAAAACTCAGTCCAATGTGCATAGTAACTGCAATTTTTTAGACTTTTTTTCATATTCCGCCTTCTGTAGTACAGCTGCATGCACTATGTCTAGTTCCTGCCATTGGTTGTTGTACTTTTATATGACTATGTTGTAGAGCGAATTTGCTTGGATTTTTTTTCAATGTTATGTAGTACGAGTATATACACAAATGTTTGATGAGGTTATCTGGAGTCCATGTAGGTTATATGATACATGTCACATGAATCTGATAGGTTCTTTTATGAATTTAGATGAGTCATTACAGTAGCATAGCATGTTTATGAAAATATCAAAGTTATTTTACCATGCAGTAGCATTTGGTTCTGACTATTCTTTTTATCTCTTCCTTTTGGCAAAAGTCTGCTGAGCTAACAGCACCATTGTTAACTGTGCCTCCTGCACCTGCACCGCTGAAGAAGCCTCTTATCAGGTATATTCCATTATTAATATTGTACTTGTCATGGTTTCCATATTCCTACTTTTACTTTAAACTTATTTTGTTTAAGTGTTTAATTCTCTCTGTTCATGTTGACTGATTATTTTCAGGTTGAACTTCACCTCCCTGGTAAAAGCTGCTGACAAGAGTTCATAGACACACCTCAAAACTTAATCTGCAGCTATCTGATTTATGTAAAATTGACATTTCTAGTTCCTCGTTTATTTATGTAATAACTATGATGCAGTAAATAAACCCGAGCTAGAAAACCATCAATTTTCATTGATATGTACATGAGAATATGTTGCACCGGAAAAATAAAAAAGATTTTGACCAGTTATGTGTAGTCTATGTTGTTATCATGGTTTTTTTTTTTTTTTTTTTTTTTGTATGGGGAGAAAACCCAAATTCCATACCATTTTGTTAAAATATTGAAGTAGGAAAAGTTTAATTCTTATATTATAGCATATAAATGTGAGTAATGATAATAAAAGAAATATTTATAGAATAAGTTGATGGTGTTGTAGTAAGGGATGTATATTAAAAGAGCATATATATATATATATATATATATATATATATATATTGATTTGAGAGGATTTCCATAAGAAGAATAATAATAGATATATGGAAGTCAATGATTGAAGGAAGTAATAATTTGATTTGAGAGAATGGGCAAAAACCTTTACACTTTTGTTTGATTGGCTTATATATATTATTGAGCATGTCAGTGTAATCCTGTACCAGTAGAATCCTGTACCATTGCCAATTTCCATGGCTCTTGTCAAAATTAACTCTTTATATGCCAATTCTATTCCAAACATTGTATACCATTTTCATCATTTTCCATCAAAACATTTTTTAATACCTTAACTTCTATCTATTACAAACTCACTTTGTAAAAATTTTAAATCATGTTCCAAGTTTTTGTTTGCCCTAGAATATGACTGCATTCATAATGTCTACCATGTTCTTACATGGATGACTCGAATCTTCCAAACCAGAAAATTCAACTCCTGTTATGCAGCTAATTAATAGCTGCTACAACCTTGGCATCTTTCTGTCACTGTTTTATTTTGTTACAATTTTATATAAGAACCACATTTTCAATATACAAAGTCTTCACTTACATATCCATTATATATTTTTGGTATTATTCTCTTATACTTTCTCACTTTTTTGAAATAAAACAAATCATTGCCATTTGAATCTTTCCTTAATTATTATAGCATTTCATTTGCATAATTTAGTTGAAACAAGTTAATATACCATGCATTTCTTTTGTATAATCTATATATATATATATATATATATATATATATATATATATATATATATATATATATATATATATATATATATATATATATATATATATATATATATATATCAGTGATCATTATATTTTATTAATATATGATGCATTTAATGCAATTTTGAACTCTATGTGCTAATCAGAGAAAATTTAAGTTGCATTTTTTTTTTACTTTTGGTATAAACTGTTATATTGATTGTTTAAAATACCTTCGTAGATATGCTTTTTTTTTTTTTTTTTTTTTTAATCTCTACGTACTTATAGGTGTACGTGAAGATTCCACCATTGGTGATCTTAATTTTAAGATGAGGTTAGGTCTTATCACTTAATATTTTCCACACAAAATTCCTTGTCTTCTTCTGTTAGACTTTTTCTTCCAATAAAAAAATTATACGACAAGTATATATTAATAATATAATATATATATATATATATATATATATATATATATATATATATATATATATATATATAGATATATACACACACACCAGAAATATTATACTATAACATTTTGTAACTTAAATATATAATCTTACTGCATACCACATTTATTACGTAGCAACCAATATAAAAAATATATTCTATATCAATAGTAACTTGATTGAATGATATAAATTTTGAAAGAAGTATCTATATAGAAAAATAGATGAACATTTTATATATTAATACAGTGAAATTAAAAAAAAATGAGGTGGTTGCTAGGTAAAAAGCATATGAATATAAAGCTAAGGTGAGGAATACAATACTATAAAATAGAGGTTTTACTTTTTTAATAGAAGGATGCATTAATGCAAAAGAAACTTTTAAAACAACTAATTTATAAATAATTTTTTTTAGTATCACTCATATTTCTATTTGACATATAAAAATTGAATATAAAATTTAAACTCATAGTTAAAACTATCTAATTATTATACATTTTAAGATGAAGAGTATAATATAGAAGACAAAGAGGAATGATAACTGAAAAAGTTGTATATGATTTCATATTTTTTATTTAATTTTTTAATTAAATTAATAAATTTTTTAATAATTTTTTTGTCAATAAATTATGTTTAATTATTTTATTGATCTTTATATTTGAACGGACCACTCACGAGTTATCATACGATTTTGTAAAATAATAATGTTAAAAAAATATTTTTTTGTGTTTTCAAAATATATTGATATTAATATTTTAAAAAAGAATTAATATATTTTAAAACATCAAAATTAATATTCGTATTTTAAAATCACGACAAAGAAAACGTAGAAAAACTAAGAGATAATTCAAATTCTGTTGTATATTTGAAGATGAAGTTGCAGAAAAGAGACAGCAGCACATGATTATGGGCCACCTATGCCATGCTATCAAACGAATAATCAAATAATATTTTTCCACATAATAAAGACAAACAACCTTATTATTTTGCATCTTCATTCATCACCACAAAGACAAAAAAAGTGCAAGATATCTATGAAATATAATATCACAAAATTAGTAAATTATATTAACTATTTCTTTTCTCAAATTACATACATAAATTAATACATACTACTTTCTATTTTTTTTTCTTCACTTGTTTAAAAACATTATATCATCACTCTTTTACATTATTTTTTTTTCTTTACTTGTTTAAAAACATTATATCATCACCTTCGCAGAATATAAATTAAGAGTTAAAAATAGAATAATAAAAAGAAAATTCAATTACATAAATTTTAATGATAAATAAATTATTATATATGAATATTTTTTTTATTATCACATGTTTCTCTTAATATATATATATATATATATATATATATATATATATATATATATATATATATATATATATATATATATATATATATATATATATATATATATATATATATATATAAGTTTTACTTTAATAATTGAGACAAGCCATGTGCGACTATGTCTTCCCATTCATTAAATTGTAATTACGTGTCTTTATATTCAATAATACATAATTCATGCACAACTTATAAAAAAACGAGATAACTAATGATAGTTCCCATGTATTAGCAACACAATACACTAGAAAAGTTTATATTCAATAATATCAAATACAAAAAACAAAATAAATATAAAAAATGATGTAACAAAGGTGGTTTGTGAAAATTCATTTAAACATTAAAAAAGAGGAAATCGTTTAGCAACTTTTGAGCTTTTATATGTATTAGTATATATACTTTTGTTCATGTTTAATACCAACCGTTGTAAATTTAAAGACATTATGGTTTTTTTTTTTTTACTGAGTAATTTATTTGGCACTATTATATGATATGAGAATAAAATGATAGAGACATAATGTACCTTGACTGGTAAAAGACTAATTTGCTTCAACCATTTGATGGAATAGGCACCAACTAATAGTGTTTATTTGTACGTATTTTGTTTATTAGTTATCTAAGTTCCATCCAACATTATTGAATTTCAAAAAGACATCACAGATTCGATCTTTATCAGAATTTGATATTTACGTACAATTTGACATAAAAGTTTAATTTTATGTTGGATATGACATAAAACTGTTTAAATTATGATTCTTAACTTCTTTTTCCTTATTTTTCTGGTTTCTTTTTCTAGGGCAACAATGATGATAGTAGTGGTTTTACGTGGATGTTTGTGAATGTTTTAAAAAATATTTTTGTGATCTAAATGTGTGATTGAAGGGAATGATCATATATTTACTGTATTATTAAAATTAAATCGTGGTTATTTTTAAAGATTCTAATCACGACCAATATATGCTTTCATTAATTTTTGTTTTTTTAATCTGTTCATGTTTCCCTTATCCCAAAATTTAAATGCTCACTATGATTTCCGTGGTTCATTTGTATTGTAAATTAAGTTTGGTATTTTACTGTAATTAAAGTTTTGGTTTAAGCCAAAATCGATTAAATTAAAAAAAAACACACAAAATTTTAAAATTTATGTCAATTTTAATAAGGTTCAACATAATATATAAATTTAAGTTGGATATTTTGTCCGAACAAATCTATATAATTCGCATCTACGTTCAACGGATGCCTGATATAAAAAGCTTATTTTATGATGGTAAGTATTATTATTGTTATTGTTGTTATTTTAGATTTAGCCCGACAACATCAGAATAAAACAGCGTATCAAAACTCAATCGGCTAATTTGGGTTAGATGCTTTCATACAGTGAAATTAAAAAGAAGACATGTTGGAACATTTTTGTTTTATTAATGATCCTAATCAAATGAAAAACAGAAAACTGGAAGTTGAAAATATGTTAGGTATCACTCAAAATGTGAATATTAACTATTTTGAATTAAAGTTTTCTTGGATGTATATGTTGGGCATATATATAGCATGTGCTTAGGGTTTGCCTTTCACACTATTGCATGTAGGTGGGACTTATATTATTTGATACAAGCAATTAATTTCTTAAATGAATTTTAATATATTGAGAGATTAATGACAAGAAAAAAAAAATCCTATAAGGCATTTTATTTTTATTTTTCTAGATAAGACAGAATATATTCATGAAAAAAAAAGGTATTCCTCATCTAAAATAGTTTTTTGCGTATAATATTTTTTTTTGCGTATAGAAGAAAACGTTGCGATTAACAATGCCCTTTTGTTTACATATTTTTTTTTATTGATAAAAAAATAGTTAGAAGTCATAATTCGATTGATATCACATCTAATTCAAAATTTAAAACAATGAAATTTTGAATTACTTTTTATATAATGTTTAACTTTTTTGTATGTATTTAATATGAAACTTAATCTAATACTTGAATTTCACACTCATCTCCAACACTTATGATTTGGTATTTTAACTTATATTAAAAATTTAAGTAATCAAAAGTTTTACATAAGTAAAATGAAAAAAATTAAGTGATATATAAGAAAAAAAAAACTCACAAAACAATGAACATTATGATTTTTACTCTTTTTTAATATATGTTTTAAAACGCTTTTTTTTATCTCCATTCATTAATTATCATTTGAAATTATTTTACAAATCATTCTATTTATTTGTTCGAGTAGAAAAATCCTGAAAGCTCTTAAGGTTTATAATTTGTGAGTTTTTATTTTTTAGTTCTTTTCACTTAACTTTCTTATTTCTAATTTACATAACACTTTCAACTTATATTTTTTTACCAAAAAAAACAAATCAATTAAGACGTGATAATTGGATTGCAAAGGAGAACCAAAACCACAAAAACATATAGCAAAACATTTTTGGAATATGATTTATCTTTTCTTGATCTATTTATTTCATTATCTAATAAGACTTGACTTTTTTCTTTAATTTATATTTATATAAATTAAAAAAATAAATAAATAATAATAGAAAATTAAATATATTAAGTGATTTTGAGTATTGTAGAAGAAAAACGAGCTGAGTCTCCTTTTGAAGCATGTTAGATATAAGATGAAGGCAGAGTAATAATGGAAGTTCTTCAGTTCTCTCTCTTGCAAGTTGATAGCGATAGGGATGAGAAGCAACGACAGTAATGATAATAATATTGAAGTATTCAACAGTAATATTATTGCACTTCAAGTACGCTTTGTACTTCCAGTAATAATATTTTCTTGGCATATCCATAAAAAATAAATAACAAAAACAAAGTAATGATAATAATTTGCACTTTGTACTATTTGATTATACCCATCACGCATGTCCTTAGGGTAATTCTCATAAAAAAAAAAGTACGTTGGCAAAAGTCTGAATATGTATATTTTTTTTTCATCAATAATTATCTTAACATTATCATATCCAACAAAATGTTGCTGTCATTCATCAATGCAACCAAAATCCAAGCTAAAAGTTAAAATCAAAATTGTGAAACTAATCAATAATAATTCATAATCTTCATCACATAATCACTTTCATTATCACTTGCATTACCGAAGAGTTCACATGATTTTACATAGTCTTCATGTACTTGAAAGAATTATATGCAGATTTTACTAGGTAATTTTACTTGATTTTTGTTTTCCAATACAACCTTTCATCGATTTGACTTTATATTCGTTATCTTATTCAAGTCTCTTTCAAAATGTTCACTAATTGTTTTTCTCATCAGAACAATTCCTTTCTCTACTTGAAATTCCACTTCTATTTGTCACCCACCCATTGACCATCTTATACATTTTTTTTTTCTTGTTGTTGCACATCAAATAATTTATTATATATTTGCTTCAAATTTTGCTGATGTTATTATATCATCCATATATTATATCAAAATTTGACTTCCTTAAAAATGGAAAATAAATATGTTTCAACTCAAATACCAACATAGAATATGTAAAAAGGTTAAAATGATTATATCTATATATTTTTTAAGTTTGAAAACTAAAATATATTAAAGTTTGGAACATTGTTCAATTCTAATTTTACATCCAAAAGTTTAGGAACTAAACAAACATTTAACACTTATTAAAAATTAAACAATTTGCTTAATTACGTGAATCATTTATGTATTAAAAGAAATTAAAGTCTTCATACTAAGACATTTTTTTTTCTTCTTCTTATTATAATAATAATGAAATACCTTAATACTTATTCTACTAAATCAACATTTTATCTTTTTCTTTTATATATATTATCCCTCTATTGATGGAAGGTTTTAAGTTGATGGTATGCTATATATACATATCCTTTCTTGTGTCGTTATGTTTAAAGATTGAGAAAGAGTCCTGAAATTCACATCCAATCCTTTTAATCTTCTTTAACCCACCATTCTATTATATACTTTCCAAGAATGAGATGCTTAGTTTGTTGTATCTTCCAATATTAGAAAGAACAGAAAAATTATAGTTTAAATACATGACATTTCTCTCTTTCACACTATCTTTGTCTGAAATTTTGTCAAAAACCACCTTTCATATAAGTACTGACACACAAATACTGACACATGACGGGGCAAAAACACCCCAGAAAAAAAGTAGAATGTCCATGATCAATTAAACTGTCTACAATGTGAGATTTTCACCTCAGTGATATTTTCCATCGATGTCATAAATGATTTATGTACAGATATCACAGTACAAACATAATCAATATTCACCTCTCAGTCCCTTATCTTTCCGTACATTGTTTCCATATTACTGGTGTTAACAACATCCTGAATATGCAAAGGCTATTTTTCATTTACAGATATGCTGTGACATTGAAGCCATTGGCTTAAGACAGGCTTTATAAATGATGTCCCAACCTGCGACCTCTTAAGGGTTCATCTCACAACAGTACTTCAGCTATAGCTACAGAGCTAGGAGCTAGGATTCATCAAACACTGTTTTTCTTATTATTGTAGTCTTTCTTCCTTTTGCAAATGCACATGTCAAATTGGCAAATAATACACTTTCTCACAAAGATCTGGTTTCTATATCTGGGATTACTAAACAGAAACCCTCATGTAATTTTAGTTTTTTTATAGAGGAAAATATTTATTTTGATATTTTAAATAATAATTTCAATATTTCTCACCTTACTGAAAAGTTGAACTCCTTTATATATAACGTTTAATTAGTTTAATGAGTACACTAGCCCTTATTAATTTATCTTACATGCAAAAACTATATATATACATATTTTTTGGGGTGCATGAATAGGATAAGATAAAAAAACTGATAAATCTGATAAATATGTGTTATATGTAAAGTAAAGAGAAAGGCATGGAAATATGATGAAATAAAAACTAGGGTATATGACAGTACTATAGATACATACATATATAATTATTAAGAATAACTTGTTTTGATGGTGAATATTGTACTGTTTATAACCAATGATGCTTCTGGCAATGAGAAGCTTGATCCCATTGTAAATCATATAGGTCCATTGACTGATACAGAGGCCACCTTAGCGAATCAGTGAACAATTAGTTGTGGGGTACTGACTTGGAAAATTCTGCAAAGTATATGCCCTACAATATGTGATGGCCATTTTGGATCCGTACATTATGGTTGCTTTGTTTAACTGGTTTCATTTGCTTTCATAGTCTTCTTCCAATGCAGAAAATTCTCATTTTCTTTTTGTTCTTCCACAAATCAAGTGGTAGTAGTTGGTCCTTCCTAGAGAATCATCTCATCACAGTGATTGTTTCATGAAAAGAGAAAAAAAAACGAGAATATATTACTTGATCATGGTCTAATAAGTACTTCCACCTACAAAGAAATGTTTGATGCTTTAGATAGAGAAAAATGGTGGATATCAAATGCTACTTAACATAGAGAACTACAGGAAAATAATAAAAAAAGAAGAGACAAATCTAAGTATATCAGATGATGTATATGATGAAAAGATATAAGTAACAACAATATAAAGTGTTTGACATAAGAAGTGTTTATATTTATCAGTCTTTTAGATATGGAGAAATATGTATATCTATTGATTGGAGACATTATATTATGCTTAATTATGAATTCGAAAAAAGAGGTATTCGGAAAGGAATTACAGTACTTGCTCAAGCTAACTCCTTCTTCAGCTGTCACTGTAATAGCTTTTTCGTACCACGAACAGACAGATTTATGATCTTCACTTGCCAAAACTGGTGCGTCTCTACCTGCAAGAAATGCAGAAGTACATGACCATTAAATGGCTAACTATTTATCTAAAAAACCGTTATGAATAATAGCTGAAATTTTGAGATGTAATGAAAAACAAGGTCGATTAGCTCAGAGTGATCATCAGGATATACAAATTATGATTTTAACTTGAGGATTGTTATTGCTGACACCTTTGTAGTAATGGAAGAGTGGTGAGAAATGGAGGATAGTGAAGGTGGATGACAGAAGCCTAGAGAGCACAAAGGAGTGAGACGCAATTGCTTTCCTGTTCCATATGTTTCTGCATATCATCATCTGTGCTCTCTATCTTCTGTCAACAACCTTGCCAACTACTTCCTCTCTTTCTCTTTCCCCAAAGATCCTTTCCTCTCAAACCTACAGTTCATCAGAAAGAAAAAGAGAATCACATACAAAAATATGGTGAATTATAGTGTGTGTATGTATAGAGAAGAAAAGAAAGAGATAAGAATAGATAAGAAGTAAAATATATATATATAGAGAGAGAGAGAAAGGGAGAGAGAGAGAGAGAGAGAGAGAAAGAAAGAGTGAGTTGAGTTGGAACTTCGAAGAGTTGGGTTTCTCAGTGACCAATAACACCTATTTATAGGAAAAATGAAAAGGAGAAAGGTTTCAACTCAACTGAGAGAATGGGTGAAAGAGGCATCAAATATTCCACTAACTAGTACCAATGACCCTTTTCCATGTACTCTCAATTTTGTAACAACTTTTCATGAAAGAAGAAAAAGAGAGAAAAACACTGAAAAAAGGACACCCTAGGTAACTTCCCAATCTATTCATTCACGTAAAAGCATGCATGAGAACTGGGTTGTGAAAGATTTTAATCTCTCGACCACAGCCTAGGTAGCTGGCTAATTCTTAAACATGGTTGTGGAATGGTGTTTTTGTGGCACAACAATGGCGTGAGGTATTGAAGAAATTTTTATACAGTACTATGTGGTGCACCACAGGGTCCATTCTCAGTGCATTTGGGACAGTTACTGATATGATATGCACCCATGTGCAATGGGATTTCTGTAAATCTTGTGAGATCATCATTATACATTTTCCAAGTGCTACTACAACAGCAATCCAAATTCTATGCAGAGTTGTTGTGATTTCTGTCTATCTCCTTCACTTACTATGAGTGGTCTGTGGGGTCCACAATTCAAACAGTCTTCGTAGGGACCTTGGCAAGTGAAACTGTCTAGTGCTTCAGAAAATTGTTCAATAGATAAGTTCATGGACAATGTTTGTGTGAGAAAAGAGCTAATCATGTCATATTTTCTTATAGATAATCAGAAACTATTCAGAAGATAGTTTGCAACTATTTGATCAACTTGGAAATATTGAAACAATGTTATGTTTAAATGGGAGACACCAAATAATATAATTCTAGAGTTTATTATCCTTAAATAGTGATCATGTTATGTGCAAGAGTGTGTATTTTTTTTTTATAGATTTTAAATAACAATAAAAGTAAGTTTGAATGAGTATTGTTAGTAATATTTTCTGGAGTTGGGAGGTGAGAATTGCTTTGGCTTGTCTCAATTGATTTACCCTATTTAGATCTATACATGGCTGTGTGTTGCTTTGAATACGCATGGTTGGGAAGTCAGCATCAAGAAGCTCTCAGGCAGGGAAAACAGATTAATAAATTCAGAGTTTTTCACTCAAAACTTGTACTGTTTCTTGTAATATTATGTTTCAGACCAATAATTTTAACATTGAATTGACTAACGAAAATTGTCATTTTCGAACGGACCAAAATGTTAGGGTTACTTTCAAAATATATAGTCTGTTTATGTTAATAATTTCATACACTATATAGTACATATTAAGTGTAAAATGATAAATCAACATCAACCTAGAAATAAGCTAGGGAGAGCACAAACATATTAGGATGGAGCTGTGAAGAAAATGTAGTGGGAAAGAGGTAGACAAGAACTTTGGTAATGGAAAGACAGAGTATTTATGTAGGGAAGGACTAAGTGGGACTTGTAGTGTTTTTTTGAAGTGCCTGAAATGGGTCAGAGTTTGTATGTATCTTATTGTTTAAACAAGTCAAGGAAAATGGTTTTTTAACACTTTTTTTGATTTACAATCGTTTAATAGATTAGTCTGTTTCAAATATACGAACCAATAAAATAAAGATATATATAGTCAAAAAAGTTGTTAAAATATCATATCCACAAATTTAACTATGTAAATAAATACCTTTCCTTGTTTTTTCACACCAATATTATGCATTTATGTGGATATATGTGAATATTTTTTTTTGGAACAGCTCAATTGTTCAGATATAATTATAAATATTCTTTGTTGATAAAAAAAATTATATGTAAAATAAAGAATGATTAAAAAGAAACTCAAGAGAGAATGAATTATTTTGATCTTAGCTTTGAAAATTGTTATTTTGTTATTCTTTGAAAATTTTGATCTTAGCTTTGAAAATGGATCAAATAAGGTTTTCATATTCACCATAACGAGACATCTTGATTTAAAGATAAAAGTGACATTAGTTTCCATGATCTATTTAGACTTTTCAAAATCTTAATGTTGAGTTTTCTCTATCAAATATCTTTCCAAGAACAAGAAGACGATTTATTATATATGAATAAATCTCTTTTGACTGTCATATATGCTTTTATATATGAATAAATCTCTTTTAACTGTCATATATATTTTTTTATTGTATTCTAAAGATCTCATACTCTTGTGTAAGAATATTGTTTTTTAGTCTTTTGATTTCTTCAATCCTCTCGTGAATAACTTCCAAGACATTCCATAATTCTTTAATTGAAAACATAATAAAACTTTATAAAATTCATCAAAACTAAAGTAGAAGAAATAATATTTTTAATTCTAACATTACAATGAACACTCTTTTCTTTTCATTAGGAATTACGAGAAAAATGATTTAAGAATACATCATATTATTAAAAAAATTTGTTGGCTCAAAAGAACCATTTATTATTGCTTCCAAACTTTTTTATTAACACAATAAAAAAAAACTTTCTAGTTTATTTATAAAAGGATAATTTTATCCAAATAAAAAAGAGTCCATTCATGGATGATCACTCAATAAATGGTTGCAAGTAAATGACTAGTCATTTTACATGAAAATTGAATAAGTTTCAATAACCTATTCTAGATACTAATTGTAAAACAAAGAATTGCTAAAATTGCAACAAAGAGGGGTGAGTTGGTTAAAAAAAGTTCTTTAAAAATTTACTTAAATGAAAAGAGAATTTTAGTGTGGTAGTTAACGAGTAAAAAAAACAAAAAACAAAAATTACATTTAGTTAATCCAAATAATCTAAATTGGACTTTTTAACTATAATATTTAATTATCTAATTAGAAGAAACATATGTAACTTGAACACTCTTTGAAATACCTTTCAAGAAAATTTATAAATTTATAAAGGCAATGAAAACACTTAATTATTTACAACAAACCAAACATTGGTGCATGAATTTCGAAATCAAAGATTACAAGAAAAAAATAAAGAAAGATATCGTGTGATAGATTTTACAAAGAGTTATCCTATAACATGATCAATCTTCCTTGACAAATCTTGAACAATCTTTCTTTTCAAACAAATGAAATATATAAAAATACTCTTACGAAATATTTCTAAATTAGAACGAACTCTTATGATTTAAAAAATATGAAATTGTTTTTCTGATAGGACAGATTTTTCAAAGAAGTTTTTGAAAGAATTAAATATAATAATAAATTATTATTAAAGATAATTGATTAATTTATTTTTCCATCCATTCATAAAACACTTTAAGACAATTTTAATTGATTGTTTTTTAAAGGTTTAGTTTTTCCAAAAAAGTCTAACATAATCTATTATTAAAGTAAGCATTTAGACTTAACTGACATAATCGACTATTCACGGTTCATAGTCGATCATCTGCAAAATTAGATAAAATTAAGGTTTGATCTTACTTGAAGTAATTAATAATAAACTCAAAATAATTTATTAAAAATATAGAAAAGCAACCTGTTTTAAGAGAAGCGATCAAATTACATTGACATAATTTTATTTTCAATATTTTTTATTAGATCATATATAGTTTTTAAAATTTACTATTAAAACGAATACCTAAGAATAAAATTAAAAAATAAATATATACACCAACATGAAAATTATAAAAGATTATTTATTCCTTTAAATTCTTCAATTTGTTACAATTAAATTAAAACTAAAATTTTAAAAAACACAATTATCAAAAGGAAAATCCAATAAATAAATCACACTTAAGAAAATTACTTATAAATATAACAGTTAAAATTTTATTGTATATTCTCAAAAGAATTTTCATATAGAAATATTTTAAAAAGAATAAAATCATTGAACGTAGTTACATTATAAGAATTCGAAAACAGAAATAAAATATAACTATTCACAGTCTTATATTTCAAATGCTTTAATACAAAAAAAGTAATTACATGAGAAATAATAAAAGATCATGACTAATATTTTGCTAAAGAATTATCCTTTTTTTTTTTTGAAATGAGATAAAATGTGAGAAATGAACAGAAACAATAAAATTCTTTTAACTCTCTTTTTTCTTTAGGATGAAACAAAACACTTCATAAATGAGAAAAACAACAAATTTATATTTAGTAGTGAAAACTGGACAGGTTAGAGTAGACGTATAAAAATAATATCTTAATTTTCTTCTCTTCTATTTCATCAATTTTTCATTTCTTATTAAATTTAATTTTTACACAGATAATTATTTTAATTGAAATGGATTATGGATTCCATGTGCTTATATATATATATATATATATATATATATATATATATATATATATATATATATATATATATATATATATATATATATAGATGTGGAGGAAATCAACATATAGAATGTGAATATAGAGATATATAGATGTGTAAGGGATAAGGAAATTTTATTGGATAATATTTTGTGCCCTATGAATGGGTCAAGAATCAATTAACCACATGTTCTTCACTAACATTATTAGGAAATAACGCACATTTCATATAATCACATTCATAAAAAAAACAAAACAAATGCAGAATAATTATACACAAAATTGATAATGAAAGTCAATAAATTATGTTTATGTTTCGAGTTTTTATTTGAAAGAGAATATTATAAAACAAATTTTTACAAAACAACCAACACAGCCCAAATAAATCTAGGAAAATGAAATATTCTTTTTCTTTCTCTCTATTATCTCTTGCTCTCTTAGAATTAGTAAGAAATTTTGAACTATGTTATTTATGCATAATGAGATATGTTTACACGTCTTATTTCCTATATTTATACAATGTTTTTAATTTCTCTCTCAGGAAGAAATACACTTCTCTACTAAAACTAAAATTATTTTGTTGAATTCCAATAATATCTCTTAATACAACCAAACTTTAATTTTAATTTGTCGCCAATCCTCAAACTTTAATGTGATAGGGCCTCCTGTGGTGCCTAATGGTTGCATTTTCTACCATTGTTGTGTGCGGTTCACTGGAAAACTTCTTTCTCTAATATTTTTGACATTGAAGTTGATTTTTCTCATCTTCTCCCTTTAATAATTAGCCTTCCTGCCTGTGACTATTTTTTTCTTAGCTTATATGATCATGATTTTTTCACTGAAAAATAGGTGAAAAATAATTTTGGATTTAATTTTTTTTTGTAATAGCTTCTAATAGGTTTAAATATAGAGTGTTGACATATTATGAGTCAAAGATTAAGAGTTGTAAAGATATATGAGTCAAAGATTAAGAGTTGTAAAGATTTAGTGGTTAAAAACTTCAAATGATCATAATTTTTGCTACAAATCTCGAATAGAGACGCTCTAAAAATGAAAGTGGTTGGAAATTGGATGAGGAATGCGGTGACTCCAATCTTTGGATTTTTAAAAATTTCATCATTTACTGCATTTTTTTATTATTATTTTCTTAGTACTTTTGGCCCATTTTTCTATATTTTACATATTTATTTGAGATATCAATACTACTTAAAAAATTCTAAATATTTTTTTGATTATTTCTTGTATTATAAAGAGATTTTTCATGTTTTCATATGAGATAAATTTTGACGTAAAAAGAAAAAAAATGGGCCAAAATTTACATACGTTGTCTTTGCAACAAATGTAAATTTATGTATGTTATATATCCACCAAAGATAAATTTATGTATGATATTTCACTATACATAAATTACGTCTCTCACAATTATATCTGATCTAAGTAGGACGTAAAAAGTCTAAAATATTATATGTTAAAAGTCTTTTTGTTTGATTCCAACTCATTTAACAAAAATCATAATTTCTTTACTTGCGTTTGTTATCGTTTGATACTCAACATCTATAATGGATAAAACAATAATCCTTTGCATTAACATTTTTCTTGTGTGTTTTGTAGATATCTCAAAATCCATTTAATTCTCGATGAGTTTAACCTAAATAACAACTCTTACTACATGATCAATTTCTGACGTGGAACAAACCATAAGGTACACCATACTTCCAATAATTGAAGCATAGAGAAAAATTAGTAAGCACAGCAATTGCTTTGTAGGATTACAAAGTCATTAACTACAACCTACAATTGCATAAATATGAGGAGGCATAGAAATGTAGGACACATGTTGACAAAATGAAACAGTGGAGTAAGTGCAGACAATAAGGAAGGAGCAGATGAAATGTGGAAGCAAGAAATACTTTTTACACAGGCCAAACTAAAATGACACAAGGAACATTCAGCAAACTTCTGGTTGGAAACTAGACTAGATTAACCATATACACAATTCTTCACTGTATAGAATAGAAATGTCCAAGAAATAAGAAATATCGTTAGGATAAACTTTAACTCTATACTTCATTTATATATTATAAATTGATCATATCTCTAATTGATGTGAGACTTTAAACATTATTGATTTGAATTGGCCGAGGAGTATTCAAATTGAAGGGTCATTTTCTGATCCATGCAAGGCAACTGTTGGAATTTGCTGTCACTATAGCAGCAGAGCTATGATCATATATTTTTGATGTGTGGACCAGTGATCTTCTGAGTAATGATAACATAAGGTAGAGTACAACTGTGAAGGCACTGGCAGTGAAAGCAAGAGCATCAACTATTAACATCATTGTTCCTATTATTATATAAAGATTAGGACATGAATTGAAAAAGAGTACAACATTTATGAATCACATGCATGACAGAGAAGAGGGGTGTTTGGCAATTGGAGAAGGATATTCTCACAAGATGCAACATGTCAGGAAGCATGGAGAAGAAAAGGAAAAATCAAGAGCATCCAACAACACTCATTTCTTATCTTTTCTTGTGTACACTTGCATTAGCAAATGGAAAAACTTTCAGAGCTGCTAGATATGAAAATTAAAAAGTGAGGATATTGCATTAATTAAAGTAAGATAGAAAAGCCATTTATGTTGAACACCTGTCAGCACCCCATACCTTCTTTCTTCATTATGTCTCATTTGGGCCCTCTCAGTGGCTGGGAATCAGAGACCATATAAGCTGCCACAGAATGTGGACACTGTGGTCTGCCATTGGAGAAGACTTATATCTCTTTGGAACCTTTTGGACTTTCCCTTTTTGGGTTTAGGACGATTCTTCACGTGTGGTCATTTCTTAGGGTTTTCTTGGAATTTTTTTTTTCTTTCCTTTGGGTGCCATATGACCAACTTGATTGGCCATAAAAAGGTTCTCAGTGGAAAAAAGTTGGAGTGAGTATGAAACTAATCACAATTAACCAAACAGCATCTCATTATTGCTGCAAATATCTTCGTGGCTTTTTGGTGGAATTATGGTTGGTATCTTTGAAAACTACTTATCATATATACATAGCGTTTAGACCACGAATTCATGAGATTTACACGAATTGTAAAGGCCAAAGGGCATTCAGAATATAAAAAGTACTTTTCATCAGTAATGGCTAACTAGCAGATAAAAGAACATTTGCATGTGCAATTGTATGAAGGATACGGAATGAGAATGACGGAAAGAGAACTCATCACCATGATTATTTATGAGATATGAAACCTTAGGGTTTAATTAAACCACTTTTTCAGGTTTTAAACACATGTAATTATCAGATTAAACTGTTTAAACTCAATAAAATCTAAAACCAAAATAATGGCAACATATCAAGTGGGTCACCCCACTATCTAAATTCCATCACATATATGGTGGTGGCTATGCAATACACTAATCGACAAAACTTACGGAAAATATATATATATATATATATATTTCTTGTATATAGAGAGAAATCATCGAAAAATTTATAAGTTTACTAGTGATCTTATTTAATTTTATTCTATATAAAATTTTCAGCTGGAATTCTTAACAACAAGAAATGAACATTAACCTAACTAATCAGAATAAAACTCTAAGATTAGAGGAATAATGTTTCTAAAAATACATAAGTTTTTGTCTTATTATTATATTTTATCATTGAATGTCATCAGAAAATGCAGCTGCGGGTCTCTTTTTCTAGTCTTTTCTTATTGAAGAACAGTGTGTCTGTAAGAATAAGGTTCTATTTTCAAAACGAAATGCAACGAATCGAGATGTTTTAAGTAACATAGATTTGAGACTTTGGTCGCTGAATTGTTACATTGAAAGGACAGAAGCGAGAAGATGTAATTAAAACACAATACGAATATGTTATGAATTTGTTTTAATTAAGAGATTCTTGATGCAGACATTTGTAAGGAAAAGAAAACTGTTACTTCGCATGTTCTTAAAGAAAGAAAACATAATATTAGGTAGTTGGAAATGAAACAGTAGAAGCAGTCCCCACAAAATCATGGCTGAGAGATTATTAAAGAAAGCTAAATAGTGTTGCAGTTGTCGTGTGTTAATCCAAGTGAAGGGAATTGAGATTCCATGACTATATATTCCATGAGATTTAGCTCGTCACTTAGTGGGTGAGTGGGAATATTAATTATTAGAAACAGAAAAAGTCTCTTAAACTAATGATATATACCTCACATCACAAATAAAAATCTTAGCAAAAATTGACTAAGTCTTTCTTGCATCCAACTTCTGATATATATATGTACAATTTAGGTAAACAAAAATATAGTATTTATTTGGAATGTCCAACTAAAGTTGAACTTAATATCATATATTTTTCCATAGAAGCTATAACACAAAGTGTAGTAGTAAGATGAAAAGTTGATATAATCTAGAACACATACATATATATACAGATATCTGAGAGCTGATTAATATACTATGAAATATCACCATAACTAAAATATCAAAGTTTGTACTATTTGAAACCAATTATATATTCAAGCTATATTTCAATGATTTTTTTTTCTAACTTCTTAAGAAGTATTAATGTTTTGTTTGTGTGAAGTAGATATACAAATAATTATAGAGCAACAACAATCAAGATTGTTGTGTATTCTTTATATTTCTATTGTCTTTCTTTATCTTTTGTAATTTTGCAATTTCTTTAAAATGATTTTCTATCATGTATATTTTTGTAAATGGGTTGAAATACTCCCAATATACTCTTATATTTGTAAATTGTTTTTTTTAATAAAAAAGAACTATGCAAAATTAAATAAGAGAAACTATTTAACTAAAATAATTTTAAACAGATAATGAGAAATTGATTTTTGAACTACATATTTTCAATCGACTATCCTAATGATCAAAATTAAAAATAATGTCATTGGAAACCTATTATTAAATTTCAACCCAACTGCTAATGAAAAAAAAAAGTGTAGTTTTACTAGATGAATATGTAAACTATATTTTTTCTTCTAGTAACACAGCAAAGTAGGTCAAAATAATTCCACTAAAATTATTAAAAGTGTTTATGAACCTATTATTTCAGGATCTTAAGATAAATTATGTGATTAAAAGAATGGAAAAGGGAGAAAGAATCTAAAATGCATTATTTTATGGAAAATGATATTTTAACACCAATTTTTGACACTGCACACGTGTTAAAATGTGGTTGGACGATTTCAAATTAAAAAAACTAAGGCAAGGACATATTTGGAAGGAAAAAACCAAAGTTTTTTTTTTAATTTGAAATCGTCCAACCACATTTTGACACGTGTGCAGTGTCAAAATGGTGTCAAAAAATTGATGTTAAAATATCATTTTCCTTATTTTATAGTAGTCGTGTGGTCCAGACATGCATCGTTACACTGAGATTGGGATTGACTCGTTCATTTTTCAGTAATTTTTTGCAAGAACATTCAGTTTTCATGCTAATAAGAAACCTACAGATGATGTTTTATTATGAATTTTTTTACAAATTTTTATAAAAAGAAAATTAAAATGAATTTTATATGAAATCAATTGGTTTGAAGCTCCAAGTTTTGCTAGCATGTCTGCAAAATTGGTTCCTTCACAGAATAATGATTGAGCATATTGCTGCTACAAGACAAGCTATACTGTTAAATACTCTGAAACCGAAACTCAACTATTGGTCTACTCAGGAACAACACCACATGTATGGAGTCAGACCAAAACTTCCTTTTTATTATGATAAATGGTAAATGACACACATTCATTAAAAATAAAATAATTAATATTTTTAAAAAAGATAATATTAAATAAATGTAAAAAAATTTATATATATCAAAGTATAATTTTTCTTTATTAATTCTTCTTTAGCTTCATTCGTGCCCATTGCAAGTACCAATTAATATAATAATTTTGAAGCAAAAAATGAGTTAAGTGAATTTCCTGCATGAGTAGTTTCAACTGTTATAATTAAATGCAAACTTAGATTATGCAGCGAAACTGTTATGTGTGACTTGACTAATAATTAGTTTGATTGGTAAAGGAATACTTTAGGGTTTTACTTACTAGAAGGATGGGTGAAAAGAATTACTTAATTTTTATTGTTTTATTTTATTTTAAATGACTAATAAGATTAATCAAGTGATAAGTATAAATTAAATCTTTTTCATAAGTATAATATCTTGTAAAATGTACTGTGCATGAAAATTGAAGAAAATATAGAACTATTAAAAGAGTCTTATTTGAACAAACATTTCCTGCAATCATCTCTAAAATATTGTGAATTTTTCTCATAAAAAAATTATTTTTAAAACTGTAATAAAATTTATGTATTGGAGAATATTTCAATTGTCGTGACAAAATCTGGTTAAAATATGAAATGGAGACTTCTGAAACATTGGAGTGTTTTAATAGTAATTTTGCAGGTGCGAATAGTATCGTTTTTTAACATATTTTGAAGGTTAAGACCCAATAATGCTCATGCTGACAAAAATAAGAAGCCTGATATCTTCGTCTTGATCCAAAAAACTGACTAATAGCCGCAGAACATTTGTAAGCTTCAAATTATCTTTTTCCTTCATTCAGTATCAGTTATATTAGGTTTATTTTAAACATACTAAGAAAAATTAATAGTAAGTAAATAAATAAAAAGACAAGTTACCTTATTTTTAATATTTTATGTTTACCATTAATATTATTAGGGATAAAAACAAAAAATAATAATATTATTATTATATTAACAAATTAAAACGAAACGTATCTTGATTTAATTTTTCTTAGACCAGAATTATTATGAACATAAACCTACATAATTAATTGATGGTAAGGCACTGAAGATGTTATCCATCATTTCACAAACTTGATAGTATTTCAGTCGTGCTTCTTGAGAATCAGAAATTCAGATAAACTTATAATGACACGAGAAGAAAAAGCTAATTTGTTTTTCTTTAATTTCATACTAAACATTGACTAAATGCAATAGGATTTAACTTATAAAAATATAGAAAATAAAGTCTTAAATAATGAGACCATACTTTTTTAATATTAAAAGTTAAATATAAATAAATTTTTTATCAAGGAGTCTCATTATTTAGAACACATGTTATCCTTTTAAAATTAGTTCTCTTAATATTTTATATCTTCTCTCTTAGTATTTTAATTGTTGGGTCATATATTTAAAAATCAAGAAGTATCTAAGTGATCATTATAACAAGATCTTCATTACTTATCGATTAATTCTTGTAAAAGAATAAGTTAAATTCTAATCTTTTTCTTTTATTTTCTTTGTTTTATGATGCATATGTGGGCTTAGATTTGTTACATGTGTCATCCACTATTTTCATTAGATTATCTACTTATTAATGATTCTAATGGCGTATCCTGATCTTGATTCAGTGATTTATAAGAGTACAAAGTTATTTGATCTGTGGAAGTTGTTTGAGTTCTTTAGAGTTGTTTAAGCTCCTAACAAGTAAGGAAAACTAACTGCTACATTTTAAGATATTTGTAATGTTTATAATTTATTTTATATATTTGGAATGTTGTGAAATAAGATTAAGAATGATTGTTTAATTGATTTGAGTTGTGATGAAATCTTGTTGTGATATGGTATAAGTATTTTTTAGGTTTAAGAATCTTCTAGGTTTGGTATAAGAAAGTCATGAGGAAGTTGATTGTTAAATTTAAATGTTGTTGCTTATCTAACTTGATAAAATTGAGGAAAATCCATGATGGATATATATATATATATATATATATGGGTAAAAGGTTATCATATTGGTTAAAAAGGGGAAGGAGAGTGGGAGTGCGGAGACATATGAAATTCTAATAAAGTTGATTCTTAAGTTAATTTGGAGTAAAAATTTAAGTTTGTATTATATAAGACTTGGTTAACGTTTTATAATATTTATAATTACTTTTAAGGTTTTGTAAATCTGTATGCTTATTTAAGTACTCCTTAGTTTTTGGAGACTCTTGTATATAATCTTTTGTTTTATAGCTATAGTTGGATGATTGTAAAGTTATTGATCATATGTTTTTCTTTAAGTAAATTATTCTTATTTATTGAACATGCGAACTTTCATAATAATGTTAAAACTATTAAAAATAGAATATTCCAACTCGAAGAAATTTTGTCAAGAAAAAGAAAATCAGAACTATTAACCGATGAATAATTAAATTGTAGCATTTGAAAGAAATTAACATAAATAAAAATATTTCTAGTAACATTTTTAACCGTTACAAAACTATGGATACTAATAAATACTTTTTTTAGACATCCAAAATATACAATAAATAGTATCTTTCCCACTTAGAATATAATTTGCCCATACATGTTTGGAATCAAATTTTGACATAATAATGTTATTTATTTAATACATATAACCCAGTACTATAAAGCAGAAACACATGATGAGAAAAAAAGTAGGTGAAGGAGCATAGATGATTAATAATTGAAGATCTTATGCCATGGAAATTGGAGGTGGAACTGATCTTAAAGCGGGTATTCGTGGAATGGCTGGAGGGGGTGGAGGAGGTGGGCTTCGTTGTATACCCAACTTTCTCATCTTCAAATCTACAATTTTAAACAAGTTTTTATAATTAATATATATATATATATACACACACGTATGTATAATATTTTCAGATATTTTAGTGACATATTTATTCATGAAGTATTTATTTTATAAAACAGTAATATTTTTCATTGTGAGAATAGTTTATAATTTTTTATGTTGATAAATTTTAATAATTTTAATTTGTATACACAATAATAATCATATATGTATGCTTTTTTTTAAAAAGTAGTATATTTTTTAATATATATATATATATATATATATATATATATATATATATATATATATTACTGTTATATTATATTATTTTTAAAATAAACATGTCAAGTTACTATATACATGTATCTTAATCGTATTCGTACATCATATCCAAATTTAATCATTACACTTGTACATTAACTATTATGGTATCTAATGGTAAGTGAGGAACGGTTCAAATTTAAAATTATAGTATATAATTGAGTATCGATATAGTCTTATTGATTTTATGAAATTGTATTATATTTAAATTTTATTTTCATTATACTAAAAGTATAGAAAGAGATTATTTTTTTTTCATTTTAATATACTTTTTAATTTTGTTAAGAAACATCAACGTAATCCCTTCTATTATTAATTAGATGGATGCTAAGATGTTTAAAAGGTGACAATATAAATAATATATAATATATTACAACTATTTTAAATATTTAGAATGTCATATATTGTTGAGATAAAAATGACTCAAAAATATGGAGTATCCCTTTCCCTCAGCCCTACAATCCTCTTAATAGTATCTATAACATGTAAATATATATGAAATCATGATGAAACAACGTTGGCATCCACACATCACAATTTAAAACTATGTGAAACATTAGACATAATTTATGTATAACATACATGGTTTAAACTAAAAGTGAATATGATTATAGTGCTATTGAAATATTATTTTTCTTAAAGCTTTCGATAATGAGAGACAAACCTGCGGTGACTGGAATTGGTTGCATGAAGAAAGTGAAGGTGACTATGAGAATAATGAAAAAAGATAAAGACATAGAAGAAAGAGTGATCCTAGCCATCCTCAGTTTATGTGCGTTTTATTGCTACCCAAACCCAGTTAATATATATACACATTCTGCTTCAGTCACCAAACCAAAATTTTACTTATATTGTAGCTTTCAATGAAATTTTCCACAGAAATGGACGTCAATAATGATAATAAACGGAGCAAGTTTTCGTTGAAAAAATGAACAGAAAAAACAACTTGCTTTTATTGTTCTTAACTTTTGCACCATCATATTATGATATGAATTATTTATCAATTTTTTTTAACAATCTAAAATTAATCACTTGTAATATTTTTCCAATTATATTTTACTTAATAGAGCTTGAATCCAAATTTACTTACAAAACAATAATATGTTAATTTGACGGCTTCTAATTGAAGAATTGTATAAACGGGGAACCTGAAAAAGTGTGAAAGAAAGAAAAAAGACCATGCAAATGGATCAGAAATTTTCAAACCACGTTCTAACCTTAACCTCTTTTCAACGTAAGTTTTTTCAAAGAGAACATGACTTATGCACAATGTCATTATCTTTTGGTTTTAGACGTGTGTATGGGTCTGATTCATCAAGTATTTAATAAAGACATTTCTATATCTTTATTAAATATATATTTAATAAAGACATTTCTATAAATTTATTAGAAATAATTGATATTAAATCCTTTAGATATAATCAGTTTTATCATAAGAAAGTTTACTGTGTTTTTATTCATCAAGTCATTAATTTTTCCTCATATGCAGTCGTTGTCATAGAATAATATTCAACTTCTGAAAAAAACGATCAGTTTCCAAGATATTGGAGAATAGTTAATAAACACTACACAGTCAGTCAACCAACGTCTTGTAACGTCATGTAATTGATTGGATAACCCATGTAAGACTCTTGAAAATACTTCAATAGTTACATGTAAAAAGAGAGATAATTTTTTTAGAATACAGAGAAAATATGTATAATGTTAAAATAAGATATGTATAAAACTACAATAAAATACATATGATGCTACAGTAAAATACAATAAAATATGTATAAAACTACAGGGACACTTCAGTTACTAAACATTAAATTCAGCCAATTTTACATAGCAAAATCGTACTTCTCAGGTTTTTGAAAACTCCACATATTTTTTTAATACATTTTTGGTTATTATTTAAACTTTATACAAATCTATAAAATAATGAATGAAATTCATTATGAGGATTAAAACTTACATAATTTTATGATTTTTCATAAATTAAGCGAATAATAATAAAAAATATATAAAGAAATACGCTAAAGATGTTTTTCTCTTTTATTTAAAAATTTTAAATTCCAAACCTTAAAATCATTTTAGTATGACATTATCAAAAAATTTAGTTTTAATGTCACATTACTCTAAACCATAAAAATGTTGAAGGTCAATTATTAAATATGAACCCTAATTCCAGCATTGATTATTAGGGTTTGACCGGACTACTTTGATGGATTAGTACCGGCACCTTTGAAAGGATCTAAATAGAAAGATATATATTATTAATTTTTGAGAAAAATAAATACAATTTTAAAAGGGAAATTCAAAAGCAGTTCCAAGTTTTTAGATTCAATTTGAGTAAATCATACTTAACTCATCTATTTTAGATGTTTGAATATATTAGTAATAAGAGTGATTATGTTGTTTTTATGTATATAATATTTATTTGTATAAAGGTTAAATAATTTCCAATATTTCTTTTATATTATATATATATATATATATATATATATATATATATATATATATATATATATATATATATATGTATGTATGTATTTTTGACAACAAAACACCTTCCATTCATTCTCTATTTTCTAAAGACCATCATCGGCTTTAATTCTTTTGTATGACTCAATTTATCTAATAAGATTATAAAAAGTTTTAATCCGAGATTAACTCTTCTCCAAACGCACCTCAAAATATAATTCTCTCAAATGCCACATAATTATGAAATGTCACCTCACTATTTTACTAGACAACACATTTAACGGTCGTCCACAGAATTTAACGACATGGACTTTATTGATTCAATTTCACATAAAATGGACCCAATTGAGCTCTTTCAAAATACGAGAACCTAATTGACACGAATCTGCACAAATAAGGACCTCCGAAATGATTAAACCTACTTGAAATTCATATAAATTTTTTCGTTTTTGGTATATTAATTATTTATTTTAATCTTCCAAAAGTGCTTTCCATTCTACTATAAAAAGATTAGTTTCATCTAGAGCTGTCAAAACGGGTCACCCGACTCGGCCCACCACGGGTTGATCACTTAGTAAGTCAACCCAACCCGACTCATTTATTAGCGAGCTAGAAAATTTCGAACCCGGCCCGACCCACCACGGGTTGATGGGTAAACAAGTTGACCCATTAGCTCACTTAATTATAATTTTTTTAAAATAAAAAAATTACAAACTTTCTATAAATCAAATCCAAACAAATTTCGTCCCAAATTTCACTCCCAACATGGGTGTTTAATTAATTTTGAAAATATGGAACTTAAATAATTTTTTTAAGCAAAAAAAAGTAATAAAAACTTTTTTATAAAATTAAAATTAAATTTGAATAAAATAAAATTAGTAGGTGGATTGATGTTGGCCCATCATGGGTTAAACCCGAATGCGCTAAGTTGAAATCTGACTTACATAAAAAATATAATTTTTTTCAAACTCAACCCTACCCAAACTCGTGATGAGTCGGGTTAGTCTACGGGTTGTAACCCATTCTACAGCTCTAGTTTCATCTACTTAAATATATATGCTTATTTTTATTAGCTTCTATTTTTTATTTTGAATAAACGGTTGTTTTAGTTCCCAAATTGTATATCAAATTCATACTATATCTAAAATTAAACAAAATCAAGTATTCTATTTAAGTTCTTAAAACTAATTCTTTAATTATCTTTTTACTTTAGTCCATAAATATATGTGTTTCGGTGAATATTTTGGGGGCCGAAAGGACTAATCTGGGTGATGTGACACTTCTTCTTTGTGAAGCTTGATCTAGCCGATTGGTGTGCTTTCTCCTGTCTCCCGGTCGTTTGTTCTTCTTAAATCTTCAACCGTCCGGGAATCTCCAAGCTTGGACCGGAGAGGGGAGGGACCTGCGATGGCACTCCGACGCCCAAATTAGGGTTCTGTATGGAAGAGCCTTGAATGCAAGGCTAATGATTCTCAGTATGAGAATGTAGAGTGAAATCACGCAGTTAATTCAGAGCAAATTAAGTGAAACATAGCAAGTGTATTGTAGAGTAAGATAGCATAAGAGAGCGTACCTGACATGTGATTTCCAGTCCTGTATATATAGATTATTATCAAATATAAATAAAATATAATATAAACAGCTATACCTGAATATCCTGTTGTTCAGATCTTATCTGATACTTATAATATTTGTTAAGATATACTTTCAATAAATCATATTCTCGTAATGGTCCATAGGCCCAATAATAATAAAAAATCATAATGACCCATCATTAGTATGATTGAGGCCCATTAACCGTTTAGGACCGTTCGGCCCAAATATCATATCGTACAATATGTAATTATTATCACTTACCATTATAGTCATTAAATTAAATATACTAATTTATAAACTAAAAATTAATTGCTAAAATAGTTATTATTATAAAAAAAATTATAATTAGTGTGTAAATTAAAATTTAAATAAATATTTAACATTAACTACCAAAATTTTAACAATTGAAAAAAATTAGTATCTAAATTAATTATTAACATTATACACTAACAAATTTAAACAAAAACCTTTCATTTAATCAAAATTTTATTGTTGTCGCCTTATTTAATTCCTGATGTAACACATTCTTTTAATAAATTGATATAATCAAAGGATGCTAATTAACTTTCTCCATTACACCATTTTTTCCCTTTTACTTACAAAACTCGAAAGAATAATTAAATTTTAATTATTTCTCACTATTTTGGTGGTATCATCAAACATACCTCCCAAATAATTGAGAATATTCTATTTTCAATGCCTACTTTTTATTCTTGATATTGATTTAATCTTTACATTGTAAATCTTATAACAAAATTAAGTAATATTAACAATGTTAAAATCAATTAATTATACTTTTATTTAAACGAGGAGGAATAACAACAACTTATTGTGTTATATATATATATATATATATATATATATATATATATATATATATATATATATATATATATATATATATATATATATATCCAACCTGCACATACATGCATGTGATGGAATGAAACTTTGACATAATAATGTTATTTATATTATGGATGCTGATATTTTGATAACTTTTTTTAACAATTTTTTGATAACAGGATACATGTCATCACTTTATTAATCTATTTGAATTTATACTTAAAAGAATATTTAAAACGGATCAATCACAAACTATCAGGTATACATTGTTAAAGCCGTGTTAATAAAAGAACTTTTTCCTTATATTATACATTAAACTGGATAGTATATGATGAGAAAGAAAGTAGGTGAAGGGGCATAGATGATTAATAATTGAAGATCTTATGCCTTTGGAGGTCGATGTCTTTTGACTTTTTTAGGTGGTTTGTGTTGGTTTGCATGCATGGGTGGAGGAGGTGGGCTTGGTTGATCACCCAACTTTCTCATCTTCAAATCTACAAATTTAAACAACTTCTCATCATCTCAATATACATATACGTCCAATCAAATTTAATTATCACACTTATGTTATTTTATTTCACAACATACATTTGTAAATATGCTAGCGGTATAAACGAAAATTTGAGACTTGTGTTTCAACACAATATTTTAATATTTGATATTTATAAGTTTTATTTTTATAGACTTCAAATCTAATTTAATTTTATAAAACCATTTTGTAAAATTAAGTAAGTTCACACTTATTTATATATTATAGATTGATTTTATTTTTAGTTGATATAGAATTACTAATAAAGTATTATTTACAACACTCAGCAAACCAAAATTTTGCTTCTCTTTCAACTTTTTCAATGAAATTTTCCAATGATAATAAAGAGAACGCGTTTTGGTAGAAAAAATAAACAAAAAATAACTATCTTTTGTTTTTAATTTTTGAATCATCATATTACAATATGAACTATTTATCAGTTTTTTTTAAGAACCTAAAACTAATAACTAGTAATATTTTTTTTATTATCTAATCACTTGTAAAATTACTTAATAGAGCTTGAATCCAATTTTACTTAAAAAAACGAATATGTTAATTGGCCGCTTCTAATTAAAGAATGGACTAAAATGACGAACCAGAAAAAGCTATTATAAAAGGAAACTTCGTTATATTATATTATATTATATTATATTATATTATATTATATTATATTATATTATATATATATATATATATATATATATATATATATATATATATATATATATATATATATATATATATATATATATATATATATATATATATATATATATATATATTGGAGAAGACAAATTTTTGGTACTTTAAGAATGTGTAAGTGAATGTTAATATGACTTGAATATAAGAAAAGTAAACAATATAACTTAAAAAAAAATACATTTATACAAGTTGATTCGAAACTCGACACTAATTAGTATTAAATCCCTTAAATATTCATATTTCTTTTACATCATTCAATACAACCTAGAAAATAAAATATAGGCTTAAATCCTTATTTGGTCTCCATGTTAAGAGGCAACTTTCAGTTTCGTACCCTTTTTTAAAAATGTATACATTGGGTCCCCATGTTTTTCAATTTGTATCAATTTAGTCCCAACCGTTAAATTCATTGTAACGGTGTTAACTGTTAAATGATGTGGCAAATAATGTATCTGTCGTGGCAAAACAATATTTTATTGCAGAGTCATGTTTAAACATTTCATTATAATAGAGGAAAGTGTTAAATGGTTGACCTAAGACATTGATCTCGAAGGTAAAAAAGGTCCTTAGGTGAAGGAGCTAAGTTGGAGCTAAGGTGAAGGAGGTGAGCTGAGTTGGGGTGCCCTAACTTAAGGAAGTTTTGTTGTTTTCTTCTGAGGTGAACTAGGTGAGCTAAGGTAAGGTGTCGTTCGTTGTTTCGTTGTTGTGAGGTGGGTGCCCTAACGCTAACGTTGTTGTCTTCTGTGTTTGTGCTTAATTTTTGGGATTTGGGGTTGATTTGTTGGTGTGGACGAAGCATTATTGTTTCAGGACGAGGCAATGTCAATGAATCACTCTTCGTCTTGCTCATGGGGGAGTTGTCGGGGTGCTTCGTCAAGAGGAATGGTTGGCAACCCAATATGCTATTGTGGAGAGCTAGCCGTATTGAGAGTCTCAAAAACTGCTAAGAACAACGGGAAGGCTTTTTGGGGCTGCCCTAATTACAAGGTTCGTTTCCTTCCTTGTGTTTTTATTTTGGGGCTGCCCTAATTTGTTCGTTTCTTTCATTCGATGTTATTGGTTGGATGTTTTGTACAGCGGAATCGAAATGAAGAAGTGCGAGGATGCAATTTCTTCAAATGGCGCACTGAAGATAATGTAGATGAAAGGGATACAACAATTGGATGGCAAAGGAGAAAGATTTTGAACTTGGAAAAATCAATTCTGGTTTATCAAAAAAGGGAGAAGATCTTCATCTGGATGTTATGTTTGATGGGGTTGCTTAATATCATATTTGTATGTCTTTTGTTAGTTAAAATGTAGTGAATTCATAAGATCTGAATTCCCTTTCAGGACCTGTAATTCTCCTCCAATATATAAGAATGTTGTGTTGACTGATCTACTATTAGCAATTTATAATGTTACATCTTTTGCAATTTATAATGTTGTGTTGACTGCTTCATACTGAGTTCCATATCCTCCAACTATATAAACCTGATTAACCAACACAAGATTTACTCTTTAATCATACACGTCATTGTTAGAAAGTACTCAATACCTGTCAAAATTGCAAATAAAGCTCCTAATCTGATGCAGTTATATACATATACATGAGCAATGTTACAATTGGTCGACAACAAAGGTAAGGTTGTGGCAAACTTGGTGCATTTTGATGATTAAGAGAAACAAGCATGAGACGGATGTCAAACTGTGAAAAAATATAGCATCTTTATATTCAACTGAAATAAGAATAGAAGCATTCAACAATAATATATCAACGTAATCCCTTCTATTATTAGATGGATGCTAAGATTTTAAAAATATATTTTAATTAATATATAATATATTACAATTATTTTAAATATTTAGAATATCATATATTTTAGATAAAATTGACTCAAAACTATAGAGTATCCCTTTCTCTTAATAGTATCTATAACAATTTGGTGTAAGGGATCATGATGAAACAACGTTGGCATCCACACATCACAATTTAAAACTATGTTTTCACACTAAACATTAGATATAATTTATGTATAACATACATGGTATAAATTCAAAGTGATCATGATTAATTATAGTGCTATTCAAATAATATTTTTCTTAAAGTTTTGGATGATTCAATAATGAGAGACAAACCTGCACTGACTGGAATTGGTTGCATGAAGAAAATGAAGGTGATTATGAGAAGAATGAAAAAAGATAAAGACATAGAAGAAAGAGTGATCCTAGCCATCCTCAGTTTATGTGTTGCTACCCAAACCCAGTTAATATATATACACATTCTGCTTCAGTCACCAAACCAAAATTTTACTTATATTGTAGCTTTCAATGAAATTTTCCACAGAAATGGACGTCAATAATGATAATAAACGGAGCAAGTTTTCGTTGAAAAAATGAACAGAAAAAACAACTTGCTTTTATTGTTCTTAACTTTTGCACCATCATATTATGATATGTGTTATTTAGACTTGGCTTCCTTTGTCTATGGACCGGTCAGTCCGGCCGGTCTGGTTGTTTACTTTGGGCTTGTTTTGTTTTGGGCTTGTTTTTGTTTACAGGCTTTGCCTGTTGCGTGTTTACGTTGGTTAAATATAGTAACCAACCCTGTTGCGTATTTACGTTGGTTAAATATAGTAACCAACCCTGTTGCGTATCTACGTTGGTTAAATATAGTAACCAACCCTGTTGCTTGTTAACGTTGGTTATAAATAGTAACCAACCCCGTCTTTTCAATTACAACTTTCAATTCAATAATATTCAGTATTCATTCTCTTACTCCGCTCTCTCTCTTTTAGTATTCTCTGGTTCTAAGGTTTTCTTGAAACACCCCAAGAACCCAACAATTGGCGCCCACCGTGGGGCAAGGATTCAAGAATTCCCAAGGAGCAATGGCAACCAAGTTCGACGTAGAAAAGTTCAACGGCGCTAATGACTTCGGGCTGTGGAAGATCAAGATGGAGGCAATCTTGATACAGCAGGGATGTGTTGAAGCGTTGAAGGGTGAGTCGAAAATGAGTGATACCATGACTCAAGAAGAGAAGAAGAAGATGGGAGATAAGGCAAGGAGTGCAATCATCTTGTGCCTTGGTGATAAGGTACTGAGGGAAGTTGCGAAGGAGAAGACTGCCGCTGAAATCTGGGTAAAACTAGAGTCTCTGTACATGACGAGATCGTTGGCTCATAGGTTGTGCCTGAAGCAGCAACTCTTTTCGTTCAAGATGTCAGAATCAAGAACGATAGAGGAGCAGATTGCAGAATTCAGCAAGATAGTTGATGATCTGGAGAATATTGGAGTGAAGTTGGAGGATGAAGATAAAGCTGTCATCCTGTTGAATGCGCTTCCAAAAACCTTCGAGCATTTCAGGGATGCGTTACTCTACGGGAAAGATCAAGTGATCACGTTAGAGGAGGTTCTGACGTCAATTCGAACCAAGGAGTTCCAAAAACTCCAAGATTCGAAGACAACCGAGGAAGGAGCGTCCGGATTGATTGCCGTAAAAGGGAAAGGGAAGAAGCAGTCTGGAAAAGAGAAGAAGCTGAATCCGGACGGTACGAAGCAGGTGCGTTGCTTCAAGTGCCAGAAGATGGGTCATATCAAGAAGTTCTGCCCGGAGAAAGGAAAGGCCGGTCGGCCACAAGAAACCGCTGATGTGGCAGAGGCGTCTGAGGGATATGAGTCGGCTGGAGTGCTGGTGGCTTCGTCTGAAGATCCTCAAAGGAGCTGGGTCATGGATTCCGGCTGCTCCTATCACATGTGCCCGGTAAAGGAGTTTTTTGAGAATCTGGATCAGAAAGAGCATGGTAATGTACTGCTCGGTAATAACAAAGCTTGCCGAGTGCAAGGTGTGGGGTCGGTGAGGCTGAAGATGTTTGACAATCGTGAGATGGTGTTGCACGCCGTCCGGTATGTGCCCGAACTAAAAAGAAATTTGATTTCTATTAGTGCATTTGATCTTGGAGGTTACACCACTAAAGTTGAAGATGGAGTAATGAGGGTTTGTTCTGGAGATTCTGTGGTTGCCAAAGGCAGAAGGAGGAACGGCTTGTACATTCTGGAGGGATCAACTGTCATTGGTCATGTCTCAGTAGCAAGTGGAACCGAGAATACCGCCCGGTTATGGCACTTGAGGATGGGACACATCAGTGAGAAGGGTCTTGAAGAATTGGAAAAGCAAGACTTGCTTCTGGGAGACAAACTGCAGAAGCTGGATTTCTGTGACCATTGTGTCTTAGGGAAATCACACAGGATACCGTTCGGAAAAGGGAAACACTCAACCGAACGGCCCTTTGAATATGTCCATGCTGACTTATGGGGACCGGCAAGAACCTTAACTCATGGTGGAGGAGCGTATTTCTTAAGTATAATTGATGATTTCTCAAGGAGAGTGTGGATTTACGTTCTAAAGAATAAGTCCGAAACGTTTCAGAAGTTCAAAGAGTGGCACACACAGATTGAGAACCAATTGGGGTGTAGGCTGAAATGCCTAAGAACCGATAATGGGCTGGAGTTCGTTTCAGAGGAGTTTAATGGTTTTTGCAAAGAGAAAGGGATCAGGAGGCACAGAACGGTCGTTGGAACTCCTCAACAGAATGGATTGGCCGAACGGATGAACAGAACTATTCTGGAGAGGGTCCGGTGCATGTTGTTGGGATCAGGGTTGTCAAAAGCTTTCTGGGGAGAGGCTGCCAATACGGCCGTCTATTTGATCAACAGGAGTCCGTCTTCAGCGCTCAATTTTAAAACGCCAATGGAAGTGTGGAGTGGACGACCGGCTGACTACTCACACTTGAGAGTGTTTGGTTCTTTGGCGTTTGCTCATGTCAGGGGTGATAAGCTGGATTCCCGGGCGGCGAGATGTATCTTTCTTGGATACGCCGACGGAGTTAAGGGATACAGGTTATGGAGGTTAGATTCACCTTCAAAACTAATCATTAGTAGGGATGTCATTTTTGATGAAACAAGGATGGCGATGCACCCGGAAAACTCTGGAAGTGAGAAGAAGATTCTCGTGGAGGTGGAGCATACTACTAATGGAGCTGGCACGGCCGGTGGGACTGAGGAAAACCAAACGGGTGAAGGGCAAGTTGAAACCGGTCGGACGATAGCTGAGAACCGACCGGATGAATTTCGAACAGACCTTGGTGATGACACAGATGATATGTCTGGCGAGGGAAGTCATGGAAAAGCTGCTGGTGTTGATTTGAGGAACTATCAGCTTGTTCGTGACAGAGAAAGAAGGATCTCCAAGCCAACCAAACGGCTTGGAGAGGCGGATCTAATCTGCTACGCTCTGAACGCTGCTGAAGATATTAACCGATCGGATGAACCGAGAAGTTATAAGGAGGCTCTTGACAGCAGCGACCGGCATCTTTGGCAGGGTGCTATGGAAGAAGAGTTGGAGGCTTTGAAAAAGAATAACACCTGGAGACTGGTGGATCTGCCGAAGGGTAAGAAGGTCATAGGTTCGAAATGGATTTTCAAGAAAAAAGAAGCTACACCGGGCGGTGAGAAAGCGAGGTACAAAGCTAGGCTTGTTGCCAAAGGCTTTACTCAGATTGAAGGCGTAGACTATCATGAGATCTTTGCTCCAGTGGTTAAGCACTGTTCGGTCAGAGTTCTGATGGCAATAGTTGCGCATTGCAATTTGCATCTTGAACAGTTGGACGTTCGGACAGCTTTTCTGCACGGCGATTTGGAGGAAACCCTCTATATGAAGCAACCGGACGGTTTCGCTGTGGGTGATAGGGTGTGTCTGTTGCAGAAGTCACTTTATGGCTTGAAGCAAAGCCCAAGGCAGTGGTACAGGAAATTTGATGACTTTCTGATAAAGCTGAACTTCAAGCGGTGCAATTATGATGACTGTGTTTACACTCTGAACCATGGCGGTGAAATACTATATCTCTTGCTTTATGTGGACGATATCCTAATTGCTAGCAGTGACAGGGGCATGATCGGTGAGACGAAAGCAAGGTTGGCGGACGCTTTCGAAATGAAAGAGCTAGGGGAAGCAAGGCGGATTTTGGGCATAGACATTAAAAGGGATAGACCGGGCGGTAATCTTTTTCTGTCACAGGAGTGCTATTTGCAGAAGGTAATTTCAAGGTATCGGATGGCTGAATCTAAAATGGCCAACACGCCGGTCGGTCAACACTTGAAACTTACCAAGGAGCAATGCCCAAAGACCGAGGAAGAAAGAAAGAAGATGGAATCTGTTCCATTTTCAAATGGGATTGGGAGCATTATGTACGGCATGGTCTGCACAAGACCGGACGTGGCGCACGGTGTTAGTGTTCTCAGTCAGTTCATGGTTAATCCTGGACCAACACACTGGGAAGCGTTGAAGTGGATGCTCAGATATATACGGGGGTCTCTCGGTACTGGATTGTCTTTCCAGAATAACTTTCAAGGTGGAGGTTATATTGAAGGTTTTGTTGATTCCGACTTTGCCGGATGCGTGGACACTAGGAAATCCCGGTCGGGATATGTGTTTACACTGTTTGGGACTGCTGTTAGCTGGAGGTCTACACTACAGTCGGTTGTGGCTTTGTCAACTACGGAAGCTGAGTACTATGCTCTTGCTGAAGGAGTTAAGGAGGCACTGTGGTTGAAAGGTTTGGTTCGGGAACTTGGTTTTGATCAGAAAACTGTATGTGTTCATTGCGACAGCCAGAGTGCTATTCGTCTGGCCAATCATCAGATTTATCATTCCAGAACCAAGCATATTGACGTCAAGCTGCACTTTGTCAGAAGCATTGTTGAATCCGGTGACGTTCAAATCTGCAAAATTGCATCCGAAGAGAATCCTGCAGATATGTTAACAAAGCCGCTCGCTAAGGAGAGGTTTCTCTTACTGTTGGCCAGGATTGGGTGTCTACCGGTCGGTCACTAATTGTTTGACCGGCCGTTTCCGTGCTTTATTTTGTTTTGTTTTTTTGAAGCAAGTCTAGGTGGAGAATTGTTATTTAGACTTGGCTTCCTTTGTCTATGGACCGGTCAGTCCGGCCGGTCTGGTTGTTTACTTTGGGCTTGTTTTGTTTTGGGCTTGTTTTTGTTTACAGGCTTTGCCTGTTGCGTGTTTACGTTGGTTAAATATAGTAACCAACCCTGTTGCGTATTTACGTTGGTTAAATATAGTAACCAACCCTGTTGCGTATCTACGTTGGTTAAATATAGTAACCAACCCTGTTGCTTGTTAACGTTGGTTATAAATAGTAACCAACCCCGTCTTTTCAATTACAACTTTCAATTCAATAATATTCAGTATTCATTCTCTTACTCCGCTCTCTCTCTTTTAGTATTCTCTGGTTCTAAGGTTTTCTTGAAACACCCCAAGAACCCAACAATATGAATTATTTATCAATTTTTTTTAACAATCTAAAATTAATCACTTGTAATATTTTTCCAATTATATTTTACTTAATAGAGCTTGAATCCAAATTTACTTACAAAACAATAATATGTTAATTTGACGGCTTCTAATTGAAGAATTGTATAAACGGGGAACCTGAAAAAGTGTGAAAGAAAGAAAAAAGACCATGCAAATGGATCAGAAATTTTCAAACCACGTTCTAACCTTAACCTCTTTTCAACGTAAGTTTTTTCAAAGAGAACATGACTTATGCACAATGTCATTATCTTTTGGTTTTAGACGTGTGTATGGGTCTGATTCATCAAGTATTTAATAAAGACATTTCTATATCTTTATTAAATATATATTTAATAAAGACATTTCTATAAATTTATTAGAAATAATTGATATTAAATCCTTTAGATATAATCAGTTTTATCATAAGAAAGTTTACTGTGTTTTTATTCATCAAGTCATTAATTTTTCCTCATATGCAGTCGTTGTCATAGAATAATATTCAACTTCTGAAAAAAACGATCAGTTTCCAAGATATTGGAGAATAGTTAATAAACACTACACAGTCAGTCAACCAACGTCTTGTAACGTCATGTAATTGATTGGATAACCCATGTAAGACTCTTGAAAATACTTCAATAGTTACATGTAAAAAGAGAGATAATTTTTTTAGAATACAGAGAAAATATGTATAATGTTAAAATAAGATATGTATAAAACTACAATAAAATACATATGATGCTACAGTAAAATACAATAAAATATGTATAAAACTACAGGGACACTTCAGTTACTAAACATTAAATTCAGCCAATTTTACATAGCAAAATCGTACTTCTCAGGTTTTTGAAAACTCCACATATTTTTTTAATACATTTTTGGTTATTATTTAAACTTTATACAAATCTATAAAATAATGAATGAAATTCATTATGAGGATTAAAACTTACATAATTTTATGATTTTTCATAAATTAAGCGAATAATAAAAAATATAAAAAAAATACGCTAAAGATGTTTTTCTCTTTTATTTTAAAAATTTTAGTATAACATTATCAAAGTTTGTTTTAAGGTCAATATTTACATTTATTATCAGTGTTTGACTGGACTACTTCGATGGATTAGTACCGGCACCTTTGAAGGATCTAAATAAAAAGATATATATTATTAATTTTTGAAAAAAATAAATACAAATTTAAAAGGGAAATTCACGAGCAGTTCCAAGTTTTTAGATTCAATTTGATTAAATCATACTTAACTCATTTATTTTAGATGTTTAAATATATTGTTAATAAAAGTGATTATGTTATTTTTAGTATATAATATTTATATGTATAAAGGTTAAATCATCTCTAATATTTCTTTTATATTATATATATGAATATTTTTGACAACAAAACACTTTCCATTCATTCTCTCTTTTCATATTTAGAGTTTTTTTTGTTCTCTCCCCATGTTTATTGATATTTGAAACCAATGGGTTTGAAAAACTTATATGACAATGAAAAATGTTAATGTCAATATTTACATTTTTTGATTATTTAATATTTAAAACTACTTTCTTCTCTTACAATTTTTAATATTAACATTTAAAATTTAGAAAGTTTTATGGTTTAAAAAAATTAATTGGTTTATTCTATGAAGAAAAAACCATTAAAATTTCAAAGTTTTATCTTTTTTTTTATATTTTAAAATATCCTATCAAGACTCTTTTATATGTAATTTTAGTGGAAGAATAAGGATGATGAACCTAACTATTTTTTTGTAGACCATTTTTTCAGTAAAAGGGAATTTTCAAAAAATAAATTCCAAATTAATAAAATTTTGTGGTGGCTCCAAAACCATCAACTTTTTTTTTCTTGTGTTATTTACCCACCATAATTCAAATAATTCATATTTGTATTTTTTAAATGTGTAAATATAATAATACTTTTAATTTTTATGTTTACGCAATCAAGAGAGAAAGTAGTGAACCAAAATAAACTATAAATAATTACAGTAAAAATAAAATTCGTCTGCCTTATTTTTTTTTGTCTTTATTAAACTGTATATCTCTTCAAAATTTCATTTCCAACAAATAAGTTTATTCGTATTGGGCCAGCTTAGGTATAAATTTTATTTTGCACCCCACTGGGCCTACTTGGGTCGATATCCACTTTCTCTATTTTCTAAAGACCATCCTATAGGTATATTAATTATTTACTTTAATCTTCCAAAAGTGCTTTGCATTTTACTAAAAAGATTAGTTTCATCTACATAAATATATGCTTATTTAACTAGCTTCTAATTTTTCATTTTGAATAAATGGTTGATTTAGTTCCTAACAAAATCATATTAATTTCTAAAACTAAACAAAATCATGTATCTTAAAATTTAGAGGTTTTATTGAAGTTCTTAAAACTAACTCATTATCTTTTATTGTGATCCATAAATATATGTAATTATAATTATTATTATTACTAATCGACTAAAAGAAAAAAAAACATAATTTTAAAGATAAATCTAAATAACTTGGGATCTTTTTCTTACTTGCATCCACTCCCCATTAAATACAAGAAAGTTAAACTAATTTAACCTTATTTAACGAGACCATTTCAAGAATACCTTTCACTTAATCAATATTTTACTTTTGGTAACCTTTTTAATTTTTGATGGTATGATCTAAAATTTTAATTAATTTTTCTCTATTTTGATAGTATCAAATGCCTTCCAAATAATTGAGGATATTCTATTTTCAAAGTCTACTTTTCATTTTTGATAATTTTTAGTTTTTATTTTGTAAATCTTATAATAAAATTAAGTAATATTAAGTATTTCCAAATTAATTATACTTTTATTTGAATGAAGAGGAATTACAACAACGTATTGTTATGAAAGACATCCAAAATATAGAATAAATATATAGTGTGTTTCGTCTTTTGAATCCAACCTGCACATACATGCATGTTTGGAATGAAACTTTGACATAATAATATTATTTATATCAATAATGTGAAGGAAATGATGAGAAAGAAAGTAGATGAAGGAGCATAAATGATTAATAATTAAAGATCATCCCATGTAAATTGGAGGTGGAGGTGGCGGTGAAGGTTTCAAAATAGGAGGTTTCACAACAGGTGGTTTGAATTGGAATGCCTGCAAAGGTGGTGGAGGTGCCTTTGGTTGAACACCCAACTTTCTCATCTTCAAATCTATAAATTTAAACAATTTCTCATCATCACAATATACATATGTCCAACCAAATTTAATTACTACATTTAAATTATTTTATTTCAAAATATACATTTAAATTATGTGTGGTTGAAATTCAAAGTGATAATCATTATATATTTTCTTTTGGCAAAAAATGAGATGATTGAATGAGAGAGAGAAACCTGCTTTTACTGGAGTTGAATGCATGAACAAAGTGAAGGTGATTATGAGAAGAATACAGAGAGATAAAGACAGAGAAGAAAGAGTGTTCCTGGCCATCCCCAGTTTGTGTGTGTTCAATGCTCTAACCCAAACCCATTTAATATACAACTCCTTCAGAGTCACCAAACCTAAATTTTGCTTTTCTTTCAACTTTTTCAACGAAATTTCCCATATAGAAAACTTGGTCAATAATGATAATATAAAGGGAACGCGTTTTGCTAGCAGAAATAAACAGAAAAATAACTAGTTTTTGTTTTTAACTTTTTCATCATCATATTACAATATGAACTATTTATCTATTTTTTTTAAGAATCTAAAACTATATTTTACTTAATAGAGCTTGAATCCAAATTTACTGAAGAAAACGAATATGTTAATTTGACCGCTTCTAATAATTGAAGAATTGTCTAAAATGACGAACCAAAGAAAAGCTATTATAAAAGGAAACTTCGTGGTAATATTACATATATAGCTGTCTTTGTGGAAGAGAAATTTTTGCTACTTTAAGAATGTGTAAGTCAGAATGTTAATTTGACTCTCAAGTGTTGAATATAAGAAAAGTAAACAGTATATATTATAAAAACACATTTATACAACTTGATTCCAAACTCGACACTAATTGGTATTAAATCCCTTAAATATTCATATTTCTTTATATAACTCAATATAGGCTTAAATAAAATTTCATATGATTAATCAATTTAAGAATAATTTTTCTTTTGTTAAAATATAATTGCCCATATTTTATAAGTTATGTGGCGTTTTATACCATTTATATTCATTTGTTTAATTACGAGTGCCTTTTAATTTTATAAGCTTAACTGTAAGAAGCCTGATATCTTCGTCTTGATCCAAAAAAACTGACTAATAGCCGCAGAACATTTGTAAGTTGAAATTATCTCTTTTTCCTTCATTCAGTATCAGTTATATTAGGTTTATTTTAAACATACTAAGAAAATTTAATAGTGAATAAATAAATAAAAAGACAAGTTACACCTTATTTTTAATTTTTTATGTTTACCATTAATGTTATTAGGGATAGAAACAAAAAATAATATTATTATTATATTAAAAAAATTAAAACGAAATGTATCTTGATTTAATTTTTCTTAAACCAGAATTATTATGAAATAAAAGTTGATAATGTATTTTAAATAATGATCCCATATTTCTTTAATTTCAAGGACTTCATGGTGAAATTTAATGGTGGTATTCAGTAGTGCGATGTATTAATGTAGGGACTCATCTTGATAAGACTTTAGTAATCATTCCATCTTAAAGTAAAAAAGTGAGGTTAGGTCGTGAGGAGTAATTGGAGATCCTAGTCTATAGTTTGATTCATTAGTCTTAGGTGGTAAAATGACTAACCTTATGTGGTACTTTAGGTAGATAAGTTGTTTCACCATTATAAATGCAAAATTTGTCATAGTCTAATATCAATACACATATATGGATGATAAAGTTGAAGTCTATAAATCTATTTAAAGTTTTTTGGCTTTGATTGAGAGTGTGATTATTATGTATGGTTGAAGTAAATTGCTTGATTGTTCTTTGTAAAAGTTAACTTATCCTTGTGTTTTGTTTGTATGCTTGTTTATTCTTTCTTTTTGCAATGACCACCAAATTAGTGTTGACATATAATGAAGTTTTAGTGGAGGAGGCAAAAGAAACAATGTTTAGATAAATATAGTATTTACAGTTACATTTAAGGTTTTGTAAATCTTTATGCTTGTTTAAATATTCCTTAGTTTTTGGAGACTCTTGTATATAATTTTTTGTCTTATGGTAATACTTGAAAGACTCTAATACTATTTATTATATATATTTTTCTTCAAGTGAACTATTCTTATTTATTGGACATGTAAATTTTCATAATAATGTTAAAATTATTAAAAATGGGATGGTAGAACTCCAAGAAATTTTGTCAAGAAAAAGAAAATCAGAGCTATTACTATTAGTTTGATTGGTAAATAATCAAATTGTAGCAGCTAAAAGAAATTAACATAAATAAAAATATTTCTAGCAATATTTTTCACCGTTAAAAAACAATGGCTACTAATAAACACTTTTTTTTTAGACATCCAAAATATACAATAAATAGTATCTTTCCTACTTAGAATATAATTTGCCCATACATGTTTGGAATCAAATTTTGACATAATAATGTTATTTATTTAATACATATAACCCAGTAGTATAAAGCAGAAACACATGATGAGAAACAAAGTAGCTCAAAGAGCATAGATGATTAATAATTGAAGATCTTATGCAATGGAAATTGGAGGTGGAGGTCTATACAATTTGGGTTTTTGTTGAGGAGCTGAACCGGGCGGAGGAGGTGGGCTTGGTTGTAGACCGAACTTTCTCGTCTTCAAATCTATGAAATAAAAGAGCAAGGATAAAATGTTATAAAGGAATAATTTTTGGTATTTTTAACAAATAAAAGATAAAAAGTAAAAAAAGAAATAATATTAAAGGAATATAAAATATTTATGTATGTCAAAAGTATTATTTTTTATTAAAATAAGTTTTTATGGTGTGAATATATGATATATGTGTTATCTATCTGTGTTTGATATATATATATATATATATATATATATATATATATATATATATATATATATATATATATATATATATATATATATATATATATATATATATCATATTTTAGGATAATTTAATAATATATTTATTTATGAAATATTTAAATTATAAAATAATAATATTTTTTATTATAATTTTTTTTTATTTTGATAAAACAATCATATATTTATTATATTTTTAAAAATTTTATAATTTTTTAATATGTACTTAGTATCTATTATTTTCAAAAATAAACATATCAACTTATCATACACTTATAGCTCTTTTTATATTAGAGTGTGCATTATAAGTACGACGGTAAGTAATGGTAGGTGAGGAAGGGTTCAAATTCATGATGAAATTATAATATATAATTGAGTATAGATATTGTTTTATTGATTTTATGAAATTATATTATATTTAAATTTTTTACACTAAAAAATATAGAAACAGATTCCTAATTTTATTTTTCGTTTAAATATACCTTTTAATATTGTTAAGAAACATCAACGTAATATGAAGGATCACGATGAACAACGTTGGCATATATCACAATGTAAAACTATGTTTTCACACTAACCATTAGATATAATATTCATGTATAACATACATGGTTGAAATTCAAATGATAATACTGCTATTCAAATACTTTTATCTTAAATGTTTGCAATGATTCAATGAGAGACAAACCTGCAGTGACTGGAATTGGTTGCATGAACAAGGTGAAAGTGATTATGAGGAGAATAAAAAAATATAGAGACATAGAAGCCATTCTAGTTTATGTGGGTTCATTGCTGAAACCCAAAACCAGTTAATATATAAACACATTCTGCCTCATAGTCACCAAAGCAAAAAATTTCTTTTATTTGACTTTTCAATGAAATTTTCCATAAAAATGGCATCAATAATGATAATAAACGGAGCAAGTTTTGGTAGAAAACATGAACAGAAAAAATAACTTGCTTTTGTTCTTAACTTTTGCACCATATCATACTATAATATGAATTATTTATCAAATATTTTTAAGAATCTAAATTAATCACTTGTAATTTTTGTTATCACTTGTAAAATTCCAATTATATTTTACTTAATAGAGTTTGAATCCAAATTTACTTGCAAAAAGTGAATATGTTAATTCGACGGCTTCTAATTGAAGAAGGAAGAATTGAGTAAATGGCCTATTATGAAAAGAAACTTCGTGGTAATGTTACATATGAGAAAAACATGTTACTTGAAAGTATGAAAGAAAGAAAAGACCATGCAAATGGATTTGACATTTCCAAGCCACGTTCTAATCTTAACCTATTTTCAACATAAGTTTGTTTTTTTTCTAGATGTGTGTATGTGTCTGATTCATCTACATTTTTTCCTTTTACGTTATTCATACATTTGGTTTTTATCTTTTTGTCATTGTTTTTTCTTTTTTTAAAATATTGAAACACTCCAAATTCTTTATAATTAATATATTCCTTATGGCTCATAAAAAAAAAAAAAAAACTTAACCTTTAATACATACCTGTCCTTTGGAGAAAATATTTTTTTTCTAAAAAAATTTGTAAGTCAGAATGTTTATATGAATCTCACGTGATGAATAGACTCAAGGAAAGTAAACAATATATATTTAATAAAGACATTTATATAAGTTGATTAGAAACTCGACGTAATTGATATTAAATTAATCCCTTAGATATCATAAGTTTTATTGTAAAAAAAATTATTGTCTTTTATTTATCAAGTCATTGATTTTCCTTAACATGTAATCATCGTTATAAAATAAATAAAATAATATTCAGCTATGTAAATAAACGAAAAATTATTGATTTTCAATGAAATATTTAATCTATAAAGGAGACGACTTTTTACGATGATAATAATTTATAATATTTTATTTTGATAATGTTTAATACATATGATTTTAATTTAGATTAACAAAATAAAAATTATATATTTATCATGTTTTAAGAATTATATATATATATATATATAGTATGTATCGTGTCCTATTATTTTTAAAATAAATATATTGATGTATCATATATATATATATATATACGGTCATATAGGTGTCACCTATACGAATATCATATCCGTGTATAGAAGCTAATAAACTTGGTGATTTGTGATTTTCAACGCATAGTTTGGCTCACAGAGATAAATCCCCCCGGATTACATGGCACTCTAGACACTTTAGGAACTAAACATTGAATTAAGCCAATTTTATATAACAAAATCCTACTTATCGGGTTTTTTTAAACTCCACATATTCTTTATAAAATACAAATACTTATTTGAAACGATAATATAGAAATAGAAATGTTCAAAATGATTAAACCTTAAATTTTATATAAATTTTATAGAAATATATAAAATAATGAATGAAATTCATTATGAAGGATTACAACTAACATAATTTTATGATTCTTCATATATATATATATATATATATATATATATATATATATATATATATATATATATATATATATATATAAATAAAGAAATACCCTAAAGACATTTTTTTCTTTCATTTAAAAATTTTAAATTCCAAACCTTAAAATCATTTTTAGTATAACATTATCAAAGTTAGTTTTGATGGCATATTACTCTAAACCATAAAAATGTTGAAGGTCAATTATTAAGTGTGAACCCTAATTCCCGCATTGAGTGTTTGTGTTTGACTGGAATCTTTTGATGGAATAGTACCGACCCTGTGAAGGATCTAAATAAATAAATAAATATAAATATAAATATATATATATATATATATATATATATATATATATATATATATATATTTTCTTTTTTTTAATTTTTGAAAAAAAATAAATACAATTTTAAAAGGGAAATTCAAGAGCAGAAGTTTTAGATTCAATTTGATTAAATCATACTTAACTCAATTTTAGATCTTTAAATATATTAGTTTATCTTGTTGGACAAAAAAAAATATTTGCATAAATGGTAATGTATTTGGAATAGATTTTCCATCAATTTTGAGGAATGTTAACTCGGTGGGGTGTATTTCGACAAAGAGATATTTGTATAAATATAATAGATATTGTTATTATTATGTATATAATAGATATTTGTATAAAGGTTGAATCATCTCTAATATTTCTTTTATATATATATATATATATATATATATATATATATATATATATATATATATATATATATATATATATACAAAAAAAAAACACATTCCATTCATTCTCATTTCACATTTAGAGTTTTTTTTTTGGTTCTTTTTTCTATTGATTTTTGAAACCAATGGGTTTGAAAAACTTATATGAAAATGAAAAAAAGTTAATGTCAATATTTACATTTTTGAATTATTTAATATTTAAAACTACTTCCTTCTTTGACAATTCTTAATATTATGATTTAAATTTTAGAATATATATTTAATATTTTATATACAGTGAAAATTAAATTCTCCTATCGGAATTAAGAATTTATAATTTTAAAAAAAAATAATTGATTTATTCTATGAAGACAAAATCATTAAAATTTTAAACGTTTTATATATTTTGATATTTTAAAATTTGGTATCAAGACTCTCTTTTATATGTAATTATTATATTACGGTGAAAATCATAAGGTGTGTTTTAATTTTAGTTTCTATTAAACATTGTTAGTGACGTCATTTTTTTTTTCAGATTTTGTAATCCACTCTCAAATTTCAATTAATTGAAAAAATAAATAAATAAAATTTTACTATTGTGAGAGTCTAGAAAATAATATATTTAAAAGTGATAATGTGTTATAAATAATGAGATTTTCTTATTTTTTAATATTAAAAGTTTAACAGTACAAATACAATTTCAGTTAATGATTTCATTATAGAAACATGTTATCTTTCTAAAACCTGTTTCTTTAAAGAGGTTTTTTTTTATCATTTCTCTAATTCTTCTTGTTATTAGTTTATCTATTTGAAGATTAGAGAATGTCTTATTAATTAATGAGATGCGATCTTAAAGTTTATCTAATTAGATCTTGCATAAGAGTAAATTAGTTTTGGTTCTTTTTATTTAGTTTGTATATTTTCTTATGCATGTGGGTTATTCTTCTCGCATGTGTCATTTAAGTTTTTTTTTAAGATTTCTTACTGATCATTTGATATTAAGGGTATATACTTATTATGGTTCTATAGTTTGTAGAAACGAATAGAGTTTATTGCGTTAGTGGAATTATTTTAAGACTCTTAAAATTGTTTGATCTCTTAAAAAGATAAGAGAAATTGACTACTTTATTTTAGAGTTTTTTATACATTTATAATTTGTGGTGCATGCTTGAATTGGTCTGAAATTGGAACTGAAATGGAAAATCCTATTATGATTGATTATTGAATGAACTTTAGTTTTTTGTTGCCTAAGGTTGATGAAGTTAATGATGTAGTTAGTTTAATTTGCTGCTAAAATCTGATTATGTAATATGTTGGTGTGTTGATTGAAATTTGTTGGAATTAGAGTTGAACTAATGGACTGAGTTGAGCAAATTGATATTTATTTTGACATTAAAACATGTTTTTTAACCGATTATTAAGTCAAAAATACCAATTTAATTATTTAGATAAGCCTCTAGTTCAATTGGATCACAGTTTGTAATATGCAAATTTCTAGCATGGTGCTTACTCTCATATTCCACTGCTATGCGGCCAAATAACTTATAAGATTAACCCACTTTATTTAATAATACAACAAAAAGCTTTAATCCGAGATTAACTCCTCTCCAAACGCACCTCAAAATATAATACTCTTATAACCAGAATGTGATGCTGTTGAAAGCGAGAAATAAATTCAATGTCAAAATTGTTAGAATTTTCTACAAATGTCTTACAATTAATTTTAATATTCTCTTTTGCTAAAAATATGTTAGTATTATAATTTATTTTATGATAATTGGATTTATTAATAATGTGATTACTTGTCTAAGAGTTTTTGAAACTCAATTCATTAACATGAAAATAATATAAATTTAACCACTAAATTTATAATGGTAGACATCTCGAATTAATAAAATATTAATTAAATTTGTTTCACTGTTACTCATTATCAGACATTTTCAAGATTTATCCTATTCAAAATTCTAGAATATAAAGTTTGTGCATATATACAATTTAATTAATCTTCAGTACATCACTAAGTATTTTTCAATACTTGAAATTCTTATAACTTCCGTTTTTGGTATATTAATTATTTATTATAATCTTCCAAAAATGCTTTCCATTTTACTACAAAGATTAGTTTCATCTACTTAAATATATGCTTATTTTTATTAGCTTCTATTTTTTATTTTGAATAAACGGTTCATTTAGTTCTTAAAGTATAGCAAATTCATATTAATTTCTAAAATTAAAAAAAAAATCAAGTATCTTTAAACTTTAAGGTTTTATTTAAGTTCTTAAAACTAAATCAAGGTCCATAAATATATGTTATTATAATCACTACAAGAAAATATTACTAATTTAAATACTATTTTATAAGCTAAAAATTAATAATATATAAAATGATTATTATTATGAATAAAAATTTATAATTAGTTTGTGAATTAGATTTTAAATAAGTATTTGATATTAATTATTATAAAATCTAGAAAGTAAAACTTTATTATTTTAATAATAAAAGTTTAAAATATAAATAAAAATTTTATAAACGAGCTTCATTATTTTATGAGCACGTCATTTCTTTAAATTTTTTTCTTTTAGAACTCTCTTGCATCTTTCTAGATTTTTTCACTACCTATGTATATGTTATACCTGATTAGTTTCTCAAATAAAATAAGTTGGTTTTCTATCTCTTTTTTTGGTCTTTTTTGTTCTTTTTTCGCATGTGGACTATCTTAGTTCGCATGTAGTGTTTGAATTTTCTGTAAGAGTTCTTGCTAATCAGTAGTCTTAATGGTGTTCTCTGATCGAATTTGTGTTGTTCATAGACATATATGATTTCTTATGCCTTTGGAGGTGCTTTTGCTTCGTCTTTTAGGTAAGGAAAACTAAATGCATTATTTTTGACTTATGGATAACTTGCAATAGCTAATTGAATGCTTGTATGATAATTGATTCGTGTAATTGAACTTTCTGATGAAATATGACATGTGGAGTTGAGTTAGGGGCTTGATTTGTCTTTAGTGATTCTATGTTGAAATTTGATATGTTGAAATAATTGAGATATTCTATTTTCAATGCCTACTTTTTATTCTTCATATTTTTTTAATCTTTACTTTGTAAATCTTATAACAAAATTAAGTAATATTAACAATTTTAAAATCAATTAATTATACTTTTATTTGAACGAGGAGGAATTAAGTAATAGTGTCTTTCCTCCTTTTGGAACGAAACTTTGACATAATATTATTTATATTATACATGTGAAAGAAATTATGTAGATGAAGGAGCATAGATGATTAATAATTAAAAATCTTATGCCATGAAAATTGGAGGCGGAGGTGAAGTTGGAGGTTTCACAAAAGGTGGTCTGAATTGGACTGCCTGCGAGGATGCAGGAGGTGCCTTTGGTGGCCCAGTATATGGTGGTTTGAGTTGGACTGCCTGCGAGGGTGCAGGAGGTGCCTTTGGTTGAACACCCAACTTTCTCATCTTCAAATCTACAAATTTAAACAACTTCTCATCATCTCAATATACATTTAAATCATTTTATTTCACAATATACATTTTTAAATATGGTACTTGTTTATAATTATCTTGACTAGGGATAAACAAAGAAACTTGAAATCACTCTTAACGTGCAATCTCATCATAAAATATTAAGATATTTGATATTTATATTAAGAAACTCCCACAAAACCGGTTTGTAAGATGAGTTTTGCACTTCATTTATATATTATAAATCGGCTTTATCTATACATACATCCTCTTCATGCCGAGGTATAACACACTCCATTCAAGCCAAGATATAGACATTTCGAAATATTGACAGGATAGACTCTAATCATAACTCAGATACTATATTAAGAAGTGAGTTTTAACCTAACACAATCCCACAAAATCGGCTTGTAAAATGAGATTTGCAACCCATTTGAATTTAACACTAAGTTAAAACATCACTATGATACTACAGTTGAATTTTTTTTTTGTTTAAAATAGTCAAATTTAAATTTATAATTTTAATACAAAGATCTTTTTAGTCTGCACTTCCAAATGGTAGTTAAAAATATAACATCCAATATTCCATAACCATAATTTAAAACCATGTTCCTACACTAAACATTATGCACTATATAATCATTATATATTTTTCTTTTGGAAAAAAAACGAGATGATTGAATGACCAAACCTGCTTTTACTGGAGTTGGTTGCATGGACAAAGTGAAGGTGATTATGAGGAGAATAAAAAAAGATAAAGAGAGAGAAGAAAGAGTGGTCCGAGCTAGAGCTGTCAAAACGGATAATCTGGCCCGACCGGACCCGGCCCACCACGGGTTGGCCACTTAGTGAGCCAACCCAACCCGGCTCATTTATTGGCGAGTCAGAAAAACTTGAACCCGGTCCGACCCACCACGGGTTGGTGGGTAAACGGGTCGGCTCACTAGCTCATTTAATTACATTTTTTAAAATAAAAAATTCTGTAATTTAAATTTAAAAAAATTTGACTCCCAAAAAAATTATGTTAAAAGACAATTCAAAATAATAATAAAAAGTACAATATAATCCAAATTCAAAGATACCAAAAAAGAACCAATACTCAACATCATCAACAAAAAATTAATAGTTTAATTTGTAACATAATTTCCCAAATTCAAAGATATTAAAAACAGCTTGTTCAAATAATGTATACTCAAATTGTTTAAATAAAATGAACAAACTTTGATACAAGCATGTCAGAACAGGAAAAAAAATCATTTCATGTCTTCAAATCTCCCACACAAAAAAAATTCGCAAACCCCTATTTTTGTCATTATAGGGTTTTTGAAAAAAAGAAGAAAGAGAAGTGAGAAAACAAAAATATGAAGAAAAAAGAAGAAAAAAGGAAGGGTGTTTTACCTGCTCCTTGAACAATTTTAGTGAAGTGAGAGTGAAAGCACCGTCAAATAAGAGTAAGTACCGTGAGAGTGATTTGTGAGAGTAGATGTTACTTTTTTGGTATACACAGTGAGTGAAGAGAGTATTTTATTTTTTAGGATTTCATAAATAAAATAATAAATTAAAAAAATAAAATTAGGTAGGTGGGTTGGTGGGCCAATCCGACTCACCACGGGTTCAACCCGCATGAGCCGGGTCTAAATGAGGCAGGTTGAAATCTGACCCACATATAGATGGGTTGTATTTTTCAAACCCAACCCGACCCGAACCCGTGACAGGCCAAGTTGACCCGCGAGTTGTGACCCATTTTGACGGCTCTAGTCTGAGCCATCCCCAGTTTGTGTGTGTTCAATGCTGAAACCCAAACCCCATTAATATACAACTTCTCCTTCACAGTCACCAAACCTAAATTTTACTTTTCTTTCAACTTTTTCAACGAAATTTCCCATAGAAAACTTGTTCAATATATAATGATATATAATAAAGGGAACGTGTTTTGCTAGCAGAAATGAACAGAAAAATAACTAGTTTTTGTTTTTAATTTTTGCATGATCATATTACAATATGAACTATTTATCAATTTTTTTTAGAATCTAAAACTAATCACTAGTAATATTTTTTTTTTATTTTCTAATCACTTGTAAAATTGTAATTAGATTTTACTTAATAGAGCTTGAATCCAAATTTACTTAAAAAAAACGAATATGTTAATTTGACCGCTTCTAATTGAAGAATTGTCTAAAATGACGAACCAGAAAAAGCTATTATAAAAGGAAACTTCGTGGTAATATTATATTACATATATAGCTGTCTTTGGGGAAGAGAAATTTTTGGTACTTTAAGTATGTGTAAGTCAGAATGTTAATATGACTCTCAAGTGTTGAATATAAGAAAAGTAAACAGTATATACTATAAAAACAGATTTATACAACTTGATTCGAAACTCGACACTAATTGGTATTAAATCCCTTAAATATTCATATTTCTTTTACATCACTCAATATAGGCTTAAATAACATTTCATATGATTAATCAATTAAAGAATACATTTTTATTGTGTTTTTTTTTGTTAAAATATAATTGCCCATATTTTATAAGTTATGTTTTATTGCTTTTTATACCATTTATATTCATTTGTTTAATTACGACTGCTTTTTAATTTTATAAGCTTAACTGTATTCCTTTCCTTAGATTTTCCAAGATTTTTTTTTTCTAATTCTTTTTTCACAATATTAATTCTTTAATTCTTTAATTATTCATAATATTGGTTTCTTTTATTATTGTAACTTCTTTTACTGGACTGAAGACGATAAAAATTGCAAAATTGGGGATGGTAACATTTTTAAAATTAAAGTTAAATAAATTTCTAGACAAATAAAAATTGAAGATCAAATTGCATAAAAAAATTTCATGAGCCAAAGGTAATTAAATGATAATGGACTAAACATTAGAGATTGAAATTGAAAATTTTATAAAATTTAGAGACAAATCTTAGAATTAAGCCAATTTTATAGAACGAAATCGTACTTCAGATCTTTGAAAATTCCACATATTTTATTATTGACTTTTAATAATTAGTTAAATTTAATAAAAATCTATAAAATAACGAATGAAATTCATTATGAAGGAGTAAAATTTACATAATTTTATGATTTTTCATAAAATAAGATAATAAATAATAAATTATATAAAGAAACACTTCTCCATAGTCTATCACAGCCTGTTGTAAGAATCCTTTGGCCACCAATTTGGCCTTATGCCTAATTACCACACCTTGTGGATTTATTTTGTACTTATAAATCCATTTCAGTGCTATTGGCTTCTTGTTGGGAGGCAACTCTGTCAATTCTCAGGTTTGATTATTCACTATTGAATTTAGCTCTTCCTGCATTGTACCACCTTTCATCTCTCACTGCCTGTTCAAACTCTACAGGTTCAGCTTCTGTTATATATTAAAGTATAGTGAACAAAATTACCTTCTGATGTAATGGTGTCATCATAGGATAGATCATAATCTCTCATATGTGTTGGCAGTTGAGTGATTTTAGATGATCTTCTAACACTTTCCTCCCTCCTGCATGCCTCTGACTCCTAGAAATCCTCTCCATTTGGACTCCCCAATTGAATGTTGTTAACCCAATATATATATATATATATATATATATATATATATATATATATATATATATATATATATATATATATATATATATATATATATATACCCTATTTTCCCATACGACTCCTACTACTTTTAATTACCCCTTTTATACTTAATCATTTTTTATTAAACAGCCAGATAAAGTACCCAAACTAGTATACCCTTTATTCCCTATGGCACAGACCAATCCGGCTTTTTGACCCCGGTAGGCATATTTGCCTCATATATTACGAAAATGGGCAAAAATAGAGTCAACGTGAAGTCGTCTGGGGGCAGAACGACTTCACAAGAAGAAGTCGTGCCCCCCCTGCACGACTTCACACTGTTCACATGAACAGTAGTGAAGTCGTGCACCCCTAAAACGATTTCTGGGCTCTGTAATCGATTACCAGGAGCTGTAATCGATTACATCCTGGTAAAATCGTGCCCCCCCTGCACGACTTCAGTATTTTAGGCAAAAAAGGTCCTGGTAATCGATTACAGACCCCTTGTAATCGATTACCAAGTGATTTTGAAGTGGTAACAGCCCCTGTAATCGCTTACCAGGATGTCCAATGAAGAAAATGTCCCTGGTAATCGATTACAGACCCCTTGTAATCGATTACCAGGTGATTTTTATTGTGGTAACAACCCTTGTAATCGCTTACCAGGGTGTCCAATGAAAAAAATGTCTCTGGTAATCGATTACAGACCCCTTGTAATCGATTACCAGATTAAAGGAGTCATTTTTTTTTGTGTTGTAGAGTACCAATATAGGTGCAATTATTTAATTTTTGTTATGACATTCTTATGTTCCGATAGAGTAATTTTATTGATTGAAATTAAAAGACAAACTTTGAAATGAAAGTTTAAGTATTTTATTGAATTGAAAATGCATTACATAAGTAGAAAAACTTAAAATAAGGACAATAATACTACTAAGTATCTAAGAAGAAGGTCCACCATGTGGACCAAAATGACGACGCAGAACCTCATGCTCTAAATGATCTACTCGAGTTTCCAATGTATCGAACCGGTCTCCCATGTTGATCTCGAGCTGATCAAGTCTTGTATTAATGTTTTCATTCATGGTATTGAAGCTGTCCCCCACAAATGTTCTAAGATCATTGATCCCCCTCATCAAGTCATCATATGAAGAATTTTGGGTGTGAATAATGGGCGGTGGTGGTGCCTGTTGTTGAGGAGGTGCTTCACTTTGGTGTTGAGAAGGACGAGGAAGACTTTTGGGAACCCATATGTTGTTAGCATTTAGCTTAAATCCAAAGGAATCAAGTGATGTACGCGATATCTCCATTTGCCTTGTTCGTGGGCCAGGAATTTCATCATCCAATGGAATATCAAAATGTTGCAAGATACGGGTGATCAAAAATGCATATGGTAAAGGAACATTTGCCTTGAAAGCCTTCTTCATCCCATGTCGAATGAGATGGGTCCAGTTGATCTGCTTCCCCGTCATAATAATCCACAATAAGATTATATCTTCCTCAAAAGCCTGTGCAATGTTATAAACACGTGGCAAAAAAATATGTGTGATAATATAATGCAATATTCTAGCATTAACTGTCATGGATCCGGCTGTAATTCTACCAACTTGAGGTTTCCATGGCAAAAGTATCAACTCTTTTGCCGCATTGAAGCTGTATTCATCCACCCGTTGATCAAGTATTTTTCCTTCAAAACGCAATCCAACAGAGGGTAGGTTGGCTATGGAAGCCAATAGACTGGGTTTGATAATGATTGGAACCTTCTTAACCTCAGTCTTAATGGTTCCATTATCAGAAATTTTCAGATTACTATAAAAAATGCGTACCAAATCAGGATAATAATGTGGAGCATCAGACACAAAATCAAGCAAGCTCAGATTTGTCAGCATGTTGTAAAATTCCAGATTTTGGTTCTCGAAATATTCTTGGTCAAGAAATTTTGGTTCAATAACCTCACGGTCACAAAAAATGGTGAAATACCTTTCCGCCAATTCAGGGGTCGAAAATTGATGAATTGGGTCCGATTCAGTCGGTGACGGTGGTGGTGAGAGTGACGGCGAGCTTTCGACCGGTGAAGGTTGACGGTGGCGACGTCCCGCAGTTGTAGAAGATGAACCCCTAACCCTTTGCCTCTTTGAAGAATCCGCCATTTCAAAATTTCAATCGGTGGAAATCAAAGAGAATGAAGAGTAGAATGTGAAAATGATGTTTAGAATTGAAAATAGTAGCAAAAGATGGGATTTAGGAGGTTTTGGAGGTGCTCCAATGGCGGAAATGGGTGTTGCTGCGCGAAATAGGGTTTGGGTGTGGGTTATGAGAGAGAAAAAGTTGATTTTATAGGGTAGGGTTTCGCTTGTAATCGATTACAGGACTGTCGTAATCGATTACAAGCGCCCCCGGGTAATCGATTACATGAGTACAGTAATCGATTACCAGGGCTCTGATAATTGGAATGCATAAAATGTCTGGTAATCGATTACAAGTTCAGTGTAATCGATTACCAGGGGGTTTTTTACCTAAAAATAAATTTTTGTTGTATTATTTGAAAAGGAAATAATATCAATTGGATAAAAAAATTTGTTTAACAGTTTTAATTTACATTTATATGCATTACAAACATATGAAATAATAATGAACATAAAAAAGTTATTATTACAATCAATCATTGAAGTCGAAGTCGAGTATTAAGCATAAGAAGTAGTTATTACAGTCATCCAAATAGAAGTGTAATAAGGACTTATAAATAGTATAAATTAATGGAAATATTATTAAGCATTACAGATTACCATTGACGCATAGGATAAATGAATCTTGATCTTTTTTGTCCGTCTTCGTCCGTGTAAGTCCAATCTTTAATATCCTCGTAGTGCTCAGATTGAGTTGGAGGACGTATATCAATTGTTTGGACAAATAGTTCAATATATTGAGGATACTGGGTTGGATATGGACAGTGCAGGTGGTCGAAGGAAGACCTAATAGGAACGGGAATGAATGTATGGTAGGAGCTTGTATGTTGTCATTGTGTATTGCTATGGTGGTATTTATAGTGTGGAAATTTAAAGTGTTTTTGGAGAGATAAATTTTTTGTACAAAAAAATTTAATGAAAAATTATTCTTATTTGAAAGTTACACAATATTCTTATGGGAATAAATTTTGATGACAAAATATTCTTAGTTGAAAGTTACACAATATTCTTATGGAAATAAATTTTGATGACAAAATATTCTTAGTTGAAAGTTACACAATATTCTTATGGGAATAAATTTTTATTAATTGTTCAAAATACATGGTAGATCATAAAATAGTATTTAACTTAAGTATTATCTATGTCCTCCAGTCCCACAAGTTGGTCTTCTTCTTTGGCGTTGCCCTCGTCTTTGTGGTTGGGGAGACTGCATACCTTCGTCTTCTCTTTGAATGGATTGTTGTTCGTTTTGGAAATCCATTGTGGGGCGATAAACGTTTTGTGACGAAGAAGCGTGTTCGTATGCAGATGATGGAGTCATTCTAGACGTTCCAAAATGATGTGAAGGACCCCCACTATATGTTGATGGACCTGCACTGTGTGGTGTTGATGGAGAATAATAACCATAAGACTATCCACCTTGACGATACTGGGTTGGATATGGACAGTGCAGGTGGTCGAAGGAAGACCTATGTGAGACGTCGTAGGGCGGTGATGAACGATATGCAAATGGTGGTTGAAAATGTTGTTGTTGATCTAAGTCATACTGTTGAAAACAATATTGAGGTTAGTTTTGCAGGAAATAATAAACACTACATAATGAAAAAAATACGAATATAGTTTAACCTCTTCGTCGGATGAGTCTTCTTCAATTGGAGCTAAATAGCGGATTGTATGACTTATGTACCATTGCATATACTCAGATTCGTCACGCAAGTGACCATTTCGGTTGAAGGGAACACCGTTAAAGAAACGATTTTGACGGTCATTCCATAAATCAATCCATTGTTTATGGTGTTCTTGCCAATCCCAGTCTGCTCTTCCTCTCATATCCTCTTTATGTATCTCGTCCAGATCTATGGGTGTTTGTGGGACAGGTTGTCGAAATCCAAATTGACGCATAACACGGTCTGAGTGGTGGAATTCTACAACTGAGAAACATATAAGAGGCACAACTGCTCGAGAAGTAGGTGGCAGTTCGACTGGAATTATGTCACGAATTTCATCACGTCGGTAGGGAGTCCATAGGAACTGAAATTTTTTAATAATTGGTTAGAAAATAATTTATACTATATTTGCGTCGAAATATTAAAATCTAGATTACCTGTTTCGGTGTAAGGTCATCCAATTTCTGACGAAATTGTTGTAAAGTTGTGGTGTCGTGAAAAATTGATTGAGTTGTATGACACCATCTTTTCGCCAGTGGAAAAACATTACCGCCATCAATGTCGTCCTGCTTGACCTCATGTATTTGCGGAGCAATACATGTTATTCTTTCCCATGCCCAACATTGTAACAATATCATGCATCCGCCGATATTGTCTTGATCAACTCTTGTACCATGATCAAGGGCACGATATAAGCAGGAAAGAACTGCAGATGCCCAGCTATAGTTTGCCACCATCTGCACGTCAGCTAAAAGTGGTAGATACATCAAATGTACCATGCTTGCAGAACTATCTGGCATGAGTATGCTGCCAATTAGCATCAACATGTATGCTCTAGCGTATTGTTGCACAACCTCATCTGGAGCGTCATGAGGCAACTGTCGAAATGTGTTATTCAGCCAGGACAATTTTATTCTATTGCCTCGGATAGTATTTTCCGGAGGCACATGTCCTAGCAGTTGCTCACAAAATAATGTGAGAGGTCCACTGCTTATGCCACTGACAACATGACCTTCAATCGAAAGCCCTAGTTGCAATGCAACATCTTCCAATGTTACTGTACTTTCCCCAAGAGGCAAGTGGAAAGTATGAGTCTCAATTCTCCACCTTTCCACTAAAGCAGTCACCATGATGTGATTTATATCCATATTTGAGAGTTTCAAAATATGGTTAAATCCGGCAGGTTCTAGTATGTTGATCACTCTTTCATCAAGTTCATCAACATGTTTCGCTATCCATAATGCATGTCTTCTCGGTCGAAGAACTCTTTCAGTTTCTTCCCAAATAGCCTTAACAACATGTTTGTCTTGAAGACGCAAAAGTGACATATCAACCGGAAGATGACGTGCAAAAGCCATATAGAATATTTTTTGCGTAACAAAAAAATATGCAACTCAATCAAAGGAGAGGAATGCAATTCTTTGTGTTGGAAGATAATGCTTCTGGTGGTGCAAATGCAAAGCTTCCTCCCACACCAATTTATGCAACAAATTCTTTCACGTGTTGGTTTGTCATTATTGAATTGCCATCAATAATGTAGTTGGGAATATTAAAAGTGCTAAAATAATTTTGCTTTTACAGAGTTCCAGCTATTACAGAGGCATGACAAATGAATAGGAAACCTACAAAGTACTACACACACCTAATTATTTATTTAACTTTGACACAATTTATATACAACAATATAAAATACGTTAAATTTTAATCATTAAAAATTCTAAAAAATTATGTTTACAATAAAAAAATTATTTAAAAAATGATATAACATGTAAAACACACATAATTTGTTTTTTAAAGTTTTCGGATAGTATTTTTTAATATTAATTGTATATTTAACTAAATTAAAATGATTTAAATGAAATAAAAAATGAGAAAAGTGAAGTTGTGAGGGGGGTGCACGACTTCTACTATGGAAGTCGTGCACCCCCCACAACTTCACTTTTCTCATTTTTTATTTCATTAAAATCATTTTAATTCATAAATAAAAGATTTTAATCATTAAAAATTCTAAAAAATTATGTTTACAATAAAAAAATTATTTAAAAAATGACATAACATGTAAAACACACATAATTTGTTTTTTAAAGTTTTATTATTATTTTTTAATATTAATTGTATATTTAACTAAATTAAAATAATTTAAATGAAATAAAAAATGAGAAAAATGAAGTTGTGGGGGGGGGGGGGTGCACGACTTCTACTATGGAAGTCGTGCACCCCCCCCCCCCCCCCCAACTTCACTTTTCTCATTTTTTATTTCATTTAAATCATTTTAATTCATAAATAACAGATTTTAATCATTAAAAATTCTCAAAAATTATGTTTACAACCAAAATTATCATATATAATTTATACAAGTTCTAAATCATTTTTCTGACTTCGTTTGCTATTATTAACAAATTATTTCCTTAAATGATATATGATAAATTATATATTACATTACTTGTACACATCAAGAAACAGAAACCCTTGCTCTTGTCAAATCCATTCTGTGTGGAAATGAAATATCACTGCCAAACATACGCATGCCTGCAACCATGCATGCAAAGCTAAACATAGCTCATGGTTCCAAGGAAAACTAGTACTTGGCTTGCTCCAATGCTAATATATTTCATCTTCATACCATTCCTTCTTCAATACTTTGTCATTCCATCTTCACTACGCTGCCTTCATTTTTCAACATATTTCATTGTCATTCCATCTTCTCCTTAAACACCATTACGTAATGGCATCTTCGTCATCAGCAAACATTGATGAAGAACAACCTTTCATACCAGATAATGTTGATGATTTCACTACAGATGATGAAATGGATAACTTACTTCTCGATGAACACGGTCATCATGATGAAATGACACCGTCATCTGAGCAAGTGATTCCAGAACTGCATGAGCGTATGCAATTCGAATCAAAGGAACAAACTGTTGCTGCTATCAAACAATATCACATCACCAAGGGTTACAAATACAGCGTTGTTGAATCAAAGCCTAACATCTATGTTATTCCATGTCTAGAATACCACAATGGCTGTCAATGGCGATTGAGGGCAGCCTATAGCAAAGTCCGTAAATATTGGGAAATCAAAAATATTGACGGCCAACATACATGTTTCTCAAACATACTATCTCAAGATCATTCAAATCTTGATAGTACTCACATTGCCTCAATTGTATCAAATTCTGTCCGCACAAACCCCTCCATTCCCATCAAAAGTTTGATTGCAGATATTAAAGCTCGCTTCGGATATTGCGTGTTATACAGAAAAGCTTGGATCGCAAAGCAAAAGGCTCTTGCTATGGAGTTTGGTGATTGGGAAGAGTCTTATAACCATCTACCCAGGTGGTTGCATGCGGTGAAGGAAGCAAACCCTAGTACAATATTACAGTGCACCGGTTCTCCAGTGGAGATTGATGGACAAACAGACCATAATTGCTATATTATGGAAAGAGTTTTTTGGTCTTTCGGTCCATGCATCCAAGGTTTCAAATATTGTAAACCCATCCTACAAGTCGATGGGACGTTTCTAACGGGCAAATATCATGCAACGTTGCTCACCGCCATGAGTCAGGATGGCAATAGAAATCTTTTTCCTGTGGCATTTGCAATTGTAGAAGGTGAGACAAAGGAGGCCATGATATGGTTCTTTCAACTAATTCGAGAACATCTTTGCCCTCAACCAAATATTTGCATCATCACTGACAGAGGAAAGGGTATCTTATCCGCCTTAAGATCAGAAGAAGTTGGTTGGGAGGAAGATGGTTTGAACTCTGTTTATTGCATACGTCATTTAGCCTCCAACTTCAACAACAAATTCAAAAATCACGACCTCAAAAAGCAATTCATCAATTTAGGTACTACTATATTTTTTTCCTACAAATTTACTGTTTATATTCAGTTAACATAACTATACAAAATTACTCCATCCTTACAGCTTATGAGGTCAAGCAACCTACTGTTACGGCAAAGCTTACTGCACTAAGACACCATTACCCACAACAAGTTGCTTGGATTGATAAAATTCCGTTAAATAAATGGTCTCAGGCTTTTGATGGAGGGAGAAGATATGGACATATGACCACTAATCTTGCTGAGTGCATGAACTCCGTTTTAAAGGGAGCACGTTCATTACCAATTTGTGCACTCATCAAAACAACATTTGAGAGGACACAATCGTGGTTTCTTGAACGAGGACTAAAAGCACAGTACATGCTACAAGCAGGCCACCAATTTCCTGAAGAAATCGCTGACATTATTAGGAAAAATCAACAACAATCAGCATACTGTCATGTTCATCGCTACAATCGTGAAAATTCAGAATTTGATGTTCAAGAAATATCAACACCTCACCAATATCGCCCACATCCAATTTCATATAAGGTCAGGCTAAATGAATGGTGGTGTGATTGTGGTCACTTCCAAGCTACTCGTCTCCCATGTCATCATGTCATTGCAGTTTGTGCAAGTTCGCATATACCACTAACCCAAGTAATCGATCCAGTGTATAGCCTTAATAACATTTACAAGGCATACGAAGTACAATTTCACCCAATCAAAAATGAAGATTATTGGTCTGCGTATACAGGTCCAAACTTCATACCAGACCCTCATACGCGACGCAAGGCATCCGGAAGACCGTCTACAAAAAGGATTCCTAATGAGATGGATGAATCCACTCCGGATCAGCCCAAAAAATGCTCTTACTGTCGCAACCAAGGTCATCATAGGGGAAATTGTCCATTTCGTCACTAGTTAATTTTGTAATCCAATCAATAATAAATCTAGTACTTTTAATATTTCATATTAAATTGTCTTTTACATTTTAATTTCCTTCTTTTATTAATTAAATTGTAAAGACCACAAAAAACATAATCAAAAACTTCTAAAACAACTCAAAAATTATTTTAACCAATAAAAATCACCTGGTAATCGATTACAAGGGGTCTGTAATCGATTACCAGGGACATTTTCTTCATTGGACACCCTGGTAAGCGAGGGGCTGTTACCACTTCAAAATCACCTCTGTAATCGATTACCAGGACCTTTTTTGCCTAAAATACTGAAGTCGTGCAGGGGGGCACGATTTTACCAGGATGTAATCGATTACAGCTCCTGGTAATTGATTACAGAGTCCAGAAATCGTTTTAGGGGTGCACGACTTCACTACTGTTCATGTGAACAGTGTGAAGTCGTGCAGGAGGGGCACGACTTCTTCTTGTGAAGTCGTTCTGCCCCCAGACGACTTCCCCATTTGTGTAATTTTTTTGGTTTTTGCCTATTTTCGTAAATTAACGGTCAAATATGCCTATTTCCGTACAAAACCCGACCAATCCATACAGTATACTTTTTACTCAAACAACGAACATATAAACCATACTTTTATGGCACGGACCAATCCATACATATTTCACTCAATCATCAAACATTCCAAACAACGAACTCCACACACACACACTTCATAATGCAATCGAAAACTCAAGTTTACATTCAAAGATAAGCTTAGCTCCCCATACTTGGAAAATTGTCTTCTTCACGTCGCAACCTCCCCTACCTAGCTCCGCAACTCCGTGTCTCTCGCTCAACTAAAACCTTCACTTTTAGGTTTCTAAAATTGCTTGCTTTCTATGTGTCTTTCTTCCTCAATTGATCTCCCTTATATAGGCCTCCTTCATACCCCTCAATTAAATTTTCGAACCCTAAAAGTAACTCCATGAACCTCATATTCTTCTCACCTTGAAACCTAAGAAGCGTTCTCATGGTTTTCAACAACTGCAGCTTAAAGGAACATAAGTGAAAACCATTAATCAAATCGACCAAATCAAATGGTTTGCGTTTCATATTTTTTAGCAATACCTGAAACTTTGACCTTTCTGCTTCGGGGAAGCGAGATCACGACGACGTTTGAGTCGGAGTTACAGGTGAAACGAGTGGATTCGACAGTAACCTCGGAGTTACCTGCACAATGGAAAGGTGAGATTCGAAATTAGAAATGAGCATCGAATCATGTTTAAAATTAACAATTGGAAAAGCAAAGAACAAAGGAAAAACAAAGCATTTGGTTCTCCCTTAGGGTTTGCCTCCGCAATGATGCTATTACGAACGGAAAGGACTCCTAAAACCAGTGCACGAACGGGGATCTAAACCTAGTACACGAACGGAGTTCTAAACCAGTGCACGAGGCTTGCGAACAATGAATGAATGACGCTGAATGTAGAGGGACAGATGTGCGAACCGTCTTCAGGCCACGCTGGTGAAAAACGACGAAGGGTAAGACAAAAAAAAAGAGGGAACGTGAAAACATTTTCAGGCACAATGATGAAAAGCGATGAAGGAGTGAGAGACTGAATTGACTGAAAAGTTTATTAAAATTTTCCAAAGTGATGTTTTTAATAAACTTTGTGTATTTGTTTACAAAAAGATTTCTAAAAAATTGATATTTATTATTTTTTTTAAAACTTTTTTAAGAATCATAAATAGCATTTTTTATAAGAAGCGCTGTCTATTTGTCTATTGAATTAAAAAAATAATATTAAATGTTTATAGATAAACACTATCTATTGTCTTAGGTACAGATAACGTTTATTTAAATAAGCGCTATCTATTGTTCTATGTATTCATAGATAGCGCTTATTTAAAAAAACGTTATCTATTGAGCGCTATCTATGGTCAATTTTGTAGTAGTGTCCATAGCTGCAGGTTCATCTCCCAACACAATGGTTGGTTCCCCTTTTTCAGTTGATTCCCACTACCACATTCCAATTTCATCAACCACAATGTCCCTACTAATAGAAGTTGTTCCTGATGTAGGGTCATACAGTTTATATCCTCTTGTAGCATTATAGCCCACCAAAATCAATGAAACCCCTTTATCATCTAGCTTCTTCCTCAACTGATAAGGCACGTATCTGTAGCACAGAGAACCGAAAATTTTCAGATGTTTGACATCTGGTTTCACCCCTGTCCAGGCCTCCTTGGGTGTAATACCATTCAGTCTCTTTGTTGGAGACAGATTCAAAATGTAGGTGGTTGTCAACACAGTCTCACCCCATAAGAAATTAGGCAGCCTTTTACTCTTCAGCATACACCTAACCATATTCAATATGGTTCTGTTCTTCCTCTTTGCTGCCCCATTATCTTGTGGTGTGTAGGGAGGGGTAACTTCATGCACTATTCCCTCTTTTTCACATAAGTCTTTAAATTAAGTGGAGGTATACTCTCCTCCTCCATCTGTTCTCAACACTTTCAGTTTCTTCTCACTTATTCTTTCAAGAACATTTTTGAACTTCTGGAACATCTGTAACACCTCCCCCTTTCTTCTCAACAAGTACATTTCCTGGTCCAGTCATCAATGAACAATAAGAAATACCTGCTGCCCCAGGTGTTACTACTTGTATAAGGCCACATACATCTGAATAGACCACCTCAAGCTTCTCTGTAGATTTCTGGGGTAAGAATTTTTGAAAACTGCCCCTGGTCTGCTTGCATTGGACACACTCCTTGCACACTATTTCTGGGATGTCCACCTTTGGTAAGCCAATCACCATACTCTTTTGGCTTAACTAGGATAGATCTTTAAAGTTTAGGTGTCCAAATCTGAGATGCCACAACCATTCCTCCTTGTTCACTGTTGCAGTAAAACACCGATGATTTATTGTCTCCATCACCACCTTAAACGTTCTATTTTGTGATAGCTGGGCCTGCTCAACAATCTTCCTATTTTGATTGAAAATGTTGAGACAATTGTTCTCCATTTTCATCACACACCCAAAGAAACATTTTTTCTCCTCTTCTGGATACACACAATTCCAGTCACAGATCACACACCTACTTCACACACACACACACAATTCAAGTCACGGATCACACACCCACTTCACACACACACAAACACACACCCACACCAGGAAATAGAACCTATGCTCTTGATACCATGTTAAAGTGAAGGTTAAAACCAAGAAAGCACCAATGCGAATATCTCTGACGCTTAAAAGTAGTGTTGCGAATATCTCTGACGCTTAAAAGTAGTGTTACCATGTAACAAGAGAGAGAAAGTAAAATGACGAGAGTTTTAGAGAGGGCAGAGTAAGATGCTCTGTTAGGGTTTCCCTCTTCCTCCACCGGACACAATCAGAACCACACACCGGAGCAACTAGAGAATGCAACGAAGAGCAATAAAGATACACAAGGTACTGAATAATCTCTCAAAATTTCATTACTTTTAAAGTATGTGATTACAGCGTTTTATATACAAGAAACATAAACTGAATGTAACTAAAAACTGCACTGTTTTTGTTTATTCTAACAGAACAAGAGGAATTACAACAACTTATTATTGTTACAAAAATATATATAGAATAAATATATAGTGTGTTTCGTCTTTTGAATCCAACCTGCACATACATGCATGTTTGGAATGAAACTTTGACATAATAATATTATTTATATCAATAATGTGAAGGAAATGATGAGAAAGAAAGTAGATGAAGGAGCATAAATGATTAATAATTAAAGATCATCCCATGTAAATTGGAGGTGGAGGTGGCGGTGAAGGTTTCAAAATAGGAGGTTTCACAACAGGTGGTTTGAATTGGAATGCCTGCAAAGGTGGTGGAGGTGCCTTTGGTTGAACACCCAACTTTCTCATCTTCAAATCTATAAATTTAAACAATTTCTCATCATCACAATATACATATGTCCAACCAAATTTAATTACTACATTTAAATTATTTTATTTCAAAATATACATTTAAATTATGTGTGGTTGAAATTCAAAGTGATAATCATTATATATTTTCTTTTGGCAAAAAATGAGATGATTGAATGAGAGAGAGAAACCTGCTTTTACTGGAGTTGAATGCATGAACAAAGTGAAGGTGATTATGAGAAGAATACAGAGAGATAAAGACAGAGAAGAAAGAGTGTTCCTGGCCATCCCCAGTTTGTGTGTGTTCAATGCTCTAACCCAAACCCATTTAATATACAACTCCTTCAGAGTCACCAAACCTAAATTTTGCTTTTCTTTCAACTTTTTCAACGAAATTTCCCATATAGAAAACTTGGTCAATAATGATAATATAAAGGGAACGCGTTTTGCTAGCAGAAATAAACAGAAAAATAACTAGTTTTTGTTTTTAACTTTTTCATCATCATATTACAATATGAACTATTTATCTATTTTTTTTAAGAATCTAAAACTATATTTTACTTAATAGAGCTTGAATCCAAATTTACTGAAGAAAACGAATATGTTAATTTGACCGCTTCTAATAATTGAAGAATTGTCTAAAATGACGAACCAAAGAAAAGCTATTATAAAAGGAAACTTCGTGGTAATATTACATATATAGCTGTCTTTGTGGAAGAGAAATTTTTGCTACTTTAAGAATGTGTAAGTCAGAATGTTAATTTGACTCTCAAGTGTTGAATATAAGAAAAGTAAACAGTATATATTATAAAAACACATTTATACAACTTGATTCCAAACTCGACACTAATTGGTATTAAATCCCTTAAATATTCATATTTCTTTATATAACTCAATATAGGCTTAAATAAAATTTCATATGATTAATCAATTTAAGAATAATTTTTCTTTTGTTAAAATATAATTGCCCATATTTTATAAGTTATGTGGCGTTTTATACCATTTATATTCATTTGTTTAATTACAAGTGCTTTTTAATTTTATAAGCTTAACTGTATTCCTTTCCTTAGATTTTACAAGATTCTTTTTTTCTAATTCTTTTTTTCACAGTTTTAATTCTTTAATTCTTTAATTATTTATAATATTGGTTTCTTTTCTTTGTAACTTCTTTTACTGGACTGAAGACGATAAAAATTGCAAAATTTGGGATGGTAACATTTTTAAAATTAAAGTTAAATAAATTTCTAGATAAATAAACATTGAAGATCAAAATTGCATAAAAAAAATTCATGAGCCAAAGGTAATTAAAACATAATGGACTAGAGAGAAACATTAGAGATTGAAATTGAAAATTTTATAAAATTTAGAGACTAATCTTAGAATTAAGCCAATTTTATAGAACGAAATCGTACTTCAGATCTTTGAAAATTCCACATATTTTATTAATGACTTTTAATAATTAGTTAAATTTAATTAAAATCTAGAAAATAATGAATGAAATTCATTACGAAGGAGTAAAAGTTACATATTATGATTTTTCATAAATTAAGGTAATAATAATAAATTATATAAAGAAATACGCTAAAAAGTTTTTCTCTTTTATTTATAAATTGACTAAACATTTTTAATAGAATCTCTTTTTTTTAATCACATTTTTTTACTTACCTTACTATTAACAAAAGATGCCTGAATAGTAGATCGGCCATTTGGATGAAAATGTCGAATGGTAGACATCCTGAGACATTAATAGGTAATTAACGTGAGTAATTACCATGTCATATTCATATATTAAGGTAATTAATGAATTATATTGCATACTGCATTAATGATATTCAATGGATGGAACAATAGAAAAATCTATAAATACAAGGTGAATGATCAGGTAAGATTATCTTATTCCAGATTTACATAAAGACTTTCTTAAGAAACATATCTAACTTGAACATCCAAGTATTTTCTGCAAGTTCTTCTCCTGAATGATAGAGAATTGCGGTTCAAAAGGACTATTGATTTCGGAACCTATTAGACTGAAATACTTTCAAAATTTTAAATTCCAAACCTTAAAAACATTTTTTGTATAACATTATCAAAGCTAGTTTTAACGGCACAAAAAACATAAAAACAAAGGTCAAGTATTAAGTGTGAACCTAAATTCCATCATCTTTGAAATTCCCATAACATTACCGTACTGTATGGCGGTCACAAGCTGTATATTATATGACCAGCCGGTGGCATGAGACAGGGCATCAATGAGGTTTGGTGTGTACTTTATTATCTTATTGACCAAGTTTTCTATGGGAAATTTCTATGGGAAATTTCGTTGAAAAAGTTGAAAGAAAAGTAAAATTTAGGTTTGGTGACTGTGAAGGAGAAGTTGTATATTAATGGGGTTTGGGTTTCAGCATTGAACACACAAACTGGGGATGGCTCGGACAACTCTTTCTTCTCTCTCTTTATCTTTCTGGATTCTCCTCATAATCACCTTCACTTTCTTCATCCAACCAATTCCAGTAAGAGCAGGTTTGTCTCTCTCATTCAATCATCCAAAAATATTTGAATAATAAATATAGACAATTCTTATAATATAAATAAAAATAAATATTAAGTTGATTTTATAAAATTAAATTAAATTTTAAGTTTATTTATTAATAGTATATAATATCATGTTGAATGTGTAAAAGTATGTTTTCTAAAAATTGTGATGATATGAATTTGCAGCTAGGGGTCCCATGGCAAGTCCACCTCCTACACCCAATCTTGGCGGGCCAATACACACGTAAATAATTCCTGGAACATAGGAATTCCAGAAACATTACAACAAATCATAAGGGCTTCAAGTTTTCTTTTTCTTCTCATTTTCTTTATCAACTTTTACTGTATTAAGTTTTATCTTATAAATAACAATCTGTATGACCAAGAAGAGATGATGGACAATTATAGATTATAAGGAAATTAAAATCTTTTTATTATGGATTTTATTTTTACTGGGATTTTAGCAATCAACTACTAAAAGTATGGTTAGAAATTAGATAATTATTCTTGAAAAATGAGGGGCTCGCAGAGAGAAGGTGGACAAAAGATTTTTTGTTTTTTTTACCGATGAACAACTTTTATTTATCGACAGAAAAATTCTTCAATGAAATAAATTCATCAGTAAGAATTTATCAATGATTTAAATTTACCAACCAATTTATTTTATTGATAAAACTTCATTAATAACTTTTTTTTGTTTGGAACAAAGTTTAAAGAAAGAATTTGAAATGACAAATTTTAGAATCCTATCATATTTTTTAGGATTGTAGTTTCCTATACTTAAAAGGGAATTGTTATGCACCATAAGAAGTACATTTCAAAGGTACTAAAGAAATTTGATATGTTGGAGTATAATTCTACAGAAACTTCAACTGAGGTAAACGGGAAATTGAAAATGGTAAGTACGAAGGTTCAGTTGATGGAACCTTGTTCAAACATACTGTTGGTAATTTGAGATTTATTTGTCACAATAGACTAAAAATTGCCTTCAGTGTTGGATTTGTGATTATATTCATGAGTGATCCTAAACAACTTTTAGGGATAGAATAAAAAATTAATAATATTATTTCTATGTTAAAAAAAATTAAAACGAAACTATCTGGTTATTAGGAACAGAAGGAAATAACGTTTACTCATAAATACATGTTTGGAATCAAATGTGCTGCACTTTTTGCACTCAAATCCCAATATATATATATATATATATATATATATATATATATATATATATATATATATATATATATATATATATATATATATATATATATATATATATATATATATATATATATATATAATAAAGGGAATATTTATATATGGAACAAGAATAACATGAAAATTTTCTAGGTCATGGTAGCCCTAATTTATCTTGCAGGCCCTGGTGCTGAGTTTCGACGTGGTGGCGGAGGTGGTGATGGCAATACACCCAGTTTCCTCATATTCAGATCTGCAAATTAAAACAACAAGATGATGTCAACGGTTCAAAACGTGGGGGAAGTGATCGTGATGATATTCTTCTATGCATTTTCATGATTCATGACGAAGACTAACCTGAACCAACACTCAACTTCATAAACAAAGCAAAGACTATCGTTAACAGAAGCAAACTTGCAGAGATTGATGAGAGACTGAAGATGTTAGCCATCTCTCACAAAGGTGAAACTTGATATTATTCCACTGTTGCTTCAGATTCAGAAATTCAGAGAAATTTATAGAAAATCCTAATTTTTTTCTTTGATTTCATACTTAAAATTGATTGAGAAAATGTAACAGGGGATGACCCCAAGAATTTGGTCAAGTGAAGAGCAGGATTGATGAAGAAAAAGAAAATCAGAGCTCTTAATATTAGTTTCAGAAGTCAATAATCAAATCAGAAAAATAGCGTAGTCGTAACATTAAAATATATGAATTAGTAAGCATGAGGTCGTAATTAGTTGCTATTGGTTTTTCCATGAAGATACCGATCTTCTTTGACAACGGTGTGATGAATTCAACCGTTTAAAGGGTCCAACTATGTTAATTATGCTAATTCGACTTTAATTCAATTTTGAAAAAAATGCATCAACAATCTATCTTCAAACACTTACTCATTCATTAGGTTTTAATTTGTAACATTTATCTTATTATAGTAGTTTAATAACTAGGACATTTTGTTTTCTTCTTTTCTTAGTTTAAGTTATATGATCACCATAATTTATTAACTTTTTAAAAAAAAATTAAAACATTTTGTCACGATTTTGCTATCAATGATTTTTTTTATAAGTGAAGAATTATATTAAATAAAGTTTTTGGGATGTTTCAACTTTATACAAGAAAAAAGAAAAAAGAAAAAGAAGTGAAGCATTGAACTAAACATCCCTAGAGTCACAATCTTTACATTATCATATAAATATTCTAGTAGACATAAGACAATGATGTCCCAAAAAAAATAGAATAGGTGTCTTCTGATTTCATCCTATACTTTTCACATATAAACAATTCACCTATCAACATAAGCTTGCTCAAGTGTTACTTTCAACTTCGCTAGTATATAATGTTTTGTCCCATTTGGATCGTTTTGACCTTTAACTCAGACGCCAATTCCTGTCATTTTTCTTCTTAAGTTGTGCTAAGGTAAAATATCTTCTCAGCATCTAACTTTTATGTAATTCATTTATGTCGGGCTTTACATTTCCTAAATTTGTTTTGGATCATAACAATCCAATATCTCTAAACAATATCATTAAAATGATTAGTTGAAACAAACTCAAGGAAAAAAGTTATATTTTGATATATAGTTTGAAAAATCATTTGTTTAAATAGAACCTCAAAATTTCATGATGTAAAGAATTTATTTAGATTAACTTTTGAGATATAATATTCATTGCATAATAAAAATCATATAGAGAATATTCAGATAATATATTAATGAGATAGGTAAATGTTAATTTCTTTATTAGTGTATAAAAAAATAGATATTTTATTAGAATTTAAAAAAAAAATTTGAAGTATTTTTAAACTTGATTTTTTTTTTAATTTTTCAAAATTATTTTTTAACCTCAACACTTTCTTTTACTAATATTAGCAGAATTAACAATTATTTTGATGGTAAATTTTTTTTATTAATGTGTAATATTTTATAATTATTTCATTTTTATCTAATTGTTATTTCATATTTTAATTTGAAACTTATACATTTATAATTTTTTTTAAAATATTTGATATTAAAAAAAATGATAATACAGTTTTTTATATTAAATATAAGAGAATATTATGTTTTATTTGTTATGTTTGTTATATTTTTTATAAAAATTAATTAATTAATATTTAAAAGAAGAAAAAAGAAAGGTTCCACAGCTGAATCAAACCAACAAACTCATCTCAATTGATATAGAAATACATAAGTCCATTGTACAATTTTTTTCTTTTTTCTGATACAATTTTATATTCTGTTAAGTAGTATATATAGAGGCCACACAAATCTCATTCACGATTGTATCCTCTCTGCTATATTTTTCTGTTATTCTTTAGGTTGTATATAAACATATTGTATTGCTTTCATCAATATAGCAGAAATTACTATCTCAATCCTTTTGTTTTCGGCCTTTATCTGCCATTTATTTTGTTCTCTTATAATATTCAAACAGACATGTATGAACATGTATACTTAGTATTCGATGGAGACGAGAATAAACCTTATAATAAAATTAAATGATATTAAGCATTTTCAAATTAAATAATTATTCTTTTATTTGAAGGAGGAGGAATTACAATTTATCAAGGCAGGAAAAGTATACTATAAATAGTGTCTGTCCTCTTCTGAATGTTTGGAATCAAATATTGACATAATAATGTTATTTATATTATACATTAAAGTGGATAGTGTATAAAATAAAGCAAGTGAAAGAAATGATAGAAAGAAAATAGATGATTAATAATGGAAGATCTTATGCCATGGAAATTGGAGGTGGAGGTGAAGGAATAACTCGTCGTCTAACATGTGTTTGTGAGCCTAAAGTGGGTGGAGGAGGTGGGCTTGGTTGAACACCCAACTTTCTCATCTTCAAATCTACAAATTTAAACAACTTCTCATCATCTCAATAATATACATACATATTTCAACCAAATTTAATTATTATACATTTATAACTATTATGGTAAATTTAAACCAGTTTTTTAATTGAAAAAAAAAAGAATTAATATAAAATAATAATCACATAGAATGCCTAATGAGAGATGAGATTTTCATCATATTGCTTTAATGGTCTCTTTTATCCTAATTTTTGTTAAAATTATTCAATGTATAGTGTTTGAATTTTTTTTTTCTCATCTCAATATAGTTTTCATTTTTTTATTAAAAAGAGTCAACACGATTCTCTTTTAAATGAATATTGATACTATTTAGAGAATGATAATATAATAATATAAATGACACATGGTATTATAGAGTAAATTGGATGATTTAATGATAGAGATAAACCTGCTTTAACTGGAACTGGTTGGATGAACAAATTGAAGGTGATTATGAGGAGAATACCGAAAGACAAAGACATAAAAGAAATAGTGATTCTAGCCATTTCAATTTATGTGTGTTCAATGCAGAAACCTAAACCCAATTAATATATAACTTCTGTTTCATAGTTATCAAACCAAAATTTTGCTTCTCTTTGAGCTTTTTCAATGAAATTTTCTACAGAAAAATTATTAAGGGAACACGTTTTGGTAAGAAAAATCAACAGAAAAAAATTGACAAGTTTTTAATTTTTGCATAATCATATTACAATATCAATTATTTATAAATTGTCTTAAAAATTTAAAATTAATCACTTGTAATAATTTGTTCTCATCTAGTTTATATATTTTTTTAACATGAACTACAAAAATTATCAATATTATCAACTATTTTTTATCGACGGTCATAATCTTTCAATAATTACCGACCGTAAAAAAAATGTCGGTAAACTTAGATAAATATTTTTATAATTAAAATTGTGTAAATAAAAGAAACGTTTGAAATTTACTAAAAAAAAGCTACCATGGAAACTTCGTGGTAATGTTGCATATGACAAAAAAAAAACACTATAATAAATTATTTGAAATTGTGAAACAAAGAAAAGACCGTGCAAATGGGTTAGACGTTTTGAAACTACCTTCTAACCTTAAAGAAATACGTTAAAAAATGTAAAGAAATACATCAAAAAAATGTTTTTCTTTTTATCTATAGTTTTTTTAATTGATAAAATTGACTGAATATTTTTAATAGAATCTGTTTTTAATCACATTTTTATTTTCAAATTTTTAAATTCCAAACCTTAAAATCGATTTAGTATAACAACAACAAAGTTATTTCAATAGAAAATTACTTTAAGCCATAAAAATTATTGAAGGTCGTGTATTAAGTATGAACCCTAATTCTAGCATGGATTGTTTGTGTTTGACTGGAATGCGTTGATGGATTAGTCTTGGCACCTTTGAAGGAACTAAAATAAAAAAGATAATAGTAATTTTGAAAAGAAAAAAAAATACAATTATTAGAAGGAGAATTCAAGAGGTTTCCCAATTAGATAAATATTATCAGATTTTTGGTTCTAGCAACGTCTTAGATAAATATTTTTATAATTAAAATTTATTATAAATAAATATTTTAAAATATAAATTATATTTGTAATAAAAGAATTTAACGTATAAGTTATATTTTAAATTTATGATGAATAGTCTATACAACATTGAAGGCTATTTTATTTATTGACCATTTTTAAAAAAAAAATATTGAAATTAAAGTAAAAATATAGATCTCTAGACGTTCTTAACTCAAGTATATTGAGATAACATAGTTAAAATCTCAAATTCGAGGTATTGTTTGTTTTAAATTTCATAATTTTAACGTTTTAGTTTTTAAAATAGTGTTTTAGAGAATTGAAGGAAAAATATGCATTTAAATTGTTATTAGTCTCTACTTCTAAGCAAGGTATTAGATGTAAGGAAACTAATTTTACAGTCAATGTTTTAAGGTAAACGAGGGTTCATCCTTCAATAGAGTTATAAGGAAACAAAAGTTCGGCTTTTGAATCTTGATTTCGTCTTCATATACATTATAAATGTTTTGATTCAAAGTTGATTAACATCGTTATACTCAATCATCGCATTTTAAAAATTATCGACTTTGTAAATTGAAGTTCTATTACACTTTCGTTAGACACCTCAAAAATTAAAAAGAGAAAAATATATTTAAATTACTATTTATCTAAACTCTAAATTATGTGAGACTTTGAATGTAAGAAGTAATAGAAATAATATATCATAATAAAATTTCATAAAAATATTATGAAGGAAACATTATAAAAAAGTATTATCATTAATAGTTGAGTTACATATAGAATAGAGAAAAGATGAAACTATTTTCAGAGTAACTTAAAAAAGTTACTTTCCATCTTTATTTGTATTTATCTTTTAATTTAAGTATCTAATTAGAAATTAGTCTTTGTCCATTAAATTAAATCAAAAGCAGGGTGAAAAATCCTAATAAGAATCCTAGAAGTAAATATTTAAATGTTAAATTAAGAACAAATAAGTTGATATTTTCAAAATATTTTCTATTTTTCATTTAAGTTCTTAATTTTAATTAATAATATGTTTTCGAATTTATAAAAAAAATTGCATAGCTAATTACGAGATTATAAATTTTAATTTTAGTGGAAGCATCATAGATATAGTATATATGATCATTTCATGACTGATTGGTGAACCTACTTTTTGTAAATAATTTTTTTTCAATAAAAAGAAATTTTAAAAAGTTTCCTAATTAAGACAGAAGTAGTGAACCAAAATAAACTAAAAATAATTAGAGTAAAAATATAATTTATTTATTTTTTTGTCTTATTTAAATGCATTTCTCGTAAAAATTTATTTTTCAACAAATACATTTATTTGTAATGGGCCAGTCTACGTATAAATTTTATTTTGCATTCCAATATTGAGCCTAATTTGGGTCGAAATCTACTTTAGTTGTTCTCTAAACACTATCATCGGCTTTAACTTTTTGGATTACTTTCGTCTATATGTTTTGTTTCTTGTTTTATTATTTTTGTCGATGATATTTTCCCTTAAACCCCCTTTCATTACTAAATAAAAAATTATAAAAAATAATTCGTCACACTAATTTATAAAACAAAGATTATTGATTTCTAAAATATTTAGTGTCATCAATAAAAAAAAAATGATCAATTGAATTTTAAATCAATCACTAACATTAATTGCTAAGATTTTGATTATAAAAAAGAATTAGTATCTAAATTGTGATATTTTTTGGCTTGTATTATTTTAATATTTTTCAATGTACATAAAGAAGAAAATTAAGAACAAGGATCTTCTCTTAATGTTAACTTATTAGTAAAGATCATGAAATAAATTGTCTTTCTAAAAATTATCAAACTTATTTTCATTTGAGAAATATTTTATTAATTTAGTATGAATAATCCTCGATTTTTTTTAATTAGATATCATAATAAGGATGAGTATATTCACATCCGAATACTCATCTTCATGAAAGATGGAATGCATAAAATATTTATTTTAATTGTAATTTATAAAAATCTACATGTAAATAATATTTATCATCAAGTGCTTTGTAATTGAAATATTATAAAATTTAATATAAATATTTATTTGATAATTATTTTGAAATAATAACTATGTATTTCAATAATCAATATAACATCTAATCTTCTAATATATTTTTAAGCTTTTATTAACGTAAAAAGTAAATACATACTCATATTTTGTAATTATTTCAATTATTGAAAGAAGGAACGCCCAAAATTATTATGAATAATTATCCAATTCCTAACCATAGTTTTGGTAATCGATTGCTAAAATCCCAGTAAAAATAAAATCAATAATAAAAAGGTTTTGATTTCCTTATACTCTATATATTTTTCCATAACATTCAGTATAAATCTTTTCTTGGTCATACAAATTGTTATTTATAACATAAAACCTAATACAGTAAAAGTTGATAACCAAAATGAGAATCCAAGAAAACTTGAAGCCCTTACGATTTGTTGTAATATTTCAGTCGTGGTGGGATGAAGGATGACCAGGATGTCGGGGCCAGCTACCAGTGGGTGAAGGAGGTGGTCTTGGCTTGGGACCCCTGTCTTTCAGTTCTGCAAATTCATATCATAACAGTTTTCAGAAATCTTACTTTTACACATTCAAAGTCATTATAATTATACGATTACAAAATCTCATCTTTAATTTACGTTTTGGATGATTCAGTAACAGAGACAAACCTGTTCTTACTGGAATTGGTTGCATGAAGAAACTGAAGGTGATGATTATGAGGAGAATACAGAAAATTAAAGACAGGGAAGAAAGAGTGGTTCTAGCCATCTCAGTTTGTGTGTGTTCAATGCTCAAACCCAAACCCAATTAATATACAACTTCTGCTTCACAGTCACCAACCCTAAATTTCACATCTTTTCCAGCTTTCACTGAAATTTCTTATAGAAATTAGGTCAATAAAGATAATAAAGGTAACGCGTTTTGGTAACAAAAATAAACAAAAAAATAACTTGCTTTTGCTTTTAACTTTTGCATCGTCATATTATAATATGAATTATTTATCAACTTTTTTAAAGAATCCAATAAAATTAATCTCTTGTACTTTTTTTTCTTATCTATCCGTACTTTTTTATCACATGCAAGATTTCCAATTACATTTTACTTCAAAGAACTTCAATTGTGTAAATGACCAATCTTCAACCACTATCATTATAAAGAAAAAAAAACACTATTTTCAACAAAAAAAATTATAAGTAAGTCATAAAATCAGTAAATAAAATTTTATTTCTATATTTCTTATAAATAAAAATTCATAAGTAAAATGGTAAAAAACAAACATTATTTACAAATAAATTCATAGATAATTATATATAAAATTATCTATAAATAATTATTTACGAATTTATTCACAAACAGTTATGCAATAAAATTTAAGCATCTTTCAGGAACCTTTCAATTGGACTTGCAAGCTATTAATTTCATACATATTGATAATTTGGAGTTTGATGTCCCTTCACACATTTGGATGGCAAAAAAATCAACGGATATCCGATGGTTGAAAATAGATATCCAACGAATATTTGTGGATTAAATTTTTTTTATTAATATCATATTTTTTTATATATATTAACTCATGATTCATTAATATAGCAGGTAGTAAATATCCGTGATCCATTACGGATTTTATACGCGGATTTTTTTGCCATCCCTGCGACATTGGCATATTTGCATCCAACAAAATGTTATAAAAGCTGAGTTTCTTCATTCAGAGTCTTTTCCACGTTATCTAAATTCGATACTTGGCACACTTCATGTTGTATAAAAGCATCATACACCATGTCTTGCATCAATATAAATTGGTCATTTTGTTCATCATCCGTCTCCACACCCCTTAAAGTTAAACCATTATCTAAATCACTTTCTGTAGTTTTTAAATTATAACAGAAACTACAACCTACCAACATAGTGAAGAAACTAGATTAAGATAGAGAGTGTTTGTTGAAATTAATTTTTGTACAACAACATATTTTAAACTTAAATAGATCAAGTATAACAAAGTGTAATGTTTAAGAATGATACTCTTGGTGATGCCCTGACTCGATGAAAAGAATGAGTCTAATGTTAATGGCATTTGAGTAAAGGTGATAATTGATTTCTGATATTAGTGTTTAGGAATAATGATACTGACTTCCATTTAAATTTTCTACTACAATAATGAAATGCCCTACATCATCCAAAATTATTGGAAAGGAATGGCACAGATAAAGATAATGATTGGTTGTGAATAAAGTTGAAAGAAAATGGTGCTGGTGGACGAGCCACTTAGCTAAAATATTATTCTGTTGGGATTTAAAATACCTAATAATTGTCCAACGTTCCAACAATTCAAGGAACATCAAATAATCAATTCAAACAATATAACTTAGATATGCAGAGATTAAGATTAACTATACTTAGTTAAATTGATATATTTTTCACCTATGTTTTTTTAGAGTTTCTTTTCTTACAAAATGATTTAACCAAACTACTAAAATTCCATTTAGAAATGTAAACAAAACATTATCACATAACAATAGAGCTTCACTTAGAGTGTCTTTGAATCACATGTAATAGTCATACAACGCACGTACAATCCAAAAAACAAAACATCTCAAAAGAGATAAAGATGGAACATATTTTGATTAAATGTTTAAAACTCTTTATTAGAAACACTTATACGGTCTTTAATCTTTAACGGGATAAATATTGAAATAAAAAATCTAAAAGATAATTGGAAAGTTTAGAAAAAAAATCTAAAAAAAAATGATGGTTTACATATAAAATGAACTTCAGTTAAAATTTTATAGTTAAAACATTTTATCATTAACATATTATAGTATTCTCTTTCAAAAAAACAATACAACTCTTAGACTATGTTTTAGGTTCTCATATGATCCTTTATGTTAGTTCTTTTTATTTGTAAAAGATTTACCTATAGTAAATCATATTTATCATAAATTATATTGTAATTAAAATTATTATAAAATTTAATATAAATATTTATTTTATAATTATTTTGAAATAATAACTATGTATTTCTATAATCAGTATAATATCTAATCTTCTAATATATTTTTAACTTAAAAAGTAAACACATACACATACTCATATTTAGTAATTATTTCAATTATTGAAAGAAGGAATGCACAAAATTATTATGAATAAATATCCAATTCCTAACCATACTTTTGGTAATTGATTGCTAAATCCAGTAAAAATAAAAGCAATAATAAAAAGGTCTTAATTTCCTTATAATGTATGATTGTCCATGACATCCACGGTAAATCTTTTCTTAGTCTTACACAGTGTTATTTATAACATAAAACCTAATACAGTAAAAGTTGATAAAGAAAAGGATAATAATACTTAGATAACATTTCTTTGATAACATTTGAATGTTATCTATGTGTTAATATGTGATTGGTTAAAAATTACTCCATATTAGTGTTTATGATTATTATTATTAATTGTAGAGTAATTTTTAACCAATCGCAGATTGACACATAATCAATGTTCAAATGTTGTCAAAAAAAGGTTGTCTAAATATCAGTATTCTTATTATTATTGATTGTGGAGTAATTTTGGATAAATCACAAAATAACACGTAAATGATGTTCAAATGTTATCAAAAAAATATTGTCTAAGTATCGTTATTCGAAAGAGAATGAGAAGAAAAGAAAACTTGAAGCCCTTATGATTTGTTATAATGTTTCAGGAATTCCAATGTTCCAGGAATTATTTGCTTGATCGCCAAGATCGGGTGTAGGAGGTGGACTTGCCATGGAACCCCTAGCGGCAAATTCATATCATCACAATGTTTAGAAAACATACTTTTACACATTCAATATGATATTATACTATTAAAAAATAAACTTAAAATTTAACTTAATCTTATAAAATCAATATTTAATTTTATTTATATTTTAAGAATTGCCTATATTTATTGGTCAAATATTTTTTTGTAAATTTTTGGATGATTGAATGAGAGACAAACCTGCTCTTACTGGAATTGGTTGGATGAAGAAAGTGAAGGTGATTATGAGAAGAATACAAAAAGATAAAGAGAGAGAAGAAAGAGTTGTCCCAGCCATCCCCAGTTTGTGTGTTCAATGCTGAAACCCAAACCCCATTAATATACAACTTCTCCTTCACATTTTGAAATTCCAAATAGAATAAATTCCTTTCTCCCGATTTCTAGAAATCCAATATTCTTTCTCAGATTTTGTTTTTTTTTGTTTTTTTTTTGTTTTTTTTTTTTTTTTTTTTTGTGTTGCATGCAGTCCATTTTCGTTCCAATGGACAGTTTAGTAGGCGACTTAGGTTTTCTAGCTCACCATCTCGAAAAAATTGAAATTCTCGTTACCTTAAGAATCAGATTGAGCTGAAATTTTTCTAGTTGGTCTTACACATGTCGTTCTCATGTTGTTATATGAAAATAAATGATATTACAAATATTCTAGTTAACTAGTAAAGCGGTGAAATGCTGGGGAAATTTTGCAGTTTAGGGTTTTTAGATAGTTTCGGATAATTTTGATGTATTTTTTTTCAAATTTGTTTTTGGAAGTTTCAACGATGGAAAAAGTTTTTATTTTTGTGGCCTTAAATAAATTAAGGTTCCTGTTGTTACTTCAGCTTCCCTGCAATATTTTTGTATTTTAAATTTTCCACAATCAATAATGTTATATACTTTACTCATGATGTCCTAAAATGGAGGTGTTACAACTTTCTTTTTTTTCATTCATAACATCGAAATTTTGAACTTAGTATGAATTTATAATAAAAATTCATAAGATATTAGAGATTTTACTAATGAAATTTAGACTGATATGAGACATTAGAGATTCTTATATGTAGTGTGAATGTCAGAGTAAGAAATACAAATATATTATTTTGTGTGTTTTTGTATTGAATTGGATCTTGAGACCTAACCTGGTAAATCTTTAGCATATATTTCATCAATTTAATTATTTTCTAACATTTTAGAATTATTTTATAATCAATAAAAATTCTAAGATATTAAGGATTTTATTAATAAATTTTAGACTTGTCACTAAAATATTAGAGCTTCCTACACGTGTGATGGTTAAAGTAGAAAAAAAAAATATTATTTGATATTTTTGCATTGAATTGGATTTTAAAACCGAATCTGGGTAAAATCTTTACTATATATTTCATTAAATTAATTTAATTGTTTTTAACAATTTTAGAATTTTTATAATCAATACATTTTTAATAGGTCAAAGTTTTTTTAGTCTTAATTAATGAATAAACAAAATTTTTTTAACAACACAAGTTTAATGTAGAAAACAAAGTTTACACTTATTAATGTTATTACTTATACAATTTGATATATATACTTTCCAATTTTGGAAGAACTATTCTTTTTTACTTTCATTTCTGCTGCCAATAACTACAATTTTTGTTATTATGTTTTTAAGCTCTTTAGGGCATCTGATTGAAAAGGAAGTGACTATATTTTGGATCTATAAGAAAGAAACAATACTGAAATCTCTTCTTCATTCTATTCAGTTGTGCTACAAAAGATATTCTTATGCCAAGATTAGTGTCTGACAGTTCCAACAACTATTACATAATAAAATTTGAATAACCTATCTTTTTTATTTTAAACTTCTATTTATAGCTTTCAGAATAAATTTCACATTAAGAAAAACCTAATTTTAACCAAATAGTTGGTAATCTTGTTTTACTCTAAACTGGAGATTAGTGGTACTAATTCCTTGTCGTGACGACTGTTTGGCCTTTTCTTCATATATGGTTGTTCGGTCCATCACACGGTTATGATCACGGCCATATAATACAAAATTTATACTCTATGGGAGGGAGTAATTTAGAACTAATACTTATGGTATAAATCTATTGTTTTGCTTATAAATATTAGTTCTACTTAATATGTAAATTAGTTTGTTTGTATTCTTTTGAGTAGGAGTAGACTTGTATGTAGAATTTATGTATGAATATGTTTTTTTTTTTGTATTATTTGGGTCAACATAAGTAATTAGATGCTTCACTTTTTAGTTTTTATCAGGAGTGATTTTATTTTTGTGACCTGTTTTTTTTTTAAAGAATTTAATATTTAAATGTTTTATATTCACATTCTTTATGTATCTATTTGATATTTTTTACACGGATTTGAGGTATCTAATGTCTTATTTATTTATTTATATATTAGTTAGTGTTGATAAAAAAAATCTATCTTACATGTATTGTAATGAAGATGTTGAATCGGTATGAAGAGTTCACAATGAAGCTTGATTACAATGAAAAGATGCTTTTGTAATTGTTTCCACCCTAGATCAAACATATTATTATAGCAGGCATATTTTTTAGTGTTGTATTACGAAGTTAGACACCATCACTTTACTTTTTCTTTTTTTTTTATCTTAATTGAAGTTGTAATTAGTGTAATTCTTTTTATTATAAGCAACATGATTATATCAATAAAATGAAATCCATCTTACATTTACGCACAAAGGATTTGTGGTCAAAGGTAGTTAGGGTTTATCCAGTCCAATATGCAGATTATCCCCACAAAGAAGATAATAAATATATTAAAAGAGCTATGACAACAACGTACATTAAATACTTTAACGCGTTTTGCATTCAATATGCCTAGTACAAACCCTAATACTGTAAACCTATATATAGGCGAAATGAGAACCAAACCTAGCTATGATTCATCATGTTTTGTGGTGATGAATGATCAAACAATTTGAAAATTTAAATGGCTGGAGGAGGATGATGATGACGACGATGCCGTAAAAAGAAAGAAAAAGTAATTGCTAGCTGAACAAGGAAATATACCAAATTAGAAGAAACTCTAATCCCAGACATATTCCAGTGTATTATTTTGAAGGCTGTATCCAAATTTGTATACCAGCCCTGTTCGTAATCACGCAATTTATAATGCATATTAATTATAGTTATTCGAGCTTTGGGTAAAATTTCCAATAGATGATAACGACAACTAGTAATGATGAAGTGGTAGGTGTTCTTCAGTATATAAGGCAACATAGGGTTATTATAGTAATGATAATGGAATACGTTGTCGCCTAAAGATAGAAAACTGATAAGGTATTTAGACTTTTATATATGCACTACAAATGTACATTTCTAGTGATTAAGCACTAACGTAGGTAAGGGAAGAAAAAGAAAAAGAAAAGAACTTCTAGGCACCCCTACATTTTACCTAAATGATCACTTAATGTTCAAATCTGTCACTACAAATTGACTTCTGAAAAATATAGCAACAGTCAAAGTATAATATTATTAGAGTTGGGTAATTTGGCTCTATCACTATTATTCAAAAGGTTAATTTTTTTAAAAGGTAAAGAAGTATAAAAATATATTTAAATTTAACTTTAAATTATATAAAACGCATAGATGTTCACTACAAGGTTAAAGACGATTTAACGAATTCGAATCGTGATTTTAACATTTTTAATAAATAAAAATATTTATGTTAATATCATATTATAGTTTATTTATTAAAATGATGTAGATTTAAAAAAAATTACAAGTTTGGTTAGGTCATATGAGGGAATATGACTTTGAATGGAACTCATGCAGAAGATAACTTTCATTTGAAATAAATTTATTTAATTTGTTTAATTTGAAGTGATACTATATCACATATGACTTCAGTTGAGTTAAATATATATATTTTTTTCTCTTTTTCGTTTATGAAAGTCACGTTCGTAATTTCTACTAACATATTTGTTCTCCAAGCAGTCTCCCAAATAAATATGTTGGTGGTGAGATTTATAGAGAAAACCTAATATCTTTTTCCCAACAAAGAAGATAATTATATATTAAAGGGATGCAACTAAACAAACCAAACAGTTAAAAAGTATGGTGAACAACGTACATTAACCAGAAAACAATTAATACAAAAGCAACAAAAGGTGGCAGAAACCTGGCTTATTACAAAACACAGACTAAAACACCAGAAGAAGAAGAAGAAGAATGTCAGAACCCTCTGACCAAATACTGAGTTTGGTTTTACCAACAATGATAAGATATAAGCACGAAATGAAAATTTAAATGTGTGGAGGAGGCCATGATGGATTAGCCGCAGGTGGAGGAGGTGGCCTTGGCATCACACCCAATTTTCTCACTTTCACATCTGCAAATCAACATCACACCATGTTATTTATAAACTTTTCAAGATACCTAATATGCTTCTAACTCCAACAAAATCTACTTTTACTTTATCATCATCTACCAAACACTAATGACAGTGATAATGATCTTACAATTCTAAACACGTGTTATTCAATGTCTCTGCATATTTGAAAGAGGTAAGTAAACAGACCTGCATTAACTGGAGTAAGCTCTGCAAAGAAAGAAAATGCCATTGCTAACAGAACGAGGAAAGACAAAAAATTAGAAGAAACTCTGATGCCAGCCATATTCCAGTGTATTTTGAAGGCTGAAACTGTGATGCTTTGTTCTTAATCAGGCACTTTATAATGGTGAGTACGAAGGGAAACATATTTTCAGTTTTCATTTTTAATAATTAATTATTTTCAAACTCATATATAAAATCAGTTAATAAATTTTGTTTTACTTACCTACCTACGGATTTATTACGTAAAGATGAATCTTTAGCAAAAAAATCTTTATCTAAGGTGCCAAAATTACATTTAGACTTTAATTAAAAAAAACGATAGAAAACGTATTTTGACATTATGTATCTGTAACTTAATTTTTTTTTTATTTTCGTATGTAATAATTAATTTATTTATAAATTCAAATTCGTATGTAATTATTTATAAGTAAATCACACGTTTTTTTTTTATAGAATGTATTATTTAAAAGTATGAATTATAAAAGCTATTAACAGCCACATTATTTATAAATATTTATATTGGTTTGTTTTTTGCAATTTTTTTTTTGCAATTTTTTTTCACAATTTTTATTTTTAATTTTTCATTATTTATAAATATTGGTTTGTTTTATTTATAAGTTCTTTTACTGTATTGAATAAGATAATAATTGAAAAATCGGGGATCATAATTTTTAAAAATTAAAACTAAATAAAATTCTAGATAATTAAACATTGAAGACCAAAATTGCATAAAAAAAAAGTTCATAAGCCAAGGTCATGGGAAATTAAAAGATAATGGACTAGAGTAATAGAGAGGAAAAATAGAGACTCTCAAATTGCAAATTTTATAAAATTTAGAGACAAAACATAGAAATAAGCCAATTTTATATATTAGTTCAAGTTTATTCAAATCTATAAAATAATTAGTTCAAGTTAATAAATTTTGATGATTAGTTCAAGTTTATTCAAATCTTGATTATTAGTTCAAGTTTATTCAAATCTATAAAATAATTAATGAAATTCATTTTGAAGGAGTAAAGTTTACACAATTTTATGATTTTTCATAAATTAAGAGAATAATAAAAAATTAGATAAAGAAATACTCTAAAAATGGTTTTCAATTTTATGTATAGGTTTGTTAATAACTAGCTTTTGTTAAAAAAAAATCGATCAAATATTTTTAATAGAATTTCTTTTTTAATCTGATTTTTTATTTACAAATTTTAAATTCCTAACTTAAAGTAAAATTCCTTTGTGTTGAAAAGAGAATTGTAACCTTAGAGAAAAAAAAAAAACTCATACGCTCTGCCTTCTTCAATAGACTCTTCCTTTTTCACTTCTTCATCTCTTTTATTTTTAATATTTCACCCAAATCTCATTTTCCCTTCCAACAGATCGTCATTAAAGTCACTGTTAAGAGTAAAATTAGAAGTTTATTATTTTTGTATTAAATTGAATCTTGAAATCCAATCCCAATGAAATATTTACCATATATTTCATTCAATTAATTTGATTATTTTTTACAATTTTAGAATTATTTTATAATAAACACTTTTTATTATGTTAATTTTTCTCTTAATCTTAATTAATGAATAGACAATTTTTTATTAATAACATTAGTTTATGTGAATAATGATATGTGAATTTATTTATATTACTACTGGCATAATTTGGTATATTTGTTAATTTTGTAAGAATGAATATTTTTTACTTTCATTTTAACATCTTTACCAACAACACTACATGTTTTGTTATTATGTTTTTAAGCTCTTTATGCCATTTGTTTGCAAAGGAAGTGACTATATTTTGGATCTATAGAAAAGAAACAATATTGAAATCTCTTGCTCATTTCATTGGAAATTATGCTCTAAGGGAGTAATTTAGAATTGAGATTTATGGTGTAAATCTGTTGTTATATATGTTGCTTATGCATATTAATTATAGTTATTCGAGCTTTGGGTAAAATTTCCAATAGATGATAACGACAACTAGTAATGATGAAGTGGTAGGTGTTCTTCAGTATATAAGGCAACATAGGATTATTATAGTAATGATAATGGAATACGTTGTCGCCTAAAGATAGAAAACTGATAAGGTATTTAGACTTTAATATATATTCACCACAAATGTATATTTCCATTGATTTAGCACTAACATAAAAAGGTATGGGAAGAAAAAAAAGGAAAAACTTCTAGGCACCCCTACATTCTACCTAAAAGATCACTCAATGTTGAAATCCGTAACTACAAATTGACTTCAGAAAAATATAGTCTTTAAAATCTGTCACTATACATTCTACCTAAAAGATCACTCAATGTTCAAAATATAATATTATTATAGTAATTACATATTAATCATAAACTTTTTATTTATAATAAAGATTATTTTATATATGAACAATTTTTAATTTATGAAACTATTTCTAATTCAGTTAATATATTAATTATTTTTAGTCTTTAAAATGAATTATTATTTAATGATTTTCCTTTAACTAAGCATTTAAAAAGATTTTAACACCATAATATGCAGATTATGATAATGTTATGGCGAAAAGTTGGATTTAATGACTCCAAAAATGAAGATGGGTTTTATTCGGTCTCTAGTCCAATTTGTACATCTTTTGAATGATGTTGTCCCGCTTCTCATTGTTCTATCTCTGAGAATTTCATATTATATTTTGATACATATTTGTTTCCAAGCAGTCTCCCAAATAAATATGTTGATGGTGTGATTTATAGAGAAAACCTAATATATTTTTCCCATCAAAGAAGATAATTATATATTAAAGGGGGTGCAATAACACATAAACCAAACAGTAAAATACTATGGTCAACAACGTATATTAACCAGAAAACAATACAAAAGCAACAAAAGGTGCCTGAAACCTGGCTTATTACAAAACATAGACTAAACACCAGAAGATGAAGAATGTCAGAACCCTCTGACAAGATATAAGCACAAAATGAAAATTTAAATGGCTGGAGGAGTAAGACGAGGAGGTAGAGTTTTCCATGATGGATTACGCGCAGGTGAAGGAGGTGGACTTGGCATCACCCCCAATTTTCTCACTTTCGGATGTGCAAATCAAGATCACACCACGTTATTTATAAACTTTTCAAGATACATCATTAATATGCTTCAAGAAAATGTACTTTTACTTTACGTGGTAAACACTTACATGGACTAATTTTAATTCATCATCATCTACCAAACATTAATGGCAGTAATAGTGATCCTACAATTCTAAACACATGTTACTCAATGTGTTTGCATATTTGAAAGAGGTAAGTACACAAACCTGCACTAACTAGAGTAAGCTGTGCAAAGAAATAAAATGCGATTGCTAACAGAACAAGGAAAGATAGAAAATTAGAAGAAACTCTGATCCCAGCCATATATATTCAAGTTTATTTTGAAGGCTGAAACCAGATTTGTGTGATGCTTTGTTCGTAATCAGGCACTTTATAATGGGTTGAGCTTTCGGTGAAACTTCCAATACATATTATTCATAAGTGGTAGGTCTTCTTCACTGTATTATGCAACATAATAATATTATTAATAATAATAATGGAAGACATGCCACCATTAGTCCCCTAAAGCTTTAAAAGCAATAAGGTATTTAGTCAATAACACAAAAAGGCTCTTCTAGCCACCCCTATACATTGTACCTAAGACCAAATTTCATACTAAAATTTGATTGAGAAAATGTAACAGGGGATGACTCCGAGAATTTGGTCAAGTGAAGAGCAGGATTGATGAAGAAAAAGAAAATCAGAGCTCTTAATATTAGTTTCACAAGTCAATAATCAAATCAGAAAAATAGCGTAGTCGTAACATTAAAATATATGAATTAGTAAGCATGAGGTCGTAATTAGTTGCTATTGGTTTTTCCATGAAGATACCGATCTTCTTTGACAACGGTGTGATGAATTCAACCGTTTAAAGGGTCCAACTATGTTAATTATGCTAATTCGACTTTAATTCAATTTTGAAAAAAATGCATCAACAATCTATCTTCAAACACTTACTCATTCATTAGGTTTTAATTTGTAACATTTATCTTATTATAGTAGTTTAATAACTGCAATAGGTATCTTCTGATTTCGTCCTATACTTTTCATATATAAATAATTCACCATATCAGCATATATAAGTTTTGTTCTAAGTGTTACTCTCAAGTTTACTATAGTGTATAATGTCTTACCCCACTTGGGTTGTTTTGATATTTAACTCTGACGGTCCATTCCTGTTACTTTTCTTCATTTCTATTCAATTTTTTTCCCTTGCATATTTCATCTTTCGTTCAGTAGAACATGTCACTGTTGAGGACAAAAACTCCATGTCCAATTATCAAATTATAAGTTTGTTTCCTCTATTGTTGATTTTAGCAACATTTCAAACTCTGTCTAGTATATATATATATATATGCACAAGTTTCTAATAAAACATATGGAAAACATTACTTTTCTCTTAATTATTATATATCCATCAAATTATATATATATAAAAGATAGTTCTAAACAAAAATGTTTAAAAACGGTTACAAAGCATCTTTTGAACCATGTGTTTTGGATCACAAATTCATCTATTTGAACAAAAAGAGTTTCATGTTGTTCTGAAAAGGTTAATTATACACTCATATAAACCTTTTACATATAATTCTATCTCATTGCTCTCTTATTGATGGTTTAATGGTGGAAGTCTCATCGACTAGAAATAAGTCCAATTCAGTGTATATAAATGTGTACAAACCTCACCTTACAAGCTGGTATTGTGGGGTTGAGTTATGCTTAATAAAGTCCACTTCTAGTATAGTATTAGAGCCATGATTAGAGCTTATCCTAACGATATCTGTTATTGGGCATAACATGCTAGGCCTAAAGTCCACTTCTAACATTTAACCCAAACAAAGTTACACCAATCCGAAAACAAAAATTTAGCTTTTTTTGAGTTTACTATGGTCAACAATGGAGTCCACAAGATGGATTGCTCGCAGGTGAAGGAGGTGACCTTGGCATGCCACCTAATTTTCTCACTTTCAGATCTGCAAATCAAGATCACAGCACGTTATAAACTTTTTAAGATACTACAGTTGAAATATGTTTTTGTTTAGGATAGTAAGATTTAAATTTATTATTTTAATGCAAAGATTCTTTTAGTCTCCACAACGAAATGTTAATTACAAATATAACATCCAATATTCCACAACCATAATTTAAAACCATGTTTCTACACTAAACATTAGATATGCACTATTTGATGTATTAAACGTATATGTGGTTGAATTTCTCAGTGATCATCATCATAGATTTTCTTTTGAAAAAAAAAATGAGATGATTGAATGACAGAGACATACCTGCTCTTACTGGAGTTGGTTGCATGAACAAGATGAAAGTGATTATGAGGAGAATACAAAAAGATAAAGAGAGAGAAGAAAGAGTGGTCCTAGCCATCCTCAGTTTATGTTCGTTTTATTGCTATCCAAACCCAATTTATATAAATTCAACTTCTTCTTCATAGTCACCAAACCTAAATTTTTTATTTTCTTTTTGGACTGTTTCGGTATAAATTGGGGGACCGAAAGGTCAAACCTTGATCACGTCACTTTCTGCTCTTCCGTCTGCTTCTTCTTCTTCAGGACCGTCCGGCTGGTATCCGCTGCGACCGGCCGGTGATCTTCAAGTCTTGACCGGAGGGGGGAGGTACCTGAAAAGGCGCTCCGACGCTCAAGTTAGGCGTGTGTAAAGAGGGTTGAGAGAGTTCGATAGCAAAGAATGTGCTAAGGAACTATGAGTAGAGTGTACTGGGGGAGTGTAGAACTCGTACCTTGTTTGGAGTCCTCAGGCCTTTATTTATAGGCTTTGGATTGATATAAGATGAACAAAATATAAACAAAATAATATAATCTTACTTGGCATATTTCTGAATAAAATATCTTTGTTTGGATTTTATTTATGTTTCCAGTATATCTGGTTGATATATTTCTGTTTAGAATATATATGATTGATATTGCAATATATCTTGGTTGATATATTTCTGTTTAGAATATATGATTGATATACCTGGGGATCCTTTTATTCTGGTGCTGGGCTTCGAGCCCAATAACTCGTTTGACTTTGAGGATACACCACCGTACATCATCCCCCCCAAGTCCGAGGGAAAGGGAGGGGTTTGCTTCCTGCCTGACCGAAGGACTTAGTTTTGTTGGCGCTCGGTGTATCTTTGCCGCATTGTTGTGCCTGTCGGACTGTGTGTCCTGAGAGTAACGGGCTTGTCGCCCGGTGGGACGTTGTGTCCTGAAAATGCCGGGCTTGTCGCCCGGTGGGACGTTGTGTCCGCAAAGTGGCGGGCTTGTCGCCCGGTGGGACGTTGTGTCCGTAAAGTGGCGGGCTTGTCGCCCGGTGGGACGTTGTGTCCGCAAAGTGGCGGGCTTGTCGCCCGGTGGGACGTTGTGTCCGTAAAGTGGCGGGCTTGTCGCCCGGTGGGACGTTGTGTCCGCAAAGTGGCGGGCTTGTCGCCCGGTGGGACGTTGTGTCCGCAAAGTGGCGGGCTTGTCGCCCGGTGGGACGTTGTGTCCGCAAAGTGGCGGGCTTGTCGCCCGGTGGGACGTTGTGTCCGTAAAGTGGCGGGCTTGTCGCCCGGTGGGACGTTGTGTCCGCAAAGTGGCGGGCTTGTCGCCCGGTGGGACGTTGTGTCCGTAAAGTGGCGGGCTTGGCGCCCGGTCCTGCAGTGTAAAGATGAATTGCACATAGAATTTTGAACTGAAATACTTCGTTGAAAATAGAACGAATAACATTGTTTATGAGAATTAAAGCATACAATAACAAACTAAGCAGTTTAACTGTAATAAAATTTAAGGTGAGTTGCATTCCATGTGCTGGGAACGGCCGTTCCGTCGAGGTGTTCGAGGCGATACGCCCCATTTTTTAGGTCGTCCTTGATACGAAAAGGTCCTTCCCATTTATCAGCAAGCTTTCCGTGCGTTCTGTCCTTCCGAGCCTCACCGCGTTTGCGCCAGATCAGGTCTCCTTCGGTGAAACCGCGCGGTTTGACCTTAGTGTTGTAACGCCGGGTGATAAGTCTTTTTTGGGCTGCATTCTTGACGAGGGCCGCTTCACGGCGTTCAGGCAAGGTGTCAAGATTATTCTTCAACTGTTGGTCATTGAGGCTCATATCTTGCATATTCCGCCGTAGGGAAGGTTCTCCAACCTCGACCGGTAGCATAGCGTCCGTCCCATACGTGAGATTGAAAGGAGTCTCACCCGTGGAGCCGTGCGGTGTGCAGCGGTAGGCCCATAGTATTTCCGGGAGTTCCTCCACCCAAGAGCCTTTGGACTTCCCCAAGCGTTTCTTCAATTCAGAAATGATGGCCTTGTTGGCCGCTTCCGCCTGACCATTAGTTTGCGGATGTTCAACCGAGCTCGTAACATGCTTGATACCTAGGCCGCGAAGGAATTCTTCCAGCGCTCGATCGACGAATTGCCGGCCGTTATCTGTGATTATTTTCTGCGGAATGCCAAATCGGCATATTAACTGCCAAATGAAGCTTTGTACCTTCCGGGCGGTTATGGTAGCAAGGGCTTCTGCTTCAATCCATTTGGTGAAGTAGTCGACCGCTACAAGGAGATATTTTCTCTGACCGCTGCCGACCGGTAACGGACCGGCTATATCCATTCCCCACTGGGCGAACGGCCACGGAGAGATGATTCCCATGAGCTCCGATGGGGGAATCCGGGTGTCCTGTCCGTGAGATTGACAGGATATGCATCGTCTAACGAAGTCCTCACAATCCTTTTCAATGGTAGGCCAATAGAAACCTGCTCGTAATATTTTTGCCCGAAGCATTCGTTTTCCTGAGTGTGTGCCACAGATCCCCTGATGCAACTCTTGCATAACGTAGTGTCCTTCATCTGCCGACAAACATTTCAGCAAAGGGGTAGTGTACCCTCGTCGGTAAAGATCATCACCAATGAACATATAACGGGCAATTCGTCTGGAATCAGAGGCATTCACGAACCCTCCTTGTTCCTGTTGGATCATTAATTGTGTGATTTCATGCCGCCAGTCGGTCTTTACGGGCGGACGGTCAACGGAACATGTTTCCAACAAAGGTTTATCCAGCGTGGCTTTGATTACCGAAGTTAGTTGCGACTTATTCCGGCTGTGCGTCAATTTAGACAACATATCCGCCCGGGAATTCTGTGCCCTGGGTACGTGTGCGATACTGAAACTAGAGAATGTCTTGATCAAATCTCTAACTTTGTGGTAATACCGCAGTAGATGGTTATCTTTGACTTGAAAAGTACCATTGATATGTCCGACGACCAACTGAGAATCCATCCGGCATTCCAAACGGTCGACCTCCAACTCTCCGGCCAAAAGCAGTCCGCTGATAAGGGCCTCATACTCCGCCTGGTTGTTGCTGAGTTGGAAGTTGAAGGATATAGCCTGCTCGAGCACCAAACCGTCCGGTCCTTCAAGTACGATACCTGCACCGCCGCCTTTTTTGTCTGAAGATCCATCCACGCTCAAATTCCACGTGAAGGGAGTGGATTCCGGGGAGAATTCTGCCGTGAAGTCGGCCAGATGTTGACCTTTGACAGAGCCCTGAGGTTCAAAGCGGAGGCCGAATTCTGACAATTCAATGGACCAAGTCACCATCCGTCCGGCTAGATCTGGCTTCCGGAGAATCTTGGCGATCGGATGGTTTGTCCGGACTACCACCTGATGGCTCTGAAAGTACGGTCGGAGTCTTCTGGCCGCCATAATTAGAGCTAGAGCCACCCTTTCCACCTGGGAGTATCGTTCTTCAGCTCCATGCAAGGTCCTGCTGACAAAATAAATCAATTTAAAAGTAGGAGCCTCCTGAACGAGAGCTGCACTTACTGAGTGATTAGAAATTGACAAGTATATTTGCAAATCAAAACCGTCCGCCGGACGGGCCATAACCGGAGGGGATGCCAAGATGTTCTTTATGGTGGAGAAGGCGGCCTCACATTGATCATCCCAGTGCCGAGGTACATTTTGCTTCATATTTTTTAGTATGGGCTTGATGTGGTCCGAGAGTTTCGGAATGAATCGAGATAGGGCGGTGAGGCGGCCGACCAAACACTGTACCTCCTTCAGCTTTGTCGGGCTTCGCATTTCCAGAATCGCCCGGCATTTATCTGGATTGGCCCCTATTCCCCGGTTAGTCAACATGAAGCCTAGGAACTTTCCTGCCGGTACACCGAAAGTACACCTCAAAGGGTTCAACCGTAAGCCATACCGGTTGAGTTGTTGGAAGACCTCAGCTAAGTCCTGCAAGTGTTGCTGATGAGAGGAGCTTTTGACTACCATGTCATCGACATACACCTCCATGCACCGTCCGATTTGGTCCCGGAATACCTTATCCATGAGTCGCTGGTAAGTTGCGCCGGCATTTTTGAGACCGAACGGCATCACCTCGTAACAGTAGTTGGCCCGCTCGGTTATGAATGCTGTTTTTTCCTGGTCAGGCACATGCATTGGGATCTGGTTATATCCCGAGTAAGCATCCAAAAAACTCAAAACCGTGTGCCCCGATGCTCCATCCACCAACCGGTCGATGCTAGGAAGAGGATAATTATCTTTAGGACACGCTTTGTTGAGGTCGGTAAAATCAACGCACATCCGCCATTGTCCATTCGCCTTCTTTACCATCACCACATTCGCGAGCCAAGTAGCGTACCGGATTTCCCGCACGAATCCGGCCTTTACCAGCTTGTTCACTTCGTCCCGGACGGCTTCTCGCTTGTCATTGCCGAGTCGCCGTTTCTTCTGAGTTACCGGACGTGCCTCCCTAAATACAGAAAGTTTGTGAGTGATCACACTGGGGTGAATCCCCGGTAGGTCAGAGGCGGTCCATGCAAAAAGTTTACTGTTTGATCTCAGAAACGTGGTTAGGCCCTTTTCCTGCTCCGTAGTCAAATCAGCGCCAATGGAAGTGGTCCGGTCGGCACTCTTGCCCAGGGTGAATTGTTTAGTCTCCCCCTGGGGCAGAATGCGTTCATCAGTGTTGGTTCGAGGATCCAAGTCAACCAGTATCGTTTCGGAACGATTCTCCCTCGAGTGCGGTTTGGCTTTCAAAGCGGCCGCATAACACTGCCGGGCGGTTTTCTGATCGGCCCGAACAGTGCATATGGTTCCATCATCAGAAGGGAACTTCATCGCCAGGTGTGGAGTGGAAACAATAACGCCGAAGGCATTCAAGCAGGGCCTCCCTATAAGGGCGTTGTAGGAGGTGTGAGCTTCTACCAGCAAAAAACGTGTGCGCATCTCTTTGGCCTTATCTCCCGTTCCCAAACGGGTTCGGAGATCAAGGTAGCCCCGAGTATCAACCCGCTCTCCTGCGAATCCCACAATTTGTTCGCTAAAGGGTGTTATCGTGTCCTCAGACAATCCCATCTTCTGGAAGGTAGTCCAGTATAGGATATTGACGGAGCTTCCTTGATCTACAAGAACTTTACTTACATCAAAATGTGCTATGCGGGCGGTTATGACCATGGGGTCATCCTGGTCGGGATCCGGAGCATGGAAATCTCTATCTGTGAAGGTGATGTCCGGCATCGACAAAGGATTACGGGTTACATTATGTACACTCCGCAAACTCCGCAAATGTCTCTTGCGGGCGGATGAGGAGGCTCCTCCTCCTGCGAAGCCACCAGAGATAGTGTCAATTCTTCCTTTTGGAGTTGAATCACGCTTCCGAGATCTACTACGGGAGCGGTCACGAGAGCGACCCCTAGACCGGTCGGCTCTTCTTCCCGAACGTTCAGGACTCCTTCGTGTTTTTCTGGGCGACCGTTCTCGTTGATGTGCTTCCGCCCGAACGAACTCCTGTAAGTGCCCATCACGAATTAGCTTCTCAATCTTATCTTTGAGGGCCCGGCAACTCTCAGTACTGTGCCCTTGGCGGCCATGATATCTGCAAATCACCGCCCCGTCCGCTACATTCGGCGCTGCCTGCCTGACGGCAGATATAAGATTGGCCTGTTGTGCCCTTTCAAATATCCTCTCCCTCGGAGCCGTGAGAGGAGCATACCGGTCGAATTGCGGGTTATGGGAGGCGTTGGTGTCCCTGCGGGATGATTTATAATTGCGACCCTTGTCTCGCGGTCGTTTGCCTTCCTGCTTGGTCTCTGTCGTGACAGCGTCCGCCTTGCGGCGAAAGTGCCTCTGATCCTCCATTTTAATAAATTTGTTCATTTTTTCTTGCAATTCTTCCATTGTCGTCGGTAACTCGGCATACAGGGATTCTGACACGTATCCCGGCCGTAAGCAATTGGGCAGATTGCCAATAATGAATTCCTGACTCACCCCCTTGACTCTTCTTGCTATCTCAGTGTACCTGCGTATGAATGCTCTTAAGGACTCATCCTTTTCCTGTTTGAGATTGACCAGTTCAGCTGCTGTGGCCGTTTCTTTGCGGTTGGCCGCATATTGCTTTTTGAACAAAGTGACAACGGTGCGAAAGTTGCCTATAGAGTTAGGGGGGAGGGTATAATACCACTCGAGGGCCTCACCCTTCAAAGATTGTGAAAACGCCCGGCATTTAACCGGATCTTCATTAGAGTAGAAGGCCATAGAGTCAATGAAGCTTCGGAGATGGTGCTCCGGGTCCGCGGTTCCGTCAAACTTTTCTATCTGTGGGGGAGGCCGGTCGGGCATAGGGGCCTGCATGACGGCTTCCGTAAAAGGCAGCATGTCCGGCGAGTGAGGCGGACCGCCGTTTCGATCCGTACGGTTATTGTTGTCGTTGTTACCGTCCTCGTGCAGGCTGTTGTCATCTGTTGCCTCTCGTTGTTTCTCCCGGAGTTGCCTGAATTCCTCCATGAGCTTCAGGTGAGTTTCTTGTTGCTCACGAATGAGTTGATTCTGCTGCTCCAGTTGAAGGTTCTGTTGTTCCAATTGAGCCTGAAGACGTCTCAGCTGTTCCGTAGGGTCCACGCCGTCCATACTTCTGGTGGTCACCATAGGGAGTCTTCGCTTTCGGCCCCACGGTGGGCGCCAAAATGTTTCGGTATAAATTGGGGGACCGAAAGGTCAAACCTTGATCACGTCACTTTCTGCTCTTCCGTCTGCTTCTTCTTCTTCAGGACCGTCCGGCTGGTATCCGCTGCGACCGGCCGGTGATCTTCAAGTCTTGACCGGAGGGGGGAGGTACCTGAAAAGGCGCTCCGACGCTCAAGTTAGGCGTGTGTAAAGAGGGTTGAGAGAGTTCGATAGCAAAGAATGTGCTAAGGAACTATGAGTAGAGTGTACTGGGGGAGTGTAGAACTCGTACCTTGTTTGGAGTCCTCAGGCCTTTATTTATAGGCTTTGGATTGATATAAGATGAACAAAATATAAACAAAATAATATAATCTTACTTGGCATATTTCTGAATAAAATATCTTTGTTTGGATTTTATTTATGTTTCCAGTATATCTGGTTGATATATTTCTGTTTAGAATATATATGATTGATATTGCAATATATCTTGGTTGATATATTTCTGTTTAGAATATATGATTGATATACCTGGGGATCCTTTTATTCTGGTGCTGGGCTTCGAGCCCAATAACTCGTTTGACTTTGAGGATACACCACCGTACATGGACCTTTTCAATGAAATTTTCCATATAAAACTTGGTCAATAATGATAACAAAGGGAACGCGTTTTGGTAGAAAAAATCAACAGAAAAAATAACTAGCTTTTGTTTTCAATTATGAATCATCACATTACAATATGAACTAATTATCAGTTTTTTTAAGAACCTAAAACTAATCACTAGTAGTATTATTTTTACTTAGTATTAATTTGACCGCTTCTAATTTAAGAATTTTCTAAAATGACGAACCAGAAAAAGCTATTATAAAAGGAAACTTCATGGTAATATTACGGTTTAAATCTTTTTTTGGTCCCTAAGTTAAGTTTTGGTGTTCAGTTTAGTTCTCGCTTTTAAAAATGTCAACCTTTAGTCCCTATGATATGAAAAATGTATTAAATCAGTCGTATCCGTTAACAAATCACAAGTTTTTCATTAAGTGATTTGTTGTTCATAACACCTTCCGTTAACAAATCACAAAATATTGGATACCTAGGTATGAAAACTTGTGATTTGTTGTTCATTAAGTATTGTCATGAGAACTAATTTGATACATTTTTCATATCATAGGGACTAAAGGTTGACATTTTTAAAAGCGGAGACTAAACTGAACATCAGAACTTAATTTAGGCATAAAAAAGGGTTTAAACCTAATATTACATATATATATATATATATATATAGCTGTCCTTGGTGAAGACAAATTTTTGCCACTTTAAGAATGTGTAAAATGTTAATATGACTCTCAAGTGTTGAATATAAGAAAAGTAAACAGTATATATTATAAAAACACATTTATACAAGTTGATTCCAAACTCGACACTAATTGGTATTAGATCCCTTAAATATTCATATTTCTTTTACATCACTCAATAGGTTTAAATAAAATTTCATATGATTAGTCAATTTAAAATTAAATTTTTGTTGTTTTTTTTTGTTAAAATATAATCGCCCATATTTTATAGGATAATGATATTTAGACAACATTATTTTGACAATATTTGAACATTGATTACGTGTCAATATGTGATTGTGGAGTAATTTTTGACCAATCACATATTGACATGTAATCAATGTTCAAATGTCTAAATATCATTATCCTATTTTATAAGTTATGTTTTATTGCGTTTTGTTCCATTTATTATTAACTACGTGTGCCTTTTAATTTTATAAGCTTAATTGTATTCCGTTCCTTAGATTTTACAACATTTTTGTATTTTTCTAATTCTTTTTACACAATTTTAATTATTTAATTTTTAATTATTAATAATATTGGTTTCTTTTTTGTAACTTCTTTTACTGGACTGAAGACGATAACAATGGCAAAATTGGGGATGGTAATTTTTTTAAAATTAAAGTTAAATAAAATTCTAGATAAATAAACATTGAAGGTCAAAATTGTATAAAAAAATTTCATGAGCCATGGGTAATTAAAACATAATGGACTAGAGAGAAAAATTAGAGACTAAAATTTCAAATTTTATAAAATTTAGAGACTAATTTTAGAATTATGCCAGTTTTATATAACGAAGTGGTACTACAGATCTTTGAAAATTCCACATATTTTGTTAATGAATTTTAATAGTTAGTTAAATTTTATTCAAATCTATAAAATAACGAATGAAATTAATTATGAAGGAGTAAAAGTTACATAATTTTGTGATTTTTCATAAATTGAGATAATAATAATAAATTATACAAAGAAATACGCTAAAAATGTTTTTGATCTATAGGTTCGTTAAAGAAATTGACTAAACATTTTTAATAGAATATCTTTTTTTAATCACATTTTTTTACTTATACAAATTTTAAAATCAGTTTTAGTATCAAAACTAGTTTTAACGGCACAAAAGTTTAAACTTAATGTAAACTTATAATAAAAATTGTTAAGATATGAGAGATTTTACTAATAAAATTTAGACTGATCCAAAAGACATTAGAATTTTTTATATGTGGTGTGAATACTAGAGTAGGAATTACAAATATATTATTTGATGTTTTTTTTGATTGAATTGGATTTTGAAACCCAACCTTGGCTAAAGCTTTAGTATATATTTCATTAAATCAATTTAATTATTTTGTACTATTTTAGAATTATTTTATAATCAATAAAATTACTAAGACACTAAGGATTTTATTAATAAATTTTAGACTTGTCACTAAAACATTAGAGCTTGTTAAATGTGATGTGAAGGTTGGAGTAAAAATTAAAAGTATATTATTTAGTGTTTTTGCATTGAATTGGATCTTGAAACCCAATTCTGATGAAATATTTACTATATATTTCATTAATTCAATTTAATTATTTTCTACAATTTTAGAATTTTTATAATCAATACTTTTTTATTAGGTCACTTAGTCTTTTAGTGAATAAACATAATTTTCCTGAACAACACAAGTGTATCTAGGAAACAATATATGGGAACAATATATAGACTTATTTATATTATTACTTATCCAATTTGATATCCTAGTCAATTTGTAAGAACTATTATTTTTTACTTTCATTTTTGCAACCAACAATTAATATTTTTGTTATTATGTTTTTAAGTTTTTAGGCCATATGATTGAAAAGGAAGTTATGTTTTTAAGCTATATTTTGGATCTATCAGAAAGAAATAATACCGAAATCTCTTACTCACTTCATTGGAAATTCTTACATGTAAAATATGTTGTGCATTTAATGAAGATGTTGAATCGGTAAGAAGAGTTCACAATGAAGCTTGATTACAATGGAAACATATGTGTCTCATGGGTTTGAAAAGATGCTTTTGTAAACATATTATATACAGCAGGCAAATTTTTTTAGTGTTGTATTACGAAGTTAGACACCGTGACTCTTTTTTTAATCTTAATTGAAGTTATAATCAGTGTAATTCTTTTTATTATAAGCAATGATTATATTAATAAAATGAAATCCATCTTACATTTACGCACCAAGGATTTGTGGTCCAAGAGATACAAAAGGAATAAGGTATTTAGGGTTTATCCAGTCCAATGTGCAGATTATCCCCACAAAGAAGATAATAAATATATTAAAAGAGCTATGACAACAACGTACATTAAATACTTTGACGCGTTTTGCATACAATATGCCTAGTACAAAACCTAATACTGTAAACCTATATATAAGCGAAATGAGAACCAAAGCTGGATTAATTTATCACGTTTTGTGGTGATGAATGAACAAACAGTATGAAAATTTAAATGGCTGGAGGAGGATGATGATGACGACGATGCCGTAAAAAGAAAGAAAAAGTAATTGCTAGCTGAACAAGGAAAGATACAAAATTAGAAGAAACTCTCATCCCAGACATAATTCCATTGTATTATTTTGGAGGCTGGATCCACATTTGTATACCAGCCCTGTTCGTATTCACGCAATTTATAATGTATATTAATTATAGTTATTCGAGCTTTGGGTGAAATTTCCAATAGAAGATAACGACAACTACTAATGATGAAGTGGTAGGTGTTCTTCAGTATATAAGGCAACATAGGATTATTATAGTAATGATAATGGAAGACATTGTCGCCTAAAGAAAGAAAACTGATAAGGTATTTAGACTTTTATATATATTCACCACAAATATATATTTCCATTGATTAATAAGCACTAACATAAAAAAGTTATGGGAAGAAAAAAAAAGAAAAAACTTCTAGGCACCCCTACATTCTACCTAAAGACATAGAACAAAGAATGATCCTGGCCATCCCAGTTTGTGTGTGTTCAATGCTAAAACCCAAACCCCATTAATATACAGCTTCTGCTTCACAGTTACCAACCCTAAATTTCCCATCTTTTTCAGCTTTCTGTGAAATTTCATGTAGAAAAGTAGGTCAATAAAGATAATATAGGAAAACACGTTTTGGTAGTAAAAATGAACTTAAAAAATAACTTGCTTTTGTTTTTAACTTTTGCATCATCATGTTATAACATGAATTATTTATCAACTTTTTTTAAGAATCTCATAAAATTAATCTCTTGTAATTTTTTTCTTATCTATCCATACTTTTTTTATCACATGCAAAATTTCCAGTTATTTTACTTTGAAGAGTTTGAATCCAAATTCAGTTGAAGAAAAAACAAATATGTTAATTATAAAATGAAAGTTCGAAGTAATGTTATTATAAAAGCTATCATTAGAAACCTTTTATTTGAAGGTATGAACGAAATAAAAGAACATGCAAAATGGATTAGATATTTTGAAGCCGCGTTCTAATCTTAACCTCCTATTGTCCTCGGAGAAAATCAATTTTTGCTACTTTATTTAAGAATTTGTAAGTCAGAATGTTAATATGATGATTACTCTGTTAGCAGTTTATTAAGCGGCTAATTTTATTATTCCTGAATTAGCTTCAAAAACCGTATAGTTCTTATTAAAAAAATCACTAACTAATTAATAATTTTCTTAATGATTAACTAAACTTGTAAATTAAACAGACAAAATATATTTATTGACTCGGTGATTAGCTCAATATTAATTAAAATCTCATTATGAAATCTCACATTTATTGCATTATTACAGTTTGGAAGTTGGTGTGAGTTTAATATTCAAGACAGTTAACTTAAATTCCACTATCAAATCATGAGTTCACTGTTGAATAAAATTGAGAAAATGAAACAATAAATATTAAAAAAAGAGACATTTATATAGCAGTTATTAATATTAAATCCTATAAACATTCTGATATTTATTAGCTTACTCAATATAGGCTTAAGTAAATTTGATATGATATTAATCAATTTAGGATTACATAAAACTTTTTATTGATTTTTTTTTTTGTTAAAATATAATACCCCATATTTTTATAAGTTATGTTTTTTTTTCGTTTTCTACCATTTATATTTATTGTTTAATTACGAGTGTTTTTTAATTTTATAAGCTTAATTATAATCTTTTCCTTATATTTTACAATTTTTACTTTTTTTCCTATTTTTTTTCCAAACTTTTATTTTTTAATTTCTAATTATTTATAGATATTGGTTTCTTTTATTTGTTACTTCTTTTACTGTATTGAAGAAGATAATAATTGAAAAATTGGGGATGGTAATTTTTTTTAAAATTAAAACTAAATAAAGTTCTAGATAATTAAACATTGAAGATCAAAATTGCATAAAAAAATTTCATGAGCCAAGGTCATGGGAAATTAAATCATAATGGACTAGACTAATAGAGAGAAAAAATAGAGACTCTAATATTGCAAATTTTATAAAATTGAGAGACAAAACTTAGAAATAAACCAATTTTATGTAACGAAATCGTACTTCAGACTTTTTCAAATTCCACATATTTTTTTAATAACTAGCTTTCGTTAAAAAAAATATTGACTATATACTTTTAATAGAATTTCTTTTTTGATCCCATTTTTTAAATTCCAAACCTTAACATAATCTGCAACCTCAGGAAAAAATATCTCATATGTTCCACTCTCTTCAAATAGCCTCCTCTTCTTTCACTTTTTCATCATTTCTCTTCTCAATATCATATCCAAATTTCATTTTCTCTTCAAAGAGATATTGTCATTAGAGTTATTGTAGAGAGCTTTACAAAATCCACCATTTGTATCTCCATAAATCCGATTAAGTCTAGTTTTACCTTGTTTGTGAAATATATATATATATATATATATATATATATATATATATATATATATATATATATATATTTTGTAACATCCCAATAATAAACTATATAGGATGATTAATATCATAATATGACAAAACAGTTTAAAGGATGTAAATATAATTATAAGCTTTACAGTCATACTAAATTTGACTCTAAATTTAGAACTTTACTTACAAAAGATATAAAGTTTCCCAAAATATGGAACAATCTAAGAGATCCTAAGAACTAGGCAGCTGCATCATCCTTCTCCAATGCTTGCTCCAGAGGTATCCCATCTACCTCTGCTCACATCCAATTTGGATGATCATTGCAAGAGGAAGAACACAGACATACAACACAGACAAGAAACAAACAGTAAGGGTAAGCTAGATTTCCAAAAAAAGAATACCAGTTAAACAAATCTAAACTATAATCACCAGAAACAAATAAGTAAACCAATCATAGAAGACAATTTTATTAGATTATGTTAGACTTAGACTCGTCCGGACTTGGAATGAATATCGAGCTATGGCAGGTTATGCACTTATGGTGGCCTCTACTGCTTTGCAAAGCCAATTGCTATGGGTTCCACCCTACCACCACAAGGTTAGTCCGTTATCACTCACCTTGACCCATTAAAATGGAGACAACCAAGGCTAGGACCTCTTACTACTCTCACCACATGACATATTTTTCTCTAAGTGAGATTGAATAGTCATTAGAGTGTTAAGGAAAACCCCCAAGATTGAGCTACCTATATTCATTTCAATACTTAACATAATATCACTCATATCTTGACCCATAAATGGAGACACCCAAGACTGAGCTTCCTATATTCATTCTCAACATTAACAATGATCTCACCTAGAGATCTTGATTTGATTCTCAAAGTCCATGATTCATACCACCAATCTTGTTTCATTTCACCAATCTCATCCAATTCATCATACAATCTCATTCAGAAGCATTTTTAGATTATATATATAGCTCAAATTAATACCATATATCATCAATCAAACAAAACAGACCCAGAAGAACTAATAAACAACCTAATATCCTTAAACTCAGACTTAGACAAAGAAAATGACACTTAAACCATCACCAACAGTTCCGGAAAGGTAAAAAACCTCCAGAACGACCTAAAGAACGTCCAGAAATGATACCCGGAACCCCTAGAACCACTCAAAATTGTCCTGGATGATTTCCTGACAACAATAATCGATTATTACATATGATAATCGATTATTTACATATGATAATCGATTATTACATGTGATAATCGATTATCTACGAGAACTTTGAAGAAAATATGACTTTCTGACTAGAATAATCGATTATCAAGTGAGATAATCGATTATTCTTATCAGTATTTGACAGTAACCTTATTTTTCTGGTTTTGATGCATCTGAGACACTTTGATGAGTTTTTAACACTCCCAAATTGATCTATACGATGAATTGAACTTGTCTAAAGGTTTCTACCTATTCCTAACACTAATCTCTAGTGGTTATGCAGGGAATTAGGATCAAATTATGCCAATTCATTCACTTATGAACCCAAATTGAATCTTACCATTTAGAAACTATTTCAGACCATTTTGGTACTCCTAATAAGTCACAATTGACTTAACTAATTGACCCCAATAGCCTAAACCAAAGCCTAAACTATAATTCTCAAATTCACTACTCCAGTTCCCTAATTTGGCCCAAACTCTAAGATTAACTAAACTATTTGCCCAGAAATCTGCATAAGCTAAACTATCCCTCTCAAACACTTAAATTCACATCATGCGCAGGTTCATGACAGTTCTTAATTCATAACTTATCAGACCACATAATTCATATGACATAAACACATATTCCAGCACATACATTCTTTAATTCATTCAACAGCCACACAGTATCCTACACAATTCACACATACAATCAAATCGGAGTAACTCTTTCATTATTTAATACAAGCAAGTTAAGTTCTACAATCTAGAAAGAAAATCTAACTTCCCTTACCTGGGAATTTTGCACAACATGGTTCAAAGTTTCGCTCTAGATGTCCTGACACTCACAGAATCTGCCCTCAATCCTAAAGATCACAAAAGAGTGATCAGAATAGCTTTTTAAAGCTGGAATTTGAAAAGAGATAGGAGAGAGGAACTCAATAACACATGCAATTCAGTAGATTGCATGTTCTATAGTTGAAACAGTGAAGGAAAGAGAGAAATGTCTTACCCCTTTTCAGAATCAGAATGAAATTGGTGCAGCTCTGGAAATTCTTGGCTTCCAAATGGGTCAGGTAACTACAAGATGGAGATTAAGTGGATCAGTGTGGCAAATTGGGTGAGCATGCAAGAGAGAGGAGGAAGAAAGCGTAAGAGGGAGATGCTGGCTTAACTCAGAAAAGAGGAAGTGGTCTAAAAATATGGTTTTTTGTATAAAATAGTATTAAATTTGGTTTTAAATTTTATTTTATTTTATATTTTTTTTTCCTTATTCTGAAGCCAAGTGTCCCCTTCCAATTTGCTGACCAATTTCTCAGTCTTTACATATATATATATATATATATATATATATATATATATATATATATATATATATATATATTTATTGATGGTTAGTAATTAGTTTAGGTTGAAGTGCAACAATAAAATAACTGATTTAAGTATAATGTATTATATTTAATTCGTTAATTCGTTAATGTAAGATAGTTTTTTTGCAATTTAGCTTACTTGTACATTGTTTATGGATTTCTCTCTTATGTGTTCTTTTTGCTATCATCATCATTTATTAGTGTGAGCAAACAAGAAAATAAACGTGGATCTACATAAAGAAAGGTATAAATATGCGACTATCTAATCCTTTGATTAACATTTTTGAACTTTATTACCTTTTGAAAAACACTGTAAATCTTACAAAGTCTTTATAGTCTCCTTGATCTATATATGGATCCACTTTTATTTCACTTTATCTTTTAGAATAACTCTAAGTATAATTTTATAATGCATGGATGGTCTGTTTTGAATTATTAAATGTGATGTTTTATTTTAATAGAAATGCTTTATTAAAAATGAGATGTTCCAAATTTTATTATTAACATTCACAAAGTTATTTTATTGGCACATTACTTTAAATCATAAAAATAATTGAAGGTCAGTATTAAGAGTGAACTTTTATTCTATTGGGTCTCTTGAGAAGGTCGTTCACCATGGAGATACAATACCAATAAGATCTGAATTCAACCATATAAGGGATTGACACCACTCTCTATCCAAAACCTTAAGACAATGAATTAATGGATCTTCTACCCTTATATAGTGTTTTACTTTCTCATTTCTATCTAATATATGGAACTTAGACTCACTTGGATTTCCAACCTATTCCAGCATTGATTGTTTGTGTTTCCTTGTCTGCTTTGATGGATTTGTACGTGCACCTTTGAAAAAAAAAAAAAAAGAAGTCAGGAGATATATATTTTATGAATTTTTGGAAAAAGGATATACAATTTTGAAGGGAAATTCAGGAGGTTTTCCAAGTTTTCAGATTAATTTGATTCAAAGGAAAATTAGAATTTTAGTACGAGCAATCTTTGTGTGAGATAAATAATTTTATGTTTAAAATTTATGATAAATAAATATTTTAAAAATAAAAAAATATTATAATTATATTTGTATTATATTATTTTTTTAATGTATAAGTTATTTTTTAAATTTATAATAAGTAGTCTATATCATCAAAGAAGGATATTTTAATTATTGACTATTTTTTTAAAAAAAATTGAATTAAAATAAAAATAAAGTTTGGTATTTTTTTCATTCTCTTTTGGTATTTTTTTTTTCATTCTCTCCCATCTTTTTTTCTCTTAATATTTGAGAAGTTCTTAAAGGAGATGTATTGTAATTTCTTTTATTGGTATCAATTTCTATTTTTATTTATTGTCAGTATTTTTTTTCTCATCTTTACTTTAATTGTTTGTTGTTGTGTAGTTAATATGATACCAAACATAGATGTATGAAAAAACATGGTATAGAAAAAACTCAATTGATAATTATTATCAAACATATGAAAAACATCATTTTTCTGTGAATCATTATCAATCAATAGATTATAAGGAAATTATGTTATACTGGGACAATATAAATTCAAGTTTTTCTTTTATTCTCATTTTGTTTATCAACTTTTACTGTATTAGGTTTTATGTTATAAATAACAATGTGTATGACCAAGAAAAGATTTACCGAGGATGTTATTGGCAATTATAGATTATAAGGAAATTAAAACCTTTTTATTATTCATTTTATTTTTACTGGGATTTTAGCAATCAATTACCAAAAGTATGGTTAGGAATTGGATGATTATTCATAATAATTTTGTGCATTCCTTCTTCCAATAATTGAAAGAATTAAATATGAGAGTGTATTTACATTTTACGTTCATAAAAAATAAAAATAAGAATATATTAAAATATTAGATATTATAATGATTATTGAAATACATAGTTATTATTTCAAAATAATTATAAAATAATTTTCTTAATTTACTATTATAATATTTTAATTACAATGTAATTGATGGCAACTTACTGTAGTAGATTTTTATAAATAAAAGAATTAGCATAAAAGATAATATGAGAATTAAAAAATAGTCTAAGGGTAGTAGTGTTTTTTAAAGAAAATATTGTAAAATTTTAGAAATAGAAAGAAACTTTAATACAAAATAGAAAAAACTTTGATGTTTGACATATTCTGATACGTAATTATTTAAGCCAATAAACATATTAAAAAAATATTTAACAAGATTTATTAAATTTCTTCATTATCCTACATCTATTATTAAAGCAATTACATATTAGTGTCGAGAGTTTGGTATTATTATTATTATTATTATTATTATTATTTATTTATTTATTTCTTTATGATGAAATATTATGTTATTATTATATATTTGAGTAAATATTATTTCAAATAACATATATTTGTAATCTACTCGTAGATCCTATAAATACAACTATATAAGAAAGAGACACTTAATACTCACTTTTAATATCTCATATGCACATTGGTAGATCATAAACTTTTTTAATTACTCAAACGTCGAAAGAAAATCTCTATGACTAGCAAGTTTTATTCCAACTAATAAAGAACTTAAGTCAGTGTTATCATCTTATCATCTATTCCCAGATCCAATTTCAAAATATCCGTGAAAAAGTTCTTCAATCCAAAACAGTAATCACGTAATTTATAATGTTATATTAATTATACTTAGTCGACCTTTCGGTGAAAACTTATTTTTTTTTAAAAGGTGAAAAGTATAAAAATATTTTGAAATATAACTTTATATATTATATAAAACGTATATGCCTCTTTGATGTTCACTACAAGATTAAAGACGTATATATCTCTGAGAATTTCATATTATATTTTGAAACATATTTGTTCTCCCAGCAGTCACTCAAATAAATATTTTGGTGGTGTGATTTATAGAGAAAACCTAATATCCTTTTCCCAACAAAGAAGATTATTATATATTAAAAGGGTGCAACTACACAAACCCATCAGTAAAAAACTATGGTCAACCATGGGGTTTAACAGGTGGATTACTCGTAGGTGAAGGAGGTGACCTTGGCATGGCACCTAATTTTCTCACTTTCAGATCTGCAAATCAAGATCACAGCACGTTATAAACTTTTTAAGATATTAGAAGTGAATTTTAGACCTAACTCAATCCCACAAAACCGGTTTGTAAGGTGAGGTCTGCACACCACTTATATATTATAAATCGACCTTATCTCTAGATTACGTGGGACTTCGAACAAGTTAAACATCCAATATTCCATAATTAGATATGCACTGTTTAATGTATTAAACGTATATGTGGTTGAATTTCTCAGTGATCATCATTATAGATTTTCTTTTTGAAAAAAAAAATGAGATGATTGAATGACAGAGACATACCTGCTCTTACTGGAGTTAATTGCATGAACAAGGTGAAGGTGATTATGAGGAAAATACAAAAAGATAAAGAGAGAGAAGAAAGAGTGGTCCTAGCCATCCTCAGTTTATGTTCGTTTTATTGCTATCCAAACCCAATTTATATAAATTCAACTTCTTCTTCATAGTCACCAAACCTAAATTTTTTCTTCTCTTTGGACTTTTCCAATGAAATTTCCCATAAAAAACTTGGTTAATAATGATAACAAAGGGAACGCGTTTTGGTTAAAAAAATCAACAGAAAAAATAACTAGCTTTTGTTTTTAATTTTTGAATCATCGTATTTACAATATGAACTACTTATCAGTTTTTTTTAAGAACCTAAAACTAATCACTAGTAGTATTATTTTTTCTTATCTAATCACTTGTAAAATTTCAACTATATTTTACTTAGCAGAGCTTGAATCCCAATTTACTTAAAAAAACGAATATTTTAATATAACCGCTTCTAATTGAAGAATTGTCTAAAATGACGAACCAGAAAAAGCTATTATAAATGGAAACTTGGTGGTAATATTACATATATAGCTGTCCTTGGATAAGACAAATTTTTGCTACTTTAAGAATGCGTAAAATGTTAATATGACTCTCAAGTGTTGAATATAAGAAAAGTAAACAGTATATACTATAAAAACAGATTTATACAACTTGATTCGAAACTCGACACTTATTGGTATTAAATCCCTTAAATATTCATATTTCTTTTACATCACTCAATATAGGCTTAAATAACATTTCATATGATTAATCAATTTAAGAATACATTTTTATTGTGTTTTTTTTTGTTCAAAATATAATTGCCCATATTTTATAAGTTATGTTTTATTGCTTTTTATACCATTTATATTCATTTGTTTAATTACGACTGCTTTTTAATTTTATAAGCTTAACTGTATTCCTTTCCTTAGGTTTTACAAGATTTTTTTTTTCTAATTCTTTTTTCACAATTTTAATTCTTTAATTTTTAATTTTTAATAATATTGGTTTCTTTTATTTGTAACTTCTTTTACTGGACTGAAGACGATAACAATTGCAAAATTGGGGATGGTAAATTTTTTAAAATTAAAGTTAAATAAGATTCTAGTTAAATAAACATTGAAGGTCAAAATTGCGTAAGAAAGTTTCATGAGCCAAGGATAATTAAAACAAAATGGACTAGAGAGAAAAATTAGAGACTAAAATTTCAAATTTTATAAAATGGTTTAATCATTCTCATACTCCCTATTTTCGGTGATTTTTTTCAATTAGGTCCCTCATTTTTTCTTTTTGTCAATTAGGTCCCTATTTTTGAAAAATTGAAACAATTAGGTCACTGTCCTTAGTTCCGTACTAACACCGTTAAAAAGGGTGACACGTGTCACCTCGTGATTTTTTTTGAATTTTTTTAAATATATTTTTAATTATTTTTATTTTTAATTTTTTAATTAATTTATTTATTTTTTAAAAAAATGCCACATGTCAAGTTGATGTTGAGCCACGTGGCAATGACAATGTGAGGTGGCACTGACAGTGCCACGTGTCACTATCAGACCACGTGTCGTTAGATTTGTCTCAATTTGGTCCCTATATTTTTAATTTGTCTCAATTTGGTCCCTGTATTCTTATTTTGTCTTAATTTAGTCCTATTTTTTAAAAAACTAAAAAAAAAAATTTCTCTCCAAGTTCAAACAAAATTATACAAAAATTAATTTTTACAAAGAAATTTATACAAATTAATTTTTTTATTAGAAAAATACAAAAATTACAAATTAACATATGACACATTTTTATTTATATAATAGTAAAGAAATCATTTAACCTAAATAATATGAATGAGTAACCTATAAAAGATAACATCTCAATAATAAATATTTTTTTAAAGGTAATCTACACAAGTATAGTCTCAATACTTCCTCAACAATTCATAAAAAGTTTCTAGAGTTAAATATTTCGATTTGAAATACATCATTACTAATAATTTGCTTAACAGAAACAAATTTAAAGACAAAAATTTGGAAAATGTACATACTGTATTTTATTTGGGAAGGAACAAATTTTTTTAAATTTTTAAAAATATTAGGACTAAATTAAGACAAAATAAAAATACAAGGACCAAATTGGAAAAAAATAAAAACACAGGGACCAAATTGAAACAAACGCAATGACATGTGGTTTTACAGTGACACGTGGCACTGTCAATGCCACCTCACACTGTCATTGCTACGTGGCACAATGTCAACTTGACACGTGGCAATTTTTTTTAAAAGAAAAAAAAAATAATTAAAAATATATTTAAAAAATTTAAAAAATCCTGAGGTGACACGTGTCACCCTTTTTAACTGTGTTAGTATGGAACTAACGACAGTGACCTAATTGCTTCAATTTTTCAAAAATAGGGACCCAATTGAGAAAAAGATTAAATGAGAGACCTAACCGAAAAAAATCACCGAAAATAGAACGAAATCGTACTTCAGATCTTTGAAAATTCCACCTATTTTATTAATGAATTTTAATAATTAGTTAAATTTTATTCAAATCTGTAAAATAAAGAATGAAATTCATTATGAAGGAGTAAAAGTTACAAAATTTTGTGATTTTTCATAAATTGAGAAGATAATAAAAAATTATATCAAAAATACGCTAAAAATGTTTTTCTCTTTTATCTATAGGTTCGTTAAAGAAATTGACTAAATATTTTTAATAGAATATCTTTTTTTAATCATATTTTTTTACTTACAAATTTTAAATTCCAAACCTTAAAATCATTTTTAGTATAGCATTATCAAAGCTAGTTTTAACGGCACACAAAACATAAAAACAAAGGTCAAGTATTAAGTGTGAACCCAAATTCATTCATTGGTTGTCTGTCTTTGAAATTCCTATAATAATACTACCAATCACGATGACAAAGTTTTGCTACTTTAAGAATGTGTAAAACGTTAATATTGCTCTCAAGTGTTGAATATAAGAAAGTAAACAGTATATATTACAAAAGCACATTTATACAAGTTGATTCGAAACTTGACTCTAATTGGTAACAAAGAATAAGAAGTGATAGAATGTTCTAAACAATAAAACTTACTTATTTTAATAGGGTTAAATATGTTTTTAGTCTCTATACTTTGGGACGATTTTGGTTTTAGTCCATTTTCAAACTAAGGTACAATTTAGTCCTTCAACTTTAAAAAACTCTGGTTTTAGTCCTTTTTACCAAATTTTTTTAACTTTATTCGCTGTTTCAAACGCGTTTCTTAGTTAACATTGAAGCAAAAATGTGTCAAACAGTGTAAACAATTCAAATGCTATAATGAAATGTGCTTGAAACAACAAATAAAGTTAAAAAAATTTGGTAAAAATGACTAAAACCAGAGTTTTCTAAAGTTGAAGGACTAAATTGTACCTTAGTTTGAAAATGGACTAAAACCAAACTCGCCCCAAAGTATAGGGACTAAAAACATATTTAACCCATTTTAATATTAAAATTGAGACATATAAATACAATTTTAATTAGTACAGAAACAATATTTAACTTTATGCAGTTAACGTCGAAAGAAAATCCATAGTAAAATGAAAGTTTTGTAAATAAAACGATATTATAAAAGTTGGTTAAATGGCTCCCGACGTCAAATAAGGTATAGAGAGGGCCAGATGTCAAATAATTTGCATACAGGATTGAAAAGCCATTATTTTATTGTTTTTAGATGTCGGCTACAAGCCCCCATCGTCTAATTGCAATTAGACGTCAGCTTTCCCGCTCCTTAGACGTAAAAAATGTTCAAAAATATCTCATTTGGACGCCAATATTATTATTTTTTTGGCACTTAGACAATGACCCTCCTTTCCACAGACGTCAAAAAAGTTTGAAATTACCTCATTTTGGATGTCAATATGAATTTCTATTTACCACTTGGACGTTAGCTGGGAAGGAGGGTTGACGATTTAGAGCTATTTTTGTGTTAGTGTTAACTAGTTTTATTATCTAAAAGAACTTGCACTAACTGGAGTAAGCTGTGCAAAGAAAGAAAATGCGATTGCTAACAGAAGAAGGAATCATACAAAATTAGAAGAAACTCTGATCCCAGCCATATATATTCAAGTTTATTTTGAAGGCTGAAACCAGATTTGTGTAATGCTTTATTCGTAATCAGGCACTTTATAATGGATCTTCAGGCTGTCGGTGAAACTTCCAATAGATGATATGAATGAGGAAGTGGTAGGTGTTCTTCACTATATTATGCAACATAATATTAATAATAATAATGGAAGGAAAACATGCACCCACTTGTCCCCTAAAGCTATAAAAAAGGAATAAGGCATTTAGGCAATAACACAAAAAAGGACTTCTAGCCACCCTTACACATTGTACCTAAGACCAAATTCAAACCAATAACTTTGTAGTCTTGGAAACCCTCCAATATTCTTCATCATTACTCTGCCCTCGTTCTCCTCCAAATTGCATGTCTCACGTTTTTTTTTTTTTAATTATCATCACCATCCCAAAGATTCTAAAAACTAGTTTGAATATGAAATATATGAAGATTGATTTTATCAAAAGATGACAGTTTTTCGAGCTTTGCTATACCTACTGTGGTTGTTGCCATTCTCAAGTTAAAAATGCGCTTCATCACTTCTAAAACATGCTTCAAAAAAATTATATATATAAATAACATAAAGGGAATATCCTATGGAATTTATTGAATTTATGGAATTAGAGAAATAATATCTTCTTTATGAATGCCAAATTTGATTTAGAAGTGTACAATATATCATTTAGAAGAATGCGGATTCAAATAACTCAATATTATATGAAATCTCTGAATTAATATATAGATGCTATAGTGTAAAGTATTTGTTCTTTCTGCAGTTATAGATTCGGGAGAAAGATGAATTCAACCGTTTAAAGGGTCCAACTATATATGTGTTAATTATGTTAATTCCAGTTTAATTAAATTTTAAAAATCTGCTCTCCGCAAATCAGCAATCCATCTTCAAACACTTACTCATTCTTTACGTTTTAATTTCTAACATTTATCTTATTATAGTAGTTTAATTTGTTTTCTTCTTTTCTTAGTTTTAGTTTTATGATCACCATAATTTATTATCTTTTTTAAAAATTAAAAACATTTTGCCATCGATTATTTTTTATTTTTATAATGTTATTCATTTAATTATTATGAAATCCTACTTATGTTTATATATGTAATATTGTTCAATGTTATGATATTTTTCTTCGTCATGCTAAGTTGATTTCATAATTTATTATTTGATTCTTGATTTTCAATTGAAAACATTTTATAAATATTTTTGGGATCAAAATAATCCAATATCTCTAAACAATATCGTTGAAATTATTAGTTGAACCAAACTCAAGAAAAAAATTATATTTGAACATATAGTTTGAGAAATAATTTGTTTAAGTAGAACCTCAAAATTTCATGATGTGAGGAGTTAATTTAGATTAACTTTTGAGATATAATATCCATTGCGTAATAGAAATCATATCGAGAATATTAAGATAATATATTAATGAGATAGGTCGTTAATTTTTTTTATTAGTATAATATTTCATCATAATTTAAAAAGAGATATTTGAAATTTTTAAACTTGAATATTATTTTACTTTTATAATTTTTTAAAACTATTTTTAACTTTATCGACTTTTTCTTATTAAAATTTGTAAAATTAATAGATATTTTAGTTGTCATGAAACTTGATTGGTACGTAATATTTTATAATTTACTATTTCTCTAATTATTATTTGAGACTTTGATTTGGAATTTATATATTTATAATTTGTTAAAAATATTTTATATTAAAAAAATGAGAATACCTTATTTTAATATTAAATATTTCACTAGTAAAAAATCGATCTTTTATTGCGCACATTATGCCGCGGTTCAATAGAAACCGAAGCATAATATTGCGCGGTGCATTTTTGAAATTATATCGACAGTATAGGCCGCGGTTCTACGGGGAACCGCGGCCTATTCCCTCTGCAAAATTCTGACATTCCCCAAAAGCAGGACTGAAAAAAAATTACAGGGGAATATACCGCGGTTCTGATTCAGATCTGACTTGTCGAGAAGTCAGAAATTTGCAGGAAAAAAATTCAGAGGAATATACCGCGGTTCTGAGGGAACCGCGTTATATTCCCCCTGCAAAAAAAAATCAGGAAAAGTAGTTCTGAAAAAAAAAATTCAGGGGAATATACCGCGGTTTTGAGGGGAACCGCGGTATATCCCCCTGCAAAAAAAATAATCAGAAAAAGCAGTTCTGGAAAAAACATTCAGGGGAATATACCGCGGTTCTGACCTGCAAAAAAAAAATCAGGAAAAGCAGTTCTGGAAAAATAATTCAGGGGAATATACCGCGGTTCTGAGGGGAACCGCGGTAGATTCCCTTGCAATTTTTTTTCAAATCTAACTTTTCGAGAAGTCAGAAATTTGCAGGAAAAAAATTCAGGGGAATATACCACGGTTCTGAGGGGAACCGCGGTCTATTTCCCCTGCGAAATTTTAAATTTTGAATATTTAAGGGAATAGGCCGCGGTGAACCGCCAAACCGCGGCATAAAGTTTGAAAAAATTTTCAAAAATGTCATTTCAGATGTATTTTGAATTTTTTTTCAAGAGAATAGGCCTCGGTTAAGTGGTGAACCGCGGTCTATTCCCTTGCTTAGGTTACAAAAATAAAAGACACAGGAACAGTGTCATCATCTTCCTTCTTCTTCACGCGCAAACAGTTTCAGAGCCTCCTTCGTCACGCGATCCTCTGCTTCCATTTTCAATCATTTTTCATCGTTTAAACCCATTTTTGTTCGGTGTCGTGGCCATTGTCAATGTTGGGAAAGAGTTTTAACCGATCAAAATCATTCGAAACGTCTTTTTATTGGTTTTTTCGATTCTTCCCCTTAGAGATAAATTGCGTTTTAATGTTTGTTTTTATTTCTAAAACGAATACTTGTTTGTATATTTTTACAGGTTTGAATTTTTTAGAGTCGAATTTTCTAGCGTTTTGATCGCGGGTTGTTCATTGTTATTGGCTTTTCACACTATCAGGTTCTTATATTAATGTTTAAATTTTACTTTTATTAGATTGTATAATTTTGTATGATTGAATATGTGATTGAATGATCATATAATTTTGTATCCTTGGATTTTGTATGATTGTATAACTTTATCATAGTATGATTTTTTATTTTAAAGTTAGAATATTTACGTATGGATCGAAATTGGATGTAAATATCGATTATTGTGTTCAATCTGCGTTGAATCTGCGTTGATATGCAGGTCTGTTTTTGTGATACTGGATATCACAAAAACAAACCTGCTGTTGAAAAAAATTTCAGGAGAATAGGTTGCGGTTCTGGCCAAAACCGCGGTAGAAAGTTAGACGATTTCTTTTTTTAAGAAAAAAAGGAATATGCCGCGGTTCCAGCAGGTCTATTACCGCGGTTGGAACCGCGGCCAAAAGGTTAGTCAATTTTTTTTTTAAAAAAAATGAGTTTTGACCGCGGTTCAATAAAGAACCGCTGTTATATCCCCAGGTTATTACCGCGGTTGGAACCGCGGCCTGAAGTCCCAGACTTTTTACCTCGCCCGTATATGCCGCGGTTCTAAAACCGCGACGTATAATAAAAAATAACCGCGGTCGTTTCCCTTCGCTGCACTAGTGTTTAATAATATTATGTTTCATTTGTTGTATTTAATTTATTTTAAAATAATTAGTTGATATTTAAACAGTAAAATATGAAACTATGTTAATATAATTAATATCCAATGGAGATGAGAAAAAATCTTATAATAAAATTAAGTAACATTAAGTATTTCGAAATTAAATAATTATACTTTTAATTGAACGAGGAGGAATTACAACAATATTGTTATCAAAGATAGGAAAAGTATATACTAAATAGTGTCACTAGTAGAAAAATGTTGTTTAACGTCGGTTACTTTTAACGTCACTTACACAACAGACGTCTATAAGAGTGACGTCCATGGGACGTTGGAAATCCTCCAACTGACGTCCATATAAACGTCGGTTAACGATACCCACCGACGTCCATATAGACGTCTACTTATACCCACACCGACATCTAATTTCTCTATATAGACGTCCACCTATGCATAACACCGACGTTTACATGAATATATAGAGGTTTAAAATGACACTGACCGACGTCTATGTTCCTTATAGACGTCGGACTTGGCACTAACCGACGTCTCACAAAGGCGTTGTGTTTTAGTGCAGTTTTGATCCAGACTTTTGATAGCATTGCAACACTCTCCTCTCGCTAGTTTCCCCATAAAAAAAGCTTGCGTCTTTTAAATCTTCTATGACATTTCAACTCAAAACCGAACCTGGGTCCATGACTATTTCCCATTATTCAACCGCAAAAGAAAAAAATTACGGTGACACGAGAACTAAACAAGGACCCAAGTTCCATTTTGGGTCGAGAAGCCATAGAAAACTCAAAAGATCGCCACTCTTCTTGTGAGGAAACTAGCAAAGGGAGAATGTTGTACTATGTTACCCAAAGAGAGGATCAAAACTGCACTAAAACACAACACAAAGAAAGCAAATTTTAATCAGTTCAACCACAAGATAATAGATGAAAGACTAAATAAAGTTTAAACTGTAAGCATAAAAAAAAACCACGCACCTGGGATGCAAAAGAGAAAAAGGAGAAGAGGAAGACGAGAAACAACAATAGAATGCCGAAAAGAGAGAAAAAGAAGAGGTGTGGCAAGAGAAAAAGGAGAAGAGGAAGACGATCGATATCAGAAACTGAATGTCATGAAGAGTTGCGGTGTATTTAAAATGGAATTGGGCGTCGGTTATTTTCAAGAAACCGACGTCTATAGACGTCGATTATCCTACTAAAGTGACGTCCAAGTGAACATTTAAAATTGACTTTTTGAATACCCATTAGACGTCGGTGTCTGTTAGGGGAACCGACGTCTAGAGAGCTGAACCGATTGACGTTTGATATCCTGTTAGGGATGTTCATGACTGTTGGTATGAGGCTTCGACGTCTATAATAACATACATGTCGGGGCCCTAAATAGTCAACGTCTCAGGCCCTCGAGTTTTGTAAACATAATTATTACAGGTATAATAGACGTCGCGTAGCCCGAAAAGCCGACGTCAACATTGAAGATTTTTTGTCTTTCCCGCCTACCAGACATGCCTTAGACGTCAGATTTGGACTACGAGACGTCTAAGCGCCTGAGAATTAGGTGAAAAGCATTAAATGCAGCTCAGTAGACGTCGGGGTGCTACAGTACTGACGTCTTGAAATTAATAGACATCAGTTTTTGGAGAAAGCCGACGTCTAATTTACCAAGCTATTTACGATAATACCACCGTCCGCTCCTATACGTCGGATTACACGCAAATCAACATTTTATGGGTGACATTAAACAGCATTTTTGTACTAGTGTATGTTTTCTCCTTTGAATGTTTGGAATGAAAAGTATACATTAAAGTGGATAGTGTATAAAATAAAGCAGTGAAAGAAATGATAGGAAGAAAGTAGATGAAGGAGAATAGATGGATGGATAGTAATGAAAGATAATAAACCAACTTCTGCTTCATATCATATTTCATATAAATTTATTATATTTATTTATTATAAAAATAAAAATAAACAAATAAAAATAAATTTATTATTAAGTTTATTATATTAAATTTATTATAATAAATATTTGTTTAAGTAAATTTATTATATTAAACAAAAATAAATTTATAATGAAATATAATTTTTTTTTAATTTTTAATTAGAGAATTACAATAATTATAATTATAAATTATTTAATTAAAATAATTTAATAAAAAATTTAATTTAATTATAAAAATAATTGAAACCATAAATTTTATTTATTTCATAATATAAAAAACTTTAATTATTAATTATACATAATTTAAAATATTTTATATACATTTAAATACATTATTTAAATATTATAAATTAATTTAAATAATAAAAAAATTAAAAAGTGAAAGTGTGTGGAGGTGCACGACTTCAACACAAGAAGTCGTCAACCCCTTACGTTTTTAATTATTTTGTTTTTATTAATTTAAATAGTTTATATTTAATATTTTTATTAATTAAATACTTTATAATGAAATTTTTTTATTAATTAATTATAATTTCCAAAAAAGTCTATAATAAAAAAAATTGAAAAAACTAAATTGTAATGAAATATAATTTTTTTTCAACTTTTAATAACATAATTACAATAGTAATGAATTATTTAATTAAAATTATTTTATAAAATATTTAATTTAATTACAAAAATAATTAGAATGTAAAATTTATTTATTTAATACTATTAAAAAAATTTAATTATTAATTATTTATAATTTTAATTATTTTAAACATATTTAAAAACATTGTTTATAAATTATAAATGGTTTTAATTAATAAAAAAATGAAAAAATAAATGAAGTAAAAACGTGAGGGGATGCACGAATTTAATAACAAAAGTTGTTAACCCAATACGATTTTTTTTTTGTTTGAAGTGGCTTGGTAATCGATTATAAGCATCTGGTAATTGATTTCCATGCCTTAAAGTTATTTTTAGGGTGCACAACTTTATCACTGTGCATATGTCTTTAGGGTTTTTTGGGTAGATGTTGTGGAGGTGTGTTAGTGAGCTTGAAGAACTTCAATCAATGTGAGTGAAGCTAATTCCTTGCTCTTACATGTTTGATAATTGTGAATTATCGAAATTGGAGTATAGGATTTTCAATTTTATGAAATTAATATTTGATAATTTGAGGAGTAAATAAATAAAAAGTTTACAACATCAATTAAAAAAAGAGTATTCTGTTATCTACCGTGAACAGTTTCCTAAGTCAAATGTATATTTAAAGGTTCCTAATTTACCATTTATATATTATCAAGAAATCAAATTCATTCAGCAGGCAACTTGAGGTTTTAGTGTTTGTATTTTTGCTAGAAAGTAACACTTGTCTTTATTAATAATTTTCTAGGAGAAATTGAATTGAAAGTTATTCAAGTAACATTGACTCACATGTATATTTAAACCCTCTGACCAGATAATCCCCACACTGAGTTTGTTTTCAATAACAATAACAAGATATATATAAGCACAAAATGAAAATTTAAATGGCTGGAGGAGAAAGATCAGGTGGTTATATGCTGAGATGGATTACTCGCAGGTGAAGGAGGTTTCCTTGGCATGTCACCCAATTTTCTCACTTTAAAATCTGCAAATCAAGATCACAGCACGTTAACTATAAAGTTTTCAAGATACATAATATGCTTCTACTGTTATTTTTTCACTTTAATTCATCATCATCTACCAAACACTATAATGAGAGATAGTGATCTTACAATTGTAAACACATTTTATTCATATGTGTTTGCATATTTGAAAGAGGTAAGTACACAAACCTGCACCAACTGGAGTAAGCTGTGCAAAGAAAGAAAATGCCATTGCTAACAGAACAAGGAAAGATATAAACTTAGAAGAAACTCTGATCCCAGCCATATTCAAGTGTATTTTGAAGGCCGAAACCAGATATGTGTGATGCTTGTTCGTAATGACGCAATTTATAATGGATCTTAATTATTTATTTGTGTGTGTTTAATATATAACTTCTGCTTCACAGCCACCAAACCAAAATTTGGCATACTTTTGAGCTTTCAGTGAAATTTCCCATAGCAAACGAGCTCAATAAAGATAATAAAGGGAACACGTTCTGGTAGAAAAATGAACAGAAACCTGTTATTTGAAACTATGAAATATCTAAAGTAGCAAAAATTGAATTTCGGCAAGGACAATAGGAAGTTAAGCTTAGAACGCGGCTTCAAAAATCTTTTCTTTCTTTCGTACCTTCAAATAACACGTTTCTGTTAATAGCTTTTATAATAACATTACTTCGAACTTTTTTCTCCAAGTGAATTTGGATTAAAGCTCTTTGAAGTAAAATATAATTGGAAATTTTGCATGTGATAAAAAAAGTATGGATAGATAAGAAAAAAATTACAAGAGATTAATTTTATTAGATTCTTAAAAAAAGTTGATAAATAATTCATATTACAATATGATGATGCAAAAGTTAAAAGCAAAAGCAAGTTACTTTTTCTTTTCATTTTTGCTACCAAAACGTGTTCCCTTTATTATCTTTATTGACCTAGTTTTCCTCGTGAAATTTCACTGGAAGCTAAAAAATATGCCAAATTTAGGTTTGGTGACTCTGAAGGAGAAGTTGTATATTAATAGGGTTTGGGGATGGCTCGGACCACTCTTTCTTCTCTCTCTTTATCTTTTTTTATTTCTCATAATCATTTTCACTTTCTTCATCCAACTAATTCCAGCAAGACCATGTTTGTCTCTGTCTTTCAATCATCCAAAACTTTACAAAAAATATTTAAATAATAAATATAGACAATTCTTAAAATATAAATAAAAATAAATATTACGTCGATTTTATAAGATTAAATTAAATTTTAAGTTTACTTTTTAATAATATAATATCACATCGAATGTGTAAAAGTATGTTTTCTAAAAATTGTGATGATATGAATTTGCAGATATTGGTGCCATGGCAAGTCCACCTCCTCCACCCGATACTGGCGGGAAAATAATTCCTGGAACATAGGAATTCCTGAAACATTACAACAAATCATAAGGGCTTCAAGTTTTCTTTTCTTCTCATTTTCTTTATCAACTTTTACTGTATTAGGTTTTATGTTATAAATAACAATCTGTATGACCAAGAAAAGATTTACCCGTGGATGTTATGAACGATTATAGATTATAAGGAAATGAAAACCTCTTTATTGTTGATTTTATTTTTACTGGGATTTTAGCAATCAATTACCAAAAGTATGGTTAGGAATTGGATACTTATTCATAATAATTTTGTGCGTTCCATCTTTCAATAATTGAAATAATTGAATATGAGTATGTAATTACTTTTTACGTTAATAAAAAATATATTAAAAGATTAGATATTATAATGATTATTGAAATACATAGTTATTATTTCAAAATAATTATAAAATAATTTTAATTGTAATGTAATTGATGATAAATATTATTTACTGTAGGTAAATTTTTAAAAGTAAAAAAAATTAACATAAAATATAATATGAGAAACTATAAAAAAAATAGTCTAAGAGTAGTAGTATTTTTTTAAAAGAAAATTTATTATATTTTAATGATATAAAGAAATTCTGATCTAAAATTAGAAGAAACTCTATCGCAAATATATTTTTATCTGGTAATGTGAGTGATTGAGAAAAGGGAGAAAACAAAAGTTTTAGAGAAAAGCAAAACATGTGAATATGAATGAATTAATTGAGTGTAAGTGTGTTTACAGCGGAAGAAAAATTATATATATAAAGGAAAAATAGAAATAACAAGCTGACACTATAATTAAAAGCTACCCAACACTCTTCTGTGGTATGGTAGACAACATCTTCAGCAATAATGGAAGAAGAGATATGTGTAGATCTCTATCACCCTCCCTCAAGATGAACATGTATATTATGCATATTTAGGTTGGAAGTAAAAGTGTTAAAAGGGGAAGGATAAAGAGACTTGGTAAAAACACATGGAGAAGACACATGGAGAAGTTTGATGAGACCATCTTGAAGCTTTTGTCTAGTAACGTGACAGTCTATGTCTATATGTTTGGTTCTCTCATGAAAGGTGGGATTCTTAGCAATGTGAATAGCAGAATTGTTGTCGCAATAGACGGAGTAAGGAGTCGGACATGGTATATGCAGATCCTTTAAAAGATATTGCAGCCATTGCAGTTCACAAGTTAGAGAAGCTAAGGACCTGTATTCGGCTTCAGAAGAAGATTTGGAAACGGTGGTTTGTTTCTTTGACTTCCAAGAAATAAGAGAAGTTCCAAGAAAAACACAGAAACCAGATATGAACCTTCTAGTGGTGGCACAAGTAGCCCAGTCAGAATCAGAGTATGCATGTATGCGGAAGGAATTATCAGCAGCATATAGTAAACCAGAACTAGGAGCATTCTTCAAATATCTAATGATCCTCATGGCTTGTTGCATATGAGGTTGGCAAGGAGTTGAAACAAATTGGCTAAGTTGTTGGACGGCAAAAGCAACGTCGGGCCACATATTGGTGAGATATAGTAATCGTCCAATAAGACGCCGATAAGAAGAAGGATCTGTGAGAGGGATACCTTCATCAGCATGAAGTTTGACAGAAGGATCAGTAGGTGTTGGAGCAGGTTTACATCCTAACATGCCAGCTTCAGAAATTAATTCAAGACAATATTTTCTTTGATTGATACATATTCCAGCTTGAGATCTAGCAATTTCGAATACCATAAAATATTTGAGATCTCCAAGATTTTTTATGTGAAACTTGCTGTGGAGATGATCTTTGACAGTAGTGATCTCAGACAAGTTATTTCTAGAAAGGAGGATATCATCAACATATACCATAATAATGGTTATAGTAGAGGGAGAATGCTTGATGAATAAAGAGTGGTCAGCAGATCTTTGTGTATACTCGATGGAAAGTAATTCTGATGTGAGTTTGTGATTCCAATTTCTGTTGGCTTGTTTTAAACCATAAAGAGACTTTTGAAGCTTGTAAACAAGATCAGGAGTAGACGGATAGAGACCAGGGGGAGGCTTCATGTATATGTCTTCAGTCAAATCACCATGAAGAAAAGCATTGTCAACATCTAACTGATGAAGAAACCATTTGTTGATGGCAGCAAGAGCAAGAACAAGACAAACAGTGGTGATTTTAACTACAGGAGAAAAGGTTTCATAGTAATCCAATCCTTCAGTTTGAGTGAAGCCTCTTGCTACTAAACAAGCTTTATATCTATCAATAGAGCTATCTGTTTTATGCTTGATACGATATACCCAACGACAGCTGATGGGTTTCTTACCAGCGAGAGATTTACCAAAGTCCATGTGTGGTTTCTTTCAAGGGCAGAAAGTTCAGAATTCATAGCTTGCTGCCAACATTCAAACTTGTTGGCCTCTTTAAAAGACGATGGTTCAACTTGTGCAGAAATATTATGACAAAAAGAAGAATAATGATCTAAATATTTAGGTCTACTTTTGTGTCTAAGAGAAACTCTTTGTTCAACCGTAGGAATAAGGATACTATCAGAATTATGATTAGAGGTGTTACTAGGTGGATAATTTGGGGCAGTGGAAATAGGTGTCATATTTGGAAAATAAAAAAGAATAACATCATAAATATCATCATGTGTAGGAGAGGAAGGTGAAGTTGAAGAAGTTTGATATGGAAAAATATTTTCATGAAAAATGACATTTCGTGAAACAATAGTAGAATGTGAATGCAAATCATACAACACAAATCCTTTGGTTCCAGATTTGTATCCAAGAAAAATACATTTGTTGCTTCTGGAATAAGGTTTTGTGCGTCCTGCAGTAACAGAGCTGGAGTATGATAAGCATCCAAAAACTTTCAGATTTGAAAAATCAGGTTTGATGGAATAAACTAGTTCATAAGGAGATTTATTTTGAAGAAAAGGTGTTGGCAGTCTATTAATAATATGAATGGCATGTTTTATAGCATAAGACCAAAAATGTTAGGAACTTTAGATTGAAAGAGAAGAGAGTGACAAACATTGAGAATGTGTTAATGCTTCCTTTCAACAATACCATTTTGTTGGGGAGTAGCAACACAAGTAGTTTCATGAAAAATGCCTTTAATGGAATAAAAATCATGAAGAAATTCTTTTCCATTGTCAGATCTTATAACTTTAAGTTTACAAGAAAACTAGTTTTCAGTTAAAACAATGAAGCTTTGAAGTAAAGATTTAACATTAGATTTGTGTTTCAAAAGAATAAGCCATGTAAAACGGCTATAGTCATCAACAACAGTAAAAAAATATTTATATCCATCAATGGAAGTGATAGAAAGAGGGCCCCAAATATCAACATGAATAAGATGAAAGAAACAAGGATATTTAGTTTTACTAACCGAAAATTGAAGACGTTTTTGTTTAGAAAAAGCACAAGCATCACAAGCATCAATTGATTGAAAAGAAATATCAGAATATTGAGAAGCTATTGTGTGTAAAATTTTATTTGAAGGATGTCCAAGTTCCATGTGCCATAAATTACAAGAATCACTAGAATTGTTATGAAAAGCAGAAGGAAGGACTCTGAAGTGCTTATGGTATTATTACTAAGAAGATAAAAGAGTCCTTGGTATTTCTTGGCTACTCCAATCGTCTGGTAAGTATCCATCTGCACAATGAGACAACTATTTTGATGAAAGACAACAAAATAAGTATTGGAATGTAACAGTTTAGAAATAGAAATAAGATGAACAGAGAAATTGGGAACAAATAGAGTATTTTGCAAAATCAAATTGCCTAAAATGACAGCCCCAGAGAATGCAGCAGTAACAAAACTTTGATTTGGTAAGCGTATAGAAATAGGAGTAATAGGTTGTAAAGATTTAAAAAGAAATTTTGAAGAGCATATAGGATCAGTAGCTTCATTATCTATAATCCAAGAAGAAAAATTGGGTTTAGAAAAAGAACCTGATGACTGTGGAGTACATTTATTTACGTTGGCCACCCTAGGAGTAGGAGGTTGAGACTGTTTCAACAAACCGAGAATAGTGTCATACTGTTCTTGAGTAAAATTGCATTGGATTTGGGTTCTATCAGCAGTGGAGTCATTGGGGGTTAGTGAAACACCATCAGTCAGGTGGGCAGAAGGATTGAAGGGAGCAAAATCTGGTTTGATGCTGGGTTTATAACCTTGAGGGAGGCCATATTTGATCCAGCAATTGTCAGAGGTGTGATTGGTTCTTTTGCAATGATCGTAGTATTTGGCACGACCAGCAAATTTTGTGGTACGTCCTCGTCCACGACCAGAAAACGCACCACGAGAGGTATTAAAAGTCTTGTTTTAAGGGGCCTGGAAATTGACGTTTGTCATGGAATCTTGTGGAATTTGTGAGGAAGAATGATGAAATTCCCGTTCTTGTTGAAGGACCAAAGAGAAGGTTTTAGGGAGAGCCCACATAGGTTCCATTAGGATAATTTGAGAACGGACTTGGGAAAATTCATCATTTAAGCCACGAAGAAATTTGATGACAGAGTTGCGTTCTTGTTGAATCTTGGTCAATAAGCCATAAGTGCAAGGAGATTTACAGGTGCAGACAAGAATAGTCTTATACAAAGAAAGTTCTTTCCAGATTATTTGAAGACAAGTATAATACTGAGAAACAGTAGAATCACCTTGTTTGCAAGATTGGAGAGCTTCTTGGAGATCAGCAATGCGGAACTTATCGCCGTGAGAAAAACGTTGGAAGAGATTGTTCCAAATCTCGTACGCAGAATCCATCCACATAACAGATTGTTTAATGGGTAGAGTCATGGAACGCGTCAGCCATGAAATCACCATTTTGTTGCATCTTTTCTAGGCTTTATGAAGATCATCATCAGGAGGAGGGCAAGAAATGGTACCAAGAACGAATTTGTCTTTATTCTTGGTTTCAAGAGCGACAAGCATGTCGTGCCTCCATTGTTGATAATTGATGTCGGAGAGAGGCGGATTGACAAGAATGAGGGTTGGGTTTTCACCAGGATGAATAAACATAGGATGGGCAGAATTAGTGAGATGATCGGTGTCGGAGGATGAGGAAGCCATGAGAAGATAACAAAGTAGAAGATGAAAAAAAGGGGCAAAGGAAGAACCCTAATTATTTTCTTTCTTCTTGAGAAAAGGGAGAAAACAAAAGTTCCAGAAAAAAAGCAAAACATGTGAATGAATGAATTAATTGAGTGTAAGTGTGTTTACAGCAGAAACAAAAATTATATATATAAAGGAAAAATAGAAATAACAAACTGACACTACAACTAAAAGTTATTCAACTCAACACTCTTCAGTTATACGATAGACAACATCTTTGACAATAATGAAAGAAGAGATCTCTGTATATCTCTATCAGGTAAGAAATGAATTACTCCTTTTCGACCAATAAAGAAATTTATTTCAACCAACAAGAATTTTTAAGTCAATGCTAACATCTTGTTTAAAATCTTGGTAAAGGAGTTTGACATTCCAAAGCGGTAAATCATGTAATTTATAATCATATTATACTTATTCTTCGAGCTTTCGACGAAATTTCCAATAGATGATAACGACAACTACTGATAATGAAGTGGTAGGTGTTCCCACAAACGTATATTCCCAGTGATTAAGCACTAACATAAAATGGTAAGGGAAGAAAAAAAACTTCTAGGCACCCCTACATTCTACCTAAAAGATCACAAAATCTTCTCATCTGTCACTACAAATTGACTTCAGAAAAATATAGCAACAGTCAAAATATAATATTATTATAGTTGGGTAATTTGGCTCAACCACAGGTTAATTTTTTTAAGATGGAAAGTATAAAGATACTTTTAAATTTGACTTTTGTATTATATAAAACGTGTATGTCTATTTGATGTTCACTACAAGATTAATAAATAAAAATATTTGTTTTAATGTCATATTACAGTTTATTTATTAAAATGATGTAGATTTTTTAAAAATTACAAGTTTGGTTAGGTCATATGAGGAAATATGACTTTGAATTGAAGTCATGGGGAAGAAAACTTTCATTTGAAATAAATTTTTTTATTTTATTTTATTTGAATTCATAGCACATATATATGAGTTTAGATGAGTTAAATATTTTTTATTTTTTTTTTAAAATGGTGTATGGAAACACGTTCGTCATTTGTACTTCGAGCCATAATCTGTCAGGCTTTGATTTCATGAGCAAAAATGTATATCGTCAAGGTTATTGTTTTATAGTAGTTACAATCATATTCTTTATAAGAAAACTCTCTTTCAACCATAGAGCATGCATCCTTCTATACAAAAATTGTGTTCCCAAACACAACTTTATAAAAACCGAAAAAATAAATTCAACTTGAAGTTAATTTAAATTGTAGATTAATTTAGAATGTAGTTAAAAGTTTAATAACTAATGTTAAAAATTAAGATTAATTTTGATTCTTCACAAATCAATTATATATTTTTATTTATAAAAATATATAATGACTCCAAAAATGAAGATTATAACAAGTATTTAAAAAGATTGTAACAGCAATATGCAGATTATCATAATGTTATGGGGAAAAGTTGGATTTAATGACTCAAAAAATGAAGATGGGTTTTACTCGGTCTTTCGTCCAATTTGTACATCTTTTGAGTGATTTTGTTCAGGTTCTCATTCTTCTATCTCTGAGAATTTCATATTATATTTTGATACATATGTTGGTGGTGAGATTTATAGAGAAAACCTAATATCTTTTTCCCAACAAAGAAGATTATTATATATTAAAGAGGTGCAACTACGCAAACCCATCAGTTAAAAACTACAGTCAACAAAATACTCCACAAGATGGATTACGCGCAGGTGAAGGAGGTAACCTTGGAATGACACCCAATTTTCTCACTTTAAGATCTGCAAATCAAGATCACAGCACGTTGTAAACTTTTCAAGATACATAATATGCTTCTTACTGCAACAAAATTTACGTTTACTTTACGTGGTAAACACTTACATGAACTAATTTTAATTCATCATCTACCTAACACTAATGACAGGGCTAGTGATATTACAATTCTAAAGACATGTTATTCATATGTGTTTGCGTATTTGAAAGAGGTTAGTACACAAACCTGCAGTAACTGGAGTAAGCTGTGCAAACAAAGAAAATGCCATTGCTAACAGAACAAGGAAAAAGGATACAAAATTAGAAGAAACTCTGATCCCAGCCATAGTATTCCAGTGAACTTTGAAGGCTGAAACCATATTTGTGTGATGCTTGTTCGTAATCACGCACTTTATAATGGGTTGAGCTTTCGTTGAAACTTCCAATACATGATAGGAATGAGGAAGTGGTAGGTCTTCTTCACTATATTATGCAACATAATAATATTAATAATAATAATAATGGAAGGAAGACATGCCACCACTTGTCCCCTAAAGCTATAAAAGCAATATGGTATTTAGGCAATAACAAAAAAAGGACTTCTAGTTACCCTTATACATTGTACCTGAGACCAAATTGTTTAACCCTTGGAAACCCTCATATAACAACAGGTATGACCGAGTAAAAAACCCTTCAATATTCTTTAAAAAATTATTTTTAACAATTTTTTCTTGACAACTTTTTTTATGATCGTTTATGTGATAGTTTATGATTTGTTCGTTTCAAATATACGAATCAATAAAATAGTGACACATAATCTATTGTTAAAAAATTATTAAAAAAAAATTGTTAAAATATCATGGTGCATATATCATTACTTTGCCCTCGTTCTCTCCAAATTTCATGTATTATGTTTTTTTTTTAATTATCATCACCATCCAAAGATTCTAAGAAGTAGTTTGAATATGAAATATATTAAGATTGATTTTATCAAAAGATGACAGTTTTTCGAGCTTTGCTATACTTACTGTGATTGTTGCCATTCTCAAACTTAAAAATGCGCTTCATCACTTCTAACAAATGCTTCAAAAAAATTATATATATAAATAACATAAAGGGAATATGCTATGGAGGAGACGTCGATTGCTTTCATGTGGAATTTATGGAATTAGAGAAATAATATCTTCTATAGGAATGTCAAATTTGTTGATTTAAAAGAAATTTTTAGTATGACTCAATTAAAAGTGTGAGCATGTATATGCATAAAAACACATGTAAATTTCTCATTTTTGGATTGGTGTATGTATTCCATATAATGTATCATTATAAGATATGAATTTTATAAAAACCAAATTGTAAAATGTAAGGCTAATAAGTGAGAACAAAGGGAAGAGTGCATTTGATATTTATGAGAAAATTTGATTTAGGGAGGGCGCAAGAATTAGAGAACTTAAAATGATACAAAAAGTGTAGGCGCAGAACTTGATTATAATATAGATCACTTAGAAGAATGTGGAATCAAATAACTCAATATTATATGAAATCTCTGAATTAACATCTAGATGTTACAGTGTAAAGTATTTGCTCTATCTGCAGTTATAGATTCGGGAGAAAGATGAATCACTAATACAACTTTTGCAGAAAATAGTTCGCGGAAAGAAAAGTGAAAGCTTGAGAAGAAGGAAGCAATGTTATTGCACCGTATGAATGTTTGATCAATCACAGACTGAAGAGTTCGTTATATTCCAATTTATCAACCCAGCTGGATTGATTAATCGTGGATCGAATTAATTAGTACGGACTATTCTAAAATATTAATTTTAAAACTGATCAACTTAAAATAAAATATAATTATTTACATTTGGATCTTAATTAGATTAATATTAATTAAAAATTCACTCAAAAACCTACACATAGATGCTTTTGAGGTAGGGAGTGTTAGGAAACTACATAAAATTTCCATAGTCAAATTCGTGAAAGAGGGATTTAAATGCAGAATAATAGCTATTGACCTTTTACTGAAAAGAAAAAATACATTTCACACTCTCACAAACCCAAAGTTCAAATTACACCCAAGAATTTATCTTATAGAGATTTTTCTTATACTGGGATTTTTCTTTCTAAGGAGAAATTGCTCTCTCTTTGGAATGTGTATAGTGTTCACCTTACTGCTATTTATAGAAGCTTTAAGCAATATGAATGCATGCTAAATTTCAATCATCATCACTGGCCTATGTCTTAGGCCATTCCATTTTTCCACCTAACTTAAGGATTTTGCCTTTTCCTATGGGGTGGCATAATGTAACAATCTCCTACTTGAAGACTAACCATGCATCAATCTTTTTTGGTATATATGTTATTCTAACAGACAAACCGAACAACTTCAGCACAACTTCAGTTTGTCAGCATTCACCACCTTTGTCAATATGTTTGCTGGGTTCTTATTTCATAAATCCTTCCTTAATGTTAGTACCTCATCCTTAAGCAAAGATCTGATGAAGTGATAACGGAGATTAATGTGATTTTTTTGGAGTGAAATGTTGAATTCTTAGCTAGATGTATTGCACTCTATCATTGTGCAAAACAATGTTTTCTTGGATGAAGCCTAACTTTGAAGCCATATCAATTCTTTGCTAGCTATTGTTAGTGTTACATACTCAATCTCTATAGTAGATAAAGCAACACTTTTTGTATCTGTGACATCCAACTAATAGTTGTAGTTCCAACAGTAAATATGTAATCGATGATACTTCTTCGATGATCAATTTCTCATGCAAAGTCTACATTTACATAGTCCTGTACTTTTAATTCACCTTTACTAAAGTGTAAACACTTCTCCTTAGTGTCTTGTAGATATCTCAAAATCCATTTCACAACTTCTCAATGAACTTTACTTGGATTTGACATAAATTGGTTACAACTCCCACTGCATGGCCAATGTTTGGTCTTATGGATGCCATTGTGTACACCAAACTTCCAATGGCTGAAGCATAGAAATCTTAGCCATCAATTATTTTTCTTCCTTTGTCTTAGGGGATTGGTCCATTGATAGACAAAAATACTAGCCAAAGGTGTGCTAATAGGTTTGACATTGTCCATGTTGAATCTTTGCAAAACATAGTTGTTGTACTCTGCCTGAGATAACTACAAAGTTCCCTTTTCCTTATCTATCTCGATTTGCATTCCAAGAATCTTCTTCGTTGGTCTCAAATCTTTCATGTCAAATTCTTTTGACAACTGCTTCTTCAAGTTTTTGATCTCGATCTTATCTAGACCTTCTACTAACATATCATCGACACAAAGTAGAAAAATTATATAACTGGAGTTGTACCTCTTGAAGTAACAACAATGGTCAGCATTGCACTTATTAAAACCTTTCTTATGCATATCAAACTTCTTATACCACTGTCTTGGAACCTATTTTAGGCTATAGAGGCTCTTCTTCAATATGCAGACCATATTTCCTTTCCCTTTCTCTAAGAAACCTTCAAGTTGATGCATTTAGATTTCTTTATCCAAATCTCCGTGAAGAAATGTAATCTTCACATCTAATTTCTCTAATTAGAGCACTTCACAGATAACAATACTTAATACGGACTAGATAGTATTGAGCTTCACAACTGAAGCAAATATCCTAAGTATAATAAATTCTTTTTTTTTTATTAGAACCCTTTTACAATTAGTCAAGCTTTATATCTCTTAGAGTGAAGAGCAGGATTTTGTCAAGAGTGAAGAGCAGGATTGATGAAGAAAAAGAAAATCAGAGCTCTTAATATTAGTTTCTGAAGTCAATAATCAAATAGAAGTCCACCTCCTCCACCCAAGCCTGAGGAGCAAATAGCTCTTGGTCATTCTGCTCCTCCATCCAGGAATTCCTGAAATATTACAACAAATCATAAGGGCTTCAAGTTTTCTTTTATTCTCATTTCGTTTATCAACGTTTACTGTATTAGGTTTTATGTTATAAATAACAATCTGTATGAGCAAGAAAAGATTTACAGTGAATGTTATGGAAATATATATATATATATATATATATATATATATATATATATATATATATATATATATATATATATATATATATATATATATATATATATATATATATATATATTATAAGGAAATTAAAACCTTTTTATTATTGATTTTATTTTTACTGGGATTTTAGCAATCAATTACCAAAACTATGGTTAGGAATTGGATGATTATTCATAATAATTTTTGTGCATTCCTTCTTCCAATAATTGAAAGAATTAAATATGAGAATGTATTTACTTTTAACGTTAATAAAAAAAATATATTAAAATAAAGATTATTGAAATACATAGTTATTATTTCAAAATAATTATAAAACAACTTTTTTAACACTCTATTATAATATTTTAATTACAATGTAATTGATGATAATTTACTGTAATAGATTTTTATAAATAAAAGAATTAGCATAAAAGATAATATGAGAATTAAAAAAATAGTCTAAGAGTAGTAGTGATTTTTAAAGAAAATATTATAATATTTTAATGATACAAAGAAACTTAATTACAAAATTAGAAATAACTTTAATGTTAAACATATTCTAATATATTTTTGTTTCACCTATATTAAAAATATGATTTAACAAGGTTTATTAAATTTCTTCACTATTTTACATCTATTAAAGCAATTGTATATTATAATTAATTTTGAGAATTTGATATTATTATTATTTACGATGAAATATTGTTATTATTATATATTTGAAGTACATATTATTTTAAATAATATAAATTATAATTTATGTAGATCTTATAAATATAATTAATATCTTATAAGAAAAATACAATTAATATTCACTTAATATCTCATACGTACAATTGATAGATGATAAACTTTTTACTTAAGTCGAAGGTAAATCCCTATGACTAGCAAGAAATTTTATTCCAACTAATAAAAGAACTTTTCAAAGTCATTGTTATCATCTATTCCCAGATTTAATTTCAAAATATCTGTGAAAAAGTTCCACAATCCAAAACAGTAATCACGTAATTTATAATGTATACTAATTATACTTAGTCGACCTTTCGGTGAAATTTCCAATAAATGATAACGACAACTACTAATGATGAAATGGTAGATGTTCTTCAGTATATTAGGCAACATAGCATTATTATAGTAATGATAATGGAATACATTGTCGCCTAAAGATAGAAAACTGATAAGGTCTTTAGACTTTTATATATGCACCAGAAATGTTCACTAGACGACTTAAACAATTCAAATCGTGATTTTAACATTTTTAATAAATAAAAATATTTGTTAATAATAAATAAAAACATTTTCTAATTTTTTTTTTGGATCAAAATAATCCAATATCTCTAAACAAAATCTTTAAAATTATTAGTTGAACCAAACTCAAGGAAAAAAATTATATTTGTAAAATTAGTAGATATTTTAGTTGTCATGAAACTTTATTGGTGAGTAATATTTTATAATTATTTTATTTTTATCTAATTATTATTTGAAATTTATATATTTATAATTTTTTTAAAATATTTGATATTAAAAAAATGAAAATACCTTATTTTAATATTAAATATTTAACAATATCATGTTTTATTTGTTGTACTTAATATTTTTTTAAATAACGGTAAAATATGAAGCTATACATCCAATGGAGATGAGGATAAATCTTACAATAAAATTAAATAACATAATTATACTTTTAATTGAACGAAGAGGAAGTACGAGAACATATTGTTATCAAAGGTAGGAAAAGTATACACTAAATAGTGTGTTTCCTCCTTTGAATGTTTGGAATGAAAAGTATACATTAAAGTGGATAGTGTATAAAATAAAGCAGTGAAAGAAATGATAGAAAGAAAGTAGATGAAGGAGAATAGATGGATGGTTAGTAATGAATGATAATAAAACAACTTCTGCTTCATAGTCACCAAATTTTCCATCTTTTTGAGCTTTCTGTGAAATTTCCCGTAGAAAACTAGGTCAATAAAGATAATAATGGGAAGAAGTCTTGGTAGCAAAAATGAACTTAAAAAATAACTTGCTTTTCTTTTTAACTTTTGCATCATCATACCATAATATGAATTATTTATGAACTTTTTTAAGGATCTAATAAATTATATCACATGCAAAAGTTTCCAATTATATTTTACTTCAAAGAGCTTGAATCCAAATTCACATTAAGAAAACACAAATACGATAATCTGAAAAGGCTATTATAAAAGGAAAGTTCGAGGTATAATTTTATTATAAAAGCTGTTAGCGAAAGGAAAAGACCATGCAAAATGGATTAGATATTTTGAAGCAGCGTTCTAACCTTAACCTCCTATTTCTATAAGTTATATGTTTTATTTCTTTTTCTACTATTTATATTCACTTGTTCAATTACGAGTGGTTTTTAATTTTATAAGCTTAATTATAATTTTTTTTCCTTAGATTTTAAAATTTTTACTTTTTTATCCTAAATTATTTTTTCACAGTTTTTCTTTTTAATTTATAATTATTTATAAATATTGGTTTCTTTTATTTCTAACTTCTTTTACTATATTGAAGAAGATAATAATTGAAATATTGGGAATGGTATTTCTTGGCAATTTAGCTTACACTCAGCATTGTTTGTGGGTTTCTATTGTGTGTTCAATTATCATCATTTATTGGTATAAACATATGAGAAAATAGGTGTTGATCTATCTCAAGAAGAAAATGATTGTACATCTATCTAGTCCTTTGATTAACATTTTTGGGTTTTATTGCCTTTTGAAAAACTTTGTAGTTTTTATGAAGTCCCTATAGTCTCTTTATGTGTATATACAGCTACTTTTGTTTCAGTTTATCTTTTAGAATGACTTTAAGGATGATTCTATAATATATGGATTATCTATTTTGAATTATTAAATATGTGATGCTTTTATTTTAATAACAATGCTTTATTAAAAAATGGGATGTTCCGAATTTTATTATTAACATTGACAAAGTTATTTTATGGAACATTACTTAAAACCATAAAAAATAATTGAAGGAGTGAACCCTAATTTCATCATTGATTTTTGTGTTTAACTGTCTCTTTTGAAGGATTAGTACAGGCACTTTTGGAATATTTTAAATCAAGAGATATATATTTTTATAAATTTTTTAAAGAAATACAATTTAGAAGGGGAAATTAAAGAGGTTTTCCAAGTTTTCAGATTAATTTGATTCGAAGGGAAATCAGAATTTTAGTACGAGCAATTTTAGTATGAGATAAATAATTTTGTGTTTAAAATTTATGATAAATAAATATTTTAAGAATACAATTTATATTTGTAATAAATTATTTTTGAATGTATAAGTTATTTTTTAAATTTATAATTAGTAGTCTATAACATCATAGAAGGATATTTTAATTATTGACAATATTTTAAAAAAAAATAAATTAAAATAAAAATAAAGTTTGGTATTTTTTTCCTTCTCTTTTATCTTTTCTTCTCTTAATATTTTAGAAGTTCCTTTTAATGTAAAAGGAGAAATGTTGTAATTTCTTTAATTAATATAAATTTCTATTTTTATTTATTTTTTATATTTTTTATTTTTATTTTAGTTGTGTGTGCTTGAATGGTTTATATATTCAACATAAATGTATTAAAAAACATGATATAGAAAAAACCCAATTGATAATTATGTCTACTTGTTACTACAATTTATTATCAATTGTCCCATTTGCTCTTTCTCCTCTTACTTTCTAAAGAGCTTATCTCCATTAAAAGAGCAATGGCAAATAAACAAGCATGAAAAGAACGAAAAATATCTGAGGAGTAAATAAATAAAAAGTTTCAACATCAATTTAAAAAAGAGTATTTTGTTATCTATCATGGACAGTTTCCTAAGTCAAATGTATATTTAAAGGTTCATAATTTAACATTTTTTTATTATCAAGAAATCAAATTCATTCAGCAGGCAACTTGAGGTTTTTGTGTTTGTATTTTTGCTAGAAAGTAACTATCACTTCTCTTTATTAATAATTTTCAAGGAGAAATTTAATTGAAAGTTATTCAAGTAACATTGACTGACATTCATATACCATGATTCTATGAAGCAATGCTTGAACATTAACTTCGTTTCTGCTTTCAACATGGCTCAGACCAGTCTTTGTTCAAGATCTTTACCTTTTCTTCTTCTGCTAATCATCTTTCTTTCTTTCTCTGCAGTCCATGTTCCAGTAACTACTGCAGGTAAGTCTATATCTGATTCAAACATTCAAACATAGAAACATATAGATGTTGAAGATTGTGACTATATGAATTTTCAGATCTGAAAATGAGAAAGCTTGGTGCCATGGCAAGTTCACCTCCTTCACCAAAGCTTGGCAAACCACAAATGCCTGGTAGTCAACCTTCTACTCCTCCATTCATGTTGCTTAATCCCTGACCTATTACAACATATCATAACCTTCAAGCTTTCTTTGATTCTCATTTTGTCTTGTTTATCAATGTTTGTCGTATTAGGTTTTATGATATATATGTATATGACCTGATGTTAATTTATAAGCATATATATATATATATATGTGCAATTATAGATTATAAGTTAAAAGTTGTTTTAATATAGTAATTTTTCATTACTTCAAGGAATCTGTATAAGATCTGTTGAATTTATAACAGGTTTCTCTAGTTTATTATTCAGGATTAATTTGTACTTCCACAAACCTAGCCTGATAAATTTTGCATAGTATTACTTCTTTTAATAAATTAAGATCCGTAAAAGAATTACTGTATAAACCTTTTTTTTATATGATGATAAAATAATTATGTTTATATAATAAAAGCAAACTTATTAGAAAAATAGAAGGACTCATGTATTAAAGTAGTTAATTTTTATTTTATTTCAGAGCGGCAGATTAAACGAAAAAAATAAAGTTTTTGTTTTAATATTACCATGGAACTTGTCACTTTTTCAAATCAACATACAGAGGCTATATTAAACTTGTAAAATTAACAATCATTTATTTTATTTAAAAGTGTCAAGTTGATTAAAATTTAACTAAAAATAGAAATCTTAAGAAATAAATTAAATATGTTTTATAAAAAAATATTCTTTAATCTTTTATAAATAAAATACGAGAGGTATTGTCATTTTATTAAATTTATAAAAAAGATAAATGTTTTCCATTTGTAACTATGAAAATAATATATAAAAATAAAGATCATAATTAAATACGTGTTTTAAAAACAAATATTAATTAAGTTTTACTTTTTTTTTACGCTGAGTAGTGTTCAAGAAAAATCTTTTTTTTTTTGGAAAAATTTGATTCAGATTTTATTATTTATCTATATCTATATATAAAAGAAGTTTCTATTTTGTCTGTATAAAAAACATTTCATTTTCTTTTTGTATATAAATATTTGTTTTTCATCTTTACGTTTTAAACAATTGTTGGGTTAAACTAAAATAATTATTTTTCCATTTTTACTTTTTAAGTGGCCGTTGTCTAAATTTAACTATTTTATAAACTAAAGTAATTATTTTACCATTTTATCATTTTAATAAAAAATTTACTAAATTCAAATAATTATTTATAATAAAACAATATTTAATAATAAAAAGATATAGAAAGCATTTATTTTTATAATTATTTTTAATAAAAATTATTTTACAATTTAATAAACTTTTGCTAGAAAAAAAAAAAAAAGATACACATACTAGTAGTGTATTTGTTTCCACTAACCTATATAAAGGAGATTTTCTTTTTTGTGGGTACATCTCCTAACCTATATAAATTCTTTTGTTGCATACTTCTCCTAACCTTATCAGTACAAAAGCAAATAAAAATTTACCATGTGTGCTTATTTAACAATTTTTCCCTTATGAAATATTTTAATAATTTATTGGTGAAAGTGCTTAACAATTTAATAATAAGAAAATTGTAAAAAGCAATAAAATTTAATAGTAAATATTAATTTGATTTAATTTATTTTATATTATTTTTAAGTTGAGCCAAGTAACTGGATTTGAAATTTTATGTTTGACCTAGATAACTATTTAATAAAGTTAATAATAAACTACACAGTTAGACTGAATGATGAGGACCTTATAATAGTATAATCCCACTGGAATTCATACTAACTATAAATTATACATCATTGGTCAAATGCACTTCTAGTTGAATTAGTCTAACAATGGGTAAATTGGTCTAAGATTGAAAAATTGATCAAAAATTGACTGAAAACGAGTTCATCATACTTCAGCAAAAATTTTAAGCATATTATTTTTAATTTTTTTCTTGAAAAACAATATAATATTTATCATTTTATTTTTTAAAAATGATACTTTTTAAAGTATATTGTTGTCTACAGTTAAAATTTTAATTTAAATATTTTGATATTTGTTATTTGTAGACGTATTTTGAAAGGTAAAAACTTGTAAAATATAGCATTATATTAATTTTAGTGTTCTTAAATTATGATATTATATTTTTCTAATATTATTAACTTAAGTATAAATTAATTTATGAAACATCTTTTATATAATTTTTAATTGGGGAATGAGTTAATTTGAATTCATAATAAATTTATCTTGTTTTATTCTTTCAAAAAAACTTCTGAAAAAGTTTATTTGGACGTATTCTTATATTTTGAATCTACTTTTACTCTCAACTGGAAAATCCAAATAAAGTAAAAAAAAAAAAAAAAAAAAACGTACAGATACCCTCAACCTTCACCTTTATTTTATACATATACGGAGAGAGAATAAATTCACGAATTCTGATAAATTTTTTAACGGGGTTAGACTTTCTTGCATATACAAGTTTGACGACACAGACATAGAAAGTGTTTGAAAACTACCATATAAAAATGACTTTTATTAAAGTATATGGTAGTTCTTCTGCCTTGCATTATAACGGAAATGGAGATGTAATACCAAAACTTTGACGCATGAAATCATGGTATACGTCTTAGATACGATAGAATAACTCATAAATTTGATATCTCATATCACGTTAAAACCTTAAAACAGAGATAAGTATCAATGTATTATTATGTTTATGGATACATGCATTGATATGTAAAATGAGAAAAGTACATAGAGTATCGGATTCAGATATATATAAAGCTTCATACTTGCATAACCTCAAAATCTCTTTTATTTCGTACTATTTTCAACTCAGTTATATCTCTTATTCTGCTAATATATTGTAATATATTGCAACTTGCAAAGATGAGGGCATGGATGCAGGACGACCAGGTTGAGTTCTATTAGGGAAAATTACGTTTATATGGACGGCCAGGCTTGGGTGAAGGAGGTGGATTAGTCTGAATACCCAATTTTCTCATCCTCAGATCTGCAAAATAAGCAAGATCAGTGAATGCTGTTGAATTACAAAAACATATCGAGTAATTAAATCATGTACTAACCTGCATTGACTGGAGTAATCTGTTCAATGAAAGTGAAGCTGATTATTAGCAGAAAAACAAAGGCTACTGATATTGAACGAACACTGCTTAAAACATACATTATTTTTCTCACTGTATGTTAAGCTAAAACCAAACTCATACACCAGACTGCTTCATAGTCACCAAATTTATAAGTCCCATAGAAGCAATGGAGTCAATTTTCTTCGTTTCTTTATTATACCAGAGAATGTGTTTGACTTTGAATGAGTCGTGTTTGTTTATGGGAATTTGCTTGCAGAAAACAGAATAAAGAAATTGTACAGTATGATATCCGGGACAAGCGGTTACGAAGAATAGCCAATCGGTTAATATCTTATTAAAAATATAAAATAATCAAGAATATCTAAAGATATTTAGTAACTAATAAGATTCTCAGGTAAGTCTGTTTATATTATATTTTGTTTATATTTTATTCTGTTGGATTTATATCAGTTTAAGGTCCATGAAACAAATTATAAACAGAGAGTCAGGACCACAAGTCAGATATCTTCAAATCAACTTTGAATCATCTTCCAATCACACTCCACAACTCATCTTCTCAAATATTCAAAGAGTGATAATCATTCACTACATATTCAATTATGAACCGAGCTTCATCAAATCGCTCCTAATAACTTGAGCGTCGGAGTACCATTGCAAGTACCTCCCCCTCGGCCAAAACTTGAAGATCACCGGACGGTCAAGATTAAAGCAAAACGAGTGATCAAGATCCACGAAAAGCGAGCAATCCGATCAGTCTAAACATCAGAAAGCGGGAAAGTCACGTCATCCAGGTCAGTCTCTCGATCTCCAAAATTATCTACGGAAACAGAAACTATATTTATTTGACTTTTGGTTACTGATTACTTTGGAAATGGTCCAATGATGAAACTGTTCCTGATTTTTCCAGGCCACTCCAATGGCTCTTTTACAATTACACTTTTTGTTAACTAATGTTGTAGACTTTTTTATTTTTGCATTCTCTTAAGCTTGTTTACCTTATTTGCAATTGTATTTTTAAATGCATAATAGGTTTCATTGAAAATATATAAAAGAACTGAGAAAGAGCTATTGGATTTCAGATACTAATAAATTCCAGTAACAATGAAGAATTTGAGCTTTTCTCTCAATTTTTTTGTGAAATTCATAGACGAAAATGACCTACCCAGCCAAGTTTGCAGAGGGATCTTGAATTCTTTATCCTGGAGTTAATCATGGAATGACTATTGAAATTTGACCATAAATTTGAATACTCAGACTAAAAGAAAACTACAAAATGGGAAATTAAGTGGAAAAATACCCTACAAAACGCGTAGCCATTTGACTAAAAGATGAAATATATTATTAAAATGAATTTAACGACACAGGGATTGAGACGGCACAGTCTGACTAAGTATCTAATTTTTACTTGGTTGAGTGTAAGGAGATGACATCAATGATGTGTTAGAAGAAAATAGTGTGCAGTTTGAGTACTTACTTATCCCACAATAAGTGACAAAATTGTACTATTTAAGTATCTTAACATTATAATAAATTTATGCTTTGTTTTTATCTCTATTTTTATGTCAGTGTTTTTTCGTTAAAAGAGATTATTATATTTCTAACAATGGTATTAGAGCCTAGGTTCTTATTAAGAAAGAAAGAAAAATAGTTTAACATGTTGAAAAAAATTAGTATTGTGTCTTGACTAAAATTAATATTGTGTGTAGCATCTTTGGATTGATTTAAATGATTCTTTTTCGTCTAAATATTTTTTGTTGATGCATGTGTGTGGTTGGTGATAAGTGTAAGAATTAATGATTTTTCATGTTTGTTAGAACTCGTTATTTGTTTTTATATTATGTGTTTTGTGTCTTTTTATGACAAGATTTATTATTTAAACATGTTATTATAAGATATAGATATAATTATCTTTTAGTTGAAGTTTTGTAGAGAATTGAAAGTTTGAGGAAGATAGAGGAAATTCTCCAAACCTATCTCACTTAGTAAAAGTTTTCTCATCCAACAAAAATCATCTCAGTCTTCCTTTGTCTAACGAGACAATAACCTACTTACCCAATTAGAAGATTATTACTTGAAAGTTTTACATTTATTAGAGATAAGATCAATTTATAATATATAAGTGGAATACAAATTTCATTTTACAAACCGATTTTATAGAGTTGAGTTTGGCTAAAAAATACTAAAAGATGTATATATTCTGATGGAAAAAGTAACTTTTCTTTCAATGAGAAGTTATCTTTTGGTAATTGTTGAAAAATCGAGTCTTGGACAAAACAAGAAGTGTTTGGATTGTGGATTATGTGTTCCTTTTAAATCTTACGTTTTTTAAGAATATGAGTCTTGAACACGGAACGAATCGAGTAAGGAAGACACTTACGTTTTTTAATCTTAAGATTGTGGATTCTTTGTTCCTTTTTTATTTTACAAGAGTTTTAGATATGTAGAAAATTATCACCATTTTGAACTACAGTTAATTTTATTTTAGTATTTTTTTGTAGTTCTCTGTATACTTGTAAATGCTTTCTCTTCATTGTAAAATCAGAGAAGATTGACTAATGGTCACAAATGTATTCTATACTCTTCTCTTTTCTCCCTGTTATAACTTGCTATTTTAAGTAATAATATTATGAAAGAAATTATTTGCTAGTTCCCCTAAACCTTCTAAATTTTCAATTTCCGAAGCATATTATCCTTCATTATGTTTATATTTAGGTTCTATCTTCTATGTGGTCACTCTATATCATCTTATACTTGACAAGTGTTGAATATTTATTTGCTGCCCCTTATGCTAAAAATAGAAATGATTTCTACTGCCTAGCACAGGTAAAAATAGAAATGATTTCTACTACGAACTCAATCGAGTTCACTTATTAACTAACCAAAAATATTTGGGGTGTTGATCCCTCCACCTCCCCAATTTTTTAAAATTTTTTTTAGTTACAAAAATAATCCTTTTTTTTATCTTTTTCTACTTTATTTTTTTTTATCTTTTATACTGTTTCGAGGTACACATATAATATATCACGGTATTAATGTGTTGTTCATTGGAATATCATATAAGGTTTTGATTTAATCCGTAGAATGAGAATCCGAGAGAAGGAGAGATAAGATTGTGAGTGAAGTAGAAATTTAAGGTTTCTTAATTAAATAAAGTTAAAAGTAAAAAGTAAAAAGAAAAAATAAAAAATAAGATTATTTTTGTAATTAAAAAAAATTGTAAAAAATTGGGGAGGTGGAGGTCCCAATTGTGGGGGTGGAGGGATCAACACCCAAATATTTGAATCCAACTTCTATAACGGATTGGTGAGTTAAACGAGTTGACTCATTATCTCACTTAATTACAAGTTTTTTTTTTTCTATTCTAAAAAATATGACAATTTTTTTCTAATTCAAATTTAAATAAATTTCATTTCAAAATAATCTTAAACTCAACGGATAATTCAAAATAAATAAAAAATAACAATACAATTCAAAATGATAATCGATTATTAGGATAATTGATTATCTGAAGCAATAATCAACTATTCAATTGTGTTTTTGAAATAATCTTTTACTTTTAATCTTTTTGTGCATCTTGAATACAAATGAAGTATTACAAAAGCTTTATTCTTAAACAATCTATTGAACATCAGTTTATTCTTATCTTTAAACATCAGAACAGTAACAACGTTATGGTTCAACAACGGTAGTGGCTTCAACGACAATAGGCTCATCAACATTCCTCAACAAGGACACAAGGTGTAGCAGTGAGAGGGTCAGGTATACGAGATTATGAGAGTGAAAAGGAGCTTAGTAAGGGTGCGAGCTTTAAAAGTCGAGCTCGGCAAGAGTGCGAGCACAAGTCGAGCATGGCTTGGGTGTGACCGGTGGACGCGATACACGGTTTTGACGTCATGTGGTTGAAGGATACGAATGTGAGAAGAACGAAGAATGAAAGGTTTGTTCTTTGTGAGTGAGTGAGTTGTGAAAGTTTCTTCTACTGGAGTGAGGGAGTGCGAGCAAGAAAAATTGCAAATGCGATTTTACTTACATACGGATCCTGTATCATTATCTAGGAATACGAGTCTATATATATGTATATATATATAATTCACAAATTCTGATAAAATTTGATAGACAGATTTTCTTGCTAAAACAAGTTTAACTGACATAGACATTAGAAACTGTTTGAAAATTATTATATAAAATAGCTTATATTAGATAATGGTAGTTTTCTTCTTGTCTTGCAGAAGGGCAAATCACACTGTGGTTCTTTCTTATAAGAAGACTTTAAAAGTTCAAAATTCCAAATGTTTTATAGGATTATAGGATGCATTATAGGATTTTCCAAATGTTTTTATCATTCACAAATATTTTAGAAAACTTTAAAAGTTCAAAATTCCCAAACTACTAAATTAAGGATGTTTAACTATGAATCTCGATCGTTTGTTACAGTTACTAAAAAGTAATTGGATTATTGGTATAGATAATCCTTATTCTTTCCTTTAACGTGTTGTCAACTATATATACAGCTTCATACATGCATAACCTCAAACTCTCTTTATTTCATGCTATTTCAACTTATTTATATCTCTTACTCTGCTAATATATTTCAATATATTGCAACTTGCGAAGATCATGTGGATGGAGGACGAGGTTTCGGTGACGTTCCAACAATGGGTGGAGGAGGTGGACTTTTCATAGTACCCAATTTTCTCATTACCAGATCTGCAAATTAAGCAAGATCACGGAATGTTGCTAAACTGTTACAACAATTTATATATTTTTGTGTCTGAGGAAAATATATACCAACCTGCATTGATTGGAGTAATCTGTGCAATGAAAGTGAAGCTGATTATCAGCAGAAAAACGAAGGCTATTGATTTTGAACGAACACTGCTTAATAATACATACATTATTTCTCACTGTATGTTAACCTAAAACCAAATTCATACACCAAACTGCTTCATAGTCACCAAATTTATAGGTCCCATAGAACCAATGGAGTCATTTTTTCTTCATTTCTTTATACAAGAGAATGAGTCATGTGTTTGTCTTTGAATGACAAAATATAACTCAAATTAATAATTGTCAAGTTATAGGAATTTGCTGGTAGAAAAAAGAATAAAGAAACTCTTTTTATCTGACTTTTGGTTCCTGATTCAATAAATATTTAACATGATAGCTTTAAATATATTTTACTTTGGAAATGGTCTAATGATGAAATTGTTCCTGATTTTTCCAGGCCATTCCAATGGCTCTTTTACAATTACACTTTTTGTTAACTAATGTTGTAGACTTTTTTATTTTTTCATTCTCTTAAGCTTGTTTACCTTATTTGCAATTGTATTTTTAAATGCACAATAGGTTCATGGAAAATATATAAGAGAACTGAGAAAGAGCAATTGGATTTCTGATACTAATAAATTGCATTAACAATAAAGAAACCTCAAGATAGGAAATTAAGCGGTAATGCCTACAAAATTTCGAATCATTTGACTAAAATTAAAATATATTATTAAAAAGAATTTAAAGACCCGTGATTGTGAAGGCACGGTGACTAAGTCTCTGATTCTCAACTGGGCTGATAAAAAAGATAAAAAAATAAAAAAACCTTGATTGTGGTGTAAGGAAATGACATCAATGATGTGTTAGAAGAAAAAAATTTTGCAGTTTGACTATTTGCCTGAAATGAAATTAACCATGTTGGGTTCTTGGGGCGTTTCGAGAAAACCCTAGAACCAGAGAATAAAAGAGAGAGAGCGGAGCGAGAGAATGAATACTGAATATTATTGAATGAAAAGTTGTAATTGAAAGAGCGGGGTTGGTTACTATTTATAACCAACGTAAACGCGCAACAGGCAAAGCCCGCAAACAAAACAAGTCCAAAACAAAACAAGCCCAAAGTAAACAACCAGACCGACCGGACTGACCGGTCAACAGACAAAGGAAGCCAAGTCTAAATAACAATTCTCCACCTAGACTTGCTTCAAAAACAAAAAACAAAAGTAAAACACGGACACGGCCGGTCAAACAATTAGTGACCGACCAGTAGACACCCAATCCTGGACAACAACAAGAGAAACCTCTCTTTAGCGAGCGGCTTTGTTAACATATCTGCAGGATTCTCTTCGGATGCAATTTTGCAGATTTGAACGTCACCGGATTCAACAATGCTTCTGACAAAGTGCAGCTTGACGTCAATATGCTTGGTTCTGGAATGATAAATCTGATGATTGGCCAGATGAATAGCACTATGGCTGTCGCAATGAACACATACAGACTTCTGATCAAAACCAAGTTCCCGAACCAAACCTTTCAACCACAGTGCCTCCTTAACTCCTTCAGCAAGAGCATAGTACTCAGCTTCCGTAGTTGACAAAGCCACAACCGACTGTAGTGTAGACCTCCAGCTAACAGCAGTCCCAAACAGTGTAAACACATATCCCGACCGGGATTTCCTAGTGTCCATGCATCCGACAAAGTCAGAATCAACAAAACCTTCAATATAACCTCCACCTTGAAAGTTATTCTGAAAAGACAATCCAGTACCGAGAGACCCCCGTATATATCTGAGCATCCACTTCAACGCTTCCCAGTGTGTTGGTCCAGGATTAACCATGAACTGACTGAGAACACTAACACCGTGCGCCACGTCCGGTCTTGTGCAGACCATGCCGTACATAATGCTCCCAATCCCATTTGAAAATGGAACAGATTCCATCTTCTTTCTTTCTTCCTCGGTCTTTGGGCATTGCTCCTTGGTAAGTTTCAAGTGTTGACCGACCGGCGTGCTGGCCATTTTAGATTCAGCCATCCGATACCTTGAAATTACCTTCTGCAAATAGCACTCCTGAGACAGAAAAAGGTTACCGCCCGGTTTATCCCTTTTAATGTCTATGCCCAAAATCCGCCTTGCTTCCCCTAGCTCTTTCATTTCGAAAGCATCCGCCAACCTTGCTTTCATCTCACCGATCATGCCCCTGTCACTGCTAGCAATTAGGATATCATCCACATAAAGTAGGAGATATAACATTTCACTGTCATGATTCAGAGTGTAAACACAGTCATCATAATTGCACCGCTTGAAGTTCAGCTTTATCAGAAAGTCATCAAATTTCCTGTACCACTGCCTTGGGCTTTGCTTCAAGCCATAAAGTGACTTCTGCAACAGACACACCCTATCATCCACAGCGAAACCGTCCGGTTGCTTCATATAGATGGTTTCCTCCAAATCGCCGTGCAGAAAAGCTGTCCGAACGTCCAACTGTTCAAGATGCAAATTGCAATGCGCAACTATTGCCATCAGAACTCTGACCGAACAATGCTTAACCACTGGAGCAAAGATCTCATGATAGTCTACGCCTTCAATCTGAGTAAAGCCTTTGGCAACCAGCCTAGCTTTGTACCTCGCTTTCTCACCGCCCGGTGTAGCTTCCTCTTTCTTGAAAATCCATTTCGAACCTATGACCTTCTTACTCTTCGGCAGATCCACCAATCTCCAGGTGCTATTCTTTTTCAAAGCCTCCAACTCTTCTTCCATAGCACCCTGCCAAAGATGCCGGTCGCTGCTGTCAAGGGCCTCCTTATAACTTCTCGGTTCATCCGATCGGTTAAGATCTTCAGCAGCATTCAGGGCGTAGCAGATTAGATACGCCTCTCCAAACCGTTTGGTTGGCTTGGAGATCCTTCTTTCTCTGTCACGAACAAGCTGATAGTTTCTCAAATCAACACCAGCAGCTTTTCCACGACTTCCCTCGCCAGACATACCATCTGTATCATCACCAAGGTCTGTTCGAAATTCATCTGATCGGTTCTCCTCTATCGTCCGACCGTTTTCAACTTGCCCTTCACCCGTTTGGTTTTCCTCAGTCCCACCGGGCGTGCCAGCTCCATTAGTAGTATGCTCCACCTCCACGAGAATCTTCTTCTCACTTCTAGAGTTTTCAGGGTGCATCGCCATCCTTGTTTCATCAAAAATGACATCCCTACTAATGATTAGTTTTGAAGGTGAATCTAACCTCCATAACCTGTATCCCTTAACTCCGTCGGCGTATCCAAGAAAGATACATCTCGCCGCCTGGGAATCCAGCTTATCACCCCTGACATGAGCAAACGCCAAAGAACCAAACACTCTCAAGTGTGAGTAATCAGCCGGTCGTCCACTCCACACTTCCATTGGCGTTTTAAAATTGAGAGCTGAAGACGGACTCTTGTTAATCAGATAGACGGCCGTATTGGCAGCCTCTCCCCAGAAAGCCTTTGACAATCCCGATCCCAGCAACATGCATCGGACCCTCTCCAGAATGGTTCTATTCATCCGTTCGGCCAATCCATTCTGTTGAGGAGTTCCAACTACCGTTTTGTGCCTCCTGATCCCTTTCTCTTTGCAAAAACCATTAAACTCCTCTGAAACGAACTCCAGCCCATTATCGGTTCTTAGGCATTTCAGCCTACACCCCAATTGGTTCTCAATCTGTGTGTGCCACTCTTTGAACTTCTGAAACGTTTCAGACTTATTTTTTAGAACGTAAATCCACACTCTCCTTGAGAAATCATCAATTATACTTAAGAAATACGCTCCTCCACCATGAGTTAAGGTTCTTGCCGGTCCCCATAAGTCAGCATGGACATATTCAAAGGGGCGTTCGGTTGAGTGTTTCCCTTTTCCGAACGGTATCCTGTGTGATTTCCCTAAGACACAATGGTCACAGAAATCCAGCTTCTGCAGTTTGTCTCCCAGAAGTAAGTCTTGCTTTTCCAATTCTTCAAGACCCTTCTCACTGATGTGTCCCATCCTCAAGTGCCATAACCGGGCGGTATTCTCGGTCTCACTTGCTACTGAGACATGACCAATGACAGTAGATCCCTCCAGAATGTACAAGCCGTTCCTCCTTCTGCCTTTGGCAACCACAGAATCTCCAGAACAAACCCTCATTACTCCATCTTCAACTTTAGTGGTGTAACCTCCAAGATCAAATGCACTAATAGAAATCAAATTTCTCTTTAGTTCGGGCACATACCTAACAGCCTGCAACACCATCTCACGATTGTCAAACATCTTCAGCCTCACCGACCCCACACCTTGCACTCGGCAAGCTTTGTTATTTCCGAGCAGTACATTACCATGCTCTTTCTGATCAAGATTCTCAAAAAACTCCTTCACCGGGCACATGTGATAGGAGCAGCCGGAATCCATGACCCAGCTCCTTTGAGGATCTTCAGACGAAGCCACCAGCACTCCAGCCGACTCATATCCCTCAGACGCCTCTGCCACATCAGCGGTTTCTTGTGGCCGACCGGCCTTTCCTTTCTCCGGGCAGAACTTCTTGATATGACCCATCTTCTGGCACTTGAAGCAACGTACCTGCTTCGTACCGTCCGGATTCAGCTTCTTCTCTTTTCCAGACTGCTTCTTCCCTTTCCCTTTCACCGAGATCAATCCGGACGCTCCTTCCTCGGTTGTCTTCGAATCTTGGAGTTTTTGGAACTCCTTGGTTCGAATTGACGTCAAAACCTCCTCTAACGTGATCACTTGATCTTTCCCGTATAGTAACGCATCCCTGAAATGCTCGAAGGTTCTTGGAAGCGCATTCAACAGGATGACAGCTTTATCTTCATCCTCCAACTTCACTTCAATATTCTCCAGATCATCAACTATCTTGCTGAATTCTGCAATCTGCTCCTCTATCGTTCTTGATTCTGACATCTTGAACGAAAAGAGTTGCTGCTTCAGGCACAACCTATGAACCAACGATCTCGTCATGTACAGAGACTCTAGTTTTGCCCAGATTTCAGCGGCAGTCTTCTCCTTCGCAACCTCCCTCAGTACCTTATCACCAAGGCACAAGATGATTGCACTCCTTGCCTTATCTCCCATCTTCTTCTTCTCTTCTTGAGTCATGGCACCACTCATCCTCGACTCACCCTTCAACGCTTCATCACATCCCTGGTGTATCAAGATAGCCTCCATCTTGATCTTCCACAGCCCGAAGTCATTAGCGCCGTTGAACTTTTCTACGTCGAACTTGGTTGCCATCGCTCCTTGGGAATTCTTGAATCCTTGCCCCACGGTGGGCGCCAATTGTTGGGTTCCTGGGGCGTTTCGAGAAAACCCTAGAACCAGAGAATAAAAGAGAGAGAGCGGAGCGAGAGAATGAATACTGAATATTATTGAATGAAAAGTTGTAATTGAAAGAGCGGGGTTGGTTACTATTTATAACCAACGTAAACGCGCAACAGGCAAAGCCCGCAAACAAAACAAGCCCAAAGTAAACAACCAGACCGACCGGACTGACCGGTCAACAGACAAAGGAAGCCAAGTCTAAATAACAAACCAAGACATGCATTTATTTAATGTAGAAATTTTGATGGAAATTGGAAGCAAGTCTTCTTCTAACAGAATAGAGTTTATAAAGGATTAACACGTTTCAACTGGTGTTGAATCTGGCTAAATAGACTGGTAGTTCACTCTATATTCTTAAATTTTGGATGTGATTAGCCTTCTAATCAAATTTTGGAAGACTTTCCAAGGAAAAAATCATGCCTAGAATGTTATGATATACTTAAATTTTAGAAATTTATAAATAATTACTTTTTAATCTTTTTTTATTAATTTGGGTCTAGTAATATTTAGTTCGATTTTGATAGACATTAGATATGGATAGTTTTGATTTGGTTTAATACTTTTTTTGGTCTCTCAAAATAGGAGGAATGTTCAAAGTCGTCCTACCTTTTTTACAAAGTTAAAAAAGGTCCCAACTTGTGAAAAAGTTGTTCAAGTTAAACCTTTTATGTTATGGCGTCAAATTTTTAATGCTGCAGTTGTCATCCTGGACAAAACAAAATGACATGTTAGAATATCTGACTATGTGGCTATGTGAGGGTGAATAAGGTATATATAAATAAATTGGAGAAAAAAAATAGATGGCGTGACACTGTACTGTGAGAGGTTAAAAAAATAAGGGTTAAGATTAGAAGAAAATCGTGAATTGAAATTAAACATTGTGGTGAAAGTTGTGTTCAAATTGGGGTGTCGTTGAAGCTTAAATTTAAAGAGAGAATTGAAAAGCGTAAATCATGTTAGTGCTTATGTTTTATAATTTTCTGAATTTGTATTATTGTTTGGTTATGATATTTGTCGCGTTTTAGGGGGGTTTAACTATTGAAAAGCGTAAATAATGTTAGTGCTTATGTTTTATAATTGTTTTTGTGAAAAGTTGTCGTGTTTTGAGGGTTGATAGTGGTCCATAGGTCTTAGTTTAACTTAATTTAGTGGTCCCCGTTTGCATTTGCAGGGTTCAGGTTGGGATGTCTGATGACAGGTTTCAGGTAGTGGTCCACCAAGGTGGGACCTTGATCAAAGAAGTGTCCATTAAGTATATAGGTGGGGAGATAGCTTATTGGGATGTAGACCCCGATAAATTATGTTATTTTGGAATATTAGGTTCACTTAAACATTTGGGTTACATTGAAGTACAAGAATTATATTACAATGTAGAGCATGTTTTGCATAAGTTGTATGATGATAAAGGAGATAAGAACATGATGAAGGTGGCTAATCATTTGGGGAATGTAAACTTGTATTTTGTACATGGGATGGACGATCCAGTTGTTGTAGAAAATTATGTGAATGAGATTCTTTACCAATGTGAAGGTCCTGCAGAGAGTGTTAAGGGCGTTGGAGGAGAAGCACATGTTGAGGGTGGTGATGAAGGAATTGCGAACATAGAAGTTGAACTGGAAAAGGAGGTTGAGAATGAGGATGTAGTGGAGGTTGAGAATGAGTGTGCAGTGAAGGTTGAGAATGATGATGCAGTAGAGGTTGAGAATGAGGGTGCAATGGAGGTTGAGGTTGAAAGTGAACAGGCAGTGGAAGTGGACATTGAGGTTGGAGTTAAGGTTGATATAGTCAACAAGAAGTGGAAGTGGATAGTGAGGATGAACCAGGAATGGATGATCTGAGTGGTAATGAATATGTGAATCAAGACAGTTATAATGAAACCCAACAACAATGTAGGGGTTTGTTAGATGATGATTGGGAGTTTGATGTGCTTTAAACTCCAGAAAACAATGGAAGTGGGGAGGATGACAGTGAGGATAAAGTATGTGTAGGTCCATTTTCAAAATATGCAAAACAGAAGTCGATGACAGATTACAGGTGGGAAGTGGGCACCATATTTAGTGATAAAGATGACTTTAAGGATGCCATTGGAAAAAAATTTGGGTCCCAAGGTAATCTTATCATTGATGTTCATATACATTTGCATTTATCTTCATTGTTGACGTGCTTTATTTATTTCAGTTGGTTTGCACGAAAGATTTTTGTTATCAGCTTCTAACCAAAATATAGACATACAACACCCAAAGAACAACAACAAGATATTCCCTCTCCTGCATTCTTTGTCATCTTTGAACAATTCTCAAAGTTTTCCAGAACGCAGCACGTCCTCTTCCTGTAATCACAACAGGGTAGCCACAATCTTCACAAGATTGAGAGAAGTATATGATCACGTTTCCAGTACACCTTAATGTGCAATATGATCAAGCAATTATCCAAGAGAGATCTCCACGGTCTTCTTGATAAGTTCTTGGAACTTTTCACATAGATCAAAATCTGAAACAATAGAATGAAAATGTTAGAATAACCAAAGTCTCTGTGTAAAACAGAATCATGTCTATTTATAGTTTTCTATTAAACAGGCGCTCCTATAATCGACTTTACTACTAATACATTCGACTTCAGTCAGACAGTTAAAACAATTAGTATCAGTAAACCAACCAAATTGATTACACAATTAATTCAGTTGACTAGCAATTAATGTTTGGTCAAAGAGACAAAATATAATTGTTATATAGTTCACAAGCATTAACAAAAATTCAAAACATAGTTAACTAAGTTGAGTTGCTTGCGCGTGTAGTCGACTATGTCATTTCAATGCAGTTTTGAAAATCTTTTCTTTACAAATTTACTCACAGCACTATTTTTAAAAATCTGTGCAAAGTCACGAGTTTTAATCGACTTTCTTCAAATAAAGCCAACTTAAAACTTGCAGTTTTGTCACACAATATATTTTAAATTAATTTATTTATTTTGTAAATTATTTAATTTATAACATATTTTATATTTTAAATTACATTATATACAACAAATTTGAGAATTAAATAATTTAGAATGTTTTTTATCCATAGAAAATTTAAACTACTTTTCATGTTCATGAGAATAAAATGAGAAATTATGAGTCGAATTTAAATTTTCAATTGAATTTTTTATATTGTTCCTATGCTACAAAGAAGAGAATCTTTAGAAAGTTAAACTAAAGATCCAATCTGGACTCTTGACTAAGTAAAGAGAATGTCGGAGACAAAAAAAAAAGTATGGAAGCTTAAATACAGTGTACCTCCGCGAGCGCCTCGACCTCGTTCGCAACCTCCCCGTCACTCACTCTCAATACGATACGCTCAATAATACCTTCGAGCGTGCATTAGTCACCATGCACAAGATGCCGCGAATTTGGATTATGTATCTGCAAACCCTAACCAATCAGAAATTGATTACTCGAACTCGCAAGACCTTCGACAGGGCTCTCTGCGCCCTCCCCGTCACCCAGCACGACCGTATCTAGGAACCTTATCTTGTGTTCGTGAGCCAGAAGGGTATTCCAATTGAGACTTCTCTTCGGGTTTATCGCAGGTATTTGAAGTATGATCCTTCTCACATTGAGGATTTTATTGAATTTTTGCTTAATTCGAGTCTCTGGCAAGAGGCTTCTGAGAGGCTGGCTTGGGTCCTCAATGATGAACAGTTTTACTCCATTAAGGGTAAGACCAAGCACCGGCATTGGTTGGAGTTATGCGATTTGCTCACTCGCCATGCCAATGAGGTTTCAGGGTTGAATGTGGACGCTATCATTAGGGGTGGGATTAGGAAGTTCACGGATGAGATGGGTAGGCTTTGGACTTCGCTTGCTGAGTATTACATTAGGAGGGGTTTGCATGAGAAGGCTAAGGATGTGTTTGAGGAGGGTATGTCTACTGTTATCACGGTGAGGGATTTTAGTATTATATTTGATTCTTACTCACAGTTTGAAGAGAGCATGCTTGGTTACAAGATGGAGGAAATGGGGTTGAGTAATGAAGAAGATGATGAGTGTGAGGAAAATTTCTTGCATGGGTTTTGGTTGAATGAGAAGAATGAGATAGACTTGAGGTTAGCTATTACCTTATGGAGAGGAGGGCGGAATTGGCTAACAGCGTGGTTTTGCGTCAAATCCTGATAATGTAGAACAGTGGCACAGGAGGGTGAAGCTCTTTGAAGGGAATCCTACGAAGCAGATACTGACTTACACTGAAGCGGTGAGGACGATTGATCCCATGAAGGCAGTGGGAAAGCCTCACACTTTATGGGTTGCGTTTGCTAAACTCTATGAACAGCACAAAGATGTTGGCAATGCCCGTGTGATATTTGACAAGGCAGTGCAGGTGAACTACAAAACTGTGGATAACCTGGCTAGTATCTGGTGTGAGTGGGCTGATATGGAGTTAAAGATTAAAAATTTCAAAGGAGCACTTGAGCTGATGAGGCGGGCTACAGCTGAGCCCTCAGTTGAGGTGAAGCGAAAAGTATCCTCAGTTTATCTTAATCTTACAACACCTCTTATTATTTTATTGATCTATTTAAATTTATATTTAAAAACACCTCTTATTATTTTATTGATTTATTTAAATTTATATTTAAAAAAATATTTGAAACGGATTAAATCACTAATGTATACGTTATCAAAAAATTGTTGTTAAAACGTTATTATGTGCTGTATGCAAGGCTTTGAAGGGCTTGTCGTTGTGATCCTGTCAGTACCTTGTTATGGAGAGTGGACTAACTTTTCAATTTCCTTTTGCCTTACTCTTTCAGTGGCTGCGGATGGGAATGAACCAGTCCAGATGAAGCTATATAAATCCTTGAGATTGTGGACATTGTATGTTAATTTGGAGGAAAACCTAGGTTCTTTGGAATCTACACGTGCTGCTTATGAGCGAATTTTGGATTTACGAATAGCCACACCACAAATAATAATCAATTATGCATACTTTTTGGAGGTAGGTTGTACTTTTTTTTGCGGTTTTGGATTTTCTGAGCTGATTTTGGCTTATTGACAATTTCTTTCATTTATTTATGCAGGAACATAAGTACTTTAAAGATATGCTTTTAAAGTAAAGAAATGGGTATTGGGTTGGAACAAGAGGAGACAAGCAACGCCATATACCTCTTCCAACAGTTCAGCAAAACTGAATAAGAAAAAGAGGACTGGTTAATCTTGTAGTAAGAAAACAAATGTGATTTTTACATGTATTTTACTTCTTGTAACTTTTTACTTTGTGTATAGTGATAGATATGATGTTTACTTGTATGTAGGAAAAATCTTATTGTTTGAGACTTGAAGGTTCTGTAGTGATAAGTAATCTGTGCAATGAAAGTGAAGCTGAATATTAGCAGTAAAACAAAGGTTACTGATATTGAACGAACACTGCTTAATACATTCATTATTTCTCACTGTATGTTAACCTAAAACCAAATTCATATAACAGACTGCTTCAGTCACCAAATTTATAGGAGATATAGAACCAAAGGATTCTTCATTTCTTTATACAAGAAAATGAATCATGTGTTTGACTTTGAATGATAAGTGGTAATGCCTACAAAAATTCTAATTATTTGACTAAAATTAAAATATATTATTAAAAATATAACATATGTTATACTCATGCCTAGAATATTTAACAAATAATCTGATTTATTCTGACGTCTTGGGAAGGTTTTATTCTAAAGAACTGTAATAAAAAAGAAAATAGTATATTTTTCATTATTAAATATTTTAATTTTTGTAATAAAGTTGTTTAATAACTTTATAATAACAAAATTATAAAATTAAAATGTAAAATTTAGTAATAAATATTAATTTGATTCAATTCATATATTCTAAATTAATTTTAAATTTAACCAAATCAAACTTGATTTGAAATTTATGTTATTTGGTAAAACAAAAACTAAATTGCTGGACTAAGTCACAAGAAGACCTACGTAATCCCATTGAGATTAAAATATACTTAAGATTTAATGATCTTGAAATCTATATCATTAAACAAACTACTTTAATTAGTATGACGTAGGAACCTTATATGCTATGTTTAAAATCTTATTCTATATGGAACGTATTGGAGTTGTAGTTAAACTTGAAATCCGTGAATTCACATAGTGTTCATAAAATTATAGCTAAAAGATCATTTATATTGAATTAGTACATAGTGTCAGCTATTTTTTTTAAAATATATATATTTTAAAATATCATTTTTATTTGGTTTCCCAAAAAATAAAAATATAAAATATTTATCATTTTCTTTTAAAGAATGTTGTTTGTTGGATAAAATTTAAATTACGATATGTTTGATTTTTACGTGTATTTCAAATATTAAAAACTTGTAAAACATGGTATTATTGATTTTGTATTCTCAAATTATTACATTATTAACTCATACACAAATTAATTTACAAAACATTTTCATTTAGTTCTTTGACATTTTCAATTTTTTTATAACTTGAAAATAACTTAATCTTCGTTCAAGGAGAAACTTTTTTTTTTGTTTTCTTTTAAAACATATTGTGAAAAACTTTATTTAGCATATTCTCATATATCCTACTTTTGCTCCCAACTCGAAAACCCGAATAAAATAAGAAAAATACGTCGGCTAACCATCAAAGCAACTTTTATTTTTAGAATAAATTCATGAATTCTGACTAATTTCAATAGACTGATATTTTCTTGCATATACAAGTTTAACAAACTATATTTATAAGGAAAAATGGATTCTTACATATATGGTTAACAATTGTTATACTCTCAACTTATAATTGTAATTTTTATTTAATAATAAATAAATATTTTTAAATGGTATCAATATCTGAATTTAAGTATGTAATTAATATATTTAAAAGTAATATGAATAATTTAATCCCCAATTTTATATATATATATATATATATATATACACACACACACACAGAGAATAAAATTATTTGGTTATTTTCAAAGAAGACCTCACATAAATCATATTGATAGCTTTGAAAAAAAAAATTGTAAGAGAAGATAGAAAACCTTAAATAAAAGGGAGAAAAGGAATATTGACAAATATAGTGGAATATAACTCTTTCGATTGATAGTTACTTTATCATGATATTTATAAATGTAAAAGTTTTACTGATATATTCTTAAATTTTAAAAATTCTTCCCACATTCTATTTATAAGGGAAAAAAATCATGAATTACTCCCTTTATACATTGAATAAATATACATAATTAGTTAAATTCACACAAATCCCTTAGAAAGGATACTCAGATTTTGGAATTATAATTTGTACAATTTATTTCCTTTAAGTTGTTATCAAGTATAATATAGCTTCATACTTGTATAACCTCAGAATCTCATTTATTTCATGCTATTTGAACTCATTTATATCTCTCATTGTGATAATATATTGTAATGTATTGCAACTTGCGAAGATCATGAACCGTCAGGGCATGGATGGAGGATGATGAGGTTGACTGTTAGGAGGTGGTCGTGCAGGTTTCCATGGCGAGCTAACAATGGGTGAAGGAGGTGGACTTGCCATAGGACCCAATTTTCTCATTACCAGATCTGCAAATTAAGCAAGATCACGGAATGTTCTTAAACTGTTACAACAATTTATATATTTTTGTGTCTGAGGAAAATATATACCAACCTGCATTGACTGGAGTAATCTGTGCAATGAAAGCGAAGCTGATTATTAGCAGAAAAACAAAGGCTACTGATATTGAACGAACACTGCTTAATACATTCATTATTTCTCACTGTATGTTAACCTAAAACCAAATTCATACACCAGACTGCTTCATAATCACCAAATTTATAGTTCCCACAGAACCAACGGAATCAATTTTCTTCATTTCTTTATTACAAGAGAATGAATCATGTGTTTGACTTTGAATGATAAAAGAAAATTACGAGATAGGAAATTAAGTGTTAATAATCATTTGACTAAAATTAAAATATATTATTAAAAAGAATTCAAAGACCCAGTGATTGAGAAGGCACAGTCTGACTAAGTCTCTGATTCTCAAAGGGGCTGATAAAAAGAAAGAAAAAAAGAAAAAAAACTTGATTGTGGTGTTTGGAGATGACATCAATGCATGTGTTAGAAGAAAAGCATTGTGCAGTTTGACTATTTGCCTGAAGTGAAATTAACAAAGACATGCATTTATTTGACGTAGAAATTTTGATGGAAAATGGAAGCAAGTCTTCTTCAGTTCTGAGAAAATAGAGGTTATAAAAGATTAACAAATTTCAACTGGTGTTGAATCTCTGGTTAAATAGAGTGGTAGTTCACTCTCTATTCTTAAATTTTGGAAGACTTGACCAAGAAAAATATAACATATGTTATACTCATGCCTAGAATATTTAACAAATAATCTGATTTATTCTGACGTCTTGGGAAGATTTTATTCTAAAGAACTATAATAAAAAAGAAAATAGTATATTTTTCATTATTACATATTTTAATTTTTGTAATAAAGTTGTTTAATAACTTTATAATAACAAAATTGTAAAAATAAAAAGTAAAATTTAGTAATAAAATATTAATTTGATTTAATTCATATATTCTAAATTAATTTTAAATTGAACTAAATCAAACTTGATTTGAAATTTATGTTATTTGATGAAAGAAAAACTAATGTGCTGGACTAAGTCATGAAGACCTACGTTTAAGATTTAATAACCTTGAAATCTATATCATTAAATAAACTACTTTAATTAGTATTACGTATGAACCTTATATGCTTAAAATCTTATTCTGTGTCGAATGTATTGTATTTCTGGTTGAACTTGAAATCCGTGAATCCGAATAGTGTTCATACAATTATAGCTAAAATATAATTTCTATTGAATCAGTTCAAAGTGTGTCAGCAAATTTTTTTTAAATATATATATATATATATATATATATATATATATATATATATATATATATATATATATATATATTTAATGAGGCAGAGAAGGGGTTTTCCCCTATCTGAAAGAAAGTTGTATAGTTTTTTTGGTTAAGATTTGTGAGATGTATGTATGTATTTCTAAATATTTATTTTCTCTTTAAATTAAACTATTTGTTATCCATTTTTCTTTTAGAAAAGAATATTTATAAAATATTAACCCGAGAATGAAAATATGTTGATTATGATACCACAAGTTTTTATTCACTGTGGAAATTAGGAAAATCAAAGTTCCATACTTTTTTTTATAACTGATTATGTTGAGAGTTGATTTTATAAATATTTGGATATATATATATATATATATATATATATATATATATATATATAAACATGTTAACTATAAGATAATGTTTATCATTATCTGTGGAAATATATGTGTATATGTATTTATTTTTTCATTATGATATCAAAAGTTATTTTTTTTTATTATTATTAAAATAAAAATAGTATTAAATTTTAAATGAAATATGTTCATAAAAAATAATTATTAAATAAATAATTTTACCATGGATAATATTTATTATAAATAATTGAGTTTTAAAAAAATTAACTATAAATTTTAAAGGATAAAATAATAAAATGAGATATATTAATAAAATAAAATTGACAATAACACGTGTATACTAATGTAAAATGTATAAAAAGTATAAATATTTAAACAATTACATTTTTTAAAACTTGAAATCCATGAATCCATATAGTGTTCATACAAATAGTTAGAAAATAATTTCTATTGAATCAGTTCATAGTGTGTCAATAAATGTTTTTAAAATTATTTCTTCGGTCTGAAAGAAAGATGTATTGTTTTCATACATCATCTTTTAGGTTAAGATATGTGAAATTGATTTGTATTTTTAAATATTCATTTTCTCTTTAAATTAAACTATTTGTTATTTATTATTCTTTTAGAAAAGAATATTTATAAAATATTTACCCGAGAATTAAAATATGTTGATTTTGATACCACAAGTTTTTATTCACCGTGGAAATTACGAAAATACATTGTTTAATAACATTATGTATGAACACTTTTATATTGTTTCTCGATTCACATTGCTTAATATCATCAATATTATTCTTCAAATTTCTTTCAAAATCAATTTATCTTTTTCTCCAATACAGTTTGGGACAAACTATGTTTAAAGTTTTTGCGGGGACCACTTTTGGGCCAAGACAAAAATAGTAGCAGCCCAATTTCTTTCTCTTCCGTTGATGAGTTCAATCTCTCCTTGCGTCCGTTCATCTTGATTTTGTAACGTTCCTTTCATAACACCACCAACATTGCTAACCCTACCTCCTTTGCATTGTCCCTTGTCTTGTTTGGACATCCTTTTTTGTTATATGTACATATTTAATCATTGTCTTTTTCAAGAAATATTTTTATTCATTGTTGTTATGTCACCTAAAAATGTTTGATAATCAATTTTAAATGTTCAAGTGTATAATTACTTAGTTTATTATGTAAAGTAAAATAATATATTTTTTTTAGTCTTTAGTTTATTTTATTTTAAAAATTCTTCTCTTTGTATATAATTTTTTTTTCTCTTATTGGTTCAACTCCTTTGATATTTATCAAACTCGATAAAATACCCCATTTTGATTTTTATATAATTACTTTTTTTAAAAGTTTGACACATAAAAAAAGTAATTATGTTCAATGTTCAATGAAGATAAAGATGAAACACAAGTTTTATTTTATATATAAAATGAATAAAAACATAATTAAATAAAAAGTTTTAGTTTAAAAATGAGAATATGTGTGGTTATTGAGGGTTCCATTATTGTTATCCTTTGGTTAGGAAATTGAACAAGTCAATGAAATTGTAAAAGACAAGTGAGTCTACCTCTAACATTAATATTTTTTGTTACATGTTTGATGTGCATGTGAATGTATACATTGTATGCCCTTTCATGAAGGTTATAATTAATTTGATGGTGGGACATGTCCTGTACGAGTTGTAATTTTTCGTATTTTATAAAGATATATATTTATTTAAATAGTTATAAATTTTTGTATTTAAAAAAAATAATGTCAAATAAATATTAAAATTTGTGTGTCAAAATATATTTTTTTCCCTTACAGAAAGGTACAAACATTAATTCAAAGGCAAATCCATACCAAACATATACAACTTTCATCTAACTTGCTAATTTAAAATAGGGGAATTCTATTTATGCATATGTTAAAAGGTATAAAAAATACCAAATTTGTTTAATGGGTCTAGCTAATCCAATATGTGGACACTAAAATGCTACAAAATAGAGCAAGAAAAATAAATACTAACTCTGCCCACCAATGTCCTAAAGTATTTTCTTTTTACAAAGGCACTGATCATTTTAGAAGTTTCACTGTTTATTACAAGAAACTTTTAAATATTAGAGTTGTTTATGGCTATTAGAATCGATTTAATTTTAGTTCGATGATATTTTAACTTTTTTAACATAATTTTTATGATATTGTCAGAATAGTGTCAACCATAAATTAATTGTTTAAAATAAAGAAAATAAAAAAAAATGTAAAATTAATTTTAAATATTTATATTAAATAACGTTAATTAAAATAAATAAAATGAACGTTAACAATATTAAAAAATAAACCTTAAAAATAAATAAACTAGTATGGATTTAACAGACACCAATAAAAGATATATTAAAATAAATTATAGTAGTATAACTTACAAACAATAATCATATTTTGTTAATATTATATTTATTTAAGTTATTATTAATATTTATTATTTTAACACCATGTTACAGAAGAACTTAATAATATATATATATATATATATATATATATATATATATATATATATATATATATATATATATATGTATAACGTCACCCCTGGGAAAATTAATACTCCCCTTTAAAACCTTGGAAACAAAAATAGAGTTGAAGTTGTGTATGAATTATAAAATTATAAACTTATAAAATTATTATTATGAAATTATAAAATTATAAGCAGTATGTGAGAAGAATTAAACAAGATAACAGATAACATATAACAGTCATATCACCAAGTTAACAAATAAATTAAAATCATAAACTTAATTAAAAAATATAATTTTTTTTTTAATATTTTATATAAAATATAAAAAAACATAATTAATAGAAACACAATTGAAAGTATCTAAATTTATCAACTTTAAACTTATTTAAACCTTAAAAACACATCAATCATATAAAAGGATATGAGTGGTAATTAATATGGTTTAAAGAACATAATATACTTTGCTTCTAATTTCTTTTATATTTCTTTCACATTGTATATATTGTATATCACCAGTACTCCTGAGTTATATTAATATTGGTCTCGTTTTTAAACTAAATAACTAAATTCGTCCTAAGCATTTGCACTTAAACATATTCAGTCTAGATTATATATAATTATTAGGTCTCTTGTTCGTTTATCTGTTGGTCCACTAAAATTAACACTTGTGGCGCACCAACTACTATGTAGCCATCATCAAGGAATGATTAAACATTTGTTTTACAAAGGTAAAGGTCCATTGGGTCCAAGTCCAAACCCATTCGAGTAAAAACTTACAAATATCATAAATAATATTATAAATAACACAATCATCAATGTATTTTATTTACGTTTTTACTAATTACACATTTATTACTTTATTAATATAGAGACTTACTTGAGTGTCGAAATGTCTTCTGCAGGCACAACTCCTATCTATATTACTAAGAACGAGTATTGAAAAGGAGGACGAATACTTTGGATATCTTAGGTTGGAGATGTTCATGGAGTTGTTAAAGTCTTTGCAGGTTACGTTATCGGTTCTATTAAAACAATTAGCACCCACCGAGGACTCGATTAGTATTATGTGAATAAACTCTTAGTTTAGTGAAGGAAGCAAGCATTATGATGTTCACGAGTAGCAAAGTGGTTGAAGAGTGAGAAGCAGAACCCTCCTTGAATGACATAACCACTATCCTAAAAGCTCAAGCAAAGATGTAGCAAGAATTCATTAAGAGGAGTGCTAAGAAAATGAATGCCCTAAGATAGGAGAATGCAAGATTGAAAAGGAGGGTCGAGGTCGAAGTCACTTCCGTAAGGAAAAGTATAAGGAAGATGTTGATAACGCGGTCTCAGTGCAGAAAACATCCTACACCATCTTTATTTGTGTTGAAGAAGAGAGTGAGTACAACCACACTTCTAAGACGCACCACTCCTTGGCAATGGTAGGGAACCACTGACATTTCCTAGCAGGGGAAGGTTTTTACTCTGGATCGGTATGATGGTAGCATCGACTGAGATGGGCATGTGGTCATTTATACAAATCAAGTTAGTTTATACTCAACTGACAATGCAATTATGTGTAAAGCCTTCACTACCACTCTTAAAGGGGCACCTGGAATGGTTCACCCGCCTTCCCTATATTCCATTTACTACTTCGACATGCTCGTGTCCACCACCTAGTTAGCCACAAGCCACCATAATCAAACTTCTCTCACACTCCTCAACATCAGGCAAGAGAAAGGAGAATCTCTGAGAACCTTTATTGAAAGGTTTAACAAAGTAGCCTTGAGAAGAAATAAGGAAGTATCACAACAAGATAAGAGCTAAGACTATGCCAATTGAGAAGAAATGGATTAAATGAGACTTAACTCAAAAATTGTGTTCTTGATAGAGAGAACCTAGGTTCACTCTATTCTCTCGTTATATCCCGCTCAATGCTCCCAAGTCTTGAGTGTTTGAGGAAGCATTACATGTAGACCTCTATGTTAATTTCTTGTTGCACACCAATAGTCTAATAAAAATACAAAAGGAGTTTCTTTGTGTCTTTGAGTTTTGTTGTCAAATTGAGTTGTGAATTGTGAAAGTTTTCATGTATTGCACAAGTCCCTGTGGAAAGGAAAATATTTATTACTTGTTACATGCACATTTTCAAAGCTAAAGACATTAATTATTATTCTTTTCTAGAGTTCAGAATGAAAAAGACATTAATTATTATTCTTTTCTAGAGTTCAGAATAAAAAGGATAACTAATTCTCTTGTTAATAGGATTGGACATAATGTATTTTGACTCTTTTTTATTTTTACTATTAAATATTTTTTTCATCACTTTGTGTTCTACTTTTTATCTTAATTTCATTATTATTGATTGCATATTTGTTAGTATCCATTAATTAGTCATTCAAAACATTCTAACTTAATGTGAAATTTTGGTAAAAAAAATTCAAGAGATTAAAGTTTTTATTATTAAAGTTTTAACTTGTCTTTGAGAAATTAAACTTTGTTAACTCATGGTACTAATGCTAAAGTAGGAATTGGAGATATATTGCATCGGAAACTACAATCCCAATTAACTCTCTACTATATATTTTATTTAATCAATTTAATTGCTTTCTATAAATTAAATTTATTTCATTCAAAAAATCATTACATTTTGCAAAAATCACAATTTCACTCAATCAACACTTTTCTTGAAAAAAAAAATATTTGAACTTTCCATATATTCTTGCATAATTTTGGTATTGTAACACATCTCAAATATCTCTTTTATATATAATATTAATTATGATAAAAAAATATTGAAAAAAACATACCAATTTTAATAAAAAATCATTACTTTGATACACATTGTAACACACATCTCAAATATCTCTTTTATACATATTATGATAAATAAAAAAAAAACATTGAAAAAAAATACCAATTTTAATAAAAAAATCATATCCTTGATTCCTTATCTTAGAAAATCCTAACCATTTGTACAGCTATATGCAAACACGACAAAACAATATTTAAAGCGTTACGTACATATTTTCTCATAATTGTAAACGAATTAATTAGATCCCATCTCCTGTTTTCCCGCAGTACGATGAACATGTTGATGTCTTCTATTCAACTGTGTCTCACTCCAGAGTAAAAAAGTACAAAATATTACGACGACTATTCTACGTTGGTTCTCCTTTTAGTTATATACACTCCCCTTTTATTTATTTTATTTAAAATAATCTTCTTATTTTATTTTTCTTCCATTACAAAAACACTACGTATTCCCATCCATGATACTACACAACCTCTTTCTATGTATGTATTCTATGCAAGTTGTGAATTGAATTCTCTCAGTCAAATCTTAGTGTTATTTCTGAATAAAAAAAGAATAATAAAAAATATTAATTACATGTATTCCAAGCGATGACTTTTTCTCCTCATGGAACAAAAGGTGATAACATAGAATAATTTTGTGAAACTAATGAATAATTTAATATCATTCCAATGCTCCAAATAGCTCTATTTGACAGTTGAAATGGTTTGATATATATAATAAGTAATAATAATATGTTACGTGGAGAGGCTGATGAAATCCTTGGTCCCTCATGATAGAGTATACCCACCAACTGCTAAAGCCAAAAAATACAATGCAAATCCTTCACTTTCAACCCACTTGCTTCTCTAATTTTATTTCTTTAATACAATACGGATTTGGAAAAATGATTAGCGAGTAAAAAATCTAAAATATTTGTTACATTACCATCATTTAAAAATTCAAATCACTAGAGGCCACCATATGTCAAATATGTTGTTAATTTGCACGATCAATACATGTTTATTATACTTATTTAATTTTCGGATTTGTTCACTTTCTTTTAATTCGTTTATGGCTTTTGTTTTGTATAAAATATTAATGGTGGTGAGTGTTTAAGTAAGTTCCTACCCCCTTCTAATAATTCACAATTGTTTACTCACCAAGTCCACATCAATAAATATATATATATATATATATATATATATATATATATATATATATATATATATATATAATATTTATTTAGATATTGACTTTTATAGCAAAAGGTCTAGGACCAATTGATGATTACAAAGTTTTTTTTTTTTCATTAGAGATGAATTTTAAAGGACAACTAATCTAATATATTGACTATTCAAACAACGATAATAAAAATAATAAGCTGAGGTCATTTTATCAGTTTATGTTCGAAAAAAAAAAAACTCTTCCCGCATATAGTTTGAAGTTTAAAATGATTTTGGGATAAAAATTATTTAATAAATCTAAAATTTGACCAAATTTAAAAGAGTCAGTGTGGTGTATTATTAACTTTTAAAAGATAAAAAAAAAGGTTGGAAAAAATTAATTTCAAAATAAACATGATATTTTGATTAATAGGTTTCGCATAAAAGATTATTTAAAAGATTCAATTAGTTCACTTCATCGACATTTTGAAAACGAAAATAAGAAATTAAAAGTATTAGACAAAGTAAAATCCTATCCTACTAGTAATTAAGATTAATTACTACTTGATAGATAAAGATTCTTTCATGCGATTTTATTTACTCTTCTTTTCAAACATAAAAATATACATAATCAACACAAAATCACGCGTTGATATATACATAAGATTCTTCCTTGAATATATGTAAATCATCTAATTGATTTTATGACAACATTTTCTCATTTTTTTTCGCATTCATTATTCACATATGTTTTATTGTCTTCTTTCTTTAACGTTGTTCCTTTAAAGCTCAATATGTTCAACTATTTATAACATGGTTAAGCAATTAATAGTACAACAAAGTATAAGGTTGCGTTTGGTATAGCTATTTTACATTCACAAGTAATCATTAATATATTTAGTTTGAGTTTGGTATCCACTTTAAGTAATCGTTGACACCATTTGAGTCATTTTACAAATAGTTAGTGCATGACATCTTTATTAATTATTCTATAATTTTATATAACTAATTTCTAATATTTAAACGTAGAAACTTGTAATATATATATATATATATATATATATATATATATATATATATATATTTTTTTTTTTTTTTCTCTTTTGACTTCCAAGTTATATAATTTTTTTCTTACTAAAATTCAATGCATATACACATGTAACTCTAACTTGGGTAATGACTATTTGCTTTAGTTTCTTTATTTTCTCTAGCTCAAATCGGAGTCATTAGTTTTCTAATTTTATGCCAAACCAAAATGCTTCAACTTTTTTGAGCTGTGAGTACATCATGTACCTAATATTTATTATGAAATTCATTATGAAATGAAATTACAATTCTGAAAAGATGTAAAAGGATTCATCCACAAAACGAGAATTTATTACTAAAGTTCAAATTTTGTTTTTGCACTGCAATGGTCTTTTAGTCTTATAGCATGTTGCAACAATACTCCAAGAAGTAGACTTACTTATGCCCTGCCCAAAAGACAAAAATAAAATTAAAAAACAATAAAAAGCCAAAACAGGTGACGGAAATTAATTTAACTTGGTGTTATTAGAGAAGTTTTGAAGTTTAATTTAATTTAATTTCCTCATTAATATATAACATATCAGAAAGCACACAAACTGAGACCTCTTTCATCAAGAAATCAACTTGGAAATTTTACACGAATCCAAGACAAAGATGAACAAATTAACCAAACAAATACAAAGAACATCACAAACATCATAAACTTGACAAACCTCGTACTAAATACAAATATCCATGTGGTTGCGTGATGCTAAGCATCAAGATCTCTGTCTGTAATTTTGTGCAGAAGGAAGAAATGTTGTTTGGTGGATCACATGATGGAGCAAGGATCATTGCAAGAATCATAATATACTACTTGGGGAGGGCAATATGGAGGAGGGCAATATGGGGGATAGCAATAAGGTTGATAGGGCACATAGCATTTGTGACAGGTGCACCCTTTAGGGCATGATGGAGGACTCTTATCAGAACAACAGCCATTGCAGTTTGAGGAGTGGCAGTTGAAGCATAAGTCACAGTCCCCATCGCACCTAGGGCTCTTACAGTTAACACAAACGACGCAACACTCGCCATTGCAGCCGCTGCTTTTGCAGTTAAGGCAGAACATGATATCAACGTCACACTTACCGTGACAACTGGAACTGTAGCACTTTTTGCAAAGAGCAGCATGCAACATCTTCTTCAGCTTCTCTTCCTTTTCCTTTCTCTTCTGCTCCTCCTCCTCATCTTTCTTCTTCTTCTCCTCATCCTTCTTTTTCTTCTCTTCCTCCACCTTGTTCAGATCCTCCACCGTCAAAATCACCACCGAGGAGAACTTCTTCTTCAGCTGGTTCAGCAAGCAAACCATGTCCACGTTTACGCCGCTCACTGCCACGCGGTCATTGTCGTCGCCGTCCAGGGCTACCGTAGTCACACCTGAGAGGTTTAAGATGCATACTGAATTTAAATCTAGATTTTTGGACAGTCACATGCCCTAAGATATGATCATGTGTCTATGGTTTCTACCGTGGAGTTGGCATTTCAAATTTACACAAAATAATTCATCATATTTAATTACTTGTTATATGAGTAAAGATGGATAAACATCATGATAATTTTAAACCATACAATAATTTAAGAACATCTCCAATCCATGAGTTTTAAACTTGAAAAAGATTGATTATTTGAAAAGAAATTTTTATTAAAACATTTTGGTGTGAAATAAAATAATCTTAAATTTAAAATCATTGATCATAAAATTATATTTATATTAAAGTGTAAAGAAAAAAAATATTTTTCTATGGCTCTCCTGTTAAAATAAAGTTTTCGAAACTATCTTAAGAATAATTTTATATATATAATGAGACAAAAATTATGATAAAACTTCAGTTTTATATTAGAGATAAACTGAATACCTAACTTGTATTTATAATTTTTTGTTGTTTTGTTGTTTTTATGTCACTCCATTGGTATTCATTTTATAATTCATATACGTGAGCTTAGTTTGTAGTCTTCTAGGAGTTGTTCATTCTAAAAACCTTATCTCCGAAAATTCTGTAAAAACATATATATATATATATATATATATATATATATATATATATATATATATATATATATATATATATATATATATATATATATATATATATAACAAACTGAACTCCAAGAACTTCCGTTTCATTCTAAGATTAGAATTGTGAGTTTCCATATATATGTAGTTTCCATAAACATATTAAAAGTTAATAAAAGTTATCATATAAAACTCTAACTGTAATTATACAGCTTGGTTTCATATGGATAATATGAGTATTTTTATGACTCGTTCTCTGAAAGAAACTTCTTTCAATATGAAGCGTAACAGGGATTGGCGTGTGATGTTCACCTGGTACCTGTGCTGCAATTCTCAGGGCTTTGTTTCTGCATTTGTCACAGTCCATTTGCAGCTTGATAACTATTTTTTGCTGTATTTATTGCACGTGTTATTGTGTAAACGTTCTTGAGAAATCATCAAAAAAAAGAAAAGAAAGGGACAGAAAAGCAAAACTAAAACCGTTGGTTCATACCTTCATGTTTGCTAAATTGAATGAAAAGGCAACTTCTCGCTCTTGTAATCGGAAACAAATCAAATGGGTGTCTTGGTGTTTGTCTTGTGCTTTGGAAGTGTGCGATACAATGGTTTATATAATAAGGATAATAATAATATGAGGAAGAGATTATAAAATAAGTTTTTCAACGAAAAGAAATTACAGAATATGCAAGTCTTCATTGACTTGAACGAATTATCTGGCTGGCTGAGAATGACATGTTAGCTACTTGGTTAGGCTTGGAATTAGTCCACCAAAATTCACATTCACACTCCTCAACATGATTTTATTTTTATATACAATAATCAAGTTATGTTCTTTAATGTCTTAATTCCATGTTCAAGTTTGACTTATTACGTTGTTAGTTACTTTTCTATGGTTCAAATTCTTTAATTGTAACTTTTTTTACACGTTAAAGTTTAGAGTTTAAGATTCTGCATAGTAGTTAACTCTTTCGATTCAGACTTTTTGTTTATGGTCAAACTGCTATCTTGTGGTTTATAGATTCACTGCGAGATAAATCAGTGAATTTTCTTTAAATAAGAAGATATATATTATGCTGTTATTATTGTAAAACTCAGATAATATCATACATAGTATATCGATTATTCTAACAATCGATGTAGTATATGATTCACTTTAGAACATATCTCTTCATTGTACTATATTTCGTCTTGTGTTCCACTGTTTTCATTCTTCGTCCAACACCAATGGCTGGAGTCACCATTGGTTGCTGCAGCAACAACCACAAAAAACACCCAATTGTCACCTCCGGCACAAGGCTACCACTTGCAGTACAAAGTTGTCATCTTCCCCGTTACAAGGCGATTGCGACCACCACGCCGTCCTACGCCAAATGAAAGTCATCTCCATGTTTATATTTCATTTTATTATTTTAATATTTGTAATAAAGATAGTTGTATGTTGAATTTGATCAAATTTACAAATTAAATTTGGAAAAAAAGTTTAGTTACGTTAAATTTTATTAAGGTTAATTATAGATTAAATTTAATTAAATTTATAGCTTAAATTTGAACCATGTACTCGTAAAAGAAGCTTGTTTTACTTCAAATGTGTAGTACTTTTCATGATTTGATAATTGATGTAAAATGTATTCACTTATTATATTGATGTTGTCTACATTTATACAACTTGTAAAGAGACGTGAGAACATGAAAAGCAAAAGGAGATGAATCACTGAATATCCCTCTTTTGATATTATTGGTTAAGAAAGTGAAATATATATGAAAAAGACAGAGAAATGTTAAGGAAAACTATCTAATCATTTTTTTCTAACTTCCATTTTTTTATTTTAACGATTTTTGATCTATCATTTTCATCCCTTGACAAGCAGAATATTACTTTGGATTTAACATTCAATATGGGTCTTGATAAGAGAAAAATGTCACTATTAGGAGTCTTATAGTGAGGAGATAGACCGGTTGAAGCTAAGATGATATGTGTTTCACTACAAATTCAGTTATAAAAACTTTGATTTTAAATGAAGAACAACATTGGCTTTATTTAAATATCAGTGAGAAGAGATTTCATTTAAGTGATTATAGCAGTCATGACTCTAAGTCAAGCTATAATACTTGATCTAGACAATGAATGTTGCTTTTATTTATTTATTTATTGCATATCGTGTATTGTCTCCTAAAAAGATATACTGAAGAACCATGTAATGTGTTTCATGTTTGAAGATGTCCAATATGTATGATGTTTACGTTGGAAGAAATATTAAACCGAGATCTATTGTTAACCCGTGGTGGATTTGAAGAGTAGCAAATCTTGACTGATAATTTGGGAGATTAAAATAATATATTCAAAATTTATATATTTATTTATTGTTATTAATATAAAAAAGATTAATATTGAAATCTAGGTATTTTATTAGAAAAAAAATAATTTTAGAGTTGTATTTGATATATATTTTAAATAAGAGTTTTTATTTTCATCTTTTTGACTTATATATTAGATATTTTAATAATGTTTCTTGGATTACATTTTACAGAACTAATACGAAACTCACATGTTAGTTTTAAAAATCTTAAAAAAGAGTTTTTCTAATTAAAGAATTGAATGTTTAGTATATCATGCTTTAAAACAGATGAATAAGTTGAATTTGTATTATTTTCATATTCACGTGTAACTTTTCTTTTATCACTTTTAAAAATAATTTTTTTATTATCTACTTAAAACTTCAAAATTTTTAAAATAAACTACTATAGTTAAAAGTGAGTTATAAAAGAATACATAATTATTTTTTTCTTTTATGTTCATAAAAAATACTATACAAAAAGACTCATAAAAAAACAAAGAAATGAGAAAAATTAACTTTCTTTTTTTTTCTATACAAACAAAAAAAAACATATTAAAATAGGAATCGAACAAAACACTAAGTAACTCAAAAATAAGGAAAAACAAAATAAAAAATATGTTGATAATTTCATTCTTCTATTATATTTAATTTTGTGTTTTATTATTTATTCATTAAATAACATGTTTTATAAATAATACACAAAATTTAAAAAGTTTGGGTGAGTGCATTGATATGAAGACTCTCTTCACAGCTATATTGATCTGAAGAAGACTCTTTATAGCTTTCTAGTGATGATAGAAAGGTTGATGCATCATTTCACACAACTTGTTATGTTTTGTCTCATTATTTTTGCATACTAAAGACTCCCACAAATGATATGTATAAAGTTGAATCTTCCAATTCTTGAGTGTATTTGTTTTTAGTTAAGAATATCGTCTCAAGTGTTAGATTCTAATGCAAGAAAGAAAGCTGAGATTACCAATGTTGTAAGAAAAATTACTTAAGAAGTATTTGAATAAGAGTCTCAATAAGCTTTGAAGAGGCACTAGTTATTAGAATATGATATGTAGAATACCACACTAATAACATTTCTGTGAGTAGGAACAAGCAGATATACTGTGGTTTGGCAATTTTTAATGAACTGTCTGCTTGAGAATGACATCTTAGCTACTCTGTTAGGTTTGGAATTTTTCCACCAAGAAAACACATTCAAACAACCTACTCGACATCATTTTATTTTTATGTCTAATCCAATATCTATAAATCTTTAATTAATTATGATAAAATTTGTTTATTTTGACCCGGGAGAGTAAGTAGGTCTACTATAAGGAGATGTGATATATATATATATATATATATATATATATATATATATATATATATATATATATATATATATATATATATATATATATATATATATATATATATATATATATATATATATATATATATATACGGATAATGATATTTAGATAATATTTTTTTGACAACATTTAAACATCATTTACGTGTCATTCTGTGATTGATCCATGGTAGTGTTTATGATTATTATTATTGATTGTGGAGTAATTTTAGACCAATCACATAATGACATGTAAATGATGTTCAAATATTATTAAAAAAATATTGTGTAAATATCATTATCCATATATATACACACATAATGTAGTTTGACTTGTTATGTTTACTTTTAAATATCGAAGAGAATCGATAATACTAAGCCATAAAAACAATGATATAAAAGAATTAAACATCCTGATCACGTATAAAACTTTCAATTCGTAATTAAATTCTTAACAACTAATATAACATGAATTCTAATCGGTGAGTAACACAAACAAATTGAATATAAAGGGATGGAGTAATAGTTTATTGAAAAAATGGTGTATTATTGGCGAATTAATAATTTTTCTATGTTTGAAAGAGTTGGGTTGTGATGAAAAAACCAGTGGGATTACCTGAACTTCACATGAATTCTTGTCGTCAAAATGCTGTTAAAAAGCGTGTTTGTTTTGTCATTTAGAAGGCAACAGCGACCGTGCGAAGTCAGTTTATGAATCATTCTACTTTTCTTTTCTGAATTGAGAGCAAATTATAACTTTAGCACGTTGTCATTAATGCAAGAACAAATTCAGTTTAGACTGCATATATGTTAATATCAGTGCATCTCTTTTTTCATTGAAGTGCTAATTTTTGAACTTACTGTGACAGATATCCACAATTTGTCTCAAGAGTAGTAAAAAGCTTAGGCATATGTACAATCTTCAATAATTATATCAAAATGTTGGAACTTTGTTGAATAATGATTTGTTGAAAAATGAAGCTCCTACTCGTTTTGTATATGTGAATGTACAGGCATACTCTAACCTATTTGCATGAGTTGAAAGAAAAGAAATTGGTGTTAGAAATTTAAGGTGAATAGGAAATTTCACATAGATTAAAAATAAGTAAATAATCATATAAGCACAATAATTAAAAATAAAGTAAATAACTAACATATAAATCTATAAACTTATTTTTTTAAGGTTTTTATACGAAAGTGATGTTCTCTTTTATATAGGCTTTTTCATATCCATTGATAGAATATTGATAACGTTCATTTTAACTTATTTTTGTGTGTTTATTATTATGAATAAATTAATTTTTTTCTTATCTTTAAACTTCTTTTATCCTTAAGTTTAGTGTTTTTTTTGTATTATTTTGTATTTTAATTGTTTTATGTTTGTTTTATCTCTATTGTTGTTTATAAGTATAAAATAAGTGAATAGGAAGCTTTTGTCGTAAAGAACAACTAGCTAGAGAACATGTTTTGGACAAGAATTTATCATTTTGGAGCAAATATTCACGTTGAGTGGCACCAAAATCGCTTATAACACTGCAAAGTCAAATATACCCAGTGTTGAAGAGGAGTTTGACGCTGAGCGATGCGAAATGATCGATGGTTTGATAAAGAGTCCCTTTCGTGTTTTAACTTATATGGCATTGAGCAGCATTGATATGGCACTAAGCGGCGATGTTGCTGACATGTCAAAATGGAGTATTTAAACATGTTTCTCGCGAGCTTTGGGGATTCCACTTCCTCCCACATGTCAAAATGGGATATTTAAACATGTTGATATGGCATTGAGAAAGGCCCTTGGAGGTTGTTTGGGGTGATGGAAAGCTCTCCCACTCCTCTTTGGGTCTTCAATATTCATCGATGGTGTTTTCTCCTTCTTATGGTTAATAAGAGAAATAAGCTACGAATGGGAGGTGTTGAGTGAAGGAGAGCGCAATTGGAGCATGAAGCAAGTGCCAAGAACCTTGAAAGAAGGCTTGCATATTCTCTTTGGTTTCCATTTCTTCCCTATCTCTTTAATTTGTAGAGCCCTAAGTTCTCCATCATGGAGAACTATTCTTATTTGTTGAGATTAGTTGAAAACATGAAACTCTTGTGTAATTTTGTGTTATTAATCATATATGTCTTTTCAATTAATGTTATTTTCATGTTTAATGCTTGATCCAGATTGTTCCCATGCTTGATTTGTGATTATTGAGGTATTAGGAAATATCTTTAGAATATAGACTTGAAATTAAATGCCTAATGGATGCTTGTATCTAGGAATAGAACTTGACCCATTAATAATCTTAGACTTTTGAACTTAATGCATGGTTGCTTGTTAAGGATTTAAGGGATTGAAACTTCATAAGTTATCATAGGCTCAAAGTTACTAGGGATAGGATTTGAGTATCCTTGTGATTTGATTTTGGCACGAATATGGATTTAAGATGTTTTGTTAAATTGTGACAGCAAGATATCTCAACCAAAAAAGGGTGAATTGGTTTAAAACTCTTTTTATCCTTCTTGAAAAATTTAAGGTGAATAAAACTATTTTCAATGAATACTTCAACCTTTCAAAGATTAAATAGATTATTAATAAAAAAATATGAAAACACAAAGAACTACATTGGTTTAACTCTTCAAGAGAGTTTACATACAGTCTTCTTCCAACATTCTTAGTTGGAAGGAAATCCAATAGTAATAAGTGTCAAGATTATAGAATAAAAGATTCACCAATGTACTCTAAATCTCTAATCACAACACAAACAAACTCTTAAGGGTAAGACTACACACACTCGCACTAGGAACCAAGAACACACTCCTAAGGGTGAGGCTACACACACTCACACTAGGAACCTTTCCTACACAACAAAGGCAATTACAATTGATAAAGAATTATAGAAAAACAAAAACATAGTACACCTCTAGTGCTGATATTACGTTTTGGTACTAGTTGTGTTTAGGGATAACAATAGGTCGAGTCAAGCATAGATATGGCCTACCTACTACCCAACCCGTAGCAAAAAAATCCACTTGTTACCTGCTCCATTACCTGCTAGATACCCATTTAAAATATATCCGCAACTATTTTAAAACCCGCAAGTATCTATAGATAGTTGTGGATATTAAAAAAATATATTTTATAAATTTTTAAAATAAAATCTAAATATATTTACAAAAGAAAATATAAAATATAGTACAAATTAAAATTTCATTTTAATTAAATTTTACCTAATAAAATATAAATTAATTTTAATTTTAATTAAATTTAATTTAATAAAATATAAATTTATATTTATTTTAATTTTTTGTGAGTAAAAGATATCTCGGGTATGGATAGTATAATACTTACATCCGATCCATTTATAAATGGATATTAAAATATTCGTCTTCTACTCACGACAAATAAAAAAAATTGTGAATACTAATTATTTATTGTAGATTTTATTTGTAATATCTATGGATATAATTATTTTTGTCAGTTGTGTTTAAAACTAAAAGTTGAAAAGGTAATGAGTAAAAATCTATAAATAACTTATGTATTTTAAAAAAAATTGTGTGACGTACTCTTAAAAGAATGTATGAGAGCAAATAATAACAGGAGAGAGTATTTTCAAAAAGACTTATTGTCAACCAATACCGAGAATGTGTAACAAAATAGTGAATGAATTTTGATACTGTGTTAAGGTAAGTTTTAAGAATAAGAAGTGTTCAAATACGATCCTATTTAGTATGACTTGGTAACAATTCTATTCTGGTTCTTAGTGTTGTCAATGCATTATGATTGTTGGAATACCAAATCTTATTATATATGCTACTTTTATACATTATAACATAATTAATAAATATTGTTTACTTATTTAATTATTCTGAGGAATTATTTTCTTATTTTAATTATAATTTCTCTTTTTGATGTTAATTTTCAAATAATAATACAAAAATTCAGAAAAATAAAAGTATTATTTTCTTTATTTGAAAACTAAATTAAAATATGAAAGACATTGGCCACATGAGAAGGAAGATATTTATTATTTATTATTTCTTTTGCATTTGATATTTGTTTTTTATGTTCATTTCCTTTTTCTTTTCTTTTCTTTTTAAAATGTCAAATTTACACACGAAGAAAATAAAAAAAAATACAAAAAGAGAGTTTTTATAAGGTGTGAGACAAAGAAGGGAAGACATTAGGTTTAGTGAAGAAGAAAACTATTTGTAGGTCAAAAGAATATAAGGAGTGTAGGTGTAAAGAACATAAAATTATTCAATGAATCTTTGCTAAATAAGGAGTTTAGGTGTACAACCGTAAATGTATCATTTATTTTACTTTAATTAAAATTTACTATTACAAATAATTTGTCAAATAAATTTTAGGTAACATAAATGGAGGAATTTTTTGCAATTAACTCAATGCTAAGAACTTTATGGCATGGAAGCCTTTAAACTAAAAAATTATCAGACGTTATAAAGGGAAAAGAAAATGTAATTGGCAAATCAATATATGAATTTGTAGACCAAATTTCAATAAATAAACTTTTAGACAAAATTTCGATCTCTAATTATACACAATTGAGGGAAAGCTTGGAAGTTCACCATAAGAGCTCCAAGAGAGAAATGTAACGATTTTGTTCCGAAACAGGGTAAGCGAAAGATATCTAAAGGGGTCAGAGGTGAGGGTGAAATAGTAATTTACAATTTTTAAATGGTGAACTTAGATAACAGAACCCAAAGGAAAGCATATTCAACCCAAAATTTAGGCCCAAGATGTAGCAGCCCAAGTCTACTTAATATTAAAGATAAAGAAAAAGTCAGAATTTTAATTTACTAAATAAATAAATAAAAATAAAAAAAAACGCCACATTTTGAAACAAACTAAAAGGCTAAGATGGAAAAAAACATAGAATTTCATATTTATGTGAATATCTAATTATGTCAGAAAAAAATATTTGATTTAATTTAATTTTTAAAAGTCATTAAATAGTCATTATGTTGACGACATTTTGGTCATGATTTCATTTTGATCATGACTACACCTCTAAGTTCATAACTACACCTTGCATTGTTTTTTTAGAATGATAAAATGTAAAAGATTAATTAATCTTTAAAATAATATTAAGTGAACTTACAACAAAAAAAAACTAAGTTTATATTTTTTTATGAACATAATAATTAATTATGTTAAGATTATAATTAATCATTTCAAACTGGACTAGATATGGATCTCACTTATTTCGTATATAATCGATTTTTTCATATAATAATTGATTATGTCGATCAAAATTTATTTTATTAATTTATTGAATAATCAAGTGTGTCAATTAGTCTAAAATTATTGATCTAGTAAATAAGTCTGGTTATTATAGGGTCACGGTGAATGATTAATTATGTTGTTTCAAAATGTTTTACACATTATATGCAAAGATTATACGTGATTATAACTAAATATAATTGATTATATTTGTAAATAATTACAGATTTTCAAACTTACTTTAAAAGGTAAGCATTCTAAAAGAGCTCTTTCTTTTCTAATATACTTAGAAAAGTTAAATTACTTTTTCTGATAAAAAGAATTATCTTTGGCATTTGGATAAATAATCATTGTTTAAAATCATCATCAAATAACGTTGAGTGTTGTAGTTTTCCTGTTGTAACTCTGGAGGAATATTTGTCATTCCAGTTAATACTTTATCTTATTTCTGCATTTTTCTATGTTATATTACCTTACTATGGTGTAATTATAAGTATTTGGATATTTTTAAAAATACCTTTTAGATTTTTTTTAAAATTATAAAATTTCTTATATTAAGTTACATAATTACTCTTGTAATTAAATAATTTAAAAATATACTGATATATTTTAAAATATTTTAGCTAAAGTATTTTGTGTCAACTTGGATATATGTTTTTCTTAAAAGTACTAACTTTACCTTCTTCATTTAAAAACTTTTAAGAATTTAACTTTGTAAAAATCTAGAAAATGACATTTTAGATGATACTAGTTTAAAATTAGTAAAACTTGACTATTTTAATATTAAAAGATTTTAATATAAATAGTTTTATTATGAATGAGTTTTATTATGTTAAAATACATTTTATAAACTACTTTTTTAAAATTCTTTGACTTTTCTCAAGAATGTCTCTTTCCCTATTCATTTGTTTTAAGATCAGACCGCTTGAGTGATCCTTAAGGTGAAATCTTTTACTTCATCCAATCAGTTTCTACAAAAGAATAAGTTAGTTTTTGCTTTTTTTCTTAGTTGTGTGTTTTTCCATGCATGTGAGCTATAATGGTTTGCAAGTGACATCTGAGTCTTTTATAAGACTCTCTACTGATCAATGTTCCCAACGATGTATTGATAATGTTTCAATGGTTTGTAAGAACATATAAAGTTCCTTGAGCTATTAGAGATGTCTTAAGATCCTTAGAGTTGTTTAATTGTCAAACATGCAAGGGAAGCTAACTACCACTTTTTAAAGTTATTGATGTTTTGAGAATATGAGTTACATGTTTGTTTTCTCTGGGATTGGTTAATTCACTGATGTTGGTGTTGAACTTCTGAAATTTGTTGTGTTATGCTTGCTTGTAAGTGTGGTTTGTTTGTGTGAATTGATGTTGAGTTGAGGGATTAAGGATATGGTTATTTGAACAAGTTAGTATGAACTCTGACACTGAAACTTGTTTTCAAATCAAGTACTAAGTCAAAAATACCAATTTGATCATCTGAATAGGTTCTTGGTTTTTTAAATCACTAAGTGTGTAAGTTTCGAATATGGTGCTAAGCGATGCTAATATGGTGTTGAGAGTGTGTAAGTCTAGAAGCATTTGTGCTCTAGACCGTCGAGTGTCAACTTTCATAGCTAATTAAGCAACCATTTATGTGAATGGTTTGACGTTAAGCGGTGACAGGATACCGTTGAATAGTGACAGAATACTGTTGAGTATTAGTTTCCACAGCAAGTCTAAAACATTTTTTCATCTTAATTTGTCGAGAGACAAGTTGGTCTCATTGAACAAGACAATTTATGAGAGTTATGACTCCCTTTTGTGAATGGTTTTGTGTTTATTTAGTTTGACCGTCAATGTAGATTTCTATGATTTTTTGATTTTTTGATTTGTTTGAAGTCATTTACCATGGTTATTATGATTGTGATGTTTATTGATAACATTATTGTGAGTATGTTATGATATTTATTCATGTACCATACTATGATGATGATGAAATTTGTTATTAATATATGTATAATACATGTGTTTGACATAACATGGATACTGTAGAAAGATTGTGTAATAGCGCTTCAATAATATAAACATTGTTGTAAGACGTTACAATATTTCTGCTCTGTTGCTTGTAAATTATCATTTATATAACTTTTATTGAATAGTTTCGTATGGGATATTATAACATTTTTATGAAAAAAAAAAGTCATTTCAACAACCTTCTCCGCTGTGATTTAAGCAATATTTTCTTTTACCCTCTAAAGTTATATTATGTATCCAGTCCTGAAATGGCTAGTGATTTATATTTAAACTCTTCCCAAAGATTGTAAAATAAATAAAAAATAATACATACTTTTCAATTTTGATAAATTTTCAATCGTTTTTCAAAAAGTCGAATTAAGTAGAATTTCTTTTAGTTATTAACATACAATAGTACTGAAATTATAATGTTAATCTAGTCCTAGAATTTGCTAGTGATTTATATTAAAACTTGTCCCTAAAAAATTCAAAATAAATAAAATAATGCATACTTTGCTTAAAAAAGGAAGTTTGATCGACACTGTTTAAGTTACAAAAGAACAATATTTTAAAGTTAACTCATGAAATTATATAAAACAATAACTATTTTATAAAATAAGTTAACTCAACACCAAATTATAGTTGATACTTCGCTTTCTTCACATCATCAACAAACATATATATTATTATTTATTTTTTTTTCAGGAGATTCCATCTGTACAACAAGGAGTAATACATACCATTTCACTTCTTGCAAGTTTTAGACAGCACACACAATATAACCATGGAACACACTCATAAATGTGCAACATCATTTCTTCTCTTCAACCTTGATCTACCACCACCAACCAAGAACAAGAAAACATATGTAATGTTAATTATAATGGAAATATTATACCAAATTAAAAAATATATATGTATCAGCTCAACTAAGAACATGACCTTTTTCTTTTTCTATGATAATAGATAAAGATGGATCATATTAACATGGTAATACATTTTTTTTTGTTTTTAACTAAGAATATATATATATATATATATATATATATATATATATATATATATATATATATATATATATATATATATATTTCTGTCTGATAGGCAAAAATTAATTTTTGAGAGACTGAAATTTATTTGAAAAACTTACTTGGACTTGTTTTTGCGTACACATCAACTCCAGAAGGAAAGAGAAAAGCCTCATAATTTGCATAAGAGTTCCACACAAGTGCTTCCTTTAACTTGTTGCATGGAAGCTTCAAAAGCTCAAGTTTGATGGAGCTAGCAAGAGCTGAACATCATCCTCACGGATCTTCTTGAGGAAGCAAACTTCGCCATTGTTCAAGTGAGCAACATGTTCAGCCAAACTAAGCATATGCTTCACATAAGCATCTCTCAACCTTTTCCAGATATTTATGGATAAGCTACTGATCTTTGGTTGATGAAGTTTAGGTATGACTTCAACCATCTTCATCTTTGGCCTTAACATACCAACATTCATCTCAACACTATCACTTACCTCTGTGCTGCTGCTATCAAGCTTATGGTATGCTCCTTTTCCTCTGTACTTCTTCGTCCTTCCACACACAGGAACAAAATCAACTATCTCCATCTTCTACAGCTCGTGTGCTGTGTCCAAGAGAGAGAGAGAGAGAATGGACAAGAGTCTCGGAGAAACAAAAAGTTGATCGATGCAAAATATGTATGATTATATATTGCATAAACCAAAGGTAAATGTAAAGGTGACAGAAGATAAAATCAATTTACAGTGAATGTAAATATTATTTTACAAATAATATATAAATGAATAAAAATCACATTTTACAAAATATCGAGTTAGGTTTTATTTCCTGTTCTTTAGAAAATGTTTAAAAAAAAAGGTTAATATTTTTCATCTGTATTGGACATATGATTGAAGGTGGGTGCAGTGAAGACCTGAAATTACTGAGAGGTGTATGGTGAGAGGGATGGAGACATGGGAAAGAGAGAAGAGATGGACCACAAGAGAACAGTGATGTTTGTGGTGAAGTACAGAGAAACATGTGTAAGTGTAAGAACCTTCTGTCAAAGCAAGAACAGATGATTGGCTTCAATTAATGATCATGAACTGCATTGCACCCTCTACCAAAGGACTCTCTCTGTCTAATTCAATTCAAATTTAAAGCCAACTAACATATGGAGGTGGTGGTTGACAAAATAATTACTGCTCCTTCTATATTTTATCTAATTTTCATCAATTTATTGTTCATGGTTAATGTTCCATTTTGCTAGTAGGTTTCATCATATACTTTTATATACATTTTTAGTCTTTTCCTTTTTTAGTTTTTATATTGTTCTTGTATTGGGATACCCACCCGTCAAGTACGGACGATATCAGTACATCGAAAAGATCAGACGGTCAAGTTAGGCAGGATACCAAAGGTAATTAAGATAAAAAGAGATTAAGATGTTATTGGGTCTTCATTAAGGTTTTTTTAATCTAAGACTTATTATCAGTATTATAAATACAGATCAAAGGTAAGAGATAGGCAAGTTCATTAATTACGCATTTAATACAACTAGTGAATTACGGAACGGACATTTGACTAACTTTAACTTTTGGGAAAAGGAGAACATGATTAAGGACACAGGAAGGACTGACCGACTGGAGGAGAAATTGTGGAGGAATTTGTTGACTCGACCCCATCCCTAAAATAGTTTTCTTATTTATGCATCTCTTTTCATAGATATTTGGACAGTTTATGATTTTTTTTATGTGAAATTATGTGAAAGATTTAAATATTAAAACTTAATAACAATTTTATAGAAAGTAGCTATGTTTTTCGATATTTTAGTTTTGTATTTGATGTTAAGAATGATATTGGAATACAACAAATCAAAAGAAAGTTTAAAGTTGTCACTACAGAACTAATGATCCAATCTTTTGTTGTTTATTTCGAAAAATCTCGTGACCACTTATTGAGGACAACAAGCCTATGTAACTTATTTATTTTAAATTTATGAAGTTGTTTGTATTAAACCATCTAAGAAGAAAAGCAGTAAAAAAAGATTATAATAAATAATGAGTCAAAACACAATAAAATATAAAATATGACACTACCTTTGATTTAAAATTTTAAAATAATAAATTTTTAGCCATTTATATATGTTATTCAATTTGGGGATTTTTATAAGGTTTTAAAAATTTGTCTAAACCTTTAAGAGAAATACTATAATTAGTTAAAAAGGATACATTATTTATAGTGAATAACTAATGACATTAGAGATTAGTTATCAATTATAATATTATTTATTGAATTAATTGAGAGAAGAGACAATAAAATAGCTTTCCAGATAGCCAGATCGGCAAAGTTTCCTATAAAGTTAAAAATAGAATCCTGATTAATATGCATGAAAATTCAATTATCTAATTGTACTTCTGAACTTTATTCCTATAATTTTTAAACATTTTTCATTAATAATATTTTTCCTACAAAAAATCCTATGCATTTTTTTTTTCTATTTCATATATAAACATTGAGATAATTCATAAACTACGAAAAATCATATAAGTGGAGGAATATTTTGTTATGTTAGGTCTAAATTTTGTACTTATAAAAAAAAATACCACCATAAGAGTTTTTATTTTTTTTCTGCAAAATAGTAATAATGTTGTCCTGAACATAGGAGGGAGAACTGAGTATTCTTGAAGAAAGTTGCTAATAATGTTGCAAACTTATAACAAATAGGTTTGTATGATATAATAGTAATAATAAGTAGTTTTTCTTTTTACAAACTTCATAAATTTCTAAAATTAAAGCATTTAAACTAACTAAATTGACTCAAATTATCGAATCCATGTGAACCTTACCAAACGAACAATCAATTTATCAATTATCCCTTCAAACTATTAATTCATTCTATCAAGGTTTGATCAACCACATTTACAGTTCAAATATACCATTTATTTCAAATAACAAATAATGTAATGTAATGGATATTATTAATATATACATATATTTCAATGTGATGTGCACTCTAACATATTTACAAATTTTTTTCATGGATTTTCATTCATCTAATAATGCCATCCAATCACAAATTAATCTTAACTATAGAATGCCCTTATACCAAATTAATATGTCTGAATTTGATTACAACTTTGTGATTTGGGTTAAAGATTCCTCTGTTGTATAATTAATTAAACTTTATTGTTATTAATTTGGAGTGTCCCATTTACCTATTTTGTGGTAACAATTTTCCTTAACAAATTGAACATTGTTGGGGAAGTTTTGGTTGTCCAACTTTCTCAAAATTCACTCTCTTCAATTGAGTTGTTGTCCAACTTCTTATCTAATCTTTCCGTCCTTATCAATAGTTAGTTGTTTTCTCTTTTAACTTTTGAAAAATAATTTTAAAAATATAATATTAGCTTGAAGAAAAACGAGTGGTTAGGAAACATGTTCTTCCTCACCTCCAATATTTCTCTTATATATATATTAATTGTGTTGGGTGTAACATGGTGGAGTTGTTAAAAACGGTGATCGACACAAATTATTTTACACTCCAATTCATTGTGGTTAAAATTATTTGTGTGAGTCACGTTATGAGTGTTTATAGTGAGATTTTTCCAACACATTGGTGTTACATATAATTTAATAAATCTTTTTTAATTTTTTAGAATTCTATAATGTATTATACTTTCAAATTTGCTTTTTGCTTTTTTTTTTTATCAGTTTATCCTTTTATTAAAAAGAAGTTCTTTGGACTTTTTTTTTAAAAAAAGAAGAAGCTAGTCTACAAATGATTATTATCAATATTTTTATCACGTTCAATAGTCTTCCATCATTTAGAAATTAAGACTTAAGACTGTTTAAACCTTTCTTTCTTCTTTCAACCTTTAAAATGTTTTTTAAAAATAAAACCACGATGAAATTTACCTTCCAAACAGACTTGAAATCGAATTAAACACATTTCAGTTCAATGCATTTTAAAATTTATTAATTATAAAATTTATGTCATTTTTTAAAAATTACAGTAAAATATATAAATAACATTTTATATTATACTTTTATGTTTTAAAAGTTCAATTTTCATTAAGCTACAACAGTCATTTTCAATAAAATTATTAGAGAATTGGACGAGTTCATAGGAACAAAATAATTGGGCTGATGGTGAAGAAAGTAAAAAAGTCCCTCCAAATAAAAAGAAGTAAAACAGTCATTGTTATTTATATTCTCTCTTCTTTTATTATATTTTTCATTTGTATTTAAAAAAACGAAATACAATTTCGGAAATATTAAAATTCAAATTCATTTTGAAAAGAATTTAAATTTGTAAGACTTTTGAAAACTTAAAAAAAATATAAAAACTACAAATAAAATAAACGGTAATTAACAATGTTTTTGGAGCAATTAGTACAAAAATAATGTATAACGTCGGTGTTTTTCGGTCTTTAACGTCGAATTCGAACCCAACATCATATTAATGACGTCGAATTTAAAAAAGATTCGACGTTCGTTGAATTTTGTTAATATACAATGTTAAATTAATGTTGAATTTTGTGAGGATACGACGTTAATCAATATTTTTTTTAATTAATTGTAATCCTTTTTTACAATACCTGAAAAGCATATGAACGTGTAGTGTAGCATTAACAATAAACAAGTTCAATCAAACAATAACAAACAAGTTCAATCAAACAATAACAAACAAGTTCAATCAAACAATAACAACAACAAACAAGTTCAACAAATATTCAAAAGGTGGGTTCGTCGGAATAAAGTGTTGTCACGAGTGAGAGAGAAAGCATAATGCGCTTGTGAAGAATAAGAACACGAAAATAATTGGTCAAAACAAACGAAAATCATACATAAAGTAATTAATTAACATGCATTTGTATCAAATGAAAGAAAGATTACATGTGATGGTCGTCAAACTTCGTTTAAGAAAAGTTTGAGCAGAGGAGAGGGTTTCTCGCGTTACGACAAAGTGAATGAATTTTCAATCTCCCGCTCAAATTTTTATTGAATTCACTAACATTTTGATGTCGATGCCCCATACAATTCGACGTTATATGGTGGTAAATATTTAAACCAGCACGTCATTCTTTTATTCTTTTTTTCTTTTAAACCATCAACTGTACGTCGAATTATATGGGGATTGACATATTATTATCATCAAAAAGCCAAATAGTTACTCTTTTTTTAATTCTTTTTTCTTTTTTCTTTTAAATGATGTATTATTTGTCAGCCAAAAGCCAAAGAGTTACTTCCTTTTTATTTTTATTTTTCTTTTTTTATCTTTTAAACCACCAATTTCAATTCTATGAGTATTCGACCTATTATTAGTCAACCAGAAGACAAAGAGTTATTCCTTTTTAATTCTTTTTTTCTTTTAATCCAACAATAAACGTCGAACAACAACTTGGGGACTCCCTTTTGTTTACCATCAAGAAGCCAAAAGGTCGCTCCCTTTTTTATTCTTTTATTCGTTTTCCTTTATAACCTTCCATAGAACGTTGAAGTTTTTGGAGTTTCGATGGGCATTGGAGGGTTGAGAACATTAATTGTGTGTTGTTACGAGAGCATTAATATTACGTCCAATTCACTTGGGCTTCCACGTTTTCCTCTTCATCCCACAAGCCAAAAGTCACTTCCTTTTTTATTATTTTTTATTTTTTCTTTTAAACCAATATTACGTCGAATTACAATTCTAAGCGAAATCCTATAATTGAATTTATTTACAAAAATGTCACTGATAATTTTTAACGTTGGTTATTCAGTAATTAGACGTTGAACACGTGATATTATACGCTGTGATGTTATACATGTTTTTGTATTAGTGAAATAAACTCACTTTACAAGGAGCTAGCCCGAGGAAACATTAAGTTCTATATAGATAAACTTTTCGATAACACTTTTATAGGGAAATCTAAAAAGGAAAAATAAAATACATTTGTTATAAACTAAAATTAATTCGTAAAAAATTATATTAATTTCTCAAAAAAATAATTTTCAACTCATGCATGAAACTAATTTGATTTTACAGAGAGATCTATTCATTTTCTTAAATGTATTTCTAGTAAAGTTTATTAACATACACTTTCAGCTAATGGAAGTGATTGTAAGGTTTGTTTTGTTCTGAAGTTATTGATAAGCCTTAGTTAATCCTTAATTAATCTTAGATTAAGAAATTGCAACTGTGGTGTTGTTTTTAGGCTCACATGAATTCAACAATAGTTGTTTATACAGAATAGAAGCCATATCTGTAATGTCAATGTTTTGGGACCTTTCAACATTAAATTTTACCTCCTTTTTAGATTCTCAGCTCTCTTAAAATATTCATAATCTCAAACAAATTCCAAGCAGTAATTCCTATTGAAAACTAGTCAAAGCTTGCAGATTGATGGAACAGAGTGCAAATCTTGGCTCGTTGCAGGTTTAAATAAACTTTTATTTTGTTTGTAAAAGTAGAAATATGGTTATACATGTAAAGGGTTTTGTGTATAAAATCAAATCAGATATAAATATAATACTATAGCAGGTTCAGATTTTGGGATGCATAAACAATTTGCAATCTCCTAATCACAGGTCTCCATAGCACCGTATCAGCCATCAAAATTTAGAAAATTGTTTTATTATCAGTTTTGTAAGAGAGTGCATTACCATCTCACGAGAAAAAAATACTATGTTTCTAAATTTGAATCCTTTCTATTAGTGCTCTTAAAACAAATCACCCGGTCCGATCCGCCATGAATTGATCACTTAATCTAATTCAGTTCATTTATTAGCGAGTAAAAAAAAATTGAACGGGCTCATATACTATATCAAAATATTGTGATAAAATTATCACCAAAATCAAGCACTCGAACCAATGAATGAATGTGACTTGTAGCCCCACACGATAAGAGAACAATCTCTAATAATGTAACACAATTGAATGAATAAAAAAATGAGGCAAGAAAGCAATCAAGTAGCCTTGTTTTGTGTTGACCATGTTACTCTCTCCTATAGTTGCTCCCTTGGGTTGTGTTCTTCTGAAGCAGCCCCCTCGTGCGTGAGGGGAAGCCAACCTAAAAGGACAACAAGTCAAGAAAATGAATTAGCATTGCAGGTTGCGTTTATGACCAGCCAATTCAAGCTGTAACTATGCAAGGTGTGCACAAGTACCAATGCATCATCATCACCATGTGCATCTGCTTCTTCAATTCCCTCTCAACCAAGGGAATATACACAAAAGCAATCTCAAGGGTATATATGCACACAAATCTAATACCCTTTAAGGTTCTTCTGCTACATCTTGAGTTCAGTTTTTTTTCTTTTACATGTTAAGGTGTTTGTTTGATTATAAGGTTTGCCTCACAAGATAGAGAAATGTTCTAAACTTTAGCACAATGTGACAGAAAATAAGGAGTAAACTTGTGTCTTAAATATTAAGTGGAAACTTGGACCAAAGACACGTATCCATAACCACAAAAAGTACTTACTCTAAAACTTGGTAGAGAAAACATTGTTATCTTTAGTGGGTTTTTCTTTGAGCTCAAATGGTCAAACAAAAAAATGTAATTAGATAAAGTTCACCCTATTATGTCTCTGTCACACTTGGTTTGTTTCACATACCATTATTGCAAGAAATATTAAACAAACGAATACTTTATTTTGGAAAATTATATCAAAGTTGACTTTAGATTGTATGATGAATGGTCTAACAGAAGTGTTCTTTTCCTTGAATCATCCTTGTAGGAGATGATATGTTTGGAAAAATGTTGTGTGAATTAGTCCATCACATAACTCTCCTTCTAACATGAAGAATTAGTGTAGTTATTAAGCATTTTGCATTTAAGTTACATGTTTAATCTGTGATGTTTTGAAAGCTTGTTAGAATAACAACAATCATAGTATTGGGAAAAAAGTCTTGACAGAAAAAAAGAACACTGAATCCAATGAAATAAAATAATGATGCAAGGGGAATGCCATGGCAAACTGGAATTTCAGATTTGAAAATGAAAATGAAAATGAAGCAGCTCAACTCAACCCTGAATGTGAGCTAAAAGTTGAATTGAAGTGATCCCAAGTCACTTTAGTTCTTTGAATCTTTGGCTGATTTTTATTTGTTTTTCTTTTTCTGCTTTTGATCTTTGAAACTTCCAATGGAATGAATACATTGGCAAAAGCTGGAAGGTACAAAGTTACAGCTCCAAACAAGGTGTAACAGAAAAGGATTCTATTTGGCAATGAGGTATCCTATATGGATTGCTTTTCACTCATAAAGTTACATTCCAAAGAAGAAAAAAAAGAAGGAATAAGTCCACTTGCACCAACCTATAAGAATATCACCCACACCACCTCTGTTCCTCCTCTGTTACCACTCCGCCCAAAACAGAGCAAAACAGAGGATCCACTTCATCACTCCGAATGGATCCTCCACCTCTCTCTGCCGCAACCATCACCACTACCACCACTCATAAAAATCATCCTGATTCCATAGAGTCTTCTTCTCCGCGTTGCCGCAATGCAGAAATATGGAGTGATGAGAATTTACCGGCCGTTCCTGGGGCCAAGCTGCGCCTCATGTGCAGCTATGGTGGCCACATCATGCCACGCCCTCATGACAAGACTCTCTGCTACGTCGGCGGTGACACAAGGATTGTGGTGGTGGACCGTCACTCTTCGTTGAAAGATCTGTGTGCACGGCTTTCCCGAACCATTCTCCATGGAAGACCCTTCACACTCAAGTACCAGCTTCCCAATGAAGATCTTGATAGCCTCATCACTGTCACCACTGATGAAGATCTTGACAACATGGTGGAAGAGTATGATCGAATTACAGCGAAAGGTGCGGCTTCTTCACGCCTCAGGGTGTTCCTGTTCTTCACCAAACCTGAGGCCTCAGTTTCAATGGGGTCACTACTTGATGATGTGAAGTCAGAGACATGGTTTGTTGATGCACTCAACAACTCTGGAATGTTAAACAGAGTAGTTTCTGATACTGCTGCAGGGGATTCTTTTGTGAACCTTGACGGTGGTGGTGGTGTTAGTGCTAGTGGTTCAAGCAACAACTTGGAGGCTTTGCCTGATACTAACAATAGCAAGGCCAAGAACTTGCCTGATGTGGTGCAATCAAGTCCTGGTTCACCTATGATGGAGAACAGTTCCTCTTCTTCTCCTTCTTTCTCTCCTTCTCTGGCAAATCTGCCTCCAATTCGGGTACGTGTTGATGACAACAGTAGTAGGCTTCAACAAGAGAACAAGGTTGGGGGGCTGGTAGAGGAGCAGGCTCAGATGACAATTGCAAGTGGGGTGAAGCAAGATGATGGGTTGGTGAGTGTGGTTTCTTCTGCAGTGGCTGCACCTGCAATTCCTGCAGCTGTGAGTATGCCATCTGTTGGGGTGGTTACTACCAGTGATAATGTGATGAACAGAGTTGTTTCTGAGGACGAGAGATCTGATCTCGGGTTTCGGAAGCCCCCTTTACCATTGCAGCTTGTGCAGCCAAGGACTAGTGGTGGTTTGAATTTGCCTTCTCCTGATTCAGTTACAAGGTGTGTGATTTCTGTCATACTACCATATTACCTTTGATTTTTTTTTTATTTCTGTCTTGGTTTGCTTTTGTTATTGTTAATATAGTGGTTTTAAGGAAGAATCACACACTTTAAAGTTTTAATTTTGGTGATGGTGATGTGTTCTGAAAGCTCTCTTTTTGGTTAAAACATTTTCAGTGATAGCAGTATTGCATCTGCAAATTCTTTCTCCAAGACTGTTTACTATCAAGACCAAGTCCAAGCTGCACAACTAGACAACAAACTACTTGCTTTACCAAATGGCAAGAGTGAAATATCTGATCAGGTGATTCAGGTCCATGGTCAAGTTCAGGATTCTGGCTACACATTACCCCCACAATTAGATCAAAATAGGCAACTTCAGCAGCAAAAGCCCTTGGTCCATGCCAGCTCTCACTACATCCACCACCCTGCAGCCACAGGGCAAATACCAGTTTCCTCATACTACCCAGTTTATGCCCCACCACCACAACAACAACTTCACCCTCCAATTGGTCAGCAACAGTACCCAGTTTATGTGATGCCTGTTGGACCCACACAAGTAACACAACCATACAATATGGCCTTGCAGCACAACATGGGTGACCCAAATGTGTTACTCTCAGGCAGAACCCTAATACCACAGAGTGCTGTTACCTCAGCAGCATACAAGGATGGTACTCCACCTATCTATCCCACCAAATCAGTTAGCCCTACTATACCTGAGGTGACTCCAAGTGTTTACAAGGCTCCTCCTCCTGTGGCCTCAAACCCTGCATATGCTCCCATACCTCCCAACCAATTTCAACCACAGTATGTGGGGTTGTCTCAGTTCCATCATCCACCACAGTCCATTGCTGTGGCTCCCTCTAGTACTACTACTAATTATGGTTATGAATATGGTGGCCATGTGCAAGACCAAGCATACTACACCCAACAGCAAACCACTACAGCTCCATTGCTTCCTCAATACCAATCCATGACCCCAGCTGCAGCAGCTGCAGCATTGTCAGATGCTTCAAAACAGTTTCCTGCAGACACCATTCAGCAGCAAAATAGAGCATCACAGCCAGTATGAATCAGAAGTGGAAAAAAATGAATGAATTGAGGCATATTGGAAAGGGGTGGGGTGTGAGGTAACTGAGCTTTACTTTCATTTTTTAACAATGAACATATGGACCCTACTTTCTACACAAAAATAAGGACTAAACCATAGGATATTTCTTTTTTATCTGTACGGAGATGAATGACATGTAAAACCATATTTTGCAAACCTAGCTTTTCTGATCATCACAGTTACTCAGTTGAATAATGCAAGTTGCTGCCATTAGCTTTCCCGAGGGACTTCTTTTTTATTGTTTTTCTATCGAAATGTTATCATATTGTTTAGACTTGGAGTCACTTGACAGTCACGTTTACTTTTGTTTGCTTCTGATTATAACAAAACCAACATCAGATTTCATGAAATACTCATCGATTTGACATGCTCAAATCAAACAGTGCGTGAGGTTCTGGTGATCTGATTAAAAAGAGGCTTATAAAATGAATTTGATTTAGCCAAAATGAAAATGACTCGGTTTAACAGCACTTGTTCCTTAATAGATGCTTACGGCTGGTGAATCATTGATATGATATCAAAATACTGTAATGTAACGTAATCATTGGAATGACTTCTACCAAACTTGGAAATATTTGAAGTACGAATCATGTTTAAAACTTCAAAGTTATAGGTATTGAAGTTTTTGTAATAGTGAAAGACTATATCTGAAACGTGATACTGAACACGGTCTTTGTCTTTATCGCAAAATTTCTCACAGAACTGACAAGATATATACAAAAAAATATCACTTTTTTAATAGGCATATAAACATAAAGGAGAATCTATGAACATGCATGCAACGTGCAAGATCTATGACTAATAGGATATTTCCAGGAAAATAATGGAAAACCAGTTAGTTCTGGAAAAACCTATATAAAATATTAAAACAATATATTCAATTCAAAAACTTAAAGCAATGTTTTTATTTTGTGAAGATTTTCATTTTTACTGAATACTTTGGATTCTTAGTACTAAAAGCCATAACTAACAGTTTTCCCTGACATCTTTGAAGCTTGAAAGCAGAAGCATAGATAGAACATTGATGGTAGATATATACCATGCTGATTGCCATTTGATTCCTAAAAATCATTCTTGATCTTTTTCATTTCAAAATTATTACTGTCGCGGTTGAATATACTTGCTAAGATTCCATTACTATAACAATAATTAGACAGAAAATTATATAATAACAAGGTGAGAGTGGTCATACTGACAATAATAATAAGTTGAGGTATTAATAATGGTGATATTAAAAATGTTAACAGCAAGATTAGTCAACTCTAGTAGTGATATTAATATAATACAGGCAATGATTGATCTTTAACGTTTATGGAACTAAGGTGAAATGATAAATAAGATCTTTTTTTTATGCAAATATTTTGAAATTTAAATATATATTACATAAAGAAAACAAACACATTTTAGCATCTTTGAAAAAAAAAATGTCATAGTTTCGAATTAAATATTACATACATTTTTTTTCTTTATTAATAGACTAAATTTTAGGTTTAACTAGTATTTTAGTATTATGTTTTATAAATAAAATCGTTTTTATATAATTTTAAATTATAATATAGGTCTATTTTAACCTTTTCCACTTTTCATAGATCAATAACATTTTGATAATAGGGGTAATTCTAGTTTTCCAATAGCACAATCAATGTTCATCCAATCCAAATAAAGAAGAGATTTCTCCTTCAAAGATTTATAATTATCCCATTTAGTTTGGAAATACCACAAGATATTAAAAATATTCATTGAAAAACTACAAATTTAAAAATACATGCTCATCGTCACAATTTGAAACTATAACAAACATCATTTCTTACTAATGCAAACATACTAATGAATGAATTTAGTGACATGAGACTTATTTATGAACTAAAGGGTTACTCAATTAGATTTACATAATCCAAAATAATAAAAGTATTATATTTAACCAATACAAACATGTCAATGAATATAATGACATAAAACTTACACGTGGACTAAAATCTTACTCAATTACACTCATAACCAAATGTTATGTTTTGGTGATGCAAACATGTTTTATTAAATTAATATATATGTTTGTAGGCTAAAATCTTACTCAATTAAACTAATATAACCAAATAATAAAACTATTATGTTTTACCGATGTAAACATGTTTTAATCAATGAATTTAGTAACATAAATGTTACCTAAAATTTTACTCAATTATACTCATATAACCAAATGATAAAACTATCATGTTTTACTAATGTAAACATGTCTTAATGAATGAATTTGACATAAAACTTATATGAACTAAAATCTTATTGAATTAAACTCATATAATAAAATGATAAAACTATTATATTATCTTTCTTATCTTAATTTGTGTGGGCAATTTAACAAATATATTTCAATATTTCATCCTAATTAATCATATAAAAAAATTTATGTGGGTAAATTTATCAAATCACATATAATTAATTAAAATTAATGAATCAATTAATTAATCAGTCACTACTCTCTAATATATTAAAAAAGTATCCACCTTACTAACATTTAATAAATATTTTTATCATTTATACTACAATATCAAAATAAATAATAATAGTAATAATATTTATATGTGTAAATTAGATAAATAACATATAACTTATATTAACCCCTATCATATCGTCAAGTTCAAAGACAATCTTTAACGAACCAAATCGTAATTCAAATAAAATGCACTATTTAACCATCACACCAAAATATATTTCACTTTAAAATATGGATGTAAAACAAAATTATATACTCTTTATTATTTCAACAAAATAAAATGTGTATTTTGATTCATCTTCAACCTCAAAATAATTAGCACATCTATTATGTAAAAGGTGTCAATGTTACGAGATCTTTTCTACACATAAAAACAACGCACAATTAATTGGTCCCCACCTCACCTGTAAAATTTGTAGAATTCTATTCATCACAAAATAATTGTTAAATTGTTGTAAATTTTGTGTGATTATGGTATTAAATTTCGTGAAACAATTCTAAACATTAATAGACTAAATTAACCATATTTATAAAATTAATTGATTTAACATGGATATCTTATTTACGTGTTTGAAAAATTGTTAACAAGATCTTCAAAATTATAGATTTAAAACTTTAACTTTTAAAAATATGTAGACATAACATCAAATTAGAAATAAAACTTAAGCTGGAAGAACAAATATTATTATTTTGATTTTAAAAATGTTTCTTTTACTAATAAACACAAATGAATTGTTGAAATATAAAATTTGTAAAACCTTGAAACAGAAGTTATAATATGATCTTAAAGAATATATACGAAAAAATTAAGAGATCATGCATATATTCGCTTTATCTTATTCAATACCATCACTGTATGACTCTTTTTTTAGACTTAATAATTAATTTATATAAGGTTTAATTGCTTCTTTTGTCCCCAGTTTGGTTGAAGTGTGTCAAATTCGTCCCCTTTTTAGAAAAATGTCAATTTTGTTCCCATGTAGAAAAAATTTGTTTCAATCAAGTCATTTCCGTTAAAAATCATTGCTTTCAAAACTCACTTTATCCACTACAATATCAAAGATCAGACCCATGAAGTGATTATTATTCAAAACTCACTTTGGCTGTGTTCACATGGATGGAATTTACTGTTCAGAAGAAATTGAAAGCGACAAATTGAGCTGATTTATGTGTTCACATGAGAAGAATTGGAAGCGATGATTTGGTAGGATTTGCGGGATACATAACTTTTTTATCACCCGCTGAAGTGAAGAGATTGGGAGGAATTTATTATGAAAAATCTTATTTACCCTTTATAAACAGTGTTGAGTGCATCGAGGACGAAGAGAAGTTGAAGTTAGTGAAAGTTCGTTCTTCGGTCATTTTTTCTTGTTGTTTTTGAGGTTGTAGGGTTGTAGATGGGGACCAAGAAGGAGCCTTGTGTATGGTAGATGAGGTAGAAGATGAAGAACAAAGTCGTTGGAAGATAAACAGTACAATGCCATATTTCAACCACTGTCATGGTATTATAATTTCACGTCCAAGCTAGATTTAAATAATTATTATTGTGCTTTTCTTTTATATTTAGAAATTAAATTTTACATTCATAAACACCTCACTCAAAATAAAAAAATTGTTATAATAAAATACATGTATGGTTTTTAATTATCTTGAATAATCAATATTTTTTTTAATAATTATATTAATTACCAAACATCTCAACATTATCATACACAAATATATTAAAAAAAATTAATAATTATTTTAATTTTTTATTCTTTATAAACATTTTTACAATTAAATATAATATTAACAAATATCATTTTATATTACTTTAATACTTAGGGGTATTTTGGTAATCTTTAATTTCTACCAATTAAATAAATTTTTTAAAACTGTCACATCAATCAAATCCTACACTAATTTTCACAAACTGTACTTCTAAATCTACTTTCAATTACCTATAAATCCACTCAAGTAAACACAAAAAAAATTACCCTCAAATCTCCTCAAATTCACTCAATCACTCTCTCCCAAATCATCTCCTCCAATCACCCCCAAATAAACACACCCTTTAAGTTTTTAATATCATTAGTTTGTATTTAACGGAAATGACTTGATTGACACAATTTTTTTCTATATAGGGATAAAATTGACATTTTTCTAAAAGGGGGACGAATTTGACACACTTGAACCAAACTCGGGACAAAAGAAGCAATTAAACCTTTATATAAATTGAATAACCATGTGCATATTGGTTTTAAGTTTTATATATATATATGTGAAACAAGGCAAAAAAAATTCAAACATCAATAAATTCTTGTCATAAAGATGTACTTATGAACTAAAACAAATTCATTGATTGATGTAAATTTTAGGTGGAAGAAATCTAACTCTCTTTTACATTATAATAGCTACTTACTTTTTTCTTTTTACATAATAAATTTACTTTTCTGTAAGAGAAAAACATAAAATCTATAGTCTCAATTCAATTTAAATTTTGTTTGATTAAAATTGGAATTACATTGATAAACTACAAATCAGATTGTCAATTGAACCCTAAAATCATAATTATTGAAATTTTACAAAATTAGATTACTAATTCAGGTTCCATTTCATGTTTAACTTCCTAGTTATGATAATTTATGTTTCTTTACGTACAAGATTTCAAACCCTACTCTCATCTCTTACACGGCTAAACAAGCTCTTGGCGTCCATAATCTCTTACTCTTTCTTGTTATCTTCACGTAGTTAGTTCCGTTTACCATAAGAAACTACGAACAAAATCTGCAAGACAAACCAATCACTTGGGATAAGAAAACGAAAACACAAATATCAGATAAAACATATAAATAAAAAAAACGTGTTTCTGTTCACAGAACATTAAAAGAGAAAAATGCTTCTTAATCACATTGCCGTCGGATTCTGTTGGGTCGACCCGCAACAACCCGACCGGAACCACGAAACCCGACTCACTTCCTATCGTTTCCATCGCCAGCGGGTGACGCCGCCGAGTGCGGCGTTCCAAGGCGTGCGAATGGAGAAGAATGGCCGCCAACGGCGATCGATATGCACCGCCGACGAGCTTCACCGCGTCGTGGTTTCGAACTCCGATTGGAAGCTCGCTCTGTGGCGCTACCTTCCTTCTCCCGAGGTTCCCCTCTTCTCAAGTTCTCAAATTTTTGCTTTCTGTGAATACCCTTTTGGCAATGCACTGATGTATAACTTCCGGGTATTGAATTTCCTCGTTTTTATCGAAAAACATGGAACAAAGGCTCAATGCTACGCATTTTGGCATATTTTACGTTAGTTTCTCAAGATTCAAAGGTGGTGGTATTGAAAGGTATAAGCTTTTGTATGTGTTTTGCAGGCACCGTTGAGGAATCACCCGCTTTTGTTGTTGTCAGGGGTTGCTACCAATGCAATTGGCTATGATCTCTCTCCTGAGGTAACCTTGTTTCCGTTGAAAATCATAGAACTGTGTTGGGAATGATAGAGATTTTAAAAAATAGTTCGTCGCGACTCAACCGTATCACATCCTCGACTGGGGCCACATTTGTCCTCTATTTCTCACAATGACAAATATTGTGGCGAAATCGCAACCCTGCCTGGAAATTTAAAATCTTTGAAATGATTGATGCAGGTTCTGCACCAATTAAGCATTACTTTCATAGTTTCATGATTTCATTTTGTTAAGATTTTTTTAGAAGTTCATCTTGTTGGTTTTTTGTCTGTAAATTTAAATCTGATGTTTGATTATTTGTGACAAAAATCCCTGAAAATTTGGTTTTTAACTTTCTAATGGTAGATTCGTGTAGCTGACATCAGGAATAAGACTTTGTTGTTGGGGTGACGGTTAGTTGTGACAGTATTTTGTTCTAGTCTAGGATAATGTTAAAGGATATGTTTGATGAGTATACGTTCTTCATGTTCAGTCTTCATTTGCTCGGTACATGTCGGCACAAGGTTTTGATACGTGGATTCTTGAGGTTCGCGGTGCTGGGTTGAGCACTATTGGAGATAGCTTGGAGGAAAATGAGGAATGCCTAAAGAATTTGTCTGAGATTGATTCTGCTATTAGTGATGAAATTGGTAAAAACAGATTAATGAGACTTGAGAACCTTGGCTCTCCCGAAGTTACAACTAAATTTGAGGAAATGAGGTTAACAAGGAGTTTCATGGACATTTTTACAAGGATATCTGAAAAGCTTGCAGGCTTTCTGAATCCTGGTTAGTGAAGGGGTCATATTCATAGGAACCTGTCATTTTTAACATTGTATGATTACATCAACCGCTAAATATGAAAATTCCTATTTTTCAGATTCGTTGAAGGGAGGAAAGAACTCTGCACTCGTTAGTCAAATCAAGGATTTCAATCGGAGACTTCGAGCTATTATTGAAGGTCAACAGTTGTTCCCAGCACAGATTTTAGAACTGCAAGACCGATTTTCTGCCACTCTAGAAGAGTTTCAGAAACAGCTTCAGTTGATTGTTAAGTATGATTGGGACTTTGACCATTATCTGGAAGAGGATGTACCTGCAGCGGTGAGGTGACATTCCTTTGTGATGTTTTACTTTTAATTTGGCAAGAATTCTACTTTTATCTCTTTCTTTACTTCTGTGGTGTACTTTTATTTGTTTGTTCCACTAAATATTAGCTTAAAAAATTGGATGCTCTCAATAAATTTGTTTTTTTAATTCTTGGTTTAATACATTCAACCATTAGATGGAGTACATAAGAGCTCAATGCCAGCCAAGGGATGGAAAATTGCTTGCAATTGGTCACTCAATGGGGGGTATCTTGTTGTATGCAAGGCTTTCACGTTGCTGTAAGTCCCATAGATCTGCTTCTGTTTTATTTCTTCTGCAAGTAATGTAATTATGGGGCTCTGTTTTCATTCACGATTTATTTGATAGATATATGAAGAATCCATATTTGCTTGTTTTGTGGTGCAAGTTTGTTCACACAAAATTTATCATGGTTGCTTTGTGCATTTCACTTTCTATTTTAATTTGATGTTATATAAAACTTTAGCAATAAAAGCATGCAAAAAGGTAGCAACAACCTTAATATTACTTTGACTTCACTCAAGAAATAATCACACTATTCTAGAATTTTCATTAGTCAAATGCAGAGAACTCTTCTTTAATGTATGGATTAAATAATCCTTTTGCAATGGTAGTGGCAGTCAAGTGCTTGCGATTACAGCACTTAATTCAGTCTGTATTGTTTGAAGGAATTTATGAACCATATTGATCTTGAGCATCTTTTACTTTGTCCATTCCTTTTTAATTGAATGTGACATATTTGGAACTTAATTATTGTGCACATCACTATTTATTAATAAATTTTAGTTGTTTTACCACAACCATTGTGTACTTAATATATAAATATCTATAGCTATGCACATGATGTTCCCTCTTTTATCTTGTGATAAATTTTATGAACAGGTTGAGATCTTGTGTGGAAGGAACATTGTTGTGAATAGTGATTTGTAAAGGAACCTGTTTGCAAATTATTTCTGCGAATCAATGTGTTGATCAATATTTATTTTTTTCTTGTTCAAACATAAATTATGTTAGGTTTTGAAGGAAAGGATTCTGGCTTGGCATCTGTTGTTACTTTGGCATCGTCACTTGACTATACCCCTTCAAAATCATCTCTCAAGTTGCTTTTACCCCTGGCAAGTGTTTAAGGAAACTGATTGTGTGGTGACAGTAATACGTACCTAAGCTAAAGATACTAAAAAACTAAGATGACCATGGCTTTTTTTGCAGGCAGAACCTGCTCAGGCTTTGAACATTCCTGCTATTCCAGTTGGGCCATTGATGGCCACTGTTTATCCCCTTGCAAGCTACCCTCCGTATGTTTTATCTTGGCTGAATTCTCAGATTTCAGCTCAAGATATGATGGATCAAAAACTGTTTGAGAAGCTTGTTTTGAATAACTTCTGTAAGTTCCAATTTATTTTTCATCAAGCGTTGTTTCTTAACTTTATGTACAGAGTCCCTTTCAACTACATTATGCACTTTAGCAAAAGAATTCCTTATGAAACTATACACAGTACATTGTTACATGTCTTATCAAAATTAAATTAAGAGATGAAACATCCCCTGCATCTTATTGCAATTCTTCAATATGCATACCAATCTGTGAAACAGTCATCTCTATAATTTTTTGAATGCTGCAGTTAATTGATTTGTGAAGCTACAGCCCTATCTGAATCTTGTACTTACCTATATCAAGCTAAATGATATTATTAAGATGTTCCACGTTGTGATGATTGTTAGATCTTTCAGACTTTAATTTGGGTTTTCTGCAAGTTCTTAAATAGTGAGATCTATGTATGCTGTTGCAAACTTTTTCTCTTACAAACTTTGTATTGTTCTCTTATTGACAGGTACCATACCTTCCAAGATTCTGTTGCAGTTATCATCAGTTTTCCAAGAAGGTGGTCTACGTGACAGGAGTGGAACATTCTTCTACAAGGACCATATCTGCAAAATTGATGTTCCTGTCTTAGCCGTCGCCGGTGACCAAGACTTGATCTGTCCTCCCGAAGCTGTATATGGTATTAAAACCAAACCATGAGAAAAAAATAAAAATCTATGAGCATACTCTTTAACACACTTTTCCACACATTCTCTTATTAGTTGAAATTAAACTTAGTCTCACTAAACATTCGGGTCACATTTCTCAATTGTTTAGTTTTATTCCCAAACTAGTGAGACCCACATGAATTCAACCAGTAAGAAAGAGTGAGTTAGAAAAAAGATTGTTAGGGAGTGTGTTGTTTGTTAGTACTCATCATCATCATCATCATCATCATCACATTATCATCATCTTTTAAATATTTAGCTTTCTTTATCCAAAGAAAATTATTTTAGCTTTTGTGATGATGAATATAACTTGTAATGATAAATGTGAATCAGAAACGGTGAAGCTTATTCCTGAAGATTTGATTACATACAAAGTCTTTGGGGAGCTTGATGGTCCACACTATGCCCACTATGACTTAGTGGGTGGTCGTCTGGTATGATTATTTCATTGAAAAGGAGTTACAGGCACACATAATTGAATCAACTTGAGATTTTTTAATATATGGATTTTTTTAACTGTCACTGTACTCCATGCTGCAGGCTGCAGATGAACTGTATCCATGTATAACTGAATTTCTCAGTCAACATGACATGGCTTAGACCCTTGGCTCTTTTGGCTCATTCTTTTATACATGAAGAACACTAGATGGAAATTCTCATATACACCCTACAAGATCATGCCGTGTGTGTGTGTGTGTATATATATATATATATGCACGATCTGTGGTAATACTTCCTGTGTATAGTTAATAACAATGTATACTGTACATATGTAGTTCTAAATAAAGGACATAAGGTGAAAGTACATGTTCGAAATCAGGGTGCTAAGAAAGTAGGTAATAGGAATCAAGTGCCAAGTTTAATCAAATTACAAAGTTACAAACTATTCTAGTGATTATTTTTTAAAGCTTTTAATAAAAGAAGTCATTTTGATATTAAAATAATCTTGTGATCACTTTTTAGATATTTTTGTTTTAAAAGTTGAAGTTGGTTTTTGTTTGTTCACAACAAAAAAATTACTTTTTTTTTTATAAAAAAGGTTGATCTTATGGAAGCCTACTTAAAATAGTCTCTGATTTTAATCAGGTTATAACAGCTGAAAACAAACACCTGAAAAGCTTTAAAAAAAAGTAACTTTTTTTTTGAAAAAGTGATTCCTTCATTAAAAAAAGGAGCCTTTTAACAAACAGATCATTAAGTAGTTATGAACTTTGTTATTTTAATAATTGTTTTTCTCTCCGAGTAACATCTTTTTCACTTCTTGTGAAGTTTGTAATATAAAAAATCCTTTTTTTATGCTTTGGAACTTTTCTTAATCTTGATAGCTAGTTTTATCATCAGTGTCATCTCAGCAAAACACATTATAAGCAAATGCAGTTTTCTTTTCTTCGAAGGTATCTTACATCGGATAAGATCCATCATATTTACATAGTGAAAGAACAAAAGTAATTTTTACTTGCAGTACCAATCATTTGTAGTCATACTTTTCAGCCCAAATAGTATCAATGAATTTTCATCTTTCACAGTGGAGACCAGCAGAAAAAGGTTTTGCAAATGCATTACAATTCCTGCTAAAGTACGTTTGAAACTCTACCCGACAATCAATCATAAGAGTAGAAGACACTCAGAAAAGGAAATTTCATAACAAACTTCAGAAGAATGTGAATAACATACAAAAGATGTGTCGGTGAGAGAAATCATATCTAAAAGAACAAACTCAAGATTTAGCAGATCTGAGCTGTTCGAAAAGAGATATCATAAAATTATTTTAATTTTGGGTCTTAGACATACATATTTGGCAATATCTTTTTCTTTGTTTAGAAATAATTTTGCTTCCAAAAAATTATATAAAGAGGTATGAATTCTATTAATACAAAAGTTACTATTAACAGATAGCTAACAGAACAGAGAGCCCAAAGCTATCAATAACTTTAATGAATATTTTCTAAATTTATATTGAAAATCTAGTATTTATTCAATATACTTTTCCAATAAGTAAAAGATAAAAAGAAGTAAAGTACACATAGCATACGTATAACAAAATTTAATGTACACGACACATACATAGGTATTGCTAAACTGTACACTTGGAAGATTAACAGATGCTATATATTGATGGTAGATGCTACTGATAAAGAAATTAAAACAAATGTTACTAATGCACTTTCATTGTCATTTTTAATTGATTTTCATGTTATTTTAATTAGATTGCAAGAATAAGAGCAAGTGAATTTGCTATGATTATTATATTTGGTTTTTGAGAAAAATGTATTTATATTATACTTTCGGTCCCATTTTGTTTTGAACTGTGGTTCAAATACGATGAAATCAATTTTTCAACTTTTAAAACTAAGTGACTATCTCATTACTTATTTTGTCAGTAACAAGCGAACATTTCACCAAGTTAGTGATTTGTAGGGATGTTTTGCGATGTTGATTTTGGATGTTAACTAGAGACATTTTTCAAACATTTGTGGTGGAAGCTTAACACAGCAAAATCTCACAGACAACCCAATGAATTTATTTAGAAACAAACCAGATCCAAGAATCATTCTGCACAACAACCTATGAACTTGCATTCACCCTCTCTGCAAACCCACTCAGTGCAAGTCTTCAAAGCTAAAAGAAATTAGTACTCATCCGAACATACCCCATTCTTAATATTAAGACAAAGATTGACAAATATAAGAAATAAAAGAACATTTTTTTCTTAATTTTTTAAAAAGGGCTAATTTTTGTAACGGAAGTTATGCTTATCTTCAATCAAATTCTGAACAAAATGGTTGTAAACTTCCTGATGTAAGCACCCAACCCAATTTCAAAAGGAGCATTGTTTTGAGCTCATGAGGGTTTCTTAATGAAAGTTAGGACCAGACAACATGGAATTGCACAGTACAAAAAGGAAGAGTAAGTGGTCATTTATGAACTTCTTGTTTACCTGGCACCATTCAAATTTCATACCCTTATGAATAATAATCAAAAGCACTATTCAGTTATGAGGCCATTAACAAATATAACACTTGCAAGAATAAACTGTGGACTTCTCACTATGGAAGCCAAAAGTTTTATAATATATGAAGATTGGTTATGCTGCATATAAAAACTATACATCAATTTAAGGGTAAAAAACATGAGGATAGTGCCACTTAGGGTCGAAACACAACTTCTTGCTTACAAACTGGACAGAAGTTTTTATGCACAAGCCACTGTTTTATACACTGAAAGTGATAACTGTGATCACACTTCAATTTCCCCAACTCATCACCTGCTTCATACTCCTCCTGATCACACAAACAAAACACATTAACATAATGTTCAATTATTTAAAAATTAAAAATACTAGTTTTCTTTTTAGAACAGAAACATATAGTTTTATACATTTTTTGGTGTTGTTATCTAATCAGAGTTGAAATTTTATTTTGATCATTCACATAAGCTAAAGTAAAAAAACCAATTGTAATTAGAGAACAACACAACACATTATATGACATTTATATTTTAGCTACTTCACAAATTGTATTCATTTTTAATCCTTTACAGTTAAGAAAATTATGCAGTTTTCATACTATTAAGAGAGTAAAACAATCTTTTACTAAGTATCAAAGATAAAACTAAGATGTCTATATGAACTAAAACAAAACTAGGTATTTTAAGAGTAACATATTTAACTCAACTTCCTGCAATGCTTATAAAGCAAATGATAATAATGTAACTTTACAAGCTCACCTGACAAACACTGCACTTTTTGTCTTCTTGATGCTTTGATGCATCATTTGAACTTGAAAGTTTAACTTTCCTTATGTTGTGTCCCATCTCATCTTCTTTGAGCCCAGTGCTGACATGACCTATTCTCTCACCCAGCTCAAGCAATTGCTGTTGCACAAACAGAATTTGTTTACAATAAACAGTGAAAATGTATGCACAGAGACAAAATCCTGTACAAAATGAAAACAATAGAAACCCTAGTAACTAGAGAAAGGAACTCTGACCTCGTATGACATGTTATCAACATCAAGTCTCCAGTCTCTAAATTGGTCGTGTGAGTTAAAGCGACCCCCCATTATTATTCTTCTTCCTCGGATTATCATTATCTTCAAAGTTCCAATAACAATCAAGATATACAATATATCAATTCCTGAATACAATAGTAACTAAACCAAGCATTGATATCTTATATTTGTGACGCTGATGTTTCTCTACACAAGTTTGTTCTTGTTAATAAATCAAACCCTTCAATAACAACCCTTAGTAATTTGTTTACACATGTAACCCCAACAGAGCAAAAAAAAAAGGAAAAAAAAGAAAGAAAAACCAGCATAACAAAACATAATTCAAAATAGTGAGAAAGTAAGTAGCACTAAAATTAAAATGACATACTTTAAAATTCAAACATGAAAAAGTGTTGTTTGTAATTTCATTCCAATTTTTGAAAACCAAGAAGATCCCCTTTTTAACTCTTCTTACTACACATGGAATTTTGTTTCGATTTCAATAGAAATAAACAAATTACAAGAACTGTCACCTCAAAGGTGAAAACTGATGTGATAAAAACTACCTAGTCAAGACATCAGAAAAGGTAAAATCTTCAATATACCAAAATAGGAAATTTTCATCCAAGAGGGAGTGCGTTTACCCTTGTTTGTCGACTATGAAGAACCCTTTTTACCTCATTTGCAACATCAAACCCTTGTTCTCTCTGGTGCCTTTTCACTGCACCCACCTTTCTGTATTCCAACTATGAAGCCTTAGGTACATCAAAAACAATGGGCTTGGGCTCTTTTTCTTCCCTTGTATTTAAAGATTACTGTCTTTTTATTATTTTTTCATTTCAATTTAAATTTTATATACAAGCAAACAAATATTTTAACATTTTTAAAATATATTTTATAAGTGAAGAAAAGAAATTAGGCACAAAATTTATAAAAGTCTAGAAAAAATAAGGTCAAAATCTCAAAGCAATGCAATGTTTTCCACTAGCTGTAAAACACCATCGTTCTATCTAAAAATTTGCAAAAACTTAATCATTATATAATGGTGTCACATGCTATTAAATATTTTTCTTATTTAACCTGGATAACGAAGATATATTAATCTAAATTATAATTATTTCATTATTAATTAAGTTTAATATTACTTTTACTTTTTTATCTTCTTATTTGCCTTGGCCCTCAATAAAAAATTTCCTCACTTCATTCACGAGACTTAGCAAATACTCTCTTATTATCCAATTTTTAATACATAACTATTTCTAAATTTAAATATATATATATATATATATATATATATATATATATATATATATATATATATATATATATATATATATATATATATATATATATTAAATACTCTCTCCTTTTCTTTTATGTATTTTCTTATCATATCATATTGTTTAACACCATCTACTGCAAGAAGAACATGTAACTCACTTTGATCACATAATCCTACATTTGAAACAAGAATGTTGCAATACCACAATACATGCAAGATTCAGAAGCTATGATCATCAAATTCAATGACAGATCATATACCAATTAAGCAATAGTTCTTATATAGAAAATCCAAAATTTGTTCCAAGTGTCTATGTATAAAACATGCTCTGTAATCCATTAAAGTTCACAACATGAATACATAAACATCAAATAATTTATGCACTGATAGTATAAAGAGCTTTTCTACTATCATGCTGTAAAAAAATTTCATGTGTTAAGTCTATGGTCTTGCATAAGCGAATTACTCAGAAGACATCCATACCACCGTTTGAGAGATTGACAGTGAAAAGGTTTACACTTTCCATACAAAAAAATTAAACATTTAAACTTATAATGAAAGGGTGTAAGAACAAAAACCAACCTCAGGAAGACCATCAGGAGAAGGATGTGGAACGTGGCGATAGAATCTAGCAGTTCCAAAAGGGTCTAACCCAGTACGTGCTGTGAAGATATCAGATTCATCATCCAGAAAAGAGAAGTTTTCTGGCTTTACAATGCGCCTTCCAAAGTAAGATGAACGCTGCCATGATATTTATGAAGCAGAGTTAGACCATGTCAGAGCAAGTAGAGACCAAAACAATGACGAAACTTAACTAACCCAGATGGATCAAAAATCCCAACTTCATTATGTGTTGTACAATAGGATAAAACAAACAACTTAGAATGTTAGTGATGATAATGAGTGCTCTCTTTCACTTTATGTCTTCAATGGGTCCACGAGAAACCAATCAAGAACTCCACCATGTGTTTGTGACTTGACAAGGAAACGGGATGCGTACACGCATTGAAGATGCTGGTAGCTATTTATACATAATTCTGCATCTCGTAAGCCATCTTTATAATCTTTGTCCTAATTACTAAGCTAGAGAGTATTGAGATGATGTCTTATATGCTTTTCCTTGTATGCTTCTAAGACTATTAAGATCAAGTGGGAAACTGTCATGTCATTGTAAGAATTTGTGTGCATGCTTCTAATTCTATGCACCGACAAACTACTATGCTAAATTTACTAATTATTTTTAAAAATCATAAGTAATTATTTTACTGGGTTGATGTGTAAACTACAATAACCCTTCATGTCTTGTATACTAAAACTAATGCCTTCTAATAGTACAGATATTTATTCATACCAAAAAAGGAACAGTTAGTACAAAAATAGCATCTTTAAATTTTTAAAAGAATATCTAATAAAATATATGAAACACTTAATAATTATTAGTTTTTAATATAAAAAACAAGTTTAGAATTTTTGACAGTTAATTTAGTCAAATCATTGATGTCGTATTTCATAACTTGTGTAGTATCTTTATTTTTCAATTATTTTATATCTCAGTTTGTTTTTGTTAGAAAAGAAAGACCCTTTTCATGAACATTACATCATAGATCAATCAATCAACTAAACAAGGCAAACCAAAATGATTGATGATCTTAACACGCCCCAAGGATCAATTCTCTCCAAGTTAGTAACATGACAAACACATCCAACCACAAAAACTAGTTCATCATACCATAAGAGGACGTTATCATGCTCAGAATTTTTCACATATAGAACAAATTACAAATCAACTTACACAGTGAGTTTATTAACTTTTACACTACTTGTTGTCATAAATTTCCCATCAGTTGAAAGTGCAAAATTTCATTGGTAACAAAAAAATTAAAGGTGTAGATGATTGAAGAGGAAAGAAAGACCATTGTAAAAAATTGACAATAGTATTGTACCTCCCTCTCCACCACATCAAGTTTTCCTCTTGCAGAAACATCCTTCCTAGCCACAACACAGTCCACAGATGCAGCAGCAGCAGCAGCATCTGTTGAGAACCCAATACCGGGACCACACCAAACATCCTGAAAATCCACACATGTTCCACCAGAAACATCATCAACAACCCCATCACATGTCTTGTTACTGTTACTGTTGCCGTTCCTCCTGTGCTTTTTCTTCCTGTTCCTCTTTCCTTCCCAATCCGCTGAGGACCGGATCACCGTGGGCACAGAGACCTTCTGTGATGCTCTGACAGTGCAACCGAGTCCTCTGAAGCTTGCTGTAGAGAATTTTTTGCTGTTTTTGGTGCTGTTTTGGTCTCTGACATGTGTGGTTTCATTAGAGGTGGAGAATGAAGATAAGAGAGAAGAGATGGTGAATTTGGTGTGAGATGATTGGATTGTAGAAGGGATTTGAGGATTTGGATCAGTTTCTGAAATGGGGCATCCGAATTGGTTTCTTGGTCTTCTCCACTTCATGTGTTCAGTCACAACAGGCATGGTTTAGAGAGAGGGGGAGAGAAATAAATGGTGTTTAAGAGACTTTGAAAAAGGACTGAAACATAATCTGAAACTGGTCTTGGAAGCAAAGGAACTGTCTAGTTATGTGGAATGCAGAGAATGTGGATTTATTTTTTCCATGGTAAGAGGACATTAAATAATAGAAGAATGGTAAATTTTTATCAAACATTTGATAGGACAGTTAAACTGCAACTTGACAAAGAAAACCTTCAATTTCATCTATAAAGTATTATTATCTTGTACACTGTCCTTAAAATAAAAATAACACATTTTCAGTATTAAAAATCATGTTAAGTAGCTCTTGAATTGTTACATATGTTAATTCAATCAAGAGGGTTACTCAGTAAAGATACTTAAGAGGGTGAGATTTCCAACTAATTATTCATGCATCTTATTAAGAGAGACAGCATATAACAGAGGGATAGGATGTGGATTGATTAGTTTTGAGATAATGTTTTTCTTTTTGATTTATATAATTGTGCGAGTTACTTTCCTTAATGTTGTTGTTTGTTAGGTGGGTCCATGTTTGTCTTGTTGTTGGAATTGTGGTCATATGCTATTATTGAACAGGGGTGTGTGAGGCCATGGAATCTGACTACTTTTGCTTCTTTTTGTGCATTTTAAGCCAAACTGATACAACACATCAGAGCTAAAGTTGGAAAACCCTTCTTCTCTGATTGTTCTTGGAGTGTAGTGCTTTGGCTTGTGGCTTCAATTAGAATGGAAAAGATGTAAAGGAGGCACAAGAGACCAATGGATCATATCTTATGCCATAAAAACATTAAATAATTAGATGACACTGCAGAAAGTTAGATTTCAGAAAAAGGGTCCCATTCTGAAATCACAGGGTTAAAATCATGAATGTTTTTTGGATGTAGTGTGTCACACCCTTCGTTTTACTTGCACAGAATCATAAATGGTTTGTTATCATGTGTTGTGGGGTGCCTTAGATTTTGACCCAAGAAAAAATGTCTTGTCTTTCATGTAAAGCAACCTTGCTAGCTGTAACTTCCATGCATTCATTTTCGTGAAATTATGAATTATTTTTGCATACATATATATTCTACCAAAAGTGATATGTGGATGATGGAGAGAAAAAGGCAACAAAGAATAAGAGAATAAGTGAAATTTACTTACAAAAATATTCTCCTTACTATTTCAACTCATTTCACTATTTGTGATTCCCAAGGTTCAATGCTTAAAGAATGAGTCATGTTATATATACATATTATTAATTATATAAACTTGTCTTCACTTACACACTATGAGAATAGATATATTCTATGTATAAAGTGAATTCAAATATTCTGTGTATTAATTTTTAAATTATGTTTTTTAAAATTAAAAGAAATGTCGGGATGAAATCAAGTTAACGTTGTAATGCAACCATATAGATAAAATACAAAATAATGTGTTTAATTAAACATTAAGAAGTAAAATATATTTAAATACTTTTAATAAAATATGATATTTTTCGCTGTCTATAATAATTTTCAAGATTTTAAAAATGAACAAGGAAAAAAATCCATTATTTTAGGTATACATGACCTCTGAGGTTACATATGACTTTAAAAGTGATAGGTATATATATTGTATAAAACTCCTTATGCTTGGAAAATGACCCTTGGTACGTTACCAAAGGTGTGTTAATTCTCTAAACATAAAGTTATTACCAATTCCAAAATGTCTATATATCTTTTCAAATCATGTGAAGTGTATGAAATGTAGTGTGACTATAAACAACATTCAAATGTGCAAAACTATAGAATAATGGAATGGCTAAGAAATAAAGAACAAGGCAGAAAAGTGAGTATCATGGATCCATTGGTTATACAACAGAAAACCATTGCCTAATTTCTTTTAAATAAAAACATTATGTAGTATTTACTAGATGGTAAACATATCTGTGTTTATGGGTATTTACGGATAAAATTGATGATAAATTAATGATATATTAATGATATATGTGAGTATTTATTATTTATAAGTAATAAATATTTTAACAAATCAGAGATATTTATAAATAGGTCAGGTTGGATATTATATTAGTATTTGTGAATATACGTTATTAATAAAAAAGTTAAAATTAAATTTTAAGTTATATTTTATTAATTTATATTTGATTAGGTTAAGCTTAATTAAAATAAAATTTTAATTTATATTATATTTATCATAAATTTGATTTCTCCTATACACCTATTTATTAATCCAATACCATTTACCTAAACAAAACAAAAACAAAAACAGAAAAAAAAAACGAAAAAAAAAACAAACTACTAGAGTGAAAAACACTAATTTAATTAAAGGCTTGCATATTATCATTAATAATTTTATGAGGTAGTTTGGTGATGAGATATGGAACTAACTTCTAAAATAATAACATTTATTTTCCGCTTTGAAAATATGAAACTGATAAAGAATAAGTTCTTCAACAAAATATCATTCTTTTTCAATAATTAACATAAGAATTGACATAGTCTTTTTGATAAATTTTATTGTCGTTTCCTCAATTTAAAACCGAAACTAAGTTCCACAAAAATTATATTAACTAATATTCTTATTAGATCCAAGAAACCTTGAAAATTCTACAAATATTATGTAGTCTTTAAGTCGAAATATTCATAGATTTATTGTCCAAAACTAAAAAATTGTTAGACAAATTTTGAGATTTATAACATGTGTTATATATATCCTTCTGTCACCACCAAAGATCTCTAAAAAAATACAATTTAGAATGTGAAAAAAATATAATAATATTCAAAAATTCAAATAATTGAATGACAAATACAAAAATAAATCAATACTTGAGATGCTTGTACAACAAAGACATGTGTTTTTTGTAGAGAGTTGGAAAAGTGAACGACATGAGTTTATACAAAGCATAAAGATAGTGATTTTCATGTAAAGATATTCAAGAAGAAATGAAATGATAAGTTATATTAAAATATATACAATGTGCTAGTAAATATATCAAATGTATTTCTCATAAAAAAAACCTCATAAATGAAAGATTAAAAAATTCACCTCTTATATTAATTTTTATCATAATAAATTCTTTGAATATTTTCTATTCACTCATGAAAATTCAATCAACTGTGTCTATTTAAAATATTTCATCTTAATTATTTATTTCATTAACGCTAAGATTCTTCAACAAATAAACAGGTATTGTTATTCCATAAGAGAACTCATAAAAGAGATTACAATCTAACTCTCACTTTCTGTCTTGTTATGTTTGTTGAACTCTAAAACAAGAGCTACATTCTAATCTCACAATGAAAGATAAAATCACCTGTTATAACTTTTATCCAATTACTCCTCAAATGAATCAAGGAATTACCAAATAATTTAGAAATATAATTTTCATCTTAATTATTTCATACTTCATTGACTCACTAAGATAGATCTTCAGACATAATAAAAAAAATTGTTAAACCTATAAGAGAAATCTAGAAAAGAGACTCAATTCCTAACTCTCACTTTCAATATTTTATATCCACTCATGAAATCTCAATCTCAATCAAATCAAGGAAGTACCAAGTAATTTTAGAAATATAATTTTCATCTTAATTACTTGATACTTCATTGACTGACTAAGATAGATCTTCATCTTAATTATTGATATTTCATTAACCGACTAAGATAGATCTTCAAACAAAATAAACAAGGTAAATTGTTAATTCCATAAGAGAAATCTATAAAAGAGATTACAATTCCTAACTCTCACTTTCCATGTCTTGTTATGTTTTGTTGAACCATGAACTAAAATACAAAGAGCTAACAATTCCTAATTCTCACAAATGAAAGATTAAAAAATTCACCTGTTATATTAATTTTATCACAATATACTCTTTGAATATTTTATATTCGCTCATGAAATCTCAATCTCAAATGAATCAAGGAATTACCAAATAATTTAGAAATATAATTTTCATCTTAATTATTTCATACTTCATTGACTCACTAAGATAGATCTTCAGACATAATAAAAAAAATTGTTAAACCTATAAGAGAAATCTAGAAAAGAGACTCAATTCCTAACTCTCACTTTCAATATTTTATATCCACTCATGAAATCTCAATCTCAATCAAATCAAGGAAGTACCAAGTAATTTTAGAAATATAATTTTCATCTTAATTACTTGATACTTCATTGACTGACTAAGATAGATCTTCAGACATAATAAAAAAAGAAAAATTGTTAAACCTATAAGAGAAATCTATAAAAGGGACTCAATTCCTTAACTCTCACTTTGAATATTTTATATTCACTCATGAAATCTCAATCTCAATCAAATCAAGGAAGTACCAAGTAATTTTAGAAATATAATTTTCATCTTAATTACTTGATACTTCATTGACTAACTAAGATAGATCTTCAGACATAATAAAAAAAAATTATTAAACCTATAAGAGAAATCTATAAAAGAGACTCAATTCCTAACTCTCACTTTGAATATTTTTATATTCACTCATGAAATCTCAATCTCAATCAAATCAAGGAAGTACCAAATAATTTTAGAAATATAATTTTCATCTTAATTACTTGATACTTCATTGACTGAGTAAGATAGATCTTCAGACATAATAAAAAAAGAAAAATTATTAAACCTATAAGAGAAATCTACAAAAGAGACTCAATTCCTAACTCTCACTTTGAGTGTCTTGTTATGTTTTGTTGAACCATGAACTAACATATATATAGATTGAAAGTGAAGATCAATATCCACTCATCATTATAAACGTGTCCCACCTAAACCTATTCTATATAAACCTATCCCACATAAACCTCCACTATATAAACCTTTTTCAAGTAATTTTTTACATAGGATAAAAAGTAATTTAATTTATCATATAATTTATATAAAATAGGATAAAAAGTAGTTTAATTTATCATATAATTTATATAAAATTTCTTTTAAATCTTTATTGTTTTATACAATTATTTTTGTATTGAATATATTTATTTATTGACCAATTTCTAAGTAAATTTTATATTTATTGTCATTAATTATAAATTATTTATATTTACTCACATATGTATACATTGTAAATTAATTTTAAATATTTTAACACTATTTTACATATTGTAAATCCTTGTTTTGGAGAACTAACTAAAATATGCAATGAAAACAAATTCTATAACATTATTAAAAAAAATTAACTTTTTTTATGTGCGAATTAACTTGCATTTACGAGACAAATCAAGAAAAATGACATGTAAATATTGTTCAAGTTAACTCTTTGGGACTCCATTCCAACAAATAAGCATTACAAACTTATTTAATTAATAATTCCTCAATTTTTATGTAATAATAATTATATAATATATTTAATACACATATAATTGAAAAAAAAGGTTATTTTAAAAATGTAAAATATACATATAAAAAGGATTTTTGTTGTTGTTAAATTTACATTAAATAACAAGAGAGAGTATTATTTAATATTTATATAAATAATACAATAAATAAATTCATAAATTAAATAATTTTATATTAAAATTAAACTTATCATTCTTAAAAATATTTATAATAAGAAATTATTTAATGTACTTATTTATTATTTTTTTAAAAATTAAATTTATGCATTTATTAGTATAATGTATATATTTATAATATGAAGACTATAGTGAAAATATTTATAGAAACGTTTATGTATTCGTTTTCTTATAAAGTATACATTAATAAATTCAGTGCATAATATTATATTTAATAAATATAATAAAGTGCACTATGTAATGTTTATATAATTATTAATAAAAAAGAAATATATTCATTAAATATTTATATTAAATATGTAATTATAATATATGAAAGTATTTAATTATGTATTTATATCTTTTACAGGTTAATATACACATTTATTAGAAGTTTGAGTGTATTTACTCTTTGATGACTATATTTATTAAAGTTATGTATTTATCTGGGTTTTAAGAATGATAAATTTAATTTACATACAAAAGCATTTATGTATTTATTTAATGTTATATAAATATTAAATGGTTAAGTGATGATATATATAGAAGGTTAATTGCTCTTTTTGGTCCCAGTTTTGGTTGGGAAAATTCGAAATGGTCCCTGGGTTTATTTTGTGTTCAATTTTGTCCCAAAGAATGAATTTGGTGTTCAATTAAGTGTTTTTCAGTAACTCCGTTAAAATTCTTAACGGCAACGTGCAACTGCTGAGTGAGGTGTTAGTTTTTTGTTGACTAGGAATCCTTTTCAGTTGAAATTAGGATTTTTTTAATTTTAAAAGGGCAATAAAAATTTTTAATGAATATTCGGGTAATAAAAAATTTAGAAGGGCAAAGTGGAAAAAAAAAAGAAAGACTTTCTTCTTGCTCTGAAACCCTAATTCCTTTACCATTACCCAAACCCCAACCACCGACCACCGTCCATCATCTTCTTCCTCGCACGCCGTCAGCAACCATCGCACCTCGCACATCCATCACCGTCGCACCTCCATCACCATCGCACCTCCATCACCATCGCACCTCCATCACCCTCGCACCTCTATCACCGTCGCATCTCGCACCTGTAGAAAACAAACCCAAAAGTAGAAACGGGAACCACCGTGGTAGCCTCCAGCATTTTCCAATTCCACTTTGTGTGCCCTTTTCCCCAAATTTGAACCCTAATTTTGGGTGGACAGGGATCTTCATCTTCTCCGCCATGAACACATCTGCAACTCAGCTTCAACACGCATCCATGGCCGCTGCTACCACCAAGCCGCCACCTTGAAGCTTCTTCTTCGTATCTCGCACCTGCAAGCAAACCAAAATCACACAATCATCACGGTCTCGCCTCGACCATTCTCGTCGCGCTGTCGTGCCTCGCAGGTTTGATCCTCTCCAACGCAAGCCACCCGGCCTCCGTCACGCGCAACCTAGACATCACCATCGCACCTCCATCACTGTCGCATCTCGCACCTGCAGAAAACAAACCCAAAAGTAGAAACGGGAACCACCGTGGCAGCCTCCAGGATTTTTCCGATTTGCGCAAGCACACCAGGGGGCAAACCCCTTTTTCCCAAATCTGAATCCTAATTTTGGGTGGAAAGGGAGCGGACACGAGGCGCGCTCTCACGGGGCAAACCCCTTTCTGCCCACTTTGCCCTTCTAAAATTCTGATTCCAACTGAAAAGGATTCCGAATCAGCAAAAAACTGACACCTCACTCAGCACTTGCATATCTGGACACGTTGCCGTTAAGAATTTTAACGGAGTTACTGAAAAGGACTTAATTGAACACTAAATTCTTTGGGACAAAATTAAACACAAAATAAACTCAGGGACCATTTCGAATTTTTCCAACCAAAACTGGGACCAAAAAGAGCTTTTAACCTATATAGAATCATTGTGATATTTAATTTAGAAAGATGAAAATGTAAGTGATAAGTTTTATGATTGATCGTTAGATTAATTAATAAAATTAAATGATTAAATTGGATTCTTATAACTTAAAATTGTAAAAAATTATCACAAAGAAAAATATAATTTTTTGACAAGATTTATACATATATCTATCATATTACAAGTGTATACATAAGATGAAATGGATTAGATCTTCTTAATTTCATATTAATTTTTAATAACTAATATTTAATATTTACTAATAATTATCGCCCACTCTCAATTCTCATTATAAATCATTATTTTTTTTCGGGTTGTTGGAAATTTTTTAAGTTCCATTATGATTATTCAATTAGTTTTTATTTATATTGAACTAGCTATGTTTTATGACTATATTAACCCAATCAATAAAAAAAAAAAAATCCTGAAACAACCAATTAAGTTAATTTCAATTTTTAATTTAATTAGTTAACTTAATAAAATCAATATTAATTGATTTTTGAATTAGATTTTTTATTCATATAACCATGAATTTGAAACAGATTAACAAATGGTATTATTTTTTTTATTATTATCTTTCTCAACACAAAAACTTAATTTACTTTCTTCTACGTACTTTAGTTTTTTTTATAGTAGTTTTTTTTATAGACAACACTTGTGTTTGCTGACATAAAACATTCTTTTATAAAATATCTTTTGATTAATAATAATTCATTATATGCAAAATTAATCAAATTTTGTCTTATTAAAATATTGTTCACTTCATTCTTCTCCAATTTAATATTATAATAAAAGGGTATGTGAATTTTATCACTAAAATATTTTATCAATCATCGTTACAAATCCTAACAAAAACATATTAAGAAAATAAAATTTAAGTCCATTTCAATTTTGTGATACTAATATGGTAATATTAGGTTGGTATTCTTCTATATATTATTATTATTTGATCATATCCCAAAAAGATATGAAATTTTCAATACATTTTTTTTATGTAAAGAACATTGAATACAGAAGACTTGTGATAAGTAATATAATAAATTGCATTATAATGACTACTAATATGATCTAATATTATATTAAAATATTAATATTTAAACCTTATTCAATCATATAAAATTTATAAGATAAGATTTAGAAAGACTTACGATTATTTGTGTATTATTATTATTCATATCTCGAAAAGATATGACATCTAAAAAAACATAAATGTATTCCTAGTTCTTGATTGCATCATTGAAGTCCTACCAAAATACTTATATTCAAATATTTAGTAAAAAAAAAGTATTGATCCTTTTACATGATAAAAAAAAGATATCAACCTATAAAACTTAATAGCTAGCAATAACCTATAACACAAATTTTAGAGAGATAAGATCTCAACTACTAAATTTCACCTAGCACAATATCTCAAGAACAATATAAATGTATCAAACTATATTAAAGGCATTAATCCAAACCTTTTATATGTTATATATTTTGATGTTATTTTCTTCATTATATACTTTTCCTAAATCTCTATACAAGAAAAAAAACTGGTTCTTTGTATTTGGGGTCCATCATATTATCCTATTGTCACTTATGCTATTAATCTTGACCAAAACTTTCTTATAATTGTTTCCTTCACATTCCTACATATTCTCAAGAACTTTTCTCATGAATTCAATGCTTCGATCAAATTTAATATCTTCATGTTAAATATCATTAGCTTTAGAAATTACAAATGAACACACAACATTAATGTTTGTTTGCTAATCAAAATAACATTTTATAGGTTTGAATTCTATGTTTAAAATAAGAATTCTTAATAAGAAGTGGAATTATGAAGATGGTATCTTTTCGCAATAAAAATTAGGGTGAACTATGTTTTTGGTTCCTTAACTTTCAATAAAAATTAAAATTAGTCTCTATTCAAAACTTTGGACTAAGTTAGTTCATCATCTTTAGTCATTTCACAATATTGTTCATCTTTAGAAACAAGAGAGACAAATGTTTCCAAAGTTAGACTCTCCACATCACAATATTGTTCATCTAACTTATTTTGAAAAAATCTCTCAAAAATACAATTGTGACACTTTATTTCAGTTGGCTAATTTATGCTATTATAAGTATTTTTGTATATAATTAATAATGTTATATGTGCCAATAAACATAAAACATTGTTTGACTAATAAGTTTTAATAAATATTTGTTTAGCCGCTGAAATAAAATAATTTTTAAACGATTATACATTCATATTTGATTATCATTCAGTTTTTTTTTTCTAACGAACCTTGACTTTAATTTCTCTGAAAGAAAATTATTTTATATTTCGTCTTTAAATATTTATGGTTATATAATAGTCTCTATAATTAATATATATATATATATATATATAATTTTTTTAAATATCACATATTTTTATCAATCGGGATATAAAGTCAGCTTTACAATATGACGATATTGATAAACAATACAAAATGTGTTTTTATTAAAGTCCCAAGGGTCAATGTACTTAACCAATTTTTTTAAATGTTGTAATTTTACATTCAATTTACAAAAATAAGTAAATTTTAAGAAATTTATGTATCTATGTCAATTGTGTTTGGAAGCACGATTTCTAAATGAAAAACAAAATAGTGTTTTCTAGTAAAATAATGATAAAATATGCTTTAAAATAGGATTTCTTTTTTCATATCTTTTGGTAACAGTATTATTAAAACATGACTTTTATTTTCTTTTTTTAATATGTGTGAGAAAAGGTGTAAACATAGTTTATTTTATTTTATAAAAATTGTGTTTCCATGGATAAATTTCTTTCTTTTTTTAGTTTTTCTCACAATATTATTTTTAAGTGAGACTCTTGTAGGATCATATTATTAGAAATTTTTAAGTAATTTAAAAATTTTAAGTATTTAGGTCAACTGTGTTAGAAAGTATCATTTCAAATGGAAGAAATTGTGTCTCCAAACACAAATTTGAATAAAATAATTATAATTTATGTTTCAAAATATAATTTCTTATTGTTGTATTTTTTAATATTTTTTTTTTGGTTGGAATGATATCAAAACGTAATTTTTGTTTTATTTTTTAAATGTGGGAAAATGTATAAACAATTATTTTTTATTTTATGGATTTTTTTTCTGGTACATGTTTTTTTTTGTTTACATTATTTTTAATGTAAAAGTCTTCCACGATCAGATTAGCAGAAATTTGTTGGTTGAATTGGATTATAAAAACAATATGTAAAAATGAATAATAAACTTGAAAATAACAAGTAAAAATAACATAAACTTTTGACGAAAGAGAATTAAAAGTTGTTATAATAATGGAAACTTTCAATGATAAGCCTTCAAATTCTATGATAATAACACATATATAGCACCGTCATCTTTGTGGTTTTTCTTAGGATATAATATTGCACATATTTAAAATAAATAAAACATGTCTATGGAGAAAGATTTGATAGAATTAGAAATTTATTTGTTTTAAATATGTTGTGCAAATACTATATCCTAAAAGAAACTAGGGAATTATTATATAATCTACCATACATACATACATATATATATATATATATATATATATATATATATATATATATATATATATATATATATATATATATATATATATATATATATAAGGCTTATTATAGGGAGTTACCATGACAATTGCAAATCTCTTTCTTTCATCTAAAAGTTTAAGTGACTTTCTCATGAGTTCCAAACTTTCAGTGTTCACTTATTTGTACTTACAGACCAATTCATCCAAAAAATCTCTACTAATCAAATCGAAGAGTCTAACATTGAAAATAATACAGTGAGCAAAATTAAAAAAAAAAAAAAAATATATATATATATATATATATATTAAATGAAAACACAATTTTTATGTAATAAAAAATCATGTTTATACATTACACCAAAAATTTAAAATAAAATAGAAGTCTTGTTTTGAAATATAAATACAAGACTGAGATTATATGTAGTACATTTATCTCATATCGGATGATCAATATGATTTCAGGTATATGTAGTACATTTAGAGTTATGATGAATTATTTTGTTTTTCTATGCATATAACTATAAGTACGATGAACAATTAACTAGGTAAAGTGGTTCACCATCAATACAATAATGATACTAAAACATTCATGTTAGACAAATTTTGAGATTTATAACATATGTGAAAAAATGACAATTTAGAATGTGAAAAAAATATAATAATATTCAAAAATTCAAATAATTGAATGACAAATACAAAAATAAATCAATACTTGAGATGCTTGTACAACAAAGACATGTGTTTTTGGTAGAGAGTTGGAGAAGTGAAGGACATGAGTTTATACAAAGCATAAAGATAGTGATTTTCATGTAAAGATATTCAAGAAGAAATAAAATGCCATGTTATATTAAAGTATATACAATGTGCTAGTAAATATATCAATTGTATTTCTCATAAAAAAAACCTCATAAATGAAAGATTAAAAAATTCACCTCTTATATTAATTTTTATCACAATAAATTCTTTGAATATTTTCTATTCACTCATAAAATCTCAATCTCAATCAAATCAAAGAAGTGCCAAATAATTTTAGAAATATAATTTTCATCTTCATTATTTGATACTTCATTAACCGACTAAGATAGATCTTCAAACAAAATAAAAAAGGTAAATTGTTAATCCCATAAGAGAAGTCTATAAAAGAGATGACAATTCCTAACTCTCACTTTCCGTGTCTTGTTATGTTTTGTTGAACCATTAACTAACATACCGTGAACTAACAATTCCTAATTCTCACAACTGAAAGATTAAAAAATTCACCTGTTATATTAATTTTATCACAATATACTGTTTGAATATTTTATATTCGCTCATGAAATCTCAATCTCAATTGAATCAAGGAAGTACCAAATAATTTAGAAATATAATTTTCATCTTAATTATTTGATACTTCATTAACTCACTAAGATAGATATTCAAACATAATAAAAAAAATTGTTAAACCTATAAGAAAAATCTATAAAAGAGACTCAATTCCTAACTCTCACTTTGAATATTTTATATCCACTCATGAAATCTCAATCTCAATCAAATCAAGGAAGTACCAAGTAATTTTAGAAATATAATTTTCATCTTAATTACTTGATACTTCATTGAGTGACTAAGATAGATCTTCAGGCATAATAAAAAAAAAATTGTTAAACCTATAAGAGAAATCTATAAAAGAGACTCAATTCCTAACTCTCACTTTGAATATTTTATATGAAATCTCAATCTCAATCAAATGAAGGAAGTACCAAGTAATTTTAGAAATATAATTTTCATCTTAATTACTTGATACTTCATTGACTGACTAAGATAGATCTTCAGACATAATAAAAAAAGAAAAATTATTAAACCTATAAGAGAAATCCCAACTTGAATTGAGACTCATCAAACAATCTTCTTGACATTCCTTTGGTGAGAACATCAGGCAACTGTAACTCTGATCTTACAAAAGGAAAAAAAATTATTCCAGCTTCAATCTTCTCTTTGATGAAATGTCTATCAATCTCCACATGCTTTGTTCTATCATGTTGAACAGGATTATGAGAAATTTGTAATAGCCGAAGTATTGTCACAGTACAAACTCATAGCTTCATTTGGTTTAAATCCCAAATCTGATAGAACATTTTTAATCCACAAAAGTTCACATACACCTAGTGCTATGCCTCTGAATTCTGCTTCAGCGCTAGATCTTGCTACTACAAGTTGTTTTTTACTCCTCCAAGTTACAAGATTCTCTCCTACAAAAGTAAAGTATCCAGAGGTAGATCTTCTATCATCTTCTGAACCTACCCAATCTGCATCAGTGTACTCTTCTACCTTTAAGTTTCCATTATTTGAGAACAAAATTCCTTTTCCAGGAGCAGACTTCAAATATCTCAAAATTCTTTCAACAACATCCATATGAAGCTTTCGTAGGTCATGCATAAATTGACTAACAACATTCACTGCATAGGTGATATCTGGACGTGTATGGCACAAATAAATTAATTTTCCTACCAGCCTTTGGTATCTTCCTCTGTCTATGCTTGCTGAATTTGAGCATTGAAAGAGTTTACGATTTTGTTCAATTGGTGTATCAGCTGGTTTACTCCTAAGCAGCCCAATTTCTGATAGTAAATCAATAGTATATTTTCTTTGGCATAGAAAAATACCATGTTTTGATCTAGCTACTTCAATACCCAAAAAATATTTGAGGTTTCCAAGTTGTTTCATCTCAAATTCAGATGAAAGGTATTGTTGTAAACTAGAAATCTCATCTTGGTCATTTCCTGTAACAATCATGTCATCTACATATATAATCAAAGCTGTAATCTTTCCTTTTCCTCTCTTAAAAAATAAGGTGTAATCAGAGTTACTTGCTCTATAGCCAAAAGCCTTCATAAACTTGGTAAACCTTCCAAACCATGCTCTTGGGGATTGTTTTAATCCATATAGAGCCTTCTTTAATTTGCAAACCTTCATTCCATTTGAATCTGTCATGCCTGGTGGAGAATCCATATAAATTTCCTTTGAAATTTCTCCATGTAGGAAAGCATTTTTCACATCAAATTGTAAAAGAGGCCAATCTTGGTTTGCAGCTAGCGACAAAAGTATTCTCATAGTATTAAGCTTGGCTACCTATGCGAACGTCTCTTGGAAATCTACACCATAAGATTGAGTGTAACCTTTAGCCACAAGTCGTGCTTTATACCTTTCAATAATTCCATCAGCTTTATGCTTAATTGTAAAGACCCATTTGCAGCCCACAATTTTCTTCCCTCTTGGTAAGGACACAAGATCCCAAGTGTTGTTTTTTTCTAAAGCCGCCATCTCCTCAACCATTGCTTCGGTCCATCTAGGATCTGCCAAAGCTTCCTGTACATTACTAGGAATAGAAATTGAAGATAATTGAGATACAAATGATGTATATGGTTGAGATAACCTGTGAAATGACACATATTTACTAATGGGATATTTAACTTTGGCTTGGAGGTCTAGTTCATATTTAGCTGGAGGTTGACCACGGTTAGAACGAGGTGGAATATTATATTGAACAGTAGTAGATTCAATGTTTGGTATGCTGGTGGTTTCAGGCAGACAAGAATCAATTTCATCTAAATTAGTATTAATAGAGATAGGATCAGAAGGTACCTCTGAAGAGTCAAGCCGAACCTGTGGAGAAGATTGAGCCAATTGGTTATTATCAGAAGACATTGTATTATCCAGAAAAAGAAGTGTCCATATTTAGGATTGGCTCACTTGTTGCAGAATGATCTCACATGATAACATATCTTCATAATCAAACATACTAACATCATGATTATACACTTCACTTTCATTGCCTCCCTGAAGTGGAGAATCAACATAAAAAGATTCATGCTCATTAAATGTCACATCCATAGAAATATAAAATTTCTTTGATGGTGGATGGTAAGCACGATAACCTTTTTGAGTTGTTCCATACCCAACAAAAACACATTTGATCGCTCGTGCTTCGAGCTTTGTACGTTGATGTGGGTGTATGTGAACATATATAACACATCCAAAAATATGAGGTGGTAAATAAACTATGGGAGGAAGGACACAATGATCAGACAACACATCATAAGGCCTTCGAAAGTTAAGCACACTAGAAGGGGTCCGATTAATTAAATAAACCGCAGAGCTCACGGCCTCACCCCATAAATGTGATGGGATATTACCATCTATCAAAAGTGATCTTGTCACCTCTAATATATGTCTATTTTTCCTCTCAGCCACTCCATTTTGTTGTGGTGAATAAGGACATGTAGTTTGATGCAAGATGCCTTTAGAGTTCATGAACTCTATTAGTTCAGTCTTAAAATATTCCCCTCCATTGTCTGATCGAATAACCTTAATAGATGTGTTAAAGTGTGTAACAATCATATGATAGAATGAACAAACCACATCACACACATCACTTTTATGTTTAAGCAAATATACCCAGGTTACCCGAGTACAATCATCAACAAAACTGATAAACCATTTTTTTCCATTATGTGTAGATTGCGGGGTAGGGCCCCAAACATCTGTATGAACTAATGAAAAAGGAAAATCAGTTTTGTTATTGCTTAAAGGAAACACGACAGGATGATTTTTTTCCAAAACACAAGTTTCACAAAAAAAAATCAGAAATATTGCATTTATCAAATAGTGATGGAAATAATTTTTTTAAATAACCAAAAGAGGGATGTCCCAACCTTTTATGCCACAACCAAATTTCTTTTTTGTTTTTATCTTGTATATGATCATTCGCAAGACAAGCCAATCCTTTTTTATGGTTGTCGTGAGATATTTTCCAGATAATACAGTCCTTCACTCTCTACCACTGGCAATCTTCTCCTTGGAATGGATGTTTTGAAAAAGACAATGGGTTAGGTAAAACAAGGCAACACAAGAATGTGATTTGGTTAACTTGTTGACGGAGATAAGATTAATGTTTAATGTAGGAACAAATAAAACATCAGGATATTGATAAGGAGGGTGGAAGGGATATAGTACATATACCTTCAATAGGAGATGACACCCCATTGGCATTAATAATAACACTTTTAGAACAATTAAAAGAAAAACTAGTAAATATATGAGGATCACAAGTCATATGATTAGTAGCACCTGAATCAATTATCCAATCACTACCCTTAGTAACAACAGAAAGATTAAGAGGAGAGTTAAATAGACCTGACTTGGTCACAATTCTGGCAGTAGTAGAAATATAACTCTTGGAATCAGCGGAAGTTCCAGAATCATGTTCCTCCTATTGATTGTGTCATCGGAAGAAGCCATCAGAAATATTCAATGAAAAAAAGCATTGTTCCTAAATTGTAGAGGATATCAGTGTTTGGCTCTGATACCATAATAAAAGGTTTAAAAAATAATTCTGATTTATTATTTCAAGGAATAAAGTACCATATATAAACATATAAGGATCCTATAATCCTTCATCTATTAAAGGAAAGACATGTGCACAAATCTGCACAAATTATAATAATATCTAAAATATAACTAATATAATATTTGATTGCCTAATATCCTTTAATAGAATATTTGGCATATCTTAACAACTATCCCACATAAACCTCCACTATATAAACCTTTTTCAAGTAATTTTTTACATAGGATAAAAAGTAGTTTAATTTATCATATAATTTATATAAAATTTATTTTAAATCTTTATTGTTTTATACAATTATTTTTGTATTGAATATATTTATTTATTGACCAATTTCTAAGTAAATTTTATATTTAGTGTCATTAATAATAAATTATTTATATTTACTCACACATGTATACATTGTAAATTAATTTTAAATATTTTAACACTATTTTCCATATTGTAAATCCTTGTTTGGGAGAACTAACTAAAATATGCAATAAAAAAAATTCTATAACATTATTAAAAAAAAAATTAACTTTTTTTTATGTACGAATTAACTTGCATTTACGAGACAAATCAAGAAAAATGACATGTAAATATTGTTCAAGTTAACTCTTTGGGACTCCATTCCAACAAATAAGCATTACAAAGTTATTTAATTAATAATTCCTCAATTTTTATGTAATAATAATTATATAATATATTTAATACACATATAATTGAAAAAATAGGTTATTTTAATAATGTAAAATATACATATAAAAAGGATTTTTGTTGTTGTTAAATTTACATTAAAAAACAAGATAGAGTATTATTTAATATTTATATAAATAATACAATAAATAGATTCATAAATTAAAAAATTCTATATTAAAATTAAACTTATCATTCTTAAAAATATTTATAATAAGAAATTATTTAATGTACTTATTTATTATTTTTTTTAAAATTAAATTTATGCATTTATTAGTATCATGTATATATTTATAATATGAAGACTATAGTGAAAATATTTATAGAAACGTTTATGTATTCGTTTTCTTATAAAGTATACATTAATAAATTCAGTGCATAATATGTATTATATTTAATAAATATAATAAAGTGCACTATGTAATGTTTATATAATTATTAGTAAAAAATAAATATATTCATTAAATATTTATATTAAATATGTAATTATAATATATGAAAGTATTTAATTATGTATTTATATATTTTACAGGTTAATATACACATTTATTAGAAGTTTGAGTGTATTTACTCTTTGATGACTATATTTATTAAACTTATGTATTTATCCGGGTTTTAAGAATGATAAATTTAATTTACATATAAAAGCATTTATGTATTTATTTAATTTTATATAAATATTAAATGGTTAAGTGATGATATATATAGAATAATTGTGATATTTAATTTAGAAAAAAAATATTCACATTATATTTAAGAAAGATGAAAATGTAAGTGATAAGTTTTATGATTGATCGTTAGATTAATTAATAAAATTAAATGGTTAAATTCGATTCTTATAACTTAAAATTGTAAAAAATTATCACAAAGAAAAATATAATTTTTTGACAAGATTTATACATATATCTATCATATTACAAGTGTATATATAAGATGAAATGGATTACATCTTCTTAATTTCATATTAATTTTTAATAACTAATATGTAATATTTACTAAGAATTATCGCCCACTCTCAATTCTCATTATAAATCATTATTTTTTTCGGGTTGTTGGAAATTTTTTAAGTTCCATTTTGATTATTCAATTAGCTATGTTTTATGACTATATTAACCCAATCAATAAAAAAAAAACCTGAAAAACGAATTAAGTTAGTTTCAATTTTTAATTTAATTAGTTAACTTAATAAAATAAATATTAATTGATTTTTGAATTAGATTTTTTATTCATATAACCATGAATTTGAACAAGATTAACAAATTGTATTATTTATTTTTATTATTATCTTCCTCAACACAAAAACTTAATTTACTTTCTTGTTCGTACTTTAGTTTTTTTTTATAGAATATACTTGTGTTTGTTGACATAAAGCATTCTTTTATCAAATAACTTTTGATTAATAATAATTCATGATATGTAAAATTAATCAAATTTTGTCTTATTAAGATATTGTCCACTTTATTCTTCTCCAATTTAATATTATAATAAAAGGGTATGTGAATTTTATCACTAAAGTATTTTACCAATTATCGTTACAAATCTTAACAAAAACATATTAAGAAAATAAAATTTAAGTCCATTTCAATTTTGTGATACTAATATGGTAATATTAGGTTGGTATTCATCTATATATTATTATTATTTTGATCATATCTCCAAAAAGATATGAAATTTTCAATACATTTTTTTTATGTCAAGAACATCGAATATAAAAGACTTGTGATAAGTAATATAATAAATCGCATTATAATAACCACTAATATGATCTAATATTATATTAAAATATTAATATTTAAACCTAATTCAATCTTATAAAATTTATAAGATAAGATTTACAAACACTTACGATTATTTGTGTATTATTATTACTCATATCTCGAAAAGATATGACATTTAAAAAAAAAAACATAAATGTATTTCTAGTTCCTGATTGCATCATTGAAGTCCTACCAAAACACTTATATTCAAATATTCAGTAAAAAAAAGGTATTGATCCTTTTACATGATAAAAAGAAGATATCAACCTATAAAACTTAATAGCTAGCAATAACCTATAACACAAATTTTAGAGAGATAAGATCTCAACTACTAAATATATGAAAGTATTTAATTATGTATTTATATCTTTTACAGGTTAATATACACATTTATTAGAAGTTTGAGTGTATTTACTCTTTGATGACTATATTTATTAAATTTATGTATTTATCCGGGTTTTAAGAATGATGAATTTAATTTACATATAAAAGCATTTATGTATTTATTTAATGTTATATAAATATTAAATGGTTAAGTGATGATATATATAGAATCATTGTGATATTTAATTTAGAAAAAAAAAGAAAGATGAAAATGTAAGTGATAAGTTTTATGATTGATCGTTAGATTAATTAATAAAATTAAATGATTAATTGGATTCTTATAACTTAAAATTGTAAAAAATTATCACAAAGAAAAATATAATTTTTTGAGAAGATTTATACATATATCTATCATATTACAAGTGTATATATAAGATGAAATGGATTAGATCTTCTTATTTTCATATTAATTTTTAATAACTAATATTTAATATTTACTAATAATTATCGCCCACTCTCAATTCTCATTATAACTCATTATTTTTTTCTGGTTGTTGGAAATTTTTTAAGTTCCATTTTGATTATTCAATTAGTTTTTATTTATATTGAACTAGCTATGTTTTATGACTATATTAACCCAATCAATAAACAAAAAAAAAAACCTGAAAAACCAATTAAGTTAGTTTCAATCTTTAATTTAATTAGTTAACTTAATAAAATCAATATTAATTGATTTTTGAATTAGATTTTTTAATCATATAACCATGAATTTGAAACAGATTAACAAATGGTATTATTTTTTTTATTATTATCTTCCTCAACACAAAAACTTAATTTACTTTCTTCTACGTACTTTAGTTTTTTTGATAGTAGTTTTTTTTATACACAACACTTGTGTTTGCTGACATAAAGCTTTCTTTTATAAAATATCTTTTGATTAATAATAATTCCTTATATGCAAAATTAATCAAATTTTGTCTTATTAAGATATTGTTCACTTCCTTCTTGTCCAATTTAATATTATAATAAAAGGGTATGTGAATTTTATCACTAAAATATTTTACCAATCATCGTTACAAATCCTAACAAAAACATATTAAGAAAATAAAATTTAAGTCCATTTCAATTTTGTGATACTAATATAGTAATATTAGGTTGGTATTCTTCTATATATTATTATTATTTGATCATATCTCCAAAAAGATATGAAATTTTCAATACAATTTTTTTTTATGTCAAGAACATTGAATATAGAAGACTTGTGATAAGTAATATAATAAATTGCATTATAATAACCACTAATATGATCTAATATTTTATTAAAATATTAATATTGAAACCTAATTTAATCTTATAAAATTTATAAGATAAGATTTACAAAGACTTACGATTATTTGTGTATTATTATTACTCGTATCTCGAAAAGATATGACATCTAAAAAAACATAAATGTATTCCTAGTTCTTGATTGCATCATTGAAGTCCTACCAAAACACTTATATTCAAATATTTAGTAAAAAAAAAGTATTGATCATTTTACATGATAAAAAGAAGATATCAACCTATAAAACTTAATAGCGAGCAATAACCTATAACACAAATTTTAGAGAGATAAGATCTCAACTACTAAATTTCACCCAACACAATATCACAAGAACAATATAAATGTATAAATCAAACTATATTAAAGGCATTAATCCATACCTTTTATACAAACCTATGTTATATATTTTGATGTTATTTTCTTCATTATATACTTTTTCTAAATCTCTATACAAGAAAAAAACCTGTTCTTTGTATTTGGGGTCCATCATATTATCCTATTGTCACTTATGCTATTAATCTTGACCAAAACTTTCTTATAGTTATTTCCTTCACATACCTACATATTCTCAAGAACTTTTCTCATGAATTCAATGCTTCGATCAAATTTAATATCTTCATGTTAAATATCATTAGCTTTAGAAATTACAAATGAACACACAACATTAATGTTTGTTTGCTAATCAAAATAACATTTTATAGGTTTGAATTGTATGTTTAAAATAAGACTTCTTAATTAGAATTGGAATTATGAATATGGTATCTTTTCGCAATAAAAATTAGGGTTAACTATGTTTTTTGTTCCTTAACTTTCAGTAAAAATTAAAATTAGTCTATATTCAAAACTTTGGACTAAGTTAGTTCATCATCTTTAGAATTGGATAAATTTAGTCATTTCACTAAATTTTGTTAAGTTTATTTGAGGTTTCAATGCGTTTCTCAACTAATATTGAAGAAAAAATATCAAATAGTGTAAACAACTCAAATGCTATCATGAAATAGGTGTGAAACATCAAATAAACTTAACAAAATTTGGTTAAAAGAACTAAATTCACACATTTCTAAAATTAAGAAACTAAATTAAGTCAAAATTTCGAAGAAAGACTAATTATAATTTTTACTGAAAATTAAAGAATAAAAAACATATTTAACAATAAAAATTAATCTAAGTGCTAATTTCGGATAGAAACCACTGATTAATTTTAGTAATTTACTTAATACCAGCATAATCTTATCTATATTGAAGATAATCTTATGTATTAAAGAAAGAATCCCCACATTATCATAACAAAAAGTTGAAATCAATGAATTTACAGGTAGGTTTAGATAGTTAGAACCATTCCTTTTTATAAATCTTACATTATAATTATATTGTTGGTTCATTTTGGAAAAAATCTAAGTGAATATAGTAAAAAAAACTCTAAAATATTTTTATTCTACGCAATAGCAACAATGATATGATAAGTTCCCTTAGAAACAAGAGAGACAAATGTTTCCAAAGTTAGACTCTCCACATCACAATATTGTTCATCTAACTTATTTTAAAAAAATCTCTCAAAAATACTATTGTGATACTTTATTTCAGTTGGCTACTTTATGTTATTATAAGTATTTTTGTATATAATTAATAATGTTATATGTGCCAATAAACATAAAACAGTGTTTGACTAATAAGTTTTAATAAATATTTGTTTAGCCGCTGGAATAAAATAATTTTTAAACGATTATACATTCATATTTGATTATCATTCAGCTTCTTCTTTTTTTTCTAACGAACCTGTCTTGACTTTAATTTCTCTGAAAGAAAATTATTTTATATTTCGTCTTTAAATATTTATGGTTGTATAAAATAGTCTCTATAATTAATATATATATATATACATATATATATATATATATATATATATATATATATATATAATTTTTTTAAATATCACAAATTTTTATCAATCGGGATATAAAGTCAGCGTTACAATATGACGATATTGATAAACAATACAAAATGTGTTTTTATTAAAGTCCCAAGGGTCAATGTACTTGCCCAATTTTTTTAAATGTTGTAATTTTACATTCAATTTACAAAAATAAGTAAATTTTAAGAAATTTATGTATCTATGTAAATTGTGTTTGGAAGCACGATTTCTAAATAAAAAAAAATAGTGATTTCTAGTAAAATAATGAAAAAATATGCTTTAAAATAGGATTTCTTTTTTCATATCTTTTGGTAACAGTATTATTAAAACATGACTTTTATTTTCTTTTTTTAAAATGTGTGAGAAAAGTTGTAAACATAGTTTATTTTATTTTATAAAAATTGTGTTTCCATGGACAAATTTCTTTCTTTTTTAGTTTTGCTCACAATATTATTTTTAAGTGAGACTCTTGTAGGATCATATTATTAGAAATTTTTGAGTAATTTAAAAATTTTAAGTATTTAGGTCAACTGTGTTAGAAAGTATCATTTCAAATGGAAGAAATTGTGTCTCCAAACACGAATTTGAATAAAATAATTATAATTTATGTTTCAAAATATAATTTCTTATTGTTGTATTTTTTAATATTTTTTTTTGGTTGGAATGATATCAAAACGTAATTTTTATTTATTTTTTAAATGTGGGAAAATGTATAAACAATTATTTTTTATTTTATGGATTTTTTTTCTGGTACATGTTTTTTTTTTTGTTTACAATATTATTTTTAATGTAAAAGTCTTCCACGATCAGATTAGCAGAAATTTGTTTGTTGAATTGGATTGTAAAAACAATATGTAAAAATGAATAATAAACTTGAAAATAACAAGTAAAAATAACATAAACTCTTGACGAAAGAGAATTAAAAGTTGTTATAATTATGGAAACTTTCAATGATAAGCCTTCAAATTCTATGATAATAACACATATATAGCACCGTCATCTTTGTGGTTTTTCTTAGGATATAATATTGCACATATTTAAAATAAATAAAACATGTTTATGGAGAAAAAGATTTGGTAGAATTAGAAATTTATTTGTTTTAAATATGTTGTGCAAATACTATATCCTAAAAGAAACTAGGGAAGGGACATTATTATATAATCTACCATATATATATATATATATATATATATATATATATATATATATATATATATATATATATATAAGGCTTATTATAGGGAGTTACCATGACAACTGCAAATCTCTTTCTTTCATCTAAAAGTTTAAGTGTTCACTTATTTGTACTTACACCACAAATTTAAAATAAAATAGAAGTCTTGTTTTGAAATATAAATACAAGACTGAGATTATATGTAGTAAATTTATCTCATATCGGATGATCAATATGATTTCAGGTATATGTAGTACATTTAGAGTTATGATGAATTATTTTGTTTTTCTATGCATATAACAATAAGTACGATGCACAATTAACTAAGTAAAATGGTTCACCATCAATACAATAATGATACTAAAACATTCATGTTAGACAAATTTTGAGATTTATAACATGTGTTATATATATATATATTTTTCTTTCGGTCATCACCAAAGCTCTCTAAAAAATGACAATTTAGAATGTGAAAAAAATATAATAATATTCAAAAATTCAAATAATTGAATGATAAAAACAAAAATAAATCAAAACTTGAGATGCTTGTACAACAAAGACATGTGTTTTTTGTAGAGAGTTGGAGAAGTGAAGGACACGAGTTTATACAAAGCATAAAGATAGTGATTTTCATGTAAAGATATTCAAGAAGAAATAAAATGACATGTTATATTAAAATATATACAATGTGCTAGTAAATATATCAAATGTATTTCCCATAAAAAAAACCTAATAAATGAAAGATTAAAAAATTAACATCTTATATTAATTTTTATCACAATAAATTCTTTGAATATTTTCTATTCATTCATAAAATCTCAATCTCAATCTCAATCAAATCAAAGAAGTGTCAAATAATTTTAGAAATATAATTTTCATCTTAATTATTGATATTTCATTAACCAACTAAGATAAATCTTCAAACAAAATAAAAAAGGTAAATTGTTAATCCCATAAGAGAAATTTATAAAAGAGATTACAATTCCTAACTCTCACTTTCCGTTATGTTTTGTTGAACCATGAACTAAAATACAATGAACTAACAATTCCTAATTCTAACAAATTAAAGATTAAAAAATTCACCTGTTATATTAATTTTTATTACAATATACTCTTTGAATATTTTATATTCACTAATGAAATCTCCATCTCGATCGAATCAAGGAAGTACCAAATAATTTTAGAATATAATTTTCATCTTAATTACTTGATACTTCATTCACAAACTAAGATAGATCTTCAGACATAATAAAAAAAAGAAAAATTGTTAAACCTATAAGATCAATCCACTCATCATTATAAATGTGTCCCACCTAAACCTATCCTAGATAAACCTATCCTAGATAAACCTGCACTATATAAACCTTTTTCTAGTAATTTTTTACATAGGATAAAAAGTAGTTTAATTTATCATATAATTTATATAAAATTTCTTTTAAATCTTTATTGTTTTATACAATTAATTTTGTATTGAATATATTTATTTATTGACCAATTTTTAAGTAAATTTAATATTTAGTGTCATTAATTATAACTTATTTATATTTACTCACACATGTATACATTGTAAATTAATTTTAAATATTTTAACACTATTTTCCATACTTTAAATCCTTGTTTTGGAGAACTAACTAAAATATGCAATGAAAATATTCTTCAACATGCATGTAAATATTCTTCAACTTAACTCTTTGGGACTCCATTCCAACAAATAAGCATTACAAACTTATTTGATTAATAATTCCTCAATTTTTATGTAATAATAATTATATAATATATTTAATACACATATAATTGAAAAAATGGGTTATTTTAAAAATGTAAAATATACATATAAAAAGGATTTTTGTTGTTCTTAAATTTACATTAAAAAAGAGAGAGAGTATTATTTAATATTTATATAAATAATACAATAAATAAATTCATAAATTAAATACTTTTATATTACAATTAAACTTATCATTCTTAAATATATTTATAATAAGAAAGTATTTAATGTAATTATTTAATTTTTTTTAAAATTAAATTTATGCATTTATTAGTATCATGTATATATTTATAAGATGAAGACTATAGTGAAAATATTTATAGAAACGTTGATGTATTCATTTTCTTATAATGTTTACATTTATAAATTCAGTGCATAAGATGTATTATATTTAATAAATATAATAAAGTGCACGATATAATGTTTAAATAATTATTAGTAAAAAAGAAATATATATTCATTAACTATTTATATTAAATAGGTAATTATAATATATGAAAGTATTTAATTATGTTGATATAATCCTTCATCTATTAAAGGAAACACATGTGCACAAATCTGCACAAATTATAATAATATTTAAAATATAACTAACATAATATTTGATTGTCTAATATCCTTTAATAGAATATTTGACATATCTTAACAACTATCCCACATAAAGCTCCACTATATAAACCTTTTTCAAGTAATTTTTTACATAGGATAAAAAGTAGTTTAATTTATGATATAATTTATATAAAATTTCTTTTAAATCTTTATTGTTTTATACAATTAATTTTGTAATGAATATATTTATTTATTGACCAATTTCTAAGTAAATTTTATATTTAGTGTCATTAATTATAACTTGTTTATATTTACTCACACATGTATACATTGTAAATTAATTTTAAATATTTTAACACTATTTTCCATATTGTAAATCCTTGTTTTGGAGAACTAACTAAAATATGCAACGAAAAAAAATTCTATAACATTATTAAAAAAAGTTAACTTTTTTTTATGTGCGAATTAACTTGCAAAATGACATCTAAATATTCTTCAACTTAACTCTTTGGACTTCATTCCAACAAATAAGCCTTACAAACTTATTTGATTAATAATTCCTCAATTTTTATGTAATAATAATTATATAATATATTTAATACACATATAATTGAAAAAATGGGTTATTTTAAAAATGTAAAATATACATATAAAAAGGATTTTTGTTGTTCTTAAATTTACATTAAAAGAGAGAGAGTATTATTTAATATTTATATAAATAATACAATAAATAAATTCATAAATTAAATACTTTTATATTACAATTAAACTTATCATTCTTAAATATATTTATAATAAGAAAGTATTTAATGTAATTATTTAATTTTTTTTAAATTAAATTTATGCATTTATCAGTATCATGTATATATTTATAATATGAAGACGTGAAAATATTTATAGAAACGTTTATGTATTCATTTTCTTATAATGTTTACATTTATAAATTCAGTGGAATAAGATGTATTATATTTAATAAATATAATAAAGTGCATTATATAATGTTTATATAATTATTAGTAAAAAAGAAATATATATTCATTAACTATTTATATTAAATATGTAATTATAATATATGAAAGTATTTAATAATGTTTATATAATCCTTCATCTATTAACAGAAAGACATGTGCACAAATCTGCACAAATTATAATAATATCTAAAATATAACTAACATAATATTTGATTGTCTAATATCCTTTAATAGAATATTTGGCATATCTTAACAACTATCCCACATAAACCTCCACCATATAAGCCTTTTTCAAGTAATTTTTTACATAGGATAAAAAGTAGTTTAATTTATCAAATAATTTATATAAAATTTCTTTTAAATCTTTATTGTTTTATACAATTAATTTTGTATTGAATATATTTATTTATTGACCAATTTCTAAGTAAATTTTATATTAGTGTCATTAATTATAACTTATTTATTTTTACTCACACATGTATACATTGTAAATTAATTTTAAATATTTTAACACTATTTTCCATATTGTAAATCCTTGTTTTGGAGAACTAACTAAAATATGCAATGAAAAAAAATTCTATAACATTATTAAAAAAAGTTAACTTTTTTTTATGTGCGAATTAACTTGCATTTACGAGACAAATCAAGAAAAATGACATGTAAATATTCTTCAACTTAACTCTTTGGGACTCCATTCCAACAAATAAGCATTACAAACTTATTTGATTAATAATTCCTCAATTTTTATGTAATAATAATTATATAATATATTTAATACACATATAATTAAAAAAATGGGTTATTTTAAAAATGTAAAATATACATATAAAAAGGATTTTTGTTGTTCTTAAATTTACATTAAAAAAGAGAGAGAGTATTATTTAATATTTATATAAATAATACAATAAATAAATTCATAAATTAAATACTTTTATATTACAATTAAACTTATCATTCTTAAATATATTTATAATAAGAAAGTATTTAATGTAATTATTTAATTTTTTTTTAAATTAAATTTATGCATTTATTAGTATCATGTATATATTTATAATATGAAGACTATAGTGAAAATATTTATAGAAACGTTTATGTATTCATTTTCTTATAATGTTTACATTTATAAATTCACTGCATAAGATGTATTATATTTAATAAATATAATAAAGTGCACTATATAATGTTGTAATAATTATTAGTAAAAAAGAAATATATATTCAATAACTATTTATATTAAATATGTAATTATAATATATGAAAGTATTTAATTATGTTTATATAATCCTTCATCTATTAAAGGAAACACATGTGCACAAATCTGCACAAATTATAATAATATCTAAAATATAACTAACATAATATTTGATTGTCTAATATCCTTTAATAGAATATTTGGCATATCTTAACAACCATCCCACATAAACCTCCACTATATAAACCTTTTTCAAGTAATTTTTTACATAGGATAAAAAGTAGTTTAATTTATCGTATAATTTATATAAAATTTCTTTTAAATCTTTATTGTTTTATAAAATTATATTTGTATTGAATATATTTATTTATTGACCAATTTCTAAGTAAATTTTATATTTAATGTCATTAATGACAAATTATTTATATTTACTCACACATGTATACATTGTAAATTAATTTTAAATATTTTAACACTATTTTCCATATTGTAAATCCTTGTTTTGGAGAACTAACTAAAATATGCAATGAAAAAAAATTCTATAACATTATTAAAAAAAGTTAACTTTTTTTTATGTGCGAATTAACTTGCATTTAGGAGACAAATCAAGAAAAATGACATGTAAATATTCTTCAACTTAACTCTTTGGGACTCCATTCCAACAAATAAGCATTACAAACTTATTTGATTAATAATTCCTCAATTTTTATGTAATAATAATTATATAATATATTTAATACACATATAATTGAAAAAATGGGTTATTTTAAAAATGTAAAATATACATATAAAAAGGATTTTTGTTGTTCTTAAATTTACATTAAAAAAGAGAGAGAATTATTTAATATTTATATAAATAATACAATAAATAAATTCATAAATTAAATACTTTTATATTACAATTAAACTTATCATTCTTAAATATATTTATAATAAGAAAGTATTTAATGTAATTATTTAATTTTTTTTTAAAATTAAATTTATGCATTTATTAGTATCATGTATATATTTATAATATGAAGACTATAGTGAAAATATTTATAGAAACGTTTATGTATTCATTTTCTTATAATGTTTACATTTATAAATTCACTGCATAAGATGTATTATATTTAATAAATATAATAAAGTGCACTATATAATGTTTATATAATTATTAGTAAAAAAGAAATATATATTCATTAACTATTTATATTAAATATGTAATTATAATATATGAAAGTATTTAATTATGTTTATATATTCCTTTATCTTTTAAAAGAAAGACATGTCCACAAATCTGCACAAATTATAATAATATCTAAAATATAACTAACATAATATTTGATTGTCTAATATCCTTTAATAGAATATTTGACATATCTTAACAACTATCCCACATAAACCTCCACCATATAAGCCTTTTTCAAGTAATTTTTTACATAGGATAAAAAGTAGTTTAATTTATCATATAATTTATATAAAATTTCTTTTAAATCTTTATTGTTTTATACAATTAATTTTGTATTGAATATATTTATTTATTGACCAATTTCTAAGTAAATTTTATATTTAGTGTCATTAATTATAACTTATTTATATTTACTCACATATGTATACATTGTAAATTAATTTTAAATATTTTAACACTATTTTCCATATTGTAAATCCTTGTTTTGGAGAACTAACTAAAATATGCAATGAAAAAAAATTCTACAACATTATTAAAAAATGTTAACTTTTTTTTATGTGCGAATTAACTTGCATTTACGAGACAAATCAAGAAAAATGACATGTAAATATTCTTCAACTTAACTCTTTGGGACTCCATTCCAACAAATAAGCATTACAAACTTATTTGATTAATAATTCCTCAATTTTTATGTAATAATAATTATATAATATATTTAATACACATATAATTGAAAAAATGGGTTATTTTAAAAATGTAAAATATACATATAAAAAGAATTTTTGTTGTTCTTAAATTTACATGAAAAGAGAGAGAGAGTATTATTTAATATTTATATAAATAATACAATAAATAAATTCATAAATTAAATACTTTTATATTACATTTAAACTTATAATTTTTAAATATATTTATAATAAGAAAGTATTTAATGTAATTATTTAATTTTTTTTAAATTAAATTTATGCATTTATCAGTATCATGTATATATTTATAATATGAAGACGTGAAAATATTTATAGAAACGTTTATGTATTCATTTTCTTATAATGTTTACATTTATAAATTCAGTGCAATAAGATGTATTATATTTAATAAATATAATAAAGTGCACTATATAATGTTTATATAATTATTAGTAAAAAAGAAATATATATTCATTAACTATTTATATTAAATATGTAATTATAATATATGAAAGTATTTAATTATGTTTATATAATCCTTAATCTATTAAAAGAAATACATGTGCACAAATTTGCACAAATTATAATAATATCTAAAATATAACTAACATAATATTTGATTGTCTAATATCCTTTAATAGAATATTTGGCATATCTTAACAACTATCCCACATAAACCTCCACCATATAAGCCTTTTTCAAGTAATTTTTTACATAGGAAAAAAAGTAGTTTAATTTATCATATAATTTATATAAAATTTCTTTTAAATCTTTATTGTTTTATACAATTAATTTTGTATTGAATATATTTATTTATTGACCAATTTCTAAGTAAATTTTATATTTAGTGTCATTAATTATAACTTATTTATATTTACTCACACATGTATACATTGTAATTTAATTTTAAATATTTTAACACTATTTTCCATATTGTAAATCCTTGTTTTGGAGAACTAACTAAAATATGCAATGAAAAAAAATTCTATAACATTATTAAAAAAAGTTAACTTTTTTTTATGTGCGAATTAACTTGCATTTACGAGACAAATCAAGAAAAAATGACATGTAAATATTCTTCAACTTAACTCTTTGGGACTCCATTCCAACAAATAAGCATTACAAACTTATTTGATTAATAATTCCTCAATTTTTAAGTAATAATAATTATATAATATATTTAATACACATATAATTGAAAAAATGGGTTATTTTAAAAATGTAAAATATACATATAACAAGAATTTTTGTTGTTCTTAAATTTACATTAAAAAAGAGAGAGAGTATTATTTAATATTTATATAAATAATACAATAAATAAATTCATAAATTAAATACTTTTATATTACAATTAAACTTATCATTCTTAAATATATTTATAATAAGAAAGTATTTAATGTAATTATTTATTTATTTATGCATTTATTAGTATCATGTATATATTTATAATATGAAGACTATAGTGAAAATATTTATAGAAACGTTTATGTATTCATTTTCTTATAATGTTTACATTTATAAATTCAGTGCATAAGATGTATTATATTTAATAAATATAATAAAGTGCACTATATAATGTTTATATAATTATTAGTAAAAAAGAAATATATATTCATTAACTATTTATATTAAATATGTAATTATAATATATGAAAGTATTTAATTATGTTTATATAATACTTCATCTATTAAAGGAAACACATGTGCACAAATCTGCACAAATTATAATAATATCTAAAATGTAACTAACATAAGATTTGATTGTCTAATATCCTTTAATAGAATATTTGGCATATCTTAACAACCATCCCACATAAACCTCCACTATATAAACCTTTTTCAAGTAATTTTTTACATAGGATAAAAAGTAGTTTAATTTATCGTATAATTTATATAAAATTTCTTTTAAATCTTTATTGTTTTATACAATTATATTTGTATTGAATATATTTTTTTATTGACCAATTTCTAAGTAAATTTTATATTTAGTGTCATTAATGATAAATTATTTATATTTACTCACACATGTATACATTGTAAATTAATTTTAAATATTTTAACACTATTTTCCATATTGTAAATCCTTGTTTTGGAGAACTAACTAAAATATGCAATGAAAAAAAATTCTATAACATTATTAAAAAAAGTTAACTTTTTTTTATGTGCGAATTAACTTGCATTTACGAGACAAATGAAGAAAAATGAAATGTAAATATTCTTCAACTTAACTCTTTGGGATTCCATTCCAACAAATAAGCATTACAAACTTATTTGATTAATAATTCCTCAATTTTTATGTAATAATAATTATATAATATATTTAATACACATATAATTGAAAAAATGGGTTATTTTAAAAATGTAAAATATACATATAAAAAGGATTTTTGTTGTTCTTAAATTTACATTAAAAAAGAGAGAGAATTATTTAATATTTATATAAATAATACAATAAATAAATTCATAAATTAAATACTTTTATATTACAATTAAACTTATCATTCTTAAATATATTTATAATAAGAAAGTATTTAATGTAATTATTTAATTTTTTTTTAAATTAAATTTATGCATTTATTAGTATCATGTATATATTTATAATATGAAGACTATAGTGAAAATATTTATAGAAACGTTTATGTATTCATTTTCTTATAATGTTTACATTTATAAATTCACTGCATAAGATGTATTATATTTAATAAATATAATAAAGTGCACTATATAATGTTGTAATAATTATTAGTAAAAAAGAAATATATATTCAATAACTATTTATATTAAATATGTAATTATAATATATGAAAGTATTTAATTATGTTTATATAATCCTTCATCTATTAAAGGAAACACATGTGCACAAATCTGCACAAATTATAATAATATCTAAAATATAACTAACATAATATTTGATTGTCTAATATCCTTTAATAAAATATTTGGCATATCTTAACAACCATCCCACATAAACCTCCACTATATAAACCTTTTTCAAGTAATTTTTTACATAGGATAAAAAGTAGTTTAATTTATCGTATAATTTATATAAAATTTCTTTTAAATCTTTATTGTTTTATAAAATTATATTTGTATTGAATATATTTATTTATTGACCAATTTCTAAGTAAATTTTATATTTAATGTCATTAATGACAAATTATTTATATTTACTCACACATGTATACATTGTAAATTAATTTTAAATATTTTAACACTATTTTCCATATTGTAAATCCTTGTTTTGGAGAACTAACTAAAATATGCAATGAAAAAAAATTCTATAACATTATTAAAAAAAGTTAACTTTTTTTTATGTGCGAATTAACTTGCATTTAGGAGACAAATCAAGAAAAATGACATGTAAATATTCTTCAACTTAACTCTTTGGGACTCCATTCCAACAAATAAGCATTACAAACTTATTTGATTAATAATTCCTCAATTTTTATGTAATAATAATTATATAATATATTTAATACACATATAATTGAAAAAATGGGTTATTTTAAAAATGTAAAATATACATATAAAAAGGATTTTTGTTGTTCTTAAATTTACATTAAAAAAGAGAGAGAATTATTTAATATTTATATAAATAATACAATAAATAAATTCATAAATTAAATACTTTTATATTACAATTAAACTTATCATTCTTAAATATATTTATAATAAGAAAGTATTTAATGTAATTATTTAATTTTTTTTTAAAATTAAATTTATGCATTTATTAGTATCATGTATATATTTATAATATGAAGACTATAGTGAAAATATTTATAGAAACGTTTATGTATTCATTTTCTTATAATGTTTACATTTATAAATTCACTGCATAAGATGTATTATATTTAATAAATATAATAAAGTGCACTATATAATGTTTATATAATTATTAGTAAAAAAGAAATATATATTCATTAACTATTTATATTAAATATGTAATTATAATATATGAAAGTATTTAATTATGTTTATATATTCCTTTATCTTTTAAAAGAAAGACATGTCCACAAATCTGCACAAATTATAATAATATCTAAAATATAACTAACATAATATTTGATTGTCTAATATCCTTTAATAGAATATTTGACATATCTTAACAACTATCCCACATAAACCTCCACCATATAAGCCTTTTTCAAGTAATTTTTTACATAGGATAAAAAGTAGTTTAATTTATCATATAATTTATATAAAATTTCTTTTAAATCTTTATTGTTTTATACAATTAATTTTGTATTGAATATATTTATTTATTGACCAATTTCTAAGTAAATTTTATATTTAGTGTCATTAATTATAACTTATTTATATTTACTCACATATGTATACATTGTAAATTAATTTTAAATATTTTAACACTATTTTCCATATTGTAAATCCTTGTTTTGGAGAACTAACTAAAATATGCAATGAAAAAAAATTCTACAACATTATTAAAAAATGTTAACTTTTTTTTATGTGCGAATTAACTTGCATTTACGAGACAAATCAAGAAAAATGACATGTAAATATTCTTCAACTTAACTCTTTGGGACTCCATTCCAACAAATAAGCATTACAAACTTATTTGATTAATAATTCCTCAATTTTTATGTAATAATAATTATATAATATATTTAATACACATATAATTGAAAAAATGGGTTATTTTAAAAATGTAAAATATACATATAAAAAGAATTTTTGTTGTTCTTAAATTTACATGAAAAGAGAGAGAGAGTATTATTTAATATTTATATAAATAATACAATAAATAAATTCATAAATTAAATACTTTTATATTACATTTAAACTTATAATTTTTAAATATATTTATAATAAGAAAGTATTTAATGTAATTATTTAATTTTTTTTAAATTAAATTTATGCATTTATCAGTATCATGTATATATTTATAATATGAAGACGTGAAAATATTTATAGAAACGTTTATGTATTCATTTTCTTATAATGTTTACATTTATAAATTCAGTGCAATAAGATGTATTATATTTAATAAATATAATAAAGTGCACTATATAATGTTTATATAATTATTAGTAAAAAAGAAATATATATTCATTAACTATTTATATTAAATATGTAATTATAATATATGAAAGTATTTAATTATGTTTATATAATCCTTAATCTATTAAAAGAAATACATGTGCACAAATTTGCACAAATTATAATAATATCTAAAATATAACTAACATAATATTTGATTGTCTAATATCCTTTAATAGAATATTTGGCATATCTTAACAACTATCCCACATAAACCTCCACCATATAAGCCTTTTTCAAGTAATTTTTTACATAGGAAAAAAAGTAGTTTAATTTATCATATAATTTATATAAAATTTCTTTTAAATCTTTATTGTTTTATACAATTAATTTTGTATTGAATATATTTATTTATTGACCAATTTCTAAGTAAATTTTATATTTAGTGTCATTAATTATAACTTATTTATATTTACTCACACATGTATACATTGTAATTTAATTTTAAATATTTTAACACTATTTTCCATATTGTAAATCCTTGTTTTGGAGAACTAACTAAAATATGCAATGAAAAAAAATTCTATAACATTATTAAAAAAAGTTAACTTTTTTTTATGTGCGAATTAACTTGCATTTACGAGACAAATCAAGAAAAAATGACATGTAAATATTCTTCAACTTAACTCTTTGGGACTCCATTCCAACAAATAAGCATTACAAACTTATTTGATTAATAATTCCTCAATTTTTAAGTAATAATAATTATATAATATATTTAATACACATATAATTGAAAAAATGGGTTATTTTAAAAATGTAAAATATACATATAACAAGAATTTTTGTTGTTCTTAAATTTACATTAAAAAAGAGAGAGAGTATTATTTAATATTTATATAAATAATACAATAAATAAATTCATAAATTAAATACTTTTATATTACAATTAAACTTATCATTCTTAAATATATTTATAATAAGAAAGTATTTAATGTAATTATTTATTTATTTATGCATTTATTAGTATCATGTATATATTTATAATATGAAGACTATAGTGAAAATATTTATAGAAACGTTTATGTATTCATTTTCTTATAATGTTTACATTTATAAATTCAGTGCATAAGATGTATTATATTTAATAAATATAATAAAGTGCACTATATAATGTTTATATAATTATTAGTAAAAAAGAAATATATATTCATTAACTATTTATATTAAATATGTAATTATAATATATGAAAGTATTTAATTATGTTTATATAATACTTCATCTATTAAAGGAAACACATGTGCACAAATCTGCACAAATTATAATAATATCTAAAATGTAACTAACATAAGATTTGATTGTCTAATATCCTTTAATAGAATATTTGGCATATCTTAACAACCATCCCACATAAACCTCCACTATATAAACCTTTTTCAAGTAATTTTTTACATAGGATAAAAAGTAGTTTAATTTATCGTATAATTTATATAAAATTTCTTTTAAATCTTTATTGTTTTATACAATTATATTTGTATTGAATATATTTTTTTATTGACCAATTTCTAAGTAAATTTTATATTTAGTGTCATTAATGATAAATTATTTATATTTACTCACACATGTATACATTGTAAATTAATTTTAAATATTTTAACACTATTTTCCATATTGTAAATCCTTGTTTTGGAGAACTAACTAAAATATGCAATGAAAAAAAATTCTATAACATTATTAAAAAAAGTTAACTTTTTTTTATGTGCGAATTAACTTGCATTTACGAGACAAATGAAGAAAAATGACATGTAAATATTCTTCAACTTAACTCTTTGGGACTCCATTCCAACAAATAAGCATTACAAACTTATTTGATTAATAATTCCTCAATTTTTATGTAATAATAATTATATAATATATTTAATACACATATAATTGAAAAAATGGGTTATTTTAAAAATGTAAAATATACATATAAAAAGGATTTTTGTTGTTCTTAAATTTACATTAAAAAAGAGAGAGAATTATTTAATATTTATATAAATAATACAATAAATAAATTCATAAATTAAATACTTTTATATTACAATTAAACTTATCATTCTTAAATATATTTATAATAAGAAAGTATTTAATGTAATTATTTAATTTTTTTTTAAATTAAATTTATGCATTTATTAGTATCATGTATATATTTATAATATGAAGACTATAGTGAAAATATTTATAGAAACGTTTATGTATTCATTTTCTTATAATGTTTACATTTATAAATTCAGTGCATAAGATGTACTATATTTAATAAATATAATAAAGTGCACTATATAATGTTGTAATAATTATTAGTAAAAATGAAATATATATTCAATAACTATTTATATTAAATATGTAATTATAATATATGAAAGTATTTAATTATGTTTATATAATCCTTCATCTATTAAAGGAAACACATGTGCACAAATCTGCACAAATTATAATAATATCTAAAATATAACTAACATAATATTTGATTGTCTAATATCCTTTAATAGAATATTTGGCATATCTTAACAACCATCCCACATAAACCTCCACTATATAAACCTTTTTCAAGTAATTTTTTACATAGGATAAAAAGTAGTTTAATTTATCGTATAATTTATATAAAATTTCTTTTAAATCTTTATTGTTTTATAAAATTATATTTATATTGAATATATTTATTTATTGACCAATTTCTAAGTAAATTTTATATTTAGTGTCATTAATGACAAATTATTTATATTTACTCACACATGTATACATTGTAAATTAATTTTAAATATTTTAACACTATTTTCCATATTGTAAATCCTTGTTTTGGAGAACTAACTAAAATATGCAATGAAAAAAAATTCTATAACACTATTAAAAAAAGTTAACTTTTTTTTATGTGCGAATTAACTTGCATTTAGGAGACAAATCAAGAAAAATGACATGTAAATATTCTTCAACTTAACTCTTTGGGACTCCATTCCAACAAATAAGCATTACAAACTTATTTGATTAATAATTCCTCAATTTTTATGTAATAATAATTATATAATATATTTAATACACATATAATTGAAAAAATGGGTTATTTTAAAAATGTAAAATATACATATAAAAAGGATTTTTGTTGTTCTTAAATTTACATTAAAAAAGAGAGAGAATTATTTAATATTTATATAAATAATACAATAAATAAATTCATAAATTAAATACTTTTATATTACAATTAAACTTATCATTCTTAAATATATTTATAATAAGAAAGTATTTAATGTAATTATTTAATTTTTTTTTAAAATTAAATTTATGCATTTATTAGTATCATGTATATATTTATAATATGAAGACTATAGTGAAAATATTTATAGAAACGTTTATGTATTCATTTTCTTATAATGTTTACATTTATAAATTCACTGCATAAGATGTATTATATTTAATAAATATAATAAAGTGCACTATATAATGTTTATATAATTATTAGTAAAAAAGAAATATATATTCATTAACTATTTATATTAAATATGTAATTATAATATATGAAAGTATTTAATTATGTTTATATATTCCTTCATCTTTTAAAAGAAAGACATGTCCACAAATCTGCACAAATTATAATAATATCTAAAATATAACTAACATAATATTTGATTGTCTAATATCCTTTAATAGAATATTTGACATATCTGAACAACTATCCCACATAAACCTCCACCATATAAGCCTTTTTCAAGTAATTTTTTACATAGGATAAAAAGTAGTTTAATTTATCATATAATTTATATAAAATTTCTTTTAAATCTTTATTGTTTTATACAATTAATTTTGTATTGAATATATTTATTTATTGACCAATTTCTAAGTAAATTTTATATTTAGTGTCATTAATTATAACTTATTTATATTTACTCACACATGTATACATTGTAAATTAATTTTAAATATTTTAACACTATTTTCCATATTGTAAATCCTTGTTTTGGAGAACTAACTAAAATATGCAATGAAAAAAAATTCTACAACATTATTAAAAAATTTTAACTTTTTTTTATGTGCGAATTAACTTGCATTTACGAGACAAATCAAGAAAAATGACATGTAAATATTCTTCAACTTAACTCTTTGGGACTCCTTTCCAACAAATAAGCATTACAAACTTATTTGATTAATAATTCCTCAATTTTTAAGTAATAATAATTATATAATATATTTAATACACATATAATTGAAAAAATGGGTTATTTTAAAAATGTAAAATATACATATAAAAAGAATTTTTGTTGTTCTTAAATTTACATTAAAAAAGAGAGAGAGTATTATTTAATATTTATATAAATAATACAATAAATAAATTCATAAATTAAATACTTTTATATTACAATTAAACTTATCATTCTTAAATATATTTATAATAAGAAAGTATTTAATGTAATTATTTATTTATTTATGCATTTATTAGTATCATGTATATATTTATAATATGAAGACTATAGTGAAAATATTTATAGAAACGTTTATGTATTCATTTTCTTATAATGTTTACATTTATAAATTCAGTGCATAAGATGTATTATATTTAATAAATATAATAAAGTGCACTATATAATGTTTATATAATTATTAGTAAAAAAGAAATATATATTCATTAACTATTTATATTAAATATGTAATTATAATATATGAAAGTATTTAATTATGTTTATATAATCCTTCATCTATTAAAGGAAAGACATGTGCACAAATCTGTACAAATTATAATAATATCTAAAATATAACTAGCATAATATTTGATTGCCTAATATCTTTTAACAGAATATTTGGCATATCTTAACAACTATCCCACATAAACCTCCACTATATAAACCTTTTTCAAGTAATTTTTTACATAGGATAAAAAGTAGTTTAATTTATCATATAATTTATATAAAATTTCTTTTAAATCTTTAATTTTTTATACAATTAATTTTATAATGAATATATTTATTTATTGACCAATTCCTAAGTAAATTTTATATTTAGTGTCATTAATTATAACTTATTTATATTTACTCACACATGTATGTAAATTAATTTTAAATATTTTAACACTATTTTCCATATTGTAAATCTTTGTTTTGGAGAACTAACTAAAATATGGAATGAAAAAAAATTCTATAACATTATTAAAAAAAGTTAATTTTTTTTATGTGCGAATTAACTTGCATTTGCGAGACAAATCAAGAAAAATGACATGTAAATATTGTTCAACTTAACTCTTTGGGACTCCATTTCAACAAATAAGCATTACAAACTTATTTAATTAATAATTCCTCAATTTTTATGTAATAATAATTATATAATATATTTAATACACATATAATTGAAAAAATGGGTTATTTTAAAAATGTAAAATATACATATAAAAAGAATTTTTGTTGTTGTTAAATTTACATTAAAAAAGAGAGAGAGTATTATTTAATATTTATATAAATAATACAATAAATAAATTCATAAATTAAATACTTTTATATTACAGTTAAACTTATCATTCTTAAATATGTTTATAATAAGAAAGTATTTAATGTAATTATTTAATTTTTTTTTTAAAATTAAATTTATGCATTTATCAGTATCATGTATATATTTATAATATGAAGACTATAGTGAAAATATTTATAGAAACGTTTATGTATTCATTTTCTTATAATGTTTACATTTATAAATTCAATGCATAAGATGTATTATATTTAATAAATATAATAAAGTGCACTATATAATGTTTATATAATTATTAATAAAAAAGAAATATATATTCATTAACTGTTTATGTTAAATATGTAATTATAATACATGAAAGTATTTAATTATGTTTATATAATCCTTCATCTGTTAAAGGAAAGACAAAGACATGTGCACAAATCTGCACAAATTATAATAATATCTAAAATATAACTAACATAATATTTGATTGCCTAATATCCTTTAATAGAATATTTGACATATCTTAACAACTATCCCACATAAACCTCCACTGTATAAACCTTTTTCAAGTAATTTTTTACATAGGATAAAAAGTAGTTTAATTTATCATATAATTTATATAAAATTTCTTTTAAATCTTAATTGTTTTATACAGTTATTTTTGTATTGAATATATTTATTTATTGACCAATTTCTAAGTAAATTTTATATTTTGTGTCATTAATTATAAATTATTTATATTTACTCACACATGTATACATTGTAAATTAATTTTAAATACTTAACACTATTTTCCATATTGTAAATCCTTGTTTTGGACAACTAACTAAAATATGCAATGAAAAAAAATTCTACAACATTATTAAAAAAAGTTAACTTTTTTTTATGTGCGAATTAACTTGCATTTACGAAACAAATCAAGAAAAATGACATGTAAATATTGTTCAACTTAACTCTTTGGGACTCCATTCCAACAAATAAGCATTACAAACTTATTTGATTAATAATTCCTCCATTTTTATGTAATAATAATTATGTAATATATTTAATACACATATAATTGAAAAAATGGGTTATTTTAAAAATGTAAAATATACATATAAAAAGGATTTTTGTTGTTGGTAAATTTACATTAAAAAAGAGAGAGAGTATTATTTAATATTTATATAAATAATACAATAAATAAATTCATAAATTAAATACTTTTATATTACAATTAAACTTATCATTCTTAAATATATTTATAATAAGAAAGTATTTTGTAACATCCCAATAAATATAACCAAAGCCATAATTTATTTTAGGAGTTAACAAAAATAATAATTGAGAACAGTAATGAATAAAGAAAACCGAACGATAATACTGAGAATTAAAGACGAATGATTAAATATATACAAGGTGTTTACAAAATAGACCGAACGGTCTAGAATACAACCATTGACCGAAGGGCCAAAAATTAAAATGTTTGAGTGCTAAAAGTCTACACAATTACAACGGAAAAGAAACACCTAAAACTATGGACCGGACGGTCCTACGTAACTCTCTGGCATGGCTTCCACTGGTTCTTCGGCATGCACAACGTCCTCCAGAGTTTCTTCCAACGCCGGTTCTAACGTATCCTCTGCTCACATCCAAAAGGATGATCAGAGCAGTGAAGAGAAAAGCCGAACGGTCGGATACCGAACGACAACATATACAAGGCAAAAACAGATAAGGGTAAGCTTATGTAAATTTAATTTATCAAATCATCATACAAGTAAACATACAATACAAACAAATCAATCATACAACATGTCATTCATAAACTCAAAACCAACCATAAGACACTGTCCGGACTGTATGAACATGTAGCTCGGTCGTCCCTAGCACCCGGGTGGTGTAGTAACTGTTTCTCAGCTGCCACCCGAGGTTAGTCCTCAAACGGTTATTTACTCTTATAACCGCGGACCTCCTGCCATTCCCACGCATGAGCGACCTCTCTCTACTTGAGAAAGCGTCCTCACGGAATATCAGGATCAAGGACAACGCCTGAGTCATTCCCACATTCATACTTTACCAATCAATTCCGAGTTCAGGAGACATTCCGCCCGTGGAATTCTCTCACTTCATCATATTCGTCATTCGTTATTACTTCCAATTTGTTAAGGTGTTAAGAAGAATACCGATACTCAATACCGAATAGTTGCTGATTAAACGTCTCATAAAACCGAGCACTAGATCTATGACCAAGTACTTTACGTGACCGGACGTCCTCAGGAAGAATAATGTTAACAGTGAAACCGAATACTTCATAAGCCGAGTGTCAGTCTAATACTGAACACTTATATGACCGAACGTACAATTTATGACCGAATGTTCTTAAAATTTGTGTACTGATATAATACTTAGCACTTTTAATAAACCTCATTGATATAAACCGAACGCTCAGTGTATGATTGACCGTTCTTTACAATTCATATGAACTGAATACTTAGTGTATGACTAAGCAACTCCAAGTCGAACGTTCATAATAAGACCGGACGTTAAGTACAATAAAGGTAATTAATATGAAACCAAGTCCTCAGTTTATGACTAAGTACTTCCAAAGAAACATTATCAATATAAAAACGAACGTTCAGAATGAACGAACGCAACTATAATAAACATAGTCAATATGAGGCTAAGTAATCAGTCTATGACCGAATACGTTAAAGCCGAACACTCAGTATAAGACCGAGCGTCCTGTAATAGATAGATTATTATGACTAAATAAGCAAATCATTAGGGTTTCGATATAACAATACCAAAAACGATCGTTAGGGGAAAACCGAACGGTCCTAATGACCTTCGGTCTCAGATTCACATTGTCTCTAAGTTTATAATCATCATACAACTCATACTCAACATATCATATTCCATTCATAAAATTCAAACCATATACTTCATATATCAAACATGCATTCAAAACATACAGAAAATCCAAATTAAATTTTATAAGCTTCCCTTACCTCTATATTCCAGCTAGACTTCTAAGGTTCTACTTTAAGCTTGACCGAACGTCCAAAGTGCTCCGATTGCGAAACTGATCGGTGAAGATGGAAGATCTTGACACCAGGAGTATTAACTCTGAAAGGAAGTTGATGATCGGAGATGAAGGTTGATCGGAATTCTAGAGAGAAGATTGGAAATTAAGAGAGAAGGAGGAGAAACCAGGTTTCAGAAATTTAGGTTTGAGGAAGAAGAAGAAGATTTCATGCAGAAAAATGTTAGGGATTTGGAATTTCTACCTTAAGTATGGCCTCCAAACCGGACGATCGACCATTCTCTCGCTGCCACATGTTTTCCACTAAAACGTCCGCCTACTCCTAGCGCGCCACCTGGTTTCCACTAACCGAATATCTTCCGTCTTCTTTTTGCCGCCGGACGCTTCCCGAGATTGGGGAATTTAATGCAGATCAGAGATTGTCTTCCACTACAACTCACCGGACGCTCCAAGAGTGACACGTGGACGTCACTTAAGAATGTATTTAATGGGACGTGACAATTTTCCATATTGTAAATCCTTGTTTTGGAGAACTAACTAAAATATGCAATGAAAAAAATTCTATAACATTATTAAAAAAAGTTAACTCTTTTTTATGTGCGAATTAACTTGCATTTACGAGACAAATCAAGAAAAATGACATGTAAATATTGTTCAACTTAACTCTTTGGGACTCCATTCCAACAAATAAGCAATACAAACTTATTTAATTAATAATTCCTCAATTTTTATGTAATAATAATTATATAATATATTTAATACACATATAATTGAAAAAATGGGTTATTTTAAAAATGTAAAATATACATATAAAAAGGATTTTTGTTGTTGTTAAATTTACATTAAAAGAGAGAGAGTATTATTTAATATTTATATAAATAATACAATAAATAAATTCATAAATTAAATACTTTTATATTACAATTAAACATATCATTCTTAAAAATATTTATAATAAGAAAGTATTTAATGTAATTATTTAATTTTTTTTTTAAATTAAATTTATGCATTTAGTAGTATCATGTATATATTTATAATATGAAGACTATATTGAAAATATTTATAGAAACGTTTATGTATTCATTTTCTTATAATGTTTACATTTATAAATTCAGTGCATAAGATGTATTATATTTGATAAATATAATAAAGTGCACTATATAATGTTTATATAATTATCTGTAAAAAAGAAATATATATATTCATTAACTATTTATATTAAATATGTAATTATAATATATGAAAGTATTTAATTATGTTTATATAATCCTTCATCCATTAAAAGGAAAGGCATGTGCACAAATTATAATAATATCTAAAATACAACTAACATAATATTTGATTGTCTAATATCCTTTAATAGAATATTTGGCATATCTTAACAACTATCCCACATAAACCTCTACTATATAAACCTTTTCAAGTAATTTTTTACATACGATAAAAAGTAGTTTAATTTATCGTATAATTTATATAAAATTTCTTTTAAATCTTTATTGTTTTATACAATTATATTTGTATTGAATATATTTATTTATTGACCAATTTCTAAGTAAATTTTATATTTAGTGTCATTAATAATAAATTATTTATATTTACTCACACATGTATACATTGTAAATTAATTTTAAATATTTTAACACTATTCTCCATATTGTAAATCCTTGTTTTGGAGAACTAACTAAAATATGCAATGAAAAAAAATTCTATAACATTATTAAAAAAAGTTAGCTTTATTTTTATGTGCGAATTAACTTGTATTTACGAGACAAATCAAGAAAAATGACATGTAAATATTTATCAACTTAACTCTTTGGGACTCCATTCCAACAAATAAGCATTACTAACTAATTTAATTAATAATTCCTCCATTTTTATGTAATAATAATTATATAATATATTTAATACACATATAATTGAAAAACTGGGTTATTTTATAAATGTAAAATATACATATAAAAAGGATTTTTGTTGTTGTTAAATTTACATTAAAAAAGAGAGAAAGTGTTATTTAATATTTATATAAATTATACAATAAACAAATTCATAAATTAAATACTTTTACATTACAATTAAAATTATCATTCTAAAATATATTTATAATAAGAAATTATTTAATGTAATTATTTAATTTTTTTTTAAAATTAAATTTATGCATTTCTTAGTATCATGTATATATTTATAATATGAAGGCTATAGTAAAAATATTTATAGAAACGTTTATGTATTCATTTTCTTATAATGTTTACATTTATAAATTCAGTGCAATAAGATGTATTATATTTAATAAATATAATAAAGTGCACTATATAATGTTTATATAATTATCAGTAAAAAAGAAATATATATTCATTAACTATTTATATTAAATATGTAATTATAATATATGAAAGTATTTAATTATGTTTCATTAATCATTCATCTATTAAGAGAAAGACATGTGCACAAATCTGCACAAATTATAATAATATCTAAAATATAACTAACATAATAATTGATTGTCTAATATCCTTTAATAGAATATTTGGCATATCTTAACAACTATCCCACATAAACCTCCACCATATAAGCCTTTTTCAAGTAATTTTTTACATAGGATAAAAAGTAGTTTAATTTATCATATAATTTATATAAAATTTCTTTTAAATCTTTATTGTTTTATACAATTAATTTTGTATTGAATACATTTATTTATTGACCATTTTCTAAGTAAATTTTATATTTAGTGTCATTAATTATAACTTCTTTATATTTACTCACACATGTATACATTGTAAATTAATTTTAAATATTTTAACACTATTTTCCATATTGTAAATCCTTTTTTTGAAGAACAAACTAAAATATGCAATGAAAAAAAATTCTATAACATTATTAAAAAATGTTAACTTTTTTTTTATGTGCGAATTAATTTGCATTTACGAGACAAATCAAGAAAAATGACATGTAAATATTCTTCAACTTAACTCTTTGGGACTCCATTCCAACAAATAAGCATTACAAACTTATTTGATTAATAATTCCTCAATTTTTATGTAATAATAATTATATAATATATTTAATACACATATAATTGAAAAAATGGGTTATTTTAAAAATGTAAAATATACATATAAAAAGGATTTTTGTTGTTCTTAAATTTACATTAAAAAAGAGAGAGAGTATTATTTAATATTTATATAAATAATACAATAAATAAATTCATAAATTAAATACTTTTATATTACAATTAAACTTATCATTCTTAAATATATTTATAATAAGAAAGTATTTAATGTAATTATTTAATTTTTTTTTAAATTAAATTTATGCATTTATCAGTATCATGTATATATTTATAATATAAAGACCTGAAAATATTTATAGAAACGTTTATGTATTCATTTTCTTATAATGTTTACATTTATAAATTCAGTGCAATAAGATGTATTATATTTAATAAATATAATAAAGTGCACTATATAATGTTTATATAATTATTAGTAAAAAAGAAATATATATTCATTAACTATTTATATTAAATGTGTAATTATAATATATGAAAGTATTTAATTATGTTTATATATTCCTTCATCTTTTAAAAGAAAGACATGTGCACAAATCTGCACAAATTATAATAATATCTAAAATATAACAAACATAATATTTGATTGTCTAATATCCTTTAATAGAATATTTGGCATATCTTAACAACTATCCCACATAAACCTCCACCATATAAGCCTTTTTCAAGTAATTTTTTACATAGGATAAAAAGTAGTTTAATTTATCATATAATTTATATAAAATTTCTTTTAAATCTTTATTGTTTTATACAATTAATTTTGTATTGAATATATTTATTTATTGACCAATTTCTAAGTAAATTTTATATTTAGTGTCATTAATTATAACTTATTTATATTTACTCACACATGTATACATTGTAAATTAATTTTAAATATTTTAACACTATTTTCCATATTGTAAATCCTTGTTTTGGAGAACTAACTAAAATATGCAATGAAAAAAAATTCTATAACATTATTAAAAAATGTTAACTTTTTTTTATGTGCGAATTAACTTGCATTTACGAGACAAATGAAGAAAAATGACATGTAAATATTCTTCAACTTAACTCTTTGGGACTCCATTCCAACAAATAAGCATTACAAACTTATTTGATTAATAATTCCTCAATTTTTATGTAATAATAATTATATAATATATTTAATACACATATAATTGAAAAAATGGGTTATTTTAAAAATGTAAAATATACATATAAAAAGAATTTTTGTTGTTCTTAAATTTACATTAAAAGAGAGAGAGTATTATTTAATATTTATATAAATAATATAATAAATAAATTCATAAATTAAATACTTTTATATTACATTTAAACTTATCATTTTTAAATATATTTATAATAAGAAAGTATTTAATGTAATTATTTAATTTTTTTTAAATTAAATTTATGCATTTATCAGTATCATGTATATATTTATAATATGAAGACGTGAAAATATTTATAGAAACGTTTATGTATTCATTTTCTTATAATGTTTACATTTATAAATTCAGTGCAATAAGATGTATTATATTTAATAAATATAATAAAGTGCACTATATAATGTTTATATAATTATTAGTAAAAAAGAAATATATATTCATTAACTATTTATATTAAATATGTAATTATAATATATGAAAATATTTAATTATGTTTATATAATCCTTAATCTATTAAAAGAAATACATGTGCACAAATCTGCACAAATTATAATAATATCTAAAATATAACTAACATAATATTTGATTGTCTAATATCCTTTAATAGAATATTTGGCATATCTTAACAACTATCCCACATAAACCTCCACCATATAAGCCTTTTTCAAGTAATTTTTTACATAGGAAAAAAAGTAGTTTAATTTATCATATAATTTATATAAAATTTCTTTTAAATCTTTATTGTTTTATACAATTAATTTTGTATTGAATATATTTATTTATTGACCAATTTCTAAGTAAATTTTATATTTAGTGTCATTAATTATAACTTATTTATATTTACTCACACATGTATACATTGTAAATTAATTTTAAATATTTTAACACTATTTTCCATATTGTAAATCCTTGTTTTGGAGAACTAACTAAAATATGCAATGAAAAAAAATTCTATAACATTATTAAAAAAAGTTAACTTTTTTTTATGTGCGAATTAACGAGACAAATCAAGAAAAATGACATGTAAATATTCTTCAACTTAACTCTTTGGGACTCCATTCCAACAAATAAGCATTACAAACTTATTTGATTAATAATTCCTCAATTTTTATGTAATAATAATTATATAATATATTTAATACACATATAATTGAAAAAATGGGTTATTTTAAAAATGTAAAATATACATATAACAAGGATTTTTGTTGTTCTTAAATTTACATTAAAAAAGAGAGAGAGTATTATTTAATATTTATATAAATAATACAATAAATAAATTCATAAATTAAATACTTTTATATTACAATTAAACTTATCATTCTTAAATATATTTATAATAAGAAAGTAGTTAATGTAATTATTTATTTATTTATGCATTTATTAGTATCATGTATATATTTATAATATGAAGACTATAGTGAAAATATTTATAGAAACGTTTATGTATTCATTTTCTTATAATGTTTACATTTATAAATTCAGTGCATAAGATGTATTATATTTAATAAATATAATAAAGTGCACTATATAATGTTTATATAATTATTAGTAAAAAACAAATATATATTCATTAACTATTTATATTAAATATGTAATTATAATATATGAAAGTATTTAATTATGTTTATATAATCCTTCATCTATTAAAGGAAACACATGTGCACAAATCTGCACAAATTATAATAATATCTAAAATGTAACTAACATAATATTTGATTGTCTAATATCCTTTAATAGAATATTTGGCATATCTTAACAACCATCCCACATAAACCTCCACTATATAAACCTTTTTCAAGTAATTTTTTACATAGGATAAAAAGTAGTTTAATTTATCGTATAATTTATATAAAATTTCTTTTAAATTTTTATTGTTTTATACAATTATATTTGTATTGAATATATTTTTTTATTGACCAATTTCTAAGTAAATTTTATATTTAGTGTCATTAATGATAAATTATTTATATTTACTCACACATGTATACATTGTAAATTAATTTTAAATATTTTAACACTATTTTCCATATTGTAAATCCTTGTTTTGGACAACTAACTAAAATATGCAATGAAAAAAAATTCTATAACATTGTTAAAAAAAGTTAACTTTTTTTATGTGCGAATTAACTTGCATTTACGAGACAAATCAAGAAAAATGACATGTAAATATTCTTCAACTTAACTCTTTGGGACTCCATTCCAACAAATAAGCATTACAAACTTATTTGATTAATAATTCCTCAATTTTTATGTAATAATAATTATATAATATATTTAATACACATATAATTGAAAAAATGGGTTATTTTAAAAATGTAAAATATACATATAAAAAGGATTTTTGTTGTTCTTAAATTTACATTAAAAAAGAGAGAGAATTATTTAATATTTATATAAATAATACAATAAATAAATTCATAAATTAAATACTTTTATGTTACAATTAAACTTATCATTCTTAAATATATTTATAATAAGAAAGTATTTAATGTAATTATTTAATTTTTTTTTTAAATTAAATTTATGCATTTATTAGTATCATGTATATATTTATAATATGAAGACTATAGTGAAAATATTTATAGAAACGTTTATGTATTCATTTTCTTATAATGTTTACATTTATAAATTCACTGCATAAGATGTATTATATTTAATAAATATAATAAAGTGCACTATATAATGTTGTAATAATTATTAGTAAAAAAGAAATATATATTCAATAACTATTTATATTAAATATGTAATTATAATATATGAAAGTATTTAATTATGTTTATATAATCCTTCATCTATTAAAGGAAACACATGTGCACAAATCTGCACAAATTATAATAATATCTAAAATATAACTAACATAATATTTGATTGTCTAATATCCTTTAATAGAATATTTGGCATATCTTAACAACCATCCCACATAAACCTCCACTATATACACCTTTTTCAAGTAATTTTTTACATAGGATAAAAAGTAGTTTAATTTATCGTATAATTTATATAAAATTTCTTTTAAATCTTTATTGTTTTATACAATTAATTTTGTATTGAATATATTTATTTATTGACCATTTTCTAAGTAAATTTTATATTTAGTGTCATTAATTATAACTTCTTTATATTTACTCACACATGTATACATTGTAAATTAATTTTAAATATTTTAACACTATTTTCCATATTGTAAATCCTTGTTTTGGAGAACTAACTAAAATATGCAATGAAAAAAAATTCTATAACATTATTAAAAAAAGTTAACTTTTTTTTATGTGCGAATTAACTTGCATTTAGGAGACAAATCAAGAAAAATCACATGTAAATATTCTTCAACTTAACTCTTTGGGACTCCATTCCAACAAATAAGCATTACAAACTTATTTGATTAATAATTCCTCAATTTTTATGTAATAATAATTATATAATATATTTAATACACATATAATTGAAAAAATGGGTTATTTTAAAAATGTAAAATATACATATAAAAAGGATTTTTGTTGTTCTTAAATTTACATTAAAAAAGAGAGAGAATTATTTAATATTTATATAAATAATACAATAAATAAATTCATAAATTAAATACTTCTTTATTACAATTAAACTTATCATTCTTAAATATATTTATAATAAGAAAGTATTTAATGTAAATATTTAATTTTTTTTTAAATTAAATTTATGCATTTATTAGTATCATGTATATATTTATAATATGAAGACTATAGTGAAAATATTTATAGAAACGTTTATGTATTCATTTTCTTATAATGTTTACATTTATAAATTCACTGCATAAGATGTATTATATTTAATAAATATAATAAAGTGCACTATATAATGTTTATATAATTATTAGTAAAAAAGAAATATATATTCATTAACTATTTATATTAAATATGTAATTATAATATATGAAAGTATTTAATTATGTTTATATAATCCTTCATCTATTAAAGGAAAGACATGTGCACAAATCTGTACAAATTATAATAATATCTAAAATATAACTAGCATAATATTTGATTGCCTAATATCCTTTAACAGAATATTTGACATATCTTAACAACTATCCCACATAAACCTCCACTATATAAACCTTTTTCAAGTAATTTTTTACATAGGATAAAAAGTAGTTTAATTTATCATATAATTTATATAAAATTTCTTTTAAATCTTTAATTTTTTATACAATTAATTTTATAATGAATATATTTATTTATTGACCAATTCCTAAGTAAATTTTATATTTAGTGTCATTAATTATAACTTATTTATATTTACTCACACATGTATGTAAATTAATTTTAAATATTTTAACACTATTTTCCATATTGTAAATCCTTGTTTAGGAGAACTAACTAAAATATGGAATGAAAAAAAATTCTATAACATTATTAAAAAAAGTTAATTTTTTTTATGTGCGAATTAACTTCCATTTGCGAGACAAATCAAGAAAAATGACATGTAAATATTGTTCAACTTAACTCTTTGGGACTCCATTTCAACAAATAAGCATTACAAACTTATTTAATTAATAATTCCTCAATTTTTATGTAATAATAATTATATAATATATTTAATACACATATAATTGAAAAAATGGGTTATTTTAAAAATGTAAAATATACATATAAAAAGAATTTTTGTTGTTGTTAAATTTACATTAAAAAAGAGAGAGAGTATTATTTAATATTTATATAAATAATACAATAAATAAATTCATAAATTAAATACTTTTATATTACAGTTAAACTTATCATTCTTAAATATGTTTATAATAAGAAAGTATTTAATGTAATTATTTATTTTTTTTTTTTAAATTAAATTTATGCATTTATCAGTATCATGTATATATTTATAATATGAAGACTATAGTGAAAATATTTATAGAAACGTTTATGTATTCATTTTCTTATAATGTTTACATTTATAAATTCAATGCATAAGATGTATTATATTTAATAAATATAATAAAGTGCACTATATAATGTTTATATAATTATTAATAAAAAAGAAATATATTTTCATTAACTGTTTATGTTAAATATGTAATTATAATACATGAAAGTATTTAATTATGTTTATATAATCCTTCATCTGTTAAAGGAAAGACAAAGACATGTGCACAAATCTGCACAAATTATAATAATATCTAAAATATAACTAACATAATATTTGATTGCCTAATATCCTTTAATAGAATATTTGGCATATCTTAACAACTATCCCACATAAACCTCCATTGTATAAACCTTGTTCAAGTAATTTTTTACATAGGATAAAAAGTAGTTTAATTTATCATATAATTTATATAAAATTTCTTTTAAATCTTAATTGTTTTATACAGTTATTTTTGTATTGAATATATTTATTTATTGACCAATTTCTAAGTAAATTTTATATTTTGTGTCATTAATTATAAATTATTTATATTTATTCACACATGTATACATTGTAAATTAATTTTAAATATTTAACACTATTTTCCATATTGTAAATCGTTGTTTTGGACTAACTAACTAAAATATGCAATGAAAAAAAATTCTACAACATTATTAAAAAAAGTTAACTTTTTTTTATGTGCGAATTAACTTGCATTTACGAAACAAATCAAGAAAAATGACATGTAAATATTGTTCAACTTAACTCTTTGGGACTCCATTCCAACAAATAAGCATTACAAACTTATTTAATTAATAATTCCGCAATTTTAATGTAATAATAATTATATAATATATTTAATACACATATAATAGAAAAAATGGGTTATTTTAAAAATGTAAAATATACATATAAAATGGATTTTTGTTGTTGTTAAATTTACATTAAAAAAAAGAGAGAGAGTATTATTTAAAATTTATATAAACAATACAATAGATAAATTCATAAATTAAATACTTTTATATTACAATTAAACTTATCATTCTTAAATATATTTATAATAAGAAAGTATTTAATGTAATTATTTAATTTTTTTTTAAAATTAAATTTATGCATTTATTAGTATGATGTATATATTTATAATATGAAGACTATAGTGAAAATATTTATAGAAACGTTTATGTATTCATTTTCTTATAATGTTTACATTTATAAATTCAGTGCATAAGATGTATTATATTTAATAAATATAATAAAGTGCACTATATAATGTTTATATAATTATTAGTAAAAAAGAAATATATATTCATTAACTATTTATATTAAATATGTAATTATAATATATGAAAGTATTTAATTATGTTTATATAATCCTTCATCCATTAAAGGAAAAGCATGTGCCCAAATCTGCACAAATTATAATAATATATACAATAAAACTAACATAATATTTGATTGCCTAATATCCTTTAATAGAATATTTGGCATATCTTAACAACTATCCCACATAAACCTCCACTATATAAACCTTTTTCAAGTAATTTTTTACGTAGGATATAAAGTAGTTTAATTTATCGTATAATTTATATAAAATTTCTTTTAAATCTTTATTGTTTTATACAATTATATTTGTATGGAATATATTTATTTATTGACCAATTTCTAAGTAAATTTTATATTATGTGTCATTAACAATAAATTATTTATATTTACTTACACATGTATACATTGTAAATTAATTTTAAATATTTTAACACTATTTTCCATATTGTAAATCCTTATTTTGGAGAACTAACTAAAATATGCAATGAAAAAAAATTCTATAACATTATTAAAAAAAAGTTTACTTTTTTTTATGTGCGAATTAACTTGCATTTACGAGACAAATCAAGAAAAATGACATGTAAATGTTGTTCAACTTAACTCTTTGGGACTCCATTCCAACAAATAAGCATTACAAACTTATTTAATTAATAATTCCGCAATTTTTATGTAATAATAATTATATAATATATTTAATACACATATAATTGAAAAAATGGGTTATTTTAAAAATGTAAAATATACATATAAAAAGGATTTTTGTTGTTAAATTTACATTAAAAGAGAGAGAGTATTATTTAATATTTATATAAATAATACAATAAATAAATTCATAAATTAAATACTTTTATATTACAATTAAACTTATCATTCTTAAAAATATTTATAATAAGAAAGTATTTAATGTAATTATTTAATTTTTTTTTAAATTAAATTTATGCATTTAGTAGTATCATGTATATATTTATAATATGAAGACTATAGAGAAAATATTTATAGAAACGTTTATGTATTCATTTTCTTATAATGTTTACATTTATAAATTCAGTGCATAAGATGTATTATATTTGATAAATATAATAAAGTGCACTATATAATGTTTATATAATTATCTGTAAAAAAGAAATATATATTCATTTACTATTTATATTAAATATGTAATTATAATATAAGAAAGTATTTAATTATGTTTATATAATCCTCATCCATTAAAAGGAAAGGCATGTGCACAAATTATAATAATATCTAAAATAAAACTTACATAATATTTGATTGTCTAATATCCTTTAATAGAATATTTGGCATATCTTAACAACTATCCCACATAAACCTCTACTATATAAACCTTTTGAAGTAATTTTTTACATAGGATAAAAAGTAGTTTAATTTATCGTATAATTTATATAAAATTTCTTTTAAATCTTTATTGTTTTATACAATTATATTTGTATTGAATATATTTATTTATTGACCAATTTCTAAGTAAATTTTATATTTAGTGTCATTAATAATAAATTATTTATATTTACTCACACATGTATACATTATAAATTAATTTTAAATATGTTAACACTATTCTCCATATTGTAAATCCTTGTTTTGGAGAACTAACTAAAATATGCAATGAAAAAAAATTCTATAACATTATTAAAAAAAGTTAGCTTTTTTTTTATGTGCGAATTAACTTGCATTTACGAGACAAATCAAGAAAAATGACATGTAAATGTTGTTCAACTTAACTCTTTGGGACTCCATTCCAACAAATAAGCATTACAAACTTATTTAATTAATAATTCCGCAATTTTAATGTAATAATAATTATATAATATATTTAATACACATATAATAGAAAAAATGGGTTATTTTAAAAATGTAAAATATACATAAAAAATGGATTTTTGTTGTTGTTAAATTTACATTAAAAAAAAGAGAGAGAGTATTATTTAAAATTTATATAAACAATACAATAGATAAATTCATAAATTATATACTTTTATATTACAATTAAACTTATCATTCTTAAATATATTTATAATAAGAAAGTATTTAATGTAATTATTTAATTTTTTTTTAAAATTAAATTTATGCATTTATTAGTATCATGTATATATTTATAATATGAAGACTATAGTGAAAATATTTATGGAAACGTTTATGTATTCATTTTCTTATAATGTTTACATTTATAAATTCAGTGCATAAGATGTATTATATTTAATAAATATAATAAAGTGCACTATATAATGTTTATATAATTATCAGTAAAAAAGAAATATATATTCATTAACTATTTATATTAAATATGTAATTATAATATATGAAAGTATTTAATTATGTTTATATAATCCTTCATCCATTAAAGGAAAAGCATGTGCACAAATCTGCACAAATTATAATAATATATAAAATAAAACTTACATAATATTTGATTCCCTAATATCCTTTAATAGAATATTTGGCATATCTTAACAACTATCCCACATAAACCTCCACTATATAAACCTTTTTCAAGTAATTTTTTACATAGGATATAAAGTAGTTTAATTTATTGTATAATTTATATAAAATTTCTTTTAAATCTTTATTATTTTATACAATTATATTTGTATTGAATATATTTATTTATTGACCAATTTCTAAGTAAATTTTATATTATGTGTCATTAACAATAAATTATTTATATTTATTTACACATGTATACATTGTAAATTAATTTTAAATATTTTAACACTATTTTCCATATTGTAAATCCTTATTTTGGAGAACTAACTAAAATATGCAATGAAAAAAAATTCTATAACATTATTAAAAAAAGTTAACTTTTTTTTTATGTGCGAATTAACTTGCATTTACGAGACAAATCAAGAAAAATGACATGTAAATATTGTTCAACTACATATTGTTCAACTTAACTCTTTGGGACTCCATTCCAACAAATAAGCATTACAAACTTATTTAATTAATAATTCCGCAATTTTAATGTAATAATAATTATATAATATATTTAATACACATATAATTTATATAAAATTTCTTTTAAATATTTATTGTTTTATACAGTTATTTTTGTATTGAATATATTTATTTATTGACCAATTTCTAAGTAAATTTTATTTTTAGTGTCATTAATTATAAATTGTTTATATTTACTCACACATGTATACATTGTAAATTAATTTTAAATATTCAACACTATTTTCCATATTGTAAATCCTTGTTTTGGAGAACTAACTAAAATATGCAATGAAAAAAAATTATATAACATTATTAATGAAAAAAATTATATAACATTATTTATGAAAAAAAATTCTATAACATTATTAAAAAAAGTTAACTTTTTTTTATGTGCGAATTAACTTGCATTTACAGACAAATCAAGAAAAATGACATGTAAATATTGTTCAACTACATATTGTTCAACTTAACTCTTTGGGACTCCATTCCAACAAATAAGCATTACAAACTTATTTAATTAATAATTCCGCAATTTTTATGTAATAATAATTATATAATATATTTAATACACATATAATAGAAAAAATGGGTTATTTTAAAAATGTAAAATATACATATAAAAAGGATTTTTGTTGTTGTTAAATTTACATTAAAAAAGAGAGAGAGTATTATTTAATATTTATATAAATAATACAATAAATAAATTCATAAATTAAATACTTTTATATTACAATTAAACTTATCATTCTTAAAGATATTTATAATAAGAAAGTATTTAATGTAATTATTTAATTTTTTTTTTAAATTAAATTTATGCATTTATTAGTATCATGTATATATTTATAATATGAAGACTATAGTGAAAATATTTATAGAAACGTTTATGTATTCATTTTCTTATAATGTTTACATTTATAAATTCAGTGCATAAGATGTATTATATTTAATAAATATAATAAAGTGCACTATATAATGTTTATATAATTATCATTAAAAAAGAAATATATATTCATTAACTATTTATATTAAATATGTAATTATAATATATGAAAGTATTTAATTATGTTTATATAATCCTTTATCCATTAAAGGAAAAACATGTGCACAAATCTGCAAAAATTATAATAATATCTAAAATAAAACTAACATAATATTTGATTGCCTAATATCCTTTAATAGAATATTTGGCATATCTTAACAACTATCCCACATAAACCTCCACTATATAAACCTTTTTCAAGTAATTTTTTACATAGTATATAAAGTAGTTTAATTTATCGTATAATTTATATAAAATTTCTTTTAAATCTTTATTGTTTTATACAATTATATTTGTATTGAATATATTTATTTATTGACCAATTTCTAAGTAAATTTTATATTTAAGTCATTAATAATAAATTATTTATATTTACTCACACATGTCTACATTGTAAATTAATTTTAAATATTTTAACACTATTTTCCATATTGTAAATCCTTTTTTTGGAGAACTAACTAAAATATGCAATGAAAAAAAATTCTGTAACATTATTAAAAAAAGTTAACTTTTTTTTATGTGCGAATTAACTTGCATTTACGAGACAAATGAAGAAAAATGACTTGTAAATATTGTTCAACTTAACTCTTTGGGATTCCATTCCACCAAATAAGCATTACAAACTTATTTAATTAATAATTCCTCCAATTTTTATGTAATAATAATTATATAATATATTTAATACACATAGATATGAGAAAATGGGTTATTTTAAAAATGTAAAATATACATATAAAAAGGATTTTTTTTGTTGTTAAATTTACATTAAAAAAGAGAGAGAGTATTATTTAATATTTATATAAATAATACAATAAATAAATTCATAAATTAAATACTTTTATATTACAATTAAACTTATCATTCTTAAGTATATTTATAATAAGAAAGTATTTAATGTAATTATTTATTTTTTTTTAAAATTAAATTTATGCATTTATTAGTATCATGTATATATTTATAATATGAAGACTATAGTGAAAATATTTATAGAAACGTTTATGTATTCATTTTCTTATAATATTTACATTTATAAATTCAGTGCATAAGATGTATTATATTTAATAAATATAATAAAGTGCACTATATAATGTTTATATAATTATCAGTAAAAAAGAAATATATATTCATCAACTATTTATATTAAATATGTAATTATAATATATGAAAGTATTTAATTATGTTTATATAATCCTTCATCCATTAAAGGAAAGGCATGTGCACAAATATGCACAAATTATAATAATATCTAAAATAAAACTAACATAATATTTGATTGCCTGCCTAATATCCTTTAATAGAATATTTGGCATATCTTAACAACTATCTCACATAAACCTCCACTATATAAACCTTTTTCAAGTAAGTTTTTACATAGGATATAAAGTAGTTTAGTTTATCGTATAATTTATATAAAATTTCTTTTCAATCTTTATTGTTTTATACAATTATATTTGTATTGAATATATTTATTTACTGACCAATTTCTAAATAAATTTTATATTTAGTGTCATTAATAATAAATTATTTATATTTACTCACACATGTATACATTGTAAATTAATTTTAAATATTTTAACACTATTTTCCATATTGTAAATTCTTGTTTTGGAGAACTAACTAAAATATGCAATGAAAAAAATTCTATAACATTATTAAAAAAAGTTAACTTTTGTTTTATGTGCGAATTAACTTGCATTTACTAGACAAATCAAGAAAAATGACTTGTAAATATTGTTCAACTTAACTCTTTGGGACTCCATTCCAACAAATAAGCATTACAAACTTATTTAATTAATAATTCCTCCATTTTTATGTAATAATAATTATATAATATATTTAATGCACATGTAATTGAAAAAATGGTTTATTTTAAAAATGTAAAATATACATAGAAAAAGGATTTTTGTTGTTGTTAAATTTACATTAAAAGAGAGAGAGTATTATTTAATATTTATATAAATAATACAATAAATAAATTCATAAATTAAATACTTTTATATTACAATTAAACTTATCATTCTTAAATATATTTATAATAAGAGAGTATTTAATGTAATTATTTAATTTTTTTTTAAAATTAAATTTATGCGTTTATTAGTATCATGTATATATTTATAATATGAAGACTATAGTGAAAATATTTATAGAAACGTTTATGTATTCATTTTCTTATAATGTTTACATTTATAAATTCAGTGCATAAGATGTATTATATTTAATAAATATGATAAAGTGCACTATATAATGTTTATATAATTATTAGTAAAAAAAAAAATATATATTCATTAACTATTTATATTAAATATGTAATTATAATATATGAAAGTATTTAATTATGTTTATATAATCCTTCATCTATTAAAGGAAAGACATGTGCACAAATATGCACAAATTATAATAATATCTAAAATATAACTAACATAATATTATATTTGATTGTCTAGTATCCTTCAATAGAATATTTGGCATATCTTAACAACTATCCCACCTAAACCTCCACTATATAAACCTTTTTCAAGTAATTTTTTACATAGAATAATAAGTAGTTTAATTTATCGTATAATTTATATAAAATTTCTTTTAAATCTTTATTGTTTTATACAATTATATTTGTATTGAATATATTTATTTATTGACCAATTTCTAAGTAAATTTTATATTTAGTGTCATTAATAATAAATTATTTATATTTACTCACACATGTATACATTGTAAATTAATTTTAAATATTTTAACACTATTTTCCATATTGTAAACCCTTGTTTTGGAGAACTAACTAAAATATGCAATAAAAAAAATTCTATAACATTATTAAAAAAAGTTAACTTTTGTTTTATGTACGAATTAACTTGCATTTACGAGACAAATCAAGAAAAATGACATGTAAATATTGTTCAACTTAACTCTTTGGACTCCATTCCAAGAAATAAGCATTACAAACTTATTTAATTAATAATTCCTCAATTTTTATGTAATAATAATTATATAATATATTTAATACACATATAATTGAAAAAATGGGTTATTTTAAAAATGTAAAATATACATATAAAAAGGATTTTTGTTGTTGTTAAATTTACATTAAAAAAGAGAGAGACTATTATTTAATATTTATATAAATAATACAATAAATAAATAAATAAATTAAATAATTTTATATTACAATTAAACTTATCATTCTTAAATATATTTATAATAAGCAATTATTTAATGTAATTATTTAATTTTTTTCTAAAATTAAATTTATGCATTTTTTAGTATCATGTATATATTTATAAAATGAAGACTATAGTGAAAATATTTATAGAAACGTTTATGTATTCATTTTCTTATAATGTTTACATTTATAAATTCAGTGCATAAGATGTATTATATTTAATAAATATAATAAAGTGCACTATATAATGTTTATATAATTATTAGTAAAAAAGAAATATATATTCATTAACTATTTATATTAAATATGTAATTATAATATATGAAAGTATTTAATTATGTTTATATAATCCATCATCTATTAAAGGAAAGATATATGCACAAATATGCACAAATTATAATAATATCTAAAATATAACTAACATAATATTTGATTGCCTGCCTAATATCCTTTAATAGAATATTTAGCATATCTTAACAACTATCCCACATAAACCTCCACTATATAAACCTTTTTCAAGTAATTTTTTACATAGAATAAAAAGTAGTTTAATTTATCGTATAATTTATATAAAATTTCTTTTAAATCTTTATTGTTTTATACAATTATATTTGTATTGAATATATTTATTTATTGACCAATTTCTAAGTAAATTTTATATTTAGTGTCATTAATAATAAATTATTTATATTTACTCACACATGTATACATTGTAAATTAATTTTAAATATTTTAACACTATTTTCCATATTGTAAATCTTTTTTTGGAGAACTAACTAAAATATGCAAATGAAAAAAATTCTGTAACATTATTAAAAAAAGTTAACTTTTTTTATGTGCGAATTAACTTGCATTTACAAGACAAATCAAGAAAAATGACTTCTAAATATTGTTCAACTTAACTCTTTGGGACTCCATTCCAACAAATAAGCATTTCAAACTTATTTAATTAATAATTCCTCCATTTTTATGTAATAATAATTATATAATATATTTAATACACATTTAATTGAAAAAATGGGTTATTTTAAAAATGTAAAATATACATATAAAAAGGATTTTTGTTGTTGTTAAATTTACATTAAAAAAGAGAGAGAGTATTATTTAATATTTATATAAATAATACAATAAATAAATTCATAAATTAAATACTTTTATATTACAATTAAACTTATCATTCTTAAATATATTTATAATAAGAAAGTATTTAATGTAATTATTTAATTTTTTTAAAATTAAATTTATGCATTTATTAGTATCATGTATATATTTATAATATGAAGACTATAGTGAAAATATTTATAGAAACGTTTATGTATTCATTTTCTTATAATGTTTACATTTATAAATTCAGTGCATAAGATGTATTATATTTAATAAATATAATAAAGTGCACTATATAATGTTTATATAATTATTAGTAAAAAAGAAATATATATTCATTAACTATTTATATTAAATATGTAATTATAATATATGAAAGTATTTAATTATGTTTATATAATCCTTCATCTATTAAAGGAAAGACATGACCACAAATCTGCACAAATTATAATAATATCTAAAATAAAACTAACATAATATTTGATTGCCTACCTAATATCCTTTAATAGAATATTTGGCATATCTTAACAACTATCCCACATAAACCTCCACTATATAAACCTTTTTCAAGTAATTTTTTACATAGAATATAAAGTAGTTTAATTTATCGTATAATTTATATAAAATTTCTTTTAAATCTTTATTGTTTTATACAATTATATTTGTATTGAATATATTTATTTATTGACCAATTTCTAAGTAAATTTTATATTTAGTGTCATTAATAATAAATTATTTATATTTACTTACACATGTATACATTGTAAATTAATTTTAAATATTTTAACACTATTTTCCATATTGTAAATCTTTTTTTGGAGAACTAACTAAAATATGCAATGAAAAAAAATTCTGTAACATTATTAAAAAAAGTTAACTTTTTTTTTATGTGCGAATTAACTTGAATTTACGAGACAAATCAAGAAAAATGACATGTAAATTTTGTTCAACTTAACTCTTTGAGACTCGATTCCAACAAATAAGCATTACAAACTTATTTAATTAATAATTCCTCCATTTTTATGTAATAATAATTATATAATATATTTAATACACATATAATTGAAAAAATGGGTTATTTTAAAAATGTAAAATATATATATAAAAAGGATTTTTGTTGTTGTTAAATTTACATTAAAAAAGAGAGAGAGTATTATTTAATATTTATATAAATAATACAATAAGTAAATTCATAAATTAAATACTTTTATATTACAATTAAACTTATCATTCTTAAGTATATTTATAATAAGAAAGTATTTAATGTAATTATTTATTTTTTTTTTTAAATTAAATTTATGCATTTATTAGTATCATGTATATATTTATAATATGAAGACTATAGTGAAAATATTTATAGAAACGTTTATCTATTCATTTTCTTATAATGTTTACATATTTATAAATTCAGTGCATAAGATGTATTATATTTAATAAATATAATAAAGTGCACTATATAATGTTTATATAATTATCAGTAAAAAAGAAATATATATTCATCAACTATTTATATTAAATATGTAATTATAATATATGAAAGTATTTAATTATGTTTATATAATCCTTCCTCTATTAGAGGAAAGACATGTGCACAAATCTGCACAAATTTTAATAATATCTAAAATTTAACTAACATAATATTTGATTGCCTAATATTCTTTAATAAAATATTTGCCATATCTTAACAACTATCCCACATAAACCTCCACTATATAAACCTTTTTCAAGTAATTTTTAACATAGGATAAAAAGTAGTTTAATTTATCTTATAATTTATATAAAATTTCTTTTAAATCTTTATTGTTTTATACAATTATATTTGTATTGAATATATTTATTTATCAACCAATTTCTAAGTAAATTTTATATTTAGTGTCATTAATAATAAATTATTTATATTTACTCACACATGTATACATTGTAAATTAATTTTAAATATTTTAACACTATTTTCCATATTGTAAATCCTTGTTTTGGAGAACTAACTAAAATATGCAATGAAAAAATTCTATAACATTATTAAAAAAAATTAACTTTTTTTTTGTGCGAATTAACTTGCATTTACGAGACAAATCAAGAAAAATGACATGTAAATATTGTTCAACTTAACTCTTTGGGACTCCATTCCAACTAATAAGCATTACAAACTTATTTAATTAATAATTCCTCCATTTTTATGCAATAATAATTATACAATATATTTAATACACATATAATTGAAAAACTGAGTTATTTTAAAAATGTAAACTATACATATAAAAAGAATTTTTGTTGTTAAATTTACATTAAAAAAGAGAGAGAGTATTATTTAATATTTATATAAATAATACAATAAATAAATTCATAAATTAAATACTTTTATATTACAATTAAACTTATCATTCTTAAATATATTTATAATAAGAAATTATTTAATGTAATTATTTAATTTTTTTTAAAATTAAATTTATGCATTTATTAGTATCATGTATATATTTATAATATGAAGACTATAGTCAAAATATTTATAGAAACGTTTATGTATTCATTTTCTTATAATGTTTACATTTATAAATTCAGTGCTTAAGATGTATTTTATTTAATAAATATAATAAAGTGCACTATACAATGTTTATATAATTATTAGTAAAAAAGAATTATATATTCATTAACTATTTATATTAAATATGTAATTATAATATATGAAAGTATTTAATTATGTTTATATAATCCTTCATCTATTAAAGGAAAGACATGTGCACAAATATGCATAAATTATAATAATATCTAAAATATAACTAACATAATATTTGATTGCCTAATATTCTTTAATAGAATATTTGGCATATCTTAACAACTATCCCACATAAACCTCCACTATATAAACCTTTTTCAAGTAATTTTTTACATAGGATAAAAAGTAGTTTAATTTATCGTATAATTTATATAAAATTTCATTTAAATTTTTATTGTTTTATACAATTATATTTGTATTGAATATATTTATTTATTGACCAATTTCTAAGTAAATTTTATATTTAGTGTCATTAATAATAAATTATTTATATTTACTCAAACGTGTATACATTGTAAATTAATTTTAAATATTTTAACACTATTTTCCATATTGTAAATCCTTGTTTTGGAGAACTAACTAAAATATGCATTGAAAAAAAATTTTATAACATTATTAAAAAAAGTTAACTTTTTTTTATGTGCGAATTAACTTGCATTTACGAGACAAATCAAGAAAAATGACATGTAAATATTGTTCAACTTAACTCTTTGGGACTCCATTCCAACAAATAAGCATTACAAACTTATTTAATTAATAATTCCTCTATTTTTAGGTAATAATAATTATATAATATATTTAATACACATATAATTGAAAAAATGGGTTATTTTAAAAATGTAAAATATACATATAAAAAGGATTTTTCTTGTTGTTAAATTTACATTAAAAAAGAGAGAGAGTATTATTTAATATTTATATAAATAATACAATAAATAAATTCATAAATTAAATACTTTTATATTACAATTAAACTTATCATTCTTAAATATATTTATAATAAGAAATTATTTAATGTAATTATTTAATTTTTTTTTTAAAATTAAATTAATGCATTTATTAGTATCATGTATATATTTATAATATGAAGACTATAGTGAAAATATTTATAGAAACGTTTATGTATTCATTTTCTTATAATGTTTACATTTATAAATTCAGTGCATAAGATGTATTTGATTTAATAAATATAATAAAGTGCACTATATAATGTTTATATAATTATTAGTAAAAAAAAATATATATTCATTAACTATTTATATTAAATATCTAATTATAATATATGAAAGTATTGAATTATGTTTATATAATCCTTCATCTATTAAAGGAAAGACATGTGCACAAATCTGCACAAATTATAATAATATTTAAAATATAACTAACATAATATTTGATTGCCTAATATTCTTTAATAGAATATTTGGCATATCTTAACAACTATCTCACATAAACCTCCACTATATAAACCTTTTTCAAGTAATTTTTTACATAGGATAAAAAGTAGTTTAATTTATCGTATAATTTATATAAAATTTCTTTTAAATCTTTATTCTTTTATACAATTATATTTGTATTGAATATATTTATTTATTGACCAATTTCTAAGTAAATTTTATATTTAGTGTCATTAATAATAAATTATTTATATTTACTCACACATGTATACATTGTAAATTAATTTTAAATATTTTAACACTATTTTTCATATTGTAAATCCTTGTTTTGGAGAACTAACTAAAATATGCAATGAAAAAAATTCTATAACCTTATTAAAAAAAATTAACTTTTTTTTTATGTGCGAATTAACCTGTATTTACGAGACAAATCAAGAAAAATGATATGTAAGTATTGTTGAACTTAACTCTTTGGGACTCCATTCCAACAAATAAGCATTACAAACTTATTTAATTAATAATTCCTCAATTTTTATGTAATAATAATTATATAATATATTTAATACACATATAATTGAAAAAATTGGTTATTTTAAAAATGTAAAATATACATATAAAAAGGATTTTTGTTGTTGTTAAATTTACATTAAGAGAGAGAGAGTATTATTTAATATTTATATAAATAATACAATAAATAAATTCATAAATTAAATACTTTTATATTACAATTAAATTTATCATTCTTAAATATATTTATAATAAGAAATTATTTAATGTAATTATTTAATTTTTTTTAAAATTAAATTTATGTATTTATTAGTAGCATGTATATATTTATAAGATGAAGACTATAGTGAAAATATTTTTAGAAACGTTTATGTATTCATTTTCTTATAATGTTTACATTTATAAATTCAGTGCATAAGATGTATTTTATTTAATAAATATAATAAAGTGCACTATATAATGTTTATATAATTATTAGTAAAAAAGAAATATATTTTCATTAACTATTTATATTAAATATGTAATTATAATATATGAAAGTATTTAATTATGTTTATATAATCATTCATCTATTAAAGGAAAGACATGTGCACAAATCTGCACAAATTATAATAATATCTAAAATATAACTAACATAATATTTGATTGCCTAATATTCTTTAATAGAATATTTGGCATATCTTAACAACTATCCCACATAAACCTCCACTATATAAAACTTTTCCAAGTAATTTTTTACATAGGATAAAAATAGTTTAATTTATCATATAATTTATATAAAATTTCTTTTAAATCTTTATTGTTTTATACAATTATATTTGTATTGAATATATTTATTTATTGACCAATTTCTAAGTAAATTTTATATTTAGTGTCATTAATAATAAATTATTTATATTTACTCACACATGTATACATTGTAAATTAATTTTAAATATTTTAACACTATTTTCCATACTGTAAATCCTTGTTTTGGAGAACTAACTAAAATATGCAATGAAAAAAATTCTATAACATTATTCAAAAAAATTAACTTTTTTTTATGTGCGAATTAACTTGCATTTACGAAACAAATCAAGAAAAATATTTATAATAAGAAATTATTTAATGTAATTATTTAATTTTTTTTTAAAATTAAATTTATGCATTTATTAGTATCATGTATATATTTATAATATGAAGACTATAGTGAAAATATTTATAGAAACGTTTATGTATTCATTTTCTTATAATGTTTACATTTATAAATTCAGTGCATAAGATGTATTTTATTTAATAAATATAATAAAGTTCACTATACAATGTTTATATAATTATTAGTAAAAAAGAAATATATATTCATTAACTATTTATATTAAATATGTAATTATAATATATGAAAGTATTTAATTATGTTTATATAATCCTTCATGTATTAAAGGAAAGACATGTGCACAAATCTGCACAAATTATAATAATATCTAAAATATAACTAACATAATATTTGATTGCCTAATATTCTTTAATAGAATATTTGGCATATCTTAACAACTATCCCACATAAACCTCAACTATATAAACCTTTTTCAAGTAATTTTTTACATAGGATAAAAAGTAATTTAATTTATCGTATAATTTATATAAAATTTCTTTTAAATCTTTATTGTTTTGTACAATTATATTTGTATTGAATATATTTATTTATTGACCAATTTCTAAGTAAATTTTATATTTAGTGTCACTAATAATAAATTATTTATATTTACTCACACATGTATACATTGTAAATTAATTTTAAATATTTTAACACTATTTTCCATATTGTAAATCCTTGTTTTGGAGAACTAACTAAAATATGCAATGAAAAAAATTGTATAACATTATTCAAAAAAAATTAACTTTTTTTTATGTGCGAATTAACTTGCATTTACGAAACAAATCAAGAAAAATATTTATAATAAGAAATGATTTAATGTAATTATTTAATTTTTTTTTAAAATTAAATTTATGCATTTATTAGTATCATGTATATATTTATAATATGAAGACTATAGTCAAAATATTTATAGAAACGTTTATGTATTCATTTTCTTATAATGTTTACATTTATAAATTCAATGCATAAGATGTATTTTATTTAATAAATATAATAAAGTGCACTATACAATGTTTATATAATTATTAGTAAAAAAGAAATATATATTCATTAACTATTTATATTAAATATGTAATTGTAATATATGAAAGTATTTAATTATGTTTATATAATCCTTGATCTATTAAAGGAAAGACATGTGCACAAATCTGCACAAATTATAATAATATCTAAAATATAACTAACATAATATTTGATTGCCTAATATTCTTTAATAGAATATTTGGCATATCTTAACAACTATCCCACATAAACCTCCACTATATAAACCTTTTTCAAGTAATTTTTTACATAGGATAAAAAGTAATTTAATTTATCGTATAATTTATATAAAATTTCTTTTAAATCTTTATTCTTTTATACAATTATATTTGTATTGAATATATTTATTTATTGACCAATTTCTAAGTAAATTTTATATTTAGTGTCATTAATAATAAATTATTTATATTTACTCACACATGTATACATTGTAAATTAATTTTAAATATTTTAACACTATTTTTCATATTGTAAATCCTTGTTTTGGAGAACTAACTAAAATATGCAATGAAAAAAAACATTATTCAAAAAAATTAACTTTTTTTATGTGCGAATTAACTTGCATTTACAGAAAAATATTTATAATAAGAAATTATTTAATGTACTTATTTATTATTTTTTTTAAAATTTAATTTATGCATTTATTTGTATCATGTATATATTTATAATATGAAAACTATAGTGAAAATATTTATAGAAACGTTGATGTATTCATTTTCTTATAAAGTATACATTAATAAATTCAGTGCATAATATGTATTATATTTAATAAATATAATAAAGTGCACTATGTAATGTTTATATAATTATTAGTAAAAAAGAAATATATTTATTAAATATTTATATTAAATATGTAATTATAATATATGAAAGTATTTAATTATGTATTTATATCTTTACAGGTTAATATACACATTTATTAGAAGTTTGAGTGTATTTACTCTTTGATGACTATATTTATTAAAGTTATGTATTTATCCGGGTTTTAAGAATGATAAATTTAATTTACATATAAAAGCATTTATGTATTTATTTAATGTTATATAAATATTAAATGGTTAAGTGATGATATATATATATAAGGTCAAAAGCTCTTTTTGGTCCCAGTTTTGGTTGGGAAAATTCGAAATGGTCCCTGGGTTTATTTTGTGTTCAATTCGTCCCAAAGAACGAATTTGGTGTTCAATTAAGTCCTTTTCAGTAACTCCGTTAAAATTCTTAACGGCAACGTGTCCAGATGTGCAACTACTGAGAGAGGTGTTAGTTTTTTTACTGACTTGGATTCCTTTTCAGTTGGAATTAGGATTTTTTTAATTTTAGAAGGGCAATAAAAAATTTTAATGAATATTCGGGTAATAAAAAATTTAGAAGGGCAAAGTGGGAAAAAAAAGAAAGACTTTCTTCTTCCTCTGAAACCCTAATTCCTCTACCATTACCCAAACCCCAACCGCCGACCACCGACCACCGTCCATCATCTTCTTCCTCGCACGCCGTCAGCAACCATCGCACCTCGCACATCCATCACCATCGCACCTCCATCACCATCGCACCTCCATCACCATCGCACCTCGCACCTGCAGAAAACAAACCCAAAAGCAGAAACGGGAACCACCGTGGTAGCCTCCAGCATTTTCCAATTCCACTTCACCTGCAGAAAACAAACCCAAAATCAGAAACGGGAACCACCGTGCATTTTCAAATTCCACTTCGTGTGCCCTTTTCCCCAAATCTGAACCCTAATTTTGGGTGGAAAGGGATCTTCATCTTCTCCGCCATGAACACATCTACAACTCAGCTTCAACACGCATCCATGGCCGCTGCTACCACCAAGCCGCCACCTTGAAGCTTCTTCTTCGTATCTCGCACCTACAAGCAAACCAAAATCACACAACCATCACGGTCTCGCCTCGACCATTCTCGTCGCGCCGTCGTGCCTCGCAGGTTTGATCCTCTCCAACGCAAGCCACCCGGCCTCCGTCACGCGCAACCTAGACATTACCATCGCACCTCCATCACCGTCACATCTCGCACCTGCAGAAAACAAACCCAAAAGGAACCACCTTGGCAACCTCCAGCATTCTCCGATTTACGCAGGCACACCAGGGGCAAACTCTGAATCCTAATTTTGGGTGGAAAGGGAGCGGACACGTGGCGCGCTCTCACGGGGCAAACACTTTGTCCTTCTAAAATTCTGATTCCAATTGAAAAGGATTCCGAATCAACAAAAAACTGACACCTCACTCAGCAGTTGCACATCTGGACACGTTGCCGTTAAGAATTTTAACGGAGTTACTGAAAAGGACTTAATTGAACACCAAATTCGTTCTTTGGGACAAAATTGAACACAAACTAAACTCAGGGACCATTTCAAATTTTTCCAACCAAAACTTGGACCAAAAAGAGCTGTTAACTTATATAGAATCATTGTAATATTTAATTTAGAAAAAAAAATATTCACATTATATTTAAGAAAGATGAAAATGTAAATGATAAGTTTTATGATTGATCGTTAGATGAATTACTAAAATTGAATGATTAAATTGGATTCTTATAACTTAAAATTGTAAAAAATTATCACAAAGAAAAATATAATTTTTTGACAAGATTTATACATATATCTATCATATTACAAGTGTACATATATAAGATGAAATGGATTAGATCTTCTTATTTTCATATTAATTTTTAATAACTAATATTTAATATTTACTAATAATTATCGCCCACTCTCAATTCTCATTATAAATCATTATTTTTTTCTGGTTGTTGGAAATTTTTTAAGTTCCATTTTGATTATTCAATTAGTTTTTATTTCTATTGAACTAGCTATGTTTTATGACTATATTAACCCAATCAATAAAAAAAAAACCTGAAACAACCAATTAAGTTAGTTTCAATTTTTAATTTAATTAGTGAACTTAATAAAATCAATATTAATTGATTTTTGAATTAGATTTTTTATTCATATAACCATGAATTTGAAACAGATTAACAAATGGTATTATTTTTTTTTATTATTATCTCCTCAACACAAAAACTTAATTTATTTTCTTCTACGTACTTTAGTTTTTTTTATAGTAGTTTTTTTTATAGACAACACTTGTGTTTGCTTACATAAAGCATTCTTTTATAAAATATCTTTTGATTAATAATAATTCATTATATGCAAATTTTGTCTTAAAGATATTGTTCACTTCATTCTTCTCCAATTTAATATTATAATAAAAGGGTATGTGAATTTTATCACTAAAATATTTTACCAATCATCGTTACAAATCCTAACAAAAACATATTAAGAAAATAAAATTTAAGTCCATACAAATCCTAACAAAAACATATTAAGAAAATAAAATTTAACTCCATTTCAATTTTGTGATACTAATATGGTAATATTAGGTTGGTATTCTTCTATATATTATTATTATTTGATCATATCTCCAAAAAGATATGATATTTTCAATACAATTTTTTTTTTATGTCAATAACATTGAATATAGAAGACTTGTGATAAGTAATATAATAAATTGCATTATAATAACCACTAATATGATCTAATATTATATTAAAATATTAATATTGAAACCTAATTTAATCTTATAAATTTTATAAGATAAGATTTACAAATACTTACGATTATTTGTGTATTATTATTACTCATATCTCGAAAAGATATGACATTTAAAAAAAACATAAATGTATTCTTAGTTCTTGATTGCATCATTGAAGTCCTACCAAAACACTTATATTCAAATATTTAGTAAAAAAAAGATATTGATCCTTTTACATGATAAAAAGAAGATATCAACCTATAAAACTTAATAGCTAGCAATAACCTATAACACAAATTTTAGAGAGATAAGATCTCAACTACTAAATTTCACCCAGCATAATATCTCAACAACAATATAAATGTATAAATCAAACTATATTAAAGGCATTAATCCAAACCTTTTATACAAACCTATGTTATATATTTTGATGTTATTTTCTTCATTATATACTTTTCCTAAATCTCTATACAAGAAAAAAACCGGTTCTTTGTATTTGGGGTCCATCATATTATCCTATTGTCACTTATGCTATTAATCTTGACCAAAACTTTCTTATAGTTATTTCCTTCACATACCTACATATTCTCAAGAACTTTTCTCCTGAATTCAATGCTTCGATCCAATTTAATATCTTCATGTTAAATATCATTAGCTTTAGAAATTACAAATGAACACACAACATTAATGTTTGTTTGTTAATCAAAATAACATTTTATAGGTTTGAATTCTAAGTTTAAAATAAGACTTCTTAATAAGAATTGGAATTATGAAGATGGTATCTTTTCGCAATAAAAATTAGGGTTAACTATGTTTTTGGTTCCTTAACTTTCAATAAAAATTAAAATTAGTCTCTATTCAAAACTTTGGACTAAGTTAGTTTATCATCTTTAGAATTGGATAAATTTAGCCATTTTACTAAATTTTTTTAAGTTTATTTGAGGTTTCAATGCGTTTCTCAACTAATATTGAAGAAAAAATATCAAATAGTGTAAACAACTCAAATGCTATCATGAAATAGGTTTGAAACATCAAATAAACATAACAAAATTTTGTTAAAATAACTAAATTCACACATTTCTAAAATTAAGAAATTAAATTAAGTCAAAATTTCAAAGAAAGACTAATTATAATTTTTACTGAAAATTAAAAAATCAAAAACATATTTAATACTAAAAATTAATCTAAGTGCTAATTTCAGATAGAAACCACTGATTAATTTTAGTAATTTACTTAATACCAGCATAATCTTATCTATATTGAAGATAATCTTATGTATTGAAGAAAGAATCCTCACAGTATCATAACAAAAAGTTGAAATCAATAAATTTACAAGTAGGTTTAGATAGTTAGAACCATTCCTTTTTATAAATCTTACATTATAATTAGATTGTTGGTTCATTTTGGAAAAAATCTAAGTGAATATAGTAAAAAAAACTCTAAAATATTTTTATTCTACGCAATAGCAACAATGATATGATAAGTTCCCTTAGAAAGAAGAGAGACAAATATTTTCAAAGTTAGACTCTCCACATCACAATATTGTTCATCTAACTTATTTTAAAAAAATCTCTCAAAAAAACAATTGTGACACTTTATTTCAGTTGGCTACTTTATGCTATTATAAGTATTTTTGTATATACTATATATATATATATATATATATATATATATATATATATATATATATATATATATATATATATATATATATATATATATATATATATATATATATATATATATATATATATATATGTTAAATGAAAACACAATTTTTATGTAATAAAAAATCATGTTTCTACATTACACCATAAATTTAAAATAAAATAGAAGTCTTGTTTTGAAATATAAATACAAGACTAAGATTATATGTAGTACATTTATCTCATATCGGATGATCAATATGATTTCAGGTATATGTAGTACATTTAGAGTTATGATGAATTATTTTGTTTTTCTATGAATATAACTATAAGTATGATTCACAATTAACTAGGTAAACTGGTTCACCATCAATACAATAATGATACTAAAACATTCATGTTAGACAAATTTTGAGATTTATAAATATGTGTTATATATATATATATATATATATATATATATATATATATATATATATATATATATATATATATATATATATATATATATCTCCTTCGGTCATCACCAAAGCTCTCTAAAAAATGACAATTTAGAATGTGAAAAAATATAATAATATTCAAAAATTCAAATAATTGAATGACAAATACAAAAATAAATCAATACTTGAGATGCTTGTACAACAAAGACATGTGTTTTTTTATAGAGAGTTGGAGAAGTCAAGGACACGAGTTTATACAAAGCATAAAGATAGTGATTTTCATGTAAAGATATTCAAGAAGAAATAAAATGACATGTTATATTAAAATATATACAATATGCTAGTAAATATATCAAATGTATTTCTCATAAAAAAAAACCTCATAAATGAAAGATTAAAAAATTCACCTCTTATATTAATTTTTATCACAATAAATTATTTGAATATTTTCTATGCACTTATAAAATCTCAATCTCAATCAAATCAAAGAAGTGTCAAATAATTTTAGAAATATAATTTTCATACTTCATTAACCGACTAAGATAGATCTTCAAACAAAATAAAAAAGGTAAATTGTTAATCCCATAAGAGAAATCTATAAAAGAGATGACAATTCCTAACTCTCACTTTCCGTGTCTTGTTATGTTTTGTTGAACCATGAACTAACATACAGTGAACTAACAATTCCTAATTCTCACAAATGAAAGATTAAAAAATTCACCTGTTATATTAATTTTATCACAATATACTGTTTAAATATTTTATATTCGCTCATGAAATCTCAATCTCAATTAAATCAAGGAAGTACCAAATAATTTAGAAATATAATTTTCATCTTAATTATTTGATACTTCATTGACTCACTAAGATAGATCTTCAAACATAATAAAAAAAGAAAAATGGTTAAACCTATAAGAAAAATCTATAAAAGAGACTCAATTCCTAACTCTCACTTTGAATATTTTATATCCACTCATGAAATCTCAATCTCAATCAAATCAAGGAAGTACCAAGTAATTTTAGAAATATAATTTTCATCTTAATTACTTGATACTTCATTGAGTGACTAAGATAGATCTTCAGACATAATAAAAAAAGAAAAATTGTTAAACCTATAAGAGAAATCTATAAAAGAGACTCAATTCCTAACTCGCACTTTGAATATTTTATATTCACTCATGAAATCTCAATCTCAATCAAATCAAGGAAGTACCAAGTAATTTTAGAAATATAATTTTCATCTTAATTACTTGATACTTCATTGACTGACTAAGATAGATCTTCAGACATAATAAAAAAAGAAAAATTATTAAACCTATAAGAGAAATCTACAAAAAGATTCAATTCTTAACTCTCACTTTGAGTGTCTTGTTATGTTTTGTTCAACCATGAAGTGACATATATATATATATATATATATATATATTGAAGGTGAACATCAACCCACTCATCATTATAAATGTGTCCCACCTAAACCTATTCTATATAAACCTATCCCACATAAACCTCCACTATATAAACCTTTTTCAAGTAATTTTTTACATAGGATAAAAAGTAGTTTAATTTATCATATAATTTATATAAAATTTCTTTTAAATCTTTATTGTTTTATATAATTAATTTTGTATTGAATATATTTATTTATTGACCAATATCTAAGTAAATTTTATATTTAATGTTATTAATTATAAATTATTTATATTTAATCACACATGTATACATTGTTGATTAATTTTAAACTGATTAACACTATTTTACATATTGTAAATCCTTGTTTTGGAGAACTAACTAAAATATGCAATGAAAAAAATTCTATAACATTATTAAAAAAAGTTAACTTTTTTTTATGTGCGAAATAACATGCATTTACGAGACAAATCAAGAAAAATGACATGTAAATATTGTTCAAGTTAATTCTTTCGGATTCCATTCCAACAAATAAACATTACAAACTTATTTAATTAATAATTCCTCAATTTTTATGTAATAATAATTATATAATATATTTAATACATATATAATTGAAAAAAAAAAGATTATTTTAAAAATGTAAAATATACATATAAAAAGGATTTTTGTTGTTGTTAAATTTACATTAAAAAAAAGAGAGAGTATTATTTAATATTTATATAAATAATACAATAAATAAATTCATAAATTAAATACTTTTATATTACAATTAAACTTATCATTCTTAAATATATTTATAATAAGAAAGTATTTAATGTAATTATTTAAATTTTTTTTAAAATTAAATTTATGCATTTATTAGTATCATGTATATATTTATAATATGAAGACTATAGTGAAAATATTTATAGAAACGTTTATGTATTCATTTTCTTATAATGTTTACATTTATAATAAAGTGCACTATATAATGTTTATATAATTATTAGTAAAAAAGAAATATATATTCATTAACTATTTATATTAAATATGTAATTATAATATATGAAAGTATTTAATTATGTATTTATAACTTTTACAGGTTAATATACACATTTATTAGAAGTTTGTGTGTATTTACTCTTTGATGACTATATTTATTAAAATTATGTATTTATCTGGGTTTTAAGAATGATAATTTTAATTTACATATAAAAGCATTTATTATTTATTTAATGTTATATAAATATTAAATGGTTAAGTGATGATATATATAGAATATTGTGATATTTAATTTAGAAAAAAAAAATATTCACATTATATTTAAGAAAGATGAAAATGTAAGTGATAAGTTTTGTGATTGGTCGTTAGATTAATTAATAAAATTAAATGATTAAATTGGATTCTCAACTTAAAATTGTAAAAAAGTTATCAGAAAGAGAAATATAATTTTTTGACAAGATTTATACATATATCTATCATATTACAAGTGCGATGAAATGGATTATATCTTCTTAATTTCATATTAATTTTTAATAACTAATATTTAATATTTAATATTTACTAATAATTATCCCCCACTCCTCAATTCTCATTATAAATCATTATTTTTTCGGGTTGTTGGAAATTTTTTAAGTTCCATTTTGATTATTCAATTTGTTTTTATTTATATTGAACTAGCTATATTTTATGGCTATATTAACCCAATCAATAAAAAAAACTTGAAACAACCAATTAAGTTAGTTTCAATTTTTAATTTAATTAGTTAACTTAATAAAATAGATATTAATTGATTTTTGAATTAGATTTTTTATTCATATAACCATGAATTTGAACCATATTAACAAATGGTATGATTTTTCTTTTTATTATTATCATTCCTCAACACAAAAACTTAATTTACTTTAAGCATTCTTTTATCAAATATCTTTTAATTAGTAATAATTCATAATGTGCAAAATTAATCAAATTTTGTCTTATTAAGATATTGTCCACTTCATTCTTCTCCAATTTAATATTATAATAAAAGGGTCTGTGAATTTTATCACTAAAGTATTTTACCAATCATAGTTACAAACCCTAACAAAAACATATTAAGAAAATAAAATTTAAGTTCATTTCAATTTTGTGATACTAATATGGTAAGATTAGGTTGGTATTCATCTATATATTATGTATATTTATTATTTGACCATATCTTAAAAAAAGATGTGAAATTTTTAATACATTTTTTTATATCAAAAAAAATTTAACATGGAAGATTTTACGATAAGTAATGTAATAAATTGCATTACAATAAATACTAATATGATCTAATATAATATTAAAATATTAATATTTAAATCTAATTCAATCTTATAAAATTTATAAAATAAGATTTACGATTATTTGTGTATTATTATTACTCATATCACAAAAAGATATGGCATATCTAAAAAAACATAAATCTATTCTTAACTATCATTGGAGACCTACCAAAATACTTATATTCAAATACTTGGTACAAAGATTATCGATCCTTTTACATGATAAAAAGAAGATATCAACCTATAAAACTTAATAGCTAACAATAAACTATAACACAAAATTTAGATGGTTTAATTATTCAGGAATTTCTTATTTTAGGCGAGAATCTCAATTTGGTCCTTTTCTTTCTTGGCGTCTCAATTGGATCATATTTTTGTGAAAATTGCAGCAATTTAGTCCTGTCGTTAAATTGAGCTCAACGACGTTAGTATGTGGTTGACGTGGCACGCACAAATTTTATCACCCCTGCCACGTCAGCATCTCCATCAACCCTTCTCCAGAAACCCTAATTCGTGAAGGAGGAGGCTTTCGAGAATGTGGTGACGCGAAATGTTTCCTCTGGTTTTGGGTTTCTGGAATTTGGTAATTGCAGAGAAACCCTAATTCGTGAAGGAGGAGGCTTTCGAGAATGTGGTGACGCGAAATGTTTCCTCTGGTTTTGGGTTTCTGGAATTTGGTAATTGCAGGTCCGCATTGATGATGAACGAAGCTTGGATGGCAGCGGCAAGCAAGCTTGCGAGGTGACGACAACCTGACTGGTATGGTGCGAGGTTGATGGTGACGTGAAGGGTTTCGCGAAAGGAGGATGAGCTCCTCGTTGTTGATGGCGGGATGGCATGTGGGTGGCACTTGCAATATTTCCTGAATTGCAATTATTCTCTGGTTACGATTTTGATGTTCGCTGCGATTTTGATTGGTTGCAAAGCTTGTGAAGATGATGATAATTGAGGACAAGTCACGGCAGCTTGCAATTTGAGTGCGGCAGCGCTGTAGTGGCGAGGGTGATGGATGGTGGGGCTGCCATGGTTACCAGATGAAGAGGCTTGCGTTTGATGAAGGACGAGAGTGACAGAGGGCTTGCGACGACCATGGAGGTTCACGGTGAACGTTGAGGGGACGGTTGTCGGCGAGAATGGCGGTGGCGGCGCATGGTAGCTAGGGTTTGGGAATTAGGGTTTCTGTTTGGAGAAGGGTGTAAGGAGATGCTGACGTGGCAGAGGTGATAAAAGTCCAGCGTGCCACGTCAACCACAGACTAACGTCGTTGGGCTCAATTTAACGGCAGATGCCGAATTTTTGCAATTTTTACAAAAATATGACCCAATTGAGATGCCGAGAAAGAAAATGACCAAATTGAGATTCTCTCCAAAAATGGAGACTTTCTGAATGATTAAACCAATTTTAGAGAGATAAGATCTCAACTACTAAATTTCACGTAGCACTGCATAATATCTCAAAAACAATATATAAATCAAATCATATTAAAGGCATTAATCCAAACCTTTTATACAAGCATATGTTATACATTTTGATGTTATTTTCTTCACTATATACTTTTCCTAAATCTCTATACAAGAAAAAATTTGGTTCTTTGTATTTGAGTCCATCATACTATCCTATTGTCACTTGTGCTATTAATCTTGACCAAAACTTTCTTATAGTTGTTTCCTTCACATACCTACATATTCTCAAGAACTTTTCTCATGAATTCAATGCTTCGATCAAATTTAATATCTTCATGTTGAATATAATTAGCTCCATTAGAAATTACAAATGAACACACAACATTAATGTTTGTTTCCTAATCAAAATAACATTTTATAGGTTTAAATTCTATGTTTAAAAGAAGACTTCTTAATAAGAATTGGAATTATGAAGATGGTATCTTTTCGCAATAAAAGTTAGGGTTAATTATGTCAAATAGTGTAAACAACTAAAATGCTGTCATGAAATACGTTTGAAACGTCAAATAAACTTGATAAAATTTGGTTAAAAGAACTAAATTCACACATTTTGAAAAAGTTAAAAGAACTAAATTCACACATTTTAAAAATTGAGACTAAATTAAGTCAAAGTTTCGAAGAAAGATTAATTATAATTTTTACTGAAAATTAAAGAATCAAAAACATATTTAACACTAAAAATTAATCAAGTGCTAATTTTGAATAGAAACCACTTAATTTTAGTAATTTACTTAACACCAGCATAATCTTATCTATATTAAAGATAATCTTATGTATTGAAGAAAGAATCCTCACATTATCATAACAAAAAGTTGAAATCAATAAATTTACAAGTAGGTTTAGATCGTTAGAATCATTCCTTTTTATAAATCTTATATTACAATTAGATTGTTGGTTCATTTTTGAAAAAATCTAAGTGAATATAGTAAAAAAACTCTAAAATATTTTTATTCTACGCAATAGCAACAATGATATGATAAGTTCCCTTCGAAACAAGAGAGACAAATGTTTCCAAAGTTAGACTCTCCATATGCATTACCTATTATAAATTTTTCTATTCTTTAATGTATGCTAACTCAATTCAAGTTGTTATAACTTTATAGAGATATAAATGCTCGCATTAGCTTAGTATTAGAAAATTGAATATAAGTGTTGCTTATTCTTTTAAATTGACTTCTGATAAAATTTATATTCATTTTGCATATTATAATTTGTTATTTATAATCAATTTAAAATCTCTAACAGATAGAAGCTATGGTTCAAGATAACCCAACAAACTAAAACTTGGACCACCTCTTCTTAACATATCAATGTTAACAAATAAATTATATCAAATTATCTTTTATGGTATTGATTTATTTAGAATAATCATTTAATACATCAAGAAGAATTCAATGTGTCTTTAAATGTTGTAATTTTTCATTCAATTTAAAAAAATAAGGAAATTTTAAGAAATTTGTGTATCTATGTCAATTGTGTTTGGAAGCAAGATTTCTAAATGAAAAAAATTGTGTTTTCTAGTTAAATAATGATAAATTATGCTTTAAAATATATATGATATTTTTTTTCATATTTTTTTGGTAACAGTAATATTAAAACATGACTTTTATTTTATTTTTTTAAATGTGTGAGAAAAGGTATAAACATAGTTTATTTTTTTTACGGAATCCATGCACAATTTTCTTTCTTTTTTATTAGTTATGCTCATATTATTTTTAAGTGAGATCTTGTAGGATCATATTAGTAGAAATATTTTGGTTGAATTGGGTTCTAAGGACAACATGCAAGAATTAAACAATTAAATCACATAAACTCTTAGATTTAAGAAAGAAAATTGAAACTTGTTATTGTTATGTTAACTCACAATAATAAGTCTCCAAACTTCATGATACGAACACTTACACTTTTATGATTTCTTTTAGGATATGATACGGACACATCTAAAATAGATAAATTTCAAATTCTATAGCTGCTCTTTCTTCATGTAAATGTTTTGTGTCATTATTAATTAAAAAACATAAGAAAAAAAAATGAAAAGATAAGGAAGATGTGCATCAAAAACAGGCTTTCATACAGTTTCATTAAAACCGTTTCAATTCATGGAATGGAAGTTAATAGACAATTTATTTCTTTTTTGTTAAATTTTTTTCTTCTTTTAAAAATTCATAACAACACAAATCATGTATTTATAAGATCAATAATTGATATATGAATGATACTTATCTCAAGTATATAATATCAGAATAGTTAATGATAATATAATTAATGAGTTATCATAAATAAGAATTACAATACCAAATTGTCAAGATTAATTATGATATATAGATATACACTAATAAACATAGGTTTATATAGATTATTTCAAAATGAAGAAACTTAATAAAATTTCTTGAATTGTACTCTTTAATATGTCAATCGAGTCGATAGAAACAAAACTACATATATAACATTGCTTTATGTTGAAACAATGAAATGAAAGATTTTTTAGTGAGAGTTATCATAATTATGATAAATGTCAAATTTCTTTCTTTTATATATATATATATATATATATATATATATATATATATATATATATATATATATATATATATATATGAGTTTATAAATCTTTCATGTGTGTGAGTTCTATGCTTTTAATTATTCAATTTCTTTATTCTTAGAACCTAATTCAACCAAACAATTTCTTCTAATCAAATCAAGCGATAGTCTAACATTGAAAATAATATTGTGAGCAAAACTAAAAAAAGTTGTGTAAGAAAACATGATTTTCACATAAAAGGTAATAATATACACTTAATTAGAAAAAATAGTCCATTATCAATACATTAAGAATACATGAGACATTGGGAAGTGAAAGACAACTTTTAGAGGAAGTATAAAGATGACAATTTCCATGTAGAGATGTTGAAGAAGAAGAGGAAATAAATTATATGTTATATTAAAATATATAACTTGTACTAGTAAATATTCCTGGTGTAGAAAAAACTCAAAGTTGAAGGATTTAAAAAGTTCACCTATTATAATAAAATTTATCACAAGAAACTCTTTGAATACTTTCTATTTACTTATGAAATCTCAATCTCAATCAAATCAAGGAAGTACCAAATAACTTTAGAAAAATGAAATTCTATCGTAATTACTTGATACTTCATTGAATGATTAAGATAGATTTTCAACATAATTAAGAAAAGATAGAATTCTCAAACATAATAGACAAGACTGTGAAAGTGGTTGTAATTCCTATCTCTCACTTTGAGTGTCTTGTTATGTTTTGTGAACCACAAACACTTATATATATAGATTGAAAATATAGATCAATCCACTTATCATTATAACATGTTTTTCACATCAGCCTGTTCTACATAAACCTATCCCATATAAACCTTTGCTTAGTTATTATTTTTATTTTTTTTGCACAATATGCTTTATTTACTTCCTTACAATAAATAATAAATGATTTAAAAAATCATTAACTATTTATCATTATTTTACTTATTGTAAATCTTTATTTTTAATTAGAAATTTTAATTAGAAAATTTGATATAACATTATTAAAAAAATATAATTCAAGTTTAACTGCATTTATATGAGACAAATAAAAGAAAATGACGTATAAATTTTATACGAGTCAACTCTTGGCATGTTCATCACTTCCAATAGCTAATTGTTATTAACTTATCTAACTAATAATTCCTGAATATTTAAGTAATATAATTATTACATATTATTTTTAATACGTATATGATATTATCTGCGTTATTTTATAATATTTTTTAAGGTATTTATTCTAAGAAATATTTTTAATATGAATTTTTAAGTGAGTTACTTGTTGAATATCTTTCAACTATTTATTTATTTTAATGTATATTCATATGTTATTACATTTTATATTTGTCATCATCAATATTTTTTTCTATATTAATTAAATGAATAATATAATTGAAAAAAGATGTTCTTTTAAAATGTAAAAAATACATATAAAAAGAGAAAAACGTTCGTTAAACAATTTAAATTAAAAAAAAAAACAGAGAAAGTATTATTTAATGTTTATATAAATAATACAATAGATATATGCATAAATTGAATACTTTTTTATATTAAGATTAAAATTATCATTCTAAAAAATATTTATAATAAGAAAGTATTTAATGTATTTATTTATGTTTTTAAAATTTATTTATTTATTAGTATCATGTATGTATTTATAATATGAAGATATTTACTGAATATATTTATTGAAACGTGAACGTATCCGTTTTTTTATAAAGTCTTAATTAATAAATTCAGTGCGTAATATATTAATTATGTATTATATTTAATAAATATAATAAATGATACTATTTAATGTTTATATAAATACAAATACAATTAATACATTCATTAATATTTGCATTAATATGTATTTATAATATGAAAGTATTTAATTATGTATTTATGTATATTGTTTACATAATAACGTGTGCGTTATTTATTAGATTTTTGTGTGTTTTTATTCTTTGATGAACATATATATTAATCATGTATTTATGTAGGTTTTAAGAATGATAAATTTAATTTATACAATTTAATTAAAATTGAGATTATGTTTAGGATTATCAACTACTTTATCAATAGGAAATTGTGGAATGGTAATATGATAATAAATTTTACTATTACAAAAGTATATTATATATATATAATTTATTTATTTATTTATTTTAATTGAAATTCATTCAACCAAGAAGGTAAAAGGTGTAACATAAAACACTTTTATCTCTCTATAACACTATTTACCTAGAGTTCTATGCCTTTTTTCTAGATTTTCTCTTATTTGAGCTGCCGGTTTGACAATCAGGAAGTGTCTAGACGATCCTGGTGTCAAAGGCAACAATCTTGACCGATCAATTTCTTGTTCTGAGTCGGTAAGTTGTTTCTCCTCTTTTCTCGTACGTCTTTAACTGTAATCATGCAAAGAGTTTCTGGTTGCATGTGTTTGGTTGTTGTCTTCTTCAATTTCTAACTCAAATTAGGTTCTAAGGTTGTTTTCTGTTAACTCATTGGCAAGCGTACCAAATCGCTACAAGTAGTAAACCGGTAAGACCAGATATCGTTTCCCAAGAGACTCGGTCACTACTTTACTAACGTATAATTACTAACTAATTTAAGCTAAAGAATAATTCCATTTTAGTGTGAAATTGTGTAATAAAAGTAAAAGTAATGCATATGTAAAGATTTGAACTCTTAGGGCCAAAACACTTGAAAATGAAATGATTGATGCAAATATGGAATGGATATGTTGGAGAATGACTTCAACTAATACACCCTTATGCAAATGCACTAACATACTCTTCTTCATTAACTTGCTATTGTCAACAAGCTAAGTTACTTAAACCCAATCCCTTGGTGACAAAGCCTAGGTTCACTTGTTAAATCTCAATACCTTGGCAACCTAACAAGTTCACCCGCATTAAGAAAAGAAGTTTAAGACAACCAAAGGTCCTAGCTCTATCCCTAGACACTATTTCCTTTAGGTGTTTAGTTCATTTCAAGATTCACAAAACATTTCCCAATATTAAGCAAACCCTAACATCATGCCATGGTTGATCAAGTCATAACAAGCTTTAAGCAAAGAAATAAACAATAGCAAGTAAAGAAAGAAGCATATTATCATTTAAAACAAGTGCATTTACAAATGGGTTGTATAGTTTACATCATTCCCCAACAAAAAGAACTTAGCTGTCCATAGTCATGGAGAGCTTGAGCTTACAATGGAAGAAAATAGAGTGGAAGGAGACCCAAGGAGGAAGAATGGAGAGTTCCCACAGCTCAAAACCAGCTCCAAAAGGTTCAAAAATGGTGTTTCTGAGTCTCAGCCGCCAAGAGTTGTAACCCTCGAAAACTGTGTGCCTTTTATAGGTCTAGGTTGTCAACTCAGCAAAAATTCACGCCCAACGCCCTTTTCTGGGGCGTCCGGGCGCCAAAATTATGAAGAAAGTGTGAGATGAAGGGCGCCCAGCGCCCTCTGGGGGCGCCCAGGCGTGAAGAATTGCCAAAAAGTGCGAGCTGAAGGACGTTGGGCGCCCTGCAGGGGCGCCTGGGCGTGGGCGAATGTGAAAAAGTGCGAGTTGAAGGGCGTTGGACGCCCTTTAGGGGCGCCTGGGCGCCACTTCTGCAGGAAAACACCTTCAAAACTTCATCTTCAAGCTCTTCCCTGGTTCTCCACTCTAGATAACTTGAATGTCCTTCCAAAGTTCACAAAGTTCCTACAAATTTTGAGGAATTAGTGATGAAGACTAAAGTGTAACCTAAATTGAGTTTATTCACAAGGTTAGATTAAAGAGAGGATTAAGCGTGTTTCAAGCTTTAAGAGTGTTGATTTGGTAGGAAAATTGCACCATAGATAATGGTAAGAATTACCGTTATCATTTTCCTATCACCAATTGATGAGTTGTAGGTTTCTGTTGAGTTTCCTTGTGGTGCAAGCTTCAGTCGGGGTTCTGTAATCGGTGTAGAACTTGAGCTTAGGTTGGGGTCTGGAACCACTGTCATATTATTTGAATAGAGAATAGGTGTGCTCTACGAGTGTTTGAGGAGTTCGAGCCACTGTTTAAGGCTTTCGCATTGCGATTTGGGGCGCTATGTGAGGGGTTAGGGTCTGATACTGTGTAGCAAAATTTTCAGTTTAGCTGAGTGCACAGACTTGGCGCGCTGAGCGAGAGGTGAGTGAGCAGAACCCATTATTTTCGTTTTCGCACAACGAGTTTAGTGCGTTGAGCGATTAGTCCAGAACCTGTTTTTATTCTTTTTATCCCTGTTTTATGATAACCTTGAGCTATGTTTTGATTATTAGAATGGTGTAGAAGTATCTATGATATTGTATGATCAGTGGGGTTATATGTTTGAATTCAATGTGATAGTATATGGTTATAAGTATGGTTGATGGACGTAATTACATGATCCTCACGGAGAGGTTACATGGTGGTGCCCTGTGTAAGTTTAGAATGATTGCAGGAAGCTCAGTCTTGGGGGTTATCCTGAAACTCCAATGATCTTTCATTCTCAAGTAGAGAGGATAAAATCATGTCGTGAGGAGTAACAAGAGATCTTAGTCTTGGGGGCTTCCAGTATGCCTCAAGGCCCGGAACAGACTAACTTCATGAGTATGGTAGGGTGAAACCCATTGGCAATGACTTTGCAAAGCAGTAGAGACCACCACGCGTGCATGACCTGCCATAGCTCGGCAATCATTCTATGTCTGGACAGTCAAAGTTAGTGTAGTGTCTCGCATCAAGTATTTCACATTAGAAATGACTATGTATAATTATATGAAATATATTCGATAAATATTATCATTTTCTTTTATTTAAACTAGCTTATCCTTGCTTTTCTGTTGTATGTTTTCTCTTTTACGATGATACCTGATTAGTGTGAGCTTAGGGAGACATTTGTTTCAGTTACTTCAGCTTTAGGTGATCGAAGGGATTCAGTATAGAAGTCGGACAAATCTACTGGTGTAGATATTGTCTTTCGTAGGTTTGTTTCTTATAGTAATTAATCTATCATATACGTAATATTCATTTTAGTAGTATTTTACAATTAAAAATGAGATATTACACAACCCACATAATAAGGTGATTTTTTAATTGTATTAACTCTTAATTAGGTTTAAGTTTTATTTGAATTAAATTGGTGAAGAAATAGTGCAACGAGTAATTTAGAAAAAAATTACGATTTACACGATTTTATAATCTTGTTTGACATAGATACACAAATTTCTTCAGAGCTATTTTTGAACTCCATATTCTCATCTTGCACTCCTTAATAACCTTCTCAAAATCCGTAAGCACACTTCATAGGAATCCTTAACTAAGACTGTTGAAAATTTAAAACGAAAACCCTACACTCTCAAAAATAATCCTCTCATGCCTTTGAAAAGAAACCCTCTTCAACATCCGAAAACCCCGGCCTTACTAGTACATAAAAAATAATACTTACAAAATTAACTAATACATCATAAATAACAAAAAAATATTAAAAACGAAATAAAAAAAATATAAAACACATATTAAAAAATTAATAACACATAAATATTATAATTTAAATAATGTATATAAAACATTAATATATTATAAAATAAATACAAAACACTTAAAAAGATTTATTGTAAAAAAAATATATAAGTTAAAAAGTAAAATAGTATATATAAAGAACATAACAAGTATCAAACAAATAAAAAAATATAAAAACACATCACCAAATGTTACAAAACATAACAAATATTAAAATAATAAAAAAACATATGAAAACACATAACTATATGTTGAAGTGCGTCTTTCCTTAATCGAACTTTGAAATTTGATTATAACTTTACAGACGTTTGAATGTCAGTTAAGACCTGTTACGATGACTCTTAATTAGCGTTCGAATGCTCATGAGGCCATAACCAAACTTTGAAGTTTGATTAACGATTTTTAATTTAAAACTTACCTCCAATGAAGTCTTCTGAGTTGCAATGCACAATACCACACACTGCAGACAACACCATCACGACCGGACCATCGGGACCATCACGATCGCAACCATCAACCACCATAAACAATACAACTATAAACAAAAAAAAAACATAGAAAAACATTGCAATGTGTTTCTAAAATGTGAAGGGTGCATGTATACATATTTGAATTGATTCAATTGGTCGATGAAAAAAGAAACAATCATTAATACCATCACCAACTTTCATTTATACTAAAAAACGATGTAAGCTGAAAGATATTAAAGTAATTATAGGAGTGAAGGATCACTATAAGGAGAATAAGGAGGTGTAGGGAGAAGAGCTCAAACAAATATGACCTAGCATAATATTAAATATATTTCAAATGAAGTGTTTTGGGAAGAGGAAGTCATTCTAGCAATGAAAAAGAGTAAGAGTGTTAGTTTCTTGAAGAAAGGAAGTGCAAAAAATAGCGGAGAGCAACATGGTATAAATAGTGGGTGTGTAAAAAGAGAAAAACAAGGCTCAAAATATTATAAAGGGAACTTGAGAAACCCAATTTCTCAAGTGAATGAAAAGTTGAAAAAAACCATAATCACTAATTCACAATCACCTTTTAATTTAAAAAAAAAATAGAATTAATAATACAACAAATTAAAATATAACATGCTATAAACTTCTCAAATATTTCAAATAGTAGGAAAAAAAACGCCTACCTTCATTAAAATTAATAAATTGTTAAATGGTTCTTGAATTTTATTAATTTCACGCGTAGAAGAAATTCCTTGGATTTGGTACCGTTAACCATCAAGGTTGTGGATTTTGCTTGAATTGGCAACGTAGGAGGAACCTCTTTGGAACAGTGACAAAACCATGAATGCGATCTTTCTGATAGTAAATCAATAGTATATTTTCTTTGGCATAGAAAAATATCATCTTTTGATCTAGCTACTTCAATACCCAAAAAATATTTGAGGTTTTCAAGTTGTTTCATCTCAAATTCAGATGAAAGGTATTGTTGTAAACTAGAAATCTCATATTGGTCATTTTCTGTAACAATCATGTTATCTACATATATAATCAAAGCTGTAATCTTTCCTTTTCCTCTCTTAAAAAATAAGGTGTGATCAGAGTTACTTGCTCTATAGCCAAAAGCCTTCATAGACTTGGTAAACCTTCCAAACCATGCTCTTGGGGATTGTTTTAATCCATATAGAGCCTTCTTTAATTTGCAAACCTTCATTCCATTTGAATCTGTCATGCCTGGTGGAGAATCCATATAAATTTCTTCTGAAATTTCTCCATGTAGGAAAGCATTTTTCACATCAAATTGTAGAAGAGGCCAATCTTGGTTTGCAGCTAGTGACAAAAGTATTCTCATAGTATTGAGCTTGGCTACTAGTTCGAACGTCTCTTGGTAATCTACACCATAAGATTGAGTGTAACCTTTAGCCACAAGTCGTGCTTTATACCTTTCAATAGTTCCATCAGCTTTATGCTTAATTGTAAAGACCCATTTGCAGCCCACAATTTTCTTCCCTCTTGGTATGGACACAAGATCCCAAGTGTTGTTTTTTTCTAAAGCCGTCATCTCCTCAACCATTGCTTCGGTCCATCTAGGATCTGCCAAAGCTTCCTGTACATTACTAGGAATAGAAATTGAAGATAATTGAGACACAAATGATGCATATGATTGAGATAACCTGTGAGATGACACATATTTACTAATGGGATATTTAACTTTGGCTTGGAGGTCTGGTTCATATTTAGCTGGAGGTTGACCACGGTTAGAACGAGGCGGAAGATTATATTGAACAATAGTAGACTTAATGTTTGGTATGCTGGTGGTTTCAGGAAGACAAGAATCAATTTCATCTAAATTAGTATTAACAGAGATAGGATCAGAAGGTACCTCTGAAGAGTCAAGCCGAACCTGTGGAGAAGATTGAGCCAATTGGTTATGATCAGAAGACATTGTATTATCCAGAAAATGAAGTGTCCATATTTAGGATTGGCTCACTTGTTGCAGAATGATCCTCACACGATAACATATCTTCATAATCAAACATACTAACATCATGATTATACACTTCACTTTCATTGCCTCCCTGAAGTGGAGAATCAACATAAAAAGATTCATGCTCATTAAATGTCACATCCATAGAAATATAAAATTTCTTTGATGGTGGATGGTAAGTACGATAACCTTTTTGAGTTGTTCCATACCCAACAAAACCACATTTGATCGCTCGTGCTTCGAGCTTTGTACGTTGATGTGGGTGTATGTAAACATATATAACACATCCAAAAATATGAGGTGGTAAATAAACTATGGGAGGAAGGACACAATGATCAGACAACACATCATAAGGCCTTCGAAAGTTAAGCACACTAGAAGGGGTCCGATTAATTAAATAAACCGCAGAGCTCACGGCCTCACCCCATAAATGAGATGGGACATTACCATCTATTAAAAGTGATCTTGTCACCTCTAATATATGTCTATTTTTCCTCTTAGCCACTCCATTTTGTTGTGGTGAATAAGGACTTGTAGTTTGATGCAAGATGCCTTTAGAGTTCATGAACTTTATTAGTTCAGTCTTAAAATATTCCCCTCCATTGTCTGATCGAATAACCTTAATAGATGTGTTAAAGTGTGTAACAATCATATGATAGAATGAACGAACCACATCACACACATCACTTTTATGTTTAAGCAAATATACCTAGGTTACCCGAGTACAATCATCAACAAAACTGATAAACCATTTTTTTCCATTATGTGTAGATTGCGGGGCTGGGCCCCAAACATCTGTATGAACTAATGAAAAAGGAAAATCAGTTTTGTTATTGCTTAAAGGAAACACGACACGATGATTTTTTGCCAAAACACAAGTTTCACAAAAAAAAAATCAGAAATATTGCATTTATGAAATAGTGATGGAAATAATTTTTTTAAATAACCAAAAGAGGGATGTCTCAACCTTTTATGCCACAACCAAATTTCTTTTTTGTTTTTATCTTGTATATGATCATTCGCAAGACAAGCCAATCATTTTTTATGGTTTTGTCGTGAGATATTTTCCAGATAATGCAGTCCTTCACTCTCCACCACTGGCAATCTTCTCCTTGGAATGGATGTTTTGAAAAAGACAACGGGTTGGGTAAAACAAGGCAACACAAGAATGTGATTTGGTTAACTTGTTGACGGAGATAAGATTACAGTTTAATGTAGGAACAAATAAAACATCAGGAATCGATAAGGAGGGTAAAAGGGATATAGTACCTATACCTTCAATAGGAGATGACACTCCATTTGCCTTAATAATAACACTTTTAGAACAATTAGAGGAAAAACTAGTAAATATATGAGGATCACAAGTCATATGATTAGTAGCACCTGAATCAATTATCCAATCACTACCCTTAGTAACAACAGAAAGATTAAGAGCAGAGTTAGATAGACCTGACTTGGTCACAAATCCGGCAGCAGTAGAAATATAACTCTTGGAAGCAACGGAAGTTTCAGAATCATGTTCCTCCGATTGATTGTCATCGGAAGAAGCCATCGGAAATATTCAATGAGAAAAAACACTGATTCCTAAACTGTAGAGGATATCAGTGTTTGGCTGTGATACCAAAAGGTTTAAAGAATAATTCTGATTTATTATTTCAAGGAATAGAGTACCATATATATACATACAAGGATCCTATAATTCTTCATCTATTAAAGGAAAAACATATGCACAAATTTACATAAATTATAATAATATCTAAAATATAACTAACATAATATTTGATTGCCTAATATCCTTTAATAGAATATTTGGCATATCTTAACACCTATCCCACATAAACCTCCACTATATAAACCTTTTTCAAGTAATTTTTTACATAGGATAAAAAGTAGTTTAATTTATCATATAATTTATATAAAATTTCTTTTAAATCTTTATTGTTTTATACAATTATTTTTGTATTTTTGTATTGAATATATTTATTTATTGACCAATTTCTAAGTAAATTATAAATTATTGTAAATACAGAATTTTTTTTTGGGAGGCAGAATCTTGACTTCACATTATTAATTGTTATATATAAAACAACCGGTGTCATTTCTAAGACAATTTTAGTGTCATTAATTATAAATTATTTATATTTACTCACACATGTATACATTGTAAATTAATTTTAAATATTTTAACACTATTTTCCATATTGTAAATCCTTGTTTTGGAGCACTAACTAATTTATGCAATGAAAAAAAATTCTATAACATTATTAAAAAAATTAACTTTTTTTTATGTGCGAATTAACTTGCGTTTACGAGACAAATCAAGAAAAATGACATGTAATTATTGTTGAAGTTAACTCTTTGGGACTCCATTTCAACAAATAAGCATTACAAACTTATTTAATTAATAATTCCTTAATTTTTATGTAATAATAATTATATAATATATTTAATACACATATAATTGAAAAAATAGGTTATTTTAAAAATGTAAAATATACATATAAAAAGGATTTTTGTTGTTGTTAAATTGACATTAAAAAACAAGAGAGAGTATTATTTAATATTTATATAAATAATACAATAAATAGATTCATAAATTAAATAATTTTATATTAAAATTAAACTTATCATTCTTAAAAATATTTATAATAAGAAATTATTTGATGTACTTATTTATTATTTTTCTTAAAATTAAATTTATGCATTTATTAGTATCATGTATATATTTATAATATGAAGATTATAGTGAAAATATTTATAGAAACGTTTATGTATTCGTTTTCTTATAAAGTATACATTAATAAATTCAGTGCATAATATGTATTATATTTAATAAATATAATAAAGTGCACTATGTAATGTTTATATAATTATTAGTAAAAAAGAAATATATTCATTAAATATGTAATTATAATATATGAAAGTATTTAATTATGTATTTATATCTTTTACAGGTTAATATACACATTTATTAGAAGTTTGAGTGTATTTACTCTTTGATGACTATATTTATTAAAGTTATGTATTTATCCGGGTTTTAAGAATGATAAATTTAATTTACATATAAAAGCATTTATGTATTTATTTAATGTTATATAAATATTAAATGGTTAAGTGATGATATATATAGAATCATTGTGATATTTAATTTAGAAAAAGAATATTCACATTATATTTAAGAAAGATGAAAATGTAAGTGATAAGTTTTATGATTGATCGTTAGATTAATTAATAAAATTAAATGGTTAAATTGGATTCTTATAACTTCAAATTGTAAAAAATTATCACAAAGAAAAATATAATTTTTTGACAAGATTTATACATATATCTATCATATTCCAAGTGTATATATAAGATGAAATGGATTACATCTTCTTAATTACATATTTATTTTTAATAAGTAATATGTAATATTTACTAAGAATTATCGCCCACTCTCAATTCTCATTATAAATCATTATTTTTTTCGGGTTGTTGGAAATTTTTTAAGTTCCATTTTGATTATTCAATTAGCTATGTTTTATGACTATATTAACCCAATCAATAAAAAAAAACCTGAAAAACCAATTAAGTTAGTTTCAATTTTTAATTTAATTAGTTAACTTAAAAAAATCAATATTAATTGATTTTTGAATTAGATTTTTTATTCATATAACCATGAATTTGAACCAGATTAACAAATTGTATTATTTATTTTTATTATTATCTTCCTCAACACAAAAACTTAATTTACTTTCTTGTTCGTACTTTAGTTTTTTTTATAGACAATACTTGTGTTTGTTGACATAAAGCATTATTTTATCAAATAACTTTTGATTAATAATAATTCATGATATGTAAAATTAATCAAATTTTGTCTTATTAAGATATTGTCCACTTCATTCTTCTCCAATTTAATATTATAATAAAAGGGTATGTGAATTTTATCACAAAAGTATTTTACCAATTATGGTTACAAATCTTAACAAAAACATATGAAGAAAATAAAATTTAAGTCCATTTCAATTTTGTGATACTAATATGGTAATATTAGGTTGGTATTCATCTATATATTATTATTATTTGATCATATCTCCAAAAAGATATGAAATTTTAAATACATTTTTTTTATGTCAAGCACATCGAATATATAAAAGACTTGTGATAAGTAATATAATAAATCGCATTATAATAACCACTAATATGATCTAATATTATATTAAAATATAAATATTTAAACCTAATTCAATTTATAAAATTTATAAGATAGGCTTTACAAAGACTTACTATTATTTGTGTATTATTATTACTCATATCTCGAAAAGATATGACATTTAAAAAAAAACATAAATGTATTCCTAGTTCCTGATTGGATCATTGAAGTCCTACCAAAACACTTATATTCAAATATTTAGTAAAAAAAAGTATCGATCCTTTTACATGATAAAAAGAAGATATCAACCTATAAAACTTAATAGCTAGCAATAACATATAACACAAATTTTAGAGAGATAAGATCTCAAGTACTAAATTTCACCCAGCACTGCACAATACCTCAAGAACAATATAAATGTATAAAAATCAAACTATATTAAAGGCATTAATCCAAACCTTTTATACAAACCTATGTTATATATTTTGATGTTATTTTCTTCATTATATAATTTTCCTAAATCTCTATACAAGAAAAAAACCGGTTCTTTGTATTTGGGGTCCATCATATTATCCGATTGTCACTTATGCTATGAATCTTGACCAAAACTTTCTTATAGTTGTTTCCTTCTTATACCTACATATACTCAAGAATTTTTTTCTTGAATTCAATGCTTCGATCAAATTTAATATCTTCATGTTAAATATAATTAGCTTTAGAAATTACAAATGAACACACAACATTAATGTTTGTTTGCTAATCAAAATAACATTTTATAGGTTTGAATTCTATGTTTAAAAGAAGACTTCTTAATAAGAAGTGGAATTATGAAGATGGTATCTTTTCGCAATAAAAATTAGGGTTAACTATGTTTTTGGTTCCTTAACTTCAGTAAAAGTTAAAATTAGTCTCTATTCAAAACTTTTGGACTAAGTTAGTTCATCATCTTTAGAATTGGATAAATTTAGTCATTTCACTAAATTTTGTTAAGTTTATTTGAGGTTTCAATGCGTTTCTCAACTAATATTGAAGAAAAAAATATCAAATAATGTAAACAACTCAAATGCTATCATGAAATAGGTTTGAAACATCAAATAACCTTAACAAAATTTGGTTAAAAGAACTAAATTCACACATTTCTAAAATTAAGAGACTAAATTAAGTCAAAATTTCGAAGAAAGGCTAATTATAATTTTTACTGAAAATTAAAGAATCAAAAACATATTTAACACTAAAAATTAATCTAAGTGCTAATTTCAGATAGAAACCACTAGTTAATTTTAGTAATTTACTTAATACTAGCATAATCTTATCTATATTGGAGATAATCTTATGTATTGAAGAAAGAATCCTCACATTATCATAACAAAAAGTTGAAATCAATAAATTTACAAGTAAGTTTAGATAGTTAGAACCATTACTTTTTATAAATCTTACATTATAATTAGATTGTTGGTTCATTTTGGAAAAAATCTAAGTGAATATAGTAAAAAAAACTCTAAAATATTTTTATTCTACGCAATAGCAACAATGATATGATAAGTTCCCTTAGAAACAAGAGAGACAAATGTTTCCAAAAGTTAGACTCTCCACATCACAATATTGTTCATCTAACTTATTTTAAAAAAATCTCTCAAAAATACAATTGTGACAATTTATTTCAGTTGGCTACTTTATGCTATTATAAGTATTTTTGTATATAATTAATAATGTTATATGTGCCAATAAACATAAAACATTGTTTGACTAATAAGTTTTAATAAATATTTGTTTAGCCGCTTGAATAAAAGAATTTTTAAACGAATATACATTCATATTTGATTATGATTCAGTTTTTTTCTTCAAACGAACCTGTCTTGACTTTAATTTCTCTGAAAGAAAATTATTTTATATTTCGTCTTTAAATATTTATGGTTATATCAAATAGTCTCTATAATTAATATATATATATATATATATATATATATATATATATATATATATATATTTTAAATATCACATATTTTTATCAATCGGATATAAAGTCAGGGTTACAATATGACGATATTGATAAACAATACAAAATGTGTTTTTATTAAAGTCCCAAGGGTCAATGTACTTGCCCAAGTTTTTTAAATGTTGTAAATTTACATTCAATTTACAAAAATAAGTAAATTTTAAGAAATTTATGTATCTATGTCAATTGTGTTTGGAAGCACGATTTCTAAATGAAAAAAAAAGATAGTGTTTTCTAGTAAAATAATGATTAAATATGCTTTAAAATAGGATTTTTTTTTTCATATCTTTTGGTAAAAGTATTATTAAAACATGACTTTTATTTTATTTTTTTAAAATGTGTGAGAAAAGGTGTAAACATAGTTTATTTTATTTTATAAAAATGGTGTTTCCATGGATAAATTTCTTTCATTTTTAGTTTTGCTCACAATATTATTTTTCAGTGAGACTCTTGTAGGATCATATTAGTAGAAATTTTTAAGTAATTTAAAAACTTTAAGTATTTAGGTCAACTGTCTTAGAAAGTATCATTTCAAATGGAAGAAATTGTGTCTCCAAACACAAATTTGAATAAAATAATTATAATTTATGTTTCAAAATATAATTTCTTATTGTTGTATTTTTTAATTTTTTTTTTTGGTTGGAACGATATCAAAACGTAATTATTATTTTATTTTTTAAATGTGGGAAAATGTATAAACAATTATTTTTTATTTTATGGATTTTTTTTCTGGTACATGTTTTTTTTTTTTGTTTACAATATTATTTTTAATGTAAAAGTCTTCCACGATCAAATTAGCAGAAATTTGTTGGTTGAATTGGATTATAAAAACAATATGTAAAAATGAATAATAAACTTGAAAATAACAAGTAAAAAAAACATAAACTTTTGACGAAAGAGAATTAAAAGTTGTTATAATTATGGAAACTTTCAATGATAAGCCTTCAAATTCTATGATAATAACACATATATAGCACCGTCATCTTTGTTGTTTTTCTTAGGATATAATATTTCACATATTTAAAATAAATAAAACATGTCTATGGAGAAAGAGATTTGGTAGAATTAGAAATTTATTTGTTTTAAATATGTTGTGCAAATACTATATCCTAAAAGAAACTAGGGAATTATTATATAATCTACCATATATATATATATATATATATATATATATATATATATATATATATAAGACTATTACCATGACAACTGCAAATCTCTTTCCTTCGTCTAAAAGTTTAAGTGACTTTCTCATGAGTTCCAAACTTTAATTATTCACTTATTTGTACTTACAAACCAATTCATCTAAAAAATCTCTACTAATCAAATTGTGCAAGAGTCTAAAATTGAAAATAATACAGTGAGCAAAATTAAAAAAAATAAAAATAAATATATATATATATATATATATATATATATATATATATATATATATTAAATGAAAACACAATTTTTATGTAATAAAAAATCATGTTTATACATTACACCACAAATTTAAAATAAAATAGAAGTCTTGTTTTGAAATATAAATACAAGACTGAGATTATATGTAGTAAATTTATCTCATATCGGATGATCAATATGATTTCAGGTATATGTAGTACATTTAGAGTTATGATGAATTATTTGTTTTTCTATGCATATAACTATAAGTATGATGCACAATTAACTAGGTAAAGTGGTTCACCATCAATACAATAATGATACTAAAATATTCATGTTAGACAAATTTTGAGATTTATAACATATGTGTTTTATATATATATATATATATATATATATATATATATATATATATATATATATATATCCTTCGGTCATCACCAAAGCTCTCTAAAAAATGACAATTTAGAATGTGAAAAAAATATAATAATATTCAAAAACTCAAATAATTGAATTCAAATAATATAAAAAGAAAAATTGTTAAATCTATAAGAAAAATCTATAAAAGAGACTCAATTCCTAACTCTCACTTTGAATATTTTATATCCACTCATGAAATCTCAATCTCAATCAAATCAAAGAAATACCAAGTAATTTTAGAAATATAATTTTCATCTTAATTACTTGATACTTCTTTGACTGACTAAGATAGATCTTCAGACATAATAAAAAAAGAAAAATTGTTAAACCTATAAGAGAAATCTATAAAAGAGACTCAATTCCTAACTCTCACATTGAATATTTTATATTCACTCATGAAATCTCAATCTCAATCAAATCAAAGAAGTACCAAGTAATTTTAGAAATATAATTTTCATCTTAATTACTTGATACTTCATTGACTCACTAAGATAGATCTTCAGACATAATAAAAAAAGAAAAATTGTTAAACCTATAAGAGAAATCTACAAAGAGACTCAATTTTTAACTGCACTTTGAGTGTCTTGTTATGTTTTGTTGAACCATGAAGTGACATATATATAGATTGAAGGTGAAGATCAATCCACTCATCATTATAAATGTGTCCCACCTAAACCTATTCTATATAAACCTATCCCACATAAACCTCCACTATATAAACCTTTTTCAAGTAATTTTTTACATAGGATAAAAAGTAGTTTAATTTATCGTATAATTTATATAAAATTTCTTTTAAATCTTTATTGTTTTATATAATTAATTTTGTATTGAATATATTTATTTATTGACCAATTTCTAAGTAAATTTTATATTTAGTGTCATTAATTATAAATTATTTATATTTACTCACACATGTATACATTGTAAATTAATTTTAAATTGTTTAACACTATTTTACAAATTGTAAATCCTTGTTTTGGAGAACTAACTAAAATATGCAATGAAAAAAAATTTTATAACATTATTAAAAAAAAGTTAACTTTTTTTTATGTGCGAATTAGCTTGTATTTAGGAGACAAATCAAGAAAAATGACATGTAAATATTATTCAAGTTAGGGACTCCATCCCAACAAATAAGCATTACAAACTTATTTAATTAATAATTCCTCAATTTTTATGTAATAATAATTATATAATATATTTAATACATATATAATTGAAAAGATAGGTTATTTTAAAAATGTAAAATATACATATAAAAAGGATTTTTGTTGTTGTTAAATTTACATTAAAAAAAAGAGAGAGTATTATTTAATATTTATATAAATAATACAATAAATAAATTCATAAATTAAATACTTTTATATTACAATTAAACTTATTATTCTTAAATATATTTATAATAAGAAAGTATTTAATGTAATTATTAAATTTTTTTTAAAAATTAAATTTATGCATTTATTAGTATCATGTATATATTTATAATATGAAGACTATAGTGAAAATATTTATAGAAACGTTTATGTATTCATTTTCTTATAATATTTACATTTATAAATTCAGTGCATAAGATGTATTATATTTAATAAATATAATAAAGTGCACTATATGATGTTTATATAATTATTAGCAAAAAAGAAATATATATTCATTAACTATTTATATTAAATATGTAATTATAATATATGAAAGTATTTAATTATTTATTTATAACTTTTACAGGTTAATATACACCTTTATTAGAAGTTTGTGTGTATTTACTCTTTGATGACTATATTTATTAAAATTATGTATTTATCCGGGTTTTAAATGATAAATTTAATTTACATATAAAAGCATTTATTATTTATTTAATGTTATATAAATATTAAATGGTTAAGTGATGATATATAGAATCATTGTGATATTTAATTTAGAAAAAAAAAATATTCACATTATATTTAAGAAAGATGAAAATGTAAGTGATAAGTTTTGTGATTGGTCATTAGATTAATTAATAAAATTAAATGATTAAATTGGATTCTCATAACTTAAAATTGTAAAAAAGTTATCAGAAAGAGAAATATAATTTTTTGACAAGATTTATACATATATCTATCATATTACAAGTGCGATGAAATGGATTATATCTTCTTAATTTCATATTAATTTTTAATAACTAATATTTAATATTTACTAATAATTATCCCCCACTCTCAATTGTCATTATAAATCATTATTTTTTCGGGTTGTTGGAAATTTTTTAAGTTCCATTTTGATTATTCAATTTGTTTTTATTTATATTGAACTAGCTATATTTTATGGCTATATTAACCCAATCAATAAAAAAACTTGAAACAACCAATTAAATTAGTTTCAACTTTTAATTTAATTAGTTAACTTAATAAAATAGATATTAATTGATTTTTGAATTAGATTTTTTATTCATATAACCATGAATTTGAACCAAATTAACAAATGGTATGATTTTTCTTTTTATTATTATCATTCCTCAACACAAAAACTTAATTTACTTTAAGCATTCTTTTATCAAATATCTTTTAATTAGTAATAATTCCTAATGTGCAAAATTAATCAAATTTTGTCTTATTAAGATATTGTCCACTTCATTCTTCTCCAATTTAATATTATAATAAAAGGGTCTGTGAATTTTATCACTAAAGTATTTTACCAATCATAGTTTCAAACCCTAACAAAAACATATTAAGAAAATAAAATTTAAGTTCATTTCAATTTTGTGATACTAATATGGTAAGATTAGGTTGGTATTCATCTATATATTATCTATATTTATTATTTGACCATATCTTCAACCTATAAAACTTAATAGCTAACAATAAACTATAACACAAAATTTAGAGGGTTTAATTATTCAGGATGTTCTTATTTTAGGCGAGAATCTCAATTTGGTCCTTTTCTTTCTTGGCGTCTCAATTGGGTCATATTTTTGCGAAAATTGCAGCAATTTAGCCCTGTCGTTAAATTGAGCTCAACGACGTTACTATGTGGTTGACGTGGCACACTTGAATTTTATCACCCCTGCCACGTCAGCATCTCCTTCAACCCTTCTCCAGAAACCCTAATTCGTGAAGGAGGAGGCTTTCGAGAATGTGGTGACGCGAAATGTGTCCTTCTGTTTTGGGTTTCTGGAATTTGGTAATTGCACGTCCGCATTGATGATGAACGAAGCTTGGATGGCAGCGGCAAGAAAGCTTGCGAGGTGACGACAACCTGACTGGTATGGTGCGAGGTTGATGGTGACGCGAAGGGTTTCGCGAAAGGAGGATGAGCTCCTCGTTGTTGATGGCGGGATGGCGTGTGGGTGGCGCTTGCGATATTTCCTGAATTGCAATTATTCTCTGGTTTCGATTTTGATGTTCGCTGCGATTTTGATTGGTTGCAAAGCTTGTGAAGATGATGATAATTGAGGACAAGTCACGGCGGCTTGCAATTTGAGTCCGGCAGCGCTGTAGTGGCGAGGGTGATGGATGGTGGGGCTGCCATGGTTGCCAGATGAAGAGGCTTGCGTTTGATGAAGGACGAGAGTGACAGAGGGCTTGCGACGACCATGGAGGTTCACGGTGAACGTTGAGGGGACGGTTGTCGGCGAGAATGGCAGTGGCGGCGCATGGTAGCTAGGGTTTGGGAATTAGGGTTTCTGTTTGGAGAAGGGTGTAAGGAGATGCTGACGTGGCAGGGGTGATAAAAGTCCAACGTGCCACCTCAACCACAGACTAACATCGTTGGGCTCAATTTAACGGTAGATGCCGAATTTGTGCAATTTTTACAAAAATAAGACCCAATTGAGACGCCGAGAAAGAAAATGACCAAATTGAGATTCTCTCCAAAAATGGAGACTTTCTGAATGATTAAACCAATTTTAGAGAGATAAGATCTCAACTACTAAATTTCACGTAGCACTGCATAATATCTCAAAAACAATATATAAATCAAACCATATTAAAGGCATTAATCCAAACCTTTTATACAAACATATGTTATACATTTTGATGTTATTTTCTTCACTATATACTTTTCCTAAATCTCTATACAAGAAAAAATTTGGTTCTTTGTATTTGAGTCCATCATACTATCCTATTGTCACTTGTGCTATTAATCTTGACCAAAACTTTCTTATAGTTGTTTCCTTCACATACCTACATATTCTCAAGAACTTTTCTCATGAATTCAATGCTTCGATCAAATTTAATATCTTCATGTTGAATATAATTAGCTCCATTAGAAATTACAAATGAACACACAACATTAATGTTTGTTTCCTAATCAAAATAACATTTTATAGGTTTAAATTCAATGTTTAAAAGAAGACTTCTTAATAAGAATTGGAATTATGAAGATGGTATCTTTTCGCAATAAAAGTTAGCGTTAATTATGTCAAATAGTGTAAACAACTAAAATGCTGTCATGAAATACGTTTGAAACGTCAAATAAACTTGACAAAATTTGGTTAAAAGAACTAAATTCACACATTTTGAAAAAGTTAAAAGAACTAAATTCACACATTTTAAAAATTGAGACTAAATTAAGTCAAAGTTTCGAAGAAAGATTAATTATAATTTTTACTGAAAATTAAAGAATCAAAAACATATTTAACACTAAAAATTAATCAAGTGCTAATTTTGAATAGAAACCACTTAATTTTAGTAATTTACTTAACACCAGCATAATCTTATCTATATTAAAGATAATCTTATGTATTGAAGAAAGAATCCTCACATTATCATAACAAAAAGTTGAAATCAATAAATTTACAAGTAGGTTTAGATCGTTAGAATCATTCCTTTTTATAAATCTTATATTACAATTAGATTGTTGGTTCATTTTTGAAAAAATCTAAGTGAATATAGTAAAAAAACTCTAAAATATTTTTATTCTACGCAATAGCAACAATGATATGATAAGTTCCCTTCGAAACAAGAGAGACAAATGTTTCCAAAGTTAGACTCTCCATATGCATTACCTATTATAAATTTTTCTATTCTTTAATGTATGCTAACTCAATTCAAGTTGTTATAACTTTATAGAGATATAAATGCTCGCATTAGCTTAGTATTAGAAAATTGAATATAAGTGTTGCTTATTCTTTTAAATTGACTTCTGATAAAATTTATATTCATTTTGCATATTATAATTTGTTATTTATAATCAATTTAAAATCTCTAACAGATAGAAGCTATGGTTCAAGATAACCCAACAAACTAAAACTTGGACCACCTCTTCTTAACATATCAATGTTAACAAATAAATTATATCAAATTATCTTTTATCGTATTGATTTATTTAGAATAATCATTTAATACATCAAGAAGAATTCAATGTGTCTTTAAATGTTGTAATTTTTCATTCAATTTAAAAAAATAAGGAAATTTTAAGAAATTTGTGTATCTATGTCAATTGTGTTTGGAAGCAAGATTTCTAAATGAAAAAAATTGTGTTTTCTAGTTAAATAATGATAAATTATGCTTTAAAATATATATGATATTTTTTTTCATATTTTTTTGGTAACAGTAATATTAAAACATGACTTTTTATTTTATTTTTTTAAATGTGTGAGAAAAGGTATAAACATAGTTTATTTTTTTTACGGAATCCATGCACAATTTTCTTTCTTTTTTATTAGTTATGCTCATATTATTTTTAAGTGAGATCTTGTAGGATCATATTAGTAGAAATATTTTGGTTGAATTGGGTTCTAAGGACAACATGCAAGAATTAAACAATTAAATCACATAAACTCTTAGATTTAAGAAAGAAAATTGAAACTTGTTATTGTTATGTTAACTCACAATAATAAGTCTCCAAACTTCATGATACGAACACTTACACTTTTATGATTTCTTTTAGGATATGATACGGACACATCTAAAATAGATAAATTTCAAATTCTATAGCTGCTCTTTCTTCATGTAAATGTTTTGTGTCATTATTAATTAAAAAACATAAGAAAAAAAAATGAAAAGATAAGGAAGATGTGCATCAAAAACAGGCTTTCATACAGTTTCATTAAAACCGTTTCAATTCATGGAATGGAAGTTAATAGACAATTTATTTCTTTTTTGTTAAATTTTTTTCTTCTTTTAAAAATTCATAACAACACAAATCATGTATTTATAAGATCAATAATTGATATATGAATGATACTTATCTCAAGTATATAATATCAGAATAGTTAATGATAATATAATTAATGAGTTATCATAAATAAGAATTACAATACCAAATTGTCAAGATTAATTATGATATATAGATATACACTAATAAACATAGGTTTATATAGATTATTTCAAAATGAAGAAACTTAATAAAATTTCTTGAATTGTACTCTTTAATATGTCAATCGAGTCGATAGAAACAAAACTACATATATAACATTGCTTTATGTTGAAACAATGAAATGAAAGATTTTTTAGTGAGAGTTATCATAATTATGATAAATGTCAAATTTCTTTCTTTTATATATATGAGTTTATAAATCTTTCATGTGTGTGAGTTCTATGCTTTTAATTATTCAATTTCTTTATTCTTAGAACCTAATTCAACCAAACAATTTCTTCTAATCAAATCAAGCGATAGTCTAACATTGAAAATAATATTGTGAGCAAAACTAAAAAAAGTTGTGTAAGAAAACATGATTTTCACATAAAAGGTAATCATATACACTTAATTAGAAAAAATAGTCCATTATCAATACATTAAGAATACATGAGACATTGGGAAGTGAAAGACAACTTTTAGAGGAAGTATAAAGATGACAATTTCCATGTAGAGATGTTGAAGAAGAAGAGGAAATAAAATGATATGTTATATTAAAATATATAACTTGTACTAGTAAATATTCCTGGTGTAGAAAAAACTCAAAGTTGAAGGATTTAAAAAGTTCACCTATTATAATAAAATTTATCACAAGAAACTCTTTGAATACTTTCTATTTACTTATGAAATCTCAATCTCAATCAAATCAAGGAAGTACCAAATAACTTTAGAAAAATGAAATTCTATCGTAATTACTTGATACTTCATTGAATGATTAAGATAGATTTTCAGCATAATTAAGAAAAGATAGAATTCTCAAACATAATAGACAAGACTGTGAAAGTGGTTGTAATTCCTATCTCTCACTTTGAGTGTCTTGTTATGTTTTGTGAACCACAAACACTTATATATATAGATTGAAAATATAGATCAATCCACTTATCATTATAACATGTTTTTCACATAAGCCTGTTCTACATAAACCTATCCCATATAAACCTTTGCTTAGTTATTATTTTTTTTTTTTGCACAATATGCTTTATTTACTTCCTTACAATAAATAATAAATGATTTAAAAAATCATTAACTATTTATCATTATTTTACTTATTGTAAATCTTTATTTTTAATTAGAAATTTTAATTAGAAAATTTGATATAACATTATTAAAAAAATATAATTCAAGTTTAACTGCATTTATATGAGACAAATAAAAGAAAATGACGTATAAATTTTATACGAGTCAACTCTTGGCATGTTCATCACTTCCAATAGCTAATTGTTATTAACTTATCTAACTAATAATTCCTGAATATTTAAGTAATATAATTATTACATATTATTTTTAATACGTATATGATATTATCTGCGTTATTTTATAATATTTTTTAAGGTATTTATTCTAAGAAATATTTTTAATATGAATTTTTAAGTGAGTTACTTGTTGAATATCTTTCAACTATTTATTTATTTTAATGTATATTCATATGTTATTACATTTTATATTTGTCATCATCAATATTTTTTTCTATATTAATTAAATGAATAATATAATTGAAAAAAGATGTTCTTTTAAAATGTAAAAAATACATATAAAAAGAGAAAAACGTTCGTTAAACAATTTAAATTAAAAAAAAACAGAGAAAGTATTATTTAATGTTTATATAAATAATACAATAGATATATGCATAAATTGAATACTTTTTTATATTAAGATTAAAATTATCATTCTAAAAAATATTTATAATAAGAAAGTATTTAATGTATTTATTTATGTTTTTAAAATTTATTTATTTATTAGTATCATGTATGTATTTATAATATGAAGATATTTACTGAATATATTTATTGAAACGTGAACGTATCCGTTTTTTTATAAAGTCTTAATTAATAAATTCAGTGCGTAATATATTAATTATGTATTATATTTAATAAATATAATAAATGATACTATTTAATGTTTATATAAATACAAATACAATTAATACATTCATTAATATTTGCATTAATATGTATTTATAATATGAAAGTATTTAATTATGTATTTATGTATATTGTTTACATAATAACGTGTGCGTTATTTATTAGATTTTTGTGTGTTTTTATTCTTTGATGAACATATATATTAATCATGTATTTATGTAGGTTTTAAGAATGATAAATTTAATTTATACAATTTAATTAAAATTGAGATTATGTTTAGGATTATCAACTACTTTATCAATAGGAAATTGTGGAATGGTAATATGATAATAAATTTTACTATTACAAAAGTATATTATATATATATAATTTATTTATTTATTTATTTTAATTGAAATTCATTCAACCAAGAAGGTAAAAGGTGTAACATAAAACACTTTTATCTCTCTATAACACTATTTACCTAGAGTTCTATGCCTTTTTTCTAGATTTTCTCTTATTTGAGCTGCCGGTTTGACAATCAGGAAGTGTCTAGACGATCCTGGCGTCAAAGGCAACAATCTTGACCGATCAATTTCTTGTTCTGAGTCAGTAAGTTGTTTCTCCTCTTTTCTCGTACGTCTTTAACTGTAATCATGCAAAGAGTTTCTGGTTGCATGTGTTTGGTTGTTGTCTTCTTCAATTTCTAACTCAAATTAGGTTCTAAGGTTGTTTTCTGTTAACTCATTGGCAAGCGTACCAAATCGCTACAAGTAGTAAACCGGTAAGACCAGATATCGTTTCCCAAGAGACTCGGTCACTACTTTACTAACGTATAATTACTAACTAATTTAAGCTAAAGAATAATTCCATTTTAGTGTGAAATTGTGTAATAAAAGTAAAAGTAATGCATATGTAAAGATTTGAACTCTTAGGGCCAAAACACTTGAAAATGAAATGATTGATGCAAATATGGAATGGATATGTTGGAGAATGACTTCAACTAATACACCCTTATGCAAATGCACTAACATACTCTTCTTCATTAACTTGCTATTGTCAACAAGCTAAGTTACTTAAACCCAATCCCTTGGTGACAAAGCCTAGGTTCACTTGTTAAATCTCAATACCTTGGCAACCTAACAAGTTCACCCGCATTAAGAAAAGAAGTTTAAGACAACCAAAGGTCCTAGCTCTATCCCTAGACACTATTTCCTTTAGGTGTTTAGTTCATTTCAAGATTCACAAAACATTTCCCAATATTAAGCAAACCCTAACATCATGCCATGGTTGATCAAGTCATAACAAGCTTTAAGCAAAGAAATAAACAATAGCAAGTAAAGAAAGAAGCATATTATCATTTACAACAAGTGCATTTACAAATGGGTTGTATAGTTTACATCATTCCCCAACAAAAAGAACTTAGCTCTCCATAGTCATGGAGAGCTTGAGCTTACAATGGAAGAAAATAGAGTGGAAGGAGACCCAAGGAGGAAGAATGGAGAGTTCCCACAGCTCAAAACCAGCTCCAAAAGGTTCAAAAATGGTGTTTCTGAGTCTCAGCCGCCAAGAGTTGTAACCCTCGAAAACTGTGTGCCTTTTATAGGTCTAGGTTGTCAACTCAGCAAAAATTCACGCCCAACGCCCTTTTCTGGGGCGTCCGGGCGCCAAAATTATGAAGAAAGTGTGAGATGAAGGGCGCCCAGCGCCCTCTGGGGGCGCCCAGGCGTGAAGAATTGCCAAAAAGTGCGAGCTGAAGGACGTTGGGCGCCCTGCAGGGGCGCCTGGGCGTGGGCGAATGTGAAAAAGTGCGAGTTGAAGGGCGTTGGACGCCCTTTAGGGGCGCCTGGGCGCCACTTCTGCAGGAAAACACCTTCAAAACTTCATCTTCAAGCTCTTCCCTGGTTCTCCACTCTAGATAACTTGAATGTCCTTCCAAAGTTCACAAAGTTCCTACAAATTTTGAGGAATTAGTGATGAAGACTAAAGTGTAACCTAAATTGAGTTTATTCACAAGGTTAGATTAAAGAGAGGATTAAGCGTGTTTCAAGCTTTAAGAGTGTTGATTTGGTAGGAAAATTGCACCATAGATAATGGTAAGAATTACCGTTATCATTTTCCTATCACCAATTGATGAGTTGTAGGTTTCTGTTGAGTTTCCTTGTGGTGCAAGCTTCAGTCGGGGTTCTGTAATCGGTGTAGAACTTGAGCTTAGGTTGGGGTCTGGAACCACTGTCATATTATTTGAATAGAGAATAGGTGTGCTCTACGAGTGTTTGAGGAGTTCGAGCCACTGTTTAAGGCTTTCGCATTGCGATTTGGGGCGCTATGTGAGGGGTTAGGGTCTGATACTGTGTAGCAAAATTTTCAGTTTAGCTGAGTGCACAGACTTGGCGCGCTGAGCGAGAGGTGAGTGAGCAGAACCCATTATTTTCGTTTTCGCACAACGAGTTTAGTGCGTTGAGCGATTAGTCCAGAACCTGTTTTTATTCTTTTTATCCCTGTTTTATGATAACCTTGAGCTATGTTTTGATTATTAGAATGGTGTAGAAGTATCTATGATATTGTATGATCAGTGGGGTTATATGTTTGAATTCAATGTGATAGTATATGGTTATAAGTATGGTTGATGGACGTAATTACATGATCCTCACGGAGAGGTTACATGGTGGTGCCCTGTGTAAGTTTAGAATGATTGCAGGAAGCTCAGTCTTGGGGGTTATCCTGAAACTCCAATGATCTTTCATTCTCAAGTAGAGAGGATAAAATCATGTCGTGAGGAGTAACAAGAGATCTTAGTCTTGGGGGCTTCCAGTATGCCTCAAGGCCCGGAACAGACTAACTTCATGAGTATGGTAGGGTGAAACCCATTGGCAATGACTTTGCAAAGCAGTAGAGACCACCACGCGTGCATGACCTGCCATAGCTCGGCAATCATTCTATGTCTGGACAGTCAAAGTTAGTGTAGTGTCTCGCATCAAGTATTTCACATTAGAAATGACTATGTATAATTATATGAAATATATTCGATAAATATTATCATTTTCTTTTATTTAAACTAGCTTATCCTTGCTTTTCTGTTGTATGTTTTCTCTTTTACGATGATACCTGATTAGTGTGAGCTTAGGGAGACATTTGTTTCAGTTACTTCAGCTTTAGGTGATCGAAGGGATTCAGTATAGAAGTCGGACAAATCTACTGGTGTAGATATTGTCTTTCGTAGGTTTGTTTCTTATAGTAATTAATCTATCATATACGTAATATTCATTTTAGTAGTATTTTACAATTAAAAATGAGATATTACACAACCCACATAATAAGGTGATTTTTTAATTGTATTAACTCTTAATTAGTTTTAAGTTTTATTTGAATTAAATTGGTGAAGAAATAGTGCAACGAGTAATTTAGAAAAAAATTACGATTTACACGATTTTATAATCTTGTTTGACATAGATACACAAATTTCTTCAGAGCTATTTTTGAACTCCATATTCTCATCTTGCACTCCTTAATAACCTTCTCAAAATCCGTAAGCACACTTCATAGGAATCCTTAACTAAGACTGTTGAAAATTTAAAACGAAAACCCTACACTCTCAAAAATAATCCTCTCATGCCTTTGAAAAGAAACCCTCTTCAACATCCGAAAACCCCGGCCTTACTAGTACATAAAAAATAATACTTACAAAATTAACTAATACATCATAAATAACAAAAAAATATTAAAAACGAAATAAAAAAAATATAAAACACATATTAAAAAATTAATAACACATAAATATTATAATTTAAATAATGTATATAAAACATTAATATATTATAAAATAAATACAAAACACTTAAAAAGATTTATTGTAAAAAAAATATATAAGTTAAAAAGTAAAATAGTATATATAAAGAACATAACAAGTATCAAACAAATAAAAAAATATAAAAACACATCACCAAATGTTACAAAACATAACAAATATTAAAATAATAAAAAAACATATGAAAACACATAACTATATGTTGAAGTGCGTCTTTCCTTAATCGAACTTTGAAATTTGATTATAACTTTACAGACGTTTGAATGTCAGTTAAGACCTGTTACGATGACTCTTAATTAGCGTTCGAATGCTCATGAGGCCATAACCAAACTTTGAAGTTTGATTAACGATTTTTAATTTAAAACTTACCTCCAATGAAGTCTTCTGAGTTGCAATGCACAATACCACACACTGCAGACAACACCATCACGACCGGACCATCGGGACCATCACGATCGCAACCATCAACCACCATAAACAATACAACTATAAACAAAAAAAAAACATAGAAAAACATTGCAATGTGTTTCTAAAATGTGAAGGGTGCATGTATACATATTTGAATTGATTCAATTGGTCGATGAAAAAAGAAACAATCATTAATACCATCACCAACTTTCATTTATACTAAAAAACGATGTAAGCTGAAAGATATTAAAGTAATTATAGGAGTGAAGGATCACTATAAGGAGAATAAGGAGGTGTAGGGAGAAGAGCTCAAACAAATATGACCTAGCATAATATTAAATATATTTCAAATGAAGTGTTTTGGGAAGAGGAAGTCATTCTAGCAATGAAAAAGAGTAAGAGTGTTAGTTTCTTGAAGAAAGGAAGTGCAAAAAATAGCGGAGAGCAACATGGTATAAATAGTGGGTGTGTAAAAAGAGAAAAACAAGGCTCAAAATATTATAAAGGGAACTTGAGAAACCCAATTTCTCAAGTGAATGAAAAGTTGAAAAAAACCATAATCACTAATTCACAATCACCTTTTAATTTAAAAAAAAAATAGAATTAATAATACAACAAATTAAAAAATAACATGCTATAAACTTCTCAAATATTTCAAATAGTAGGAAAAAAAACGCCTACCTTCATTAAAATTAATAAATTGTTAAATGGTTCTTGAATTTTATTAATTTCACGCGTAGAAGAAATTCCTTGGATTTGGTACCGTTAACCATCAAGGTTGTGGATTTTGCTTGAATTGGCAACGTAGGAGGAACCTCTTTGGAACAGTGACAAAACCATGAATGCGATCTTTCTGATAGTAAATCAATAGTATATTTTCTTTGGCATAGAAAAATATCATCTTTTGATCTAGCTACTTCAATACCCAAAAAATATTTGAGGTTTTCAAGTTGTTTCATCTCAAATTCAGATGAAAGGTATTGTTGTAAACTAGAAATCTCATATTGGTCATTTTCTGTAACAATCATGTTATCTACATATATAATCAAAGCTGTAATCTTTCCTTTTCCTCTCTTAAAAAATAAGGTGTGATCAGAGTTACTTGCTCTATAGCCAAAAGCCTTCATAGACTTGGTAAACCTTCCAAACCATGCTCTTGGGGATTGTTTTAATCCATATAGAGCCTTCTTTAATTTGCAAACCTTCATTCCATTTGAATCTGTCATGCCTGGTGGAGAATCCATATAAATTTCTTCTGAAATTTCTCCATGTAGGAAAGCATTTTTCACATCAAATTGTAGAAGAGGCCAATCTTGGTTTGCAGCTAGTGACAAAAGTATTCTCATAGTATTGAGCTTGGCTACTAGTTCGAACGTCTCTTGGTAATCTACACCATAAGATTGAGTGTAACCTTTAGCCACAAGTCGTGCTTTATACCTTTCAATAGTTCCATCAGCTTTATGCTTAATTGTAAAGACCCATTTGCAGCCCACAATTTTCTTCCCTCTTGGTATGGACACAAGATCCCAAGTGTTGTTTTTTTCTAAAGCCGTCATCTCCTCAACCATTGCTTCGGTCCATCTAGGATCTGCCAAAGCTTCCTGTACATTACTAGGAATAGAAATTGAAGATAATTGAGACACAAATGATGCATATGATTGAGATAACCTGTGAGATGACACATATTTACTAATGGGATATTTAACTTTGGCTTGGAGGTCTGGTTCATATTTAGCTGGAGGTTGACCACGGTTAGAACGAGGCGGAAGATTATATTGAACAATAGTAGACTTAATGTTTGGTATGCTGGTGGTTTCAGGAAGACAAGAATCAATTTCATCTAAATTAGTATTAACAGAGATAGGATCAGAAGGTACCTCTGAAGAGTCAAGCCGAACCTGTGGAGAAGATTGAGCCAATTGGTTATGATCAGAAGACATTGTATTATCCAGAAAATGAAGTGTCCATATTTAGGATTGGCTCACTTGTTGCAGAATGATCCTCACACGATAACATATCTTCATAATCAAACATACTAACATCATGATTATACACTTCACTTTCATTGCCTCCCTGAAGTGGAGAATCAACATAAAAAGATTCATGCTCATTAAATGTCACATCCATAGAAATATAAAATTTCTTTGATGGTGGATGGTAAGTACGATAACCTTTTTGAGTTGTTCCATACCCAACAAAACCACATTTGATCGCTCGTGCTTCGAGCTTTGTACGTTGATGTGGGTGTATGTAAACATATATAACACATCCAAAAATATGAGGTGGTAAATAAACTATGGGAGGAAGGACACAATGATCAGACAACACATCATAAGGCCTTCGAAAGTTAAGCACACTAGAAGGGGTCCGATTAATTAAATAAACCGCAGAGCTCACGGCCTCACCCCATAAATGAGATGGGACATTACCATCTATTAAAAGTGATCTTGTCACCTCTAATATATGTCTATTTTTCCTCTTAGCCACTCCATTTTGTTGTGGTGAATAAGGACTTGTAGTTTGATGCAAGATGCCTTTAGAGTTCATGAACTTTATTAGTTCAGTCTTAAAATATTCCCCTCCATTGTCTGATCGAATAACCTTAATAGATGTGTTAAAGTGTGTAACAATCATATGATAGAATGAACGAACCACATCACACACATCACTTTTATGTTTAAGCAAATATACCTAGGTTACCCGAGTACAATCATCAACAAAACTGATAAACCATTTTTTTCCATTATGTGTAGATTGCGGGGCTGGGCCCCAAACATCTGTATGAACTAATGAAAAAGGAAAATCAGTTTTGTTATTGCTTAAAGGAAACACGACACGATGATTTTTTGCCAAAACACAAGTTTCACAAAAAAAAAATCAGAAATATTGCATTTATGAAATAGTGATGGAAATAATTTTTTTAAATAACCAAAAGAGGGATGTCTCAACCTTTTATGCCACAACCAAATTTCTTTTTTGTTTTTATCTTGTATATGATCATTCGCAAGACAAGCCAATCATTTTTTATGGTTTTGTCGTGAGATATTTTCCAGATAATGCAGTCCTTCACTCTCCACCACTGGCAATCTTCTCCTTGGAATGGATGTTTTGAAAAAGACAACGGGTTGGGTAAAACAAGGCAACACAAGAATGTGATTTGGTTAACTTGTTGACGGAGATAAGATTACAGTTTAATGTAGGAACAAATAAAACATCAGGAATCGATAAGGAGGGTAAAAGGGATATAGTACCTATACCTTCAATAGGAGATGACACTCCATTTGCCTTAATAATAACACTTTTAGAACAATTAGAGGAAAAACTAGTAAATATATGAGGATCACAAGTCATATGATTAGTAGCACCTGAATCAATTATCCAATCACTACCCTTAGTAACAACAGAAAGATTAAAAGCAGAGTTAGATAGACCTGACTTGGTCACAAATCCGGCAGCAGTAGAAATATAACTCTTGGAAGCAACGGAAGTTCCAGAATCATGTTCCTCCGATTGATTGTCATCGGAAGAAGCCATCGGAAATATTCAATGAGAAAAAACACTGATTCCTAAACTGTAGAGGATATCAGTGTTTGGCTGTGATACCAAAAGGTTTAAAGAATAATTCTGATTTATTATTTCAAGGAATAGAGTACCATATATATACATACAAGGATCCTATAATTCTTCATCTATTAAAGGAAAAACATATGCACAAATTTACATAAATTATAATAATATCTAAAATATAACTAACATAATATTTGATTGCCTAATATCCTTTAATAGAATATTTGGCATATCTTAACACCTATCCCACATAAACCTCCACTATATAAACCTTTTTCAAGTAATTTTTTACATAGGATAAAAAGTAGTTTAATTTATCATATAATTTATATAAAATTTCTTTTAAATCTTTATTGTTTTATACAATTATTTTTGTATTTTTGTATTGAATATATTTATTTATTGACCAATTTCTAAGTAAATTATAAATTATTGTAAATACAGAATTTTTTTTTGGGAGGCAGAATCTTGACTTCACATTATTAATTGTTATATATAAAACAACCGGTGTCATTTCTAAGACAATTTTAGTGTCATTAATTATAAATTATTTATATTTACTCACACATGTATACATTGTAAATTAATTTTAAATATTTTAACACTATTTTCCATATTGTAAATCCTTGTTTTGGAGCACTAACTAATTTATGCAATGAAAAAAAATTCTATAACATTATTAAAAAAATTAACTTTTTTTTTATGTGCGAATTAACTTGCGTTTACGAGACAAATCAAGAAAAATGACATGTAATTATTGTTCAAGTTAACTCTTTGGGACTCCATTCCAACAAATAAGCATTACAAACTTATTTAATTAATAATTCCTTAATTTTTATGTAATAATAATTATATAATATATTTAATACACATATAATTGAAAAAATAGGTTATTTTAAAAATGTAAAATATACATATAAAAAGGATTTTTGTTGTTGTTAAATTGACATTAAAAAACAAGAGAGAGTATTATTTAATATTTATATAAATAATACAATAAATAGATTCATAAATTAAATAATTTTATATTAAAATTAAACTTATCATTCTTAAAAATATTTATAATAAGAAATTATTTGATGTACTTATTTATTATTTTTCTTAAAATTAAATTTATGCATTTATTAGTATCATGTATATATTTATAATATGAAGATTATAGTGAAAATATTTATAGAAACGTTTATGTATTCGTTTTCTTATAAAGTATACATTAATAAATTCAGTGCATAATATGTATTATATTTAATAAATATAATAAAGTGCACTATGTAATGTTTATATAATTATTAGTAAAAAAGAAATATATTCATTAAATATGTAATTATAATATATGAAAGTATTTAATTATGTATTTATATCTTTTACAGGTTAATATACACATTTATTAGAAGTTTGAGTGTATTTACTCTTTGATGACTATATTTATTAAAGTTATGTATTTATCCGGGTTTTAAGAATGATAAATTTAATTTACATATAAAAGCATTTATGTATTTATTTAATGTTATATAAATATTAAATGGTTAAGTGATGATATATATAGAATCATTGTGATATTTAATTTAGAAAAAGAATATTCACATTATATTTAAGAAAGATGAAAATGTAAGTGATAAGTTTTATGATTGATCGTTAGATTAATTAATAAAATTAAATGGTTAAATTGGATTCTTATAACTTCAAATTGTAAAAAATTATCACAAAGAAAAATATAATTTTTTGACAAGATTTATACATATATCTATCATATTCCAAGTGTATATATAAGATGAAATGGATTACATCTTCTTAATTACATATTTATTTTTAATAAGTAATATGTAATATTTACTAAGAATTATCGCCCACTCTCAATTCTCATTATAAATCATTATTTTTTTCGGGTTGTTGGAAATTTTTTAAGTTCCATTTTGATTATTCAATTAGCTATGTTTTATGACTATATTAACCCAATCAATAAAAAAAAACCTGAAAAACCAATTAAGTTAGTTTCAATTTTTAATTTAATTAGTTAACTTAAAAAAATCAATATTAATTGATTTTTGAATTAGATTTTTTATTCATATAACCATGAATTTGAACCAGATTAACAAATTGTATTATTTATTTTTATTATTATCTTCCTCAACACAAAAACTTAATTTACTTTCTTGTTCGTACTTTAGTTTTTTTTTATAGACAATACTTGTGTTTGTTGACATAAAGCATTATTTTATCAAATAACTTTTGATTAATAATAATTCATGATATGTAAAATTAATCAAATTTTGTCTTATTAAGATATTGTCCACTTCATTCTTCTCCAATTTAATATTATAATAAAAGGGTATGTGAATTTTATCACAAAAGTATTTTACCAATTATGGTTACAAATCTTAACAAAAACATATGAAGAAAATAAAATTTAAGTCCATTTCAATTTTGTGATACTAATATGGTAATATTAGGTTGGTATTCATCTATATATTATTATTATTTGATCATATCTCCAAAAAGATATGAAATTTTAAATACATTTTTTTTATGTCAAGCACATCGAATATATAAAAGACTTGTGATAAGTAATATAATAAATCGCATTATAATAACCACTAATATGATCTAATATTATATTAAAATATAAATATTTAAACCTAATTCAATTTATAAAATTTATAAGATAGGCTTTACAAAGACTTACTATTATTTGTGTATTATTATTACTCATATCTCGAAAAGATATGACATTTAAAAAAAAACATAAATGTATTCCTAGTTCCTGATTGGATCATTGAAGTCCTACCAAAACACTTATATTCAAATATTTAGTAAAAAAAAGTATCGATCCTTTTACATGATAAAAAGAAGATATCAACCTATAAAACTTAATAGCTAGCAATAACATATAACACAAATTTTAGAGAGATAAGATCTCAAGTACTAAATTTCACCCAGCACTGCACAATACCTCAAGAACAATATAAATGTATAAAAATCAAACTATATTAAAGGCATTAATCCAAACCTTTTATACAAACCTATGTTATATATTTTGATGTTATTTTCTTCATTATATAATTTTCCTAAATCTCTATACAAGAAAAAAACCGGTTCTTTGTATTTGGGGTCCATCATATTATCCGATTGTCACTTATGCTATGAATCTTGACCAAAACTTTCTTATAGTTGTTTCCTTCTTATACCTACATATACTCAAGAATTTTTTTCTTGAATTCAATGCTTCGATCAAATTTAATATCTTCATGTTAAATATAATTAGCTTTAGAAATTACAAATGAACACACAACATTAATGTTTGTTTGCTAATCAAAATAACATTTTATAGGTTTGAATTCTATGTTTAAAAGAAGACTTCTTAATAAGAAGTGGAATTATGAAGATGGTATTATTTCGCAATAAAAATTAGGGTTAACTATGTTTTTGGTTCCTTAACTTCAGTAAAAGTTAAAATTAGTCTCTATTCAAAACTTTGGACTAAGTTAGTTCATCATCTTTAGAATTGGATAAATTTAGTCATTTCACTAAATTTTGTTAAGTTTATTTGAGGTTTCAATGCGTTTCTCAACTAATATTGAAGAAAAAAATATCAAATAATGTAAACAACTCAAATGCTATCATGAAATAGGTTTGAAACATCAAATAACCTTAACAAAATTTGGTTAAAAGAACTAAATTCACACATTTCTAAAATTAAGAGACTAAATTAAGTCAAAATTTCGAAGAAAGGCTAATTATAATTTTTACTGAAAATTAAAGAATCAAAAACATATTTAACACTAAAAATTAATCTAAGTGCTAATTTCAGATAGAAACCACTAGTTAATTTTAGTAATTTACTTAATACTAGCATAATCTTATCTATATTGGAGATAATCTTATGTATTGAAGAAAGAATCCTCACATTATCATAACAAAAAGTTGAAATCAATAAATTTACAAGTAAGTTTAGATAGTTAGAACCATTACTTTTTATAAATCTTACATTATAATTAGATTGTTGGTTCATTTTGGAAAAAATCTAAGTGAATATAGTAAAAAAAACTCTAAAATATTTTTATTCTACGCAATAGCAACAATGATATGATAAGTTCCCTTAGAAACAAGAGAGACAAATGTTTCCAAAAGTTAGACTCTCCACATCACAATATTGTTCATCTAACTTATTTTAAAAAAATCTCTCAAAAATACAATTGTGACAATTTATTTCAGTTGGCTACTTTATGCTATTATAAGTATTTTTGTATATAATTAATAATGTTATATGTGCCAATAAACATAAAACATTGTTTGACTAATAAGTTTTAATAAATATTTGTTTAGCCGCTTGAATAAAAGAATTTTTAAACGAATATACATTCATATTTGATTATGATTCAGTTTTTTTCTTCAAACGAACCTGTCTTGACTTTAATTTCTCTGAAAGAAAATTATTTTATATTTCGTCTTTAAATATTTATGGTTATATCAAATAGTCTCTATAATTAATATATATATATATATATATATATATATATATATATATATATATATATATATATATATTTTAAATATCACATATTTTTATCAATCGGATATAAAGTCAGGGTTACAATATGACGATATTGATAAACAATACAAAATGTGTTTTTATTAAAGTCCCAAGGGTCAATGTACTTGCCCAAGTTTTTTAAATGTTGTAAATTTACATTCAATTTACAAAAATAAGTAAATTTTAAGAAATTTATGTATCTATGTCAATTGTGTTTGGAAGCACGATTTCTAAATGAAAAAAAAAAGATAGTGTTTTCTAGTAAAATAATGATTAAATATGCTTTAAAATAGGATTTTTTTTTCATATCTTTTGGTAAAAGTATTATTAAAACATGACTTTTATTTTATTTTTTTAAAATGTGTGAGAAAAGGTGTAAACATAGTTTATTTTATTTTATAAAAATGGTGTTTCCATGGATAAATTTCTTTCATTTTTAGTTTTGCTCACAATATTATTTTTCAGTGAGACTCTTGTAGGATCATATTAGTAGAAATTTTTAAGTAATTTAAAAACTTTAAGTATTTAGGTCAACTGTCTTAGAAAGTATCATTTCAAATGGAAGAAATTGTGTCTCCAAACACAAATTTGAATAAAATAATTATAATTTATGTTTCAAAATATAATTTCTTATTGTTGTATTTTTTAATTTTTTTTTTTTGGTTGGAACGATATCAAAACGTAATTATTATTTTATTTTTTAAATGTGGGAAAATGTATAAACAATTATTTTTTATTTTATGGATTTTTTTTCTGGTACATGTTTTTTTTTTTTGTTTACAATATTATTTTTAATGTAAAAGTCTTCCACGATCAAATTAGCAGAAATTTGTTGGTTGAATTGGATTATAAAAACAATATGTAAAAATGAATAATAAACTTGAAAATAACAAGTAAAAAAAACATAAACTTTTGACGAAAGAGAATTAAAAGTTGTTATAATTATGGAAACTTTCAATGATAAGCCTTCAAATTCTATGATAATAACACATATATAGCACCGTCATCTTTGTTGTTTTTCTTAGGATATAATATTTCACATATTTAAAATAAATAAAACATGTCTATGGAGAAAGAGATTTGGTAGAATTAGAAATTTATTTGTTTTAAATATGTTGTGCAAATACTATATCCTAAAAGAAACTAGGGAATTATTATATAATCTACCATATATATATATATATATATATATATATATATATATATAAGACTATTACCATGACAACTGCAAATCTCTTTCCTTCGTCTAAAAGTTTAAGTGACTTTCTCATGAGTTCCAAACTTTAATTATTCACTTATTTGTACTTACAAACCAATTCATCTAAAAAATCTCTACTAATCAAATTGTGCAAGAGTCTAAAATTGAAAATAATACAGTGAGCAAAATTAAAAAAAATAAAAATAAATATATATATATATATATATATATATATATATTAAATGAAAACACAATTTTTATGTAATAAAAAATCATGTTTATACATTACACCACAAATTTAAAATAAAATAGAAGTCTTGTTTTGAAATATAAATACAAGACTGAGATTATATGTAGTAAATTTATCTCATATCGGATGATCAATATGATTTCAGGTATATGTAGTACATTTAGAGTTATGATGAATTATTTGTTTTTCTATGCATATAACTATAAGTATGATGCACAATTAACTAGGTAAAGTGGTTCACCATCAATACAATAATGATACTAAAATATTCATGTTAGACAAATTTTGAGATTTATAACATATGTGTTATATATATATATATATATATATATATATATATATATATATATATATATATATATATATATATATATATATATATATATATATATATATATATATATATATATATATATATATATATATATATATATATATATATATATATATATATATATATATATATATATATATATATATATATATATCCTTCGGTCATCACCAAAGCTCTCTAAAAAATGACAATTTAGAATGTGAAAAAAATATAATAATATTCAAAAACTCAAATAATTGAATTCAAATAATATAAAAAGAAAAATTGTTAAACCTATAAGAAAAATCTATAAAAGAGACTCAATTCCTAACTCTCACTTTGAATATTTTATATCCACTCATGAAATCTCAATCTCAATCAAATCAAAGAAGTATCAAGTAATTTTAGAAATATAATTTTCATTTTAATTACTTGATACTTCTTTGACTGACTAAGATAGATCTTCAGACATAATAAAAAAAGAAAAATTGTTAAACCTATAAGAGAAATCTATAAAAGAGACTCAATTCCTAACTCTCACATTGAATATTTTATATTCACTCATGAAATCTCAATCTCAATCAAATCAAAGAAGTACCAAGTAATTTTAGAAATATAATTTTCATCTTAATTACTTGATACTTCATTGACTGACTAAGATAGATCTTCAGACATAATAAAAAAAGAAAAATTGTTAAACCTATAAGAGAAATCTACAAAGAGACTCAATTCGTAACTGCACTTTGAGTGTCTTGTTATGTTTTGTTGAACCATGAAGTGACATATATATAGATTGAAGGTGAAGATCAATCCACTCATCATTATAAATGTGTCCCACCTAAACCTATTCTATATAAACCTATCCCACATAAACCTCCACTATATAAACCTTTTTCAAGTAATTTTTTACATAGGATAAAAAGTAGTTTAATTTATCGTATAATTTATATAAAATTTCTTTTAAATCTTTATTGTTTTATATAATTAATTTTGTATTGAATATATTTATTTATTGACCAATTTCTAAGTAAATTTTATATTTAGTGTCATTAATTATAAATTATTTATATTTACTCACACATGTATACATTGTAAATTAATTTTAAATTGTTTAACACTATTTTACAAATTGTAAATCCTTGTTTTGGAGAACTAACTAAAATATGCAATGAAAAAAAATTCTATAACATTATTAAAAAAAAGTTAACTTTTTTTATGTGCGAATTAACTTGTATTTACGAGACAAATCAAGAAAAATGACATGTAAATATTATTCAAGTTAACTCTTTGGGACTCCATCCCAACACATAAGCATTACAAACTTATTTAATTAATAATTCCTCAATTTTTATGTAATAATAATTATATAATATATTTAATACATATATAATTGAAAAGATAGGTTATTTTAAAAATGTAAAATATACATATAAAAAGGATTTTTGTTGTTGTTAAATTTACATTAAAAAAAAGAGAGAGTATTATTTAATATTTATATAAATAATACAATAAATAAATTCATAAATTAAATACTTTTATATTACAATTAAACTTATTATTCTTAAATATATTTATAATAAGAAAGTATTTAATGTAATTATTAAATTTTTTTTAAAAATTAAATTTATGCATTTATTAGTATCATGTATATATTTATAATATGAAGACTATAGTGAAAATATTTATAGAAACGTTTATGTATTCATTTTCTTATAATATTTACATTTATAAATTCAGTGCATAAGATGTATTATATTTAATAAATATAATAAAGTGCACTATATGATGTTTATATAATTATTAGTAAAAAAGAAATATATATTCATTAACTATTTATATTAAATATGTAATTATAATATATGAAAGTATTTAATTATGTATTTATAACTTTTACAGGTTAATATACACCTTTATTAGAAGTTTGTGTGTATTTACTCTTTGATGACTATATTTATTAAAATTATGTATTTATCCGGGTTTTAAATGATAAATTTAATTTACATATAAAAGCATTTATTATTTATTTAATGTTATATAAATATTAAATGGTTAAGTGATGATATATAGAATCATTGTGATATTTAATTTAGATAAAAAAATATTCACATTATATTTAAGAAAGATGAAAATGTAAGTGATAAGTTTTGTGATTGGTCATTAGATTAATTAATAAAATTAAATGATTAAATTGGATTCTCATAACTTAAAATTGTAAAAAAGTTATCAGAAAGAGAAATATAATTTTTTGACAAGATTTATACATATATCTATCATATTACTAGTGCGATGAAATGGATTATATCTTCTTAATTTCATATTAATTTTTAATAACTAATATTTAATATTTACTAATAATTATCCCCCACTCTCAATTGTCATTATAAATCATTATTTTTTCGGGTTGTTGGAAATTTTTTAAGTTCCATTTTGATTATTCAATTTGTTTTTATTTATATTGAACTAGCTATATTTTATGGCTATATTAACCCAATCAATAAAAAAACTTGAAACAACCAATTAAATTAGTTTCAACTTTTAATTTAATTAGTTAACTTAATAAAATAGATATTAATTGATTTTTGAATTAGATTTTTTATTCATATAACCATGAATTTGAACCAAATTAACAAATGGTATGATTTTTCTTTTTATTATTATCATTCCTCAACACAAAAACTTAATTTACTTTAAGCATTCTTTTATCAAATATCTTTTAATTAGTAATAATTCCTAATGTGCAAAATTAATCAAATTTTGTCTTATTAAGATATTGTCCACTTCATTCTTCTCCAATTTAATATTATAATAAAAGGGTCTGTGAATTTTATCACTAAAGTATTTTACCAATCATAGTTTCAAACCCTAACAAAAACATATTAAGAAAATAAAATTTAAGTTCATTTCAATTTTGTGATACTAATATGGTAAGATTAGGTTGGTATTCATCTATATATTATCTATATTTATTATTTGACCATATCTTCAACCTATAAAACTTAATAGCTAACAATAAACTATAACACAAAATTTAGAGGGTTTAATTATTCAGGATGTTCTTATTTTAGGCGAGAATCTCAATTTGGTCCTTTTCTTTCTTGGCGTCTCAATTGGGTCATATTTTTGCGAAAATTGCAGTAATTTAGCCCTGTCGTTAAATTGAGCTCAACGACGTTACTATGTGGTTGACGTGACACACTTGAATTTTATCACCCCTGCCACGTCAGCATCTCCTTCAACCCTTCTCCAAAAACCCTAATTCGTGAAGGAGGAGGCTTTCGAGAATGTGGTGACGCGAAATGTGTCCTTCTGTTTTGGGTTTCTGGAATTTGGTAATTGCACGTCCGCATTGATGATGAACGAAGCTTGGATGGCAGCGGCAAGAAAGCTTGCGAGGTGACGACAACCTGACTGGTATGGTGCGAGGTTGATGGTGACGCGAAGGGTTTCGCGAAAGGAGGATGAGCTCCTCGTTGTTGATGGCGGGATGGCGTGTGGGTGGCGCTTGCGATATTTCCTGAATTGCAATTATTCTCTGGTTTCGATTTTGATGTTCGCTGCGATTTTGATTGGTTGCAAAGCTTGTGAAGATGATGATAATTGAGGACAAGTCACGGCGGCTTGCAATTTGAGTCCGGCAGCGCTGTAGTGGCGAGGGTGATGGATGGTGGGGCTGCCATGGTTGCCAGATGAAGAGGCTTGCGTTTGATGAAGGACGAGAGTGACAGAGGGCTTGCGACGACCATGGAGGTTCACGGTGAACGTTGAGGGGACGGTTGTCGGCGAGAATGGCAGTGGCGGCGCATGGTAGCTAGGGTTTGGGAATTAGGGTTTCTGTTTGGAGAAGGGTGTAAGGAGATGCTGACGTGGCAGGGGTGATAAAAGTCCAACGTGCCACCTCAACCACAGACTAACATCGTTGGGCTCAATTTAACGGTAGATGCCGAATTTGTGCAATTTTTACAAAAATAAGACTCAATTGAGACGCCGAGAAAGAAAATGACCAAATTGAGATTCTCTCCAAAAATAGAGACTTTCTGAATGATTAAACCAATTTTAGAGAGATAAGATCTCAACTACTAAATTTCACGTAGCACTACATAATATCTCAAAAACAATATATAAATCAAACCATATTAAAGGCATTAATCCAAACCTTTTATACAAACATATGTTATACATTTTGATGTTATTTTCTTCACTATATACTTTTCCTAAATCTCTATACAAGAAAAAATTTGGTTCTTTGTATTTGAGTCCATCATACTATCCTATTGTCACTTGTGCTATTAATCTTGACCAAAACTTTCTTATAGTTGTTTCCTTCACATACCTACATATTCTCAAGAACTTTTCTCATGAATTCAATGCTTCGATCAAATTTAATATCTTCATGTGGAATATAATTAGCTCCATTAGAAATTACAAATGAACACACAACATTAATGTTTGTTTCCTAATCAAAATAACATTTTATAGGTTTAAATTCTATGTTTAAAAGAAGACTTCTTAATAAGAATTGGAATTATGAAGATGGTATCTTTTCGCAATAAAAGTTAGCGTTAATTATGTCAAATAGTGTAAACAACTAAAATGCTGTCATGAAATACGTTTGAAACGTCAAATAAACTTGACAAAATTTGATTAAAAGAACTAAATTCACACATTTTGAAAAAGTTAAAAGAACTAAATTCACACATTTTAAAAATTGGGACTAAATTAAGTCAAAGTTTCGAAGAAAGATTAATTATAATTTTTACTGAAAATTAAAGAATCAAAAACATATTTAACACTAAAAATTAATCAAGTGCTAATTTTGAATAGAAACCACTTAATTTTAGTAATTTACTTAACACCAGCATAATCTTATCTATATTAAAGATAATCTTATGTATTGAAGAAAGAATCCTCACATTATCATAACAAAAAGTTGAAATCAATAAATTTACAAGTAGGTTTAGATCGTTAGAATCATTCCTTTTTATAAATCTTATATTACAATTAGATTGTTGGTTCATTTTTGAAAAAATCTAAGTGAATATAGTAAAAAAACTCTAAAATATTTTTATTCTACGCAATAGCAACAATGATATGATAAGTTCCCTTCGAAACAAGAGAGACAAATGTTTCCAAAGTTAGACTCTCCATATGCATTACCTATTATAAATTTTTCTATTCTTTAATGTATGCTAACTCAATTCAAGTTGTTATAACTTTATAGAGATATAAATGCTCGCATTAGCTTAGTATTAGAAAATTGAATATAAGTGTTGCTTATTCTTTTAAATTGACTTCTGATAAAATTTATATTCATTTTGCATATTATAATTTGTTATTTATAATCAATTTAAAATCTCTAACAGATAGAAGCTATGGTTCAAGATAACCCAACAAACTAAAACTTGGACCACCTCTTCTTAACATATCAATGTTAACAAATAAATTATATCAAATTATCTTTTATGGTATTGATTTATTTAGAATAATCATTTAATACATCAAGAAGAATTCAATGTGTCTTTAAATGTTGTAATTTTTCATTCAATTTAAAAAAATAAGGAAATTTTAAGAAATTTGTGTATCTATGTCAATTGTGTTTGGAAGCAAGATTTCTAAATGAAAAAAATTGTGTTTTCTAGTTAAATAATGATAAATTATGCTTTAAAATATATATGATATTTTTTTTCATATTTTTTTGGTAACAGTAATATTAAAACATGACTTTTATTTTATTTTTTTAAATGTGTGAGAAAAGGTATAAACATAGTTTATTTTTTTTACGGAATCCATGCACAATTTTCTTTCTTTTTTATTAGTTATGCTCATATTATTTTTAAGTGAGATCTTGTAGGATCATATTAGTAGAAATATTTTGGTTGAATTGGGTTCTAAGGACAACATGCAAGAATTAAACAATTAAATCACATAAACTCTTAGATTTAAGAAAGAAAATTGAAACTTGTTATTGTTATGTTAACTCACAATAATAAGTCTCCAAACTTCATGATACGAACACTTACACTTTTATGATTTCTTTTAGGATATGATACGGACACATCTAAAATAGATAAATTTCAAATTCTATAGCTGCTCTTTCTTCATGTAAATGTTTTGTGTCATTATTAATTAAAAAACATAAGAAAAAAAAATGAAAAGATAAGGAAGATGTGCATCAAAAACAGGCTTTCATACAGTTTCATTAAAACCGTTTCAATTCATGGAATGGAAGTTAATAGACAATTTATTTCTTTTTTGTTAAATTTTTTTCTTCTTTTAAAAATTCATAACAACACAAATCATGTATTTATAAGATCAATAATTGATATATGAATGATACTTATCTCAAGTATATAATATCAGAATAGTTAATGATAATATAATTAATGAGTTATCATAAATAAGAATTACAATACCAAATTGTCAAGATTAATTATGATATATAGATATACACTAATAAACATAGGTTTATATAAATTATTTCAAAATGAAGAAACTTAATAAAATTTCTTGAATTGTACTCTTTAATATGTCAATCGAGTCGATAGAAACAAAACTACATATATAACATTGCTTTATGTTGAAACAATGAAATGAAAGATTTTTTAGTGAGAGTTATCATAATTATGATAAATGTCAAATTTCTTTCTTTTATATATATATATATATATATATATATATATATATATATATATATATATATATATATATATATATATGAGTTTATAAATCTTTCATGTGTGTGAGTTCTATGCTTTTAATTATTCAATTTCTTTATTCTTAGAACCTAATTCAACCAAACAATTTCTTCTAATCAAATCAAGCGATAGTCTAACATTGAAAATAATATTGTGAGCAAAACTAAAAAAAGTTGTGTAAGAAAACATGATTTTCACATAAAAGGTAATAATATACACTTAATTAGAAAAAATAGTCCATTATCAATACATTAAGAATACATGAGACATTGGGAAGTGAAAGACAACTTTTAGAGGAAGTATAAAGATGACAATTTCCATGTAGAGATGTTGAAGAAGAAGAGGAAATAAATTATATGTTATATTAAAATATATAACTTGTACTAGTAAATATTCCTGGTGTAGAAAAAACTCAAAGTTGAAGGATTTAAAAAGTTCACCTATTATAATAAAATTTATCACAAGAAACTCTTTGAATACTTTCTATTTACTTATGAAATCTCAATCTCAATCAAATCAAGGAAGTACCAAATAACTTTAGAAAAATGAAATTCTATCGTAATTACTTGATACTTCATTGAATGATTAAGATAGATTTTCAACATAATTAAGAAAAGATAGAATTCTCAAACATAATAGACAAGACTGTGAAAGTGGTTGTAATTCCTATCTCTCACTTTGAGTGTCTTGTTATGTTTTGTGAACCACAAACACTTATATATATAGATTGAAAATATAGATCAATCCACTTATCATTATAACATGTTTTTCACATCAGCCTGTTCTACATAAACCTATCCCATATAAACCTTTGCTTAGTTATTATTTTTATTTTTTTTGCACAATATGCTTTATTTACTTCCTTACAATAAATAATAAATGATTTAAAAAATCATTAACTATTTATCATTATTTTACTTATTGTAAATCTTTATTTTTAATTAGAAATTTTAATTAGAAAATTTGATATAACATTATTAAAAAAATATAATTCAAGTTTAACTGCATTTATATGAGACAAATAAAAGAAAATGACGTATAAATTTTATACGAGTCAACTCTTGGCATGTTCATCACTTCCAATAGCTAATTGTTATTAACTTATCTAACTAATAATTCCTGAATATTTAAGTAATATAATTATTACATATTATTTTTAATACGTATATGATATTATCTGCGTTATTTTATAATATTTTTTAAGGTATTTATTCTAAGAAATATTTTTAATATGAATTTTTAAGTGAGTTACTTGTTGAATATCTTTCAACTATTTATTTATTTTAATGTATATTCATATGTTATTACATTTTATATTTGTCATCATCAATATTTTTTTCTATATTAATTAAATGAATAATATAATTGAAAAAAGATGTTCTTTTAAAATGTAAAAAATACATATAAAAAGAAAAAAACGTTCGTTAAACAATTTAAATTAAAAAAAAAAACAGAGAAAGTATTATTTAATGTTTATATAAATAATACAATAGATATATGCATAAATTGAATACTTTTTTATATTAAGATTAAAATTATCATTCTAAAAAATATTTATAATAAGAAAGTATTTAATGTATTTATTTATGTTTTTAAAATTTATTTATTTATTAGTATCATGTATGTATTTATAATATGAAGATATTTACTGAATATATTTATTGAAACGTGAACGTATCCGTTTTTTTATAAAGTCTTAATTAATAAATTCAGTGCGTAATATATTAATTATGTATTATATTTAATAAATATAATAAATGATACTATTTAATGTTTATATAAATACAAATACAATTAATACATTCATTAATATTTGCATTAATATGTATTTATAATATTAAAGTATTTAATTATGTATTTATGTATATTGTTTACATAATAACGTGTGCGTTATTTATTAGATTTTTGTGTGTTTTTATTCTTTGATGAACATATATATTAATCATGTATTTATGTGGGTTTTAAGAATGATAAATTTAATTTATACAATTTAATTAAAATTGAGATTATGTTTAGGATTATCAACTACTTTATCAATAGGAAATTGTGGAATTGTAATATGATAATAAATTTTACTATTACAAAAGTATATTTTATATATATATATATAATTTATTTATTTATTTTAATTGAAATTCATTCAACCAAAAAGGTAAAAGGTGTAACATAAAACACTTTTATCTTTCTAGAACACTATTTACCTAGAGTTCTATGCCTTCTTTCTAGATTTTCTCTTATTTGAGTTGTCGGTTTGACAATTAGGAAGTGTCTAGACGATCTTGGCGTCAAAGGCAACAATCTTGACCGATCAATTTCTTGTTCTGAGTCGGTAAGTTGTTTCTCCTTTTTTCTCGTACGTCTTTAACTGTAATCATGCAAAGAGTTTCTAGTTGCATGTGTTTGGTTGTTGTCTTCTTCAATTTCTAACTCAAATTAGGTTCTAAGGTTGTTTTCTGTTAACTCATTGGCAAGCGTACCAAATCGCTACAACTAGTAAACCGGTAAGACCAGATATCGTTTCCCAAGAGACTCGGTCACTACTCTACTAACGTATAATTACTAACTAATTTAAGCTAAAGAATGATTCCATTTTAGTGTGAAATTGTGTAATGAAAGTAAAAGTAATGCATATGTAAAGATTTGAACTCTTAGGGCCAAAACACTTGAAAATGAAATGATTGATGCAAATATGGAATGGATATGTTGGAGAATGACTTCAACTAATACACCCTTATGCAAATGCACTAACATACTCTTCTTCATTAACTTGCTATTGTCAACTAGCTAAGTTACTTAAGCCCAATCCCTTGGTAAGAAAGCCTAGGTTCACTTGTTAAATCCCAATCCCTTGGCAACCTAAAAAGTTCACCCGCATTAAGAAAAGAAGTTTAAGACAACCAAAGGTCCTAGCTCTATCCCTAGACATTATTTCTTTTAGGTGTTTAGTTCATTTCAAGATTCACAAAACATTTCCCAATATTAAGCAAACCCTAAAATCATGCCATGGTTGATCAAATCATAACAAGCTTTAAGCAAAGAAATAAACACTACTAAGTAAAGAAAGAAGCATATTATCATTTAAAACAAGTGCATTTACAAATGGGTTGTATAGTTTACATCATTCCCCAACAAAAAGAACTTAGCTCTCCATAGTCTTGGAGAGCTTGAGCTTAGAATGGAAGAAAATGGAGTGGAAGGAGACCCAAGGAGGAAGAATAGAGAGTTCCCACAGCTCAAAACCAGCTCTAAGAGGTCCAAAAATGGTGTTTCTGAGTCTCAGCCGCCAAGAGTTGTAACCATCAAAAACAGTGTGCCTTTTATAGGTCTAGGTTGCCAACTCAGCAAAAAGTCACGCCCAACGCCTTTTTCTGGGGCGCCCGGGCGCCAAAATTATGAAGAAAGTGTGAGATGAAGGGCGCCCAGCGCCCTCTGGGGGCGCCCAGGCATGAAGGATTGCCAATATGTACGAGCTGAAGGACGTTGGGCGCCCTTCAGGGGCGCCCAGGCGTGGGCGAATGTGCAAAAGTGCGAGTTAAAGGGTGTTGGGCGCCCTTTAGGGGCGCCTGGGCGCCACTTCTGCAGGAAAACACCTTCAAAACTTCATCTTCAAGCTCTTCCCTGGTTCTCCACTCTAGATAACTTGAATGTTCTTCCAAAGTTCACAAAGTTCCTAAAAAATTTGAGGAATTAGTGATGAAAACTAAAGTGTGTAACCTAAATTGATTTTATTCACAAGGTTAGATTAAAGAGAGGATTAAGCATGTTTCAAACTTTAAGAGTGTTGATTTGGTAGGAAAATTGCACCATAGATAATGGTAAGAATTACCGTTATCATTTTCCTATCACCAATTGGTGAGTTGTAGGTTTCTATTGAGTTTCCTTGTGGTGCAAGCTTCAGTCGGGGTTCTGTAATTGGTATAGAAATTGAGCTGAGGTTGGGGTCTGGAACCACTGTCATTTTATTTGAATAGAGAATAGGTGTGCTCTACGAGTGTTTGAGGAATTCGAGCCACTGTTTAAAAAACAAGAGAGAGTATTATTTAATATTTATATAAATAATACAATAAATAAATTCATAAATTAAATAATTTTATATTAAAATTAAACTTATCATTCTTAAAAATATTTATAATAAGAAATTATTTAATGTACTTGTTTATTATTTTTTTTAAAATTAAATTTATGCATTTATTAGTATCATGTATATATTTATAATATGTAGAGTATAGTGAAAATATTTATAGAAACGTTTATGTATTCGTTTTCTTATAAAGTATACATTAATAAATTCAGTGCATAATATCTATTATATTTAATAAATATAATAAAGTGCACTATGGAATGTTTATATAATTATTAATAAAAAAGAAATATATTCATTAAATATTTATATTAAATATGTAATTATAATATATGAAAGTATTTAATTATGTATTTATATCTTTTACATGTTAATATACACATTTATTAGAAGTTTGAGTGTATTTTGATGACTATATTTATTAAAGTTATGTATTTATCCGGGTTTTAAGAATGATAAATTTAATTTACATATAAAAGTATTTATGTATTTATTTCATGTTATATAAATATTAAATGGTTAAGTGATGATATATATAGAAGGTTAAAAGCTCTTTTTGGTTCCAGTTTTGGTTGGGAAAATTTGAAATGGTCCATCGGTTTATTTTGTTTTCAATTTTGTCCCAAAGAACGAATTTGGTGATCAATTAAGTCCTTTTCAGTAACTCCGTTAAAATTCTTAACGGCAACGTGTCCAGATGTGCAACTGCTGAGTGAGGTGTCAGTTTTTTGCTGACTGGGAATCCTTTTCAGTTGGAATTAGGATTTTTTTAATTTTAGAAGGGCAATAAAAATTTTTAATGAATATTCGGGTAATAAAAAATTTAGAAGGGCAAAGTGGGAAAAAAAGAAAGACTTTTTTCTTCCTCTGAAACCCTAATTCCTCTACCATTACCCAAACCCCAACCGCCGACCACCGACCACCGTCCATCATCTTCTTCCTCGCATGCCGTCAGCAACCATCGCACCTCGCACATCCATCACCGTCGCACCTTCATCACCCTCGCACCTCCATCACCGTTGCACCTCCATCACCCTCGCACCTCCATCACCGCCGCATCTCGCACCTGCAGAAAACAAACCCAAAAGCAGAAACGGGAACCACCCTCGCAGCCTCCAGCATTTTCCAATTCCACTTCGTGTGCCCTTTTCCCCAAATCTGAACCCTAATTTTGGGTGGAAAGGGATCTTCATCTTCTCCGCCATGAACACATCTGCAACTCAGCTTTAACACGCATCCATGGCCGCTGCTACCACCAAGCCGCCACCTTGAAGCTTCTTCTTCGTATCTCGCACCTGCAAGCAAACCAAAATCACACAACCATCACAGTCTCGCCTCGACCATTCTCGTCGCGTCGTCGTGCCTCGCAGGTTTGATCCTCTCCAACGCAAGCCCCCCGACCTCCGTCACGCGCAACCTAGACATCACCATCGCACCTCCATCACCGTCGCATCTCGCACCTGCAGAAAACAAACCCAAAAGCAGAAACGAGAACCACCGTGGCAGCCTCCAGCATTTTCCGATTTGCGCAGGCACACCAGGGGCAAACCCCTTTTTCCAAAATCTGAATCCTAATTTTAGGTGGAAAGGGAGCGGACACTTGGCGCGCTCTCACGGGGCAAACCCCTTTCTGCCCACTTTGTCCTTCTAAAATTTTAATGCCAACTGAAAAGGATTCCGAATCAGCAAAAAACTGACGCCTCACTCAGCAGTTGCACATTTGGACATGTTGCCGTCAAGAATTTTAACGGAGTTACTGAAAAGGACTTAATTGAACACCAAATTCGTTCTTTGGGACAAAATTGAACACAAAATAAACTCAAGGACCATTTCAAATTTTCCCAACCAAAACTAGGACCAAAAAGAGTTGTTAACCTATATAGAATCATTGTAATATTTAATTTAGAAAAAAAAAATATTCACATTATATTTAAGAAAGATGAAAATGTAAATGATAAGTTTTATGATTGATCGTTAGATGAATTACTAAAATTAAATGATTAAATTGGATTCTTATAACTTAAAATTGTAAAAAATTATCACAAAGAAAAATATAATTTTTTGACAAGATTTATACATATATCTATCATATTACAAGTGTATATATATAAGATGAAATGGATTAGATCTTCTTATTTTCATATTAATTGTTAATAACTAATATTTAATATTTACTAATAATTATCGCCCACTCTCAATTCTCATTATAAATCATTATTTTTTTCTGGTTGTTGGAAGTTTTTTAAGTTCCATTTTGATTATTCAATTAGTTTTTATTTATATTGAACCAGCTATGTGTTATGACTATATTAACCCAATCAATAAACAAAAAAAAACCTGAAACAACCAATTAAGTTAGTTTCAATTTTTAATTTAATTAGTTAACTTAATAAAATCAATATTAATTGATTTTTGAATTAGATTTTTTATTCATATAACCATGAATTTGAAACAGATTAACAAATGGTATTATTTTTTTTATTATTATCTTCCTCAACGCAAAAACTTAATTTATTTTCTTCTACGTACTTTAGTTTTTTTTTATAGTAGTTTTTTTTATAGACAACACTTGTGTTTGCTTACATAAAGCATTCTTTTATAAAATATCTTTTGATTAATAATAATTCATTATATGCAAAATTAATCAAATTTTGTCTTATTAAGATATTGTTCACTTCATTCTTCTCCAATTTAATATTATAATAAAAGGGTATGTGAATTTTATCACTAAAATATTTTACCAATCATCGTTACAAATCCTAACAAAAACATATTAAGAAAATAAAAATTAAGTCCATTTCAATTTTGTGATACTAATATGGTAATATTAGGTTGGTATTCTTCTATATATTATTATTATTTGATCATATCTCCAAAAAGATATAAAATTTTCAATACTTTTTTTTATGTAAAGAACATTGAATATAGAAGACTTGTGATAAGTAATATAATAAATTGCATTATAATAACTACTAATATGATCTAATATTATATTAAAATATTAATATTTAAACCTAATTTAATCTTATAAAATTTATAAGATAAGATTTATAAAGACTTACGATTATTTGTGTATTATTATTACTCATATCTCGAAAAGATATGACATCTAAAAAAAACATAAATGTATTTTTAGTTCTTGATTGCATCATTGAAGTCCTACCAAAACACTTATATTCATATATTTAGTAAAAAAAGTATTGATCCTTTTACATGATAAAAAGAAGATATCATCTTATAAAACTTAATAGCTAACAATAACCTATAACACAAATTTTAGAGAGATAAGATCTCAACTACTAAATTTCACCCAGCACAATATCTCAAGAACAATATAAATGTATAAATCAAACTATATTAAAGGCATTAATCCAAACCTTTTATACAAACCTATGTTATATATTTTGATGTTATTTTCTTCATTATATACTTTTCCTAAATCTCTATACAAGAAAAAAACCGATTCTTTGTATTTGGGGTCTATTATATTATTCTATTGTCACTTATGCTATTAATCTTGACCAAAACTTTCTTATAATTGTTTCCTTCACATACCTACATATTCTCAAGAACTTTTCTCATGAATTCAATGCTTGGATCAAATTTAATGTATTTATGTATTTATTTAATGTTATATAAATATTAAAAGGTTAAGTGATGATATATATAGAATCATTGTGATATTTAATTTAGAAAAAAAAATATTCACATTATATTTCAGAAAGATGAAAATGTAAGTGATAAGTTTTATGATTGATCGTTAGATTAATTAATAAAATTAAATGATTAAATTGGATTCTTATAACTTCAAATTGTAAAAAATTATCACAAAGAAAAATATAAATTTTTAACAAGATTTAGACATATATCTATCATATTACAAGTGTATATATAGGATGAAATGGATTATATCTTCTTAATTTCATATTAATTTTTAATAACTAATATTTAATATTTACTAATAATTATCCCCCACTCTCAATTCTCATTATAAATCATTATTTTTTTCGGGTTGTTGGAAATTTTTTAAGTTCCATTTTGATTATTCAATTAGTTTTTATTTATATTGAACTAGCTATGTTTTATGACTATATATATTAACCCAATCAATAAAATAAAAAAACTTGAAACAACCAATTAAATTAGTTTCAATTTTTAATTTAATTAGTTAACTTAATAAAATCAATATTAATTGATTTTTGAATTAGATTTTGTATTCATATAACCATGAATTTGAACCAGATTAACAAATGGTATTTTTTTTTATTATTATCTTCCTCAATACAAAAACTTAATTTACTTTCTTGTACGTACTTTATTTTTTTTTATGGACAACACTTGCGTTTGCTGACATAAATCATTCTTTTATCAACTATCTTTTAATTAGTAATAATTCATTATATGCAAAATTAATCAAATTTTGTCTTATTAATTAGATATTGTCCACCTCATTCTTGTCCAATTTAATATTATAATAAAAGGGTATGTGAATTTTATCACTAAAGTATTTTACCAATAATTGTTACAAACCCTAACAAAAACATATTAAGAAAATAAAATTTAAGTTCATTTCAATTTTGTGATACATACTTGGTAGAAAGAGCATCGATCCTTTTACATGATAAAAAGAAGATATCAACCTATAAAACTTAATCGCTAGCAATAACTTATAACACAAATTTTAGAGAGATAAGATCTCAACGACTAAATTTCACATAGCACATCATAATATCTCAAGAACAATATATAAATCACACCATATTAAAGACATTAATCCAAACTTTTGATAGAAACCTATGTTATATATTTTGATGTTATTTTCTTCACTATGTACTTTTCCTAAATCTCTATAGAAGAAAAAAATTGGTTCTTTGTATTTGGCGTCCATCATACTATCCTATTGTCACTTCTGCTATTAATCTTGACCAAAACTTTCTTATAGTTGTTTCCCTCACATACCTACATATTCTTATAAAACTTTTCTCATGAATTCAATGCTTCGATCAAATTTAATATCTTCATCATGTTAAATATCATTAGCTTAAGAAATTACAAATGAACACACAACATTAATGTTTGTTTGCTAATCAAAATAACATTTTATAGGTTTGAATTCTATGTTTAAAATAAGACTTCTTAATAAGAATTGGAATTATGAAGATGGTATCTTTTCGCAATAAAAATTAGGGTTAACTATGTTTTTGGTTCCTTAGCTTTCAATAAAAATTAAAATTAGTCTCTATTCAAAACTTTGGACTAAGTTAGTTCATCATCTTTAGAATTGGATAAATTTAGTCATTTCACTAAATTTTGTTAAGTTTATTTGAGGTTTCAATGCGTTTCTCAACTAATATTGAAGAAAAAATATCGAATAGTGTAAACAACTCAAATGCTATCATGAAATAGGTTTGAAACATAAAATAAACTTAACAAAATTTGGTTAAAAGAACTAAATTCACACATTTCTAAAATTAAGAGACTAAATTAAGTCAAAATTTCGAAGAAAGACTAATTATATTTTTTACTGAAAATTAAAGAATCAAAAACATATTTAACACTAAAAATTAATCTAAGTGCTAATTTTGGATAGAAACCACTGATTAATTTTAGTAATTTACTTAATACCAGCATAATCTTTTCTATATTGAAGATAATCTTATGTATTGAAGAAAGAATCCTCACATTATCATAACAAAAAGTTGAAATCAATAAATTTACAAGTAGGTTTAGATAGTTAGAACCATTACTTTTTATAAATCTTACATTATAATTAGATTGTTGGTTCATTTTGGAAAAAATCTAAGTGAATATAGTAAAAAAAACTCTAAAATATTTTTATTCTACGCCATAGCAACAATGATATGATAAGTTCCCTTACGAACAAGAGAGACAAATGTTTCCAAAGTTAGACTCTCCACATCACAATATTGTTCATCTAACTTATTTTAAAAAAATCTCTCAAAAATACAATTGTGACAATTTATTTCAGTTGGCTACTTTATGCTATTATAAGTATTTTTGTATATAATTAATAATGTTATATGTGCCAATAAACATAAAACATTGTTTGACTAATAAGTTTTAATAAATATTTGTTTAGCCGCTGGAATAAAAGAATTTTTAAACGAATATACATTTATATTTGATTATGATTCAGCTTTTTTTTTTCTAACGAACCTGTCTTGACTTTAATTTTTCTGAAAGAAAATTATTTTATATTTCGTCTTTAAATATTTATGGTTATATCAAATAGTCTCTATAATTAATATATATATATATATATATATATATATATATATATATATATATATATATATATATATATATATTTTAAATATCACATATTTTTATCAATAGGATATAAAGTCAGGGTTACAATATGACGATATTGATAAACAATACAAAATGTGTTTTTATTAAAATCCCAAGGGTCAATGTACTTGCCCAATTTTTTTAAATGTTGTAAATTTACATTCAATTTACAAAAATAAGTAAATTTTAAGAAATTTATGTATCTATGTCAATTGTGTTTGGAAACACGATTTCTAAATGAAAAAAAAAAGATAGTGTTTTCTAGTAAAATAATGATTAAATATGCTTTAAAATAGGATTTTTTTTTTCATATCTTTTGGTAAAAGTATTATTAAAACATGACTTTTATTTTATTTTTTTAAAATGTGTGAGAAAAGGTGTAAACATAGTTTATTTTATTTTATAAAAATTGTGTTTCCATGGATAAATTTCTTTCTTTTTTAGTTTTTCTCACAATATTATTTTTCAGTGAGACTCTTGTAGGATCATATTATTAGAAATTTTTAAGTAATTTAAAAATTTTAAGTATTTAGGTCAACTGTCTTAGAAAGTATCATTTCAAATGGAAGAAATTGTGTCTCCAAACACAAATTTGAATAAAATAATTATCATTTATGTTTCAAAATATAATTTCTTATTGTTGTATTTTTTAATTTTTTTGTTGTTGGAATGATATCAAAACGTAATTTTTATTTTATTTTTTAAATGTGGGAAAATGTATAAACAATTATATTTTATTTTATGGATTTTTTTTCTGGTACATGTTTTTTTTGTTTACAATATTATTTTTAATGCAAATACTATATCCTAAAAGAAACTAGGGAATTATTATATAATCTACCATATATATACATACATATATATATATATATATATATATATATATATATATATATATATATATATATATATATATATATATATATATATATATATATATATATATATATATATATATATATATATATATATATATATATATATATATATATATATATATATATAAGACTATTACAGGGAGTTACCATGACAACTGCAAATCTCTTTCTTTCATCTAAAAGTTTTAAGTGACTTTCTCATGAGTTCCAAACTTTAATTATTCACTTATTTGTACTTACAAACCAATTCATCTAAAAAATCTCTACTAATCAAATTGTGCAAGAGTCTAACATTGAAAATAATACAGTGAGCAAAATAAAAAAAAATAAAAAAAAATATATATATATATATATATATATATATATATATATATATATTAAATGAAAACACAATTTTTATGTAATAAAAAATCATGTTTATACATTACACCACAAATTTAAAATAAAATAGAAGTCTTGTTTTGAAATATAAATACAAGACTGAGATTCTATGTAGTAAATTTATCTCATATCGGATGATCAATATGATTTCAGGTATATGTAGTACATTTAGAGTTATGATGAATTATTTTGTTTTTCTATGCATATAACTATAAGTATGATGCACAATTAATTAGGTAAAGTGGTTCACCATCAATACAATAATGATACTAAAACATTCATGTTAGACAAATTTTGAGATTTATAACATATGTGTTTTATATATATATATATAATTTTGTTTTTCTATGCATATAACTATAAGTATGATGCACAATTAACTAGGTAAAGTGGTTCACCATCAATACAATAATGATACTAAAACATTCATGTTAGACAAATTTTGAGATTTATAACATATGTGTTATATATATATATATATATATATATATATATATATATATATATATATATATATATATATATATATCTTTCGGTCATCACCAAAGCTCTCTAAAAAATGGCAATTTAGAATGTGAAAAAAATATAATAATATTCAAAAATTCAAATAATTGAATGACAAATACAAAAATAAATCAATACTTGAGATGCTTGTACAACAAAGACATGTGTTTTTGTAGAGAGTTGGAGAAGTGAAGGACATGAGTTTATACAAAGCATAAAGATAGTGATTTTCAGGTAAAGATATTCAAGAAGAAATAAAATTACATGTTATATTAAAATATATACAATGTGCTAGTAAATATATCAAATGTATTTCTCATAAAAAAAACTTCATAAATGAAAGATTAAAAAATTAACCTCTTATATTATTTTTATCACAATAAATTCTTTGAATATTTTCTATTCAATCATAAAATCTCAATCTCAATCAAATCAAAGAAGTGCCAAATAATTTTAGAAATATAATTTTCATCTTAATTATTTAATATTTCATTAACCAACTAAGATAGATCTTCAAACAAAATAAAAAAGGTAATTGTTAATCCCATAAGAGAAATCTATAAAAGAGATTACAATTCCTAACTCTCACTTTTCGTGTCTTGTTATGTTTGGTTGAACCATGAACTAAAATACAATGAAATAACAATTCCTAATTCTCACAAATGAAAGATTAAAAAATTCACCTGTTATATTAATTTTATCACAATATACACTTTGAATATTTTATATTCGCTCATGAAATCTTGATCTCAAATGAATCAAGGAAGTACCAAATAATTTAGACATATAATTTTCATCTTAATTATTTGATACTTCATTGACTCACTAAGATAGATCTTCAGACATAATAAAAAAAGAAAAATTGTTAAACCTATAAGAAAAATCTATAAAAGAGACTCAATTCCTAACTCTCACTTTGAATATTTTATATCCACTCATGAAATCTCAATCTCAATCAAATCAAGGAAGTACCAAGTAATTTTAGAAATATAATTTTCATCTTAATTACTTGATACTTCTTTGGCGGACTAAGATAGATCTTCAGACATAATAAAAAAAGAAAAATTGTTAAACCTATAACAGAAATCTATAAAAGAGACTCAATTCCTAACTCTCACATTGAATATTTTATATTCACTCATGAAATCTCAATCTCAATCAAATCAAGGAAGTACCAAGTAATTTTAGAAATATAATTTTCATCTTAATTACTTGATACTTCATTGACTGACTAAGATAGATCTTCAGACATAATAAAAAAAGAAAAATTATTAAACCTATAAGAGAAATCTACAAAGAGACTCAATTCTTAACTCTCACTTTGAGTGTCTTATTATGTTTTGTTGAACCATGAAGTGACATATATATAGATTGAAGGTGAAGATCAATTCATCATTAAACCTCCACTATATTAACCTTTTTCAAGTAATTTTTTACATAGGATAAAAAGTAGTTTAATTTATCATATAATTTATATAAAATTTCTTTTAAATCTTTATTGTTTTATATAATTAATTTTGTATTGAATATATTTATTTATTGACCAATTTCTAAATAAATTTTATATTTAGTGTCATTAATTATAAATTATTTATATTTACTCACACATGTATACATTGTAAATTAATTTTAAATTGTTTAACACTATTTTACATATTGTAAATCCTTGTTTTGGAGAACTAACTAAAATATGCAATGAAAAAAAATTCTATAACATTATTAAAAAAAGTTAACTTTTTTTTATGTGCGAGACAAATCAAGAAAAATGACATGTAAATATTGTTCAAGTTAACTCTTTGGGACTCCATTCCAACAAATAAGCATTACAAACTTATTTAATTAATAATTCCTCAATTTTTATGTAATAATAATTATATAATATATTTAATACATATATAATTGAAAAGATAGGTTATTTTAAAAATGTAAAATATACATATAAAAAGGATTTTTGTTGTTGTTAAATTTACATTAAAAAAAAGAGAGAGTATTATTTAATATTTATATAAATAATACAATAAATAAATTCATAAATTAAATACTTTTATATTACAATTAAACTTATTATTCTTAAATATATTTATAATAAGAAAGTATTTAATGTAATTATGAAATTTTTTTTAAAAACTAAATTTATGCATTTATTAGTATCATGTATATATTTATAATATGAAGACTATAGTGAAAATATTTATAGAAACCTTTATGTATTCATTTTCTTATAATGTTTACATTTATAAATTCAGTGCATAAGATGTATTATATTTAATAAATATAATAAAGTGCACTATATAATGTTTATATAATTATTAGTAAAAAAGAAATATATGTTCATTAACTATTTATATTAAATATGTAATTATAATATATGAAAGTATTTAATTATGTATTTATAACTTTTACAGGTTAATATACACCTTTATTAGAAGTTTGTGTGTATTTACTCTTTGATGACTATATTTATTAAAATTATGTATTTATCCGGGTTTTAAATGATAAATTTAATTTACATATAAAAGCATTTATTATTTATTTAATGTTATATAAATATTAAATGGTTAAGTGATGATATATAGAATTATTGTGATATTTAATTTAGAAAAAAAAATATTCACATTATATTTTAGAAAGATGAAAATGTAAGTGATAAGTTTTGTGATTGGTCGTTAGATTAATTAATAAAATTAAATGATTAAATTGGATTCTCATAACTTAAAATTGTAAAAAAGTTATCAGAAAGAGAAATATAATTTTTTGACAAGATTTATACATATATCTATCATATTACAAGTACGATGAAATGGATTATATCTTCTTAATTTCATATTAATTTTTAATAACTAATATTTAATATTTACTAATAATTATCCCCCACTCTCAATTCTCATTATAAATCATTATTTTTTCGGGTTGTTGGAAATTTTTTAAGTTCCATTTTGATTATTCAATTTGTTTTTATTTATATTGAACTAGCTATATTTTATGGCTATATTAACCCAATCAATAAAAAAACTTGAAACAACCAATGAAGTTAGTTTCAATTTTTAATTTAATTAGTTAACTTAATAAAATAGATATTAATTGATTTTTGAATTAGATTTTTTATTCATATAACCATGAATTTGAACCAAATTAACAAATGGTATGATTTTTCTTTTTATTATTATTATCATTCCTCAACACAAAAACTTAATTTACTTTAAGCATTCTTTTATCAAATATCTTTTAATTAGTAATAATTCCTAATGTGCAAAATTAATCAAATTTTGTCTTATTAAAATATTGTCCACTTCATTCTTCTCCAATTTAATATTATAATAAAAGGGTCTGTGAATTTTATCACTAAAGTATTTTACCAATCATAGTTACAAACCTTAACAAAAACATATTAAGAAAATAAAATTTAAGTTCATTTCAATTTTGTGATACTAATATGGTAAGATTAGGTTGGTATTCATCTATATATTATCTATATTTATTATTTGACCATATCTTCAAAAAAGATGTGAAATTTTTAATACATTTTTTTATATCAAAAAAAATTTAACATAGAAGATTTTATGATAAGTAATGTAATAAATTGCGTTACAATAAATACTAATATGATCTAATATAATATTAAAATATTAATATTTAAATCTAATTCAATCTTATAAAATTTATAAAATAAGATTTACGATTATTTGTGTATTATTATTACTCATATCACAAAAAGATATGACATATCTAAAAAAACATAAATCTATTCTTAGCTATCATTGGAGACCTACCAAAATACTTATATTCAAATACTTGGTACAAAGATTATCGATCCTTTTACATGATAAAAAGAAGATATCAACCAATAAAACTTAATAGCTAACAATAAACTATAACACAAAATTTAGAGGGTTTAATTATTCAAGAGGTTCTTATTTTAGGCGAGAATCTCAATTTGGTCCTTTTCTTTCTTGGCGTCTCAATTGGGTCATATTTTTCTGAAAATTGCAGCAATTTAGCCCTGTCGTTAAATCGAGCTCAACGACGTTAGTATGTGGTTGACGTGACATGCTTGAATTTTATCACCCCTGCCACGTCAGCATCTCCTTCAACCCTTCTCCAGAAACCCTAATTCGTGAAGGAGGAGGCTTTCAAGAATGTGGTGACGCGAAATGTTTCCTTCTGTTTTGGGTTTCTGGAATTTGGTAATTGCAGGTCCGCATTGATGATGAACGAAGCTTGGATGGCAGCGGCAAGCAAGCTTGCGAGGTGACGACAACCTGACTGGTATGGTGCGAGGTTGATGGTGACGCGAAGGGTTTCGCGAAAGGAGGATGAGCTCCTCGTTGTTGATGGCGGGATGGCGTGTGGGTGGCGCTTGCGATATTTCCTGAATTGCAATTATTCTCTGGTTTCGATTTTGATTTTCGCTGCGATTTTGATTGGTTGCAAAGCTTGTGAAGATGATGATAATTGAGGACAAGTCACGGCGGCTTGCAATTCGAGTGCGGCAGCGCTGTAGTGGCGAGGGTGATGGATGGTGGGGCTGCCATGGTTGCCAGATGAAGAAGCTTGCGTTTGATGAAGGACGAGAGTGACAGAGGGCTTGCGACGGCCATGGAGGTTCACGGTGAACGTTGAGGGGACGGTTGTCGGCGAGAATGGCGGTGGCGGCGCATGGTAGCTAGGGTTTGGGAATTAGGGTTTTTGTTTGGAGAAGGGTGTAAGGAGATGCTGACGTGGCAGGGGTGATAAAAGTCCAACGTGCCACGTCAACCACAGACTAACGTCGTTGGGCTCAATTTAACGGCAGATGCCGAATTTTTGCAATTTTTACAAAAATAAGACCCAATTGAGACGCCGAGAAAGAAAATGACCAAATTGAGATTCTCTCCAAAAATGGAGCCTTTCTGAATGATTAAACCAATTTTAGAGAGATAAGATCTCAACTACTAAATTTCACGTAGCACTGCATAATATCTCAAAAACAATATATAAATCAAACCATATTAAAGGCATTAATCCAAACCTTTTATACAAACATATGTTATACATTTTGATGTTATTTTCTTCACTATATACTTTTCCTAAATCTCTATACAAGAAAAAATTTGGTTCTTTGTATTTGAGTCCATCATACTATCCTATTGTCGCTTGTGCTATTAATCTTGACCAAAATTTTCTTATAATTGTATCCTTCACATACCTACATATTCTCAAGAACTTTTCTCATGAATTCAATGCTTCGATCAAATTTAATATCTTCATGTTGAATATAATTAGCTCCATTAGAAATTACAAATGAACACACAACATTAATGTTTGTTTCCTAATCAAAATAACATTTTATAGGTTTAAATTCTATGTTTAAAAGAAGACTTCTTAATAAGAATTGGAATTATGAAGATGGTATCTTTTCGCAATAAAAGTTAGGGTTAATTATGTTTTTGATTCCTTAACTTTGAGTAAAAAATAAAATTAATCTCTATTCAAAACTTTGGACTAAGTTAGTTCCTCATCTTTAGAATTAGGTAAATTTAGTCATTTAACTAAATTTTGTTAAGTTTATTTGAGGTTTTAAATGTGTTTCTCAACTAATATTGAAGAAAAAAAATGTCAAATAGTGTAAACAACTAAAATGCTGTCATGAAATACGTTTGAATCATCAAATAAACTTGACAAAATTTGGTTAAAAGAACTAAATTCACACATTTTGAAAAAGTTAAAAGAACTAAATTCACACATTTTTAAAATTGAGAGACTGAATTAAGTCAAAGTTTCGAAGAAAGATTAATTATAATTTTTACTGAAAATTAAAGAATCAAAAACATATTTAACACTAAAAATTAATCAAGTGCTAATTTTGAATAGAAACCACTTAATTTTAGTAATTTACTTAACACCAACATAATCTTATCTATATTAAAGATAATCTTATGTATTGAAGAAAGAATACTCACATTATCATAACAAAAAGTTGAAATCAATAAATTTACAAGTAGGTTTAGATAGTTAGAATCATTCCTTTTTATAAATCTTATATTACAATTAGATTGTTGGTTATTTTTGAAAAAATCTAAGTGAATATAGTAAAAAAACTCTAAAATATTTTTATTCTACGCAATAGCAACAATGATATGATAAGTTCCCTTCGAAACAAGAAAGACAAATGTTTCCAAAGTTAGACTCTCCACATGCATTACCTATTATAAATTTTTCTATTCTTGAATGTATGCTAACTCAATTCAAGTTGTTATAACTTTATAAAGATATAAATGCTCGCATTAGCTTAGTATTAGAAAATTGAATTTAAGTGTTGCTTATTCTTTTAAATTGACTCATGATAAAATTTATATTCATTTTGCATATTATAATTTGTTATTTATAATCAATTTAAAATATCTAACAGATAGAAGCTATGGTTCAAGATAACCCAACAAACCAAAACTTGGACCACCTCTTCTTAACATATCAATGTTAACAAATAAGTTATATCAAATTATCTTTTATCGTATTGATTTATTTAAAATAATCATTTAATACATCAAGAAGAATTCAATGTGTCTTTATATGGAGGAGAGGGGTAGGGATGAGAGAAAAAAACCATTAAAAGCAGAGAATCAATAAATTATTTCTTAAAAAAAATTAAAAGCAATCCAAATTGTTGATATTATAAAGTAGTTTTTGGGTGTCAATATATCAATACTCATTACTAAACGGGTTAAAAGAATAAAATACTGCATGCAATTTATAAATCTAATATATTTTTATTTCACAATTGTTCATCTAACTTATTTTAAAAAAATCTCTCAAAAAATACAATTGTGACACTTTATTTCAGTTGGCTACTTTACGCAGATGCTATTATAAGTATTTTGTATATAATTAAAAATGTTATATATAATGTGCCAATAAACATAAAACATTGTTTTACTAATAATAAATATTTGTTTAGCCGTTGGAATAAAATATTTTATCTATATCGTCACATTGTTTGGAAAAAATTTTAAATGACTATACATTCATATTTGATTATCATTCAGCTTATTTTTTTATTTTTATTTCTAACGAACTTGTCTTGATTTTAATTTCTCTAAAAGAAAATTATTTTATATTTCGTCTTTACTATGGTTATATCAAACAGTCTCTATAAAATATATATATATATATATATATATATATATATATATATATATATATTATTTTTTAAAAATATCACATATTTTTATAAAACGGCATATAAAGTCAGCATTACAATGTGACGATATAGATAAAATACAAAATGTGTTTTATTAAAGTCCCAAGGATCAATGTACTTGCCCAATTTCTTTAATTGAGAACATTGCGTAGTGTTTATATTGAAAGGAATGTACATTTAATTATGTTAAGAGTGAAGTTTTTTTTTTTTAAAATGTTGTAATTTAATTATGTGTTTGGAAGCAAGATTTCTAAATGAAAAAAATTGTGTTTTCTAGTTAAATAATGATAAATTATGCTTTAAAATATATATGATATTTTTTTTCATATTTTTTTGGTAACTGTAATATAAAAACATGACTTTTATTTTATTTTTTTAAATGTGTGAGAAAAGGTATAAACATAGTTTATTTTTTTTTTTACGGAAATTGTGTTTCCATGCACAATTTTCTTTCTTTTTTTATTAGTTTTTCTCATATTATTTTTAAGTGAGATCTTGTAGGATCATATAGTAGAAATATTTTGGTTGAATTGGGTTCTAAGGACAACATGCAAGAATTAAACAATTAAATCACATAAACTCTTAGATTTAAGAAAGAAAATTGAAACTTGTTATTGTTATGTTAACTCACAATAATAAGTCTCCAAACTTCATGATACGAACACTTACACTTTTATGATTTCTTTTAGGATATGATACGGACACATCTAAAATAGATAAATTTCAAATTCTATAGCTGCTCTTTCTTCATGTAAATGTTTTGTGTCATTATTAATTAAAAAACATAAGAAAAAAAAATGAAAAGATAAGGAAGATGTGCATCAAAAACAGGCTTTCATACAGTTTCATTAAAACCGTTTCAATTCATGGAATGGAAGTTAATAGACAATTTATTTCTTTTTTGTTAAATTTTTTTCTTCTTTTAAAAATTCATAACAACACAAATCATGTATTTATAAGATCAATAATTGATATATGAATGATACTTATCTCAAGTATATAATATCAGAATAGTTAATGATAATATAATTAATGAGTTATCATAAATAAGAATTACAATACCAAATTGTCAAGATTAATTATGATATATAGATATACACTAATAAACATGGGTTTATATAGATTATTTCAAAATGAAGAAACTTAATAAAATTTCTTGAATTGTACTCTTTAATATGTCTATCGAGTCGATAGAAACAAAACTACATATATAACATTGGTTTATGTTGAAACAATGAAGTGAAAGACTTTTTAGTGAGAGTTATCATAATTATGACAAATGTCAAATTTCTTTCTTTTATATATATATATATATATATATATATATATATATATATATATATATATATATATATATATATATATATATATATATATATGTGAGTTTATAAATCTTTCATGTGTGTGAGTTCTATGCTTTTAATTATTCAATTTCTTTATTCTTAGAACCTAATTCAACCAAACAATTTCTTCTAATCAAATCAAGCGAAAGTCTAACATTGAAAATAATATTGTGAGTAAAACTAAAAAAAGTTGTGTAAGAAAACATGATTTTCACATAAAAGGTAATCATATACACTTAATTAGAAAAAATAGTCCATTATCAATACATTAAGAATACATGAGACATTGGGAAGTGAAAGACAACTTTTAGAGGAAGTATAAAGATGACAATTTCCATGTAGAGATGTTGAAGAAGAAGAAGAAATAAAATGATATGTTATATTAAAATATATAACATGTACTAGTAAATATTCCTGGTGTAGAAAAAACTCAAAGTTGAAGGATTTAAAAAGTTCACCTATTATAATAAAATTTATCACAAGAAACTCTTTGAATACTTTCTATTTACTTATGAAATCTCAATCTCAATCAAATCAAGGAAGTACCAAATAACTTTAGAAAAATGAAATTCTATCGTAATTATTTGATACTTCATTGAATGATTAAGATAGATTTTCAGACATAATTAAGAAAAGATAGAATTCTCAAACATAATAGACAAGACTGTGAAAGTGGTTGTAATTCCTATCTCTCACTTTGAGTGTCTTATTATGTTTTGTGAACCACAAACACTTATATATATAGATTGAAAGTATAGATCAATCCACTTATCATTATAACATGTTTTTCACATAAGCCTGTTCTACATAAACCTATCCCATATAAACCTTTGCTTAGTTATTATTTTTATTTTTTTTGCACAATATGCTTTATTTACTTCCTTACAATAAATAATAAATGATTTAAAAAATCATTAACTATTTATCATTATTTTACTTATTGTAAATCTTTATTTTTAATTAGAAATTTTAATTAGAAAATTTGATATAACATTATTAAAAAAATATAATTCAAGTTTAACTGCATTTATATGAGACAAATAAAAGAAAATGACGTATAAATTTTATACGAGTCAACTCTTGGCATGTTCATCACTTCCAATAGCTAATTGTTATTAACTTATCTAACTAATAATTCCTGAATATTTAAGTAATATAATTATTACATATTATTTTTAATACGTATATGATATTATCTGCGTTATTTTATAATATTTTTTAAGGTATTTATTCTAAGAAATATTTTTAATATGAATTTTTAAGTGAGTTACTTGTTGAATATCTTTCAACTATTTATTTATTTTAATGTATATTCATATGTTATTACATTTTATATTTGTCATCATCAATATTTTTTTCTATATTAGTTAAATGAATAATATAATTGAAAAAAGATGTTCTTTTAAAATGTAAAAAATACATATAAAAAGAAAAAAACGTTCGTTAAACAATTTAAATTAAAAAAAACAGAGAAAGTATTATTTAATGTTTATATAAATAATACAATAGATATATGCATAAATTGAATACTTTTTTATATTAAGATTAAAATTATCATTCTAAAAAATATTTATAATAAGAAAGTATTTAATGTATTTATTTATGTTTTTAAAATTTATTTATTTATTAGTATCATGTATGTATTTATAATATGAAGATATTTACTGAATATATTTATTGAAACGTGAACGTATCCGTTTTTTTATAAAGTCTTAATTAATAAATTCAGTGCGTAATATATTAATTATGTATTATATTTAATAAATATAATAAATGATACTATTTAATGTTTATATAAATACAAATACAATTAATACATTCATTAATATTTGCATTAATATGTATTTATAATATGAAAGTATTTAATTATGTATTTATGTATATCGTTTACATAATAACGTGTGCGTTATTTATTAGATTTTTGTGTGTTTTTATTCTTTGATGAACATATATATTAATCATGTATTTATGTGGGTTTTAAGAATGATAAATTTAATTTATACAATTTAATTAAAATTGAGATTATGTTTAGGATTATCAACTACTTTATCAATAGGAAATTGTGGAATGGTAATATGATAATAAATTTTACTATTACAAAAGTATATATTTTATATATATATATATATATATATATATATATATATATATATATATATAATTTATTTATTTATTTATTTTAATTGAAATTCATTCAACCAAGAAGGTAAAAGGTGTAACATAAAACACTTTTATCTCTCTAGAACACTATTTACCTAGAGTTCTATGTCTTTTTTCTAGATTTTCTCTTATTTGAGCTGTCGGTTTGACAATCAGGAAGTGTCTAGACGATCCTGGCGTCAAGGGCAACAATCTTGACCGATCAATTTCTTGTTCTGAGTCGGTAAGTTGTTTCTCCTCTTTTCTCGTACGTCTTTAACTGTAATCATGCAAAGAGTTTCTGGTTGCATGTGTTTGGTTGTTGTCTTCTTCAATTTCTAACTCAAATTAGGTTCTAAGGTTGTTTTCTGTTAACTCATTGGCAAGCGTACCAAATCGCTACAAGTAGTAAACCGGTAAGACCAGATATCGTTTCCCAAGAGACTCGGTCACTACTCTACTAACGTATAATTACTAACTAATTTAAGCTAAAGAATAATTCCATTTTAGTGTGAAATTGTGTAATAAAAGTAAAAGTAATGCATATGTAAAGATTTGAACTCTTAGGGCCAAAACACTTGAAAATGAAATGATTGATGCAAATATGGAATGGATATGTTGGAGAATGACTTCAACTAATACACCCTTATGCAAATGCACTAACATACTCTTCTTCATTAACTTGCTATTGTCAACTAGCTAAGTTACTTAAGCCCAATCCCTTGGTGACAAAGCCTAGGTTCACTTGTTAAATCCCAATACCTTGGCAACCTAACAAGTTCACCCGCATTAAGAAAAGAAGTTTAAGACAACCAAAGGTCCTAGCTCTATCCCTAGACACTATTTCCTTTAGGTGTTTAGTTCATTTCAAGATTCACAAAACATTTCCCAATATTAAGCAAACCCTAACATCATGCCATGGTTGATCAAGTCATAACAAGCTTTAAGCAAAGAAATAAACAATAGCAAGTAAAGAAAGAAGCATATTATCATTTAAAACAAGTGCATTTACAAATGGGTTGTATAGTTTACATCATTCCCCAACAAAAAGAACTTAGCTCTCCATAGTCATGGAGAGCTTGAGCTTACAATGGAAGAAAATGGAGTGGAAGGAGACCCAAGGAGGAAGAATGGAGAGTTCCCACAGCTCAAAACCAGCTCCAAGAGGTTCAAAAATGGTGTTTCTGAGTCTCAGCCGCTAAGAGTTGTAACCCTCGAAAACTGTGTGCCTTTTATAGGTCTAGGTTGTCAACTCAGCAAAAATTCACGCCCAACGCCCTTTTCTGGGACACCCGGGCGCCAAAATTATGAAGAAAGTGTGAGATGAAGGGCGTCCAGCGCCCTCTGGGGGCGCCCAGGCGTGAAGAATTGCCAAAAAGTGCGAGCTGAAGGACGTTGAGCGCCCTTCAGGGGCGCCTGGGCGTGGGCGAATGTGCAAAAGTGCGAGTTGAAGGGCGCTGGACGCCCTTTAGGGGCGCCTGGGCGCCACTTCTGCAAGAAAACACCTTCAAAACTTCATCTTCAAGCTCTTCCCTGGTTCTCTCCACTCTAGATAACTTGAATGTCCTTCCAAAGTTCACAAAGTTCCTACAAAATTTGAGGAATTAGTGATGAAAACTAAAGTGTAACCTAAATTGAGTTTATTCACAAGGTTAGATTAAAGAGAGGATTAAGCGTGTTTCAAGCTTTAAGAGTGTTGATTTGGTAGGAAAATTGCACCATAGATAATGGTAAGAATTACCGTTATCATTTTCCTATCACCAATTGATGAGTTGTAGGTTTCTGTTGAGTTTCCTTGTGGTGCAAGCTTCAGTTGGGGTTCTGTAATCGGTGTAGAACTTGAGCTTAGGTTGGGGTCTAGAACCACTGTCATTTTATTTGAATAGAGAATAGGTGTGCTCTACGAGTGTTTGAGGAGTTCGAGCCACTGTTTAAGGCTTTCGCATTGCGATTTGGGGCGCTATGTGAGGGGTTAGGGTCTGATACTGTGTAGCAAAATTTTCAGTTTAGCTGAGTGCACAGACTTGGCGCGCTGAGCGAGAGGTGAGTGAGCAGAACCCATTATTTTCGTTTTCGCACAACGAGTTTAGTGCGTTGAGCGACTAGTCCAGAACCTGTTTTTATTCTTTTTATCCCTGTTTTATGATAACCTTGAGCTATGTTTTGATTATTAGAATGGTGTAGAAGTATCTATGATATTGTATGATCAGTGGGGTTATATGTTTGAATTCAATGTGATAGTATATGGTTATAAGTATGGTTGATGGACGTAATTACATGATCCTCACGGAGAGGTTACATGGTGGTGCCCTGTGTAAGTTTAGAATGATTGCAGGAAGCTCAGTCTTGGGGGTTATCCTGAAACTCCAATGATCTTTCATTCTCAAGTAGAGAGGATAAAATCATGTCGTGAGGAGTAACAAGAGATCTTAGTCTTGGGGGCTTCCAGTATGCCTCAAGGCCCGGAACAGACTAACTTCATGAGTATGGTAGGGTGAAACCCATTAGCAATGACTTTGCAAAGCAGTAGAGACCACCACGCGTGCATGACCTGCCATAGCTCGGCAATCATTCTATGTCTGGACAGTCAAAGTTAGTGTAGTGTCTCGCATCAAGTATTTCACATTAGAAATGACTATGTATAATTATATGAAATATATTCGATAAATATTATCATTTTCTTTTATTTAAACTAGCTTATCCTTGCTTTTCTGTTGTATGTTTTTGTATGTTTTCTCTTTTACGATGATACCTGATTAGTGTGAGCTTAGGGAGACATTTGTTTCAGTTACTTCAGCTTTAGGTGATCGAAGGGATTCAGTATAGAAGTCGGACAAATCTACAGGTGTAGATATTGTCTTTCGTAGGTTTGTTTCTTATAGTAGTTAATCTATCATATACGTAATATTCATTTTAGTAGTATTTTACAATTAAAAATGAGATATTACACAACCCACATAATAAGGTGATTTTTTAATTGTATTAACTCTTAATTAGGTTTAAGTGTTATTTGAATTAAATTGGTGAAGAAATAGTGCAACGAGTAATTTAGAAAAAAATTACGATTTACACGATTTTATAATCTTGTTTGACATAGATACACAAATTTCTTCAGAGCTATTTTTGCACTCCATATTCTCATCTTGCACTCCTTAATAACCTTCTCAAAATCCGTAAGCACACTTCATAGGAATCCTTAACTAAGACTGTTGAAAATTTAAAACGAAAACCCTACACTCCCAAAAATAATCCTCTCATGCCTTCGAAAAGAAACCCTCTTCAACATCCGAAAACCCCGGCCTTACTAGTACATAAAAAATAATACTTACAAAATTAACTAATACATCATAAATAACAAAAAAATATTAAAAACGAAATAAAAAAAATATAAAACACATATTAAAAAATTAATAACACATAAATATTATAATTTAAATAATGTATATAAAACATTAATATATTATAAAATAAATACAAAACACTTAAAAAGATTTATTGTAAAAAAAATATATAAGTTAAAAAGTAAAATAGTATATATAAAGAACATAACAAGTATCAAACAAATAAAAAAAATATAAAAACACATCACCAAATGTTACAAAACATAACAAATATTAAAATAATAAAAAAACATATGAAAACACATAACTATATGTTGAAGTGCGTCTTTCCTTAATCGAACTTCGAAATTTGATTATGACTTTACTGACGTTTGAATGTCAGTTAAGACCTGTTACGATGACTCTTAATTAGCGTTCGAATGCTCATGAGGCCATAACCAAACTTTGAAGTTCGATTAACGATTTTTAATTTAAAACTTACCTCCAATGAAGTCTTCTGAGTTGCAATGCACAATACCACACACTGCAGACAACACCATCACGACCGGACCATCGGGACCATCACGATCACAACCATCAACCACCATAAACAATACAACCATAAACAAAAAAAAAACATAGAAAAACATTGCAATATGTTTCTAAAATGTGAAGGGTGCATGTATACATATTTGAATTGATTCAATTGGTCGATGAAAAAAGAAACAATCATTAATACCATCACTAACTTTCATTTATACTAAAAAACGATGTAAGCTGAAAGATATTAAAGTAATTATAAGAGTGAAGGATTACTATAAGGAGAATAAGGAGGTGTAGGGAGAAGAGCTCAAACAAATATGACCTAGCATAATATTAAATATATTTCAAATTAAGTGTTTTGGGAAGCGGAAGTCATTCTAGCAATGAAAAAGAGTAAGAGTGTTAGTTTCTTGAAGAAAGGAAGTGCAAAAAATAGCGGAGAGCAACATGGTGTAAATAGTGGGTGTGTAAAAAGAGAAAAACAAGGCTCAAAATATTATAAAGGGAACTTGAGAAACCCAATTTCTCAAGTGAATGAAAAGTTGAAAAAAACCAGAATCACTAATTCACAATCACCTTTTAATTTAAAAAAAAAATAGAATTAATAATACAACAAATTAAAAAATAACATGCTATAAACTTCTCAAATATTTCAAATAGTAGGAAAAAAATTAAAATTAATAAATTGTTAAATGGTTCTTGAATTTTATTAATTTCACGCGTAGAAGAAATTCCTTGGATTTGGTACCGTTAACCATCAAGGTTGTGGATTTTGCTTGAATTGGCAACGTAGGAGGAACCTCTTTGGAACAGTGACAAAACCATGAATGCGATCTTTCTCAGAAGCCTGTCCTTCCACGCGCGCCGTCTTCGTCTTTCTCCCACTGCTTCCCTATTCCCTCTTACCACTCCCACCTCCTTCTCTTCTCGCTCCAATGCTTCTGACAAACCCCACTCCCTCGTTGAAGACATTAGCAACGAAGGTAACACCCATCTTTGCACTTTCACACTTCTCTTTCTCAATTTCTGCTATTTTTTTCTTCTTAATTACTTGGGTGCCTTTGACGTGTTTGATGTAATGCTTCTGTGAACTCTCATGCTAATCAATCTTATTCTTTATTATTAGATGTTAACTTATTTGTGTTGCGAATTTATAATACGAATTCATAAAAAAATCATCTATTAGATATGATTAAATAGCTCATGTTTTGTTTGAAGACAAAAAAGAAAGCACGGATGACAGTAAATTTTCTTATATTTGATTGGAGGGAAAGTAGAAGGAGAAAAAGAAAGTAAAATTCGAATTGACTTCTAGAAATAAAATGAAAAAATCTCCTTTCACTTTCTTTTTAGTTCAAATTCTTATTTTCTTCCATCTTCCTACTATCGAACTAAAAGGGTTATGGGAAAGTAATTTATATAAAAGTTAACAAATTTTCTCATAATATGACAAATTTTAATTATTTAGCAATGTAAATGTTTATATATAATTTTTCTTATTATTATGTGAAATTCATGGGAATTTTTTCACTAAATTTCTGAGGACGATATAAGTTTATTTATACAAGTGTGTTAAAATAATTTGTTAGATACCATGGTGGTAACATTTGGTGTTATGAAATAAGGTTTAATGGAAATGCCAACTGATTGAAAGAGCTAGTTTGGTTTTTAGTCATTGCTGAAAAGAATTTTATTTTTTGTATTTGGGTTAAAGAGTTGAAGAGGCGTGTCGCAAAGCTTGAAGAGGGTGATGCTGAGGCGATTCCTTCTGTGTTTGAAGCTATACTGCAGAGGTCTTTAGCGGGGAAGCCTATAGAAGCTGACGAGGAGTTGATGAAGGAAATTCTAGGGAAACGGACATTGTCGGAAGATGAAGAGGAAGAGTTTGATTCTGATTGGGAGGAGGAAACAGATGACCCTGAAAATGAAGATGAAGGAGATATTGATCTTGGTTTTAAAGGAAGGAGAGAAATTGATGAAGGAAAGAATAAGAGATGATACAAGTCTGCAACTGCGCACCGGCAGTCAAGATTTCAAATCAACCTTAAATTGCTTGTTTGTGTTGCATAACAGACATCCGGAGATGCCTTTGGGCTGCTGCTGTTAAGCTATTTGGTGCTTGCTTTTAATTCTTTGAATGTAGTAGTTTTTACTTTAATTCTTTGAAAGTAGTTGTTTTTACCTTATGCTAATCTTTTGTCATGATTAGAAATTTTAGAATTTTGTATTCAATCTGAACTGAGAAATAAAATTAAATCATACATTAACACAGGAGAATACTTACTAGGTACTGTAAATGTTGATCTCTAACCATATTTAGTGTTTCACTTCGGTAATATGCAATGCACGTAATGTAATGTAAATTTGTCAAGTAAAACTCTAATCGAAATTTGATTGGAAAACAACACCTACTATGTTTATGTTCCTACAATATATGCTTCTTTACGCGTGTCCCCTTATTCCATACCCTTTTGTGTTGGATATTATTTCTTTCTGTTAAATAGCAATATTGTTTTCAGATTATGGTTAGTCATTTTCAGCCAACAAATGCCATTGCGTTGTATATAATTCAATTCCATCACCAGATATTTAAATGGGAAACTAAAATGTTCAGTAAACATGCGGTGAAGATTCTATTGACAAGATGGCAAACATTCTTTAGAAGAGTTTAGTGTCTATAACGCATCAATTTTGTCTTCAGAAGTTTCAAATCTAAAAATAATAAACTCAAAGCAACCAGAGCTTTCCTTGTATGTCCCCTGCAACTGTCCCAAAGCACTTTGTTGAAATGAATGAAAATTCCATCACAGTCCACAGAGCGGCTAACAACATAAAAGTGCCTACATCGTGGATTGATGGTTGACCAGAAATTCTATCACATGCCACCGCAATTGATTGCTGCACTATTGTTTAACAAGGCAATGTGCAGATTTTGCCATGTAAGCACATGCTTATGCTCATAATTCAACGTATTGATATCTTCATCTCACTACTTAATCTATTTAAGATCATTACTAGTTCTTTCATGGGAAGTTCAGATGATCCTCCAGCTGAAAATTCTTGAACTTCTCCATTGATTTCAATCATGCTACAACCCGGGATTTTCTTTTCTATGTCTCTTTCTTTCATAAAATTCCTAATTCTTTTAGCAGCACCAAATCTGCCAGCTTTGGCATATATATCACACAAGTTAACATAGAAAGCATGATTATGGGGTTCCAAGTCTATCAAATGAAGAGCTACCTTTTCTCCTAATTCTACATTCCCATGCATCTGACAACCTCCAAGTAATGCACCCCAGACATAAACATCCGGCGTCATTGGCATGCTTCTTATGAGAATCTCAGACTCTTCAAACAGCCTGGCTCGACTAAGAATATCAACCATGCAAGCATAGTGATAAAGTTGTGGTTCAATTGAGTAAACATGTTTCATTGCCTCAAAGCACCAGCGACCTTGTTCTACCAAACCAGAATGAGCACAAGCTGACAATAATCCAACAAATGTCACATGGTTTGGCTTTGCTCCAGCTCTTTCCATCTCTAAAAAGCAATCAAAAGCCTTCCAACCTAATCCATGCATAGCAAACACCGAAATCATCACTGTCCATGCTGAAGTATCCTTCTCAGGCATCTCTTTGAAGATTTCAAACGCTTTCTGCACATCCCCACACTTGCCAAACATATTGACAAGTGCTGTTCCAATTACCACATCATACTCTATGCCGTTTCTTTTCAGATAACCATGCACCCATTTCCCATGATCTATGGCACCAAGTTGAGAACAAGCTGAAAGGACACTGGCTATTGTAATCTTATCAGGTTTAACCGTATCATCACCCAAAAGCTGCATTTCACGGAAAAGCTCAAGTGACTCCTTTGCCCTCCCTCCCTGAGCCAATCCTGTAATAATGGAATTCCAAGTTATGATATTTCTCCCCTTCATCTTCCTAAATAAGTCCATTGCCATGTCAAGTTCTCCATTTCTCAAACACCCAATAACCATTGAGTTCCAAGAGACAACATCTGTAAACAACATTTCATCAAACATGTTGCTGGCATTGTTCAACATCCCACAAGCCATGTACAAGCTGATCAAAGAATTGCCAACAAAAACATCCTTCAAAAATCCAAACTTTATCACTTGGGCATGAATAACTTGGCCAGTAGCACCATCCTGCCACCTAGTGCAACCCTTTAAAAGGAATGGGAACGTGAGACAATTGGGCACAATCTCTTTGGAAAATATTTGCTTATACTGCATCAAAGCCTTGCAATAATGAGTGTCATCACCGCCCTCCATGCTTGTATATGCTCTGATCATGATGTTGTACACACGAAGATCAGGGTTCTGGATCATATGAAAAACATTGGTGGCATACCTGAAAGAACCATAATTCGAAAAGGAGCAAAAATATAGGAGTCGGGTAATTAGATAATATTGGTCACTATTGTGTAAAGTTGGGGACTTTAGAATCTGGGTATGAATTTTTTTGAGCTCTCTCAGGTTCTTGCATTGTTCAATCAATCTAGAGAGTGTGTTCTTGAGGGTTAGGCTTAGGGACTCCACTGTTTGGAACTCAAGAAGGCTAACCATCATCGTCCACCAATAAAAGTAAAACTCGCTGCATTAATGATGGATGAACCAAAATTGAACCAGTAGAATAAACATTTTCTTTTTGGTATCATTCACTTTTAAGGTTAGACGGTGAGTGTACCTAACTTCACTCCAATCACAAATATAATCAATTTATTATATTATGATTATTTAAAAAATTATATCAATGACAATCATTTATCAAATGTTTCATGTAAATTTTTTATACTAAAAAAGAACAAAATTCATTGAATTTTTTCTTGTTAGATTCTTTAGCATGTCAGAAAAGATTAATTGGTTAGTTTTCTTAAATTGAAGTCTCAAGTTTCTAAGTCATGCTCTTATGTAAAATAACTAAAAGCATTTCTGGAAACATGTTGAAAATACAAAATCCAGGTTTTAGATTATAGAAACTATAGTTATTAGTGTTTGAAAATCAAATGCTTTATATAATACATGCACTAATGACTACTGCGTTTAACAATCTTTGGTGTAATATTCAAATTAGATGATAAACAAAAGAAGTTGGAAGAAAAACATAATGATTTAGGGGACTTGTGAAAGAGAGGTATCGAACCTAAGGAAGCTTATGAACAGCTCAAAAAGTTTGATTCCTTGACGGTTAGGGAGAGATGATTAATAACTAATTGAGACTAAAGTACAACATGTTTTTTAGTTAGAATAAAGCAAGTAATTCTAGTGGTTTAAAACAAAGTCAAAGGTGAATTTTCAAACAAATTTATGATTGATTATGCATCATTTACTCTAGATTCTGTTTCTAAAGTTCCATATAATTACTATATTTTGGGTGTTTCCTCTAAGGACACTTAAAAGTATGTTTGTGTTTAAAATCTTCTTTGCAACACTTTGGTTTTGGAACATTCGTCTGACTTGTTCGGCTTTTGTTAAAAGCTGATGAAAAAAGAGCTTAGATAAGTATGGTTAAAGGATCCATTCACAGCCTTCAAATAGCTTTTATTACAAATTTGTTTACACTTATCAAATGGCTTTTATACGAAAGGTGTAACGTAAAAGATATTGGGGTAGCCAGAATCCAACTTAATGGTACCGAAAGTAAGAAACTTGAATTCTGATGCTGAAATTGTGGTTGTGTACAGTGAAGGTAGATCTGACAGGGGAAGATGCCTTGCTTTGATTTCAAGCCTCCTCTTTCTGCTGCCTTTCTTGTGTGATCTACATTATTCCACTTTAAATAAAGTGCTGCAGAGATAAACGAATAAGTTATGTTGCAGACAAGTGTTCATGCTAATGCATTATAAAAGCTTTCTGCCTAAAGAATTCTGGTTTGCAGATTATTATCAGAAAGGAATGAAAAACATTGGATACCTATTATTCTGAACTAATAACTTCCAATAACTATGATTATCTCAGCCGTGAGAGAATCTTGAATTTGAAGAAGCATCTTTGCCTACCAATATTCTTTTATGACAAAAATGCAGAAAACCAAAGAAACAAGGAACAAAGGGGTTATATATATACATATATTCTCATTAAGAAATAACTGCAGCGTGTTCCAAAGGTTTTCCTGAGAAGATTTTCATGCAAATATTCACAGTTCACAATCCTTCACAAGGATTGCAGGGTTTCATCAGCATTCAGCAAAAATTTGATGGCATATGGGTCCCACATACAGTGATATGGGGTGCAAACTAGCCCTTGAAGACAAAAAAGAAAGAGTTACATTCTTCCATTGGAGGAGGAGGAGGCAGAGGGGTGAACATGTTGATACAACAAGACATGCCAAACCTTGCAATTGTTCAAGTTTGGGATCTTTTCAGCAACAAGGTCACAAAACCAAAGAGAAACTTATTGAATTTATTTGTAGCAGTTGCTTGCTTTGTATCTGTTGCCCTTTGGCCTGTGTGTCATGTTTCATCAAGCAACCATGCAGAATCTGTCACCAAGCATTGAGGGGTGCCTGGCAATGGTCATGTTATGGATCAAAGAATAGGGTATGTGCAGATTATTCTTCATTTTCTGACATTGATTCTGATATCACGTCTGGTAAGGTTAAGCCAAGTAGTGTTTCTGAAGACAGAAGACAGAGTTCATCAATTTTTAAGTGAGTATGTTGCAGTGCAGTTTAATCAAAGCACAATCTAAGCCTAGGAAAAGCAAACAAAAGTGTCTTTTGTTCCTGTTATGTTACAAGGCATGCCTACTTACATGATTTTTTTTTCAAGTTCAGAAATTGTGCATTCAAAGTATGAATCACTGTTGGTTAATATTATGGACTTTGTTTTTATTGACAGAAAAATTAGCTTTTGTTGACTGATTTTAAAAAATAACCTTTTTTTTGTCAAGAATGGGATTCGAACCCATGCCCTTTCGGACCAGTACCTGAAACTGGCGCCTTAGACCAACTCGGCCATCTTGACCTTTGTTGATAGATTATGTACACCTTATAAATTAAATATGAAATTCAGAAAGAATAATTATTTTTATTAAAAATGTAATCCCAAACCATTCCTTTATAGAACTAGTATCTAAATTACTTCTTTGTGTGTTAATAATTCGCAATTATTAATATGTTAGTCTTGATTAGTGAAGATTTTGGAGAAATTGGTAGGTTAATTTAGAATTAACATTACATTAAATTCAATTATTTAGCATGGGTTTAACGATAAATAGTGTTTTTTTTTTTTAATTTTTGTCATTGACACAGAAAACCTTATTTTCCTTGAACTAAAGTAGTTGAATTAAAAAACATATTGGACCTATGCATATTTTAGAAGAGGCATATTGAAGATAGGATCAACATGATATAGTACTCAAATATATTCTTTAGATTTTTTTAAGACAATAAACTTTGAATCTAGAAATTCATCTTATAGAAAATCTTTCACACTATAGTCTGATATCAGTGTACTAATATACACTCTATAAGATTATCTAGTCAGAGAATTTGATTGTTGGAAACTTAAATTTTTGTAGATTTGGTATCAATGATTTAGGAATCAGTTTATATAAAAGATTACATGCTATTTCAGGTTAAAATTTTTAAAATGATTAGTTTCTAGATCTTCTTCCTTAAGTTTTGATCCATTCCCTTGTTTCTATTCAATGTATAATTCATTATTTCTAACAGAAACAAAAATAGGAGAAAAAAGATACACTTTGAGGTCATGAGATCAAAGTTCATATTCAAAATCCATTGCAGAACTTCTCAGCTTACATTTGCAAGTAAAACAGTCAGCACTTACCATACTAATAATCATAGTCCTTAGCAACAAGCTGCAATGTGAAATATAAGAAACTAAGACTACAATAGGCACTGAAGTTCAATCTTCCAGATATCTATGCATGAAGTTGATAGAAGCAAAACAAGATCTCTAGGCACCACATCCAGCACCACATCCAGCTCCACATCCTGCACCACATGCAGCTCCATAAGGCTCTTGATCTGCTGCAGAACTTTTCTCCTTGGAAACACCATCTGCACAAGAAAAGATGATGGCTGGAATAATGCAGAAGGTAACCAAAACCATCAACCAGATTGCATAGCCATTACCATAGAAACCAATGTTTGAATCCACAATTTTCACCTCTCTCAATTCTCTCACCATTTGTTCCCCTTGCTGAATAATTTTCACTTTCACCAGAGAATAGGCCTATGCTTGTTATATAAGCTATATATAAATAAAAAATAAAAATATCTTTTTGTGCTGTTGAAGACGTTTTCAAATTTTTCATTACCCTAGAAAAGTCCAAGTTATTGCTCCTTTAGACTGTGGTGGACCACTCAGTTCTTGTCTTGAAATTTAGTTGTGGTAGCTAACATCATGCTATTGATTCCAGAGTGATCACTTTCAACTAATAAATTGTCATTTATGAACTTAGATTTAATTAAATAATACATAAAATATAGCTTTTTAACATTTAAAATACACATGACAAATCTAATATACCACAGTAGTTAAGTTTGAGTTTTATCATTACAAAACTAAACATGTAAAATGAAAAAGAACATGACAAATATTTAGACTATTTTTTTTTTGAAAAATATCATAATGGCAATCATATTAAGCCATTTTTTTCAGGAGTTTTTTTTTTTATTTAAAATGAACCAGAGATCATTAATTTTTTTATTCTTTCGACCACGATGGATTTGACTTTTTAAAACTGACAATGTTTATCCTAAGCAAAACTTTTTTTCTGACTTGGGGAGGTTGTAACTAGTTAAGCAGCAGTGAAAAATACTATTTTGCTCAGTGGCTGTTTCTATATAGTACTACTACCAACACTTTTTAGACAAGAAATTATATAAAAGAACATCATTAGAGATTCCACTTATTGTTCAGTGGAGGACGAAGACCAATAAAGCATGGTTGTTGATTCTTTAGGAAATTGCAAAATGCATACTTTTCAAAGCAGATTTTATCCTACAATTCTACGGCTGCCGTACGGCACATGAATGTGTTGGTTTGCAGTTGCTTAATTAATATTATGCTCCATGTGTTATGTTTCCAATTCTTCATCAGCATGCACCATTGTAATTAACATCATTTGCTCAATTACAATCCAGAATGGTGCCCCCACTACTGTTGTAGGCTATTATATCGATAACTACTCTATGTTTTCCTATATTCTGATACTGATATTTTCAGATAACTGTATCAGAAATTAAGCAATACTACAGTTACTGCTAACTCTATGAGGTTTTAAGTTCAAGAAACATGTACGTTATTTGATACCTCAACTTTTTCCCAGTTAAAATAAACTAAATGTTCAAAATTGCTTAATCATGACTACAGCTTTTGAAGTTGTATGAGTCGGACATTTTACTTTATTAGACTTTAAAAACCTTATGTTAGTTTTACAAAACAACAGTGGATCCTTGATTCCTTTTTCATGAAAACTACAGTAACAAATAAAATGAAAAAGGATTATTGAATAACGTTTACAAAGTTCAGTACTAATGCATGGATATGCAACTTAGACACATGTCTCATTGGTGTTGTATCTTTCCATATAACACTCCACCCACAAAAGACTCATCAATTTGAGATGGTCTTCTATACTAACCAGACACATAATTTGAGAGTCCATCGTTACAGGAAAAATACAAAAAAGAGGCAAATTTGGGTTTGGAAGTAACAAACCAAAAGAAGAAACTTAAAATCTGTGGTACTCTAGCCACTGGCATTACTCTTACTGCATAAATAGAAATAAGAAGACTAAGTTTTGAGGCTTTTGGAAGATGTTTAATTTTTATTGGACGCATTGTAGGTAGTCATAATGTTAGTGGAATTCTTGTAATCTAGGGGCTATCTGTTTCCCACATTATAAGTGGGTCATAGACTACTGCACCACCACATCAGACGCATTATATATGCTTCATGTGACAAGCACAATTGTAATGTCACATACTTGTATATGGAAGTCAACCTACCTGGTGGGAAACTCATCTTGGATTATTCTTCATCTCTATTTAATTACCATGGAAAAGCCTGATTTGAAACAATTAATTAGTAATCCCTTTATTTCGAACTTGGTATCCTATTATAGTTTTCAATTAAAAAAATTAACAAGATATTTGAGACCCTTTTATTATATGTTTTCTTTTCATAAATAAGTTTTAGATCTCTAATTTTGGATCCATTTCAAAGAAAAATTTTAATGGAGAAAACAAAAAATTGATTATACAGTACAAACTTTATTTAAGGCTAATTTTGTCCCTATTGAGTCTTCAATTTCTCCAATTTTTTTCTGATAGCTGTCAGTTTATATCTGTTTACACAAAGCACTATATAATTCAAGAAAGCTGATAATTGTTTACCTCAAAATGGTGAATTGGGCAGAAATAAGATAGAGATAGAAAAGAACAAGAGAAAAGGTGAAAAAAGGGATAGATATATAACAAGTGCCTATAGATATGTTTAGAAAAAGAAGAAAAAACTAAACGATATAGAAGAAAAAGTGTGGAGATGGTTATAATTTTTCTACAATATACAAAGACAGCATGAGTTTCTGATATGATTATACATTTTCACTAAGAGTTGTGATAATGACTTCTGAGGGTGGATTGAAGTTAAAAGAAGAGAGTAATAAGGAAAGAAACAAGAAAAGAAAAGATGGACGAAAAACAAAGTGACAGATGTGATCATTGATGAAAAAAAGGAGACAGAAAAAGAAAATGGAATAGAAATGAGATGAAAGAAAAGTAGAAGTGTTTGATATATGTTTCCTTTCACCAAAAGAGTAGAAGACAAAGTGTTCTGGAGTCTGACCTCAGCTTCTCTTTATATCCGAATGCTAACACAAGAGAACTGTGAGGAACCTAAAAGGTGGATAATATTGAAAGAGAACGTTGTTCACATACCACACCACACGCACGATATATTGTTTATTGAAGAAAAGTATAACAATTAGATTTTATTGAAAAGTATATCACACACAATCCATGTAAACACCATTGAATAACACAATTGGACATGTATGAAAAATAAAATTATTACATTGTATGGTTTTTTTTGGGGAGAAACTTAAACATCTTATGTATGTTTTTCTGGTGATAACAATTGTATCTCTCATAGCAGCTATTTATGTAATGCACAATATCTATATTTTGAAGTTGGGATGAGTGTAAGTGTAACAGTTTATTGGGTTTTCTTTGGCTTCACTGGTCCTCTGGGAATTCTGTTGAGGTAGTTCTTCTTAAAACTCCTGTAGTTTTTTCTGAGAACGATTATAATATCGCTCACCCAATTGTTGATTTCTTCCTCATATCGTTCATACACAATTGGCAGCGTGTGCACGCACAGGAAACCTTGTCATCAATGAACCATCAACAAGAAACCAGACATCTTAGTACAAACTATTCAGTATAAAATCACATATACAAATAGGGTTAAGTTACTCACATTCAGATATGCTCCATATTAAGGAGATGGTTAAATTATTCTTTTAATTCTTTAATCATGTAATTACATTTTAATTATTCAGAGAGTGTTCTTTATTACTTGCTACTGACTGCATAAAACTGCTAAAACATTATAATTTACGACAGTCAGTTGAGTAATTTAACCTAAAAAGATGAAGAAATGCTTACCAATATATAGCAGATTGACAAAGCTGAAGTAGCTTCCAATCACTGAGAAAATATAGAGGGACACAATGTTCTGAAAATGTTTTTGAGAAGTGAGATGTCAGGTTTACGTATTTGTTAATTAAGAAATTCACTTTCAGTTAGTGAAAGAAAATGAATATTGGTTGTGTACCAGAAGAAAGATTGGAAGGTCTATTCCACATGAAATATGGAGGAGCATTGGTAGTAACTGGTTGAATCTTCTGTGGAGAATGTAAGCAAGACTTTGGAAGAAAGATTCTTGTAAAATAATATCTGGAATCTGGGGTGGTTTCCTGAAGATATATTTATCAAAGGGAATAATGTCATAATGTCATAGAAGAACATGTATGTCTATATCATCTTGTATATCTATATATTCATAGACACTGTTACATTAGATGTTAAGTAAAAATAGGTACCATTTGAATATATCTGCAGCTGTGGACCATATGAATAGCACAAGCATGGTGGTGATGGAAATGTGACAAAGGAGAGTCACGAAATTGTACTCAACAATCTCAAATAGAAACCATATCACTGTCATCCCTCCCAAAAGCGCAGCTGATAAATTTCTGTCCCTCCATAACAGTATATCTGCCACTGCAAGTTCCCCAATTATCAGAATCAGTTCATGGATTATCATGTTATTATAGTTCTATAAACCTGTTTTACAAGAGCTGATCCAGTTCATTCATATAAGAAAACTATGAACATGAATTTAATGTGGTACCTTTTCCTCCTCCAAGAACTTGATGTATCGGTTTTTCATGTCCAAAGAGCTTTACTCGTGCTCCGATAATTTCATTATCAGAATCAGATGATGTATCGTTCGCCATAGTTTCTTCTTCACTGATATTATGTCATGACTCTACCATTTATATTAAACATTCTACCATATTCATGTTCATGCAAAAGGAGAGGAGATTCTATGCTGATCACTAAAGTAAGGAATGACTTGGAGTTAACTTAGCATATTTGCATTCCTGCTAACACTCTAAAGTATCTAATTCCAATCTAGATGAGTCTTCTTTCAGCAACAAACTCTGGACTTTTATGCAACCCTATTATAAAAATGGAGCAAGCTATAATAATGTTTTTTTTTTTATGTAAAGTTAAATATTTAGGTTTATAGTATTGTTTATATTATGATTTGTCCTAAATGATGTATGTTGAATAACTCATGTTTTCTTTCAATGGTTTTACAAAAAATTTTATCAATTAAAATATATAAATTCTTATAAATTTTTTCTTCAAATTTCTTTCTCATCACTTCAAATATTACTGAAAGAGTTAAAATTTATGGCCAAGTTTTGCGGAAAACAATAATATATTGGTTTATATAAAAGTATAAACAAGCTTCTAATTAATGTAATTTGTGATAAACTCAATTATCATAATTTCCGTCGTATTGACACCACATTGTAAATTTTTACTTAATAATAATTTCTAATGGGATAGATTTAATCGTTTATTTCTGTGTCATTTATGTGATAATAAAATGGATTATTTTAAGAAAATAACTGAAAAGTTAGGATCAATACCTAAAAGTTTATGTTACTTACCCCGTAGTGGTAAATTAGCGTCACACACGAGTTCGATTTTAAAATCACGAACATTAACTTTTTAGGGCTGACTTTTCAAGACTAATCTAAGTTAACGTTAACCTACCTAACATTAATGGATTTTTATTTTAAAATTTAATTAATTTAGCATAGTTTAAATCGATTCTAAATCAAATTTATAATCAAATTTATTGTAAAATTAATTTAATTTGTGTCTATTTGGTAGACACTAATGATACTAATTTTTAAAAAAATTATCATATAATATCTTTAAAAAAATTAAATACTAACGACCAAAATAGAAAAGAATAATTTGTGGCGGATAAGGGAGATAAGTGTGCATGAAATGGAGATAAAACAAAGAATATGGATAAAAATAGATGTGTGTGGATGAAAGAGGATGAGTGTAAAGAGATTTATGAGTGTGAAATGAATAAAACCAGAAAAACATTATATAAAAAGTGAGAATAGAAAAATGTACATAATGAGATTTGTCATATTTAAATATATGAGTTTTTAGATTAAAAATAAAATATAATTCTTAGTTATTATAATGAATGTTAGAATTAATTAACAAATTAATTTTATTATGTAACTAGTTTGAAATTATATTATAATTGGTCCAAATGTGATTTGGGATATAAGGATCTAGTGGTTATTATGAGAAGTTGTAATAAAATAAAATTCAATTTGATAATGTCAACTATGTTTATCCTAATTCAACAAAAATAAAATATTTATTTATTAAAAATAATTTTGTATTTTATAATTTTATAAAATAAAAATATATTTTACATGTTTGTTAATTCTACACTAATACCCATATTTATTTATTAAAAAAGTTGAAAATGATTTTGTATTTTTAATTTAAAAAATATTTAAATAATCTGTTACGTACCAATCATCACTAAACCGACTTTAATAAAGTTGCAATTTAGCTAACACTAATATTTAAAAATTAATTTTATCTTTTCTTGTAATATAAAGATACATATATAGGAAGTTTTAATAGACCTATATTCGTCACAAATAATCTGTTTCAACTCCATCATAAAATATAAAACATAAGGCTGTGGCCAAGAATCTTTAACTTCGCAAAAGTTTTAAATTATTTATTGACAAATCTTAAATAAATTCTTTCTAAATCTTTTTTCTGTATATTTAATTTTATTTATTTATTTGTATGACTTTATGTATATATGAAAAATGATAAAACATAAAAATATATAAAAAATAATTTGTAACTTAGCAATATGAAAAATTGAAAGTGGAGTTGTTTAGAGTGTAAAATCGTAAAAGTAACTACGAATATCATTAATTAAAGAGACATATGAGTTAGTGTGTTGATATCAAAACTAATTAAAAAAAAACTTGTAAAGATGAAAAAAAAATATAGATGTTAACATTTAATAAATTTAACTTTGCTTTATTAAACAAGTGGTGTGCAAAAAAAGAATTTTAACCTATTAAAACAAATGTTGGAATTCAGTTGACCCTAATTTAAAAACTTATGTGAGAGTAAAAATTATCATTATGCGAATAAAAATCTCATACAAAGCATTAAAATTTTTAATTCCTTTTCTTTATAAACTAAAATCTAAAACACATAATTTTGAATTTTATTTTAAATATACATTCAATTTCCTTTTCATTGCCACAATTTTATTTAAAAAATGTCATAAAATAATATAAAATTAAATAAAAAAAAATACTTTTGTATTTGTTGCACAATAATATTTATCTTATTAATGTGTAATCATTAAATATTCAAATATAAATATATTAAAATTTAAATTTACAATAAATATGTTTAAAATTGACATTTATGTTATAATTATAATAATTAAATATTTTCGTTTACAATAATATTTTTATGATAAATATTTTATGTGAGGATACAATATTATTGTAAATGTTAAATGTTAAAGTTAAGTTTAAATGTTTTATAATAATGAAGTTTTATCATTTTTTTTTCGTTTCTAATAATGAAATGAATATTGATATTTCTCACTTTCTACTTCGAAAACATATATATCAATTCCGAAAATAATATGATATATTTATAATAATCAATTTAAAAGGTTAATATTAAAAAAATGTATTTTTCATTTTTCTTCCTAATGTCTTCTTTCCTTCTTTTTAATTTTTTTAGAATATTGATACAACTCTCATTGCACAAGTTGTTCCCAACAAATGTCACTATAGTTGGGCTGCTCTCAAAACCCACACGAATTACATGTGACAGATTGCATTCTAGCTCGTTTTTCATTTGTGTCAAATATATTCAAAATGTTTATTTTGAAGCCAAAATTTTTCCTTATCACTATTTTTATATAGTGAACTTTGAATCTATTTTTGTAGATTATTATTTACTTAATATAAATAATATAAATAGTGTTATTTTGTGTGAGTCGAGTTAAAATCAGTTTAAATACTATTTTCTCTTTTCAATCTCTAATAATAATTTTAACTAACAGGATTCCATATTTCAAAACAGATAATATCTAAGAATTTGGGATGAGATCATAGAAAAGTTGGTATAGTACATAGAACAAAAAAAATTAAATTAAAATCCTTAACTTATAATTACATTAAACATTTCAATTATTATTAATATCCATAATACTGGCAAAATGATTCTTTAAAGTGGGGTACGTTGCATGTGTCATTTGTTTGATGCCCTTTCAATTATTTTGTAACAGCCAAAAAAACATGGTCCACTATTATAAATTTTATCTCATCTACGAGAGCCATGGTCCCATACACGAGTACTATACACTGAACATTTGAAGAACTTATACATAAGAAAATTAGAAGTTATACAAAAAAATATTATAATTTCAAAGTTTATAACTAGTTTTGGACAATAATTTATAGATTATTTTTTTACTTATCACAAGATTTTTTTCACACTTTAATTTTTCATGATTAGAATCATTTTTTTTTTTCATATGTATGTTACGTAAATGGAACTGAGTTTAATTTATATAAAAAAATGATATAAATTTTAATTAAAAATTTTAAAATAATAAATTTATAATTTCTTTTATAAAATACTCATCTTTATCACTTCTAACGTAAAGTTAAATTCATATTTAAATTAGGGTTTCGAAAACAATAAAAACATCACATTCTAACATGAGTGTCTCCAAATTTTTTTCTTGAAATCTAGCCTTCAACTACCTATTGCATTGTGGTCCCTTGACAACCTTTTCTCTTTGTTTTAATATTATTTATCTGTGTTTCACTTTATCACATGCAATAAATTAATAATTTTTACATTCATTTCACCCAGCATATAAGGATAAAATATTCTAAAAAGTATAAAATTTTGTAGTTTTTCAAGAAATAAGAAAATAAAAAATAAATAAAGATAATGTCAAATAAATGTAAAAAATTTAGGTGTGTGAAAGAATCTTTTCTCCATTCAATATAGGGCTTTCTAATTGACTTGTAAGATGCAAAATTCAACTCAAACTTTAAATAACCAAAAAAAAGACGTGGAAGCTATCAAACAATGATATTTTTAGATTTAATTGAATTAGATATTTTTAGACTTAATTGAATTAGATATTTTTTTTAATGTATTTAAGATAATTAAAAAAAATTATGATACGGAAAGCTATTTAAAATTTGAGTAATGATAAGATGATATATTTTTACATTAACTTGATATATAATATAAAAATAAAATAATCATAAAAAATGAATTTTTGTATTTTATTAAGAAAAAAATCAAAAATAAAAAGTAGTGTATGTAAAAAATTTGTATGAATATGTTGTCATTTTCTTAAATTCTATGTCATGCCAGCAAATTTTACCTTATATTAATTTTTCATATTCCAATTTGTTTTATTTAAAATTTTGCACAAATTAAGAAAAAAAATAGATATGGAAACCTGACAAAGAGAATCTCTATATAAGGTAGATGGACTGAAGAAGATTTAAAAGTATCCTTAGAAGGAACGTGTTTGGTGTGAGAAGAGTAATAATCATGGCGAAGATAGCCGAAGAAAAAGTGGTGAACTTAGATGTTTTCCAAAAGGGAAGTATCCAATGGAAGCATTGCGACATTCCAACAAAACCTCCTTCTTCACCTCCAAAACCATTGGTGATATTTACACCAACTGTGCCTGGTGCTTACACTGTAATGGTTTTCTACCATGGTTTCTTGCTTCAACCAAGCGACTACTGTGACCTCCTAGGCCACATAGTTTCACATGGATTCATAGTTGTTGCTCCTCATCTGGTATGTACACTTTCTATCAAATGAATATGTAATGTGTTAAAACATGTCACTCTTTTTTAGAATGGATTGTCTGACAGAAATTTTCCTTATACCACGCTAGTCGTCCTGGTACGATTTTGTTTTGATTGATGAAATAAAGGAAGCAGGAAAAGTGGTGGATTGGCTGGTGAAGGGGCTTCAACCTTTGCTTCCTGAGAACGTTGAAGCGAAATTGGAGAAAGTGGTTCTATCAGGTCACAGTAAGGGTGGACAAACTGCGTTTTGTGTGGCCCTAGGTCATCATGTTAAAACGATGCTGAAGTTTTCTGCAGTGATAGGCATAGACCCTGTGGGAGGATTAACTAAGTGTAAGGTTAGCAAAACATCTCCTAAAATTCTGACAGGGGTGCCACGTTCACTGGATTTGAAGGCTCCCGTGGCTGTAATAGGCACTGGACTAGGACCAGAAAAGGCTAATGTTCTTTTTCCACCATGTGCTCCTGAAGGGAAGAATCACGTGGACTTTTTCAACGAGAGCAAACCCCCTTGTGCAAATTTTGTTGCAGCAGATTATGGTCACATGGACATGTTGGACGATGAAACACCTGGGACATTTGATACCGTGCTGTCCAAGTGTTTGTGCAAGAATGGGGAGGGTCCTAGGATGTTTATGAGAATGACTGTGGGAGGATTGGTTGTGGCCTTCTTGAGGGCACACTTGGATAAACAGATCGAGGATTTTAAGGCTATTATAAAAACTCCTTCTCTTGCTCCTGCTAGACTCGTTGATGTCAAGTACATACCAGCATGAAAACAACATTTGCTTTAGCTGTTTCTCCCTTTCTATCTTCTATTATATGTTTGTTTCCTAAGATGTTTCAAATATATGTTAAATACAGTACTTTAACACATTGCTCTATTAAAAAACTTGAACAAAACACTCCATTGCCTCCTTATACGAAGTTCTTCATTTAAACACCTACAGAAGCTTCCTTAATGGCATGAAAACTGCTCATACAAACCATGTATTGCATCTAACATGACAAGCTTCCAAAAGGTACCTGCAACAAAAGCAAATCCCTCTAGACCACAAAGTCAATGCGATGGATCAGATATCCATATACATATATCATGTTATTCTTCCTAACTCACAAGTTTCATATTCCTCTTCCAACTTGCTACACCATCTAATGTACGGTAATAAATCCTTATAAACTGAAATAACTCTTGCTTCCTAAATTAGTCCTTATGAGCTATCCAATAGTGCTTAGTATTTAATGGGTTCCTAGTTATTATTCTTTTATATATATTTAATCAAATTCTTAAAGAATGATATTTAAAACAATACAAAATAAGCTAAAATAAGAGATAAAGTAAGAACTTTAAATAAATAATTAAATATAAATTATAATATTTTAAACAAATATAATAACAAAAATATCAATTAATATAAAGGACTATTACATGTTAGAGATAAATTAAATGAAATAAATAACTAAAATTTAGTGTATACTTTAAAATAAATTAAATTCTATAAATAACTATATAGGAATAGAACGTAACTACAAATAAAATAAATAAATAAAACAGAGCATAACTATAAATAATTTAAATGAAATAAATAAATATGTAATTGAAGACAAATTAGATTAACTAAATAGGTACGAGCACTAGTGCAAAAACGCTGTTTAACGTCATCCAATAGACGTCGGTTTGTTGATAATCCAACGTATATTAATGGACGGTGACATTATCGTAAATAGCTTCTTAACCTAAACGTCGGTTTCCATACAACACGACGTTTATGATGTTGTAGACGTCCACACATGTGCATCATTATAGACGTCGGCGCCCCATCACAACTATCGTCAACATCCTTGACAGGAAATCAAATGTCAATCGTTTCAGTTTCCTAGACGTCGGTTCCCATTGTCACCGACATCTAGTGGGATTCAAAAAGTCAGTTGAAAAGTTTAACTTGGACGTCAAATTAGTAACAGAACGGATGTCTATAGTCATATAGATGTCGGCTGTCTGGAGAAACCGACGCCAAGTTTCATTTTAAATAAACCGCAAACTCTTTGCGGCATTCAGTTTCTGATATCTTCCTCTTCCTCTTCTCCTTTTTCTCTCGCGACACTCTTCTTTCTCTCCCTTTCGGCACGTCTTCTTTTTGTTGCGGCATTCTATTGTTGTTTATGATATCTTTATCGTCTTCCTCCTCTCTTTTTCTCTCTTGCGACATTCCATCCCAGGTGCATAGTTTTCTTTTTATGCTTACCGTTTGTTAAGTCTTTCATCGATTATTATCTTCTGGTTCAACTGATTAAAATTTGCTTTCTTTGTGTTGTGTTTTAGTGCAGTTTTGTTCCTTTGGGATAACGTAGTAACACATTCTCCATTTGCTTGCTGCCTTCCAAAAATAGCAGCGTCTTTTGAATTTCTTTTGATCGTTTCAACCCAAAAATGACCCCTGGTCGTTGTCTAGTTTTCGTTTCACCATGATTTTTTCCTCTTGCGGATGAAAAATGGAAGTAACCACCCAGGTTCGGTTTTGGGTTGAAGGGACCATAAGAAATTCAAAAGACGCAAGCTGTTTTTTTTGGGGAAACTAGCAAAAGGAGTTTATGGTACTAGGCTATCCAAAGACGGGAATAAAACTGTACTAAAACACAACCACTATATTAGACGTCGGTTAATGTGCACACCGACGTCTATAGTACCTCTTAGACGTCAATCAATGTGATGTTCGAAGTCTTTAGTGCCTCTTAGACGTCGGTTACTGCTTTGTCCGACGTTTATATAGTGCCTTTAGATGTCCAGTTAAACGAGAACCGACGTTTATGGACGTCGGCCTCTGACACTAACTAACGTCATTACAGACGTCTGTGGTTAGGATGTCCGACGTCCCATTGACGTCACCGGTTTAGACGTCGGTTTATTAATAGACGTTAAAAGCCCAAAATAACCGACGTTAATAAGCGTTTTCCACTAGTGGAATGTGTAACTAAAATTAAATTAAATGAACTCAATAACACACACTAATTAATTTTTGGGTTAAATATGTTTTTAGTCCCTATACTTTGGGCCAATTTTGGTTTTAGTCCATTTTCAAACTAAGGTACAATTTAGTCCTTCAACTTTAGAAAACTCTGGTTTTAGTCCTTTTTACCAGATTTTTTTAACTTTATTTATTGTTTCAAACGCGTTTCTTAGTTAACATTGAAGCAAAAATGTGTCAAACCGTGTAAACAATCCAAATGCTATAATGAAACGTGCTTGAAACATCAAATAAAGTTAAAAAAATTTGGTAAAAATGACTAAAACCAGAGTTTTCTAAAGTTAAAGGACTAAATTGTACCTTAGTTTGAAAATGGACTGAAACCAAAATCGCCCCAAAGCATAGAGACTAAAAACATATTTAACCCTTAATTTTTTTTATTTGTTTTGTTGTCTTCTTATATTTCTTTTTTGTTATTATTTTCATTTTACTTCTTAAATCTACTTTATTTAATTTTTAATGTTTAAACTACATATACATAAAATATGAAACATTAGTAAAAATTCAAATTTTTTTTAATAATTATATTTAAAGTAAGGATAAAATATAGTTTACTAAAAATAAAAATATTAAATTTATTGTTTGTTTTGTTAGGCTTAATTACCTTTTTTTTTTCTAAAAATTTTCAAGTCAATCTCTACTTATAGTTTTGTTTCAATTAAATTTTAATTTTAAAAAAATTAACTTAATTAAATCATTTGCATGAATACCTTATACCAAATATTCCTCAATTTTTAAACCTCTCTTTTATTTCAGTTTACATATAATATAACCTATGGTACGACTCCTGAAGTGACCTAATCCAATCCATGTGTCTTTCAGAAACAGAATCCTAATTCCGTATCTCACTTCCATTCATAATCTCTTCAAACCAAACTCTGTTCTCACCACAACCACAAATCTACATTTTCTTTCATCCAGTTTCTTATACTAGAAATCATGTGATTAGATTTCCACTTAAATGCACCCAAAATCAGAAAATGGACACATTAGCTTCCTTTGTGTATCAGTTTCCAACCCACCTTCCATATATGATGCTTATCCAACTTTTGTGTATGCAACAATAATAACTAAAGCAACTGTCCAACCCACAAAAAAAAATGAATCTTTAATATTCCAAAGAGCAAACGGTCCAACTACCCAAAAAACGAAGCTCTTAAAGTTATTAAAAAGATAAAATTGTTGCCACGCTTTATAAGATAAATTAAAAACACAATGCTGGTTTTGAAAATTACATACCAGATTAGCGATAATTTATTTTAGATTTCCAAACTCACCAATGACGACAACAATACCCAAGTCGATCAATTGAAAAAAACCAGATGTAGTTATCAATCTTGAAAGAAAAAGTAGTCAAAGATCAATCAAACCAAAAATCTAACAATATTACATCTTACATAACAAAAAATAAAATTAAAAAACAAAACTTTCTTCCATCCAATGAACAAAGGTGTCTAATATTAAATGCTAGACACGTCTAATGTGAAAATGAATAGAGTTGTCTAAGTATTAATAGATTTGTATAATATTAATATATATATATATATATATATATATATATATATAAACAAACTCGTTTAATATATATTATTAGTCTCATTTAATTAATATATGGACAAACACATTCACTAGTGCAAAAACAGTGACGTCATGCGTTCCACGTCCAACCGCTAAATAACTAACATTAAAAATGACCAGTGACATTTTTGTAATTAAATGCAATTGTAACATTGAAGCCTCGTACAATTCCAATTCTATTATGGTAATTATTTAAAGCAGTGCGTCATTATCTTTCTTCTTTCTTTTAAACCATCAGTAGTACGTTGAATTCTCTAGGGACTTTGACGTAATATTTGTCAGCCAGAAGCCAAAAAGTAACCCTCATTTTTAATTTTTTCTCTTTTTTTCTTTTAAATCACATATAATACGTCGAATTTTGTAAGGGTTTCGACATATTATTTTTTAGCCAAAGAGTTACTCCTCTTCAATTTTTTTTTCTTTTAAACCACAAATAATACGTCGAATTTTGTAGGGACTTCGACGTATTATTTGTCAACCAAAAGTTTCCCCTTTTTAATTTGAGCGGGATATTGAAAATTCATTCACTTTATCTTAACGCGCGAAACCTTCTTCTCTTCTCAAACTTTTCCCGAAGAAGTTTGAGGACCATCACATGTAATCTTTCTTTCATTTGATACAAATGCATGTTAATTAACTACTTTATGTATGATTTTCGTTTGTTTTGACCGATTATTTTCGTGCTTTTGTCCTTCATATGCGCATTCTGATTTCTCTCTCACTGGTGGAAACACATAATTCTGACAAACCCACCTTTTGAAGGTTAGTTTTTGTTTTTGTTTTGAAGAACTTATTTGTTGAACTTGTTTGTTGTTTTTTTTTGTTGAACTTGTTTGTTGTTGTTATTAGGTTGAACTTGTTTGTTGTTGTTGTTTGATTGAACTTGTTTGTTGTTGTTATTTGGTTGAAGTTGTTTGTTGTTTGTTGTTGATACTATATTACATGTTCATAGTTCATGCTTTATAAAATACCAAAACCTGAAATTTGTTCTTTCTACTTTTCAGGTCTCGTAGAGTTGTAAAAAAGATCACAAATAATTAAAAAAACAAAAAAATTTCTTAACGTCGAATATTGACAAAATTCGACATCAATTTAACGTCTCCCGATATGACGTCGACCTCGAATTCGATGTGAAAAGCCAAAAAACAACGACGTTATAGGTATTTTTGTACTAGTGTATATGTGTTGTAAAAGTCCTATAATCATTGGATGGATAGACTCCGGTAATGCATATTCTTTGACTCGTCTAATTAATGCATAAAATGACTTGTTTTATGTTTTATTCACAAAATTATTATCTAATTGGTGCATAGATAGATTTGTCTAATTAGTACATGAATATGAATAAACATGTCTAATGTATATTGCAAGATTTATCTAATCATTAAATAAACATATTCATTTAATGTGTAATAGACTCATCTAATTTATGTATGAAAAAACTTATCTAATGTATATTGTTAGACTCGTCTAATCAATATATGAATTACTTGTCTAATGTGTATTGTTAGACTGGTCTGATCAATTTATCGACAACTCGTTTAATCAAAATATTCATAAACTCATCTTATCAACGTGAATGGAATGATTCATTTAATATATTTTGTTATATTTTTCTAATTAGTGTATCTAAAGTCTTGTCTAATGTGTATTATTCGAATCATGTAATATTTTTTTTTGTAGTACTCATCTAATAAAAATATCTATATTATAATTAATATAAATGTTTGATTGTTGATAGTTTTTCTTAAGATAAAATTATTAGTATTATTTTTAAATGATAGTATTTTACAAAATAAAATTAAAATATACTTTTTAAATTTAATTTAATTGTGACTAAATAATGAAATATCATAAAAGAAAAAAAAATAGTATAGAAAAAAATAAATAATATAATAAAAATATCAAATAACAAAAATAAATAATATATTATGATAGATATTAGATATTAATTTAATTTTTACATAATATATAATAAATAATTGATAATTGATTAAAAAAATAGTTATATATATACATATGGTAGTACAATAAATATAAATAAAAAAATAGTTTAAAAATAAAATAAATGGATAATCAGGTAAAATAAATTCTCTAAGTATGTGATACCAAAATCAATATAAACAAATTAAAAAATAAAATAAAATAAATAGATTAAAAAGTAAAATAGCTTTCATACATATGTGTGGCAGCAAAATAAATATAAATAAATAAACAAAAAAAATAAAATAAATAGATAAAAAAAGTAAAATAATTTTCGTGCATAGATGACAACAAAATAAATATAAATGAAAAAAAGTTAAAAATATTAGTTTCCTGATAAACTAATTTTTAAAATACCTGTCAACAAAGCAAAATGAGTATTAAAATAAGTTTTCTAATATTTGTTTTCTTATACTATAATATAACTAGACCTACCTCTCACTTTATTTACCTATAAAATGAATAACCCACTTAGTTTAAAAGTCAATTTTAAATAAGACATGGAATTGTTACATATTTTTTTTTAACTTACAAAAAATTGTTTCAAAATATAGTGTGGACTTAAAATAATTATCCATTCATTATAATGAATTTAAAATTTATCTACTCCTGTGAATAAAAATAACTATCCACTATGTAAAAACCTTTAAATATCTCTCCTTTCCAGATAACAGCGTCTTAAAATCTTTACTAAATAAATAACTATAACACTATTGGGAAATTTCGAACCAATTGTTGTAAGTGGTTCTATAACTGGTTAAATTTTTAAACTTTAGATAATGAAACTTTCAATACATTTTTTACCTATGATATAAATAGGATGGTTGATACTGTAGCAGATAACTTATATAGCTTTATATTTTTTAGACTAATAATTAAATACTATATAATTAAGATGAGAAAACGAGAAATAATTTCTCAGTAATAATATCAAAATCTCTAAATTTCGGAAGGTAAAATAAATTTTCCCTCACAATTTCAATCTTGACAAGTCATTAAACTTTGAACTAATACTTTAGGAGAAAAATATTTAAGAAAATAAAACTTCATTATATCAAAGTGTTTGAACTGCTCCACGTTATACGTCTTTTCAATAATTGTGTAATGCCATTAAATCAAAAGGATAAGGTTGCCAAAACTGGTCGAAAGTATATTTTCTTTATCTGGTGTGATCCTACGTTAAATTAATGGACCATTTATAACTAGGTTAAACATTACAAAAACATGTAATTCTAGTAATGGCAAAACCAGATAATATTCAACATATATACATGTGACAGACATGTAACAGGACAAAGGTTTGTTTGATGAGTATATATATTAGGTAGATGCATGCATAGAAGTGAAGTTGAGTATTCTTAGAAGCAAAGTGTTTGGTGTGAAGTGATGATGGCTGAAGGAGCTCTTCCAGCAATGGAAACCACACAAGTTTTTGAAAAAGGAGATATCCAATGGAAGTAATTCAAAGTTGATGCATCCAGTGCTTCTTCTTCTTCTTCTTCCTCCTCACCTCCAAAACCATTGCTGATATTTACACCAACTGTGCCTGGTGCATACCCTGTAATATTATTCTGCCATGGCTTTTTCATTCCCAATACCTTCTACTCTCACCTCCTTACTCACATTGTTTCACATGGATTCATACTCGTAGCTCCTCAGCTGGTACATCTACTCTCAACACTTTCTAATTTCTCTTTTCATTATATCCATTGCACCATTAATATTTCTATACAATCTCCTTTCACAGCAAAACCACAAAAAAACAGTCATATTTTTTTATGCAATTATTATTATCAACTTTTATTTCAAACACTTCCCTATTAATATTCTTGTCTTCTGTAAATTTGTAATTGGTTATTTTTTCGCGAGAAATGTAATTTGAATCTCTCTCTCTCTCTCTCTCTCTCTCTCTCTCTCTCTCTCTCTCTCTCTCTCTCTCTCTCTCTCTCTCTCTCTCTCTCTCTCTCTCTCTCTCTCTCTATATATATATATATATATATATAATACTGGTATAATATTTGTAATCTGGTTTGTAATAATTGGAAATCAATTAATTTTTAGTATTTGTTTTTATATTTTTAATTCATTCTAAAAGTTTATTATAGGATCTTAGAATTATAATTCTTACACAATATTAACATACATATAGATACTAACATTTATTTATTAGAGATTAAATAAGAATACGGTTTCAATATCTTTATTCTCTAAACTCTTTTTCTAATCTATCATTTTATTTTTTTTATGACAATGAGAGAACTTTTTATCTAAGACAAAACTCTGGTCTATTTTATAAACTAAGGTACATAAAATTAGTTTTATTTTATTTTTATTATAACTTTTTATAAAAATTCATATATATTTTTATTTTATTAAATCATATTCTGTCATAATATTTTAAATAAATTACGTAATAAAATTAATTCGTTAATTAATTTTAATAAAAAATGTATAAATTTATTATCTTAAAGTTTTGAGATGAATTTGAATTAAATTATTTATGTGAGTTGAAGGATTGATATCAAGTATCTTGGGTTAATTTTCTCTACAATATATCAATCAGATATGAAACTCTATAAGAGAAATTTGAGCTGAACAATTTGTTTGATTCCTTTTGGGTTTCTCTAACAGTTTTTAGACTTATTCCTTCTCAGTTTTGCAAAGGGCTGCCAATGCTTGAACCGAGTGAAGTAAAATTTGCAGGAAAAGTTGCAGATTGGCTAGCCGAGGGGCTTCAACCTTTGCTACCTGAGAATGTGGAAGCCAACTTGGAGAAATTGGTTGTATCAGGTCACAGTAAGGGTGGAAAGACAGCATTCTGTGTTGCACTTGGTTATGCAAAAACCAAGCTAAAATTTTCAGCACTAGTGGGCATAGACCCTGTGGCTGGAACATCTAAGTATTGTGAGTCAAATCCTCATATTCTGAAGGGAGTGCCAGGATCCTTCAATTTGAACATGCCTGTTGCTGTGATTGGTTCTGGGCTGGGTCCAAAGAAAGGTAATTGTTGCTCTCCACCTTGTGCTCCTGATGGGATGAACCATAAGGAGTTTTTCAAGGAGTGCAAACCTCCTTGTGCAAATTTCGTGGTGGCAAGGTATGGTCACATGGACATGTTGGACGATGAAACAGCAGGAGTAATTGGGACATTAGTGTCAAAATGTGCGTGCAAGAATGGATCAGGTCCTAGGGATTTGATGAGAAGAACCATTGGAGGTTTGGTTGTGGCCTTCTTGAGGGCACAATTGAATGACCACTGGAAGGATTTTGATGCTATTTTAGGGAATCCTAACATTGCTCCAACTCAATTGGACAACATGGTATACATTCCAACATCATAGGTGTTAGGATTACATGAGTTTGATCCCACATCGAACAGAATTATATATATATAGGTTGTGTTAGTCTGATTCAAGAAGTTATCCTAAATCACGTTTGTAACAAATTAAGTGCATTTTACACATTATTGGAAACGCGCTTTTCGCAGGTTTCTTTAGAATTTGAATTTTATATATCCTTGGCAATGTTACATGGTAAACACTACTACTCTTTCATTTGATCATATAAATTATAAAGGATTATCTAGTAATTTCTCCTTGACAACAACTTGTTTTATCTATTGTACAATTTCGAAGAAGTCAAAGCCCACTACGCCAAAAAGGCTCGACAAACATGGGCTTAAAACGCCTGTAAAATGGGCCTGGTGATAAGATACTCTGTATAAACTGATTTTTTTCCCTCATCTTAATAATTTCTAATTGCACCTCATAATTTTCAAAAAAAACATGAAATATGTATTGAAACAAGCTTTTTTTATAATAAAATTCTTTCGAGAAAGAGCTCTTTCTCCTAATCTTCTTATGCAACAGATAACGAAGGTACAATGACAATGGTGCAATAATGATAATGATAACAGTAAAAATGGTGGTGGTGGTGTATTATCCTCAGTCTATTTTATAACATAATAATTATATTTAGAAGATTATAATAAACATTATACTTTAAAAATATATATGTATCAAAATTTATATCTATTTATATATCTTCAATTTAAATTTAAATTTAATAATACAATTTGAATTTTAAAAATACATATTGATTTGTAGTTTTATTTATATTTTTTTTCGTAACTTTTTAAAGCAGATAAAAATTGCAATGCGACTTGATAGACTTGGATGTCGAAAAATTTGATCTCATTTAAAACAATAAATTTAAATAATTATACGAAAGAAAAAGTATAATTTAACCAGAGAACCGATAAATAAATTATTTAAATTCTAAATTAGTGGCGCATGATGATTTGATTCTCTAATTTAACTATTGATTTCGAGATAATGTTAATTTAAATAATAAATGGCTTAATCACCGTCATTAATTTGATATTGAATTTTTGATCTATACAAATGAGGTATAAAGTAGTATTATATTAATATAGTATTTCGTAAAGATTTGAACATATGTGTGTTATAAACATTTGAATTTTGTTGGAATTGAGAAATATCTAATTGTGTTGGGATAGTCCTTAATTTAGAAAAGGAGGTTCAGTAGCATGCCTAATTAATCCCTCTTCCATGCATCATCATACATTACTAGCTCTCTCTTTTCTTGTAAATTTCCCTGGCCCACAAAATCTTTAAAAAAAAACACTCTTTTAAGTTATCAATTATTTAACAATATTTAAATTTATTTTTTTAATTATGTCTTTGATTTTCTTAATAGGTCTATTAACTTTTGCTGGAAAAGAAAATAATTATAGAAACCTAATTAGTCCTTTGAATTTAATATTGTCACACCTGTACTTCTCTGTATTAGTGTTCTTACTTGTTTTAACTTAGTATTTTCTACAACAGTTTCACCATAAACTAATAATGATAAGTAACACTAATATATATAGATTCATTTGTATAATGTTCAATTTTTTTAATGTGAAAATTACACTCAAAATCATATAACAAATTAATAAATGCTTCAGACAACAGTAAGGATGCAAGATTAGTGATAGATATATGGTAATAGTCATTAGTAAAGTACAGAAGATTTTTTCGCCAAAGATAAAGAAGGCAGTGAAATGAAAAGAGAAGGAACATGAATCTTGAGAAAAGGTAAAGTAGGATGCTCTTGTTGGTGTTTCATACAATAGTGAAATAAGCTTTTGTGCAGATTGATATGTGAGCTTATCATTAATGGTTGTTCTGCACTCTGTAGGCCAAAATTGACTGATGTAAGCAATGATAAATCATCAATGATCATCTGAGCAGCATGAAGATTAAAAGTTCAAGGTACCATAATTTTAAGGCCCCACACGTTGCATCATCATCACAACCACTTTAATTCTTCAATAAAAATACAACCCCCCTTTAATTTTGACTTAGAATGGACCAAAATAAACCAGTAAATTCAATGATTATGTGCGTGAATTCACGCCAATTTGATCCCTCTTTTGCTTTTCCCATATGAATTATTGATGAACAAGTGAGCTGATGATTATTATTGCTTGGCGTGCTTAAAGTATATATAGTGCACAACCAACATAATCAAATGTAAAACTATGAACCAATTTGCAGTTAAGTTGATTGTAGAAATGCATAGCATACCAAATGCATTCAGAAATAGTAACATTTGACAATTACACTTGAGATTTTCCATTTGAAATGAACAAACTGATACATCTTTCTTTAGTTTATCTTCATTAGTGTTGTGTTTTTTCTAGTAATCTTCTCTTAAATCTTGTGGGATGTGCTTAATTTGCCTTCCACACACAACATATCAATGATCATTACAGCAGATCTGAACAAAAAATGGAACTTTCAAAAGATTAGGTGCCTACAAAAACAAAAACTGCACCTTCTAATTTGAATATGACATGTCCTCCACTGGGTAGTTTTTCACTTTTCAATTGACAATTTCACATTCAAAATAGCAAATCTAATAGTCCTCACTTGTTTTTTCCCATTTCTCATAGTAAAATCTTGTGACAGTGATATGTCTAATAAAATACTGAACACTTGACAAGAATTATTTAAGGCCAATTGGATGATGAGTCTTAATCATTATGATCAGAGGGATTTCCCATTTCCATTAGACGACAATTAAGAAATGGTTATTAATTACTGCCTTTTACAACACACTGATTAATCTTACAGTGATCAAAATCCAAACCCTTTTGCATCAATGAAACCACAGAGATTACTCTCAATTGGCAGCACTCTATTCCCTGTAATCCATTGCACTATGCAGTACCCTCCTTTATCATGATGGCTACTGATTGTGAAGTTCATGTCACTAATTTCCCAGTGCGTGTTATGATCATCATAAGAGAGCATGTGGCTTTATAATAAAAGAAGCACACATGGGTGTAAACAAATACTCACCACATCAACATCACCGAAAGGTACCACGGCCGAAATGGTGGGTCAGAGACATTCATGCATGCTAGTAGAAATTTTGGAAACACAAGTGAAAACAACAGAACATTTTTCTGTTGTAATATGCAATTTAAGTATGTCTTAAGAAATCTAAGTTTAAATCTTGAACAGATAGAAAGTTGAACATCGTATAAGAAAAAAGAACTATAAATTTACTGTCTTAAAATTTTGGTTTGGAAATAATCTGTTCTCTTATATATATATTTGAGTAAGTCTCAATTAATTACTTATAAAGTTGATCTTATCACGTTTAATAACAAAACACAGACTCCAAAACAAATAATATTCTAACCATGCCACTCGATGTAAATGGGATTCAAACAAAGGTTGATTTTGGGAGAATCAGTTTCTTTTCTTATGATTACTTATTACTGGACATTAATTATCTTCTATCTATGCCACTGGAAATTCCCTTTAGGCTGAAATCAGCAATCAGCTTTTTGACTGGAAAATAATTTCACCACATGTTTTGGAATCATCTTTCTTTCTTTCATTCTGTCCTTTTACTACAATTTGCTGAGAGGTTGAAATTTTGCACCACAGACATTGAACAGTGGGAAATAATTGCATCTAAATTTGGCTATAGTTTCAGTCTGATCTGTTACAATCGGTTTGACCACCAAGTTCCACCGAAAGGTACTAAAATGTTCATTATAACATGCCAAATTTCAACCCTGAACTATATGACCAAACCATCTAAGATATAAAATAGTCATATAATCTTGACTTTCAGACAATAAGAGGAAGAAAAATTATAACATCAATAAACTACGAGAAAAACTGTGCAGATTACATCCGAAAGTACTCAGTTTCGTTAAATATTTAAAAAGCTATTTGTAACATTTTACAATAATATTTACTGTTACCTGAAATCATTAAGCAGTAATTTGGATGCTAATAAATCTCTGGAATGAAGTAATTTTACCTTTAAATAGTGGAAAGTTTAAAGTGGTGAAATAAGGGACAAACCTAGCTACTCTCCTTCAGTCTTATTTTACTTTAGCTTTTTGCTAAGCTCTTAGTATAAATAGGGACTAAACTCAACCGAAAATGCACCATCACAGAAGCAATTAACACATATTCCTCTCTCATTCTCACTCAAACACAACCCTTTTTCATCCTAATTGAGGTGAAAATGAAGACAGCACACATTGCTTTGTGCACTTTGGTGGTGCTGCTTGTGGCTGAAGTTCAAGTGTCAATGGCAGTAACATGCAGCCCAGTACAGCTGAGTTCATGTGTGAGTGCAATAACCTCTTCAACTCCTCCATCAAACCTATGCTGCTCCAAGATCAAGGAACAGAAACCATGCCTATGTCAATACCTCAAGAACCCCAATCTGAAGAGGTTTGTGGACTCACCTAATGCAAGGAAAGTTGCTAGCACTTGTGGAACTCCCTTCCCAAGGTGCTAAGTGTTAAATCTGAAGAGGGTTTCTCTGCCTGATTATGCATGATCTTCATCATGATCTCCAAGTGTTCTGGCAAGAGACTAGAGAGTGAAAGAAAATATATATATATTTGTGGTATCATCGTATATGGTGTGGTTTAACGTCTCTGTGTTTTCATGTTAGTAAAAATGTACTAGTCCTGATGGATATGTGATGCTTTGCTTTCATGTCATTCCATTTCAGTTCCTTGGTGTGGTCTCATCTTACGTAACGTTAGCTGTTGCAAAGACTGTATTTATAATTCAAAGAATGATCTCATTATGTGTCCTTCTTAACTCTCCTTTCACTTTCTCTCTCACACTCAATTTGTCACTGACATTGCTTATTATGACAAAGAATTTAACACAAATGCCAAGCCATAAAATCAAATGGAGAAAACAGATAACAAAAATGTTATTTGGTTGCATCATTAGTAGCCTTAACTATAATGAGTATCCATGATTGTCGAAATGCCATAATATCAAACCCTTTTTGTCACATTTTCTTGTATTATTTTCTCTTCCTCTATCTAGCACTCTCATCTGGGAAACTAAGTTTCTGTACATGGGAATTGTTCCCTTAGAAAAAATCTTAATCATATATATTAAACATAGACAATCAAGGTTTGTCATTCACGAAAGTGAAAACAATTTTGACTTATATGCCCACTAACATGACACACTGATATATAATACTCAGTATGAATAAAGGCTATTTAAAGGCTAGTGAAATATAAAACATAGAGACCTGCAGATCATATATGAGTATTATATACAGATAATTTTCTCAACATATATATATATATATAATATATATATATATAATATATATATATATATATATATATATATATATATGAGTAAATTTTCATCAGACATCAATGATAAAAATTAATGGCTATTTTAAAATTACATAGCCACTATTAGCTTTAATATTTTGGTCTAAACTATTCTGCACAAGATTTTTAGGTCAAGATTTGTCATTTACTATAATGTGTATACATGTCAAAAATCATTCCTCTCTCACTTTTGATCTAACAGGAATCTAGATATGGTGATGCAAATTATCTTTGTGTAGTTCCTCTTTTTGGTAAATGATATTTCTTTACTTGTGTTCTTCTGATAGAATGTGGAAGGAAATACTAACCTAGTTGGATTCTCCCCTGCCTGCCTTCTTTCAATTAAAAATAAAATGTCAAAAGTCATCTCACCTTCATAATTAACATTATATATATATATATATATATATATATATATATATATATATATATATATACATAATATTCTCATACTTGTAAAAAAAAGTTTATTTGTCAAGATAATATTTTAGATTATGTGGAATACTTCCTAGAACAAAAAACTTATGTTAGCTGTTATAGAAATTTCTTAATGCAACACAGATTTCGGAAAATTCATTTTAGAATGAATTAGAAGTAGCCTACGAAATAAATTGGGTTTGAGAAGTTGGGCTTTAGGTTTAAAATATCCGGCCCAACCTTGGTCGGTCATACTGGTTTCAGTATCTGAATCAACCCATACCCTGTCTCTTTCTTGCAGCGTTGGTCTCTGAATCATCTGTGTGACTGTCACCAAAAGGTACAATTCCATACATAAAATACAAAAGTAAGCGAAGTACACACATTGACAACAATAAAATACAAAAGTAAGCGAAGTACACACATTGACAACATGCTTCTTGTATATGATGGGAATCCAAATGAATTGGATCAGTTTATTGGAACAAAGAACATAGTCCAAAACAATAATTTTGAATTGAGAAATGCGCCAAAATCAATTAGCATTTACAAGACTTTTAATGGTACCGTAATATACAAACATGAAATCTATCACAAATTAAGAAAGTTTGTAATGGGATTCCAGCCCATTAACCATGGCCTCTTGTCGGATGGAAGCACGAAGTTCAGTTCAAACATTTCCTTTGACATGTTCCCTCCTGTTCGAAATCCCACAAGCTTTGCAACTATTTCAGCACTCTCCTGTACATGGTTAGGATCATGAGGATCAGTCCAGAGTTTGCAGATAAATTGCATCCTCTTCTGCTTCCCATCAAGAGGAACATCCCATTTCATATACAATACTTCCCTCTCCTCCAACGACAAACGTGATGTCAGTCTCTTGGCCAGAAATTCCCTTTCTCGTTTCAAAGCTCTCATACTGCATAATACAAAAATATATATCATTGAAAAACTTTAATTCATAATGGTAAGCGTAAGTGTTTATATATAATAATAAAGACAGTTTAAACTGCATATAATGTGTGTTCATTATGAGTAAACTGATGAGAACCTTGATGACAATGAGATAGTTGCATGTTCATCCCCAGCATGAGGAGCTGGGCTTGCATTCCCATGTTCTGCTAGTTGTTGTTGCAACCATGTCAAACGCCTTAGTTCTACTTCCATGTATATTTGATCAGCTGGATCTCCCTTGAATAACAAATAAAACTGGGTCCTATGGATGATGGAGACATAACATAGATCCCATAATTCAAGGATCAGCTGTCGTTGCTCTTTAAATGCTATCTGCCACGGGACCTGGGGTTCCTCCTGTTCACATGGGTACTCTTCGTTGTCTATGTTGTGACCATTTGCTTCGTTTGCTTCAAGTTCAAGCACCTTGATATCCAAATAAAAAAACATCAAATACATTAAAATGAAGAATGTGCAATTGCATTCAGAGTATGAAGATTTTTAATCTACAAATATCCTAAATAAAAGAACATGAGTCTAAAGCTATTGGAAATTCATTAAAATGAAAAGTATGCAATGTATTGAAAGTAGGAAGATACTTTATCATCCCAGAAAACATACCTGGCAAACAAGTAACTGCTTTTGGTACTGCAGTTTCGCCACACGTTCTTTCAATTCTGTCACATACGCTCTTATACTTCTTACATTCTCCTCTGCTGCATTCTGAAACATTTTCTGCATTTTCTTCACGTTAACTGAACTAGAACGTCGATAAACGGGAGTGTTTTCCTTCGATGAAACATCTCCAGCTTCTTCACTCTTTGTTGGAGTCTCCTTCTCAGACTCAGGCATATCAATTGAAATAATATCATCATTCTCGGGAGCTTTATTTTCAACATCTGGTTCCAAAACTTGCTGTGTAATAGATAATGGTGAGCAGGGAGATCTTAGGAAATTTTGGCGATTGGCAGCATTGCTTGAAGACAAAGGAAGCAACTTTTTCCTCCTGTGTTCCTTTTTATGCTTAGGGGAGGCTTCATTGGGTGAATGTTGAAAGTTATTCGGGAGAGACATCACCAACTTGTCTATGGACCTCTGAACATTTTCAAGCTGCTGTTCAAGATTTGCAATGGTGCTTCCTTGTGAATGAAGTCGGGTAATCTCCTCCTTGAGATTAGCACTGACACTCTTGTTGACAGAAACCATGCAACCAACTTCAACCTCCTTTGGTGTTGTTGACCTGACAGAACGCATTTCCCTTATTTCTGCTTGCAGTTTTGCAATTGTCTCAGCTGCATCTTGGTTACCTAATCTATGACATGCCACTTCCTTTTGTAATACTTCCAAGGCTCTATTGGCTTCTTCACCTAGCTGCTCTTGGAGATGCTCAAGCTTTCGAATTTCATGCATAAGGGTAAAAGGAGCAGTAGACGACTGCCTCAAGGACTGTCTTAATGCTGATCTTCTTACGTTCTCACATCCTGGCTCTGGTTTAAAAGATGATAGTGCACCGGTGAATGAGAGGCACTTCTTGACTGGGAGATGTGGTGATTCAACTGGGTTGGAGACCTGAATTGCAAAATGCTTAAAGTCAGTTGAAATGAATCATTACAAAGATAAAGGGGTAGATAAAAAAAAAAAGAAGAGAGAAATATACCTTTGGGTCATCCTGAAGCTTTCTGCGTAATTCATCCACCTGAGTTTGTGCAAGATCTCTCTGGCGTTTCAGCTCTTCAATTTCCATTTCCATCTGGAAAAATTCAGGTAACAATATTCAGTACATGTTATGATACTTGTTCCTCCTAATGATCAGTTTTCATTTTCCTATTTTACCTGTTGAATTTTCCAATCCTTTTCATTTGAAGGATCGGGAGTGCGCAACACGGCCTCCAGCCTTGCAACTTCCTTTTGTAAATGTTTAACAAGTTGTTTGTCTGATACAACCTATTGATAGAAAACTGTCAAATTTGCATCTTCTTATTTGGAAAACCAAGAAATGATTATCAGCTAACTGTGAACAGATCGTTACCATGTTAACTTGGGCGCTATTTGTTACTTCCTTTGCCCGGGTAGCAAACAAGAGAGTGTTTCGTGATTGCTCCATATGGCTCAATGCAGGACTTAAAGTACAAATAATGGCAGTGCGAGCATTCCCACCAAGGGAATGTTGCAATATACGTGTAAGTTTTGAATTCCTATAAGGTATATGTCCACTTCTTTTTCCAACACTGCATATGATGATACGAATACAAGTAGTTAGAAGAGGGTGAAAGTAGTACTCAGTTCTAATAGCTCTACTAGACAATATTGTCCATTATAACAACTAAATTAACTTCTGTAAACAGCATCCATCCTGACCTGAGCTTCCTTATAACAGTTGTAAGAGTCATCAAGCTAAGGTTAATATGGCAGCCTTCTTTCAGCCTAGTGCCATCTGCATGTGTCTGTGAAGCCCTCTCACTTCCAGCAAGATCAACAAAGTTCTGCAATCAGAGACATGAATTATTCAACAAGAACTAATTCATCCAATTAAAAGTAAGCAAGAAACATCAAATTACCAAGGTTGCGACAAAAGATTTCACACAATCTGTATTTTCACGAAGAGTACTTTGAATTGTCTGCAATATACACCGAAAGGAAGAAAAATATGATATTCATATTAATTACGAGAGGGAAAGGAAAATAGGATGATCTTCTGAATTTCAACAAATAATTATACTACTGTCACTGACCAATCTTATTATCTGGTGAGACCGCGAGCTGTTATCATTTAGAGCAGTTTCGCCAACCTGCCTTTGAGCTGCCAATTAAAATAACTTCAATAAACTAAATTGTTTTGATGCGTAACAGGTATATAACATCATACAAGCATGAAAGTTCCCCCTACCTTCACAAATGGATATCAAATGTCTCAAATGCTTGTCATCTTTTACTGTCTCTTCCACTAGTTTCTCAACCATAGTACCTTTCTACATTACATGAAGAATATATGGTTAAGAAGGAAAGAAATGAAAGAGCATGCTACTGAATTGCTTTCTCACTAGAAAAGAAAAGACAAAACTTCAAAATATCTTCAAAGATAACGCAGGATATTAAAATATGGAAATTTTAAAATTCATGATCAGGAAGCAACCAAATTGTGAGCTTCCTAGTATTAGAGAAAACACTAAATTGGAATCTTACCTCAGGATCATCAAGAAGCTTCAAACTGCGACCAGATTCTGAATTTAACAAGTCCCTCACATTCTCATTGTATATCTCTAGTCCAGATATTTTTATAGTGAAATCTCTTTCAGGAGACTGTAATAATGCCAATTGAAATATCTTAGTCACGCTGTTCACCAAACTTCCAAATTGTAATATTTTATTACATATAACCAAAACTCAGACAAAATATTCTCTTCATGGCAACAAGAATTCAATTCTATAACTGAAAAGAACGTGAACTACAATGAAACTTTGAAGAAACTTACATTCAAGATATGATTGTAGATATCATTGACAGCCCTCTCTGTTATGCCTCTCATTGTATATGTTTTTCCACTGCTAGTTTGTCCATAAGCAAAAACTGTAGCTGCAAGAAATAAGCATGCAATGGTTATGTAATTCATTCTCCAGCAGATAATGGAGGTTTAGACAGAAAGAAACAAATATATGAAATGCAGTACCGTTAATGCCTGTTAATGCAGATAATGCCACATTCTTTACTTCTTCGTATACTGCCTCTGTTACTGAAGCAGGACCAAAAACTTTATCTGCAGGGTAAAAAGCTAGGTCAACAAATATTAAAAAGTTTAAGACATTAAATTAAGGAATGGATAAAAGAAACTCTTAATAACTAATCATAGCAAAACAAGGTGAGTAATTTCATTTGGTACCAAAAGTAAATGACATCGGTTGGGCAGCCCGTTCTTGTGCAGGTGGTTTATACACAACAGTATAATCATTGATGCAGTCCCATGCCACCTGATCTTTAGCTAATTGTTCCCTTTTGTTCAAAGGTCTTAACCTTACTGTGACCACAATCTTCTCTTCTTTAGCTCTTGACCCTCCTGGAGTTGATACTGGAGTCCTAACTATCTTCGAAACTGGTGTTCCTGGGGTTTTCAAAGTCATTTTCTAAAAAAAAAAAATAGTGAGAAAATCATCAACAATGAAAAATAAGAAAAATTTAATAAATAGATCAGTTCATATTTAGGGTTAGTTCATTAGTTCTTGTTCAATTTTCAAACATTGAATTGATGTTATATCAAATGAGATCTCTCCCAATGTGACTTGAATCTTGCTAAAAAAATATCAAACAAGAGAGTTTCAACTAAAGAACATTTGAGTTGAAGATTTTTTAACAAAAAGAAAATGAGACTGAAGTTGTATAGATTCACTGTATAATACTTCAACGGGAAGGATTAAGTTTAGTAAAGGATGAAATGAAATTTAATTTTAATACACCAAACACAGAAAAGGGAAAGATTACATTACATGTTTTAAATTTTATTACATCAAGCACTGATTTTAAGCATTAAACTGAGTAAAAGAGTAAAAAACAGGAAAGTAAGTAAGTAAACAAAGAAGCACATAAATAATAGAGTCAAATCCTCAAATGGAAAATGCAAAATCAACTCATCAGAGAGTTCACAAGAAATCGTGAAATAAAAGGAAACTGAAGCATAAACTCACATCAACCCTAGTTGAGTAATTTCTTCAACTCAGATGTAGAAGAAGGAGAGAAAAAGGAAGCTGTTGAGAGTTGAGTTCAATTGGAAGAGCAATGGCTGTGCTGTGTGTGGCAATTGGGATGATTCAAATGATAGATAGCGCATTGGTGTGTGTGCAGGACCCCACCATTTCATTTGAATTTGGGAACTCTTCCAACGGCTAGTTTTCTTTTTCTTTTTCTTTTTTAATTAAATAATATCTATTACAATATAGTTTTAATTAATTGTTATTAATTTAATTATAAGTTCTTCCAACGTTTTCATTCGCCAGATAATAATCATTGACGGACACTCAAGCAGTGGGACCTGTTTTGAAAACTAACGTTTTCTGTTTTGTTTGCTTCTGAGATGTTTTATTTTTTTACTTGCTTTTATCAAATTTAAATCCTTTTTTCCGACAAAAAATGTCAAAAAGAATAAAGGGTTTTTCTTCTTTGATTTTTTTTATTTTAGTCTTTTTTTTAATCGTTCATTTGGATAATTTTATCATAAAACTTATCGACAAGATATTGGGTAAATGTTTATATTTATAAACTTTATTTCAAGTAATACTGATTTTAAAAAGATAACTTTGATTAAAATTAAGTTTAAATAAAATGGTGTATGCATTTAAACTTATATTTTAATAATAAGATTTGTAAATATAATTTTTCAACCAAATAGTGCTTTGTTTTCCTTCTACCAAACTTACTTCTAAAGATAAATAATCAAACACTTTAACAAATTTAATGTGGTTTTGAGTTTTGCAGTGTTCATGAAGTTCAAACATGATAAAATAAAATTTGGAATATTCTATTGAAAATATTAAGCATGATAAATGGATAAATTTATTATATATTTTATGTTTTAAAAATTTATTTAATTTTTGTTATCTAAATTATTTGTATAAATTGTCAAAAGAAATATAAATTTAAGTAAGTTATTTTAAGATAAATATTTTAATCTTACAAATTTACTATATTTTTAATTTATAAAAAAATTATTATAAATTGTAAAATGGTAAGTTTTTCAAAATTTATAATGGAATTTTATAGAACTTAGTAAACAATATGTAATGTATATATATAATGTTATAGTTGTAGAAATTATAATTTCTACATATATAATCATATAAAAATATATATAATTTTTACAATTATATAACTATATTTTACCATAAAAAAATCATATAGATTATACCATTATATATTTTGTAACATCCCAAAAATATAAGTATATCTATATCATGTGGAATGCAACATATTATAATACTAGAAAGCAGTTAAGAGTAGTGTCAGATGAAGTATATACAAAATACAGTCATCCAAAATATATGAGAAAGATAAAAGCTCCACATGTAGTTATAGAGTCTTTCAAAAAGGAAGTAAAACAAAAGAAAACTAAGTTATATACATTAGATTCTATCTAAGTTATACTACTCTGCGGTGTTTGGAACATTTGGGATATCTGAGCCGTCCAAAACCTGCTCCAGAGGGGCCTCTCCTACCTCTGCTCACATCCAATTTGGATGATCATTGCAAAGAGAATCAAACACATACAAAACAAGCAACACACAATGCAAGGGTAAGCTAGATGTCTAAAGTTTTACAAGTAAACAAAATTAAACTAGCATACAAGGTCAAGCAAACAATATTATACAGAACAATTTTACTAAGTTATATATTAGAGTTTTATTAAGTGGAGTTAGACTTAGACTCGTCCGAACCCAGAATGAATATCGAGCTATGGCAGGTTATGCACTTGTGGTGGTCTCTACTGCTTTGCAAAGCCATTGCCAATGGGTTTCACCCTACCACACACAAGGTTAGTCCGTTATCACTCACCTTGGCCCATATACAATGGAGACAACCAAGACTAGGACCCCCTACTTCTCCTCACCACATGAACTAATCTTCTCTAAGTGAGATTGAATAGTCATTAGAGCTTTAAGGGCAACCCCCAAGACTGAGCTACCTATATTCATTCCAGAAACTTAACTTAGATCTCACCTAGAGATGATACTTAACTCTTTTAATCATAATTCATACCACAACTTCATTGACTTTAAATTCTCAATTTTATACATAAAGATGTTATATTACTTTTGTTTCATACGAATCCTACATAATTAACTCATAAAATACTAAAAAGAATCATACAATGCTAGAAATAAGTCATACATTACATGTTTTCACAGAAACATCATTTATTAATACTAATTTCTTTATCAACTATAATTACCTATACTTAAGTAATTCAAATGGCTTGGAGACCCTCACCAATGGATCCGGAAGGGTCAAAAACCCCCAGAACGACCTAAAGAACGTTCAAAACGGACGTCCGAAGCCCCTAAAAGGTCAAAAACATCAAAAATACACAACCTGCCGCAAAAAATTCGCTGAGCGCACACCCTGTGGTGCGCTGAGCGAATTTTGTCTGCCAAAAATCATTCGCAGAGCGCACAGAGTGCGCTGTGCGACTCTGCATAATCTGCAGAGCGAATTTCTGCAGATTTTAGGAACTCACCCACCTAAAACTCATTATAGGCCATTTAGTGAACTTCTAACACTCCTAATTCGAAGTATGGTTGATTTTAAAATTGTTTAAAGGCTCACACAGGTTCCTAACACTAATCCCTAATAGTTATGCAAAGAATTTGGATCAATTTCCACTATTTCACTCACTTAGGACCTCAATTTGAATCTTACTAGTTGGAAACTGTTTTAGGACAGTTTGAAGCTCCTAACAAGTCAGAAATGACTTGACTAAGTTATACTAATGGTCTAAACACACTCCTAATTCCTAACTCACGAAATCACCCCTCCACTTTCCTTAAAATTGACTTGATTTCTATGGTTAACATCTACCATTCAACTTACTATCTGCATTACTGAAATTTCAATCCATCAACATTCAAATTCACCTTATATCATTAGACATACAGATTCCTAGTTCATCCCATGCTCAATCATATCATTCAAAATCATGAAACATACATTCCAGAACAAGCATTCCTCAATTTAATTAAAACATTAACCTAATCTGCTACAATTTTTCACATGCATTATCTTAAGAATTTATATAACAAATTCAACATAACAAACCAACATGCCATAAACAAAAACAATTGAATCTAGCTTCCCTTACCTGGGAATTATCGCAGCACAACTCAAGAACTGTTCCTAGAAGTTCCAGCACTATAGGATTTTTCTCCAACCCTACTGATCACAATTTTGTGATCAGAACAAATTATAAAATTGAAATTACAAATGGGAATGAGAATGGAATTGAAAAGGGAAAGTAGGAACCACATGCAATCTACTGATTGCATGTTCTAGGATTTAGAACAATGAGGAGAAGGGAAGAATCACTTACCCCTTTCGAATCTTAGGATGAGTTCGATGCCACTTGGAGTTCTTGACGTTCAGATGATTCAGGTGATTCTGAAAAATGTTCAAATGTTTCAGTTGATCATGAACTTGGAAGGAAAGCAAGGAGAAAAATTGGAAGAGGAGGGTGATAGCTTCAGATAATGCAGAGAGGAACTAATGTCTGATTTCTAACTAGTACAAGAATTGAATTTCAATTATTTTATTCCACCCTCTTATCTGTAGCCAAGTGACAGCTCCAAATGCGGAGTTATTTTCAGGATTTCACATATTTTATTATTGATCTTTGTGTTACTTTTCAATTAGAGTTAAAAAATACATATTTAACTATAATATTTAATTTATAATATACATTTATTATAAATTTTTAAAGTTAATATTTTTTTAAAATTTAAAATATAACTCAGTTTATAATTACTAATTTATATATAAATTATAATTAAACATAAATTATAAGTATCTTTTACGAAAAAAAAATGTCTATGTAATTAGTAAAACAACAAATATCTTATTATATGTAATAAAGTTATATTATTATTATGATAGTATTAAATTTCAATTAATAACTAATAAAAATTTGAAAATGTGGAACCAGGTTGAGAATAGAAAGAAAAAAAAAACACTGAAGCATAATTATGTAACTGAGAAAAAGATAATTAATATGATTATAGGGTGTTATAAATTAAATTGAAATTCAAAATTTTCTATTTTAAATTAAAAATAGAGTTCCCAAATTATTTCTTCATCTTTTCAATTTTTACAAATTCTTACATAGATAATAAGAAAATAACTATTGAGTTTTTCTTCAAAAAATATACAAATAATAAAATTTTAATATATATATATAAAGAGAGTTTTCTTTTTGATATTTTTTTATTTTTATCTGTAAGTTATTTTTTTATTTAAATTTAACTTATTTTTTAAACTTAATTATTTTTTAAAATTAAATAAATAAAAATAATTTACTAATAAATAAAAATCACTTATGAAATAAATAAAAATTATCTATTAAGAATTATTTATATTTATTTTAATAATTATAATTTCATTATTTTTGTTATCATAATAAGTATGAGTTTTTACTAGTTATATATGACTGTATATAGTTTTTAATATTTAGTTGATAAATATGTAACTTTTATTTGATATTTTATTTTAAAATTTAAATAAATTATATTTTTTATAGTTAACATTGAATAAAAGGTTTTAGTTATTGGTGACTAACAAAAGTGAATTATTCTGAAGATGATTCAATATGTCAGAGAAAAAAAAAAATAGCTCGTATTATCTTATAACATGAACTCTTTGATTTTATATAAGAACTAAACATTATTATGCCTAACTGAGATTATTATTTTAATCTTCCAAAATTATTAATCATGGTCTATGTTTAGAACGACAGTCAAGTTTTCTTTTTTTCATGTTATAATTTCTGCAATGGGAGCTTAAAAGAAAGTAGGAAGGTTAAAATTCACTATTACCACTTTATTGAGTAAACAGTTTTTATTTTTATTTAAGCTGTAATTTGTAAATATTAACAAATCACTATGTTAAGTTATGAATATAAATTTAGATGTACCTACTAGTTACAAAAAATAGTCAGAAATATTAATTTTTCTTTGCTGCTATTATAAATTAATTAGTTGGGGAAAAGAATATAAAATATATGCTTTTAAAAATAAATAAATGAAAAGAAAGGTGACATTTTAAATAGAAGTTAGAAATATATATATATATATATATATATATATATATATATATATATATATATATATATATATATATATATATATATATATATATAAATTAGACTATTTGGAAACTTGAATTTAAGAAGTACAATATTAGAGAAAAAATAACTTTAACAAAACAATTCACCAACTTTTAATAATTTCTACAGTGCTCCATCAAAATGTGTTTTGTCCTCACTTACACATTTTTCGGAAAAACTTTCGAGAAGATCATTCATCCCTAAATTATTCCAGGATAAACACACTTAATCATGGAGTTCTTATAGGTTAGGTTACTCAAAAGTAAATGCATTTGTTGATATGAGTAGACAAATTAATTCCTTTAAGCTATCATTCAACTGTATAGTCTCATACCTATGTAGTCTCTAGATCCCTCTCATTCCGGTGTATGTTCGATTCTTCTGTTGGAAGTCCCACATCGACTAGAGATAAGGCCAATTTATAATATATAAGGTGCAAACCTCACTTTACAAGCCGGTTTTGTAAGGTTGAGTTAGGCTTAAACCCACATTCTAAGAATAATATAATTTGGATAATATATTATATTATAGTTATTAAATAATTTGGATATATGTTTATGATTTGGTTATTATTGTGGTTAATATAATTGTATATTGTATGATAGGATAATTCTTGTACGGGAGTATATGGTTTGCAGATAAGATCATATCTGAGTAGGTGACGAGAGTTGGGATGTTACGTTCGGGGACTTGTTATTTATATTTTTAAAAGTTTTTCGATTTGGCATTTTTATGTAAGTGTTATTTTGAGATTTCCAAACAACATTTATGGTTATGTTTAGCTTCCGCAATTTTAATCGAATAAAAATTATTATCTTTCATAAATGTTTTATTGAAAGGTTTTGAAAAAAAAATAGCACTGTGACATCCCAAAAATTGGGATGTTACATTTTTTGTAACGCCCTGACAACTTATAAGGAATATTGACCGCCCCACACATCAACACGAGGTTTTCCAGTCTTCTTTGTCCTCACTCGCACACTTTTCGAGAAAACTTCCCAGAAGGTCACCCATCCCAAATTACCCCAGGCTAAGCACGCTTAACCATGGAGTTCTTATGTATTAAACCAATGAAAAGCAAATGCATTTGTTTTTCGGTAGCCTAACCCATAAGAACTCCATGATTAAGCATGCTTAGCTTGGAGTAATTTAGGGATGGGTGACCTTTTGGAAATTTTTCCCGGAAAATGTGCGAGTGAGGACAAAGCACATTAGAAAGCCTCGTGTTGATGTGTGGGGCAGTCAATATTCTCTGTAAGTTGTCAGGGCGTTACAAATGGTATCAGAGCCTAGCCTCTCCCAGTACGGTGTGGTTTAAGGACGAACCAAGCGGAAGCTGGTGGGCATGTGACACCCGGGCACTGACGAGGGCGGGGAGTGATCGCCGATGCAAGAGGCACGAACAAGGAGCGGCTCCTGGCAGACTTCCAGTGGAAGGGGCACATGGACGAATCGAACATACACCGTAATGAGAAAGATCTAGAGATTGTATAGGTATGGGACTATACGGTTGAAGGATAGCTTAAAGGAATTAATTTGGCTACTCATATCAACAAATGCATTTGCTTTTCGGTAGTCTAACCCATTAAAACTCCATAGTTAAGCGTGAGTAATTTAGGGATGGGTGACCTTCTGGAAAGTTTTCCCGAACAACCCAAATACCCTGATATTGCAAACTTCGTTAATTAAGATATACATTTCCATTTAAGATAAAATGGAATCTTACATGTCACCAAGAATCACAAAGCATTGAATAAAAGTAACTATGATATTATATACACTCTCATTATTTTTTATTAATTCAAGTTGAAAATATATGTGAATATTACACACAAAATTAAAAATATGATATACAATATGTCTAAGTACAGAGAAAAACAAAGAGGAGGAAAACAAAGACAGTAAAATTTGAAGTATATGATGTTTATGAGATAAGAGTTTACAATGTCATTCTAAAAGTTGTCTTTTATAACTACGTAAGATTTCAGTTCACATGTTAAGATATTATATTCACAAATACTTAGTGGGATCAAATAATGTAAAACATATTATGTTTGTGAAACAATAACATATACTACACTAATAAAAAATATTCTAACGCATCTATTACATTTCGATTTTTATGAAATTGAAGCATAAAAAGATCTGATACAATTTTTGTAATTTTGCATAAATATAAGTTTTTGGTTAAAAAAAACTCGAAGTGATATTGTATCTTTGATATCGGTTGTTCTCATACTTATTGTTATAGGGTCTTACAAAACTGATAATTAAAGATTTTTCAATTGATAAGATTTTTGTACAGGACTTATAGCATCGGTTCTCTACAAAATTATTGTCATAGGATCATGTGAAACTAACAATTTAAAATTATGTTTCAGTTATACGATGAACCGAAGCATAAAGTTTGAAACAAATTTCAAAATTTTCACTGAAAATATTATTTTTTTTATTTTTTCGAAAGGCTTTAGGCAGCGGTTCTTAGTAGAATCAAGGTCATATAGTCCTTATTGCTTCGATTAATAAAATAACCAAGATAATATATGTTCCTAGGGTTATGTTTTGTGAAATAATAGAGTTTCCTCTTTCACATTTCTTCTTCGCTTTTTCTTCTTCTTTGCTCAAACTCCTTATACCATGAAGCTTTCAACGACTAATATAGGTAATTTTTCGTTCATTTTACACAAATGTTCATTGATTAACTATTTTAAGAATGATTTTCTTTCGTTTCATCGATGGTTTCATGTATAGAGTACTCTTTCATTTTGACCAATTACCTTTTTCCCTCACCGCGCAACGATTTATTTTGGCACTAAACCTTCATGGTTAGTTTCGTTGAACTTTCTTTTTTTGTTTTTTGAGCTTTCATACACCATAGGGAAACTAAAGATATATTCAAAAAACTTCAAATGACCTGAAAATTTGTTCAAAGCACCAAAATACCATGAAAAGTCCCACAAAAAATTTTGGATCAAAATTCAAAATGTAAGTATGTGAAATATTTTTGTAAAGTTTAAAAAAACAAAATAAATTGAAAAAAAAACAATTTTTTTTAAATCTAGAAGGAACAACTATGTTGGTCACAGTGTTGGAAATTTTTTTTACCCAAAATCGATATATAATATAGTCAAATCGATCAACCGGAACAAATGTTATAATCATTTAAAGATCTACGATAATTTTTAATTTTTTAATTATTTTAAGAGTTTATGGCAACGGTTTCTAAGGGAACCACGGTTAAAAATCCATTTTTTTATTTCTTTTTTGAGTTTACTACTTCAGTTTTTTTTTAACTGAGGCAAAATCATGACCTTTTTTGTTTCAGTTGTTAATCGAGGTCTAAAACTTCCTTTTTTTATCTCGTTTAAATATATCTCGAAATTCCTTTCAAATATAAAAAATAGTCATTGTTGCATTAGTGTTAATTGAATTCATTCAGTGGCCTTCGATATGAAAATATCTCAATTTTAGAGATAGTTTCAAAATTGACCATAATTCAATTATTAGATAATAAGGTGGTACATTGGTTCTCCTCCCATAATCATTGTTGTCTTATATTGGCCTCATTTAGCTTAAAAACATGTTATTTGAAATTCTTGTATCCTTTTTAATGTGGTGCCGACTTCAAAGCTTTTAAACCAAATTCTTCTCCACTGACACTAGTGGAAAAATGCTGTTTAACGTCGGTTAATTTGGGCTTATAACGTCACTTAAACAACTGACGTCTATAAGGGTGACGTCCATGGGACATCGGAAATCCTCCCAACCGACGTAAATAAAAACGTCGGTTGACGATATCCACCGACGTCCGTATAGACGTCCACTTATACCCACACCGACGTTTAATTTTTCTATATAGACGTCCACCTACGTATAAAACCGACATTTACATGAATATATAGATGTTTAAAATGACACTAACCGACGTCTATGTTCCCTATAGACGTCGGACTTGGAACTAACCGACGTCTAACAAAGGCGTTGTGTTTTAGTGCAGTTTTGATCCAGACTTTCGGTAGCATTGTGCAACATCCTCCTCTTGCTAGTTTCCCCACAAAAAAAGCTTGCATCTTTTGAATCTCCTATGACATTTCAATCCAAAACCGAACCTGGGTCCATGACTACTTCCCATTATTCAACCGTAAAAGAAAATAATTACGGTGACACGAGAACTAGACAAGGACCCAAGTTCCATTTTGGGTCGAGAAGCCATAGAAAACTCAAAAGTCGCCACTCTTCTTGTGAGGAAACTAGCAAAGGGAGAATGTTGTACTATGTTACCCAAAGAGAGGATCAAAACTGCACTAAAACACAACACAAAGAAAGCAAATTTTCATCAGTTGAACGACAAGATAATCTATGAAAGACGAAACAAAGTTTAAACGGTGAGCATAAAAAAAACCACGCACCTGGGATGCAAGAGATAAAAAGAAGAGGAGGAAGACGGGAAACAACAATAGAATGCCGAAAAGAGAAAAAAAGAAGAGGTGTGGCAAGAGAAAAATGAGAAGAGGAAGACGATCGATATCAGAAACTGAATGCTGCGAAGAGTTGCGGTGTATTTAAAATGGAATTGGGCGTCGGTTATTCTGAAGTAGCCGACGTTTATAGACGTCGGTTATCCTACTAATGTGACGTCCACGTGAACATTTAAAACTGACTTTTTGAATTCCCATGAGACATCAATTTCTGTCAGGGGGAACCGACGTCTATAGAATTGAACTGATTGACGTTTGATATCCTGTCAGGGATGTTGACGACAATTGGTATGGGGGCTCCGACGTCTATAATAACATACACGTCGGGGCCCTAAATAGCCGACGTCTGAGGCCCTCGAGATTTGTAAAAATAATTATTACAGGTATAATAGACGTCAGGCACCCGAAAAGCCGACGTTAACATTGAAGATTTTTGCCATTTCCCGCCTAAAAGACATGCCTTAGACGTCGGATTTGGTCTACTCGACGTCTAAGCCCCTGAGAATTAGGTGAAAAACATTAAATGTAGCTCAGTAGACGTCGGAGAGTTGTAGTGCTAACGTCTTGAAATTAATAGACGTCGGCTTGCGGCTAAAACCGACGTCTAGTTTACCAGCTATTTACGATAATGCCACCGTCCGCTCTTATACGTCGAATTACACTCAAACCGACGTCTAATGAGTGACGTTAAACAACGTTTTTTCACTAGTGCAATCTGTTTTTGAAGGTGAGTATATGTAACAGTTTGGCCCTGCACTGTTACTTCAAATTTTATACCTATAGATTTCATATCCAAAAAACCACACATTGGTATAAAAACCATTTATGTAGAAAAGTTATCCTGCCTTCTTAGTAATCTTTCAAGTTGTTGTTCAAGAGGTATTCCTTAAAGCATAATGATTTCTTACTTGATTACAATTCAAAAGAGCAACATGTATGTTACCTTACGTTAGCAATATATCTAAGAAGCTCAATGCAATCTTATATGTTAATTTCATACTATATATTTGATTGTCTTTCACTTTACAAATTTGGTTGTCATCTCACTTTTTTGTTTAGTATTCCTTTCTATGCTTTGGATTAGAGTGGTGACCATAAAATTTTCTCATTCAAATCATAGAATTTTTCCATTAAACTACAATTAATAGTATATGATGTTTAGTTTGTTTCTTTTTTTACATTCTAATATGAATATGCAAGATATATACTTTTTTATATAAAATGTGTTGCTTGTTGTAATTATGACATAAATATATGATTTCATTGTTATAAAAGATATTTTATATTTATCTTTTAAAACATTTGTGGTTGTGACATGACATTACTTATATGTTTTGATTTAACCATCAGTAAATAATTACTATTATATCAAAAGATATTTTTTATTTATTTTTTAAAACATTTGTGGTTGTGACATTACTTACATGTTTTGATTTAATCATAAGTAAATAATTACTATTATATCATCTCATTATCATCTCATGTAGGAAGTGTCCAATAAGTTGTCTCATGAACTTCAACTAGCATAAACTCTAAATTTAGATATTGTTTTTTCAAAAGACTCACGTTTTTTTCATAAAAACCATGATTATTTACTAATTAAAGCTAAGAATGGTCATTAATGAAAAATATTGAGTTTTATATAAAATAGTTCTAAATTCTATAAAGTAATTAAACATATGAATTTAACTATACACTAGAGACTTCACCGAAATTGGATTTCAAGCACCTATTCACTTCACCGAAATTGGATTGTGAAAACACCAAATATACTTCTAATTTAACTCTAAATTCCCACTTCAAGTTAACATATCTTAATTCCTTAATGACAAGTTTAAATTTTGCTATTAAAAATCTTAATTTCTTAGATGTTAGAGATTTGCCTTTAAGTCCAAATGTTTTAAATGACTAACCGTTTAAATACAAAATCAATTAGTTGTTATGTCCTAATTAGGATTCTAAATTATTTTCCAATAATTTAATTACCACAAATATACACTTAATAGTTATGTAGTTAATAACGAAAATAAAACAAAAGTATGAAAAAAAAGTTTATTCAATAGTAGAAACAAAAAAAATAAAGATACATTATACCAAATTTCAATGAATAAGGAATTAGTTACTCTTAAATATTCTAAGAGTTAAAAAAAAGATAGAAAATGAAAATAATGAGGATGTATTCAACAATCAAAATGGACCTTTGTTGTCTCTCCCTTAGTATTAGTTCCTACTCCCTAAAACATTTATTTTAAATTTAAATTTATGATGCATTCAATTGAGACAAGCATAATAGGAATCCTATTGAGACAAGAGAACTATAAATAAAAATAAATAAATCTAGACATAACCAATCGAATGTTCTAGTGCAGGTCCAATATACTATTGGTTTATACAGTCAATATGAAAAGATTGACACAAGTGGTTAAGTTAAATTTTCAAAAAGAAAAGCCAAACATTTATGATTTTGCAGTATCACCAATCAATGCATTGAGTTTCCCAACACATCTTTGAATTCTCAAACCTGAAAACTGAACAATATTTCATTGGGTGGGACCATTGACGCTCCTATGTGCCTATTTCACACACTCCATGTTTTACAATTTTGCCCTAAAAGAGTGATATCAGATCTGGTAATCGGGTGACATGTTATCTTCTTTTAATATTTTTAGAAAACCTTAAGAGCAAAAAGCACTATTTCTCCCCCTATTAATTCTAACCAAACATGCCACTGACACTGCCAACAACACAATTCATACTTGTCCAAATACTACAACTTTTGATAGAGCTTATGATTAACATCTCAAGAATACAACACTTCTTTTAAAATGGTAAACTATTGTTCAGCCCATGTAACAAGGTGTTCACCAGATACACTTATACACTTACTTGGATCCACAATAGTTCCTTGTCATATTCCATCAATTCTTTTCTAAATCACAATATAACATAACTACAGTATATATTTAGACTGAAAATTCAATCGTTATTTTAGCTCAAAAGTCTGGGATCATCAGGCTTAATCTCACATATTCTTCCCTGAAAACCTTTTTTGTTGCATGTTGTGCTTTATCTTCCCATCCATAAGAGTTTTACACTTATGTGACAGTGTTTCTCCACACAAAACCCCTTTTCTTTCTTTTATTTTCACTTTATCCATCTCTTCTTTCTTTTCTTTTTTTCTTTTTTTTTTCACTTTAGCAATCTCTATTTCACTCTTGACTTGAGACCAGCTCATCTTTTGTGCTGCTTAAGCTTGGGTAACAGGAAGAGGAATCCACATTAGAAGTGCCAAACCCATCAATCTCTATTGATGGATGGACCATACCAAGTTTGAATTGAGCAAACACAGAAATTTAAGGCTAACAGCTTTAGCCATCAGAACGTAATGACATGTCATCTCATTTGGTTCACCTGTGGTATGTGCCATGTGATTTGAAGAACTGATAATCTGGGTGATTCACTTGAAGCTGTCGTAACCAGTTATCTGCATCCTGCAAGAGAGAATTTGCTAGTTGACTCTCTCTAACTCCATTTTGTGTCCATATAGACCCCTTTAACTTGTAGGAAGCCATTGCAAAAGTTGGTAAGGAAATCTTTGGTACACCATCCACGTCTTTTGGATAAACCAAAATTGGACCCTGGGTGCCTCCATTTCCTGCAAAATGTAATCAAAAGAAAATTAATAAACATTGAAGGTAAAGTTATAAAACTCTAATTACCTTTACCTCTTTTGCAATAAAGCATTACTTGCATGACAAAGTTTATAAAATCAATCACCAAGTGAAGTAATCTATGACTAGAATCATTTTCCCGTGTGGCATGCTTCTTGTTGAATATAAAGATAAGATAAAGATAATATATCTAACACTTCTAACAAATTATTCCTTATCAAAGATTAAAGAAGAGAAAATGCACTAATGCAGAACATTTCCTCCCGCTCTCACATTCCTCATAGTCTTAAAGTTAGTTGATTCCTTGTATGCTTAATGTGTTTGCCTTAATATATGTGACTTTTGATTATTACTTGTGAATTAGCCTTTAATTTTGAAATCTTTAGCATTTATAATCTACATCTAAACTTTTAGACATGCTGCTATGTGCCAGTGTTTGGGATTGAGAAACTCTTTAGATGCCTATTTCAAAATTTGATTATCTAAAGGAATATTTTGTTTTCATAATCTTACGTTCTTGAGATTTCGTAAACAGGTAAAGAAGAAATAAGTTTAATATGAAAGTACATCTAATAACAATGAGACCAAATGTTGTCGAATCTTGGCATTAAAATGCATGAGTAAATCTAACAATGACATGTACATTAGATAGCTGCATTACGATACGTAAGAACTACAATGCCACTGCAGATCAAACATAAGGTTAAAGTTCCATGATTACCTGCCAAGGGTGTATGCAGTGTATGGTATGTAAGAAAGCAGGCCTCTAAATCTTTTAATGTTGGACCAGTGGGTATTCGATATATAGGATACCTGAAAGATGCATAAAAAATTTTAGATAGCAGAAAATGAAGCAATATTTACTAAAGCAAAAAATCAAGTTGTTCTCACCATGCTACAGACATCCAACTAACTGGCAATAAATCACAGCTTCTCAGTGACTTGAGGCTAGGATAGTGCCGTGCAAGATCAAGTATCTGTCCAAATAAAAAAAACATATAAGATGGACTGTTTAAATTAACAGCAGAAAAGCCACACATTAATTCAAACCAATACTAACCTTGTCAGTCAATGGCTCACGACTATAAGGAGGATCGTGATCAAAATACTCAAAAAGAAGATCTTGAGAATTCCCAGTTTCACTATCATCGCTAGAAAATCCCTCTTGCATTCTATTGCGCTTATCATGTACAGATAGCCTGCTCATTTGAATCGAAACGTCACCTTTATAATGTTGACCATTTCCTTGCGCTACAAAAAGTTCAGTCCTTTTTCCAACTTCACTGTCACTGCTTCCATCACTACTTGAATCTCTGTAATAATCACCATCGCTGTCTTCACTGGTGTACCTGATGACAAAAAGAAAATGAGACATGGTATGGTTACACACAAAAGCGCAGTAGTGCATTCTTCAGAAAAACATACAATAAGACATGAAGCAATGGATTGGCATACTATTGACAACATACAGGAATCAGTCGCCAGAAACAAAGAAGGAGAAAAAAGAAAGAATCCAAGTTAAAAAAAAGTTCCTAATAATTGAGATGAGAAATTGTTAATACCTTGACTTAGTATTTGACTTCCTGTCTGATTGACCATATAGCTGAATAGCCGACAAATAAGGAACATAGTATTGGACAACAGATTGCCTTTGATCAAGTACCAGAGGGACTCCTGCTCCATATGCACTCCACTCCTTAAACGATTCCCAGAGATCATTTAGGGCAAAGTAAGATTGATACTCTACATCACAAGTCTTCCAACCTCTCATTGTTGTCTACACCCACAACATAACAAAAGCAAGTCCAGAGTAAGTAAGCTGAGTGAAAAAAGAGTGAAATTATTCAATCTTATGCCTAAAGCTGGTAAAATATTTCCGCAAGATTTAGCATTCCAGAAACTGTAAGTCACATACAAACAGAAAAAAACCAAAAAACATGTGTTTGTTTAGCTGTTAACTTTGAATCATCCAAGATTACATTTATATACATCAGCCAACATGATAACTTTCACATATTTCGTTCAGTCTGACAAACTGGTTCTTGGTCCAGAATTGATATTTTGAATCAACTTTTGCATTCGATTCAAAATCCACAGATACTACTAACTTGCTTTGAGAATAAAAACACTCAATCATAAATCACTTTACTTCAAACTCAATTTTAACCAAAATCAATTTTGCAAATTCACACTCAAACATACACTAAGTGGATATTGTTGTACAATCCAAATTCAGTAAAGTAAAAAACATCACTCAGAAGATAGCTCAACTGCATAATTGCATAAAGGAAAAGTCGCATAATGGACAAGATGAGATCAACCTTAGCTAAATATTGAGCTGGGACTAAAGGAGTTGTGGACCCCAGAAACCGATCAATGTTACTAGCAGGCTCTACAGAAGAGCAAGAAGATGGTTTGCTCAATAAGTATGAAGACTCCTTGGGATTCCCATTCTCAGAAGCAATAAGTTCCCTCTCTGAAATTGAATCAGCACTCTCAGTTTCACCACCCTTCTCTCTTTGAACCAGTTTACGCTGATTCTGGTTCTTCCTTGCCTTCACCGGAATGTAAAAGTGATCATCACCACGAACACCTCCAAATTGCAAAGCCGTCCCCAACATTTTCCACCACTCTTAACTAAGTAACTTTTCACAAAAAAATAAAATAAAAAATTAAGGAAAATATTGTATTATCAAGAAAAGAAGAAGAATACCATACCCAGACCCAAAAAAGACTAGTCTTTTTTGGTTTTTCCAATGAAGGACCAAAAAACCAAAGAAAATTCAGAAGTGGGTCAATACTCTGAGTTTCTTTCTAGACTCTACACACACATACAAAAAAAAATGCTGTGAACAAACAGAGGATCAATACATGGGAACAGTGGGTATTTTCTGGGAGTTTCTCAGCAACTAAAGACCAATAAGGAATAAAAACATAACAGTAGTGAAGTTCTGATGAGAATCTGAATATGACAGAAACCCAGAAGAGAGTTGGCGTGAAGGAAAAAAAAGGATCAAAGAATGTGCGAAATGGAAGAGATGGAGGGTACCTTGATTGATTGGATGAGAAAAAGTAGAATGAATTTGAAGGAATATATGCGTGAAGTAATGAACAGAGACAGAGAGAGGGAGAAGAAAAGTTGCTTCTTGAACCACACTGGAACAGAGAAGAATGGGTGTATAGAAACTTGGTACCACCATGAGGGAGAATATCATGTGCTGAATTTGGTGGGGTTAGGAGCATGATTATTGTGGAAAATACATATTAATAAAAACACTTTAATAAACATAGGAATTAGTTGAGAAATTGGTAGATATGATATCCTAGTATGCAACTATCAGCATTTGGTTTGTATAGTAACTAAATATGTTTCTTTCTCTTTTTTTTCATTTTTTTGTCTATTTGTAATACTTTCTTTTAATTGTTTAAATAAATAGCATATATTTTTATAAAATAATGGTTAATAAAGTTTTAAGTCCTCTTAATTTTGAATATTTTTAGCAAAAATTTTATTACTTTTATTTATTAGACATTTTTTTTAATTAAATTTTTGTTGTTTAATTTTTCACTAATTAAGAAATGTGATTGTTATTTTTATCTATTATATTATTGTTTTTTCTTTAGGTGTTAAAAAGTGAAATTTTCTAATTAATAAAATAATATTATGATCTGACTTTTACAAAAATAAATAATAGTTATTTTATCTATTTAAAAAATTAAAATTTATAATAGATTTAAAATTTAATTAAATCAATAAATTTGAAATAAGTAAGTAATTGTTTCTAAAATTGTTAACATCTATTCTTTTTGCTGTGCATATAGGTATTTTTGTAATATTTTAATATTTCTATTTTATAAAAAATCAAAAGGGAAAAAAAGATACCAAATGTTTGAGAGTAAAATTCTCACCCTTGTTTCATTCATGCAATGTGATCAACCAGTAACAAAATGAATGACATGTATACAATAATTCGTATTTGAAATGTGATTGGTTGAAATTATGTTTTATTTCTGAGTAAAATTAATTAGTTTAAAAATCAAAATTGACAAAGCACAAATCAACTCACTTATTTATGACACTTTTTGTAGTTGTAATATGTTTTTTTTATGTTTTGAAATGTTATTCTTAAAAGTATATTAGTATTTGTATAGTGTTGTTTAAATTGATGGTGGTTTTTTATTTAATATAACACATAATTTACAACAAATAAGTGATTTATTTATAAGACATTTTAAACTTTTTATGAAATACTAAGTTTTTCAAAATTAAATATTATAAATAATTTTTTATAGCGATAAATAACTTGATAAAAGAATTTTAAAAAACATCAATAGTGAAGATAAATATAATATATTGATAATATCATTTTACAAATTTGATAAAACCAATGAAATTAATTATTTTATTGATATGTATCACGACCAAAAGGAGTAACATTTTAAGTATATGAATACCATTGTTTATAATTTATTTTATCTTTGAAATTTTTTTATTAAATAAAGTACACACTTTAAAATGTGTTAAAAAGATATTTTTCCTAGAAATGCACAAGATATTCATTTTCTGTTATTAACCAAATATTAACATTGATCAAAATATGAAAATAAACCAAAAATATTAACATTTGTGAAATATATTGAAAGAATTAATGAATAAGGTTTTGTTTGGGTTGGTCAGGAAAAGCAATGCAATTGACACGTGCAGAGGATGAGTAGGTGGGACACGTGAGAAATATACATCCCTTCATGCCTGCCACTCACTTTTACAGTAAACCTCCCATTTGTTGTTTTACATTGTCAGTTATTTCAACCACAATTATTACAAAATCTCTATTTTAAATCATATTTATTATGACTTTAATAACAAAAATCTACTGCTAAATGCACAAAAGTGACAATAAGAAATAGTTTTACATGCTTTTCCATATAAATATTATAATAATTAATCGCAAAATTATTAGTGATTAATTTAAACACTAATTTTATGGCTTTGTCTTGCATTACATGGTTGTCCAAAGTTTCTAAAACAATTCCTCCGGTCTTGCCTAACGCCGATAACATTCGATTGAAGTTTGGACTTTTTATCGAATTCTCAACCACCATGCAAAGTCGTCGGAGTATCCATCCTCCATCAGAAATCAGTCGGGCGAGATGCATCTCCATTGATCTGGGATCACAATTGAGAAACCATGTTTGTGTGATTAGGTTTTCAATTTGGGTTTCTGTTGTGTTTTTGGATTTGCAGGTCTGGCGAACGGGAAAACTCACGATTGGCACTTTCACGACGACGCTTGGTGGTGATTTCTGGTATGCAGGTCCAGTGACGATTTCGTGGTGGCGGCTTCAATGGAGTTGATGTGTGATTCGCATGGCTGCCATGGAGAAGATGATGGAGCAGATTCTCGAGCGAGAAGTAAATGCACGATTCTAGGTTCTGTGGTTTGATATTATGCAGGTTGCTTGCGATTGACGAAGGAGGAGAGTGACAAAGGACTTGCGATGGCCATAGAGGTTCATGATGAAGGTTGAGGGGACGACTGCCGGCAAAATGGCAGTGGCAGTGCATAGTAGCTAGGGTTTGGAAATTAATGTTTCTGTAGAGAAGACATAGATGACGTAGCAGGAGGCGTGAGGTGGTATGTTCTTATTAGTTAACCTGTGTCACGTCATAATTAAATGACACCTCAGCATGCCACATCGAAATAAAGTTAACGTTGTCTACAGTAATTAATGGCAAGGGTATTATTGACTCAATTTTACCAAAATAAGGACTCAATTGAGAACTTTCATAATAGAAAGACTCAATTGAAACGAACATACATAAATAGAGACCTCCAAACCTATTAAACCTAAAAAAAACTATTAAATGAGTAACATTATAATATTATATTGTGAATATAAGTGATGTCTAAACTTTTATTTTTTAGTAAGCAACCCTCACCTACCTCCAAAAGTTAAAATGTATTTACTACCTTGATATTTAATATTGAAAGTACAATTGCTACTTTGAGTCTTGATTATGCTTGTTAAATCACATTCACATCACTCGATTTTTTTTATTTTATAAAGAATGAATCACTAAAATTAAAAAAAGAAAAATGAATGCAAGGACAAGTCTTAAAAAATTTAGATGAGGGAGTTTAAAATAGATGATCAATGTATTATTTTAAAATGTTTAGATATTATAAAATTAATTTAATATCTATTTATACAAAAATTTATCTTTTTAAGTTTTGTTTTCTTTGATTTCTTTATAATAACCTCATAAATACATTCATATTTTTTTTAGTTTTAATTTTACAAATTTTTAAAATAATTAAGTTTATGTTAAAATTAATCGACCAAAATTTTCTGTCAAAATAAGTATTTATTTTATTAAAAAACTTGTAATTTGTAATATTTAATTTGGGATTTAAATTATTATTAAATGTTTCATCTAAGGATAAAAGACGAGTTTTCAATCATGCGAAGATGTAAAAACTAATATTCTTAAAATAATAGTGGATCTTTCGAATTGTAACACTAAATTATTATATTAATAAATTTTGTTAATATAACTAGGTTTTAAATGAGTTTCGTTATTTAAAAAACTTACTATTTTTCTAAAAGTTATCTTTTTAAAGTTTTTTTTTTTCTCTTTACTAGATTTACTTTGTGTTTATCTTTTAAAGATTAGAAATAGTTGGATAGATCATCTTGTCGAGTTATTTTTATATATTTGATCAAATTCTTTATTTTAGTAAGTGGATCTTATGCCTCTTTCTTAGGGTTTGTATGTTTCTTTTTTTGCATGTAGTTTTTATCTGATTGCATGTGTCCTATGAGTTATCAATGAGAATCTTCGTTGATCAGTAATCATAAACGCATGGCCTGATCATTGTTATGATATTTCTATGTGTAGATAGAACATCCAATGAAAATGACGAAGTCTTGGTATTTTAGAGTAGTTAAAATTGTTATACCATGTAAAGGAAGCTAATTTTTACTCTTATGTTTTATTTCTACATTGATTTTTGGTGTGAATACTAAATTATTGCTTTCAATTTATATGTTTGAAAGTTGTACACAGTGAAATTAAATGTTTTAATTCAATTACATGCTTATAATGGTTTGAGATTGTGAGCTTTCTATGGTATGCATTGATGAATGTGGTTTGAGGGTTGAATTAGTACAATTGTAAATTTTGGCCTAGATTGTGTTTGTTAATGTGAAAGTGGTGTGCTTATATTTTGTATGAAGCTTGAGAGTGGGATTTGGTATGATTAAAACTATCATTTTGCAGGGATTTTGTTGTCTGCATTATGTAGAGTCTTTAAGCGAGGTTGTCCATCACAAAGTCAGAAAACTCACTCAATCGATGGTTGTTGGGTAAGAGTATTCTTGCTAAGTGGCGTCATATTATGGGAACTCATTGGCTTAGTGGTCACTAGGCAAGAGTATTCTCGCGGAGCGATGTCAAAGACAAAGAACTCACTGACTTGGTTGTTGTTGGGTGCTATTTATAGTTGTTAGGCAAAATTCTTCAAATTAAATCCTGGTAGCTTCAAAGGTGCTCTTGTTGGACATCGAAGCCAGCGTTAAGCGATAACAATTGGAATTTTCTAAAATTGTTAGGTGAGTCATGAATTGGTTAAGCGAGTTTGAGTTGTTTAAATGAGATCTTTATAGGATTTTAAGAATGTTAATTAATATATGTTATCTATTTGTATGGAAATGTATGAGTTTTGATAATGTTATATGTTCAAATCCAAGGAGGATTAGGCCTATACTTCTTTAGGGTATGTATTGAAGTATGGATTCGGGAATGAAGATTATTCTGATACTCTACTAATTACTATTGAGACTCATCTAGAGAATAATGAGTTAAGTGGTAAGAGTAACAAGAGGTCCTAATCTAAGAACGATTTCATGGTTCTTATGACGGGGGAGGACTAACATTGTGTATGGTAAAATAGTAGAGGCCATCATAGATGTAAAATATCTAAGAATCTAACATCCATGCATATTATCTAGATAATTTACTCTACAAGAGTCTTTTGATGCATGATATGTGATGTGATATCTATTTAAACTGTATGATACTAAGTTATGATAAAATGTGTGTATGATGTTCCTTTTATAAGTTAACTTATCCTCTTATGTTTTGTTGGTTTTTGTTGTATGTTATTTTCTTCTTTTATAATGATCAACATATGAGGAAATACATGTTGATCTACAAAGGAGAGGATACAACTATCTAGTTATAAGAATATAATTTCTTGTTATGTTTTATGCTTTTGAAAAATATTGTATTTTTATTTATCCATCTTTAGAGTTCATTTGGTTTGTATACGTATTTATCTCTTTCAATACTTCTATTTGAATTTTTCTTTCTATTTAGTGATTATCAAATTATGATGTTTTATTTAGTGGTATTCTATTTGGTGTTATAAATTAAATTTTGTTTATAATAATGTATATGTGATTAGTCAAGACTTTTCACTTTTCTTTATTTTGATGAGTGACTTGAAGAAAAAAATTTAAGAGAAATTAACTAAAATATATAAGTGTAATATAGATTAATGGTTAATAACACGTTGAATGTCTACAGAAGAATTAGTTTGTTTTTTGTGATGTAAGGTCTTGTTAGATAAAAAAAAAAAATAATGAAACCCTTAAGTTTGACATGAAAGTTGAATATTGTAATTTTTAAGTTATGTTATATTGATTAGATTAAATTGTGTATGAGATTATGTTGATACATATGTAACAATTTTGTTTTATAATTGTTTATAAGAAGTCACTACTTAATTATGTATTTCATTGTTAAAAGAATTGCATGATTTAATCTAATTGAGTTGATATAATGATTTTCTTAATTGTATGAGAGAGAAAATATTTATAATTAAAAAAAAAATTTGTTTAATTCGACCGATACAATATTTATAATTTTATAAATATGTTTGTTTATATTAAATAATTATTTTTAGAATAATGATATTTTGATAATATTTTTTTATAATATTTTAACAACATTTATGTGTTATTCTGTGATTGGTCCATGTTGGTGTTTATAATTATTATTATTGATTGTAGAGTACTTTTGGACCAATGATATAATAACATGTAAATGATGTTAAAATATTATTAAAAAATGTTGTGGAAGTATTATTATCTCTATTTGTATACTAGTTAGTTATATGTTGTATATACTCTTTTGTAATAAAATGTAAATATAATAAATGAGTATAAATTGTAGTTATTGAAATAGATGAAACCAGATAAATATCTCAGTTGATATTAATAGTTGATAAAACATTTTTCTTAAAATAATAACTGATTTGATTTTGTATTAAAAATACTTAATTTTAATGTTTAGTTTGATGTGAAAGAAGATGACTAGTTATATATAAGTACTAAACATACAAATTAATTAATGTATATTCAAAGCAATTATGTTAACTTCACATTTTAAAATTTTGTCAATTGTAAATATTTTAAAAATTAAAATTTTGGTCAGGAGTGTCAAAATGAATTGATTTCTTTTAGTTCAACATGTTATTGACTTACGATTTTAGTCCAATATATTATTAGTATGTCAATAATGAGTCAATTTAGATTAATCTGTCACAAAAATATTGACAGACTAGGAAATTGGTTTGTTAATATTTTTTAATATTTTAATATTTTAATATATATATATATATATATATATAAATTTATATTTAATTATATAAATAATTTTTAAAATTTTAATTTATTAATTAATATTTTTAATTGAATAAATTAAAATTATCACATATACCTGGTAAATTACTTATTATAATTAATAAATTGAAATTTAATTTATAAGTGCTAATTTATATTCTTAGAAAGTTATAACATATAAAATGTTAATATTTTAAATTATTTTTACTTTAAGAAAAAATGAATGATCAATTAATTAATTTCGTCTCATCTTTGACTAGATAATTGTGTTAGTTTAAATAAGAATGTTTCTTGTAAAGAAAAAAATGTACATTAAAAAATGTTACCTGTAATTATGTTTGTGAGAGAAAAAATAGAACTAAAATATTGAAGTTATAGACAGTGGAAAAAAACATCCTCATCAGAGAAATCGATTGAAAGCATGAAAAGTTAATAGTGTCGATCACGAATTGGTCCACATCGTTTCACCCATGAATATGATATATCATTCCATACACCATGTCTATTCATTGCATTCAATCACTTACAACAATGGGTCCTATGAACTGCAAAAGTTAAATCAAAACCCACAATCTCACAAACTTCTAAAATTCAATAATTCACACATTTTTTATTTTTAAATAATATATATTTACAAACGAGTGTAAGTACAAGGATAATTAGGAAAAGGATAATAATACTTTGATACCATTTTTTTATAATATTTTAATATTATTTATGTGTTATAACGGGATTGGTTTAAAATTATTTCACAATCAATAATAATAATTATAAACATTAACATAGATCAATCACAGAATTATTGAAATACAAACAAAGTTCCACATAGTAAAAGAAAGATTGGTCATGAATTTATATACACATAGATATCTCCAATGTAAAAAAGCTTTTTGGAATGATATCAAAAATAAATCCTTATTTGGCATTAATCTCAAGATCACAGTTTGATAATTCAATGAGCTCTTACTAAGTTCTTCAAAATAGATTATGAAAATTATTTTATTTTATTAAAGAAAACTTATATATAAATGTTTATACGGAAAGTACTTGTTTAAACACTTAATTAAATGAACTATTTAAGAAATCATATGCAAATAATTACCGACATAACACATAACCTTGGCTCTAATAGATAGATTTGAACATTTAGCATATGTTTGTTTGTGGGTTTCTTTCATGCGAATTTTCTAAGCAAATCCAACTATTAAGATTATGTGTCGTATTGGTTTTCTGAGAATTGTTTTTGTTATTTTTAGGAATATGTTATTGTTGTTTTTGACAGCTTGGAGGTATTTCTAGTAGCTTCATATATAAATTTAGGATGTTGTAAGCATTGAGTGGCATTGAGTGAAACTGAAAAAGAAAGAAGTGGACCCTTGATTTCCATATAAACCTAATCTCTCAATTCAATTACACAAGACTGACCCACTGCTTTTCAAACAATTCGTACACTCTTTCCTGGATTTTATAGATATACTTACAATTATTCATTTCCATTAAAAGTTGATTTCATCAAATATTTTAATTAAAATACATTGATTTGATACAAACATTTAAGACCTGAGTTTTAAATAAGATTCTGAATTTTAAGAAAATAAACACTATATATTTAAAAAATATATATATTTCTACTAACAGTTAAATAGAAGTTTAATAGAAATAACGTGAAACAATATCCAAAATGGTTCGAAGTAATTAGAAATAAAATTAATTTAAAGTATATAAATAGATGTAAATATTATTTTATAAGTTGGTTTTATGAGATTCAACTAGACTTAAATATCATCTCTTAAGATGATCCTGAAGTTATTATTTGTTTCGTTTGAATTGGGATCGGAGGTTGTTCATCTTCAATTCTAGCCTCTTCTGCCTGCAGGTATGATCTTCACTATGTCAATCCGTTCGTTCAGTGTTTAAGTTGTCCTCCCAGCCAGGGGTGGTCCTACAGAAAATACTCCACACTCAAGTCAAAAAATACTGCCTTTAGTGTATTATCATAGTTGTAATTGGGAATGAACTCCTTTTACCCAAACATTGATATTGTATTTATTAGCCCCATAATTGTTCAGCCCATTAATTATATTAATTATTCATTAATACAATATATTTATGCAATATAATTTGTCAATCATCCATAAATACCATATATTTGCCTTTGATATGGTCTTTAAATATATTAACTAGCCATTAATGACATCCATCTTACCTGACTCGCGATCATTGGATTACCGGTCGAACAATGCGGATAACACTCCCCTCGAGAGCGGTCGGATATAGTACATTATTAAAATCTATCTTAGTAAGATTTGTTATTTGTTAGACATATTAATCAATCTGATATTGGATTATCCATTAATATCTAATATATCTCAACAATTTATAATATATAAATGAATACAAATCTCATCTTACAAATCATTTTTTGTGATAAGTTATTTTTTTAGAAATTTTAATGAATTATTTTGATCAAATTAAATTTTAATTTTCTTAATTATCTTAAAGTATTTAAATTTCCTTAATTGAGATTAAGCATGACATATAGGATATTTATAAAGATGACCAAAACAATTGATTGAAGAGGGAAGACTCTTGTTTAAGGACTTGTGAGTAAGAATAGTTGATGTTTTAGTGAGTTATTTTTCCCAGAATATGTAAGTAAGGCATAGCCCAGAAATATATTTGATATGATAAAGAAAAGATATGGGTGATAAAATATAGATGGTATGTCTGAATGGAAGGAAATAATGTGTGGCTGAGAAGAATGAAAAAGGTGGGTCCGAGGCTTGTGTCAATGTAGGTTTGTCACAAAAATTGAAGAAAGGACAATTATATAAAGGAAGGGTTACATTACATATGGTGAAATTGGGATGAGACATGTGAGTATCCTTACTCAGATTTTGAAATGTATGGGCCCTTATTGGGGTTTGGTTTGGTTTGGTTTGGTTTGGTTTGGGGTTCTTAAACTTTAGTGTGTCAATGTCTTGCTAAGGGGTGTTGCTCCCTCTACCTCTCTAAGTGGGTCTTGTACCTCCTTACTATTTTAATTTATTTCAAAAATATTTTATACCTCTCCACTATTTTCTTTTATTCCAAAAATACTCTAGACCTCTCTGCTATCCTTAACAATTTTTCTCTTTCTCTCTCTACATTAATGGAGCATTTACATGGCTCATTAATGGAGCATTTACATGACTCAAATTTAAACTTGTAATATATTTTCTTTCCGATAATGATATTTAGACAACATTTTTTTGACAACATTTAAACATTGATCACGTGTCAATCTGTGATTATTATTATTGATTGTGAAGTAATTTTTTATCAATCACAGATTGACACGTGATCAATGTTCAAATGTTGTCAAAAAAATGTTGTCAAAAAAATGTTGTCTAAATATCGTTATCCTTTTCTTAAATAAGTTTGATTTAATCTTATTTTTTCTGTTGAATATATTTTTTTTCTTTTCAAATTACTTAATAAATGGTAATATTTTGTTCTAAATTTCTAGAAAAATGCTTATATATATATATGTGTGTGTGTGTGTGTGTGTGTGTGTGTGTGTTTTTTTTTTTTACATATAATATCTATAATTTTTAACATTATGTTTTAACTCACCGACATATTTGACTCAAATAACTTGAATAAAATATTTAATTTATTAGATAAATAATATAAAAATATAATTAAATACTTAACATATAACAAAAAGTTATTTGTTAAAAATTTAGAATTTATTTAGTTCTTTTGTCATTATAAAATTAGTATATAATAATAATAATATATCATTATTTACTATTAATATTATTATGTTTATTATTTTGTATTTGCATCTAACTTTTAATTTTATAAAATGGAAATGGTAGAAGTACTAATATTGAAGTTTCCTCTGAATTTTATATTTTGTAATATATTACAAATTCAAATCTGAACCATGCGAATGCTCCATTAATGTAGAGAGAGAAATGGAAAGATTGTTGAAGATAATGGGGGAGGTGTAGGATAGTGGAGATGTGTAGAATATTTTTGAAATAAATGAAAATAGTGGAGGAGGTGGATGAGCACTTGGGGAGGTGGAGGGAGCAACACCCCTTGCTAAGGATATAATGACAACATTTACCAATATACATATGCCACCACATACCATTTTTATAACCACATTCACACATGTTGCTAATTCTTAATCCTAGGAGATCATACTTTTCTCAATTTTAAAATTAAATTTTCTTATCATCACCATTTAATAATATGAATATTAAATTTATCATATAAGAAATTAATATAATTAATTTATATTAATTAATTTTCTATCATCGTCTTGAAGATATTTCTATATAAAAGAAGTTGAAATTTCCTTTTACTTTTTCTTCTAAAGAAAGTTGAGTTAATCCTTGAAGCGTATCTGACAGTTATATAAAGTGCATTAACAATTCTCACCATATGGAAGGAAACTTTAAGAGTGCGAAAAGAAATGGCCCATATGAATACATTTAAAAAAAAATAATAAATATAACACTAGTTCTTTCTTCTAGACAAAAGCTTTTGCTATTTACAATTTCTTCTAGACAAAAAATAAATAAATAATAAATATAGGTTTCTTTCTTTTTTATTCAGTATCATTACATAAAAAAGATAAACAGAAGTCTATTTTGATATCCATCTTCACTATTTTCTAAGCCTCATTTGTGCATCTCCCTTATTCTTTGAACTCTAAATTTGCTTTCTCATGTTCATTATTCCTTAAACGCATCCTAATTATATATGCCTCAAAAACCTTTCATAGATTTTGTTTTTCTTCATAAACACTAATGTCTAGTCTAGCATGTCTGCATGGTTGAAATTAAAGGAACCATGCTTTTGGAAGAAAGGAAGCAAAAGAATAGACAAGATTTTCCAGAAGAACAAATGGGATTCTTTATATAAATGGTGTAACTACACAGTTAAATAACAAACAAAGAAAAAGAAAAAGAGAACAGTGAGAAGAAAACAACATTCCTATTGTGGAATACAAATAAACAATTGTGAAAGTGAAACAATGATCTAAAGTGAATCTCAAAAGCAGGTTTCTTAAGTTACTGTCTAACTGATAATCACTGGTAGTGTGTGTGAATGAAGACTATGTCATCTGGTTGAATCCCCATTTTCCTTTACTTATGCCCTCCAAGGTCTCTAGCACCTGTTTCATGGATGGTCTGAACTCCTTGGGACACTGCACACACTGAAATGCTAACTCTGCCACTGCTGATATCATTTCCAAAATGTTATCGTCAGAACCACAGGAAAAGCTTTGATCAACTATCTCGTTTAATTCATTGTTCAAGATTTTTCTCTTTGCAAATTGTGCCAGAGTCTCATTATCTGTGCCTGCAACCAAACTTGGGTGGATAGATGATATGAGTTCAAACAAGACCACGCCAAAACTATAGACATCACTTTTGTTACTGACCCTTCCAGATATATAGTAGTCAGGATCTATATAAGCACGAGTTCCTACTGGAATAGTTGTAACATGAGTAACATGATCTGGAAGAGATCGTGAGAATCCAAAATCAGCAACTTTAACAGTAAAATTTTCATCCAACAGAATGTTACTCCCTTTCACATCACGGTGGATGACACTTGAGTCATGAAGAAATACCAATGCAGTTGCAGTTTCAATGGCAATATTCAATCTAGTTTGCCATGGTAGTTTATCACTGGATGACTCATGAAGATGTTTGGAAAGTGTGCCATTGGAGATGTACTCATACACTAGCATGTGTTTCTTGCAATGGCGAGAAGTGCGGCCATAGAGTGAGACCAGATTTTGGTGGTGCAAGAGACCTAAGATATCAGATTCTTTCATGAATTGCTTAATGGTCTCTTCTGTCTCATTCTCGTCATGGAAACATTTTATTGCAACCTCTAGTCCATCTTTAAGTTTTCCTATTACAATGGCATGCCATCAGAACAAAGATAAATCTATTTGAGTTTAATGACTATGAACCTGGTGTGAAATATTTTTTTATGTAACAAATAAAGGAGGATATATGCATGATTTTAATGATTATGCACGGTCAATGAAAAAGGTGTTTACATGGTCAATTAATCAGAAATAACCATTGACACAAATGTTAACATGTTCATTATTGAAGCCAACAAACTTATTATACATGGTGATTTCTGATTAGATGACAATATAAAACTGTTTTACACTGTCTGTGCATAATCTAACTTCCCTATGCATATTTCTTACAGAGAATCATGATTTAAATTATGTGGACTAATTAGCCTCTCACCATAATATACGCTGCCAAACCCTCCCTTACCAAGGCAGGTGCCAAAATTGTTAGTAGCTTCTTCAAGTTCAGCATGGTGGAAGATTTTCAAAGCTGAAATGTATGGATTATAAGACGGTAATAAAACCTTTTATCCTCAGTCTGTAAACACTAAAACATATAGAAGCCAGAAAACCATGAGAGAGGAAAAGGGATATAATCTGGTTTTGATATTGTACCTTTAGTTGAGTGAGAGTTTGTTACATATCTCCCTTGCTTCATTTCATTGAGAATCTCTAGCACCTGTTCCATGTTTGGCCTCGATTCTTGTGGACATTTCATACATAGAACTGCAAGCTCAGCTGTAGCAGTCATCAACTGCTTGATGTTAAGGTTTGATTGGAACCCAAGTCTTGGATCAAACAGCTCCACCAAAGTTTTGTTTTCAATTTTTCTTCTTAAAAGGGTATCAAGATTATCCTCCTCATTCATAATATGGAATACTGAAAGCTTTGATGATAGAAGCTCACACAACACCACTCCAAAGCTATAAACATCAATTTTCACACTAAGCTGGCCTTTTGTCAAATACTCTGGGTCTATATAACCACTTGAACCTACTCTATCACTAGTAACATGGGTGGTGTCAACAGGAACTCCATCTGGAAGTTTGCATGATAAATGAAGGTTACCAAGTTTAGCAGAAAAGTTCACATCTAGGAGAATATTGCTGGATTTCACATTGCGGTGGATGATGCCGTAATAGTGAAGATAGGCCAATGCATTTGCAATATCAATGGCTATATCCAATCGTTTAAGCCAGGGTAGTGCAATGTTTTCGTCCTTTTCACCTCGAAAATGTGCAGCAAGATTTCCACTGGATAGGTATTCATGCACGAGCAGAGGTTCCTCATGATGAGAAGTACATCCGTAAATTGACACAATATTTTTGTGGGGTAAGTAATTTAGGATAACAGTTTCATTGATAAACTGTTGCAATATGTAGCGCTTGTCTTCTGTAAAGCGCTGGATTGTAACCTCACGTCCATCCTCAAGTGTTCCTAAAACAATTGATATAAATAATCATAAGAAAATGTTTTGAGCAAAATCATGAGGTATAGTCTTTTAACTGTTTGTCATGTTAATCAAAATTGAAGTTATACATTGATACTTGGTTCCGATCAAAGCAAATTATCCAAAATCCCTCTATATAGAAGCTTATGGCACAGTCTCTTACCGTAGTACTGACTGATAAAGCCTTTCTTTCTTTCTCCACTTCCAAGATGACGAGATTGATCAAAATTATTTGTGGCCTTTTCAATTTCCTTGTAGGGAATGATTGGCCACTTCAAGTTACTGCGCTTTTGAAATGTGTCAGAAGATGTGCTAGGGAAGCAGCACTGAAAGAGATCCCACCGAAATCTCATGAGGTAATTACCACAAGTTGCAGGGTCGTTGGGATGCTGATGGCGAGTGAGGTAAAAGGTGACTAATTAGAAATAGAAATTTCTCTGCATGTTAAACTCTATATCGTCTAATTCCTGTTCAAATAAGATCAAAGAATTGGAAGTTAATGGAATAAGATGAACCGGACAAGACCACTATATGCAGTAAAACATCTTTTTCTGTGTTTAACATAGTTGCATACTTATGACTTGGGTTTAAGATACTTGATCAAGCTATAACAACCTTGTACTAATTGATCCACGTGGTTAGTGATAATACCTGAATTTGAATGGTATCCAAAATTTATTCCTTGTAAACACTGATAAACAGAGAATTAGATAACTACGGGTTTTCCTATACATACTATTCTCATGTACAGATGGTTTTTATGCATATCTTCGTGTGCTGAGATTATACTTTTGGTTGAATAAGATGAACAACGTCATCTACACAAAAGAATTCACCACAATCAAGAATATTATATGTAAAACAGAGACTAGGTTTCTTAGTTCTTACCTAGTGTAGAACAAGCAATCCCAAGAAAGACAAGGTGCTCCCAACAGTGTTGGAGAATAAATTGTATACCCCTTTCAAAGAATTACCTGCTACTGAGGTACTGATTCAGGTGTAGTGGCTCAGAAAGTCTCAACTTAGCCACTAACAAGTAATCTAGAAAAAGAAATTCTCCAAGGTAATAAGGCCCTTCTTGAATGAGTGTTGTTCTATGAAGTTGAGAACTTTAGATAAGAGTAATGGAAAGTGAAGTTTTAATCGGTATTGAGGTTCAGTTAAAGATCAACAAAAGGGGGCATTGGAAAGGAATGAACAGAGAAGCTGCAGAAAAAGCAAGGAAGGAAACAGGAGCTGCAACACAACACTTCAGATTTTTTATATGAAGGTGCATTTATTAAGGATGACTTTGCTACAACAGTGTTGTTTTGACCGAAGTATTTGTCGGTTTTATATTATATAATTATAGTTTTTTTTTTTAAAAAAAAAAATTGAACTAGCATTCTAAGAAAGTGTTTTTATTATAATTTTTGTTCACAAAAATAAAATCTTATGTAAAAAACTCATTTCAATTGTATTCATAATACTATGAAGGAAAAAAAATGGTTATAAATTTTTAAAGTATTCCTTTTGTCATCAACGATAAGATTTTATATTTTATTAGATAAATTTTACTTATAATTTTATAGTTTTAAATAATTTTTAATTAGTAAAATGAGCAAAGAAAAATGTTTTCAAAAATATATTGTTAGCTGTTATCCGTTATTAGTACCGCGTCAAGGAAAAAGACAAGTTTTCTAATAAAATATCATTTTCAATTGCCAAAAACAAAATTCTTTGTACCTTTGTATCGAAATATAACTCAGAAAAATCTATCTGTTATATAAATTTAAAATCTATCACACATAACATTGATTTTATTTCTTTTTAAAATCAAAGCTTAAAAAATGATTATCTAGCTCTTGCTCTTGCTCTCGGACCTTGTTTCAACCTATGAAAGTATATGAAAGTATATGTGAAACACTAATAAATAAGCATGAATTTGTCTTTGCATTTTTTGTTTTTCTTTCATCTGGGTTTTAATCTGAGTTATGGTGAGATTTTTAGGCAACAAATATTAGTTTGCATTCCCAATCCTATTTGTTGCTATATTTTTGTTTTCTGTTCTTACAATCTTAGAGATATAACAACATAAGAGTTTGTCTGTTATATCAGCCTTTGTCTAGTAAACCTGGACATATTAATGGTGATAGTTTTTTTTTTTCTTGCCAACAACAAATGTGAATAAAGAATATGGTTGTTAATACTTTGACAAGTGTTATCAAATCACTCAAGTAATAAAACCGGTAAGACCGGATATCGTTTCCCAAGAGACTTCGGTATTACTTTACTATCGTATATTTGCTAACTAATTTAAGCTAAAGAATGATTCTATATCAGTGTGAGATTGTGCAATGAAAGTAACAGTTATGTATAAGTAAAAGTTTGAACTACTTGGGTCCAAAACAAGTGAAAATGAGATGATTAACGAATAAATGAGATGAATATGTTGGAGAATGATTTTAGCTAATTCCATCCTATGCAAATGCACTACACCACTCTTCTTCAATTAATTGTTCTTGTCAACTAGCTAAATCACTAAAACCCAATCCCTTGGTGAGATAGCCTAGGTTCATTTGATACATCCCAATCCCTTGGTAATCCAACAAACTCACCCGCATTAAGAAAAGAAGTTTATGACAACTAGCATTAAGTAAAAGACAAAATACCAACAAGTAATGAATGAAGCATTTTTCATTTAAAAACAAGTGCATTTACATAAGAAGTTCTTAGTTTACATCACTCTCCAACAACAATGAACTTAGCTCTCCATTAATGGAGAGCTTGAGCTTACAATGGAATGAAAATGGTGAAGAAGAGACTCAAGGAGAAGGAAAGGAGAGCTCCCACTGTCCAAAACTGGCTCCAAGAGGAGTAAGAATGCTTCCCCAGGTCTCAACCGCCAAGAAGATTATAACCCTCGAAAACTGTATGCCTTTTATAGTGTAGGGTGTCACATCAGATAACTCGCGCCCAGCGCCATTAAAGTGGCGCCCAACGTGAAATACTGACTGAAAACAGTGAGTTTTCACGCCCAACGCCCCCTAAGTCATGCCCAGCGTGAAAACCTCATGGATCAACAACAGCAGTTCGCGCCCAACGCCAATAATTTCGCGCCCAGCGTGAAGCTGAAAGTATCCCCACTTCAAAACCTTCACATTTTTGGCTTTTCCTTGGCTCTTCACTCTTCCAGAGCTCATAAAGTTCCTACAAAACTTGGAAGAATTAGTGATGAAAATTGTTGTGTAACCTAAACCTCAAATATTCACAAAGTTAAAGATAAGGGAGGGATCAAGCATGTTTCAAGCCTTTGAAGAGTTGATTTGGTAGGAAAATTGTACCATAGATAATGGTAAGAATACCGTTATCAATGGCTCTGAACGAATGAAGGAAAAGATGATTGAAAGTGTAATATATATGGGAATATATACATGTTGAAACTACAATAATTCCAAAACAGACCCTCATAGAACACCACATCACGATTAATAACTATTTTTTTCAAGGAAAATGCTTCTTTAACAACGTTTCTTTGACACAGTTTTGAGAATGCCACATGGCGGTTGTTCATTGGTGCTTTTCAATTTGAATTTTAGGGTTGGGGAATGTAATGTTGGGGGTATTTTTGGAAGGAGAAGGCAGAGAAAGAAAAACCCAATTGTTTTTCACGGTTTTCCTTGAACTCTTGCATTGGCGCTTTTCCTTGAACTCTTTCTCATGTTCCGCTCTCATCTTTCCTATTTTTGTTCGTCTCTTTGGTATTCACCATTGCTGCTCGTCGAAAGTTGATGATTTTGTAAGGTTGGGACTTTTCGAAGGTTGGGACTTTTCGTCTTCCCACATTGTCTTTCCCGCACTCCATGACCGAGTAAAGGTTTCGAAGGTTGTGGCTTTTGACATTGACCGAGTAAAGAAATATGTATGCGACTGTATCCTCGACAACGAAAACATTAGAAGAATGGAAGCACGACGAAAATTTGGATTGTTATAGGATTTGTTTCATTTGGAGAGTTTTTCTTTGTATGTAGACAAAGATGAATTTTTGTCTTTGTAAGAAACAATGATATTTATGTATAAATTCTTATTACAATATAAAAGTTTTCATGGACTGCCCAAACATGACTTCTCAGCCTATGCTCACACTTAAACACTAAAAATAAATGTCAACCATTGTATAAATGTCAAAAAATTATAAATATTGACTATGGGGTAATCGTTTACCAATGTCTTGTTTTTTTATAGGACTTCAACTAACTTGTTCAAATGAAAAAAAAAATTGTTTCTTATCTCGAACATGGGGTGTCCAAACTTGATTTCCCACACTAAAATCACACTTAAACAACAAAATCACACACAAACCATTGCATTTATGAAAAAAATATAAAATTTAGACTATGGTCCCCTAGGTTACCAAAACTAGCTCCTGCAGTACAAATTTCTGTACAAATCATAATTTTTGTTTGTGTAATCGTTTACCAAGTTCTTGTAAACGAATACCATTGTTTTTTTTTTTGGTGCAGAACCTTCAACACTTCTGCTAAGTTCATCATGTCACATGCATTGTTTCATTCCTCCATCAAATACATCAATACTAAATCAAAGTGACCAGTTTATTCATTAAGAATTCAAACAAAACCTCATTTCACAATGAAAATAACAATGACAATTCATTTAACAATAATAATATGTAACGCAAGGAAATATGCACCTTTTATAACATTGAACAAAATATAATCCAAATTACAAAACATTTGTTCATGTAAAACCAATTTTTTTGTTACATCCTCTTAAGAAATCTATACAAATATCACTCATTTTTTATTCTAACTAATCCAATGTAAGAAGTCCTAAGCGCTCTGCTTACGCCTTCATCATCCCATCCTCACATATGTCTTCGTTGGAGGTGGATTGGTGGACATGCCTCCCGGGGAAATGGAGGATTTTGCCCGTGGCTCACTGTGTCCACCATTCTCTATGTTCTTCTTCTAGCTTTCTTTGTCAAACGTTCATTCAAAGTACAAATATACTTTGTTGAAAATGACTGATGAACCTTCAAATACATCAAAGACAAACAAAATATCCAAAACATAAAAGCCCTAAAATGAAAACAACAAAAAAATAACACAATATGGAAAACCCAAAATCCAAACAGAAATGGAGGAAGAACACATTTACCTTGCTCGTCGAAGGACCATGGTTACCAGAATTTGCCATTTCGCTGAATAAACTCAACAAAGACGACGACGTTGAGCAAAACCAACAGATGCAACGAAGAGCGAGAGTGAGAGCGAAAGCAAGAACGAAACGCAGAGTAAGAACGAAAACGAAGATGGAGAACGACAAACAAGAGAGAAGGTTCATTTATAACGAAATAGGGCAATGGGTATTTTTGGAATCACAAATTTCTAAAACCTGCCTCAATGCTGACGTCAGATTTTAAATATTAAAAAAAAATAAAAAGCAACCAATGGAATGGTGACACGTGGCGTTGTTAAAAGAGTGTCAAATTTTTTTTGTCAAAATATCGGGACCCTTTTCTTAATGATAGGATTCTACAATTTGTAAGCTTTTGATGACTCACTAACACAGAAAATTACATTTATATCCTTTATCATCAAGCTTTTTCCTCATTTGTTTTGAGATATGGGTATTCGTAACACACCTACAGATTCTAAACTAATTTATTATCAGTCTTTGATTGCTCCAAGTTTTTCTGGTGTCATATTTTGAACAACTATTGTGGGGCTACTATTCATGATATGTATGCTCCAGTTAACTACTTCTATTAAGAAATAAGTTTTAAATTTAACTCAACCCCACAAAATCGACTTAAAAGGTGAGGTTTGTATTCAATTATATTATAAATTGGCCTTATCTATAGTTGATATGAAACTTCTAACAACTTCAAACCAGAAAGCTTTTGAAACTCTACTACTCGAAAAGACTTCTTACAAAGACATTTCTTCTTCATTTTCTAAATTCTTTCTCCATTTTCATTATTCAAATTAACTTAACATTCTAATTTATAATAACCATTCCTGTGATACCGAAAACTTATCTGACTTGTATGTTGACTTTGTTATTAAAGATGTAGAGTGATGGTTTCCTTGTCCTCTTTCTTGGTGGTGGTGATTTTGGTAACCATGACCTTTGTTTGCTCTACCTCTACCTTCGCTTTTATTGTTTCCTCTACCATAATATGCTCTGATTGCAAAATTATTATTTGTAAAAGCCTTCATACTTGTTCCTCCTTCTCCTCTATTGACAGATTTTCCATTCATGAATCAACAAATAACTTTTCAACTCATCAATTGAAAGTTCCTCAACTACATAAGCTTCCTCAATGTAACAAACTACAAAATTAAAGTTTGGAATCATGGAGAAGGAGTATCTTCTCAACCACAACAACATCATTTTTGTTATCGTGAATTCGCATCTTTTTGACAATGGCCATTATAAGTGAGAAACAATGGGTTATTGACTCTCCTCAATGTCCTCGGAAATAACTTGCCAATACTCTTTGGACCTAAAGAAGTTCTCCATCAACATACTTCGGTGGATAATGGACAGTTAAACAAAGTTGTTTGTAGTCATTACTTTGTTTGCAATGACTTTGATACCACTGTTTCAAACAAATAAATGTAAGGAGTGTTACAAGCAAATAAATGCTGCTGCTGCAGTTTTTTTTTTTTTTATATATTTATTTATCATTATTATTATAAAGAAAGGTTTAAAATAAAGAAAGAGCACATAGATAGATTGAATAGCTACGTAATATTATTCACTTAATAAAGACTTTTAAATAGATAAATACAAATTGATTAAATGCTAGAAATTAGGAACCACTATCAGCATAAAACAAAATTATAGAAGTAATAACAAAAATATTTGCTAAAAATATGGCTATTAACCAAGTACTTCAACTTAACTTCCGCAGTTACACATATGCACAGTCTTAACAATTTTTAACCATTCAATTGATGCAATTAGCTTGAGGTATTCTTAGAGAAAGAACAAATTTTAAACCCTAAAGAAGAGAATTGGTAGAAGGAACTTTTAGTTGCAAACGCGTTGAGGAGTGACCACGACTTTTAATTAGAGCGGTCAAAATGGATCACAACCCGCGAGTCAACCCGGTCGGTCACGGGTTTGGACTGGGTTGGATTTGAAAAAATTGTATTATTTTTTATGCGAATTAGATTTTAACCCGGCTCATGCGGGTTGAACCCGTGGTGGGCCGGATTGGCCCACCAACCCGCTTACCTAATTTTATTTTATTAAAATTTAATTTTAATTTTATAAAAAAATATTTATTATTTTTTTTGCTTGAAAAAATTATTTAAGTTCTATATTTTCAAAATTAATTAAGCGAGTGAAATTTGTTTAGATTTGAATTATAAAAAGTTTGTAATTTTTTTATTTAAAAAAAAATTATAATTAAATGAGTCAACCCGTTTACCCACCAACTCGTGGTGAATTGAGCCAGATCAAATTTTTCTGGCTCGCTAATAAATGAGCCGGTTTGAATTGACTCACTAAGTGATTAACCCATGGTAAGCTGGGAGGATCTAGCCGATTTACCCGTTTTGAGAACTCTACTTTTAGTTAATCTTTCTATGGTTAATTTCTTCTACCAAACCTGGTTGGTCTTAGGTTTCATAGGGTCTGTTTGTTTACATAGAAAGTGCTGTTCATAGAAATTAGCGAAGATAGATTAAAAAAAATAATTTATATTCACTTTCAAAGATATTTGAGAAATGAAATGGAAGTAATTGCGGAATTGACTTTATTTTCAATCACCACGTATCAAGATTTGCAAAGATTGATAAGTAAATCTCATCTTTATCCTTTGATATATTTGATAATTTTTATACTTTTATCTTATTATATAATAATAATAATAATAATAATAATAATAATAGCAATAATATTAATGATAATAATAGTAATTATTATTATTTCAATTTTCTAAACTATCATTTTTTATATTTTAAAAATTAATTTTTATTTTTTTCTTCTTATAAATATTTTACAATTATATATAACAATTATCATTTTATATTATTTTTTTACCAATAACATTTTAATAATTTTCAATTTTTATTAATTAAATAATTTTTTTATCTGTCACATCAATTAAATCTTACATTAATTTTTAGAAATTTTACTTTAAAATTTATTCTCACTCACATTCAAATATCCTAAAAAATAACAATCAATTTATTCTGAAATTCATTCACACACACTTCTCTAAATCAATCCTCGTAAGGGAACAAACATGATTCAAAGTAGAGCTGTCAAAACGGGTAACCTGGCTCGACCCGGTCCAACCCACCACGGGTTGGTCACTTAAGGAGTCAGCCCAACCCGACTCATTTATTAGCGAGCCAGAAAAATTTGAACCTGGTTCGACCCACCACGGGTTAGTGGATAAACGGGTTGGCTCACTGGCCCATTTAATTACAATTTTTTTTAAATAAAAAAATTACAAATTTCTATAACTCAAATCTAAACAAATTTCATTCCTAAGTTTCACTTCCAACATGGATGTTTAATTAATTTTGAAAATATGGAACTTAAATAATTTTTTCAAGCAAAAAGAAAATAATAAATATTTTTTTATAAAATTAAATTTTAATAAAATAAAATTAGGTAAGCGGGTTGGAAGGCCAACCCGGCCCACCACGGGTTCAACCCGCATGAACCGGATTTAAATGAGCCGGGTTGAAATCTGACTCGCATAAAAAAAATACAATTTTTTTAAATCCAACCCAACTCGAACTCGTAACGGACCGAATTGACCCACAGATTGTGATCCATTTTGACAGCTTTAATTACTATTAATCTCCAAACCATATAAGACATACTACACGAGCAAAAAGATATTTACAAATTAAAAGCAAGTGAGTCTGAAAACAATAATTAACTTGGACTTATTTGGTCAAACCAAATTATTGGATCTCCAAACAGTATTATATTCTTTTCTTTTTGTACCATTATTTAGTAAATGATTTTTTGTTGTGTTTATATATTTTTTCTTATTTTATTTTTTAAGTAACTCTTTTTTAAATTAAAATGATTATTTTACTATTTATATTTACTTTTATAATAATAATAATAATGTTATTTTATTTTTTACTAGTATAGATATAAGGTCATTTCTTTTGTCCACCCAATGCTTTTTGTTTTCCATTCTTATAAATACCAAATTCTCTACTTTATTTTTAGAAATTGTTTTTCAATTGTGCAATTCGTGTAGAAGCTTTATAGTTTTTTTTGTTGTGTAATTTGAAAACCTTTTTCACTTTTAAGTTGCGTAATATGAAAATAATTTTTCATGAAAAAACTTTTAAATTAAATAATACAACAATTATATTTTTATAAAAATACTTTTAGATTATAAAAATCTTTTTAGACTGCTAAATTTGAAATTTATTCTTGAAAAGACTAACAAAAGTCAACTTTAGAGAATGGACAAGTGGCATCAGATAATAAGATTGAACGTTGTTAATAAAATAATGTTTATATAGAAACATGGAAATCAAGTTCATTCTTATTAGAGTTGTCAAAATGGGTCACAATCCGTGGGCCAATCCGATCCACCACGGGTTCAAGCCGAGTTGAGTTTGAAAAAATTATATGTTTTTTATGCGGGTCAGATTTCAACCCGGTTCATTTAAACCTGACTCACACGGATTAAACCCGTGATGGGTCGGGTTGGCCCACCAACCCACCAACCAAATTTTATTTTATTAAAATTTAATTTTAATTTTATAAAAAAATATTTATTATTTTTTTTTCTTAAAAAAATTATTTAAGTTCCCTATTTTCAAAATTAATTAAACACTCATCTTGGGAGTGAAATTTGTTTAGATTTGAATTATAGAAAGTTTGTAATTTTTGTTTTATTTAAAAAAATTATAATTAAATGAACTAGTGAGCCAACCCGTTTACTCATAACAGTAATTCTTACCATTATCCGTGGTGCAATTTTCTTACCAAATCAACTCTCTTGAAGCTTAAAACATGCTTAATCCTCTCTATTATCTAACTTTGTGAATAAATTTAGCTGGTTACACATACAAGTCTTCATCACTAATTCCTCAAGTTTTGTAGGCAATCTGTGTGCTTTGGAAGAGCATTCAAACTACCAAGAGTGGGAGCCCAGAAATTCTACTTTTTCATTAATGTTAATGCCACTTTCTAATTTACCCTAATTCCAATGTCTTGGTGAAAAAAGCCTACTCCTAATTACTAGTTTACAATGTCTTGTCTCCCTAACAATTGAACATGCATTACATTAAATTCACATAGAAGCTTAAAGACAATCGGTCCTCCTATCCCTATGTCTAGGTAATATTGTTTCCGAGACAATTCCCTCATGTCTAGATCTACCCACATGTGTCCATATAGATATAATCAAAGATTATGCTATTGAATAATGTCTTAAACAAAGCATGGAAAGATAATGGAGGAAAAACTCTAACAATTAATGAAATAAAGCATATGAATAAAGCATCAATTCAATATATGAGAGTTTCAATAGGATTACATCGTTTCCCCAACAGCAATGGAGGTTTAGTTCACCATAGACATGGTGAAACTAGATAAAATTGATAAAAAGAATGAAAAGATAAACCCTAGAATTGATAGGTTGGAGCTCCCGCATCCAAAATCCGTTTCTGAGGGGTGAGAGGTGTGTTTCTACGTCTCTTCTGCCAAAAGATAGACCATCTAGGTCGTGCAAATCTATTTATAATTCATTGAAACGAAACAGAAACTGGCCCAAGCCCAAAAGTATAGCACTTAGCGCTGGGTCACCGCTCAGTGGTAGGTGCGACACTTGAAAAGAACACTTAACGTTAGGGGTCTGGCAGAGAATTCACCAAGATAGTGGCGCTCAGCGGTGGCTGGGACATTGAATTTCCCGTCAGCGTTGAATCTTAAGCGTTGGCCAGATAAGTCCTTCAAGAGGTTGGCGCTCAGCGGTACTATGGCGCTCAGCGGTGCCTGCGATTCTTCTTTTAAGCATTTTTCCTTCTTCTCTTGCCTCCAACTCCTTCCTACTTCAACTTCTTTCATTTATTTCATGTTAAAACCTGCCAAAACAAGGGAAAACCAAGCATAAAACCAAGAAAACTACCTAACTCTCTTATTCTCAAACTTAAGCAAAATACACGATTTCAAGCTAGTTTCTAAATCATAAAGGGTGTGTTTTGTATCAAATTCAAGTATAAAAATAACAATTTTTGAACCATTATTACTAAGCCCCTTTCAATTCGCAGTTCACTACAGACTTGACTCTTGGGTGCCCCAAAGGGGGCTGGGCGCCCTTCCATTCGTAGATTCACTACAGACTTGGCTCCTAGGCACCCCAAAGGGGGCTGGGCGCCCTTCCATTCACAGATTCAGCTAGAAGGGGGCTGAGCGCACTTTGACTCGTTGTCCTTGAACAATACTCATGCCTAGGCGCTCCATAAGAGGGGGGTTGGGTGCGAGTTTTGTTGACATGGAATCCTAGACCTATTTAAGGCTTCCATGCAACGAGGGTGCCATCTTCTTGGCGGCTGAAGCTCAAAAGCACACTTTTGGACCTCTGGGAGCTGGTTTTGCATCGTGGGAACTCTCCTTTCAACCAGTATCATTACATAAAAAAGATAAACAGAAATCTATTTTGATATCCATCTTCACTATTTTCTAAGCTTCATTTGTTCATCTCCCTTATTCTTTCAACTCTAAATTTGCATTCTCATGTTCATTATTCCTTAAACGCATCCTAATTATATATACCTCAAAAACCTCTCATAGATTTTTGTTTTTCTTCATAAACACTAATGTCTAGTCTAGCATGTCTGCGGGATTGAAATTAAAGGAACCATGCTTTTGGAAGAAAGGATGCAAAAGAACAGACAAGATTTTTCAGAAGACCAAATGGTATTCTTTATATAAATGGTGTAACTACACAGTCAAAAAACCAACAAAGAAAAACAAAATAAGAGAACAGTGAGAAGAAAACATTCCTATTGTGGGATACAAATAATCAATTGTGGAAGTGAAACAATGATCTAAAGTGAATCTCAAAAGCAGGTTTCTTAAGTTACTGTCTAACCGATAATCAATGGTACTGTGGACAAGTGGTGATCTCAAATCTGTATTGTGTGTGAATGAAGACTATGTCATCTGGTTGAATCCCCATTTTCCTTTACTTATGCCTTCCAAGGTCTCTAGAACCTGTTTCATGGATGGTCTGAACTCCTTGGGACACTGCACACACTGAAATGCTAACTCTGCCACTGCTGATATCATATCCAAAATGTTATCGTCAGAACCACAGGAAAAGCTTTGGTCAACTATCTCGTTTAATTCATTGTTCAAGATTTTTCTCTTTGCAAATTGTGCAAGAGTCTCATTATCTGTGCCTGCAACCAAACTTGGGTGGATAGATGATATGAGTTCAAACAAGACCACTCCAAAACTATAGACATCACTTTTGTTACTGACCCTTCCAGATGTATAGTAGTCAGGATCTATATAAGCACGAGTTCCTACTGGAATAGTTGTAACATGAGTAACATGATCTGGAAGAGACCGTGAGAATCCAAAATCAGCAACTTTAACAGTAAAATTTTCATCCAACAGAATGTTACTCCCTTTCACATCACGGTGGATGACACTTGAGTCATGAAGAAATACCAATGCAGTTGCAGTTTCAATGGCAATATTCAATCTAGTTTGCCATGGTAGTTTATCACTGGAAGACTCATGAAGATGTTTGGAAAGTGTGCCATTGGAGATGTACTCATACACTAGCATGTGTTTCTTGCAATGGCGAGAAGTGCGGCCATAGAGTGAGACCAGATTTTGGTGGTGCAAGAGACCTAAGATATCAGATTCTTTCATGAATTGCTTAATGGTCTCTTCTGTCTCATTCTCGTCATGGAAACATTTTATTGCAACCTCTAGTCCATCTTTAAGTTTTCCTATTACAATGAAATGCCATCAGAACAAAGATAAGTCCATTTGAGTTTAATGACTATGAACCTGGTGTGAAATATTTTTGTATGTAACAAATAAAGGAGGATATATACATGATTTTAATAATTATGCACGGTCAATGTAAAAGGTGTTTACATGGTCAAGTAATCAGAAATAACCACTGACACAAATGTTAACATGTTTATTATTGAAGCCAACAAACTTATTATACATGGTGATTTCTGATTAGATGACAATATAAAACTGTTTTACACTGTCTGCATAATTTAACTTCTCTATGCACATTTCTTACAGAGAACCATGATTTAAATTATGTGGACTAATTAGCCTCTCACCATAATATACGCTGCCATACCCTCCCTTACCAAGGCAGGTGCCAAAATTGTTAGTAGCTTCTTCAAGTTCAGCATGGTGGAAGATTTTCAAAGCTGAAATGTATGGATATAAGACGGTAATACAACCTTTTATCCTCAGTCTGTAAACACTAAAACATATAGAAGCCAGAAAACCATGAGAGAGGAAAAGGGATATAATATGGTTTTGATATTGTACCTTTAGTTGAGTGAAAGTTTGTTACGTATCTCCCTTGCTTCATTTCATTGAGAATCTCTAGCACCTGTTCCATGTTTGGCCTCGATTCTTGTGGACATTTCATACAGAGAACTGCAAGCTCAGCCATAGCAGTCATCTGCTTGATGTTAAGGTTTGATTGGACCCGAAGTTTTGGATCAAACAGCTCCACCAAAGTTTTGTTTTCAATTTTTCTGCTTAAAAGGGTACCAAGATTATCCTCCTCATTGATAATATGGTATATTGAAAGCTTTGATGATAGAAGCTCACACAACACCACTCCAAAGCTATAAACATCAATTTTCACACTAAGCTGGCCTTTTGTCAAATACTCTGGGTCTATATAACCACTTGAACCTACTCTATCACTAGTAACATGGGTGGTGTCAACAGGAACTCCATCTGGAAGTTTGCATGATAAATGAAGGTTACCAAGTTTAGCAGAAAAGTTCACATCTAGGAGAATATTGCTGGATTTCACATTGCGGTGGATGATGCCGTAATAGTGAAGATATGCCAATGCATTTGCAATATCAATGGCTATATCCAATCGTTTAAGCCAAGGTAGTTTAGGAAAGAAAATGTTTATATCCTTTTCAACATGAAAATGTGCAGCAAGATTTCCATTGGATAGGTATTCATGCACGAGCAGATGTTCATCATGATGAGAAGTACATCCGTAAATTGACACAATATTTTTGTGGGGTAAGTAATTTAGGATAACAGTTTCATTGATAAACTGCTGCAATATGTAGCGCTTGTCTTCTGTAAAGCGCTGGATTGTAATCTCACGTCCATCCTCAAGTGTTCCTGAAACAGTTGATATAAATAATCATAAGAAAATGGTTTGAGCAAAATCATGAGGTATAGTCTTTTAACTGTTTGTCATGTTAATCAAAATTGAAGTTATACATTGATACTTGTTCCGGTCACAGAAAATTGTCCAAAATCCCTCTATCTAGAAGGTTATGGCACAGTCTCTTACCGTAGTACTGATTGATAAAGCCTTTTCTTTTTCCATTTCCAAGATGACGAGATTGGTCGAAATTATTTGTCGCTTTTCTAATTTCCTTGTAGGAAAAGATTGGCCACTTCAAGTTACTGCGCTTTTGAAATGTGTCAGGAGATGTGCTAGGGAAGCAGCACTGAAGGAGATCCCACCTAAATCTCATGAGGTAATTACCACAAGTTGCAGGGTCGTTGGGATGCTGATGGTGAGTGAGGTAAAAGGTGACTAATTAGAAATAAAAATGTCTCTGCATGTTAAACTCTACATAGTCTAATTCCTTTTCAAATAAGATCAAAGAATTGGAAGTTAATGGAATGAGATGAAAAATGTGAGCATCAGCTAAAATAAAAGGGATTGTTCCTATTAGAAAATCCAAGCAAGTTTCAATCTTACATAAAGTCCAGCACTATATAAAGAAGAAGAATTATAAATATAATTTTTTAAGGTTTTGGATAAAAATTAGTTTCAGATCTCATAAATGGGTTTGCTAACAACTTATTGGTGTTAAATTCCCTCAAAAAACTAAACAATAACTTTTCTGCATATGTTGCTTCCTAATATTTTTGGCAGAAACTACACTAATTTTCTGAAGAAGAAAATCCTACTTGAACCGGACAAGAGCACTATATGCAATAAAATATCTTTCTCTCTGTGTAACATAGTTGCATACTTATGACTTGGGTTTAAGATACCTGATCACGCTATCACAACCTTGTACTAATTAAACCAAATGCTTAGTGATAATACCTGAATTTGAATGCCATGTATTCCAAGTGTTAGTCAGCTTTGGAGTGTGAAATTACCTTTAGAAGTCACCTCAGTGGAAGTAAGAAGAAATATTTAAACTGTTTTTGGTCATAGTATCCAAAATTTATTCCTTGTAAACACTAATAAACAGAGAATTAGATAAACACGAGTTTTCCTATACATACTATTCTCATGTACAGATGGTTTTTATGCATATCTTTGTGTGCTGAGATTATACTTTTGGTTGAATAAGATAAACAACGTCATTTACACAAAAGAATTCATCACAATGAAGAATATTATATGTAAAACAGAGACTAGGTTTCTTAGTTCTTACCTAGTGTAGAACAAGCAATCCCAAGAAAGACAAGGTGCTCCCAACAGTGTTGGAGAATAAATTGTATACCCCTTTCAAAGAATTATCTGCTACTGAGGTACTGATTCAGGTGTAGTGGCTCAAACAGTCTCAACTTAGCCACTAACAAGTAATCTAGAAAAAGAAATTCTCCAAGGCAATAAGGCCCTTCTTGAATGAGTGTTGTTCTATGAAGTTGAGAACTTTAGAATCAACAGTAATGGAAAGTGAAGTTCTAATCGGTATTGAGGTTCAGTTAAAGATCGACAAAAGGGAGCATTGGAAAGGAATGAACAGAGAAGCTGCAGAAAAAGCAAGGAAGGAAACAGGAGCTGCGACACAACACTTCAGATTTTTTATATGAACATGCATTTATTAAGGATGACTTTGCTACAACAGTGTTTTGTTGACTGAAGTATTTGTTGGTTTTATATTATATAACTTCTTTAAAAAAAATGAACTACCATTTTAATAAAGTATTTTTATTATAATTTTTGTTGACAAAAATTAAAATCTTAAATAAAAAAACTCAATTCAATTGTATTCATAATACTATGAAAGAAAAAAAAAAACTGGTTATATAAATTTTTAAAGCATTATTTTTGTCATTAACGATAATAAAGTTTGATTTTATATTTATTAGATAAACTTTACTTATAATTGTATAGTTTAAAATAAGTTTTAATTAATAAAACGAGCAAAGAAAAATGTTTTCAAAAATATATTGTTAGCTGTTATCCGTTATCCATTAGTACCGCGTCAAGGAAAAAGACAAATTTTCTAATAAAATATAATTTTCAATTGACAAACAAAACTCTATGTACCTTTGTATCAAAATAAAACTCAGAAAAATCTATCTTGTTGATATAAATTTAAAATCTATCCCACATAAGCATTAATTTTACTTCTTTTTAAAATCATTACTTAACAAATGATCATCTAGCTCGCTATACTAAACTCTTGGACCTTGTTTCAAACTATGAAGGTATCTGTGAAACACTAATACATAAGCATGAATTTGTCTCTGCAATTTTTGTTTTTCTTTCATCTGGGTTTTAATCTGAGTTATGGTGAGATTTTTAGGCAACAAATATTAGTTTGCATTCCCAATCCTATTTGTTGCTATATTTTAGTTTTCTGTTCTTACAATCTTAGAGATAAAACCATCTATATAAAGAGTTTGTCTGTTATATCAGCCTTTGTCTTGTAAACCTGGACATTTTAGTGGTGATAGTTTTCTTTTCCTGCCAACAACAAATGTGCATGAAGAATATGGCTCTGAAAGAATGAAGGAGAAGATGATTGAAAGTGTATTATATATATGGGAATATATACATGTTGAAGCTACAGTAAACATTGAACATGAATTCAATGAGACGAGGATACATGTTCAATGTGGCTCAAAAGAAGTAATCAAGCTAGAGAATACACACCCTGAATCAAAAGCTTCTTTTCAACCTACTATTTTACATGCACAGCATTTGCAAGATGCATGGCTAACCTCAAATTACTACACTAAAGCAAAAGAACTCCATATCTATTCAACCAAAATCCAATTACTAGACCAAAAACCAAAAGAATGGTTTGGAAGAATCATGCTTGTTGGCAGAAGGAACAAAGACTATGTAATCTGGTTGAATCCCCATGTTCCTTTGCTAATGCCCTCAAGGGTCTCCAGCACCTGTTTCATGGAAGGTCTGAGTACCTTGGGACACTGCACACACTGAAATGCTAACTCTGCCACTGCTGTTATCATTTCCATCATGTTTCTGTCAACACCAAACCAAAAGCTTGGATCCACTACCGCGTTTAATTCCTTGTTTAAGATTTTTCTCTTTGCAAACTGTGCAAGAGTAACGTAATCTGTTCCTTCAACTAAACTTGGCGAGTTGGAAGATATAAGTTCAAACAAGACCACCCCAAAACTATAGACATCACTTTTGTCACAGACCCTTCCAGATTCATAGTAGTCAGGATCTATGTAAGCACGAGTTCCTACTGGAATAGTGGAAACGTGCGTGGCATAATCTGGGAGATACCGTGAGAATCCAAAATCTGCAACTTTAACAGTAAAATTTTCGTCCAACAGAATGTTACTCCCTTTCACATCTCGGTGGATGATACCTGAGTCATGCAGATATACTAATGCAGTTGCAGTTTCGATGGCAATGTTCAATCTAGTATGCCATGGTAGTTTATCACAGGAAGAGTCATGAAGATGTTTAGAAAGAGTGCCATTGGAGATGTATTCGTACACTAGCATGTGTTTATTGCTATGGCGAGAAGTGCGACCATAAAGTAAAACCAGATTTTTATGCTGCAACCAAACCAATACCTCAGTTTCTTTCATGAATTGCTCAATGATCTTTTCTGTCTCACTCTCTTCATGGAAACATTTTATTGCCACCTCTCTTCCATCCTTAAGTTTTCCTAATACAATGACACACTATCAGAAAAAAGTTCAGATATATATATGCATATTACTTGCAGGGACACTGATTTAAAATATGTGGACTGATTAGGATATCACCATAGTACACGGTGCCATAGCCTCCCTTTCCAAGGCAAGTATCAAAATTGTTTGTAGCTTCTTCAAGTTCACCATGGTGGAAGATTTTCAAAGCTGAGATGTATGGATTATCACACATGAATAAAAGCTTTTATCCTCAGTCTGTTGACACCAAAAACACATAGAAGCTAGAAAAGCATGAGTAAGGAAACGGGACAAAAAATGACTTTATTATACCTTTTGTTGCGTTTGTTTCATGTCTCCCTTGCTTTATACCTTTGAGAATCTCTAGCACCTGTTCCATGCTTGGCCTTAATTCTTGTGGACATTGCATGCACAAAAGTGCAAGCTCAGCTGTAGCAGTCATCATCCTCTTGATCTTATGGTTAGATTGGAAGTCAAGTCTTGGATCCAACAGCTCCACCACAGCTTGCTTTTCAATTTTTGTTCTTAAAAGTGTAGCGAGATCGTCCTCCTCATTCAGAACCCAGGATTTTGCCAGCTTTGATGATAGAAGCTCACACAGCACCACCCCAAAGCTATACACATCATTTTTTACACTAAGCTGGCCTTTTGTCAAATAATCTGGGTCGATGTAACCACATGTTCCAATTATATCATTAGTAACATGGGCTGCATAGACAGGAACTCCATCTGGAAGTTTGCATGATAAATGAAGATTTGCAAGTTTAGCAGAAAAGTTCACATCTAGGAGAATATTGCTGGACTTCACATTGCGGTGGATGATGCCATTATAGTGAAGATAGTCCAATGCATTTGCAATATCAATGGCTACGTCAAATCGTGTCAGCCAAGGTAGTGTGGTGTTTTCGTCTTCAGTTTTAAGATGAGCAGCAAGGTTTCCATTGGATAAGTATTCATGGACTAGCATAGATTCCTCGTGATGATAAGCACATCCATAAATTGACACAATATTTTTGTGAGGCAAGTAATTTAGGATAGTAGTTTCATTGATAAACTGTTGCAATATGTGGTGCTTGTCTTCGTTGAAGCACTGGATTGTAATCTCACGCCCATCTGCAAGTTTTCCTAAAACAAGGGAAATGAACAGAAGAGACTTTTCATTATTTGGATTACCAAGCTGAACTCCAAATTTGATTTGAGAACCACGCCAAAATGACTTGAGCAATTGTATCTAAGTTCTCTTTTGTATTTATATTGTTCATGTAAATGGCCATAGCTTAGTCACTTACCGTAATATTCAGTGGCAAAGCCTCTTTTTCCAAGACAATGAGACTGATCGAAGTTATCTGTGACTTTTGCAAGTTTCTTGTAGGGCAAGATTTTCCATTTGCTCTGCTTTTGAAATGTGTCAGAAGTGCTAGTGAAGCAGCCCTCAAAGAGATTACACCTCATTCTCATAAGGCAATCAATAAACGTCATTGGGATGCTGAGTGAGTGAGGAAAAAGCAGGTTCATCAGAATTGCAAATTACTTTGTACATTGAATTCTATAAAGTCTAATTTGTATTCTACTAGGTGTGGAGGAACTAACAACACACTTAATCCATCAGAAGACACAAGCAGAACATTCAAATAAACACATTGATGAAAAAAAGGTTTATTGGCTGAAAAAAACATGCTTTAAAGTGCTAATATACTTAATCCACAAAAAACACGAACAGGGCATTCTAATAAACAAATTGGTCATTAATAACTGAACTAAAACATGCATTAAACTGCTTATCTTCATCAGAACGCAGAGTTGTAATTTCATAACTATGGTCAAGTTTGCCAAAGAGGAGTATTTTTTTTCACACACATACACCATCGGAAGAAAATGAATTTACCTATAGCTATTTTTGTGGTCAAGGAGAGCATGTATCATGTAATCAGAAAACAATCACTGCAGGAAAAATTTTCATTCCAAGTCATGTTTAAATCAAAGATGCTCAGTTACTCATTTAGTCCCTATATCTGCACAATCTTTAGGTTTGAGTCCCTACAGTAGGAAACTGCTCGTTAATAGGTAAACATTATGTAGAAAACAGAAGATAACTTTGATTTCCCTATGCCTAATACTCTCATGTTTATGTGGTTTTTTTGTAGATTCTTGAGTTGACTTTACAAAATATCATCTGTGCAAAAGAATTCATCGCAATTATGGAGTATGCAGTACCAAGACAAGGTTTCTTAGTTCTTACCAAGTGTAACACAAACAAGTTCAAGAAAGCGAAGGTGCCATCAACAGTTTTTGGATTGTTGAATTTATTAAACTTTTCCAAGAGTGCTCTGCCATTGAGATGAAGTGATGCAGTCAGCAGCACAGCATGCAAAGCAACCTTAGTGACATGCAAAGTCTCTGAGAGGAAGATATAAGCGTAATCGAACAGCAGTGAAAATGGAAGATGTGTACAGAGATGAAAAAAAGGAAGGAAGAAGGAAACTGCAGAACACGAATGAGTCTTCAGAAAGCATGGAAAAGTCTCTGAAATGTCTATTTTCTTATGATAAGATATTTTGAGTACATTACCTTCAGGTCTGGAAAATGATAATGCAATCATGTAGTTTGTTTTTCTCTTAAAACATATTGTATTCTCCTCTGTTAGTTTAAAACATTTATGTTTTAGTTTTGCTTTTTTAACATAAATGAGATTTTTAGTAATTATATTTTACAACTCGCTGGATTAGTTTTAAATTCATATGATTAACAAGAGACTTTAATTAATTAATATATATATATATATATATATATATATATATATATGGATTAAAAGAAAAAATAATGTGATTAATTAAAATGATTTAATTTTGGTATTTTATTTAATTTTTTATTAAAATAATTTCGTTCAATTGATTATTTACAATATTTTTTTATTTTATTCTAAATATTCTATTGTTTGATCTTTATTATTAATGACATGATGATGTGATCATTATTTTTATTTTTTATTTAATTTATTAGTAAAATTGTTCATTATATTTTAATATTCTCTAACTCGTTGGTTGTTGATTTTCTGGCAAGTATACTATTATTATCAACAGTTTTAAAAGTAAAAGTATTGCATATACGTGAACTTAATATCATATTAAAAATTACATTAATTTTATACTACTAAACATAAAATAAATGACAAAATATGAAGTGAGATTAAATAAGAAAAACTTAACATTAAACAATATTATATTTTTTGTATTTTTGAAATGAGGAAAATAAAGATGTATATATGATATGAATATTGTTAGGATATTAGATTTCACTATCTCACTCTCTCTTCGTTAAGCTCAAGAATAATTACTGTTTTGTTTTTTATTATCATCAATCTTTATTATAAAAAGTTATACTTCAATCTCTTAAAGCAAACTTATGTATGTTCTTTTAAATTACAATTTCTTGTTAACTTAATAAAATAAACTCATTGAGTTAAAAGAACAAGTTGATTAAGCTTAAGATAATCAATTTTTTTTTCTTAAAGAACAAGTTGATCACGAATTAGAAGATATTAAAAAAAAGAATTGACCAATAAATTAGAAATGAAAATCGATTACGTTCTATTAACAATAAAATCAAATGGTAAGTATTTAGACAAAAAAAATTTAAGATATTCAAATACAACAAAATTTATAATAAAATCTCAAATAAAATATCTAATTTTATGAATTTAAATCTTAAATATTATATACAAATATAGATATTACTCTACAAACAACAATATGTGAAACTCAAATATCTTATACTACTATACCTTCATAATTCAGTACTCAGTAAATATAATATTCATTAAAGAAACTAAAAATCAAGATTTTAACACAGTCTCCAAAGTTATACATATTTACGTGATAATTTATATATAAATAATAAAAGTATTTAAGATCTTCATCATATACAATTTTAAAAGAATAAGTTATATATTCATGGCCAAATAATGTTATACTTGTAAAACTTGAATTTGATTAATTTAAAGGTTAAAATTTTTAGTTCTAAAATTTTGATATGAATTTGAAATTTAATTCATTAACTTTAGAAATTAATAATTATAATTTTCTAATTTAATTACATTAATTTCTTTTAACGTATTAAACATATTTTAAGACAACGTTTGAATTCTTTTATATCATTTTCACAAGTTTTATTTTAAATGTTAGAATATAACTTGTTTTAGTAAGTCTGAAAAAAAGTTATAAACCTGAAACAATTATTTTCGTTCATTTTAAAAAGTTTGAATATTAAAATATATTAAAATTTGAGACAAAAAACTATAATTTTACATTCAAATTTAACAACTAAATACATTTAATCTTTAATTTAAATAATTAAAATCATTTTCAGTTTTGAATTTTTTAACTTAACTAATAAAAAATCAACGAAACTTGTATCATGTTAAATTTAAATAACTCAAATAATTCAGTTTATTTATATTTCTAATCGTGGGTCAAGTTTATCTCAAAGCTCAAGAATAAAAGATAAAGCATAAGCCCACCATAAATAAAACAAGGACTGAGCTGTAAGACACAATAAAGTTATTACTATTATTATGTCATCGTATTAATAATTTAATAAATGTACTGAAAGAAGGTTTATGTTACCCGCCCACAGAATGATTAATTAATTTAATACCATTGACTGCAAATAGCAAAGTTTTGATAGGTTTCTCTTAATATTTTATAAAATCCGAAATTTTGTTTTTTAAAATTTTAAATCTTTTAATTTCTGATTATTTGGTTTTAAAAGTTAGGAATAACTAAAATTTAAATTATTAAAATTGTGTGAAAAAACAAATCAAGAATCAAATTTATATATAATTTAAAGTTAATATGTTAAAATTTTTGGAAAAAAATAGTGGCAAAAACTATATCTAAGCCTATTATATTATAAATTCTAGAAATTTTATGAATATATTTGCTATTATTATACGGTCCCTCTTTCATGTGACAGAAACGAGACATGCCCATGAAATGAATACAAAAACTTCCACTTGGCTAAAAAGCCATGAACAGATGCAATGTAGGAACCTTATAATATGAAAGGAACGTGCCAGCCACGCGTTTCTCAATTTAATATTCTTCAACATGCTTTTAATATTCATATCTCTAACATTTTTCTGACCCCAAAAGGACTTCCAAGTTAAAAATAATCCATTGAACTTCGTGGAAACAGTCATCATTCACCAAATTTTTAGTACAATTTCAGCTATATTTCATCTCAAGTTGAAACTAGGGCGTCAAATCCAAGACTCTTATGGACTGTAATGCATCAAACTACCCTCTTATGCAGAGGAAATTCTATTAGAAATAGCTTACTGAGGTAAAAAGATATGCATAAAGCTACGTATATGTAGTAGAAAAAGTGTTAGATTCTTTTCCCACTGAAACATGAGCACACCTTATATTTCTAAATGAAGAGTTTGACTATTAAGAAAATTTTCTTTGACTGGTTCATCACATGAAGAAAATCTATGGCTATATATACAACTATCATCATCTCATTCATAACCAGTTCCTTAGCTTTACGTTTCTTAGTCCTCTAAGCATGCCAAAACTCTATTACTCCCTCTATGCAGTGTTCATCATTCTGGTGACATGTCATGCTCAAACTGATAGTAACACATCAACAGTATGTGCTCCTTCTAACTGTGGTAACATCTCCATCGGTTACCCTTTTTGGAAGAAGTCCGACACCAACGTTGGAGAGTTTTGTGGCTACCCTGAGTTTGGTCTTGAATGCTCGGATGACCATGCCATCATTAGATTTCCAACTGACACATACCAAGTCGCAGATATAAACTATGATGATCGTTCAATTACACTTCTTGACATAGATGTTTTGGACCAACCATGTCCTAGGGCACGACACAATGTTTCCCTACAAAACCTTCCTTTGTCTTTCAGCTCTCTAGATTTGAATCTGAGTTTCTATTTCAACTGCAGCTCTTACCCTTCATCTGTTGAGCACATAAAGTGCATGCAGCAAGATGATAAGAATCAGTCTTATGTGTTTCTGGCTGGGGATGAAGTTGAAAATGGATACGGTTGGGTGAGGCAGTGCGATGAGCATGTCGTGGTGACAGTGAAGCAAGAAGAGATCGATGGTACTAATTTGATCACTGGTTTTGGTGATGCCATGAAGAAAGGGTTTGTGCTTGATTGGGTGAGTGCTAAGGATTGTGCAGCGTGTGAGGATTCTGATGGCTATTGCAGATACTACGATCATACCACCAAGCAATCAAGTTGCTTATGCAGAGATGGCAGAACTGTTACCAAAAGTTGCAAAAAAGGTACACTTTAAGCTTCTTGAAACAAATTGCACATTCTTTTATGATCAAATTCATATGAAAATCTGCTTGCTTAATAGATCTAAAACAATATTATACTTACAACTTGTTGGTTATATTATGCTTTATCTGATATATTTTTGATTGTGTTAATTTACTGTAAGGTTGAATACGTATGCAATTGTGCTTCTACTACTTCATCTGTCTAAAATATTTCATGATTTAATATTTTCTTCTGGTTACTCGGCCCATCTTATTGTAACTTTAGTCGACCACAGATTGAGTATCAAATTTGTGAATTGAAAATGATATTATAATGGAAAAAGTCAGTGTTTGTAGGGTAAATAAAAGAGTCATTTTTCCATCAAAATTCTCATTCCCTTTGTCATCACTACTCCAAGAGTGTTCCTCAGCAACTCTCTGTCAACTCTCACCATTGCCACCTTAACTTAACAATATATCTCTTTCTCTTTTACTTCTTTCTCTTTCTCTTTCTTTCCTTTCATTTCATTTATTAACAAATATGATTACAACAACAAAGTAATGCTAAGATTCATACCACGATTTCTGAAGCCAGAAATGGAAAAGACATATCGTTTATATGACTTTGATACATATATCTGCAACTACTTGATGATATTTTCTTTAATTTATGTGACAATTTTGTTGTCATATATATACTTTTTTTTATATTGTTATTCTATTCAAGATTTTTATTATAATTATTCTAAATATAGTTCTATTATTGATTGTATACCATATTGTATACCATTTTTTAATGACATTGAGACCATTACACAAAAAAAATGTTTACATGTTTTTTAAAATTATAATATTAATTATTCCAACAAGGAATTGATATTTGGGGTATATTCTAACCTTTGAATTTTAGTTGAAAACTGATTCCAAACTGACTAAACATTTTTGCCCCATCGACATTATTAAAATTATTTATGATTATTTAAAATATGGTACATAATTTATTGTATTATTTAAAAATTATCAGCCAAGAAAATTGTTTAATTCGATTTATTAATTGAGTGATAAATTATTTTTAAACTTACTTGTTTATCATCAATAGTTAAACCCTGTATTATAAATTACCAATCTTATGGCGGGTGTTGCTCCCTGCACCTCCCCCAAGTGGGACCTGTACCTCCCCGCTATTTTAATTTATTTCGAAAATATTTTACATTTCCCCACTATTTTCTTTTATTCCAAAAATACCCTACACCTCCACACTACAATCTTTCTCTTTCTCTCTCTACATTAATGGAGCATTTACATGACTCATTAATGGAGGATTTACATGACTCAAATTTGAACTTGTGATATATTTTCTTAATTAAGTTTGATTCATTCTTACTTTTACTATTGAATATATTTCAAATTACTTAATAAACGGTAAAATTTTGTTCTAAATTTCTAGAAAAATGTTTATATATATGTGTGTTTTTTTACATATAATATCTATAATTTTTAACATTATATTATGTTTTAACTCACCGACATGTTTGACTCAAATAACATGAATAAAATATTTAATTTATTAGATACATAATATAAAAATATCATTAAATACTTAAAATATAAAAAAAGTTATTTGTTAAAGATTTAAAATTTATTTAGTTCTTTCGTCATTATAAAGTTAGTATATAATAATAATAATTTATCATTATTTACTATTAATATTATTATGTTTATTATTTTGTATTTGCATCTAACTTTTAATTTTATAAAATGAAAATGGTGGAAGTACTAATATTGAAGTTTTCTTTGAATTTTATGTTAAAAATTATAGATATTATATGTAAAAAAAAACACATATATAAACATTTTTCTAGAAATTTAGAATAAAATTTTACTATTTATTAAGTAATTTGAAAAGAAAAAATATATTCAACTCCATTAATGAGCCATGTAAATGCTCTATTAATGTAGAGAGAGAAAGAGAAAGATTGTTAATGATAGTAGGGAAGTGTAGGGTATTTTTAGATATTTTTGAAATAATTTAAAATAGTGGAGAGGTGCAGGTCCCAGTTGGGGAGGTGGAGGGAACAACACCCTCTTATGGCTAGTAAGAAAATGGACCTGATTGGGTATATGGGTTGGGAACAAGGAACTGTATTTGGGCTTGGGCTCAATAGTTTTCAGGACTATTGGGCTGCCCATCTACTATGGCCGACTAGTTAGAATTCATAAGCCATGGATATTCTATAATTACAACTTGCAATGTAAAATACTATAAAAAATGTTTTTAATTTTTGTGGTTTGACTAGACTGAGGACAACCATATCTTAAAATGAGAACTATAGAATAATTATTTAGTTTAAAGATTTTGGTTCTTCCTCTGACATAGTAATGGAAATTGTGTAGACATAAAAACTGCTATATTTTAATCTCCTGTACCTAACTCTGTATTAATATTTATATTTCCTTTCTATAAAAAAAAACATGTTCTTTCAGAAGAACATACTATGAACATAAATTAAATAAACTCTTAACATCAAAAGGAAAAAGGTAGAAAAAGTAGAGAGACTCATTCGCTTATAACATTATCCCAAATGCAGTGCTAGTAAACGGTTTTCTTTTAATATAGGGGAGAGATTAAAATATTTAAAAGGGTTAGGTAGAGTGTTTTAGTCTTAACTTTAATTAATGTAATATTTTTAACAACAGTTTTCCAGCCAAGCACAAAATATTATTTGTTCTGGTCCATTCAACCTTGTGTAGAGCAATTTTCTTCCCACCTTCATTGCATATAGCACAATTTCTATTTTAAGATTTTCTAACCTTTGATAATGATTTTAATAATATAGATTATCAAAGGCAAAACTGTATTTCTAGATAGAAACACAGACCATTTTGCAGACATGGATCCATTGTTTTATTCTGATCTTGTACTTTTCTCCTAGTTTATCATTCCCCTGTGTGAAGTTAGTCTTATTCATTGAATAAAGTTTATAAACAAAAGAAAAAATCTAATCATGACATCACTTATGTGAGAAAGACACAGCAGCCAGTGAATATATCTTACTGGTTAACATGTTTACACAATCAAAATTTAAGGCTTGGAGTGTTTTCTTTTAATGTTTTACCAATTTGTCAACACCATTTTTATGAAAGACACCATGCTGGTTATACGTCATTTAGTTTGACTAAGATATATAGATTGTTGTTGTGTGGTTGATCATTTGCCTCACCAACAAACAAGGCCTCTGACATTGTTCTCCTGCAAATTAAGGCCCCTCTCAGATTTCTGTCATGCCTCTTTCTCTTGTTCCACTTTCTTCTTCTCTCATAAACACCCTTTTCTTCTTCTCCCTCTTATTCCCAACTTATGCATCTACTGATGCTGAACGCTACACAGCATGTGAGCCTTTTAGCTGTGGGAAACTCACCAATATTAGCTACCCATTTTGGAGTAACGACCAGCCAGGCTACTGTGGGCATCCAAAGTTCAAGCTTGATTGCCAACAAGACAACGTGACAATTGACATCGTGTCACACACATTCCAAGTCATTGACATGAATCAAAAATCCAAGGTTTTGACGATTGCAAGGTTGGATTTATTGGCCGACCCATGTACTAATGATTATGTGAATGTGAAGTTGGATCCTGAGTTCTTTAACTACACTTCTAATGATGATGATTACACTTTGTTATATGACTGCGGTTCTCTTGGATATACTGGTAGTGTGAATATTGGAGGAGCAAGAGCATTTAATTGCCCCATTGGTGGTCAAGATGCATTTTTTGTGGCGAATACTGAAGTGGTTAATCTCATTAGTCTGGGGTGCAAGAACAGCATCAATGTTTCTGTTCTAAGAGAGGCTGTGAAGAGTGATTCGGATGTGGGAAATGTTTTAGCAAGTGGATTTGAGGTTGGATGGAGTGGTGTGAATGAAGATGAATGTGATGGTTGCACAAGATCTAGTGGGAGATGTGGATACAGTTCATCTACTACGAGTGGATTTATGTGTCTATGCCAAAATCAGCAATCAGATGCTGAGATTTGTAAACAAAACATGGCAGGGTCTCCAGAACCAACACCCAGAGTAACACCAGCAAAGTCACAGTCACCCCCTTACTCTCAAACATTTCCAGAACAGTCTCCACAGTCTCCAAATGCTCCGAGTATGTTTTCTTCCATCTCTTAATTAGATTAAGTTCTCCAACTATAAGCTTATTCTTTTGGATGGTAGCATCCAAATACCTTACATGCTTGTTTCGAACACAAGTTGAGAAGTTAAAATTCGCGTTTAGGATGTGAAAGACTGCAAGTTATAAATACCATAGCTTCTTAGTAAGCGTAATAAAATCATATCTGAAACGTGGAATCAAACAAGTTATTCATCCTCTCTGGTTTAGGCAGGCAGTTTCACATTCTAAACATGGAATGGATCTGTTAATTTGGTTTGCGTGTTAGGAAAAGTTGTTTGGTCAGAATAGTTCCCTTTGAATTTTTTCCTTCATTCTGTTCAAAACTTTTATAATATAGATCGAACTATTGAAGACTGCGCTATGAGATAACGTGTCAAATTTTATAATGCCATATTTCGGTTCCCTAAGGGCGTGTTTGGCTTTTGTTGACTTTTATATAATAACAAAGTGATAATAACGAGTATAGGATTTTAAAAGTCTGCATATAACAATATGGTAATTTTGGTGATTAGATGCTACAATACAGCAAAGAATTGTCACTGAAAGATGACAGCAACAGTTACCTAACAACAGTATAGCTCACTACCTTTTTTATTATAATTTTCCAATGGAAGCATTTCTTCATAGGTGATTCCCTTGATTCCAAATACCCCTCTTTTCTCTGTTCTCATTCTGAATTTCCTTGAATTGCTAGAGTCTTGATTATGAATATAAGGTCCACTCTAGGTCAATGGTCATAGACCTTTACTGTATATAAAGTTTTGCTTAAAAGAGCTTTGCTTTTGTTTAAAAGAATAAAGATGATGTTTCCATTATAAAGAACAACCACATCCTTTCACACGTTTATGGACACATTTTGATATATAGAAATAAGCAAAATTAGAATGGTTGGTTTATTGTAGAAGTCATTAACCACAAGTTTAAAACGTTAGGTATTTGGGAAAAATAGGACATCTGAGTAAATAGAGTAGGCCCGGGACTAGAAAATTACAATTTAGCGAATTTGTAAAGAAAATAAATTAATTTCTGCAACATATTTTTGAAGATACAATGTGTTGTGTCCATCAGTAACAGTAACAACTCATGCAGCAACTTCGTTAACAACCACACATGTTTCTGCAACATGTAACTCTTTCCTACATGACCAAATGAACATAATGTATTCTATACCTATGTCTACCCCACCTTGCTTACATCCATAGTGACTCTCTTCTTGTTAACTTTGCCACAATGGCCCTTTCAATACTTCATGTGTAACATCTCATACAACCCTGGAATCAAAGACATCACAGTGGCAAATAAACAATGACCTACATATATTTCTTCATTGCGTGTATAATGGCTGAGATTTGAGAGATTGATCGAGAAATGACTTCTTAACGTAAAAAGTTTCCATCATCAGAAAAGAAGCATGCCCTTTCACATGTATCACACTGCTTCAAAATCAAATCAGCTTCTGATGCATATGAATAAAAAATATGAGAATGGCCAGAGGATTTCTAATAGTCGTCTTGACAGAGGGTGGGTCACAACTTTAATTAAATGTTACAGATTTGGGAAAATTGGACAGCTGGAAAATAAGACATACCTAAATATTTACTAGAGATGAATCTGTGTAAAATAATCTAATTTCCAAACTTTGGTTAGAACTAAAGTAACAAACGGAAATTACGCGTGGCTGATGTGTAATTCATACTCTTTGGAACATTAGAACATATTAACTTGGTACAATACTAATATACAGAGAAATCTTATTAAAAAAATTGACTAAATGATTCCAAAAAGCATTGACCTACAAGGGAAAAAACAAAAGTAACCAACAGAGTTTAGTCCCTAATTCTTTTAATTTGTGAGAGAGAGAGAGAGAGAGAGAGAGAGAGAGAGAGACTGGGTCGTGTATGGGGAATGTTGAAATGTAAATGGTTTGGGAGTGAAGAAAGTAAGAGGAAAGAAGGAGGTAGCTTCGTGGGAGAAGTGAGAAGAACTGCTTCCATAGCTTTCTTTTATGAGACAGAGGGTTGTGAGGGAAGTGAGAAGAAGTGTGAGAATGGATGATAAACATAGTCACATCCACACCTCTCCCCTTGCCTTCGCACTCACCGTCTCTTGCTTCTTCTGCATCGCTTTGCCACATTCCCACTCTCAATCATCGCCACCGCCACGGCCACCGCTTTGTGCTGAGCAGTTATACCGGTGCAACATAAGCGTCTCCGCCATCTTCGATCCTCCCTGGGAAAAGATTCCACCCTCTCAATGTAACGGCGCCGAGCCACTATCCCTGATCAGCTGCCATACTGACTATGGATCTCAAAATTTCACAGTGAAGGATATCGACAACACCACTCACACCATGAAACTCATGCCAAGACCCCCTGTCGACCATGTCTGTTCTTCTCAATTTTTTGACGGCTACCACAACTTCGATTACGATAACTTCAACAATGCTCTGCTCCAGTATAACGCGTCAGTGCGTAAAATCATCATATTTAAACATTGTCCTACAATCCCAAATTTCCCTTTAAAACGCAACTTTACGTGCGGGAATGTTCTTTATTATTTTGAAGAGGGGTACACTGAAAAGGAGATGCTCGAATCATACCCACCGCTTAAGGGTTGCAAGGGGGAAATTTTTGACGTGCCTGCTGCCGCTCCTCTGGATCGTTACGAGGATAGTGATGACGGTGCTGGAGTTCTGGAAGAAGCTCTCAATGATGCGTTTGAGGTCAACTATAGTAGTATTCCTCATGGTTGCAGAAGATGCAGAGAAAGAGACGAAAGTTGCTTCACATATGGTTATAGTAATGATGAACATCTAGTTTCATGCAAGTACTATTGCCCAAATGAACAGTGTCCTCCCGAAAAAAGTAAGTCTTCTCTCTGTTTTTTCAATTTTCCCTCATCGCCTCTCATATCTTACATATCAATGCCACAAAATCCTCTTTTTAGGTACCCACTTCCCATCCTCTCTCTGTAATCTATTACTATCGTTTAACCAACACACATTTTTCATTCCACAATTAGGACATAATTAGTACAACAAACACTGCAATTCGACCAACCCACTCTTACTCTCATCCTCAAATTTTCAATCTCCACCACCCACTCACCAATCATCACTTCCTTTTTGTTTAAAAAAAAAATCCTTTTTTTCTTCACAAATTATCTTCTTTCTTTTACAATGACTTATATCCTTCCTTCCCGGTTTCTTTCCCCACCAAGTCCCATAATGCAGGGCTTTGCATTGTTGGTATATCAATTGTTCTGACTCGACTTCATCAACCCAAAAACAAAAACAGAGTGGAATAACATCAATTTCGATTGGGTTCTTGTTTATCAGTATTCTGGGACACTTATGAAAAGAACTTAAAAGAGTTCTTTTTTATTAAACATTATAAGAAAGAGTATTTTACATACATAATTATAAATTTTGACTGACAAGATTCTGTCAAGCAGTGTTTGTTTAGAAGAAAAAGAAAATATGTGATGCATCATAGCAATAGCCAGTTGGTTTATGGAGTATGTTTCTAATTACGCTCAAGTTAAGTTTTGAATTTTAAAGAAAACACGTGTTGCTTCATAGATATGAATTAATAATAAACAGTACTGGTAAAGATTTAAGTTAGCCATTATAATAATGATGAAAATAATTATTAATAATTCAAATTTACTGAATAGTATATGGAGGTTTCGATGAGAACTAAGTTGTTGACCTGATGAGCATGAGAAAAACAAGAGTTGCTGACTCCACCTTTTCCAAGTTATGTTGATATGTGCTTCCTTCTTCACACCTTCATTCCATCCTTCAGCTTTGACTCAGTCAATAACCAAATTAAAATCATCTCTCTATTTATTACTTTCTTTCTCCATTCTCATTTTTTCTTCCTTTTCCCATACGCGTCAATTCAATCATCTCTCTAAATATGTATCAACTTTGACTTTTAGTACCATTTTCCTGAAAGTTTCCATTTTAACCATTGAATAATGTTATCAAGTAGTTTCTCTATGAATTACAATCCCTGTTTGGCTCTATTTTTATGCCTAAATTTGTTTTTAACTGTAATTCTGATTGTTCATGTATCTAAAAATTGTTTACCGAATAATTTCAAACATATTAGATATACTTTTTTGTGGTCTAAAATATTTGGAACCCGTCCTTAACGTGATACACGACAACAAAGTATGATCCATCCTACTTTTCCTTCTTTTACTTTGATTTTACGGATGCATGTGCATGTAACACCAATCATTCAGATGAGGAAAACTTTTTCATTAATAATATACTTTCTAATTTAGCAGCTCATCTCGGACAACTGATCATTTAAAAATTAAATCAACAATGATATTTTGATAATTTTTATTTCATATATAACTATTGGCACATTTATTATAATAACAATTTGATAATATAATATTTAAAAATTATTTTTTAACTTAGATATCTATATTGTTATAATTACTTATGAAGAAATTGTATATTCGTCAAAGAAAAACCTTTATTGAAATTAAATAGCATCGTAAGTTATATATATATATATATATATATATATATATATATATATATATATATATATATATATATATATATATATATATATTAAGGGTATAATTGTGATTTTAGTTTTGAACAGAGTTGTTGATTGTATTTGTGAGTAAATGTAGATGTTTTCCTCCTTTTGTGGTCCAACACGTCTTTCACCATCATGGACATCATTTTCTGCTTTCTTCTACTTTTGAGATTTTTAAAGTATTAAAATTGCGAAGCAGACTTTGATTTCTTCAGTTATTCTTATTTTTCCTAAAATATGGTTGCTCAAACAAAATCATCCACTATTTTGATTTTCCCCTTTAGTAATGAACCATTCATCAATTTTAAAATATTACTCTTTAGTGCTTTCATAGCTTTTGGTCATCACCTTGCAATATTTGCATACATGACTATATATCTAGATTCTTCTATTCAATGGAGCTATTTACATACGGTTTACATACGGTTGCATTCAGATACAACAGCAATATCAATGTAGATAGAACAACTACAGTACTATGCATTCTACTGTTATGGAAATATGAATGATATATATATATATATGTATGTATGTATGTATTTATTGCCTGTAGATTTATTTATCCACCTGCAGTGTCATAGTGATGTCACCATTACTGGGGATGATGTGGTTTTGATCCTCAGTGATATTCCATTTGTGTTGATGCTTATTATATAACTACAAAAAAATGAAGCCTGCAATCTTCCATGGGAAAGTACTTCACCTACTTTCCTTTGTGGGCGTTCAACTTTTGACTAGAAACAATGTGGTATGGACAAGCCCACAATGAAATTACAAAATCATCCTCAACAAGTTCGCAAAACTGCTAGTCACTTGTTTAGGAAAGCAAAGATAGGGTGTTCACCAACTTCCTTGTGTTTGTAAACGGGCCAATAACTGCTTACCTGTTGCTTGAACTTTTGTTTAGTTTTCATCTATATAATAGTAGCATGTTTTCGTGTAAGAATTTCCACACTACACACCTACCGACGACTTTGAAGTTTCTTCTAAATGTCAGCCTTACATTCCACACTAATACTCTTCTCTTCTCTCCTCTTCCTTCTTTTCAAATTCCAAGAACCAAATGATCCTTCCAGTCTCCTTCCATTACATTAAGCCTCAACTATGTATTATTACCACAATCTTATTCTTTGCTACTGCTGTTCTATCTTCTAATCCAAAATTTAAGGCCTGCACACCTAAAAGTTGTGGAAATGGCCCGTCCATTAAGTATCCTTTCTGGATTTCTTATGAACAGGAATCATTTTGTGGCTATCCCCACTTTGAGATCACTTGTATCGATAAAAATCCAATTCTCAGAACTCCTACTTATGATTTTCTAGTGAAAGATATCTCTTATTCTAACTCCTCATTTACTGTGGCCAACATGGCTGCCTATGAGGACAATTGTCCTGTTCCCTTATCTAATTACAGCTTTGATCAAACTCCCTTTACCTACAGTTCAGAAAATTGGAATCTCTCTTTCTTCTACAACTGTACCACAGAACCCATAGATTACCCCACTTACCAAGTAGACTGTGCTGAAAATGCTTCACTTTATTCTTTTGCGGTTTTTCATAAGGAGGCACTAGAGCACAAAAACTATTCCTTGAATGAGTGTCAGCTTATGGTTAATGCGCCATTTATCATGAATGCTTCTGTTAACTTCACGGGCTTATTGAGAATGAATTACATTGAGATTTTGAAGATGGGGTTTCTTTTGAATTGGACTGCACCTGATTGCGAGTACTGTGAGAAAAGTGGTGGACGTTGTGGATTTGATGGCAATCAGTTTCTCTGTTTCTGCAAGGATAAGTCCTACTTAAGAAGTTGTGGTAGTGGTAATAATATATTTTCAAATATTGATCATTTTTTTTGTTGTTTATTCAGATCCCTGTGATGCTTCTATTCCTTTCATGTTTTGTTTCCCCATTTCCCTCTTTTGGATACAGATGCAATTTCAATCCTACAATGCCATTTCAGAATATGCTAGCCAAATAAGTATACCAGAACTTTGGCTAAAGTATCTTCATAGATCAAATGATGATGATTTCACAATATATATATGTATTTGGTTTGCATAAATGTGTCTGGCCACACTAATAGCCACGAGAACTATTTGTGTTGTGGACACAGTAACCAAATCAAATGTGCAATTCTTTTGATATAATCTTGTCATTGTCTCGATGTGATGATATCTTTATCAGTTGTCATGCATTATATGATTATCATCAAAATATGCAGAAATATACTGAAATTGGGTATTCTTTATACTGGATTTTAAGAAAACGGACCAAATTCTATACTCAGTTAGAAACTAGTCATCATAAATTTGAACCGGAAAACAAGTATAGTATGGCTAACTTCTAAGTTGTCTGATACCAGTGCAGCTTACACTTATTGGTAATTCCCATTTTGCCTCATAACCCTTAGCGCGTACTTTCTTCTTGAGGCATTTGGTGAAATTGTATGTTTGTGTCTGTGTGTTTATGTTTTCTATATTATCATCCTTGAATTGGGAGAATGCTAACCCATCTTTGCTTTCCCTTCTATCTGTTGCAGGTGGAGGAATAAGATGGAAAGCGAAAATCACTATAGGTAATAGGTTCAGTTTTCTTTCTTTTTTTTCTTTATTTTTTTCACATTTATTTCATTAATAGTCATATAATAATTTAATTTGCTATGCTTGTTCTTTAGGTGTTTGTTCTGGTGTAGTGGGAGCACTTATAGTGGGCATTTGCGTCTATATTTTTATTCGTAGAAGGAAGAATAGTTATGTAATGTCATATATACAATCTCGGAGCCTCTCTTCTGATCCATCTTCAAAAGACACTGAGAAGGGAAGTCACAGCTTCACTCAAAGCATTATACCTGGAGTTCATCTCTTCTCCTATGAAGAACTGGAAGAGGCCACGAATTACTTTGACCCATCTAAAGAGCTAGGAGAAGGGGGCTTTGGGACAGTGTATTTTGGTAAGAACATGCAGCTTATACTGTATATCTGTCGTTTTTGTGTCTTTAATGAACATTAACAAAGGTTGCTGCCTTCTGATGTTTCTTGTCTAGGCAAACTGCGAGATGGGCGTTCTGTTGCAGTGAAGAGGTTGTATGAAAACAACTACAGGAGAGTTGCACAGTTCATGAATGAAATCAAAATCCTAACTCGTATTGATCATCCAAATCTTGTGAAGTTATACGGATGCACCTCTCGCCACAGTCGAGAACTTCTGCTTGTATATGAGTACATTCCTAATGGAACTGTTGCAGACCATATTCATGGTGAACGATCTAAACCTGGAACACTCCCCTGGCATATCAGAATGAATATTGCTGTGGAAACTGCAAGTGCACTGAAATTTCTTCATCTCAGAGATATCATCCACAGAGATGTTAAAACCAACAATATTCTTCTTGACAGCAACTTCCGTGTCAAGGTGGCAGATTTTGGACTCTCACGTCTTTTCCCAGACCATGTCACCCATGTTTCAACAGCTCCACAAGGGACTCCAGGTTATGTGGATCCAGAGTACCACGAGTGTTACCAGCTTACTAACAAAAGTGATGTCTATAGTTTTGGAGTGGTGCTGGTTGAACTGATATCATCCCTGCCTGCTGTTGACATCACAAGGCATAGACATGAAATCAATTTGGCCAACATGGCCATTAACAAGATTCACAATCAGACACTGCAAGAGCTTGTGGATCCAAACCTTGGTTTTGAATCAGATTTCAAGGTAAGGAAAATGATAAGTGGTGTGGCTGAGTTAGCATTTCAGTGCTTGCAGAGCTCCAAAGAGATGAGACCTACAATGGAAGAAGTGGTGGAGACTCTGAAGGATATACAGAGTGATGGAAAGAGCAAAAGCCAGCCTGAGGTAATGGATATCTCAAGCACATCTGATGATGTTGTGTTGCTGAAGGATGATCCGCCTCCACCATCACCAGATTCTAATGCTATAAGCAAGACAACAACACCAAATACTAGTGGATGAGAGGACCTTCTTTCTCACTTTCATCTGATTAACCTTGAAAGAGTTAGCATCACACTGGCAGCATCCACCTGTTACAACCTTCATTTTGTCATCTTCTAATGAGGATAAGTTTTAAGATTGAGATGTAAATATAGATTGCAAAGCTGCTTTGGGTATGAAATTTCATCTTTTTTTAATAAATATAGCTATATATAATTAAATTGTCTTGGTTTAATTAAAAATGTATTCCCTGCACCTATAGCACCATTTTTCATTTGAGTCTTTGTATGAAAACCATCCATTTTTGTCCTACACGAAGAAGCATGTAAAAATTAGGCTTAAACGAGTTATTGATATTAATATGATTATTTTTCTATTTTAGAGATTTAATATTTTTTAAATAAGATATCTAATAAGTTCAAACATATATTATATGATTTATAGTATTGGAAAATTATATCTTACAATAACAACAAATTTAAAAATTAAAAATAATTATTTATTATATTGATTAAGATACATACTATTTTATAAACTAAAAAATATTACTATTTAAAATAGTTTCTATTTTAAATAAAATTTATAAATAATTTATGAATTAAAATCTAAATTAGTCTCTAACATTGTCAAGTTCTAATTTTGACTTTGATTTATTAACCAATCATAAGTTTTTAATAATAATAGAAATTAGTTTAAATATTAACAATTTTTAGTTTATAAAATAATATCTAACTTAAGCAATGTGTGACTAACTATTTTTATTTATAAATTAATTATTATTTAATCAATTTTCTTATAATGATATACTTCAATCATTTTTGTTACCCATTTAATATGCAATATTATATGATTAAAAAAACCTCAATTACCAAGGTAAAATAAATAAAGTAAGAAGTCAAGAAGAATTCAAAAACATTTCAAAGATAAATTAAAAGAGATAACACAACATTTCAAGTAAAATATACATAAACATCTTTTTCAGAAATTTTTAGAATTAATTAATTACTTAATTTGGAAAATAATTTATTAAACATTCAAAATAAAAATGAATAATCTATTAAACATCTAAAATTTATTTAAGTTTAAAAATTAATCAATTACTCGGGATGCTTGTCTCCAAGAATTTCAAAGTTGAAATCCTATACAAGTTAAAAAAAAAATCATTGTCCAATGTTTTATCTAAATATTTCAAACCACTAACGAACATGTAAAATATGAAGAAATTCAAAAAAATTAAAATTACTTAAAGAGTAAATGCATCATTAATTAATTATTTACAAATACATATTTTGATACTAAAATTTTTTTACATCACTTTAACATTATCGGGTACTTTTTTTCTTTTTCTTTAAAGATGTAAAAATTAACTTTTGTTTTAAAGTATTTGAAAAATTAGAAGAGGTTGAATAGTGTTATTAGAAAACTTGATATAACACTTCTTTGAGATTGAAAGATTTTATGTAGATTGTGTAAAAGCTCAATTTTGAAATTGATTTAAACAATGAGTTATTTTTAAGTATTATTCAATGGTTAAGGGATATTCGTTGTAGTGTTTGAATAAAACTTTCTTTTTAATAAAAATCGTTTAGTAAAGGAAGCTCATATATTAGAAATGAAAGTACAACTGCAGGTTTTGTAAGAGAAGTGTTGAGAGAGAATAAAACAATAAGTGTACAACTATTTTTATACTGGTTTACTCCAATTGAGTTATGTCCAGTTTTCTCTAACCTTAGAGGGTTCCACTATAATCTTCAACAAGATTACAGCTCAGTATTCTCATTACTCCTGATATCCACTAGACAATCTTCGTATTCACATGATACACTGCCTAGTTCAATTTCACCCACTCTTGGTTATGCAGTATTATTCACCATTCCTGGTATTCCTAAACTCTCTTGGTATCAACCTGATACACCATTTAGATGAGTTTCACACACTTCTAGTTTCCACTAGATAATCCTGGTATCCACTTGATATGATGCCTAATTGAGTTTCACTCGCTCCTGGTTGTGCAGTATTCTTTACCGCTCTTAGTATCCCTAGACGCTCTTAGTATCAACCTGATACTCCATCTAGTTGAGTTTCACCTACTTCTGATTTTCACTAGAAAATCCTGGTATCAACCTGATACATTGCCTAGTTGAGTTTTATCCACTCTTGGTTTTCATTAGACAATCCTAGTATCAACCTGATACACTGCCTAGTAATCCTTAACTCACCCGAGTTAATCGACAATTGTTTGAATTTTCTTCAGAATATGCAATCAATTTGATTGCTTACAAGTCGTTAGACAATTACTCTCACAAAGAGAATACATGTTCAATACAATACAATCTACAGACTTGATAAGTATTTATCTCTCTTTTCTTCTCATAAATAGTAAGCTTATATTATAATGAAGCTTGAGAGTGTTTCTCGACTTGAGTTTTTTTCTTCTTCTCGGATATTCTCTTTGAGTTCTTGAGTACTTTTGTGCTTTTCTCTCAACAATATTTGATTTTCTCTTTATATGTTTTTTCTTTTTGTAAGTTATTCTCGTAGTGAGCTATCATCTTGATTCTTTCTTTGAATAATCTTCTATTTAAAGACTTCTTAAAAGATATCTGTATGGCGGGACCGTTCATATAAAAGGATGCAATCTGGGTGTGGTCGGCATCTGGAGTATCGTGGTAGTCAAAGAACTGAGATATTTTGAAAATCCACCCTGAAACGTCTGTACCATCGAAACGTGGAACATTGAGCTTTACAGGAGGGGTATGTGGGTGATGAGGGCGAGGGGAGGTACGACCTAGGGAAGTACAGGAAGAAGATTCTAGGGTTGACATTTGGGATATTAGGTGGTCAAGTTGGGTTTTGAGGGCATCGTGGTTGGCCATAAGAACTGACTGGTTTGTGGTAAGTTTAAGAATGGCTTCCTCCATTTTATCAGAGTAGGTCTTAGAATGAGTGGTCATTTCAGACATTGGAAGAATCAATGAAAGCACCAAATTGATAAGGAAAATAACTACCTTGATTCGAGGACAAGGCAACCTCCTTGAAATTATAGAGATAAGGGGTGAGAAATAATTTTTCCAGTTACTTTTCTCATTCATTTAGCTGAAATAAATACAAGTATTGATTGCCAATCATTGGCTAACCGCATTTGAAGGAAATAGAAATTAACAAAGAAATATTTCCCTAACAGAACCTATGATCAAGTGACACCTCATAAAAATATCTTTATAATATGATTCTGTCAAACGCCTTCCTCAAATGTGATAATCCAAAAGATATTATGGTTTCTTACTCTCCCTTTGTCCGCTTTAGACCAAGTCCTCCAAAAAGTCTCTTATCAATGAATACTGTCTAAAACAACGAAATATGGAGACAAATCCTCCAATTGCAATACTTACAACACCTGTTAAGAAATATAAGATATTAAGAAACCATATATATCCTTTTATAACATGCATATCTTTTCTTTGAAACTTAATGTTATGTTTGTCAATGATAAAATGCCTTCTAAACCTCCACCAAATGATTTGTTTTGATTGCTTGAAGAGGTTGAATGGTGAAACTGTTAGACTTAATGATCGTGTACTACTAAAAGATATTGTCCGCTTTAGACCAAGTCCTCCAAAAGGTCTCTTATCAATGAATGTATCTTATGTGTATATAAATCTATGTTCATCTCTTATTTTTTTTTATGTGGAACTTTATTTGTACCCAACAATGTGAGCATGCATACAAGCACAAGAAGTTCCTTTGTGGGTCTATTGTACTATAAATTATTTACACGCTTTTCCAATAGCATACATTTTAGAATGGTTGGTTCTTAACAAAGACTTCATTACATTTAACATGGATAAGAATAAAATACAGTTGTTAACTTTCTATTTCAAATAATAATGAGGTTAATTACAAATGAATATACAATATTTTTTTTTAGTTTGATATGGTTATTGTTATATAATCCATCTAGATTTTTAGTTTAAACTTTAGGTGAAATTGTTGCATATATTAGAGAAAGTATTGTTTGCATTATTAATTACTTTTTAAGAGTTCAAATACGGGTAAGATATGTTTGATATTGATGTGGGTTGCTTTAGGATTTGATAAATATTGAAGGCAACTCTTGAATATGAAATAAGATAACAAATTAAGATACAATTAAGATACCATATATATAGAACTCCTTCATGGAGTATTTTATATTTCTTAATAATAGTAGATTATTAAAACAAACAATAAAGATGTTTAGAAGTGATAATAGGATATAATTTAGTTGCTTGAAGAATTATTTTCTTGATCATGGAATTAATTTTTCAAATATCTTGCAACATCATAATAAAATTCAACGGTTAAAAGGAAACATCACCATATTTTGAACGTGGCTTCTACTTTACATTTTCATGGTGATTTTCCTATTATTTTTTAGGGAGATTGTGTTTTAAATATAGGTGATTTGATAAATTGTTTATCATCTAATATGTTAAATGGGAAAATCCCATATGAAGTATTTCATGACCAAGTATCCTCAATGAGAGTGTTCAGATCACTTTATTATGCTCATAAAAGGGAATAAAAGTATCTTTTTGTTTGACACTCATATGGTAAGAAAAATTGAAAACCGTCTAACTTGAAAATAATATATATATATAAATTTTTAATTTCTTGATATGTTGAGTTTGTTAAGACAAAATATCCTTTTGTTGGTGATGATCCCATGGGAATCCTTGCACCAAGAAGCAATAGTTAAGAACAAAGTATTAAGGTATTGGGTAATTCTGAGATGATGAACTTACATATAAACTTGTCTATATAAGCAAGGATGGAGTGAGATTGACAAAGACAGACTTGAACCTCTATACTTTAAAAAATAAACATTATGCTTAATGAGGCAGTTCTACTTGGAAAAGGATATAGAGCAAAGTAGTCCTCCACTTAATTCCACAATTTGATATGGTGTGCAAACTCAAAAAATCTCTTTACACATTGAAACAAGTTCCTAGATATTGGTTCACCAAATTATCCACCATCCTTAAGAGCTATGACTTTACTCAATTTCTCAACTAATTGTGTTGCAAAAATCATATGTCAATGTCAATGACCTTATCATTTGGGAACAACCATAAAATTATCCATCAGTTTAAAATGTACATACACACTTGTTTTCATATGAAGGAAATAAGAGTTCTTAAGTATTTTCTTAGAGTTAAGGTAGCTCATTTCCTAGTTGGTATTTTTTTTCTAGATAAAATATGAATCAGATATAATTGTTGTTTTTGGTCTTCTTGAAGCTAAACCAACAAGCACAGAAAAAAAAAAAAAGCAAAATCACCACTTATTATCTCTTGATCGTCCTTTTTCTTGATGTTCTTATAGATGATTGGTAAAACAATTTATCTATCTTTGTTTTACAATACTAGAACGAACGTTCATATTATATGTATACTCTTTCTCAATTTATGTAAAAACCTAGACAAGAGCATTGGAAGACTTCATCGCTAATCACTAGTTGTTTGATATTTGAAAGGAGATCTTGGACAAGAAATTTTTTTCTATAGAGATAGTTACTTAATATTATATGATTGGTGCAACTTTTACTAGACTAGTTGCTCCATAACACGACACTCTCTTACTACGTGGTTTGTGTTGTTAAGATAGTCACTCTCTCATCAATATTTATTCATTGACATCCATTACTAATGAATGAAATGGTTGAAAAATATTTTGTCTTCTCCATTACATGTCTTTTTGTTATAAAAAGTAACCCTTTATTTTGCTAAAAACCTAGTCTTCCATGAATGGACAAAGAGATTGATTATTACTTGTTTGAGATGAAACTTTTAATGAAAGCAACTTATGTCTCAACCTATACACAGTTAAATGATATTTTATTCAAACTCTTGGTAAATCACATTTTCTTTTCTTAATTAATGTCAAGTTGGACATCTATTATTTTTGCCCACTAATTTATTTATTAGTGATATATTATTGTTATATATTTATCTACGTTTTTAACCTAAACTTTAGCTGAAAGTGTTGGACATATTAGAGAAGGTATTTTTTTTTATCATTAAATACCTTTAGGCTTTGTTCATTTGAGTGGATTTGGAGGAGAGTAATTGAGAGCATTTGAAAATAATTTTTTTTATTATTTATTTGAATAAATTTGAAGATAAGTAAGAGTGAATTTAGAAGTAAATCTTTTTAATCTACCACATAAATTAAATCTTACACTAATTTTCACAAACTTTATTTTCCAAATCCACTCTCGTTTACTTTCAAATTCACTCAAATAAACAAAAAAAATATATCTTCAAATCCTCTCAATTACTCTCCCTCAAATCCACTCAAGTGAACAAGGCCTTAGGAAGACAAAATCTAAGAATTTTTTGTTATATTGATTTAGAAGTATATTAGTATTTTTTTTTTGCTTGGAATAAATATAGAAAACAACTCTTGTATATAAACTAATACAAAATTATTGTAGATTCCTTGTCATTTAGATATATATAATGATTAAAAAACTAGTTTACTGTGTATTTGGTTGACAAATGGATTAAAGATTTATCAAGAATGTAACTCATAAAATAATGAAATAGAAGATATAAAAAGGATAATGAATCTATTACCTACAATAATTATAATAATTATAAGTATCCAATCCTGCTCGTCATTTGAGCTATATGTGCCACCTGCAACAATAAGTAGGGACAATAAAAAAAAGCTTAGTGATAATAAAAAACAGTTCTTAAACTGTTGTAATATGAGTCTTTTCGGAAGTGTATACGAGGAAAACATCATATTTAAATGAATCATCCTACCTATCCTAGTAGGGAGTCAAATCAAGTTAAAAAAAAGTGAACTAAGTTAAAATAAACTACCTCATGAATTGCACTCATTCAATTTAACTCTACTAACAAGTTTGGTTCGGCAAGTCAAGAAGAATTTTGCTTCACACCATTGAGTGCTCACTTTCTCATTGAGCGACCGTTTTTGCGAATGATCTGGTGTTGAACAGTGACATGACACCACTAAGCATCACTTCCCACTATAAGTCAGGAACCAATTTAAGTTCATTTCACTTAACGACATAATAGTATCATTGAATGAGCCATTTAAATGAGCCATTTTACAAAAAGAATGACGTTAAACATCATTTGTGCAATTGAGTGCTATTTTTTAAGTTTGGTTTTTGGTGGAAGTCCTATATCAACTAGAGACAATGTCAATTTAAAGTATATAAGTAATTGTAAATCTTATCTTACAAGTCAATTTTGTAAGGTTGAGTTAGACTTAAAGTCCACTTCTTAACACTTTGTGATGTATTTGTATTTTTAATTTTTTTTAATAAAAGTTTATAAAAATAGAGAAAGATTTCTTTAAAAGTTAACTGGAGTGATTGCAAAATTATAATCTAAAATACTAAAAAAAAAATAGATGAAAAAGTTTCAAGAAAATTAATAGTAGATATGTGTCTCTATTTTGAAAAAGTCCTATTATATATTTGTATAAGTATTTATTATTATTCTCTTTTTCACTTTGCACTGAAATAAAGGCAGACATACTTTGGTGCAAGGACTAGTCATAACATAAAGATAATTTTTTTTGTTACATTTTCAAAAAATAAAGATAATTTTTTTGTTACATTTTCACGTGTATCGTCAGAAAAGTAGAGGAGAGAAAAAAAAATATAGACTTCTTTTATATGTCAATTTAACGAAATGAGCTTAATTAATGCAATTATACAAAGTGGTCTTGGACCTCTTCTACCTGCCAACGTTATTTTCTTCATCACTCTTCTCCCTCTTTCACTGTCTTTTCTCATTCTTTCACTTTGCCTTCATTTCCTCGTCTTTAAGCAATTTTGGATAATTTTAGAGAAATATCCCACTCCTCAATCTTTTATATAGAAAATTTTGTCGTGGGACTCACTAACTTTCCCTTTTCTAACACAACACGAACTTTTTCTTTGACCATATCATAGAAGTAAAATGTGTATTGTTTTTGCATTTTCCAGGGAATAAACTTGAAGATGCATGATTAAAACTGGGTAAAATATATATAAAAGTACTTACTTTTTCTACCAACACACGCCATGAAGAGATCACCGACTTTGTTTACGATTTTTGAGTGGTTTTGACCTGCAACCAGTACCATCAATAGTATGGTTTTAGTTGAATCAAGGAAAAGAAAAACCTATGTTTATACATGCAGGATTTCTTCTGATATATACGTACCCAGAAGCATAGACGAAGTGCTGAAGTTGACATCACATGTAGTTGGAAGAAGAATCGTTGCTGCAGTTGCAGAGAACAGAAAGAAGAGAGTGAATCTGCGGAACATGTTTAGTTTCAATGGATTTGCATACATAGGAAAGAGCTAAGTGTCGGTCTTACGTTTTAAAGGGAAATTCCAAGGTCAATTAGAGTAGATGTAATAATGTTTAGGTTTTAATGTGTAATAAAGTTGAAAGATACTGGAAATTTCACTCCAGCTGGAAACAAACCAAGAAGGGACCGCACTCTTGCTTTTTTCCCGACCAAAGTCAACTCAACAAGCACTGTATTCACACTTCCGATAGAGTTCCTTACTCAGTAAATTGTGGTGACAAGATTTTATGTTAGTAAAATGAACCATTATTAATTATTTCCCATTTCATTATATCATATCATGTTCTTCATAATAAAATTTCTAAGTTTATGCAGAAAGAAGAGATTGAAAACAGGAGACTGAGAGACATGTGGAAAGGATTATCAACGCAAAAACTCATACATTACGAATAAAATAAATTCTTTCAAAACTCATACATATTTGTCTACGTTTCAACCAGTCAATGATCAAACTAGAAGGTACCTTGAGCTTTCACCCAGACAAACAAAATATCAAACTCTACCTTTTTTTTTTCTGGCTCGGTTAATATTATCTATATTGGGAGTTACTCTCTCTACCTCCCCAGTTCCAACCCCCACCCCCCAATTTTTTTGGACTTTTTTTTAAATACAAAATTAACCTTTATATTTTTTTATTTTTACCGTTTTAGCCCTATTTAACCTACCCTACAATAACCCCCCTCTTTTACAGTCTCAAAACACACAAACAGATTCCTCTTCGTATTTTCACCCCCACCTTACCAAAGCTTTGAAACCTCCTCCTCCAAACGCTCTGCAACTCTCACTTTCCAACTTCTCTCTGTTTGTGCGGCTGTTGTGCGGTGCGATTGTGGTTGCTGCACAGAGGGTGCTGGTTCGGCGGGAGAATTCGTGGAAAAAAAGCGTAAAGATAAAAACATGAAGATAAAAAAAAAGGAATAAATAGGTTATGTGGGGGTGGGGGTTGGAATTGGGGAGGTGCAGGGAGTAACTTCCATCTATATTAGACTAAGGCCCAAGAATACGAGTAAGGCCCAAAACACTTTAAGTCTGAAAACCCAAAGTTTGAAGACCACAGAAAAAATATCTCTCTCCCAGAAGCTGCCAGACACGTCAGTGTTGGTGACGGATAGAGAGAGAAGCAGAGGAGAACGTCTCCTTCGGCGTAGAGAGAGAAACCACCGCAGGTCCACCGGAAGACCTCTGTTACTGATGGAGGAAGAAAGAAAAGCATAGATCGGTGCAAGAAGAACAAAGAGAGGTGAGAAAAACTTTAGTTTTTCATATAGAAATGATTATTACAGAATTTGTATGTACTGTATGTTCTGATTGATGAACTACAGACGGGAAAACCTAACCTTTTAAAGGCTAACAACCCATAACAGAAAGCTAACTACAATAATCTAATTTGAATTTTATACATGTTTCACTTTCACAGTTTGTTTTCTAAAGTCGTCCAGTTTCGCTCCCTGGTCTTTAGTGTCCTTCGGCACCGTCCGGAGTTGCACCTATCAAAGGTGAAATCTTAATTACGGCACAATCCGGTCTAATGATTTTAATAACTTCTTATAATTACGGGTTCTCACTAACCGTGACTATCCAATTATGTCTTTACGAGGTAATTTTGTGGTCGTCCTGACCCTTAAAACTGGAACGATACATAGATTAACACAAGATACTTACAAATCGAGATGGTCCAGTGACCGTCCGACCGGTACAATACCTTTTATATAAAATTCTATTAAGAATTTTTATATTTTTGTATATTTTAAATTTATATATTTTCTAAATAAAACTTTTTTAAATGTTTTACATGTTACTTAAAATTTAAATAGTTTTTTTATAAATAAATATAAATGTTTTATATTCGAATTCATGTTACTAGTTTTTAACTTTATGTTAATTTTATTTTCAAGTACAATAAATTATTACATACATAAATTATTTTAACCAAATAAATATATATTTATCAAAATTCATTTCACAAAAACTAATCATAAGTACAATATTTTATTATGATAATTTTTCTATTACCATAATTACAATATATTTAAATTATCTTATTTATTGTAATCACTCTTCAAATGTTTTATTCCTAATAAATTTATAAATTTTAAATGAAAAATATTTTTTAAATTTATATTTAAATAAGTTTATAAAAAATTAAATTTTTAATAAAGTAATTGATTATAAATAAGTATACAAATCTATATAAAATTAGAAAAAAAAATGTTGTTAAGAATTCCTTCCTCAAATAATATAATTTTAGCAACAAACAACATACAAAAGTAGAAAACAGAATAAAAATTTAATCTTCACCACAAGAAATTATGTAAAAGAGTCTAGTTTAAGAATATATTTCAAGGTATAATTACTTCACAATTTAATACCGCCGCAGACAAAAAGATTCCACGAACTTGAATTAGCAGAAATGATAACGTCAAACTTTTTAAAATATTAATAGATTAAATTCAACCCTTTTAAAAGTAGATCAATGAAATTGATCTTTTGAATAAATTGAAAAAGTAATCAAACTATATCTATAGGAGTTATTAGTATTTTTATCGAGTCCGATTTCTTTTTTCTAAATTACATCCTTCATATTTGTTTTTATTTCTTATAACAATTTTTATTTAAAACCCCAATCTCAATTACAAACGTTTGAAAATTCAGAGAGGAGAAACCTATTGATTATGAAGAGAAATAACTAAATGAAGAGGGATAAATATAAGGTTTAATAATTTAGAACATTAGGGTTTTTTTAATTAGGTGTTCATTTTTAAAATGTCTCAATTAAGTTCTTGAATATGAAAAATTGAAACAATTAAGGACTTGTCTTTAAATTGGGTGGATAACGTTAAAATTCAGTGTGTGTGACAGGATGACATTATTATCATGGCAATGAATGACATTATGTTCAATTGAGTTGGATTTGTGTGATTTTCGAATTAAATTTTATTCAAATAAAACAATTTCTAGGCTCCAAGCCCCTTTTTCTCCCAATCAGAAAATTAGGGACCTTTGCGTTCATGTACACACACCACTGCCTCCGTCAAACGGCTGCCACTATCTGAGGTCCGTACTAGTGACGTTGCTCGTCGCCAGAGCCATCGCCGGCCACGACACCAGGCTGCTCTTCTCCTTCTCTTCTTCGCGTGAGGGAAACCCTCTCATTCGTGAACGATGCCGGCCGTTCATTGTCGCCGATGCCACCAAACCCTTTCTGCTACTGCTATAATTTCAGCTTTTATTGTGCCACCGCCTTTACCATTTGGTTTTCGTTTGAATATCTTCAACAAAAGGTGTTTTCGTCAAGGCAATCTAACCCATTATCCCAATCTTTCAATGTTTTCTGCAGCGATAAAATGGTTTGAATGGACTGTCTTGCAAATTCCTTTGCATCAGCGAGATAAATGGGAGGAAGCAACTTGGCTTATAGGTTTAGTGTATTGTGTTTTGGGTATCGAGTGGAGGAGAGCGATAATATCGGAATTTGTTGAAGGGGCTGAAGCTGGGTTTTAGGTGAGAGTTATGGATGAAAGTAATGGAGAAGAAAGTGGTTTCAAGTCCACGAGTTTTAGTATGTATGTTTCTGTGTCGAGGCTTTGGCAATGGTTATTGGAAAGCAAGATGAAGATGGAGATATGAAGAGAACCCAGAATCGGTTTTGCATGGAGTTTGGGTGCCACAAGGAAAAAGGTGACTAGAGGGGAGAAGGTGGATGTTTGTGCCTTTATTTTTCTTCCTCTTATTTTTTATCATTGTATCTGAACGATTATCTCCCTCTGTTTCTTTGTGTTAGCAATGGAGATGATAAACCTTGGACCTTACTTTTCTATTTGATTGATGTATGTATTTTATTGTGTGTGATGAGCCGAAAGAGAGTGTTTGATGCCTCAATAACTTAAATGATGAAGCCAACTGAAAACTGTTGTTTTTCCCAAATTTCCCCAAATTGTTTCGAGCCTTGCAATTTTAATTGATTTTAGTTAAACGTTGTGTTTCATTTGTTTTATTTGAATAAAAATTTAAAAATTTAATTCAAAAGTCACACAAATTCAATTCAGTTGACCATTCATTGCCATGTCAATAATGTTATCCTACCACACACACTAAATTTTAACGTCATCCACCCAATTTTACGACAAGTTCTTAATTGATCTAATTTTTCATATTCAGTGACTTAATTGAGACATTTTAAAAAATGAGGACCTAATTGAGAAAATCCTACATAAATAGAGATGTTCTAAATTATTAAACCTAAATATAACTCATCAAAGAAAAAGAGAAGAAGTCGAAGAAACAGTTCTCAATAGTATTAAAGGTTTGAAGCTATATCTTTAGTTTCACTAGCCCGTGTGGTTTTCACTTTTCAGTAACACTTCTGTCTGAACCTTTTTACCACTTATCCACTAAAATTTACCTTGTTAAAAGAAAGTTATCATGCACAATTGGTCTAGCTTCAGCAACCATGTAGTGGCAATTTAACAAACACATGAGATGCATTTGCTTTCCAGAATAGTACTAAACAAATGAGTTGAGTAATCCTCTTTACAATATAACTAGAAAGATTTTACCAAAATGCAATAATACCAATTTCAGGAGGAAGATTATGTTTGTGATCTAGTAGGAGAAGAAAACAAAGGTTTTGGAGGCATTTCCAAGGAATTCATGTTATCTTCCAACATATCTACCACTCTGCTCATTGTAGGTCTATCATTTGGAAGTGATTGAATGCACCATAAGCCAACTACAGTCATTCTCTTTGCAATCTCATCTTCTTCTGCATTCATCACTTCATATGGTCTCACTTCATTATCCACATCAAGCGTTCTGTATGCAAAATGTGGGAAGTATATCTCACTCGTATTACTAGCTTCAGGATTAATGTTCTTCCTTCCTCCTACCATTTCCAGTAGCATCATTCCATAACTGTACACATCAGACTTTTGTGAAACTCCTCCAAAATGTCTATTCACCATTTCGGGAGCAAAATACCCCATTGTTCCTCTTCTATCAGACATAGAAATAATGCTTTCATTCCTGGGACAGAGCTTTGCTAGTCCAAAATCTGATATTTTAGGACAAAAATTCTCATCCAAAAGAATATTATGTGGCTTTATGTCAAAATGTAAAATTTTAGTGTTGCAGCCTCTGTGCAAGTACTCCAACCCTCGAGCTATTCCTATGGCAATTTGATATAAATTCTCCCATGTCAAAGATGCAATATTTTCTGGCCCTCTATTGTATATGAACTTATCCAAAGAACCATTAGACATAAACTCATAGATGAGAGCCTTTTTGGAGCCTTCCAAACAAAATCCAAGAAGTGTGACAATATTAACATGGGATGTTCTACTGATGCTGGCAACCTCATTGATGAACTCTTCACCATTTCTTTTGGATGCTTTCAGTAACTTTACAGCCACAGGGCTACCCGTTAGTAGCTTTCCTTTGTATACTGTACCAAAACCACCTTGACCGAGTTTAAGTTTGAATGAATTAGTCATTTTCTTCACTTCTGAAAATTTGTATCTTTTCTGTGCTATGGCTCCATGATTTCTTAAGAATGCTTCAATATTTGAATCATTGTTTCTGGTAAAACGAAATTTGAACAGTCGGGTTGAAGACTTATGTCTAAAACAACAAAATATGAAGAAACATCCTCCAATTACAACACTTACAACACCTGTTAAAAAGTATAAGATATTAAGAAACCATAGATATCCTTTTATAACATGCAGATCTTTTGTATGAAACTTAACGTTATGTTTGTCAATGATAAAATGCCTTCTAAACCTCTAGCAAATGCTCTGTTTTGATTGCTTGAAGAGGTTGAATGGTGAAACTGTTAGACTTAAATGATTGTGTACTACTGACAATAACTTACTGTTATATAATCCATCCAGATTTTTAGTTTAAACTTTAGGTGAAATTGTTGCATATATTAGAGAAAATATTGTTTGCTGTGTATTTGGTTGACAAATGGATTAAAGATTTATCAAGAATGTAACTCATAAAATAATGAAATAAGAAGATATAAAAAGGATAATGAATCTATTACCTACAATAATTATAATCATTATAAGTATCCAAGTCTCCTGCTCGTTATTTGAGCTATACGCGTCACCTGCAACAATAAGTAGTGACAATAAAAAAAAAAATAATGATATTTTGACAACTTTTTTTTAACAACTTTTTGACAACATAACATGTGTTATCATTTTATTGGTTTGTTTGAATTTATATTTAAAAATGTATTTGAAACGAATCAATCATAAATTGACACGTATGCGTTGTTAAAAAAAGTTATTAAAAAAGAGTTGTTAAAGAGATTTTTTCTTGAAAAGCTTGATGATAATAAAGAGTTCTTAAACTGTTGTAATATGAGTCTTTTTGGAAGTGTATACGAGGAAAACATCATATTTTACAGCAATCGCCTAACCATAAAAAAGATAAATATTATTTGATAATTACAACTAATCATAAATATTGCAAGGAATTTCACAATTTTAAAATTTTAAGTAAATTAAATTAAAATTTATCTCATCTCAAATTATTTCGTAATATTGATAATGTTTCTTAAACTTGATTGATGTTATTTTGAATTAAAGTTTATGAAAAAAATCTAATAATTTTAACTAAAATTATTTTCAATTAATTCTTGCAATTATATAAATTAATACTTGTATTTTTAATTTCTATTTTTATAATAATGTATGATCATATATGTAATAAATGATTCAAGTCAATTCATTTTAATTATATATATATATATATATATATATAATAAAATAATAAATAGATCAAAAAATCCTTAATGAATCATCCTACCTGTCCTAGTAGGGAGTCAAATCAAGTTAAAAAAAAAAAAGTGAACTAAGTTAAAATAAACTACCTCATGAACTGCAATCATTCAATTTAACACTTCTAATAATAATATATTGATTTCTCTGATTTTGTCAGTGAAATTGACATTATAATATTGATTGAGTTTGCGGAAGAATAAAAAGTTAGATGATCATACAAATTTTTTTGAATTCTTAATATTTTTTAAATGAAATATAAAGTAAACTAATTTCAATTAGTTCAACTACTCTGCTAAAATCCTATAATTTTATTTTTTAAAAAACTTATTAATAAAATGAACCTATTTTCTTATAGAAAAATTTCAATTTCCTTCTTCCCTTCTGTTCTCTGTTTTAATCATGATATAAGATCCTATAAAATTCTAAAATTGATAGGGTAACTTAAGTAATAGACTTAAATATTTTAACGTTAAAAGTTTAAAGTATAAATAGAAATTTTGTAAAACGAGTTTCATTATTTCAAGTTACATCATTTTTTTAAAAATAGTTTTTTCGATAACTTTTTCTTTTCTCTAGGTGTTCTACCTAGTGAGTCATTTGTATGAAGATTAGAAGGTACCAAAGTGATTACTACGGCAAGGTCTTCTAGTCTAGTTGAAGAGTACTTACAAAAGCGTAAGTTAGTTTTTATTCTTTTACTCTAGTTTTTATGTTTTCCAATGGATGTGAGTAGTTTCCCACTACATGAGTCATCTAAGCTTTCCTTTAAGTTTTTTGTTGATCAATGATTCTAATCAAGTACCTTGATCATGATTATGTGGTATGTAGATACAAATAAAGCTTTCTGCGTCGAGGAAGCAGTTTTATGTTCTTTTTAGGATCATTCGGTTGTTTAACTAGTAAGGAAAGCTAAATATCGTTTTTCTATTATGTTAATGCTTTGATAATCTGAATTGGTATGTTAGAGTTTGATTAAAGAGATTTAGCTTGTGGAGATTTTCTTGTGTTATTGTGCAATTGCTTGGACTTGACTTGTATGTGTGATATTTGATATTGGGAAATAATTGCGATGAATGCTTGTATTTTGCTAATTTGGGGTTTTAATATGTGATTTTTCTTGAGGAGTGGTTTTGGAGAGAAACTTAATGTTTGAAGTTAGTTTTTAGGCCATTTAAGACTTATGCGGCTTTTTAGTTCAACAAAATTTGAGGTGAATTGTTTAGAATCCGGCATAGGTTCTTAGATAACCAAAAAGACATTATTGAATAAAGAAGTAGTAATTATTTTAAATTATAAGCCTGTTTTTGTGTCAAATAAGGAGTTTTGATAAGTGAGATTTTGAGATAAGGGTTGGATTGAGAATTCTAAGGTTTAAAGTCTGTTTTTAGTCTATTTTAGGACTTGTTTAGAGGTTGAGTTGAGCAGAATTAAAGTATGAGTTTTGAAAGGAGTGTTTTAGTTTGAATGAGTTAGAAATTCATAGAATGACAAGACTTGTATAGTGTAAGTGGAGTCATAAACACTTTGATGAGTTTAGCAAATGGGAGGTGTAGGCAAATGTGGAAGTGTGGAAGTTAGAAAATATAAGGTTGGTAAGAATTTTTATTCTATAGAATTCTACAGTCCAGATAAGAAAGTATAGTTGCTGAGCGAGTATAACTAAATTTAGCTGAGCAAATGTAAGTGTTGAGCGAGCAAAACCCACCGTATCTGTATTCGTAGAGTGAGTCATGGTGGCTAAGCCGAGCAAAATCTAGTAATTGAGTGAGAATGTTAGAATTTTAACTAAGTTTTCCTATATATCTTTTGATGTGTTCAATTATTGTGATTGTGTGAATGATGAAACTTGAATTGGCAGATTGTTTTGTCCAATGAATACTAAACATTATATAAGTATTTTTGTATGGATTTAAGTATGAGGTGAAAAGGATTCCATGGAGAAATCCTTCTGGTTGTTTTGTGTGTGAAGTATTGAAGTAGGGGCTTCAGGATTGGGGATGATTCTCACACTCTCAATAACTTTCAATCTTGAGTATAGATGAGTGGTTATGTCATGAAGAATAGTAGGAGGTCCTTAGTTTGATGGTCATTCATTGGCCATAGATATTGGACAGATTAATCTCGGTGTGTGGAAGTTTGTTGGTATGATTGTATGATTTAGGCAAGTTGTTTCACTACACACGGGATAGGTCACCCATAAGTCCGACATCAATATACATATCCAGATAGTTGGAGTTTAAGGTTGATGAGATTATTTATGTATTGTTTGATTAATATTATGAATGTGATATTTTTTAGAATAGATGTATTTTCTTATGGTACTTTAGTTTATCTTTCTATTTTTGTTTGTTCGTGTGTATATGTCTTCTCTTATGCAATTATCACCGTAGTTATGTGAGTTTATAAGGATATATCTATGATGAACATGAACTAACGGGAACTAAAACTTAAAATAAAATGTTAGATTGTTTCTTTATTATTTTATTATAACATTTACGTTATGCTTTTAATTAAGTATAATATATATAATTATAATGTAAGACAATAAATAAATAAATAAATATATTATAATAACAGTTTATAGATTTTTTTTCGGACCAATTGTTTTGTTTTATTAAAAATATAAAATATCTCATAATTAAAAATTATAAAAAATTTGGATGTTGCAACTAACATTTACTTAAAAGGTGATGTTATCGTTGGAAGAGTTTTAATTATCTAATTTAAGAAAGAATGATAAAATATACCTACCAAAACTTCCACTTCGACCAACAAACATTGATTCAGGCGCCGGTGCCGGTGCCGGTGCCGATCCTGGTGGTAAAGAAATTGATCGTGATCGTCCTGTATGTGGTGGTGATGATTGCAGCGGTGACCGTGGTGGCGGTAACTTTAAATTTGGCGGTGACCGTGGTGACGGTGGTAACTTTAAATCTGGTGTCGACTCGAGCGATATGAATCCCTGCGATGTTGCGTTGATAATACAAGCTCGACTTCCGTTGCAATCTGTTTAGCAGTATTTGCTTCAAAACTATTAATACATCATGCAATTTTCTTGCGAATAATTATTGAAGATATACATATAAATATATTTAGAAAATAGACGACAAAAAAAGAGATGGTAATTTAATAAGTCAGATATTTTATAATAATTTTAAAAACATATTAAATCGTATATATTATGTATTGTTGACAGAATATTAATAAATATAAAATATTAATAAATATAAGGAATATGAGAGGACGAATACTTACTCTGGTGAGTAAGGACAGTCTGGGTAGGCAAATCAGCCTGGTTAGTAACAACAGTCTGTGTCAGAGTCCTGTGGGAGCTGCTGCAATCTGTATACAATTTTAAAAGAAATTATAAACTATTTTAATAAATATTTAAATTCTAATTAAAAAACTTTCTTTTTTCTCTCTCTAACACTTTTTTAAAGGTCATTATATTATTTGTCTTTTAGACAAAATAAAATTGACACCTATTATCATCTTTAAAACTATTTAAAACTATTCTAGAGTCTAAATGTATCTATATATTTATGAGTTAAATTACTTTATAAATATTGAAGTAATGTGACATGCTAAATTATTTTATGATGTTTTTTTTAAATATTAATTTATTATGTTATTTTTTTTAATGATTATGTATTTATATGAGTAGAAGATGAGTTAATTGCTGATATGTTTTTAGTGAAGGATAAAAATGTTGTATAGTGATTATTTACTTATTAGCTAGTTGATTGTATAACCATTTCTTATCTTTTAGAAAACTTATATAGTTTTTCTGTGTTCTTGTACATATATTATGTTAATACAGTTGTTATCCTGCATATTTACTAATATTTTGTATGTTTTTTTTATCTATCTATTATATATTATCAAAACCTATAATATTTTATTTAGTAGTTTTTATACTATTAAATGAAATATTATATTTTGACGGTGTTAAGAGTTATGACGAGAACAAAAAATTATGCTTAAAGGTTTGTTTATTTATTAAAATGAAATAAAGAATAATATTAATAAATTTTAAACAATTATTATAAAAATAGTATATTTAATGTATGCATTGTCATGAGTTATTAAAACAAATGATAAAGTAAAAATTACGTAAACTGTTTTATCTGTTTAAATATCTCTATAAAAAGTTGAAATATAATTTACTTCTACTTAAATTTAGTCAATTTAATTGAATACGACATATAACTAAATAAGAAAAACTTAAAAAGTGGTCTTCGACTTCTACCTGCCCACATTATACATTATTATCTGCATCACTCTTCTCCCTCTTTCAATGTCTTTTCTCATCCTTTCACTTTGCCTTCATTTCCTCGTCTTTAAGCATTTTTTAAATAATTTTGGATAATTATTTAGTCCTACTTTTCGTACTCCATCTTCAGTGACTTTAGAGTAATTGTTTAGAGAAATATCCCACTCTTCAATCTTTTATATAGAAAATTTTGCCTCTTCTAACACAAACACGAACGTTCTTTTATTGATGTTCTTTTATTGATGTACCCTATGTAGCCGGTTGGATCCCCAGGCCGACCGGACACACTAGAAATTGATCTCGACAGCCAAAATAACTTTCGGAAGAAAAACCTGGAATTCCATCTAACTCCACTAACGCATGACTGGTAGTCATGACCAGGCGCAGGTCGGCTCATAACGATCCCCGCATGACTAATAGTCATGTCAGGCGCTGCCCGTCCGACGTCAACCTCGCCCTGTCGTCGCGAAACGTGTATAACCTAGGGAACGAACCACATTCCGTCGTGATGTTTGCACGACTGTCAATAGTCATGACCGGGCGCTAACCGGCCCGAAAGAAACTGAGACTTGTGATGTCCGCATGACTGTCTAGTTAACCGGTTCATCACCATGCTCCTGATCGGCCGTGCCACCTCGCACACCCGTCCGCGCCTGGGGGACATGACCATTCTCCAATGGAACATGTTCCTAATCGGCGCGTAGCCCCGCGCGGCCGAACGCACCTGGAAAACATGGCCAGTCTAGTCATGACGGCGCACCCGTCCGTGCCTGGGGGACATGACCATTCTCCAATGGAACATGTTCCTAATCGGCCGCGCAGCCCCGCGCGGCCGAACGCGCCTGGAAAACATGGCCAGTCTAGTCATGACGGCACACCCGTCCACGCCTAGGGAACATGACCATTCTCCAATGGAACATGTTCCTAATCAACCGCGCCTCCGCCGCCGCACGTCCGTGTAACTAGAATGCTCATCGGAATTTTCTTCCTAATTCACTGCGTCAGAGTTAAGAGAGGCGGCAGCCCGCGACAGTTTTCTTGTTTATAGGTACGTCTTTACGTCGTCAGCATCGTACGACTCGGACGGAGGTAAGCACGACCATTGATTCACCAGGAGAAAGCAATCCCGTCGGGAATGACCGGCCGGACCATGGGAGACTGATCACCACACTCAATCCCAGTAAGGAAGATGATTAAATCAAGATTAAAGTAAAACGCAATTACAAGAGATGAGCCATGGATTGGGCCGTGATTTAGAGATTGCTAATCCTTGGCCCATCAAGAGCACTATAAATATAAGTCACAGGTGAAAGGTAGTTGGTTACATTAAATGCACATTTATTTCACTATCTCTCTATCACTAACTTCTAAAGACACATTGACTTGAGCGTCGGAGTGTCTTTAGCAGGTACCCGACCGGACGTCACTGAAGGACAAGGCGCGAGCGACAAGCATTCGGAGGATATAGGCGGACAGTCAGTGAAGGATTCGGATCCATTCCCCCACAGCAGAAACAATTGATAATGATACTTTTGATAAGTTTTTTTTTTCTATATTTTAACATTATTTATTTATTTTAGTCAATTATTATTATTATTATTATTATTATTATTATTGATTATAGAATAATTTAAAAAAAAAATAAAACATAAATAATATTAAAACGATCTCAAAAATATCATTATTCTCACTGTGTCTAGTTTTTGCATTTTTCAAGGAATAAACTGCATGCGTAAAATATATATATATATATATATATATATATATATATATATATATATATATATATATATATATATATATATATATATATATATATATATATATATATATATATATATATATATATATATATATATATATATATATATATATATAAAGGTACTTACTTTTTCTACCAACACACGCCATGAAAAGATCACCGACTTTGTTCACGATTTTTGAGTGGTTTTGACCTGCAACCAGTACCATCAATAGTATGGTTTTAGTTGAATCAAGGAAAAGAAAAACCTATGTTTATACATGCAGGATTTGTTCTGATATATACGTACCCAGAAGCATAGACGAAGTGCTGAAGTTGACATCACATGTAGTTGGAAGAAGAAGCGTTGCTGCAGTTGCAGAGAACAGAAAGAAGAGAGTGAATCTGCGGAACATGTTTAGTTTCAGTGCATCTGCATACATAGGAAAGAGCTAAGTGTCTGTCTTACGTTTTAAAGGGAAATTCCAAGGTCAATTAGAGTAGATGTAATAATGTTTAGGTTTTAATGTGTAATAAAGTTGAAAGATACTGGAAATTTCACTCCAGCTGGAAACAAACCAAGAAGGGACCGCACTCTTGCTTTTTTCCCGACCAAAGTCAACTCAACAAGCACTGTATTCACACTTCCGATAGAGTTCCTTACTCAGTAAATTGTGGTGACAAGATTTTATGTTAGTAATATGAACCATTATTAATTATTTCCCATTTCATTATATCATATTATGTTCTTCATAATAAAATTTCAAAAGTTTATGCAGAAAGAAGAGATTGAAAACAGGAGACTGAGAGACATGTGGAAAGGATTATCAACGCAAAAACTCATACATTACGAATAAAATAAATTCTTTCAAAACTCATACATTTTTGTCTACGTTTCAACCAGTCAATGATCAAACTAGAAGGTACCTTGAGCTTTCACCCAGACAAACAAAATATCAAACTCTACCTTTATTTTTTTTAGGCTCGGTTAATAATTATCTAATTTGAATTTTTGAATTTTATACATGTTTCAGTTCCGAGATCGAGTTACTACTAACACTTTTATAATTTGTCCTCTAAAGTCGTTTGATTTCGCTCCCTAGTCTTCAGTGTCCTTCAATGTCGTCTGGAGGTGCACCTATCAAAGGTGGTTCTCCGACGCTCAAGTCAATGTACAATCTGTACAGTAATTTTGGGGTTTAATCATTTAGAACATCTCCATTTCTGTAATGTTTTCTCAATTAAGTCTTCGTATGCGACTTTACTCTTCCCAATTCCCCTGAATCGGTTCCACAGTGCGATGAATCAATGTTCAATTTTGGATTCAATTCCAAACCCTAACCCTATCAATTGCATTGCCCTCTTTTCCCCCCCTTTAATGGCCAATATGTCTCTCAGTGGCAGCTCCTTCACAATCGCTACAACCGCAAGCCCGAGCTCTACCCTATGCCGTGGAAGCACATCAACCTCGCCCGCACCAAGGTCGCCGTTGTGCCCTTCGACGGCCTAGTCGCCGTCATCTGTTGTGGGGTTGCTCGTTTTGGGGATGTTGAAGTTTTGCTACGCATAGGAGCTGAGAGCAGCGACATTGGAGAAGGTGCTGAAAGTGTGTGGTTACGAAGATTAGGTTTAATTATTTTCCTTTTATTAGAAGTCAGAGTATAAATTAGGTTTAATTATTTAAAACTTGAAATAAAATAAATTACACCTAAGATGAACACGTGCCACGTCATTAAAATTTGCTTAGTCAGCATGCCATGATTAAATTTAACGTCAAACAAGGATCTAATTGAGATAAAAAAATACAAAAACCTAATTGAAAAAATCCTACATAAATATAGGGATATTTTAAATGATTAAACCTAATTTTGGAATGGTATATGTATAGAAATATGAACCACATACCTCTTACCTTTGATCTATATTTACAGTTTTTACCATAAGTCTAGGACTAGTGAAATCTTAATTACAGCAGAATCTAAGTCCAATTGCTTTAAGCACTTCTTATCTTAAACCTGGTACAAGTATGATTGCGGGTTCTGACTAATTGTGACTGTCTGATTATGTCTTTACAAGGTAATTTTATGGTCGTTTGACCCTTAAAACTGGAATGATAGAGAGATTAGCACAAGATACGTACAAATTGAGATGGTCCAGTGATATTCCGACCTATCTGGTTCAATACCTTTTGTATTTTAAATTTTTTTATATAAAATTTTATTAAGAATTTTTATATTTTTCTATTTTAAATTCATATATTTTCTAAATAAAACTTTTTTAAATGTTTTACATGTTACTAATTTTTTAAATAGTTTTTTATAAATAAATATAAATGTTTTATATTCGAATTCATGTTACTAGTTTTTAACTTTATGTTATTTTATTTTCAAGTATTGTCATCTACAATTATATTATTATTTAATTTTATTTTTCTTATTTATTATACACAAAAAAATTATTAGATAAATTATTTTAAGCAAATAAATATATATTTATCAAAATTAATTTCACAAAAAATAATCATAAGTACAATATTTTATTATGATAATTTTTCTATTACCATAATTACAATATATTTAAATTATCTTATTTATTGTAATCACTCTTCAAATGTTTTACTCCTAATTAATTTATAAATTCTAAATTAAATATATTTTTTAAATTTATATTCATATAAGTTTATATAAAAATTAAAATTTTAATAAAGTAATTTATTAGAAATAAATATAAAAATCTATATAAAACTAGAAAGAAATGTTAAGAATTCCTTCCTCAAATAATATAATTTTAGCAATAAACAACATACAAAAGTAGAAAAAACAGGATCAAAATTTAATCTTTCACCACAAGAAATTATGTAAAAGAGTCTAGTTCAAATATATATATATATATATATATATATATATATATATATATATATATATATATATATATATATATATATATATATATATATATATTAATAATCTATTCACATCAATATAATTCAGAAATGATTTATTACATGAAAAAGTCACGGTATAATTACTACGCAATTTAAACCGCCGTAGACAAAGATTCCACGAACTTGAATTAGCAGAAATGATAATGTCAAACTTTTTAAAATATTAATAGATTAAACTCAACCCTTTTAAAAATAGATCAATGAAATTGATCTTTTGAATAAATTGAAAAAGTAATCAAACTATATCTACAGGAGTTATTAGTATTTTTATCGAGTCCGATTTTTTTTTTTCTAAATTACATACTTCATATTTGTTTTTATTTCTCATAACTATTTTTATTTAAAACCCCAATCTCAATTACAAACGTTTGAAAATTCAGAGAGGAGAAACCTATTGATTATGAAGAGAAATAACTAAATGAAGAGAGGATGAATATAACTCATCAGAGAAAAAGAGAAGAAGTCGAAGAAACAGCTCAATAGTTGCATAATCTTGTCATAAATCCTATTACAAGGTTTGAAGCTATATCTTTAGTTTCACTAGTCCGTGTGGTTTTCACTTTTCAGTAACACTTCTGTCGGAACCTTTTTACCAGTTATCCACTAAAATTTACTTTGTTAAAAGAAAGTTATCATGCACAATTGGTCTAGCTTCAGCAACCATGCAGTGGCAATTTAACAAACACATGAGATGCATTAGCTTTCCAAATAGTACTAAATAAATGAATTGAGTAATCCTCTTTACAATATAACTAGAAAGATTTTACCAAAATGCAATGCTACCAATTTCAGGAGGAAAATTATGTTTGTGATCTAGTAGGAGAAGAAAACAAAGGTTTTGGAGGCATTTCCAAGGAATTCAAGTTATCTTCCAACATATCTACCACTCTGCTCATTGTAGGTCTATCATTTGGAAGTGATTGAATGCACCATAAGCCAATTACAGTCATTCTCTTTGCAATCTCATCTTCTTCTGCATTCATCACTTTATATGGTCTCACTTCATTATCCACATCAAGCGTTCTGTATGCAAAATGTGGGAAGTATATCTCACTCGTATTACTAGCTTCAGGATTAATGTTCTTCCTTCCTCCTACCATTTCCAGTAGCATCATTCCATAACTGTACACATCAGACTTTTGTGAAACTCCTCCAAAATGTCTATTGATCATTTCAGGAGCTAAATACCCCATTGTTCCTCTTGCATCAGACACAGAAATAATGCTTTCATTCCTGGGACACAGCTTTGCTAGTCCAAAATCTGATATTTTGGGGCAAAAATTCTCATCCAAAAGAATATTATGTGGCTTTATGTCAAAATGTAAAATTTTAGTGTTGCAGCCTCTGTGCAAGTACTCCAACCCTCGAGCTATTCCTATGGCAATTTGATATAAATTGTCCCAGCTCAAAGATGCAATATTTTCTGGCCCTCTATTGTAGATGAACTTATCCAAAGAACCATTAGCCATAAACTCATAGATGAGAGCCTTTTTGGAGCCTTCCAAACAAAATCCAACAAGTGTGACAATATTAACATGGGATGTTCTACTGATGCTGGCAACCTCATTGATGAACTCTTCACCATTTCTTTTGGATGCTTTCAGTAACTTTACGGCCACAGGACTACCCGTGAGTAGTTTTCCTTTATATACTGTACCAAAACCACCTTGACCAAGTTTAACTTTGAATGAATTAGTCATTTTCTTCACTTCTGAAAATTTGTATCTTTTCTGCGCTATGACTCCATGATTTCTTAAGAATGCTTCAACATTTGAATCACTGTTTCTGGTAAAACAAAATTTGACCAGTCGGGTGGAAGACTTACGTCTAAGACAAAAAAGTATGAAGAAAAGTCCTCCAGTTACCACACTTACGACACCTGTTAATATAAAAAATAAATATTGTATCTAAATTAATGCAAAATTCTTGTAGAATTCTCGTCATCTAGATATATAATGAAAGTGGTTAATAATTAAAAGTACTAGTTTACTTACCATATCATTGGCAGATGAATTATAGATTTATCAAAAATGCAACTCATAAAATAATGAAATAGAAGATAAGGATAATGGATCTATTACCTATAATAATAATAATTATAATTGTCCTTCTCTCCTGGTGGTTATCTGTGTATGTGTAATATGCAACAATAAGCAGTGACAGTAAAAAAACTAAGCAGTGACAATAAAAAAAAAAAAAATTAGAAGAAAGAATGATAAAACAAACCTGTTACTGGTGATGATAACGGCGACGGCGACGGCGAAGATGACTTGAAATTTGGTAACGACACAGGCGATACTGCTGTCGGTGATGTTGAGTTTGTAGCACAACTTTTACCCTTGCAAACTATTCAGCAATTTTTGGTTCAAAATTATTAATTAATACATGCTTATATAATTTTTTTCAGCAAATAATCGTTGAAGATATACATATAAATATATATTTAGAATAGACGACAACAACAACAACAAAATAGAAGGAAAGATGATAATTTAGCTACTCAGATTTTGCAAATGTTTTTCTCGTATAAAGTTACCCATTTTATTTTATTTATGCTGAGTTAAAAGTTACTGTTTTTTTTTTAAAAAAAAACATCATTCTAAAAAATATATTATAAACTAGTCAAAGAAATTTGTTTATCAAACATGATTAGTAAGTAGTGTTAATACTTTTGTGGCTAGTAAAAATGTTATGAACTAATTAAATTAATGTGTCAAATATAACCTTATATAATTTTTTATCAAAAACTAAAACGAGAAAAAAAAAACTCAAATTCACAAATTTGCTATCAAAAGCATATAGAGTTTTGTTCTTCTCATTAATAGTTGATAAGTCGTTAACAAAGAATTCATACACAAATACATTGCTCATTTTAATATAATGCACTTTTGACGCAATATAAATATAATACAATGAAGATGAAAGGACGAATACTTACCCTGGGTAACAGTAGTAGTAGCACTAGAATTTTTTGACAACTCATTTTGTGACACGTCATTTGCATTTTGTGACACGTCATTAAGTATCCGTGACCCGTAAGCAGAATTATTATCCCCACTGCTGCTGCAATCTGTTAATTATCAACAGTCATATGTATTAATAAATTATATTTATTAATAAAAGGTAATGATACATTCACACATATTTTTTTATGATATTTTAATACGTGTTATTTTTTATTTGATTTTAAAAAAGTTAGTACAATAAAAAAATAAATAATAAATCAGTAAAAAAATCACAAGTATATTATGGTAAAATGTTATAAAAAATTTATCTTAAAATCTATTTTTCTATTAATAAATTTAAAGACACTTGGGTACCCACGCTATTTTCTTCACGACTCTCCTTCCTCTTTCACTTTCTTTTCTCTTTCTTTCACCCTGCCTTCGTTTCCTCACCTTTTCTTCTATAATTTTGGAGAATTACTTAATTCTACTTTTTGTTTTGCACCTTTACTAACTTTGGAGTATTTTTTTACAGAAATATCACTTCTCAGTCTGCTGGCACTCATTAACATTACTTTTTTTCTAAAACACTAACATTACCCTTTTCTTTTGACCATATTATAGAGCTAAAATGTGTATAATTTATGCATCTGCAAAAGAATAAAATTGCGTAAAAAATATAAAGGTACTTACTTTTTCTATCATCACACCCCCATGAACACATCACCAACTTTGTTTACGATTTTTGAGTGGTTTTGACCTGCAACCAGTAGTACCAACAATACTATGCTTTTAGTTGAATCAATGAAAGAAAAACTTATGTTTATACATGCAGGATTTGTTCTGCTATATGTGGTTGCATGGATCTATACGTACCCAGAGGCATAGTCGAAGTGGTGAAGTTCACATCACATGTAGTTGGAAGAAGAAGCGTTGCTGCAGTTGCAGAGAAGAGAAAGACGAGAGTGAGTCTCCGAAACATGTTTAGTTTCAATGCATTTGCATACATAGGAAAGAGTTAAGTGTCTGTCTTACGTTTTAAAGGGAAATTTCATGGTCAATTCTAAGGTCAATTAAAGTAGATCCAATAATGTCTAAGGTTTTAATATATTATGTTTGATAAAGTTGAAAGGTATACTGGAAATTTCCCTCCAGCTAGAAAGAAGCTAAGAAGAGAGAAGGGACCACACTCTAGTTCTTTTCCTTGACCAAGTCAATAACTATTTCCGATTTCATTATATCATATTATATTTACGCTGTACTTTTGCTAACCCTTTAAAAACAAGAGTTTTTAGTGTCCTTCTCCACGATTATCAAAGCAAACCCTTGACACCAAAGTTTTTGTACATCCATTTATATTATCTTTCACTTTTTTTTTTTAAATATAAAAGTCTATTTTTGTTTTTCTGTTAGGATCATTTCATCTCGGTAAAGAATTGTCTAACAGTAGAAACCGCGTAAAAGAAAAAGACGATTTTCCTTTTCAAATGGGTTTTGACGTGGACGTGAATTACTTTACCAACTCTTTGAGAATACAATTATAACAGTATTGCTCTGTTTTAATTACAAATGAATGTTGATATTCTTTGCTGACTATCACAAATAAATTTCAAATGAATTAATGCTGATTTACATGATTTATTTCTTTCCTTTAACACTCTTTCAACTTGTTTGAGTGTACTTGTCATTGACACTCAACATTTTATATACAAATGGAATGCTAGTAAACACAATGCTTTGTACATATGTCTGTTACACAATGATTTTGTAATCTGATTTCCACTTTATATAAATGTTAACTTCATATCTTTTAAATAAATAAAGACGGTAAAACTCTTTTTTGATTGTTATAATTATGTTCACTTATGAGTTAATTTATGTTAATGGTAATGTTTAATTGTCTGTTTAGTCTGGTTTTGGATAGATTTGTGCTACACTAATCAATATGATAGTTTTAACTTTCAACTATATTTGCTACTCTTATCCGTATATTGGAACTCTTTTATCTAAGTTATATATTATTAGTGCGAAAACGCTGTTTAACGTCAGTTATTTTAGACTTTTAACGTCTATTAATAAACCGACGTCTAAATCGGTAACGTAAATGGGACGTCGGACATCCTAACCACAGACGTCTATAATGACGGTAGTTAGTGTCAGAGGCCGATGTTCATAAACATCGGTTCTCGTTTAACTGAACGTCTAAAGGCACTATATAGACGTCAGACAAAGCAGTAACCGACGTCTAAGAGGCACTAAAGACTTCGAACATCACATTGACGGACGTCTAAGAGGTACTATAGACGTCGGTGTGCACATTAATCGACGTCTAATACAGTGGTTGTGTTTTAGTGCAGTTTTGTTCCCATCTTTGGATAGCCTAGTACCACAGACTCCTTTTGCTAGTTTCCCAAAAAAATAGCTTGCGTCTTTTGAATTTCTTATGGTCGCTTCAACCCAAAACCGAACCTGGGTGGTTGCTTAGTTCCATTTTTCATCCGCAAGAGAGAAAAATCACAGGGAACCGAAAACTAGACAATGACCCAGGATCGTTTTTGGGTTGAAACGATCAAAAGAAATTCAAAAGACGCCACTATTTTTGGGAGGCAGCTAGCAAATGAAGAATGTGTTACTACGTTATCCCAAGAAAGGAACAAAACTGCACTAAAACACAACACAAAGAAAGCAAATTTTAATCAGTTGAACCAGAAGATAATAATCGATGAAAGACTTACCAAACGGTAAGCATAAAAAGAAAACCACGCACCTAGGATGCAATGTCGCAAGAGAGAAAAAGAGATGAGAAAGACGATAAAGATATCAGAAACAACAATAGAATGCCGCAACAAAAAGAAGATATGCCGAAAGGGAGAAAAAGAAGAGTGCCGCGAGAGAAAAAGGAGAAGAGGAAGAGGAAGATATCAGAAACTGAATGCCACGAAGAGTTTGCGGTTTATTTAAAATGAAACTGGGCATCGGTTTCTCCAGACAGCCGACGTTTATATGACTATAGACGTCAGTTCTGTTACTAATTTGACGTCCAAGTTAAACTTTTCAATTGACCTTTTGAGTCCCACTAGACGTCGATAACAATGGGAACCGACGTCTAGGAAACTGAAACGATTGACATTTGATTTCCTGTCAGGGATGTTGACGACCGTTGTGATGGGGCGCTGACGTCTATAATGATGCACATCATTACTTACAGGCACATAGACGTCGCTTGCACAGATCGCCGACGTCTAAATTGAAGATTTTTTTATCTTCCCGCCTTCCATTCAGGCCATAGATGTCGGTCCCCCGTGAACACCGACGTCACGGGACTGTCTTCTGACCTACCTTAGGTCATTAGACATCTGTTTGCAGCAGTGTGGACGTCTAAGCGCCTGGGAATTAGATGAAAGCATTAATTGCTGCCCTATAGACATTGGCCCCCCGTGAATACCGACGTCACGGGACTATCTTCTGACCTACCTCAGGCCATTAGACGTCTGTTTGCAGCAGTGTGAACGTCTACAACATCATAGAGGTCGCGTTGTATGGAAACCGACGTTTAGGTTAAGAAGTTATTTACGATAATGCCACCGTCCACTCATATATGTCGAATTATCAACAAACCGACGTTTATTGGGTGACGTTAAAGAACGTTTTTGCACTAGTGTATGCAATGCTGTTCGGATTTGCAGAAAACGTAAAAGCAGTTTGACACACATAAAAGATCCATTAGCTGTACATATTAGAAAGTACGAAGAATGCAAATGTAGTAATGAAAATTAAGAGGAAGATTCAGCTGTCAGATCTTGTAGGTGAAGAAAACATAGGTTTCGGTGGCATTTCCAAGAAATTGATGTTGCCTTCCAGCATGTCCACTACTTTGCTTATTGTAGGTCTATCATTTGGAAAGGTTTGAATGCACCATAAACCTACTATGGTCATTCGCTTTGCAATCTCATTTTCTTCAAGTGCTCATCACTTCATCAGGTCTTAAATCCTTGTCCAAGGCAAGCCTCTTGTGCACCAAATGTGGGAAGTATATCTCACTTGTATAACTCATTTCAGCATCCATGTTCTTCCTCCCTCCTACCATTTCTAGCAACATCATCCCATAACTGTAAACATCTGACTTATGTGAAACTCCACCAAATTGTCTATTGCACATTTCTGGAGCCACATACCCCATTGTTCCTCTAGTATCTGCCATGGAAATAATGCTCTCTTTTCTGGGACACAGCTTTGCTAACCCAAAATCTGATATCTTTGGACAGAAGTTCTCATCCAAAAGAATATTATGTGGTTTTATATCAAAATGTAAAATTCGTGTGTTGCATCCTCTGTGTAAGTACTCCAACCCTCGAGCTGTTCCTATCGAGATTTGGTATAAATTCTCCCAACTCAATGATGTTATGGTTTCTGTCCCTCTTTTGAAGATAAACTTTTCCAGAGAACCATTAGCCATGAACTCATAGATGAGAGCTTTCTTGCTACCTTCAAAGCAAAATCCAAGAAGTGACACAATATTGACATGAGAGGTTCTACTAATGCTAGCAACCTCATTCATAAATTCTTCTCCATTTCTTTTGGATCCATTCAATAGTTTTACAGCCACAGGGATGCCCGAGGGTAGTTGTCCTTTGTACACTGCACCGAAACCACCTTGACCAAGTTTAACTTTGAGGGAATTCGTCATTTTCTTCACTTCTGCAAATTTGTATCTTTTTTGTGACACGGCTCCATGAATTTTTAAGAATGCTTCAATATCTTGGTCATTCTTTGTAGTCAAACAACGTCTGATCAGTGGAGTAAATAACTCGTATCTAAAGCAACAAACTATAATACATATAATGAATACTCCCATTACCACACCCCCACATGCAACACCTGCGCTAACAAGTATAGTAACAAAGTTATGAGTTAATAAATAAGAAATATCTCTTTTATTTTGGAAAATTAATTCTATTAGTCTCATATACCTCCAGGAATCTAACCCTAAATAAATTAGGCTTGTGTAAGATAAAACCCCTTTTCAGTATGCTCCAAAAAGTGTAACTTTTCCACAAAATCATTCGTGCCCTCCATTCAATTTCTTCAATTGTAAGATATTATATATGACATCCACGATGCTGGCCTCTAAACCTATACAAATAAGGTGAGTTTTGCATTATCTGTTCTTTCTTCAGGCACTAAACTGTTTATATTATTATTGAAAGGGACAACTTTCTCTATTTGAAAGCATTTTGAGGTTATGTACAAATATGCATTCATTTGGATTCATAAAAAACTACATGTATAAGGATAATAGTGAAAGTATGGATAATAGATTTATTACCTATAATGACTTTTCCAAAAGTGGTGTTTACCTGTAATAATAGGTAGCCATCATGAAGTCTTCTGGGAAGATTACATAGGTTGAAAGAAAATATCCTATTTGACAGTAATAAATTGAGAATTACATTGCAGATACTGTGTTATAAATTAGTGGAGATGGTATTTATATTATAATTTTTGTTACTGTATTTTAAATTGTTGAAGAAAAGTGCACACCATGTTTAGGAAGTGGAGTTGCTACCATAATGAATGTAAGTTATTGGTGTTCTTAATATCATTGTTATCACTATGAGATATAAGAGAAAGAATAATGGAGAGATGAAGCATAATAAAACTGACCTAAAGGGGATGTTAGTGTTGGTGTTGATGATGGTGATAATGAAGGAGCAGGCAATGGTGCTTTTGATGGTGCTGAAAATACCCCAGAAATCTGTGCCAAGAAAAAGAAAGACTAGTTTGCTATTACAAGACAATAATTAATAAATTAATTAATAACACCAATAGTACAATATTAAAATTATAACTAGTATATATAATTTAAATTGGAGATAGGATAAGGTCACAATCAAGTGAAAAATATGGGAACTTCACGGATCCAGATAAGATTTTGTACAAGATATAAATAAGTGCAGTAATGTACGTAATGCCAGTGCAACTACCTCCACAACTCACTACAGTGAAAGGAAATTCATTTATGAGGGATACACCAATGTACAACCCATAGAAAGAGAGTTAGTGAAGATTGAAAACCAATAGTTAATGTTATTAAAAAATCCATCTTTTAAACAACTATTAAGCAAATAAAAACTTGATGAGGAACTGTATTATTACCTTTAATGCTTTAGTAATGTTCTTACAAGAGTTCCAATGGCAAGATATTTCCAATTTCCTTCGGTATTGTGCCTGTCAAATTGTTCCACACGAAAGACCTTCAAGCATAAAACAATGAGGATATTAGCATGTCTACGATAATACGTACCTTTTCTTTGATATCGATATTTGGCTTTCCATGCCACAATTTATAGCATTACAACTCACAGTATATCTTAAGATGAGATAGCTGATCAAGCTGTGGGGCTAAACTTCACGAGAGATTCATAGTCATTAAGTAGCTTCATGAAAGTGAAATAAAGAAAATAATTAGAATATATTAATCCCGTGTACATTAACATTGCCATGACCTTCTCAATGTTATGTACTTTCCTATAAGCATTTTCTGCATTACAGTATGTATACTAGTCCACAGTTGCCAAGGGATCTGCTTCCATTTGATCAATAGCAACCGATACCTAATTCATTCCAAAGTGATCAATATCAGCGACTGAAACTTTACATATAGATAAATAAAGTCAAGTTCAAATAAAAAACAAACCACCCCAAAAACTTGATCTTACGGTTCCTATTTTACTTTTAACATTATTCTAGTACAATAATAAATTATCCTTGGTTGTGGTAACAAAATCTTTCCAAGAAACTGGTCTGTTTAGCAACTTAGCATATAAAAGGTATAAGGATTCAATCAAGACTTCATTAGTCACCTACACGTTTAATCTAATGACTGTGATATTCTCTAGTTGCATCCTTTGCATTGACTTTTAATTGACAAAATGCATTAAAATATAACTCAACATTAGAAACAGATTGGATAATAGCATGGTTCATATAAAAGATATTATCCTGTCATGAAGGGAACCACAAGTTTCATTACAAAATAAAATTAGACCACACAAAACAATTCAAAAAGAAAAAGCAACAGCAATAACAACGTTGGATAATTTATGATTAAAATGATGTTATTAGCATACCTTGCTCCCTTTATTCCAAGCTAACAGCTCTTCCTACAGGATACAGTTCTTCCTACATCCACATCTTCACTGAATTGGAAATCAACTTAACACCTCTGACAATCACCGCCTTTGCCTCATCCGAAGACGTTGAGTAGGATTCTAGTTTCTTTCTATATATGTTATTTTAAAAAACTCCAGTTTTGCACATGTAGATCACTTTAATAAAATTATCCCTAATGTAGGATATTGTTTATATATTTTGATGTTATAGTTATGTTTAGATAACTGTAATAGCATTTTATATACTTTTTTTAAGTAATTGTTTTCTATTATAGTAGTATTAAAACTATTAAAATGGAATGTTATAAAACAAATATTGATTATGAAGAAAAGTAACTAAAGGAACAGAGAATAAATAGAATTCATTAGATGAAAAGAGAAGAAGTTGAAATAATTCTCAGTAGTTGCCTAGTCTTGTCCTCCTTCTCCCCATAAATCCCATATAACGTTTGGAGCCATCTTTAGTTTCACTAGCCTCCGTGGTTTTCACTTTTCAGCTATATCTTTGTCAAGTTGTTATTGTGTTAGAGCCCTTTTATCAGTTGTTCACTTCAATTTAGCTTGTTAAAAGAAATTTACCATGAACAATATTTGGTCTAGCTTCAGCAATTTAAATTGAACACAATATGACATCCATTTGCTTCTTAGAATAAAAAACACCAAACAAATATGTTGAGCGATCCTCATTTTACATTATAACTAGAAAGATTTTACAAAAATACAAAAACTAATTTCAAGAGGAAGATTGAGTTTCTGATCTAGTAGGAGAAGAAAACAAAGGTTTTGGAGGCATTTCCAAGGAATTCAAGTTATCTTCCAACATATCTACCACTCTGCTCATTGTAGGTCTATCATTTGGAAGTGATTGAATGCACCATAAGCCAATTACAGTCATTCTCTTTGCAATCTCATCTTCTTCTGCATTCATCACTTTATATGGTCTCACATCATTATCAACATCATTATCCACATCAAGTCTTCTGTATGCAAAATGTGGGAAGTATATCTCACTCGTTTGACTAGCTTCAGGATTGATGTTCTTCCTTCCTCCTACCATTTCCAGTAGCATCATTCCGTAACTGTACACATCAGACTTTTGTGAAACTCTTCCAAAATGTCTATTGGTCATTTCAGGAGCTAAATACCCCATTGTTCCTCTTGCATCAGACACAGAAATAATGCTTTCATTCCTGGGACACAGCTTTGCTAGTCCAAAATCTGATATTTTAGGACAAAAACTCTCATCCAAAAGAATATTATGTGGCTTTATGTCAAAATGTAAAATTTTAGTGTTACAGCCTCTGTGCAAATACTCCAACCCTCGAGCTATTCCTATGGCAATTTGATATAAATTGTCCCAGCTCAAAGATGCAATATTTTCTGGCCCTCTATTGTAGATGAACTTATCCAAAGAACCATTAGCCATAAACTCATAGATGAGAGCCTTTTTGGAGCCTTCCAAACAAAATCCAACAAGTGTGACAATATTAACATGGGATGTTCTACTGATGCTGGCAACCTCATTGATGAACTCTTCACCGTTTTTTTTGGATGCATTCAGTAACTTTACAGCCACAGGGCTACCCGTTAGTAGAGTTCCTTTGTATACTGTACCAAAACCACCTTGACCAAGTTTAACTTTGAATGAATTGGTCATTTTCTTCACTTCTGAAAATTTGTATCTTTTCTGTGCTATGGCTCCATGATTTCTTAAGAATGCTTCAATATTTGAATCATTGTTTCTGGTAAAACGAAATCTGAACAATCGGGTTGAAGACTTACGTCTAACACAACAAAATATGAAGAAACATCCTCCAATTACAACACCTGTTAAGAAACATAAGATATTAAGAAACCATAGATATGTTTTTATAACATGCAGATCTTTTCTGTGAAACTTAAAGTTATGTTTGTTAATGATAAAATGCTTTCTAAACCTCCACCAAATACTCTGTTTTGATTGCTTGAAGAAGTTGAATGGTGAAACAGTTAGACTTAATGATTGTGTACTACTCACAATAACCACTCTACCTTAATTTCCAACATTATAGTCATTTTCTTATGAACTAAAGTCAATTGTTCGTCGTGATATATGTGAGCATGCATTACAAGCACAAGAAGTTCCGTTGTGGGTCTATTGTACTATAAATTATTTACACGCTTTTCCAATAGCATACATTTTAGAATGGTTGGTTCTTAACAAAGACTTCATTAAATTTAACATTGATAAGAATAAAATTACAGTTGTTAATTCTCCGATACTTATTCGGAAGGTCAATTTTCTATTTCAAATAATACTGAGGTTAATTAGAAATGAATATACATCTTTTTTTAGTTTGATATGATTATTGTTATGTAATCCATCTAGATTTTTAGTTTAAACTCTAGGTGAAATTGATGCATATATCAGAGAAAATATCGTTTGCATTATTAATTACTTTTTAAGAGTTAAAATATATGGGTAAGACATGATAGAGATTTGGGTTGATTTAGATTGGATAAATATTGAAGGCAATGTTGAATATAAAATAAGATAACAAATTAATCAAGATACAATTTTCTGTCATATTTATTATGGTATCAGAACATGCAAAATGAAAGGGAAACACAATTTAAAAGTGACATAAGAGATATGATCTCAACTCATGATAATTCAGAAAATATAATTGTCTGGGTGTAACTTGAAGAATGAATCTATTACCTACAATAATTATAATTATCCATTTGACGTGGAAGTCATTTGAGCTATATGTGCCACCTGCAACAATAAGCAGTGACAATAATAAAAATGAGCTTAGTCATAGGAGTTCTTTGTATGAGTCTTTTTTGGAAGGGTGTTTGAGGAAAATGTCATATTTTACGGCAATCACTTAACCATGAATATAAATTACAGGAAAATGATATTTTAACACCATTTTTTTGACACTATTTTGACACTACACACGTGTCAAAATGTGATTCGAGGATTTCAAATTAAAAAAGTTGAGGCAGGAGTATATTTGGAAGAGAAAAACCAAAGTTTATTTTTTAATTTGAAATCGTCCAACCACATTTTGACACGTGTGCAGTGTCAAAATGGTGTCAAAAAATGGTGTTAAAATTTTATTTTCCTAAATTACATTCATAATTACAACTAATCATAAATCTTGGAATTTCACAAATTTCAAAACTATTTAAATAAATTAAATTTAAATTTATCTCATCTCGAATTATTTCGTAATTGATAATTTCTTTTGTCAAAGATGTTATTTTTTAATTAAAATATATTAAAAATTTCAATAATTTTTTATTAATTTTAATTAAAAAAATTCGGTTAATATTAACCATAATTTTAGTTAATGTTAGCAAAAGAAAATTGGTATTATTAATAATAAGAAAAGAATAGTTATGCTAGACATCAACTAAAAAACTTAAGTTCTGATAATCTGAATAATATCCCAGACATCTAAGAAAACTCTGTTTAATATGAAGTAAAAAGAATAGTATGTTATAACAGTAATAAAAATAATCTTTATAATATAAGTAAAAAATATTCCTTATTTACATCATTAAAGAAATTACACTTAATATTAACCAAAAAATAGTTCTACCAATTTTATATAATCTTAATTAACTTTGAGAAATAATTTCAGCATACAATGAATAAATATAATTGATATGAAAAAATTATAACAATTTACATTAACTAAAATAACATCAGCTAACATAAATTATAAAACAAGTCTGTTTGAGTTTAGTTTAAAAATACATTAAAGTAAACTAGGAAAACTAACTATTGTTGGTTAAAAAATAAAGATGTTAATAAAATAACCTAGATGATATCACTAAAAAAATACAATTAACTTTAGTTCAAAAGAAACCTTTACCGGCATTTATAAAAAATGTTAAAATGCACTCATATTTTGACTAAAGTAATAATTAGAGGTGTTAAAATAACTTTCAATCTAGAAGTCAATCTAATTTGTCCTAAGTTTGAATCGAATTTGGTTGGAAAAAAAATTAATTATTTTTAAATGTAGGCTAAACTTAACTTATCTCACTTAACCCGTTATTCAAATATTTAAATCTTTTAAAAGAAGTTGACACGTTAGTCATTAACAATAATTATATTATTGTTTTTACAATTTTTCATAATTTTTTTCTTATAATTATTTATTATTTTTAATTATGTAAATTAATAATTTGATATTTTTAAACATTAAAATAAAAAAATTATAGAATGAATTGTTTTTAATTATAACATTCACTTAAAAGTGTGGTTGTGAGAGTTTTAATTATCTAAATTCGAAGAAAAAATGATAAAATATATACCTGGATTATCAAAATTTCCACCATTTCCACCAACAAATATTGATTTAGGCGCTGGTGCTGGTACTGATCGTAGTATATATGGCGGTGATGTTTGAGGTGGCGACGACCTTGTAAATGGCGAATTCCTCGACAAAGCGGGCGCTGTGATAGTACAAACTCCACCATTGCAATCTGTTTGGAAGTATTTGCTTCAAAATTATTAATGCATCATGTAATTTTTTCTGCGAATAATTATTGAAGATATACATATAAATATATTTAGAAAATAGATGACAGAAAACAAAAACAGAGATGGTAATTTAACAACTCAGATTAGTCATTGATTTTCTCGAATAAAGTTACCCGGTTTACTTTATTTTTGTTATTATAGGTTAATTATGTTTTTAGTTTTTATAATATAACTTTATTTTTATTTTAAAGTTTGATATAAAATTTGATGGTATTAAGATTTCATACTTAAAACAATTGTATGAATAAGTTGTTCTTGCCTAACGATGTTAAATGTTTTTTAAACCTCGAACCATACTAATATTATTATTGATTTTCAAAACATAAATACTTCCATCAAAAAGGGTTATCAAAAAGCATATATATAAAGACATTTTTAAACATTAATATGCATTAAATATATTTCAGTTTTTAAATTATTATAAATTATTATATTTTATTTTTAAAATAAATTATAAAACATTTAATTTCTATATTTTATAAAAATTAATGTAAAATATCTTTTTAACAAACAATAGATGAAAATTATAATTTAATTTTTCATTAATTTTTAAAAATATAAAAACTAAATATATTATAATTTAATTTAAAAATAAAAAATAATTTTCATAATATATTTAATTTTATTGATATTAATATTGTACTGTTGCCCGAATATTAATAGAATATAATGAATAAGAAAGGACAAAGAATAATAGTACTTTCACATTCATATATTTTCTTTTTATTTTTATTTGATACTATTTTTTATTATTTGTTTTTAGAGACTAGAAAATACAATATTAAAAATGATAGAATGTTATAAATGATAAACTCTCTTATTTTGATGTTAAAAAAATTCAAAAGTATAAAAAGAATTTGGTTAAAAAGTTTCATTATATAGAAATATACCATATTTTTAAAAAAGTGCTTAAGTGATCATTGTAATAAGATCTTCAATTTTATCCAATCAGTTCTTTAAAAAGAAAAGAGTAAGTTAATTTATGCTCTTTTCTTTAATTTTATGTTTTCTAATACATACAATATTGGATCTATTGCACGTGTCATCTAATTCTTCTATTAAGTTATCAACTAATAGATGGTTATAATGTCGTACCTTGGTCATGATTATGTGGTTTGTAGGTACAGATAAATTTCTTTGAGCTCTGGAAGTAGTTTTAGGTCCTATAGAACATGTTGAGCTTCTAACAAGTAAGAGAAGTTAAATACCTTATTTCCAAGGTTTTAGTAGCTTGATAACCTAAGTTTGAATGTGGTAATTGTATGGAATCATTATTGAAATCTGTTTTGAATTCTATGATACTCGATTGTGTGATATGTTGAAATTGGTAATTTGATATGGTGAATTCTTGTTGCAGATAGCTTACTGAATTGTAATTGGTTTTAATGATCTGTGAATGATAAAATTTTTGTTTTTAATTGGTCATTTGGCTTATGAACTTTGTTTTGGTAATAGGTTTAAGAGCTAGTTGGAAATTGGCCTAAAATTGGTGGTTTGACAGGTGAAATTTTGTAAGGATTGTTTAGTGAATGAGTTTGATGTTAGAAGTCTGAGTTTTTGTAGTTTAGGACTTGGGTAGCTACTTGAATTGCTGAAATTTGGTCCTTTGGTATGTTAAGTTTGTTGTTTAGGCTGTGCTGGTTTTGGTTTGATTTGATGAACTGCATTGTTGGCCAATTGAGTAAATTGGTAGTCAATGTAGGGTTTAAACATGTTTTAGAATCAATCATAATGTTAAGAATACCAATTTGGTCATTTTGATAGGTCTTGAGTGCAATCAGATTAAGATTATAAAGTTTCTAGTTTCTAGTGTGTTGAGCACTGCAAAGTCAGAGAGCCACTGGGCTCTGGGGCGCTTACTATTGCAAAGTCAATGAGCTTTTGTTTTCTAGGCGATGAGTGACACTTTTGGTTGTTGAGCGTCGTCCAAGTCAGTGAGCTTATGTTTTTTGGGCATTAAGTGGCTCTTGGTGGCGTTGAATTCCACCTTTTACCTACAAGTCTGGACCCTTTTTTTCTTTAATTCGTTGGGCGAGAGGCTAGCTTGTTGGACGAGAGACCTATCTTGCTGGGTGCCTTAGTAGTAGGAGGTCCTATAGTCTTATTTTTTTGGCTACATGTTGTTGACGGATTAACCTTATATGGTAACTTTGGTGGGCAAATTGTTTCACCATTAAAGTGCAAAGCTTACTAGAGTTTGACATTAATATATGTATCTGGATGATCAAGTCTAGAGTCTATGTATGTTTATATTTTTCTTAATTTGAGAGTAAAATTGACATATTATTAATTTAAATTGGATGTTTGTTTCTTTAGTAAAATTAGCTTGTCTTTCTTTTTATTTGTATGTTTATTTGTGTTTTTTTTAATAATCACCTAATTAATGTAAATAAATAACATAAGTGGAGCAAGTATGGTGAAAGTACTTATATATACTATAAGAGTTGTTTTCTTATATAATTGATATTTTGTAAAAGTTTCTTAAAATTCTTAACCTTTATATAAATACTCTTAATTTTACACTAATGTAGAAAGGCTTTTAACGTTTGTTATTTTGGATTTTTTTATGTCTAATCCCGACCCAACGTCTTTCTGGAAGACGTTAATGGGACGTCGGACCCCACAGGTCAGACGTCTATATAGACGTTGGACTACACAAGTCAAACGTCTATATAGACATCGGAATACATATACACGTCGGACTACACATTAGACGTGTTCTGTGGGAGCTTCAGTGGGCAACCCATGGTGCCCTGCATCATGGAATGCAGCTTCTCTTCAAGCGCTCTTTGTATTTCCTTTTGTTCTTGTAGCTGCTTCATGAATCGTTGCTCCATTGATCTCATGCTTTGGCTGAGCCTTTCCTCCCTGTGAAGATCCATCTTCCTCAATGCCTCCTGACTCATGGATTGAGTGTTTTTTTTATAGGGCCAAAGTAGTCACGAAGACCAAGCACACGAGCAAAATTGCACCAAAATGCAACAAAAACGCATTTAATCGGTTCAAATGAAAGATAATTCATTAAAGAGTAATATAATCGGATTAAAATTAGTTTTAAACAATGCAAAAGTGAGAAAACGAACCTTAAAATCGTAGCTCGTGGAGAGAAAACACGAGGAAGATGATGAACAATGAGTGTGCGTAACTGCTGCCTCGCACACGGGTTTGGTAATAGCATATCATTAGACGTCGGCTCCCCCTAGCCCACATCTAAATGATCGCTTTAGCTGACATTTAAAGCATTTAAAAATTTATTTTGGTGCACACTTTAGACGTTCGAAATGGGGTGGCTGACGTCTAAGCCCTATATAAACATTAGAGTGACGGGATCGAACATCTAAATAGAGTAAAAAATGACTTTTTAGATTTTTGGGTTGACCCTTTATACGTCTCACCCCTCCATAGCCGACATCTAAATAAAATAAAAAATTAATTTTTTTTTTCTTTTTCGTTTAGTTTTGATGTCTATTCAGAAAACCAACATATATGAATATTTAGATGTTCTCTCGTAACCGACGTCTAAATAATTGTTTTGTTTATTAAAATATCATCTAAATGTTTTACTAATTTTTAACTTTAATTTAATTTTATTTCCAAATATTTTCATCTACAATCCCTTATTATTTAATTTTATTTTTCTAACTTATTACACACACAGAAAAATTATTATATAAATTATTTTAACCAAAGAAATATACATTTATCAAAATTAGTTTTATAAAAGCTAATTATAAGTAAAATATTTTATTATGATAATTTTTCTAATATCATAATTACTTAACATCTCATTTTAATAGTATAAAATTACTAAAATTTAAAACATTACATATATGATAATAGAAACATTATATGCAAGACAAACATATCACACAAAAACAACCAAACACTTTATGTATGACAATACTTTTAGTGGATTGTCATGATATATAATGAATATCGAACTATGACGCTTAACCCTACATCCTGGTGCTTAGCCCCAACGACACCGAAAAGTAGCATCCAAACATTATGACAGAGGCGCTCAACATCATACCAGAGGTTGAAACTCTATTTCTATGACCTTGGACACCTTCTACACCATTTCAACTAATCCCTCGAACCTTCTTGACATTGAGAAACCTCAGAAACACTACTCTAACTCAAAATGACCACCCACAACCAAATCAACTACTCTAACCTATTCAAACTCAATTCGATACATTTCATACCAAATTTATGCAACTTATCAGCTAGAACAAGTCATAAATGACTTTATAACATACCTCAAATCATCTTACATACCCGAAACCTTCTAATTTAGAATCTCACCTATTAAAACCCCTAAAACTAATTCTAATTCAAGCCAATTTCAAAATATTAACTACTAACGAATCTCAAATCAACTTTCTCACCATTCTTGAAGTTCAAACCAATTTTAAAACACCTAAGGATGGACTTAAAAGTTTTATTTTACCTTAGTCTTACTTCCTTTTAAACTTTCACCTATTAAAACCTCTAAAATTAAATCTAAAACCTACCAAACCACCACATTGACCCATACCAACTTCCCTATTAGATTTTTTACCAATGCAAGGTGCTAAGAAGTCACAATTAACATTTAACCAAACATGAAACATTAGATTTCCCAATTCATTAAGCGAGAACCATTGTGTGGCGTTGAACGTTGCCAAACCCGAGAGCCATTGAGTACTAGGGCATTAAGCGCAACAAAACCCGAGAGTTGGTGTTGGAATTGGTGTTTTGAGCCTTTTTTTCTAGTGCAGGTCTTTACCACTTTTTCTCTTAATCCGCTGAGTGCTTTGTCTTGGCCCTAGAGCCCTGTTGGTGGTCTTTCAGATGTTTTATTTACTTTCGATTGCTTGTTAAGGTGAATTGGTTATTATGATACGATGTATATTTGTTGATGCTTATGAGTATTTTTATGACATATAATAATGGATATGTGTTTTGGTTTAAGTTTGTGGTGAAATGGATTTCATAGTGAAAATCCTTGTGGTGTTGTAATGTATTGTTGTATGAGCTCTAAAATGAGGAATAATCTTGATGTTCCAATAACCATCTAATCTTAAGTAGAGAGGGGTGGTTATGTCGTGAGGAGTAGCGGTAGATTCTTAACTTAGGGTGAGTTCATAGCCATATGTGTTTGACGGATTTACTTTGTGTGGAAGTTTGGGTGGGTAAGATGTTCCATCACACAAGTGCATATCTCCTACGAGGTTCGACACCATGTATCTGGATAATCAAGTTTAAAGTTTATTTATATGTTTAAATATTGATTAATGTGAGAGTAAAATTGTCATATTTTGATTGGTTTGATGTGTATATTTGAAATCTTTTAATATATTAGCTTAGCCTACTATTATTTATGTTTGAATATATTTGATATGTATATTTGAATTCTTTTGGAACACGCTTTGGATGATGAGAGTGGAGAAGTGTAGTTAAACCAAATAAATTGAAGAGTCTAATTATTTGTGAGTCGAGTTTCTTTCAACCTTTACGACATGGAAAGAGTGTTGTTGAAGTTCTCGAAACTGCAAAAAAGGTTAGGAGAACAGACACGGGTGACATGGGGTCTTAGCATCACTTTCATGGTATGAGTGGTGTGGTCGATATCCTTCACTGTGACATTTTGAGATTCATAGACACCATAGCAGATGAGCTGGGATGATCCATCATCGCCATTATATTAAGAGGGTGGATTCTATCCCCAGAAAGGATCGAAAATGACTGACACGTTTTCGGTGCACTCAAATGACTGCCCAGCACAACGCGTTGGTGGTGGTTGAGAGTGGAAGTGTGCCAAAACAATGCACAACAGCAACTGACAGGAGGTGAGTGCAAACACAAAGGGCATAGTGTGGACGTGATTATGCTTTTCATCCATTCTCACATTTCTTTTCTTATAAATCAAAGGCACAATGATATGACACTTCTTTTCATCCATCCACAAAAAGATTTAATTGTATAATGCCTACTCTTACTTAGTCCTAGTTTTCTGTTTGTTGCCAACTAGGAGTTTTGTACTACTTATGCTTCGAGTATATTAAGGGTTCTTTTTACACAGATGATGCAGATTTATCTAAAAATTACGAGAACGAACAGGTTTTAAATTTATAGGTATTTTTCAAAGATTTGGATTTTATGCTTTTAAAATGTCTCAATGAATTCATTTTTTTATGTGGATTCATTTATAGTGGCCAACAAACTTATGAGTTTTTTAAGCAACGCGTTTGAGTGTTTATACTTCACTGTTAGAGTGAATATAATGAACAATCTACTTAATATTATGAATCACAATAGTTCTATCTATTTATGTTTTCGTCCTATTTTTTTTGAGTTACTTACAATAAAATAAAATATCAAATACATAAATTAAAGTAAAGGCCTTAAACTATTCACGAAATGTCAGATATCTTAGTTCATTCCATATGTAAAAATTAATGTATATAACCTCTTTTTCGAATTAGTTTTAATCTATGCTTCAATTACTCTTTTCTCTATGTTTCTGTACTTTGATTTAGCTTATTTCGATGTCATTTTATTTTCGTTGAACTTCTTTCAATGTTTTAACAATGTCCTTTGCTCCGATTCTTCTTCTTGATCCTCCTTCCTTACCTTTAACATTTCTTTTGCATCCCTTGTATGACAATGTGTAAGAAGATTTCTTCAATTCAATTATTTTCTCCATTCCCTCAACATATATCCCCATGAAGTCGAGTTAGGATAATTGATATACCAACAATACCAAACCCAAGCTTTATGAGACTTGGTGAGGAAAGAAACCGTGGGAGTAAGGATAAGTCATTGTAAAAAATGTTAATTTGTCAAAAGAAAAGGAATTTTCTCAAAAATAAAAATCAAATATTCATTGGTAATAGCTGCACTGTTGGAGAGCATCAGATTCCTTTTTGGCGATAGCTGCACGAAACTACATATTCATCATAACTGTTGTCCCCAGCAACTTCTGTTTTTGTTGCATCATGTACAATACACCCCTCAGCTTGTTCCACAACTTATATATATATATATATATATATATATATATATATATATATATATATATATATATATATATATATATATATATAATATTACAACTGAAACATAATTAAGTTGACAGATCTTCTTTAAAAGGAAACTTTTAAGATCTACTCAGACTGCAAGGAACTAGTGGTCAATTCTGGCACCAATCTAATTGTGGGAGAAGAAAGAACAGGTTTTGGGGGTATTTCTTGAGAATTCATGTTGCCTTCTAACATTTCTATTACTCTACTCATAGTAGGTCTATCCTTTGGGAACGTTTGAATGCACCACAAGCTAACTGTAATCATTCTCCTTTCTTTCTCTTTTTCTTCTGTGACTATATCAGTTCTCAAATCTTGATCTTGCTCAAGCTTCCGGTATATCCAATCTGGGAAGTATTCACTTGTTTCAGTGGCTTCTCCATTAACATTGTTTTTCACTCCCAATATTTCTAGTAGCATCATTCCATAGCTATAAACATCAGATTTTTGTGAAACTCCACCAAGATGTTTGTTGCACACTTCAGGAGCTACATATCCTATTGTTCCTCTGGCATTTGAAACGGAGATAGTGCTCTCTTTCCCGGGACAAAGTTTTGCAAGCCCAAAGTCTGATATCTTGGGACAGAAGTTGTCATCCAAAAGAATGTTATGTGGTTTTATGTCAAAGTGTAAAATACGAGTGTTGCATCCCTTGTGCAGGTACTCTAGTCCTCTCGCTATCCCTTTTGCAATTTGCAACATATTATCCCAATTCAAAGATGGAGTGCTTTCTACTCCCTTATTACCGATAAACTTGTCCAAGGAACCATTAGGCATGAATTCATAAATAAGGGCTTTCTTCTTTCCTTCTAAACAGAATCCAAGAAGTTGGACAACATTAACATGAGAAGTTCTACTGATACTGCCAACCTCATTCATAAAGTCTTTGCCATTTCCTTTTGATGCCTTTAATAATTTTACAGCCACTTGGTAACCATTGCGTAACTCTCCTTTGTATACAACACCAAACCCACCTTCACCCAGTTTAACTGTGAAGTTCTTCGTCATTTTCTTGACTTCTGAAAATTTATATTTCTTTTGTGCTAGAGTTCCATGATCTTTTAAGAATACTTCAATATCTTGCTCGTTAGTAATCTGAAAATTTTCCTTTCTTGTTGATGAGATACGTTTTCTGCAACCTATTATGAGGCATATGATGAATATTCCCATTGCTCCACTTGCAGAACCTGTGTTAATAGATATATTAGAAGAGTTACGAGCTATAAGAAACATTTGAACTGCCTTCTATAAAATAACCAAAAGAAATAAGAATTAAAATACTTAAGCTAATTTCCAATCCCTGGGAAATTCAACTATTTAGATATGTTGATAAAAGAAGAATACGTTATATTAGTCAAGTTGTATTTGTTAATTTTAAACGTTTTTTTCTCAGACAATAGACGCAAAAATGTAAGGCTTAATCATCATCAAAATCTTATGTAAGATAGTATGTTTCATGACCTATACTTTAGAAAATGAAAAACAAATTTTCCAATTATTTCATAATTATTTTGCCAAAGCTTCTTTTAACAACAAAATCGAAACACCTAGATGTTTAAGATTAATGTGACTGTTCATTGTTCTTGTATTAAGGATGAATAAAATATTTGTCATTGTTAAATATTCTATTGGAGGAGTTCAACTGCATATTGTAGCGTCTAATTTGATCAAAGAATTCCTGTAAGTCTTCTTTGAGGAGCTCCTCAACTGAATACCTATCACCCTGTCCACAGCTTTAAATACAATTCTTTGTCTCAGCTAAACCCCAAACGAAAATATAAACAGAAAATTACCAGCAAGGAGACTTTATCATCTTATCAAATGCAATAACACTCGCCACGGTGTAATACTCATGGCATGAACAGAATAATCACAGACAAGATAACTAGCATATCATCACTTGGTTTTGTTGTTAAACAATTTGGAATTATGTGTGAACTAAAAGAAAAATTCTCTTTGCACATTGAAACAAGCTCCTAGATGTTGGTTCACCACTATTAAGAGTTATGACTTTATCAAACCCCTCAATGATTTGTGTTGAAAAAGTCATATTTGCATATGGTAGTTTATGTCTATGTTAGTGACCTTATCATTTGTGGGAAGAAAGTCATCCATCAATTTAAGATCTACCTACACTCTTTCTTTCACACAAAAGAACTAGGAGTTGACGGGTATTTTCTTGGAGTTAAGATAGTTCATTCCCTAATTTGTATTTTTTTTGTTAAAGAAATTATTGGGATATATAAAAATATATATTTTTTTATTATTAAATACCTATGTAAAATATGTTTGATTATGACTTAGAAGTATATTAGTATTTTTTTTCTTCTAAAAGTAAATATAAAAAATAAATATTATATCAACTAATACAAAGTTCTTGTAGAAATCTCGTCATCTAGATATATAATAAAAATGGTTAATAATTAAAAGTACTAGTTTACTTTCCATTTCATTGGCAGATGAATTATAGATTTATCAGAAATGTAACTCATAAATAATGAAATAGAAGATATAAAAGGATAACGGATCTATTACCTATTATAATAATTATAATTATCCTTGCGTTCTGGTGGCTATTTATCTTATATCTGTGATCTGCAACAATAGACAGTGATAGTATAAAAAATAAGCAGTAACAATAAAAAAAAGTTAACATTATACGCGAGTTTTCTTTGGAAGGTTATATATAAGAGGAAAACATTATATTTTACTGTAATCACTTAACAATAAAAGGAAGATAAATTTTACACTCGTGATCACAACTAATCATAAATCTTGTCAAGAATTTCACAATTTCTGAAAATTTTTAAATAAATTAAATTTAAATTTATCTCATCTAAATTATTTTGTGATATTAATAATATTTTATTATTTAGATTGATTGATTTATTTTTCAATTAAAGTTCATTAAAAAAGATTCAATACATTTTTCTTTTAATATTAACTGCAACCAAAAAGTGTTTTTCATTAATATTAACAAAACAATTGGTTGTTAAAAGAATAGTCACATTAGACATCAATTAAAGAACTTTAGTTTTCATTTGAGAAAAATATAATATCTAATATTATTTGAAATTTTTTTTAACTATTTGAGAAAACTTTAATTAATATTAAGTAAAAAATAACAATGTCCTACCATACTAAATAATCTTAATAATATAAATAAAATGTAAACCAAAGATAACCCTTGATAATAATCAATAAGAAACCTTCGTATTAAAAAAAAGTTCTACTTACAGAAAAATCTTAATTAATGTTAATTGAGAAACAATTTTAAACTATATTATTGTAGTTGATTTGAAATTTTTAACAATTAAGATTAAATTAAAATAATATCAACTAACATAAATTAAAAACAATGTCTGGAATTCAGTTGAAAAATACAATTAAAGTAAACAAGGAAACTTAACTAATATTGATCGAAAAATAAATATGTCTTAACTAACGATAAAATAACCTAGATGATGTTGGTAAAAAAATAATTATGATTGACTTAATCTGAAAACAATTTTTACTAACATTTATGAAAACAATTTCGCCTAGAGTGTCTTTATATATGTGGCAACACACTCATTTCTTCTTCTCATTTTACCTTACCATCTCAGTGTTATACTTCTTCCTATCAATAGTGTCACTCTCCAATGTTTGGTCACCGGAACTTCTTGCCACTACTACTTATTTCTTCTTCTCATTTTTTCTTACCATCTTGTAGTTTCATCACTGGTTCTCTCTACTATCGCGGGCTCGCCACTATTACAACCTACCACCATTGCGAGCTCAACTTTTCTCGCGAGTCGTTGTAAAGTTGATCTGTGCGATTAGAAACATCACCGGTTCTAATAACATCTTCTTTCTCTTACATATCTGAGAATTAAACTCTCCATGATTCCCTATTATTTTAACTATTGAAAATAAAGTGGTTGTTTGATTGTTTGGAAATGAGTTGGTTATTTGCGTGATGCTTTTTTGGTGGCAGAGTTCGTGAAAACAAAAAAAAATGACATAGAGGGAGGAAGGAAGAGGAAGGAAGATGAAGAAGATGAACCAGGTTGCGGCATTTACCGACGGCCAAAAACATTCGATAATTACCGACGAATGAAAAGACCATCGGTAAAATTTACCCACAAAGTCGGTAAGCCGTCGATAAAATATATTTACTGACATATTTTATACATTATCGACGGATTATGACCTTCAGTAATATTGGTGATATTCCAACTAAACTAATAATGTTTCACTTTTAGTTAGTAAAAAATGATAACATTAATTCCAATAAAATTCGACTTAACAAAAAAGTAAAAATCTAAATGACAAAATTTAAAAATACAAAAAACAAATCGTATTTTTTTAATAAAATTTAAATTGTCCAATTTTAATTAATCTTAACTTTTTTAAACTTTATTAATAAAATGAACCTAATTTTTTATAAAATATTTCAAATTCATTTAGAAAAATACCTTTCTTTCCTCCACTATGGAAGGAATTAATTTTAATCATAATATTTACTTAAAAGGCAATGTCATCCTTGTGAGAGCTTTAATTATCTAAATTAGAAGAAAGAATGATAAAGTATACCTGGTACTGGTACTGGTGCTGATGATGGTGGTAATAAAATTGATAACAGCGGTGGTGGTGAACGTGACGGAGATGATAACGGCGGTGACGATGGTGTCTTTAAATTTGGTGATGACACAGGCGATGCTGAAGTGTGTGATGTTGCGGTTGTAACACATCTTTGAGCGTTGCAAACTATTCAGTAGTTTATGGTTCAAAATTATTAATTAATACAGGCTTATATAATTTTTTTCAATAAATAATTGTTGAAGATACACATATAAATATATATTTAGAAAATAGACAAACAAAAAATAAAAGGAAAGATGATAATTGCATTGATTTCCTCGTATAAAGTTACCCATTTTATTTTATTTATTTTCAGTTAAGTTACTGTTTGAAAAAGAACATCATTCTAAACAATATATTATAAACTAGTTAAAGAAATTTGTTTATCCAACATGACTAGTAAGTAGTGTTAAATACTTTTGTAACTAGTAAAAAGGTTACCAATTAATTAAACTAATTAATGGTCATGCATAGTATTTAGTAAAACAATGAAAGCATTAAATTATTGAATTGTTGAATAAAAAATTTATTTAGGTGTTTTCATATATAAATTAGATAAATTTTATAAACATTACTGACCACCGTTAAGGTGCATAATTATTGTTTCTTTTTAAAAGTCTAGTAAAAAATTTAAAATATAAGTCAAATTTGATTTATTGAAACCTAATTTCAATATATTTTTCTTATAAAAAATTAAAAAATTAAAAAATTAAAGTTTTTATAAAAATAATATTAAAATATAAAATTATGAAATAAAATTTATAATCGAATTCTAACTTAAAAGAATGATATTACTTATGTAAATATATTTGTTATCTTCTAATTTTAAACCTAATCTAGGTCAGAAAAAAAAATCACTTTTTTACATGATATTATATAACACAATCAAGATGAAAGGATGAATACTTACCCCGAGTAACATTGCTACTGGCACTAGCATATGTCACGTCATTAAGTATCCGTGACCCGTCGGCAGAATTACTGTCCACGCTGCTGCTGCAATCTGTTTATTATCATCAGTCATATCTATTAATAAATTTATTTTCTCTTTTTTGCACTGTGCCTTCATTTTCTCACCTTTCTTCTATAATTTTGGATAATTACTTAATTATATTTTTTGTCTGCACCTTCACTAACTTGTGGAGTAATTTTTTAGAAAAATATCTCACCTCTCAGGTTTTCTCAAGAGCTTTTTATCTATTTTTATTTTATGTTTTTTTTGGGTAAAGTAATTCCAATAAATTAGAGATCATATTTTAACGTGTGATACAAACCGTTATTTTTAGAGCTGTCAAAACGGGTAATCCGATCCAACCTGGCCCGGCCCACCATGGGTTGGTCACTTAGTGAGCCAATCCAATCTGGCTCATTTATTAGGGAGTCAGAAAAACTTGAACCCGGCCCGACCCGCCAAGGGTTGTTAGGTAAACGGGTTGGCTCACTAGCTCATTTAAGTATATTTTTTTAAAATAAAAAATACAAACTTTTTGTAATTTAACTTTAAACAAATTTCATTCCCAAACAATTATGTTAAAGACAATTCAAAATAATAATAAAAAATACAATATAATCCAAATTCAAAGATATAAAAAAAGAACCAGTATTCAACAACATCAACAAAGAATTAATAGTTTAATTTGTAACATAATTTCCCAAATTTAAATATATCGCTTGTTCAAATAATGTATACTCAAATTGTTTAAATAAAATGAACAAACTCTGATACAAGCATGTTAGAACAGAAAAAAAAAATCATTTCATGTCTTCAAATCTCTCATAACAAAAAACAAATTCGCAAAAAAAAAAAAGAAAGAGAAGTGAGAAAACAAAAATGTGCAGAAAAGAGAAGAAAAAAGGAAGGATGTTTTACCTGCTCCTTGAATCATTTTAGTGAAGTGAGAGTGAGAGCACCGTCAAATGAGACCAAGTACCGTGAGAGTGATTTGTGAGAGCAGAGGTTACTTTTTTGGTATACGGAATGAGTGAATAGAGTATTTTATTTTTTAGGGTTTCATAAATAAAATAATAAATAAAAAAAATAAAATTAGGTAGGTAGGTTGGTGGGCCAACCCGGCTCACCACGGGTTCAACCCGCATGAGCCAGGTCTAAATGAGCCGGGTTGAAATCTGACTCGCATATAGGTGGGTTGTATTTTTCAAACCCAACCCGGCCCGAACCCGTGACGGGCCGGGTTGGCCCGCGGGTTGTGACCCATTTTGATGGCTCTAGTTATTTTAGTGTAAATGGTTATAAATAGACTGTATTATTATTTGAATGATAAGTTTTGTATATTTTGTATCTCAAAACATTAATCTCTATTATTTACATGTTAGATAATAATTGGTATTTGAACTCCGTAAGGGCCTGATCCAATATGTGAGTGAGTGATTTCTTTTTATTTTTGGTAAGATGACAATCCTTGAATTTGTGTAACTCGTTATTCCCAAATTTGATGATCTATATGACTTTTAGGTAATGACCATGAAAACTTTTTTTCAGAGCAAGGAGCTGTGGAGTCTTGTGGAGGTTGATATACACTTGTAATTGGTTCAGGATCCAGTGATGAGGCTCAAAAGGGAGTTGTGGAGGCAGCCAAATCAATGACTTAAGGATAAAAAAATTTCCTTTTCAATCCATTGATGAGTCAAATGACATTAATATTCTCACCATTGATGAGTTACATAGGAGTCCATTGGTGCATAAGCAATAAATGATCGGGGTACAAGAGGAGGAACTTGTGCTCAAAGCAACTCATGAGCACACCAGTAGTAGAAGCACTCAAGAGGAGAAGCTTGGGAGAGGCAGACATCATGGTGGGTTTAGAGGCAGTTGTGGCAGAAGGAGAGGAAGACAATTATTCAACAAGGCCACATTGAGTGTTTCAAGTGTCATAGACTATGGCATTTCCAATATGAATGCCCTAACTGGGACAATAAAGCCAAATATGTTGAATTTTATGATGAGGAGGAAATTCTCCTGATGGCGCACGAGGAGAAACAAACACAAGAGGATGAACAATGGTATTTTGATTTTGGTTGTAGCAATCGTATGACAGGAAACAAAGCATGGTTTCTAAATTTGGAGGAAGAACATTCCAAGACAATAAAACTTGGCAATGATACTAATATGATGGTGGCAACAAAAGGTAGCATCTGGATGCATGTTAATGGCCTCACCCATGTACTAATTGAAGTCTATTATATTCCTGAACTAAAAAATAATTTATTGAGTATTGGACAACTACAAGAAAAAGGTCTAGCCATTCTGAATTCAGATGGCTCCTGCAAGGTGTTTCATTCTATAAGGGGTTTGATTATGAAAACCCACATGAGTAGTAATAGAATGTTCTATGTTACAATATCTATGACTCACACACAATCATTGTTTCTCTAATCAGAAACCAATGAAGCTTATTTATGGTACTATCGCTTTGTCCACCTAAATTACAAAGTGCTAAGTATCTTGGCTGAAAAAGAAATGGTGATAGGCCTACCTGCTTTAGTCCATCTGCAAAAAGCATGTTCTACATGTTTGGCTGGAAAACAGTCCAAAAGTTCGTTTCCAAGCCACAGTACCTGGAGAGCATCTCAGTGACTACAACTAGTATATTTAGATTTATGTGGGATTATCCAGCCAACTTCACACAACAATAAAAGGTACTTTCTAAGCTTCATTTATGATTTCACTAGGAAGACTTAGGTATATTTTTTGCCAGAAGCACTAGCAAAGTTCAAGATGTTCAAGGAACAAGTTGAGAAGGAAGCAGGAGTTCATATACTATGCTTACCTACAGACCGAGGTGGAGAGTTTCTCTCTAGTGAGTTTGAAGAATTTTGTCACACAGAAAGCATTAGAAAACAATTAACCACCCCTCACACTCCTCAGCAAAACGGTGTAATCGAACGAAAGAATAAAACAATTATGAATGCAGTTCGTTCTATGTCAAATGGTGTGTGCATATCCAAAACATATGCCTAATAACTATTGTAAAGGATGTTACTCTAGAAGAAGCCTGGAGCGACAGAAAACCAGTGGTGAAATATTTCAGAAATTTTAAGTGTGTGGCCCATGAACATATCCTAGACCAAAAAAGAGTGAAGCTAGATGACAAAAGTAGAAAATGTATTTTTCTAGGTGTTAGTGATGAGTCTAAAGCACAAAGATTATATGATCCAATCACAAAAGTTGTGATCATTATTAGTATAAATGTAATTTTTTAGGAGAAGGAAAGTTGGGACTGGAGTAGTTTAAAACCATAAACTCAACAAGAAGAGATAATTTATGAAGATGAAAATGACACTACAGTAGAAAATGACATTAATTGTAGTAGAAAAAACAGCAGTTGATGTTCATACCAATGAAAATAGTGAAGAAGGTAGCAATACACACTTGGACAATACCTCAACAGGTTCATCTCAAGGAAGGAGTGCATGAATAAGAATAACACCTAGGTGATTGGTAGACTATGACACAAGTGCAAGTCTGCCAAAAGAAGAAAATTTGGCAGCCATGTTGGTGACTAAAACTGACCTAACATCATTTGAAAAAGCAATTAGGAGTACACATTGGAGAAAGGCTATGATGAAAGAAATAGAAGCTATAGAGAAGAATCAGACATGGGAACTCACATCACTACCGAAAGGAGTTACACCAATTGGAGTTAAATGGGATTTTAAAACCAAGTTAAATGTAAAAGGGAAGGTAGAAAAACACATGGCAAGGGTTGTAGAAAAAAGGTATGCACAAAGAGATGGGATTGAATGCATGAGAGTTTTGGCTCCAGTTGCTAGAATGCATACCATTAGATTAATTTTGGCAATTGTTGCTCACTTTAGTTGTAAGTTGTTTCAACTTGACATTAAGAGTGTCTTTCTTCATGGAGAGTTAAAAGAAGATGTCTTTGTTCTACAACAGGGTTTTGTTAAAAAAGGAGAAGAAAAGAAGGTATATCTATTGAAGAAAGCTTTGTATGGTCTCAAACAAGCACCCCAAGCCTAGTACCACAAAATTGAAGCCTACATTTCATAAGAAAAACATGAGAAATGCCCTAATGAACACACTTTTTTCACTCGATCATAGGGAGATAAAATATTAATTGTTAGTTTATATGTTGATGATTTGATATTCACTGAAAATTATGAAATTATGTGTGAGGAATTTAAGCAGTCCATTATGACTCATTTTGACATGTATGATTTGGGCATAATGAGTCACTTTCTTGGCATTGAGGTTAAACAATATTCTACTGGCATATTAATTTGTTAGAAGAGATATGTATTAGAAATTTTATCACTTTTTGGAATGCTGGACAGCAAGGCTGTCAAAAATCCCATGGTGTCAGGGACTCGTCTGACAAAGAATATTGAGAAACAAAGTGTCGAAGAAACTTTGTTTAAGAAACTAGTTGGTAGTCTGATCTATTTGTCTACCACCAGACCATATTTAATGTACACTGTGAGTTTACTCAGCAAACTCATCATTAATCCCACTACAACACATTGGTTGACAATTAAACGAATTCTGAGGTATACCCAAGGAACAATTGGCCTTGGAATCTGGTACAAGAAGGGGACTAACAATTTAAGACTACTAGCTTTTTCAGATAATGATTATGCTAGAGACTTGGATGATAGAAAATGCACATATGGGTATGTGTTTATGCTAAGGGTAGGAACAATTTTGTGGGCATCCAAGAAGCAAAATGTAGTAGCTTTATCTACAACAAAAGCATAATATATAGCAACGACTCTATGTGCTTGTGAGTGTATTTGGCTTAGCAAATTGGGCTTAAAATAAAGACTCAAGTTGAGATTCTATGTGATAATAGTTCTACAATACAACTGTTCAAACACCTAATATTTCATGGAAAAAACAAATATAGATATAAAGTTTCACTTTCTTTGGGACATGGTGAATCATGGAGCAATCAAGCTAAGTTTTAAGTTTTTGTAGCTCTCAAGATCATTTAGCAGACATTATGACAAGACTCCTAAAGTTAGACCAATTTGAAAGGCTTCATACTTCGATTGGAATAACTAGTATAGATGCATTAATTTAAGGAAAGAATTGTCAAATTTTTTTAAGGGTTTTATAGCCTGTATTATTATTTGAGTGATAAGTTTTGTGTATTTTGTTTCTCAAAACATTCTACTTCTTTTATTTATCGTTTAGATTAACAATCAGTCTTATATATAGAAAATTTTGTGAAACAATGGATCAACACTCTTTGGGTGTATGCTGAGATTCATTGACATTACTTTTTTCTAAGACAAACATGACCCTTTTCTTTTTTACCATATTATAGAGGTAAAATGTGTATAATAATAAGAATAATGATACCATAACACACTTTTATATTTATTTGACACAGAATACAAGGGTAAAATGGTTATAAAAATATAAACTTTTGTATTTTTTCAAGAAAGAAAAAAGTAAAAAGTAAGGATAATATTAAATGAGTGTAAAAAATTTAGATGTGTAAAAAAATATTTTTCTAATAATAAGCACCGGTGATGCATAATTAAAATTGCGTGAAAAATATAAAGATACTTACTTTTTCTATCATCACACCCCATGAAGACATCCCCAACTCTGTTTAAGATTTTTGAGTGGTTTTGACCTGCAACCAGTACCATCAATTTGAATCAAGGAAAAGAAAAACCTATGTTTATACATGAACGATTTCTTCTAATATATGTGGTTGGATGGATCTATACGTACCCAGAAGCATAGACGAAGTGGTGAAGTTCACATGACATGTAGTTGGAAGAAGAAGCGTTGCTGCTGTTGCAGAGAACAGAAAGAAGAGAGTGAGTCTGCGGAACATGTTTAGTTTCAATGCATCTGCATACATAGGAAAGAGCTAAGTGTCTGTCTTACGTTTTAATGTGGTGAGTCTGTCTTCCATGGTCAATTAGAGTAGATCCAATAATGTATAGGTTTTAATGAGTAATAAAGTTGAAAGATACTGGAAATTTCTCTCCCGCTAGAAACAAGCCAAGAAGGGACCACACTCTACCTCTTTTCCTCGACCAAGTCAAATCATTATTAACTATTTTCGATTTCAGTATATCATATCATATAACATATAGCTAATTAATCACAATTAGGTTATATCACACTGTTAATTATAAAGTAATTTATTCATTATAAATAAAATAAATGTTTTTATACTTATAAAGTTATAACCAATTGTACATTTTTGCTTTACAAAATCCTATGAGACGACTACTCATTATCAACATGTTTGATAAGTAAATTAATTAATTAAAGTAAATAGATCATTGGACCTAAATCCAGATGTATCTAGATAATTACTTGCAGATAATAAATTATATTATAAATAATGCATTCTTCTTGAAATATTTTCTTTACTTTCTTAATAATTATATTAATTATACATATGTTTAAAGTTAATGTCTTTTGCACACACAATATACAACTTCATTAACCTTATCGAGGATAAATACTGAAGAGGAAAAAAACGAATAATTTGGAAAAAATTCGTGAAATTAGTCTTTGCTTAATAATTCTTAAATTCTCTAGGAACAATTTTCAAACACAAGTTCCTAAACTAACAGTCTTCGATTCAATCCATTACCTATGTTTTAACCCGTCAATGATCAAATTAGAAGGTATCCTGAATTTTCTTCTGATGTAAACAAAATATCTAACTCAAGTTTTTTTTTTTTTTTTCTGGCTAGGTTAACAATCGTAATTGACAATCTTCTCCCAAGATGTTATTATATTATTGTATAAATTTGGGTTTGAATTAATTTTATTGCTAAACGATTCATTATTAATTAATCTCGTTTTTTGTCATCACATTTAATTTTTGAAAAGATAAAGATAAAGTTATATTCAAAGAATATTTTTAAAATGAATACTCTTTTTTTTTTACTTATATCCAATTTAAAAATATCTTTTACATTAATTTTCTTTTCACCAAATACTTTATAGCTCTGAAATCGATAAAATATGTCTTTAAATGTCTTACACTTTTTGATAGTCTAATTTTATATCTGGCATAAAAAGTGTTTTAGAAACTTATTTAGATAATTCTATGTATTCAAGCAATAGAAATTAGAAAACTGAAACAATAAATTCTTTTGAACACATGTTTTTCTTTTGAAATAGATAACGATATTTTGACACCAAAAACTTTTTAATATTATCTTTATTATTTTTTACATTTTTTTCCATAAAAATACAAAATTCTATTTTGTTAGGAAATTTTACCTCTATAAAAAGTTCTCAAATAGTAGTAATCGATGTGAACAAAACTTGTTTCCCTTTCAAATAGGTTTTGATGTGGACGTGAATCTACTTTACAACTTTTTGAGAATACAATTATAACAGTATTGCTCTGTTTTAATTACAAATGAATGTTGATATGCTTTACTGACTAAGCACAAATAAATTCCAAATGAATTAATGCTGATTTACATGATTTATTTCTTTCCTTTAACACTCTTTCAACTGTATATTGCCATTCTTGCCCGTATATTGGAACTCTTTTTATCCAAGTTATATATGTACTTTGATTTGGCAATGTTGTTCTGATTTGCAGAAAACGTAAAAGGAGTTTGACACACATAAAAGATCCATTAGCTGTACATATTAGAAAGTACCAAGAATTCAAATGTAGTAATGAAATTTAAGAGGAAGATTCAGCTGTCAGATCTTGTAGGTGAAGAAAACATAGGTTTTGGTGGCATTTCCAAGAAATTGATGTTGCCTTCCAGCATGTCCACTACTTTGCTCATTGTAGGTCTATCATTTGGAAACGTTTGAATGCACCATAAACCTACTATGCTCATTCGCTTTGCAATCTCATTTTCTTCAGTGCTCATCACTTCATCAGGTCTTAAATCCTTGTCCAGGGCAAGCCTCTTGTGCACCAAATGTGGGAAGTATATCTCACTTGTATGACTCATTTCAGCATCAATGTTCTTCCTCCCTCCTACCATTTCCAGCAACATCATCCCATAACTGTAAACATCTGACTTAGGTGAAACTCCACCAAATTGTCTATTGCACATTTCTGGAGCCACATATCCCATTGTTCCTCTAGTATCTGCCATGGAAATAATGCTCTCTTTTCTGGGACACAATTTTGCTAACCCAAAATCTGATATCTTTGGACAGAAGTTCTCATCCAAAAGAATATTATGTGGTTTTATATCAAAATGTAAAATTCGAGTGTTGCATCCTCTGTGTAAGTATTCCAACCCTCGAGCTGTTCCTATCGAGATTTGGTATAAATTCTCCCAACTCAATGATGCAATATTTTCTGGCCCTCTATTGTAGATGAACTTATCCAAAGAACCATTAGCCATGAACTCATAGATGAGAGCTTTCTTGCTACCTTCAAAGCAAAATCCAAGAAGTGACACAATATTGACATGAGAGGTTCTACTAATGCTAGCAACCTCATTCATAAATTCTTCTCCATTTCTTTTGGATCCATTCAATAGTTTTACAGCCACAGGGATGCCCGAGGGTAGTTGTCCTTTGTACACTGCACCGAAACCACCTTGACCAAGTTTAACTTTGAGGGAATTCGTCATTTTCTTCACTTCTGCAAATTTGTATCTTTTTTGTGACACGGCTCCATGAATTTTTAAGAATGCTTCAATGTCTTGGTCATTCTTTGTGGTCAAACAACATCTGATCAGTGGAGTAAATAACTTGTATCTAAAGCAACAAACTATGATACATATAATGAATACTCCAATTACCACACCCCCACTTGCAACACCTGCGCTAACAAGTACAGTAACAAAGTTATGAGTTAATAAATATGAAATATCTCTTTTATTTTGGAAAATTAATTCTATTAGTCTCATATACCTCCAGGAATCTAACCCTAAATAAATGAGGCATGTGTAAGATAAAACCCTTTTCAATATGCTCAAAAAAGTGTAACTTTTCCACAAAATCATTCGTGCCCTCCATTCAATTTCTTCAATTTTAAGATATTATACGACATCCATGATGCTGGCCTCTAAACCTATACAAATAGGGTGAGTTCTGCATTATCTGTTCTTTCTTCAGCCACTAAACTGTTTACATTATTATTGAAAGGGACAACTTTCTCTATTTGAAAGAATTTTGAGGTTATGTACAAATATGCATTCATTTGGATTCATAAAAAACTACAAGTATAAGGATAATAGTGAAAGTATAAGGATAATAAATTCATTACCTATAATGACTTTGCTTTTCCAAAATTGGTGTTTACCTGTAATAATAAGTAGCCATCATCAGAAGTCTTCTGGGAAGATTACATAGGTTGAAAGAAAATATCCTATTTGACAGTAATCAGTTGAAAATTACGTTGCAGATACTGTGTTATAAATTAGTGGAGATCGTATATTTATATTATAATTTTTGTTACTGTATTTTAAATTGTTGAAAAGTGCACACCATGTTTAGGAAGTGTGGAGTTGCTACTACCATAATGCATGTAAGTTATTGGTGTTCTTAATATCATTATGATCAGTCTGAGATATAAGAGAAAGAATAATAGAGAGATGAAGCATAATAAAACTGACCTAATGGGGTTCCTTGGGTTGTTTCTGTTGGTATTGATGACGGTGATAATGAAGGAGCAACCAATGGTGCTTTTGATGGTGCTGGACTTTCCTTTGAATTTGATCCTTGTGAAGAGTTTGTTTTTGATACTGATGATAATATATAGCAAAATATATAAACTGACGTAAGATGAAAAAAAAAACATAAAAATATTGATTATTAGGGTTGACCAATTGTATTATTCAGACCCTACAACTATTATTACGGTTTTATTATTCAGCAACTATTTAGAGTATATTTGGAAAATTTCTTAGAAATGTTTTTTTTTTAAAAAGAAAAAACTAAATAAACCTCTGTATAAGATAAAATAGCTTGTGTTTAGGGTAGAAGGACTATTTTAAGAGGTGACATTTTTAACAAAATAATTTTTGTTAAAAGTTTAGGACTGGTTTGGTCTACTTTTTAAAGCAAATCATAAAAAAAAAAAAATGCTTTGAGTACCCTTTCCTTCCGGATTCAAATACAAAACAAATAAAAAAAAAAGTTGAGTAATATTGTTTTATTTTATTAATTAAATTTAAAAATATTTTTTTAATAAATGATATTTTATTGGAAGTTGATATTAAAACTGGAAAAGAAAAATGAAATTAAATCTCAAATAAATGAAATTTAATAAACATGTTAATTATCGTCAAATAAAATAGAAAACACATTATATTTAATTTCATACTTATGAAACTTCTATTTTATCATATTTTAGAAAGTATATAGGTTAATATAATAATAAAGAGACAAAGATGTATTTATTAACTGCTGTAACAATAACAATATCATAATTACAAACAAAAAAAAACTATAAACATGACGGTTTAAATCGTCATAAAAACAATAAAAACAATAAACATAATAACAAGGTCATTGTACATTTGAGAAAAAAAAGTTTCATATAAAATGGATTCATTTTTAAGGAAAGATTGTGGATAATAAGCTAATTATGAGTTCAAATCCATATCATGTAAAAGTGACAAAATTATATATCATATAAAATAAAAGAGCTATGTGGAGTAAAACTCATGTTTCACATGTATATAATTTCTTCCTAATAACCTTCAAGATAAAAAATATAAACTCATCTAAAAAATGAAAAGCTATGATTTCTTGTATTACCATGCTGGTTTCTTGTACTTAGCACACGATGAACATTGAGTTCAACAACTGGTAAATTAAGACTGGTATTATTCACAGCTGCCTCATTAGCAGATTCATCACTTCCCGAAGACTGTGTGATACTGCTGCAGTCTGTTTATGACCAAATTTATCACTATTATTTTGGATATAATATATATATATTAAATAACAATCATAATAATATTTTATGCTGTTGGTAAAAGAAATATTCTCTTAATAAATATTGAAATCATGTTAATAAAAAAGGCAATTGAAAGAAAACATGGGACAATTGTTATAAATATTTGGACTAAAAGATGTATTAAGCTTAAGTTTAATGAGAAATTGGTTTTTTTTATGATAAATGATTGAAGAAGAGAAAATTAAAGAATTTTTTGAGATATGTTAAAATCATATAATTCACTTAATATAATAAATGTCTGTGGTTTTGGGATTCAAGAGAGATATAAGTCAAATTTAAACTAGAAATGGACATCGCTTCCTATAAAAAAAATTTAACATAATAAATATAGGTCAACACACTTTTTAAAATCTCTCATAAAATATTTTTAATATAGGAAGAGTCTTGTAGTTGTTTGAATAAAATATAGGAACAATATTGTAGTTGTTTGAATAGATTATCAAAGTGAATCTTCAATTCTCATATTACTCTTAAATTTTTGAAGATTCATTAAAAGAAATTCAACAATTCTGAAACATGAACCACAAAATAATATATTATGATTCACATCTCCTGTAGAATTTATTTTAAGAGTAACATCAATATACATATAAAGTTTAAAGATATCTCATTTTCAAGATATCTCATCTCTTAATGGCATACTAGATTCTTTAATATCAATTAGGGGACGCAGAAAAAAAGAAGAAGAATATGCGTAACAAGTAATCATGATAAAGAAACAAATAGAACTTTTAATCTCTTGTAGATTTTTTTCCCCTGTAAATATTTTATAAAAAAAAGTTAAAATAAAATTAAGTTTCTATGTAATTTATTTTAAAATTTTATAAAATATTCACAGAAAAAAATTTCTAGAATATGAAAAATTTAGTATAATTCTTAGACATTTCAAAAGCATAAACAGAGGTGAGGGGTGAAAATAAACAAAAATAAAACTAAGAGAAATTAAACATATTAGTTGTGAAAATTAGATAAGAAATAGAATGATAATAAATAAATAAATCTAACCATTTTTCAAATCTGTATTTGTACACACCAAACTACACATTATTTTTCTCATTCCTTCTGTTTTTTGTCTTCTATTTCTTAGCATCCAAATAAACTTTTAGAAGTGTTAACAAAGCAAAAGTTTTAGCTACGGAAATAGAAATGAAAACCTGAAATCTGCATATGCACCAAAGCTTCTGATATATGTGATTACAAAGGAAAACATACCCTGAAACAGAGACCAAGTGTTTGAAACTGACATGACTGCTACTGCTACTTGGAAGAATAAGTGTTGAAGTTAAAGAGAAGAGGAATAGAGAGACACTGCAGGTGATCATGAGGAAAACCATAAGCTTCTATGCACATGGAAAATGGCAAAATTTGAGGTAGCTTCTTCTTGAACTTAAAGGAGTTATAGTGCATTTAGCAATACATCATTGTTTATTAGTTTCATGGGAAAAGTGAAATAAAATTGACGACACAACAAGATAAAATGTCATAAAAGATTCGTCAAATATATGACTGTTTCACTTTATTTATTTTGCTGTCATCTTGTTTATATTTCAGTTTATAAATTAAGTCTACCTGTGTGGTCTTAAGGGTCCTACACGTATTAAACTATTCCTTTTGGGTGGTTTTGCATTTTAGACCCAATGGTTTACGTTTCAATTTGTGATTGATCAGATTAAAAGAACCCCAAATTTTGTTTCCATCACTAAAGAAGGACTCACCCTAGTTTATCAGTAATAGCAATCATTATTAATTAATTTCATTCTATCATATATATTAAATTTTGGGTTAATTAAGATGCTTTTATCCCCTCAAAATATTTTAAAAAGCTTGCTTTAATTCAAATGACTTAATTAGCTTGTATATGTCAACTTTAAGTCAACCTAGAGTTGATTCATGTTAAGAATCTTTCGGCATGAGAGTCTTTCAAAAAACAGATATTTTATAATGACATTTAGAACATTAAACCTATAACATTGTACAGAGAACACTGTGTATGTTTATTATAAAGTATATATATTATATATAAAACTGCGCGAAAGTAGTATTTTAGTAAAAAATTTAGTTAAATTAATTACTTTTATTTACGCGACGCAGACGTAATAATTTTAAAGATAAATGTGAAACCTGTGCTTTTTCCTCTATAATATTGAAAAGATTATAAATTATATATTGAAGTTGCAAATAATCTACGTTGGGGATCAAATGTGAGTATTGTCAAGCACTAGTGGAAAGTCATATACTTTTGTCACAATCATGTGGTTGTTAAGGTTTTTTTTTTCTTTTTCTTACTATTTTGAAAGCAAGGGATTCTAAGGATTAATGATCGGTTTAAAAGACAAAGATTGTCCCCACACGTTCTTTTGCCCACTAAAGCAATGCAAGTATAGTCATGGAAGAGTTGTAAAAGAAAAAAAGAAAAAACCTTCGTTCTATAAAATATGATAACCAGGGTTAAGATTTGATTTTTTTTCCTTTATATATATATATATATATATATATATATATATATATATATATATAAATAATATTTAAAATAATTAAAAAAACTATTAGACAATAAAGAAAAATATTTCACAGCATCATTATCCTTTATGAGAAATGTTCAACACCTACCACATTAATAAAATAATCATCACAAAATAAACAAACAAATACAAAAGAAACACTAAAAGAAATAACTAGATAAATTAATGTGCACACAAGTTTTTCATAAACAATTAAATCTTTAGATACACACAAGGTAAATTAGCTTAAATATAAATAAAACCAAAATACCTAATAACATGTTAAATTTTATCCAATAGCTTTCACATATTCATACATGAAATTAGACTCTTCTAGACTCAATTTATTTGGATAGGTGCCATTGAGTCAAACTAGTGAAGTCATTCACCTGTGGTGACAAAAATTCTAGTCTATTAAGTTTACACACAAGGTTAGTCTTGTCACGGTCATAAGAATCCTGATCGTCCTTATGACAGGACTTCTTGCCACTCTCACCACCCAATCATTCTCCTTTACGTGAGTATGAATGACTACTAGAGTTTAGGATGACTACACAAAATGGAATAATACTTACCTAAATGCACACCCTAGTGAAACACATTTAACTAGATTCCCTCCTTTTGGAAATGCCCTATAATCTATCCATTCATTTATAATACTTGATAAAACAGAATTACTTTCTCCTAAAGTTTAGGAATAGAAAAGACTTATTCAATAAAAAAAATAAAGATAAATTAAATAAAATATTCCTAAAGCATTTTCCTAACACTCCTCCTTGCTTTAGGAATTGCAAAAGTCCATGAAAGATCAATCTGGCTTCCGAAAAAAATATCCTGAACTATGAATTCCAACATAACGCTTCTTGACAGCTTCACCGTTGATTTTATTAGCACCTTCAGACTCCTTTTCTTCTTCATCTTCTTATCATGGCCCTAACATTGTAGCTAGAAGGGGCATCAAATACATCACTTTGAAGGGGCATGTCCTTAAACCTATCGACCTTTCTAATGAAAGAATTGGTTTTGCCTCCATGGCAAACTACAACCACATTAAGAAGGATCAAAACCAATGTTGCAGTCATTGCTGCAAAATAAAAGAAACTCTTTGCACCCAAAATATGATGAGGATGACTTAGCTTCTTGTGCCAGATTTCTATCACATTTTCCTTGAATGAAAAAATAGTTTGCTCCTCCTCCAATGATTTTAGAGCAAAGCTTTTACCTTTCATTCTCACCTTGAACATATCTTGACTAGCTGCATCTTTAATCAAACAACTTTTGTTTTCAAAAATAACTTTAAATCCTCTTTCAATCAGTTGACCAACACTTAACAAATTTTGGTCAATTTCAGGAATGAAAAGAACGTCTGGAATAAACTTTGTGCCTGCACAGCTTGTAATTGCAACTGTCCCCTTGCCTTTGACTGAGATATAATCACCATTACCTATTCTGACTTTGGTGACATTAGTTGGCCTCATATCTCTAAAGAGTGCCTTTTCAAAGGTCATGTGGTTAGTACAACCACTATCAATTAGCCAAGATTCACTTGAAGCATTGGTTGAAAAACAGGTTGCAACAAAAAGTTGATATTCCCCCTCTTCATTTGCAATTTGAGCATGTTCTTCCTCCTGTTGATTTTGGTTTTTGCATATGACAGCTTCATGCCCAAGTTGATTGCACTTGGTGTATTTAGTGTCAGGTCTTTGCTAACATCTGAATGGAGGGTGACCCATTTTGCCACAATGTTGACAAGGTGGGTAACTTTTCTTTCCACCCTTTCCTTTATCGTAATTATTTGTATTGCTCTGACTACTGGCTAGATGATTCTTCTTGTAGTTTCTAGCTAGTTGGCTTTTGACTAGAAGAGCACCTTCAACAGCATGATCTTCCCTCATCAAACTTCGTTGCTCTTGGGCTTGGAAGACATGTATCACTTCTGCAAATGTGATTTTAGACAAATCCCTTGTGTTCTCCAAAGAAGCAATAAATGCCTCATACTTTTCAGGCACCGTTACCAGAATTTTCTCAACAATTTTGGAATTAGGAAAATTGCTGCCCAACAACCTTATCTTGTCGGCAATACCCAACAATTTGTCTGAGTATTATTTGATTTTTTCATACTCTTTCATCCTTTGCAATTCAAATTCCCTCATTAAATTAAGCACTTGCGTACTCTTTCATCCCCAACGTACTCTTCCTTTAGATAATCCAAAATTTCTTTTGCTGATTTAAGAGTCATAATTCTTGTGAAGATGGTTTGAGAAACACCAGTAAATAGACATGATTTGACCTTTGCTTTTCTAGTTTTTCTCTCCTTATGAATTTTGATCTGGGCCATGGTAGGATTATCCGGCAACGGAAGAACTTCCTACTATGCTTCTACAGCTTCCCAAAGATCTAGAGCCTCCAGGTAAGTTCCCATTTTGACAGCCCAAAGATCGTAGCTTTCTCCATCAAAGACTGGAGGTGCAACTTGTGAGAAATTTGATTCAGCATCATTTTCACAGATCCCTTAAGAAAGGCGCTCTCGATACCAATTATTTGTTTAAAAATGAGAGTAGCAAGAAAAACAGAGAATGAAAGATGAAACAGGAAGAGTATATAAAATGAATGAAAGATGATTGAGAACTCTTGTATTATTCAAATGTGAATTGCTTACATTTATAATACTTGAATTGCGTACATTTATAATACTTGCATTGCATACATTTATGATACCTTCTCTAACAAATAAACTGACTTAAATAAAATATAATTACTTTCTCCTAAAGTTTAGGAATAGAAAAGACTTATTCAATAAAAAAATAAAGATAAATTAAATAAAATATTCCTAAAACATTTACCTATCAAAGTCTACTATAATAATTTACGCCACTATACTTGACTCTCTGTTCAAATATAATCTTGCAAAAGAGGCTTATCATTTGCTTATTAAAATGATGTCAAATAACATCTTATATTTATAATATAATGATTGATGCTTTATGTAAGGAAGCAAAGATAAAAGAAGCTAAGAATGCGCTAAGTGTCTGTTGTAATAATATTATAAAAGAAACGTTTCTCTAACGGTAATATTCCAACAGCCAAATTCTTAAGTGCTGCAACGACCAAATTATTTATTGTTTTTTATTGTCTTTTATTGATTTTGTTCTTCTCTATCTCTATAAATAGAGAACTCTTTCCCCATTCCAAAAGACAGCAAAGTTCATTCTTTCTCTTCTTCTCCTAAAATTATCCTGGGTATAAACTTTTTATAGAGTTTCTTGCTAGTTATGTGATCCTCGAATACATTTCGAGAAGTTCCTATTGCATCCTGGGGGACTTGCGCAACACACCGCGGATAAGTCCTTAAGGACAGTGATCTACACGCCTCAGGAAATGCGGTTCGAGATTTTGGTCAGTATTTTTTACTACAATCTTAAGGACTTATTTTTTTGGTTCAAAAAGGAAATTAATGGATTTTTAAATTAGATGGAAATTTGATGGTGGATTATAGTAATAAATGATTTATTATTTTGGAATGATATTTATCGTTTGTTGTTTATTGTTTGAATAAAACCCATTCATCTCAGTATATTTTTGGATGAGACTTTAGATAATGATGAATGATGATTGAATAAACTCAGATAGAGAATGAGAATGAGATTGTTGCTAGAAATAAACTATTTCTAGGATCAAACTTTGACATGAAAGACATGGGTGAAATCAATGTGATTGAATGTGTTAGAATCATAAGGAAGGGAGATAGTATATTACTATCCCAAGAATAATATATTGAGAAACTTCTTGAGAAAAAGTTTGAGTATTATGATTTTAGATCTTTGACTATCCCTTATGATGTTAACTCTAAATTAATGAAAAATAAGAGAATCATTATCTCAGCCCCAGTATGCCCAAATAATTGGGAGCTTACTGCACTTGATGAGCTTTTCCAGACCTGATATTGCTTATGCAGTAGGTAGACTGAGTAGGTATACTCAATGTCCAAATCAGGAACATTGGGATGCAGTTGCTAGGCTTATGAGATACTTAAGAGGTTCAATGGATTATGACATTGAATATAGTGGATTTCCCATTGTACTTGAAAGGTACAATGATGCTAACTGAACTCTGATTCAGATGAGACAAAATCCACAAGTGGTTATGTATTCACACTTGGGGGTGGTGCGATTACATGGAGATCAGCCATACAAACAATTACTATGACATCAACAATGAAATTTGAGATTGTCGTTCTTGAGATGGCTGGTAGTGAGACTGAGTGGTTGAAAACCTTCTTAGCAAACATTCCACTAGGAATGAAACCAACCCCATCAGTGTTAATATACTGTGATTGCCAATCAGCAATAGCTATAACTAAAAACAAGAATTACAATGGAAAGAATAGACATGTACAATTGAGACACCAGTTTGGTGAAGCAGCTGCTAAAGAGTGGAACTATTTCCATTGATTATGTGAAGTCAGAATGGAATCCAGCGGATCCTCTGAGAAGAGCCCTGGGAAGACAAATGATATTAGAAACATCGAGGGGAATGGGACTTAAGCCACTTGCAAACAAACAAGTGATGGTAACCCAACCTTTGTGATTGGAGATCCCATGAATAAGGTTCATATGGGTAAAAACAAGTCACTTGTTAGTTCTGATAGCACTAAATTGATTTTAATCAATTATGTCCCTTCCTATGGTGTGTGTGTGTGAAAGTGCTAAAAACTGCATTATTGAGAGGTTAAACTTTGTCATTAAAATTCTATGTGAAGATAGAATTTTAGTTTAAACAAAGTTTTTAATGATTTTCATATCCCTTATGGGTGGTGTATGATTTGCAGCATACACTTGATGAAATCACCTATATGAGTGTCAAGTGGGGCCGCTTGCATGAGATCTTGGCATGATCTCTAGAGCACTCATGAATACCGGGCACGTGCATGGCCTATTTAGCGCAACACAGCGATAACAGCAAGAATTGTGGGGGTGTATTGTGATTGATAAACCTCTAACACACGTCAAGTGTCTTTGGTTCATATAGCTTGCTACACCAACTACACTGTGTGTTAAGTTTCTTGATCTAAGACTGGTTCATATAGCTTGCTATACCAGCTCTGATGCATTACATCCTATGAGACCCAGGATAAAAAGTTTCTTTTCTTTTCTTTCAACTTTCTTTTGCAATAAGTGGGGGATTGTTGTAATAATATTATATTATTGCAAAAGAAACGTTTCTCTAACGGTAATATTCCAACAGCCAAATTCTTAAGTGCTGCAACGGCCAAATTATTTATTGTTTTTTATTGTCTTTTATTGATTTTGTTCTTCTCTATCTCTATAAATAGAGAACTCTTTCCCCATTCCAAAAGACACCAAAGTTCATTCTTTCTCTTCTTCTCCTAAAATTATCCTGGGTATAAACTTTTTATAGAGTTTCTTGCTAGTTATGTGATCCTCGAATACATTTCGAGAAGTTCCTGTTGTATCCTGGGGGACTTGCGCAACACACCGCGGATAAGTCCTTAAGGACAGTGATCTACATGCCTCAGGAAATGCGGATCGAGATTTTGGTCAGTATTTTTTACTACAGTGTCAAACCTGATATTGTTACCTTTAGCACTTTGATGGATGAATATTTTTTAGTTAAAGAGGTGCAAAGTGCTAAACACATATTTAATGTTATTACCCAAATTGGAGTAACCCCTGACGTTTACAGTTACAATATCATGATTAATGGATTATGTAAGAGTAAAGTCGTGGATGAGGTCACGAATCTCTTTTCGAAAATGCATGAGAGGAACATGGTTCCTAATATAGTCACTTACACTACTGTTATAGATGGTTTATGCAAATCTGGGAGAATAGCTGATGTTTGAGATCTAATTTTTCTAGTTTTTCTCTCCTTATGAATTTTGATATGGGTCAATGGTAGGATTATCTGACAGCAGAAGAACCTCATACTCTGATTGTACAGCTTCCCAAAGATCTAGAGCCTCCGAGTAAATTTCCATTTTGACAACTCAAAGGTCGTAGCTTTCTCCATCAAAGACTAGAGGTGCAACTTGTGAGAAATTTGATTCAGCATCCATTTTTACAGGTCCCGTAAGAAAAGGGCGCTCGAAACCAATTGTGGGTTTAAAAATTAGAGCAGCAAGAAAAACAGAGAATGAAAAATGAAATAGGAAGAGCATATAAAATGAATGAAAGATGATTGGGAACTTGTATTATTCAAATGTGAATTGCGTACATTTATAGTACTTGAATTGCGTACATTTATAATACTTGCATTGCGTACATTTATGATATTTGCTCTAAAAAATAAGCTGACGTAGATAAAACAGAATTATATTCTCCTAAAGTTTAAGAATAGAAAAGACTTATTCAATAAAAAAAATAATAAAGATAAATTAAATAAAATATTCCTAAAGCATTTTCCTAACCAAGTCTGCTGTATTAATGTACGCCACTATACTTGACTCTCTGTTTTCAAACCTGATACTGTTACCTTTTACACTTTGATGGATGAGTAGTTTTTAGTTAAAGAAGTGCAAAGTGCTAAACACATATTTAATGTTATGACTCAAATTGGATTAACCCATGACGTTTACCGTTACAATATCATGATTAATGGATTATGTAAGAGTAAAACCGATGAGGCCATGAATCTCTTTCAGAAAATGCATGAGAGGAACATGGTTCCTAATACAGTCACTTACACTACTGTTATGGATTGTTTATGCAAAACTGGGAGAGTAGCTGATGTTTGGGATATAATTTTTCTAGTTTTTCCCTCCTTTTGAATTTTGACTGGGCCACGGTAGCATTATCCGACTGCAAAAGAACTTCATACTCTGCTTCTACAAGTTTCCAAAGATCTAGAGCCTCCATGTAAGTTTCCTTTTTAACAACCCAAAGATCGTAGCTTTCTCCATCAAAGACTGAAGGTGCAACTTGTGAGAAATTTGATTCAACATCCATTTTCACAGGTCCCGTAAGAAAAGGGCTCTCGATACCAATTGTTTGTTTAAAAATGAGAGCAACAAGAAAAGGAGAGAATGAAAGATGAAACAGGAAGAGTATATAAAATGAGTGAAAGATGATTGGGAACTCTTGTATTATTCAAATGTGAATTGCGTACATTTATAATACTTGAATTGAATTACGTACATTTATAATACTTGCATTGCGTACATTTATAATACTTGCTCTAACAAATACACTGACTTAAACTGACTTAAATAAAATATAATTACTTTCTCCTAAAGTTTAGGAATAGAAAAGACTTATTCAATAAAAAAAATAATAAAGATAAATTAAATAAAATATTCCTAAAGCATTTTCCTAACAAAGTCTACTGTAATAATTTACGCCACTATACTTGACTCTTTGTTCAAAGATAATCTTGCAAAAGAAGCGTATCATTTGCTTATTAAAATAATGTCAAATAACATCATGCCTAATGTTTATATCTATAATATAATGATTGATGCTTTATGTAAAGAAGGAAAGATAAAAGAAGCTAAGAATGCGCTAAGTGTGATGGTAAAAACTTGTGTTAAACCTAATACTGTTACCTTTAGCACTTTGATGGATGAGTATTTTTTAGTTAAAAAGGTGCAAAATGCTAAACACATATTTAATGTTATATCCAAATTGGAGTAACCCCTGACGTTTACAGTTACAATATCATGATTAATGGATTATGTAAGAGATTTCACTTTAAAAACTAGATACGAAATTTACCACACATGTTAACAACAATATTATCACTCAATAAAACACAATAATACTTTTAAACATACATAAAATCCATGTCAAATCTATCTGAAACAAGCTAAAGCATATTACAAATCCAACATACAAACTGAAGCTCAAAGATGGTGCTTAGCATTAAACCTTTCACAAGGTGGCAATCAACGATAGTCATGGTGCTCAGTGTCATTCTCCTCACAAAAAGGTACGAGTCTTTTCAACGCTTAGTGTCTTGAAGCTAAAATACGATACAATAATGGCAGTTAACGGTGTATTGTTATTGCTCAGCGCTAAAGCATTTGCAAATTTTGACATTTAGTAATAAAAAATTGGCGCTCAACGGCCTGAAGCTAAAATGCTTCAATGCATAACGAATTAGCGCTCAATGCCAACCTGCCATCGCTTAGGAATATATCAAACATTAATATATGAAATTTTGTTATTTGAGGAAAATGAAACATGTTCAAATGGTCAAATTGGTATTTCATTCTTAGTAATTTGGTAAAAACAAACTTTTAATGTTCAAACACATACCAATTGGCTCAGTTCTTCATATTTTAAGTTCCTCAATCGACACAAAAACAACTAAGACATTCATCATTACAAACATCCAAAACAAACAAAATCTAGTTGATCAAATTTCATCATGCAACTAAATCATGCAATTGCAGATTTCAAGATATTTATAACTAAAAAATAATGCAATTAAGTTCACTTACTTAACCAACAACTCACGACCTAACCAATGAAACTCCTTCGAACTTGCAAAATGTTCTATCCACGTATAGAAACATCACAAGAACGATCAAGACATACCATCATGATCACTGATTATCAGAGACTCATATAGATAACTAAAAGATGAATGCAAGTGAAAGAAGGCTCTACATGCAACAAGGATCAATTCTACGATCTCGGTTCTTCAATTAGACTAGCAAAGATGAAAAACTCTTAGAGAGAAGTTAGAAAACTCTATAAAAGTTTTTTTTTAGAGAAATAGTATGTTTTAAAATAATGAAACTCGTTTAAAACAAAACTATTTATATTAAAATCTTTTAATATTAAAATAATCAAAAACTGCTATTTTTAAACTACTATCAGTTATAAAATACTATTTTATATATATTTATATTTTCCCAAAAAAAATTATTCTCGAAAATTCACTCATAAGAAAAGATACTGTGACCAACACCTTAATTAATTGAAAATCTTGCCTTTTATTAATAAATGATGACATAGATAAATAAATAGATATAAAGAGAGAGAAGAGAGATTATAATGAAGATTTCAATAGTGGACAATGAAATTCATAATCAAACAAGGTTTTCTCCCATCTAAACCAAAACAAAAGGAAAAGGTAAATGTGATGTTATTTTCTTTTTATACTTACAGTATGAATATCTATGTATTTTATTCTTTCTAATTTTAAATAAAATTATTTAAATATGAATATTTCAAATATACATTTAGATAAAAAAGATAATTTTGAAGCACAATTCAAATTAAATTACTTACTAAAATATTAATGTGAATAGGTTTAATCTTTCTAAATATAAAAAATAAATTCAAAAGAGTTTTATCAAAATATAAATTAAAAACAATAATCTTTTTTAAAAATAATTTCAATTTTATAGTTCTAAATAAAAAATAGAAATATATTAAATTAAATTTTAAATAATTCTTCAACTATTAATACATTTTTTATTGATAAATTTATTTTGATCATTTAATTTTTTGAAACATACTAAATTTTTTTTATTAACAATTATTAATAAATAGCAAGAATTAATGGGTCAAATATTATGATATTTTTATTCACCTACAAGAAGCGGGTAATTAAATACTTGTGTTCATTATCACATGTAACTAGTTAACATGGTTATTCATTCATGCTATATTTAGATTAGAAAAGAATGAATAGAAATAAATAAATAAATAATTGTAATATATTTAATTAATACGATAAGAAGAAATTAAATTAATAAGATAAAATAATGAATTATAAAAGTATTTTTAATTTATTTTTAATAAAAATAGGTATTAATGTTTAAAAATATTAATTATAAAATAATTAATTTATCATATTGAACTTTTGTATTGATAACGTTCCATTCAAACAAATGAAGGTATAATTTTATATTTTTATATAACTTCAATTTAGTTTGTAGAAATTTATTTTATAAAAAATAGAACAAAATGACTAATATTATATTAAGAGTGATTAAAAAGTCTAAGATAAGGTTAAATCAATAATAAAATATAATACTTTTTACCTATTGTCTAAAGCATGTTCTTACCAAATACAGATAATTTGCATGTAGTTATGGAATATAATTAATTTGTAATGAAAAAAAATAAACTATCTTATTTAAATTTAGGAATGGTAGTGGTCTGAATTCTTTTATTTTGGTTCATCCCACACCTGGTCAATTAATTTTGTTGATTTGTCTCTCGTATCGTATGATTGACCCACGGGATTGTGGATCAGTTTGCATATGTAAAATATTATTTAAAAAATTATACATAAATATTGGAACAATAATATTGTTTTAAGGTTTTACGTTTTTATTTAATTTCATAAATTTATAATTGATAATAAAATTGAAATAAGCTAAGTAAGCATGATATTGACATCTAGAACAAATAAATATATCAATGTTTAATTTTTCACAAACACAAAAAGATAAAATAGAATATTATCTAAGTCTTCGGGAAAAAAAAACTATAATAATTAAGTCATCTCCACACAAAAAAATGACGTAGGAATTTAAACATGAAGCTAAGAAATAACAAAATAAAAGAAAATAAAAAATCTGATCTAAATTCGAGATGAAAAATATGATGAATTTTTTGTTATGGATTACGTCGATTAGTTCGTCGAGCTCGTCATTGACCTACACATTACTTATTGTCATCCTATTTAAATTGATGTACGTTTAATTCTACAATTTTAACTATAACACATTTTTACATATTATTTTAATTAAAATAACACCATCTCATTATCATAACTGTAAGCAACATATGACACAGGTTTTTCTGGTGGCTAGCTTTCGTACTGTTGTAACTGTCACATGAGGTTCTGCCTGTTTTTCTAGATGATAGGAAAGAGCTAACAATTATAAAGAGTGATTCATTTTAAAATATAAAGTCGAGAGAAATTTACCAAATATGCAGTCTGCTTAATTTCAGGATCTAATGGGAGAAGAAAGCAAAGGTTTGGGTGGGATTTGTAAGGAATCCATGCTACCTTCCAACATATCAATCACTCTGCTCATTGTAGGTCTCTCATTAGGAAACGTTTGAGTACACCATAAACCCACCATTGCCAACCTCTTTGCAATCTCATTTTCTTCTGTTGTCATCTTTATATCTGGTCTCAGATCATTGTCCAACTCAATCTTATTGTATGCCCAGTGTGGGAAGTATATCTCACTTGTATTACTTGCTTCACCATTGATGTTCTTCCTCCCTCCCACCATCTCTAGCAGCATCATTCCGTAACTATAAACATCTGACTTATGTGAAACTCTTCCAAAATTTCTACTCCACATTTCTGGAGCTACATACCCCATTGTCCCTCTAGCATCTGACAGGGAAATAACACTTTCATTCCTAGGACACAGTTTTGCCAACCCAAAATCAGATATCTTTGCACAGAAGTTCTCATTCAGAAGAATGTTATGTGGTTTTATGTCAAAGTGAAAAATTCGAGTGTTGCATCCCTTATGCAAGTATTCTAAGCCTCGAGCTATGTCCCTTGCAATTTGATATATAATATTCCAGCACAAGGGTGGAAGGGTTTCATCTCTTGTTGTGTAAATGAATTTGTCAAGGGAACCATAGGACATGAATTCATAGATGAGAGCTCTCTTGCGCCCTTTCAAACAAAATCCAAGAAGAGAGACAACGTTAACATGAGAAGTTCTACTGATGCTAGCAACCTCATTCACAAATTCTTCACCATTTTTTTTGGATGCACTCAACATCTTTACAGCCACAAAACTACCATTGGATAACTCTCCCTTGTACACTGCACCAAAACCACCTTGTCCCAGCTTTACTCTGAAGTTCTTGGTCATTTTCTTAACATCTGATAGTTTATATCTTTTCAGAGCTAGAGGGCCATGAATTTTAAGGAATGCTTCGATATTTTGATTACTTTTTGAAGCCAACCCAAAATTTGCTTGCCAGGTTGGTGACTTGTATCTTACACACAGAATTGAAAATGATATCAACACTGCTGCAATTGCTGAACCTGTAACACCTGTAAGCAGATAAATAGGGACAGCTGTGACCATTTTACTTTGGAGGAATGTTTTCAGTCTCTAATCTTCTCAAATATAAATAAAAAAAGAGCTATGGTTAGTGAAGTTAAATATAAACAAACTTTAATTATTTCAATTCTATGAAAATTTATTAGAGATCGATAATAAGTATTATATGGAAACTAATAAGATAATTTAAATTGATCAGAGAGAATACACGTAAATATTTTTTTACATGATTAGGACTATACAATTATGAAGAGATAAGGGAGAAACACAACAAAATAGTGTATGTGTCATAAATATTCAAGGAAGTAGTGAACGGGAAAGTATTAAAAGAAATTTAAATTTATTACCTAAAACAATGAGTTTCCTCTTTCTGTCCCAAATTCCTGCAAAAGTAGATGAAAAAAGAGGAATTCATCAGATTCCTAATATTGGTAAAAATTTTGTTGAAATATTGTTCAGATAAAAAGAAAACATTATATCTACTTTTACAATCACTTACCTTTTGGAAGAGGAATTACAATATCTTTCTACTTCACTTTACAGCGCAATCTTAAAATTTATGACAGAGGAAAGATGCATTTGGGTCCAATAGAAGCGAATTTGATACCTCATGGGTTTAATTTCTCATTGTTAAATTACATATTAAATCTTATATATATGTTGGATTTCAACATTTATAATTTTACAGCATTCAAATGCTTATTCTAGATTATAAACCTCTGTTCAAACTAAATAACCAAAGGAATCATTCTACGAACTGAGTACTTATTTTCTTAACACAAATCAAAACACTTTGATTTTGAGAATTCTCATGCAAAGAGATGCATGATCTTCAATTCTTGTTTAAAAATCTAGTGCTTAAAAATTTAGGCATAGCTTATTTACCGAAACAACAAAACCAATTCATGGAAGACTACGTGAAAGTTTAAGGATTATAAACATATTACAAACATATTTGTAAATAACTCAAAAAATAAGAAGTGATAAATGATGATTTATTTTCCAGAGGAGGAGAAACAAGATGGGGTGATATATGTAATTTTGTTAAATGAGAAAAGGAAAACTAATTTTAAAGACGATGGAGACATACTTCTTTGTCAATTTTTGTTTTATCAAATACATTATATAACTTTAACATAATGGATTATCTTTTATATATTTCCACTGCACTTAATAATTAAATATTTTCATGTTGACTGGGTCAAGTGAAACAAGACAGAACAACCACCTAATAAATGTAGGAACCAAGAGAGAAAAGCACAGGAAGACCTGGAAAAATATGCAGTCAACTTCAGAGTCTGGTCAACAAAAGCAAGTAACTGAAAAATCTACCAGTTATTTTTTAGTAAATGTGTAAGCTAAAATTGTAAAGAGAAATGTGCTAAAATCCAGTAATATTTTTTGGCTATGAGGGAAAAAGCACATTTAAGCTTCTTGTTTTTTTATAGATAAAAATATCATAAAATTTTATTTTATTTTGATTGATCTAAAACTTTATCCTCTGTATATATATTGATTTTTAATTTTGTTTCAATTAATTCTTAAATTTTTTTAATAAATACCTGAAAGTTTAATTGTGTTATAATTATTTTTTAAGACTAAGTAATTTTTTTGTAAATAATATTTTGAAAACTTTGAGTTAAAAAATAATGATAACACCAGCAGCAGCAGTTTAATAAAAATATTGACAAAAAGAAGTTTATTTATAAGAAATATACATTAAGAAATAATTATGATAAAATTAAAATTTTAGGTGTATATATATAAAATAAAGATAATAATTTAAGAATTAATTAGAACAAAATTAAAAATATATTGATCGGTTAAAATTTGAAAATCAATTAAGAAAATTAGATTTTGAGGTCTGAATATTTATAGAAAATGGTAAATTTAGAGGATTAAATTTTCTTGAAATTTAAAACTGCAAATATAACTAACCATAATGACTTGTGTGATACTATTTAGTTTCCAAGTCACAATTTTTTTTTTATCTTAGACAAGTTTCAATTTTTATTTTAAAATATATTAATAATGAAAAAAATTTCCTATTCTCAATAATGACTACTGATTGAGGGAGATGCACGACACAAAAAAAAAAAAGGAAAAATAGAGAGAGAAGACTTACTTCTTTCTGGAGAACAGTATTGATTTGGGCAATAGTAGTTGCATGAAACAAGATGTTCATCATAACCATAACCATATGGCGAGCAACTTTCGTCACTTTCACCGCATCTTCTGCAACCATCAGGAATACTACTATAATTGACCTCAAACGCGTCATTGAGAGCTTCTTCCAGAACTCCAGCTCCGTCATCAGTGTCATCGTAACGATCCAGAGGACCGGCAGCAGGCACGTTCAAACTTCCATTGCAATCCCTAAGCCGTCGGTATTTGTCGAGCATCTCCCTTTCCTTGTGTTCCTCCTCAAAATAATACACATCATCCCCGCAAGTAAACTTGCGATTTGAAGGGAAATCTGGGAGTTTAGGACAATGTTCGAATATGATGATTTTATGCACTGGCGCGTTATGCAGGAGCAGAATGTTGTTGAAGTTCTCGTAATAGAAAAAAAAGTGAGGAGAACAGACATGGTTGACAGGGGGTCTTAGCATCACTTTCATGGTGTGATTGGTGTTGTCCACATCCTTCACTGTGAAATTTTGAGCTCCATAGCCACCATGGCAGCTGATCAGCGATGGTGGGTCGGCGCCGTTACATTGAGAGGGTGGAATCTTTTCCGAGGGAGGATCGAAGATGGCGGAGACGCTTATGTTGCACCGGTATAACTGCTCAGCACAAAGCGGTGGCGATGGCGACGGCGATGGTTGAGAGTGGGAACGTGGCAAAGCGATGCAGAGGAAGCAAGAGACGGTGAGTGCGAAGGCAAGGGGAGAGGTGTGGATGTGACTATGTTTATCATCCATTCTCACACTTTTTCTCAGTTCTCTCCCAACCCTCTGTCTCATAAATGAAAGCTATGGAAGCAATTTTTGTCACCACTCCATGCCTCTGCTATTTTATCCACTCTTTATTTTCTTTAGTAAGGTGGAAAAGTATTAAGTTCCCCTTTGCTTTTAAAAATAATTTAATGGTGTCGGGTCTCAATTTAATTTATTTAAGAACCATTATTAATAATGTTAATGGTATGGTTACGCGTTAATTTATAAATTAAAATTTTTAACAAAGTTTTTTATTGTCATGTATTAAGTTTTGGTATTACATGTGACAGCATCTGAAAAACAATGACACTTCTAAGTAGATATATCAAACAAAATACATTTCAAGAATCCCAAAACACGACCCAGACTCCCAATCTCCCTCTTTTTCAACTCAATTTTACTAATTGACCACACCCAATCATACATTCCACTTAGATTATCTCACCTCCCCGTTTTTACTTATTCCACCACACTTTATTATTTCTATCACTTTTTTAAATAATCTACAAAACATTCATCACATTTTCTCTATAATTAATCTCTGCCCAAAACCTTCATTCACATCTCTTAAATCTCTCTTGGTTATTTTTGCTTTTGTTCTTTTCGCTAATCTTTATTTGGAATAATTTTTCTGTTATTAGATTTCTCCATAAATTTGTTTCCAATCATATCATGTTAATATTTATGCACAAAAATGTATGAATTACACCTTAGGGACGCGTGATTTTTGTTTGCCATGACTGTTTTAATCTAGGTTGGATTATAAGGAAATTATATTTTTCTTTTCAAAAATTTATTTGTAGACTTAACGGTCTAAGCGGTCAAGCACTCCACGAACCACTACAATTGTTCTCATTAGATCGAGCGGTGTGACCCACAGACCGAATAGTCACCTTATAGAATGTATGAGATATGAGACTGAACCAGTCTAACGCCTCATCCTTCAACGTCCGGAAAAAAACCCTACACCAAACCAGTTCATCCAAGGAATATACCGTCATAGCATCGACAAAAGAACAAAGATGCTTAACAAGATCCGTCAATCCTCCATACTTCTCAATCGACAGGAATACCTTGTTCTCCGGCATGACTGCTCTCATGACGGTTGCTGTGAATGGGTGGAGCCCTTCTCCTTGATCTGAGCGTTCAACAACTGCCAAGTCAGCGACCCGATCTCGGTCATTAACCGGGGGCAGGTTTCGTACTTCAGGCCCCGTTCGGTGTCCGCCATTGTGCCCCCCTTGGTTACTCAAATTGCCTCCATCACCCTGCTTGTTGTGTCTAGCATGGGTCGCTTCCCTTGTTCCATCGCCCTGAGTCGCAGGACGACTCTCTCCCCCAATATCTGAGTGGACAGTCTCAACATTTACCGATTGCGCCAAATGTCCCCTTGCTCCATTCTCCCGCTCTGCTCTCATTGTTGCCATCTCCGCCCTCATCTCCTGCATTTGCCTCTGCATCTCCTGTAGCAATTGCAAGTGAAACTCTCCCACCATTTGTGATCGTTTTTAGGTTGTCTCCACACTCTCGGGCCCCACGGTGGGTGCCAAAATGTTTCTGTATGAGATCCGAGACCGAAGACACTTCAAGCTCCCCTTCCCTCCGACACTCTAAAAATGTTCACCGCAAATCTTTTCCTTGATGCCGAACGGTCGTGACATGCAGGTTAGCACTCTGACGCTCAAGTCAGCAGGGTCACAACAAGAGTAAAGTATGTATGATTATACCAAAAGTAAATTACCTGGTTGCTAGGTCTGTATTTATGGGCATTAAGCCCCATAATTAATATTAACTGCCTGTAACTGACGTTAAAATGTTTCCTTCCCTGTAAAATTCACCCATTAATGCCATTAATCACCTTTAATTATCACTTTCCACGGTCCTTCTCCGTCCAACCATGCCTCCATCTCTGTCTCCTAACCGATCGGTCTGTCCCTGCCCTTCGATGTGGAACCCATTGATCGGCCATCTCCCCTCCTTATACTACAACATCTAATATTGATTAACTTACGGTCATTCAAAAATTATAAATATAGTTTTGAGGTAAAGAGATAAGTGATAACATTTAATATGCATAAATTGTTAGGACTACCGAATCTTTAATGACTTTGGCATAGGAGATTCAGAGTGCTTTCTACATATAACCTTCAAGTTTGATTGAATAGACAACTAGGACCAACGTGATGTGTGAATAAAATGTAATTGCATTCATATATTAGTTTAGGCCATTTGCATACATAGTTGCATTAATTAAATGATTTCATCATATATTATCTTTGTTTCACATCATACATTTGGGTTTTATATTTTTCTTGTAGATTGGAGTTTCTAAGTGTTAAAATCACAACAAGGGAAGAATTGATGTCCAAGATGCACAGTTGAGAGTTTCACAACTTAGTTGTGAATTCCACAACCTGTGGATTTTGCTCCAAAATGTAAAGTCGAAACTAGAGAGTTCCACAACTGAGCTGTGAAAGTTTCCACAACATGTAGATTTATCTCAAGAAAAATAAAATGCAAACCAGCAAGTTCAACAATTGAGTTGTGGATTTTTCCACAACTTATGGATTTGCTTTAGGAATGCAAAATTGAAACCAGAGAAATGCACAAGCAGATTGTGAATTTTTCCATAGTAGTGGAATTTTTCAGCGCAGTTACTAATCTCTCATTACGTGGATTTAAAAAGATTAAAAATAAAATATAGAAAGGAAGGACAATTATTGGAAGGGAGTAATCACTCCCCTAAAAAGGAGGAATTGGATGAAAAACAAGAATTGAACAATTGGAGGGAAACACATATCAGAGAGCATGAAATGGATTCTACACTTCTTCTTCTTCCTTTAGTTTCTTGTGAATTTTACATTATGCAGAACTAATTTTCCTTTTTATTAGAGGGTTGATGTAATACTTTTGATTATAATTTCTGAACCTTTTTCAATTGATGTTTATTTAATTTTAATTATCCTAGTGTTCTACTTATGTTGTAATGTTTATTCTATGAGCAGTTTCACAATTAAAAAATTGGGCATAGCTAATTAGTTTGCAATTGAGATAATAATTGTGCTTCATAATTTTATTGAATTTTGTAACTAACCTAAGGGATTGGAGGTTAGAGTTCAATGGATAAGTTTGCCCATCTAAGGAATTAGGAATAAAAAAGCTCTTAATAAACTAAAGTGGATAATTATAATTTGCACATCAATTGGAAACAGTAGGAATTTATATGAAAGCGTATGAAATCAATTCTCTAACATTGTTTACATTAATTGAATTCTCATCAATTGTTTATGTTCATTATTTCATTTGATTTTCTATTACTCAAAATTACGTCAATTAGTAATCTAGTACTCAGTTCATTCAATCCCAAAGGACGATATTTTGTTACTAAAATAACGACGGGTACACTTGCCAAGCGTTCATCAAGTTTTTGGTGTCGTTGTCGGGGATTGATTTTAGTTGATATTAGTGATCTAATTGGCTTAAGATTTGAGTTGTAGATTTCAGAAAAAAAAAATTGTTTCTAATTTCTTCTTTTCATTTTTAATTTTGTCCATTTATTTTGTTATCATGTAATTTTTGTTGCAGTGTTTTTGTGTCTTTAAGTTGTTTATGGAAGATATTGTTGCTTTAGAAGATTTGCTTTTTGATTCGGAAGTTGAATGCACTGCCATAAGCAACAAAAGTAGTGTAAGAAGAAGAAAGAGAGAAAGAAGAAAAGAACACATAGTATTTGAGCAAGAAGAAGAGACATCAACAATGACAAAACAACAACCTGCGAGAAAGACACTGTGATTATTCTATTCCAGATCCTAATAATTATCAAGGGAGCATTGTGAGATGTCCTATTCAAACCAAAAATTCTTAAATCAAACATGCATTGTTGCAAGTTATCCAACAGAATCGATTTGAAGGTGCAGTTTCAGAAGATCCTAATTGTCACTTGGATTTGAAGATTAACGGAGTTTCAGACGATGATGCAAATCGCTTTCCCTTCTCCATTTCACACTTCACTCTTTTTCAACTCAATTTTACTAATTAATCATTCCCAATTATACTTTCTACATACTGAATCTCGCCTCTCCCATTTTTACTTATTTCACCACACTATATTATTTATATCATTTTTTAAAATCATTTGCAAAACATTCATCACATTTCTCCATAATTAATAGCCAAAAACTTCATTTCTTATCCCCCAACAACTTCTCTTATTCCAATAAATCTCTTGGTTACTTTTGCTTTTGTTCTTTTCCCTCGTAGGTTAATCTTTATTTCGAATAATTTTTCTGGCATTAGACTTCTCTATAAATTTGTCTCTAATCATATCATATTAATATTTTCTGCTCCAAACAATATACATTACACATTAATGACGCGTGATTTTTGTTTGCCACGACAGTTTTAACTCACGTTAGAATATAAGGAAATTAGATTTTTCTTTAGAAATTCATTTGTAGTACTTCGTCAGTTATCATTACCTTGTTCTATGCCTCCTCTGTTTTTAAGCTGTCAAATTTTATCAAATTTCTGACATTTTATTAAAGTTGTGATCTTCCCTCTGTCAAGACATAACTGTCATAAATCGGCCATTCTAATTTTGTTTTTTTATATACACATTTATACAAATTTCAAATCACATGCTCATTTCTAAACATTCTGATACTTCGCAGATAAAATTAATATTTCAACTGATTAATCTATATTATAAAAGTCAATATTAAAAGTTTATTTGAGATATTACAACTAAAACATAATTGTGTTGAGTGATCTTTAAAAAAACAACATTTAAGATTTACTCAGACGGCAAAGAACTAGTGGTCCATTCTTGAACCGATTCAATGGAGGGATAAGAAAGAACAGGCTTTGGGGGTATTTCTTGGGAATTGATGTTGCCTTCTAACATTTCTATTACTCTACTCATAGTAGGTCTATCCTTTGGAAACGTTTGAATGCACCACAAACTAACTGCAATCATTCTCCTTTCTGTCTCTTTTTCTTTTGTCCCTATCACATCATCACTTCTCAAATCTTCGTCTTGCTCCAGCTTTCTGTAAATCCAATCTGGGAAGTATTCACTTGTTTCAGTGGCTTCATCTTTAATATTATTCTTCACTCCCACTATTTCTAGTAGCATCATTCCATAACTATACACATCAGATTTTTGTGAAACTCCACCAAAATGTTTGTTGCACACTTCTGGAGCTACATATCCTATTGTTCCTCTCGCATCTGAAACTGAAATAGTGCTCTCTTTCCCAGGACAAAGTTTTGCAAGCCCAAAATCTGATATCTTGGGACAGAAGTTGTCATCCAAAAGAATGTTATGTGGTTTTATGTCAAAGTGTAAAATACGAGTGTTGCGTCCCTTGTGCAGGTACTCTAGTCCTCTCGCTATCCCTTTTGCAATTTGCAACAGATTATCCCAACTCAAGGATGGAGTGCTTTCTACTCCCTTATTACCGATAAACTTGTCGAGGGAACCATTAGGCATGAATTCATAAATAAGGGCTTTCTTCTTTCCTTCTAAACAGAATCCAAGAAGTTGGACAACATTAACATGAGAAGTTCTACTGATACTGGCAACTTCATTGATAAAGTCTTTGCCATTTCCTTTTGATGCCCTTAATAATTTTACAGCCACATGGTAACCATTGTGTAACTCTCCTTTGTATACAACACCAAACCCACCTTCACCCAGTTTAACTGTGAAATTCTTCGTTATTTTCTTGACTTCTGAAAATTTATATTTCTTTTGTGCTAGAGTTCCATGATCTTTTAAGAATACTTCAATATCTTGCTCATTAGTAAAATGAAAATTTTCCTTTCTTGTTGTTGACATACGTCTTCTACAACCTATTATGAGGCATATCATGAATATTCCCATTGCTCCACTTGCACTACCTGTGTTAGTAGATATATTAGAAGAGTTACGAGCTATAAGAAACATTTGAACTGCCTTCTATAGCTAAAAATAAGATTATATAAAATAACATATTTCATTTGGGAAAATCGAAAACAGATTTATTCTTTGCAAAGCTTTCACAAAAGCTTTTTTGAAAACAAAAATGGAAACCCCTTGACTTTTAAGATTGTTATATGTGTGTGTGAGAGTGTGTGCGTATGAAAGCATAACGAAACAATAGGAATAAAAGGAAATTTTAAAAATATTCGCAATTATACATGCTTGTATTTTGTTTATATGAGAATTTTTATTAAGTTAGTCTTAATTTTTCTTTTGAGATTTAATATAAAAATCATGTATTGTCTTCAAGTTTTATGAAAAAATTGAATTTTCTAAAAAATAATATAAGAGGAAATGTACTGTTGAATCATTATCGGTTAGATAATTTAAGAAGATTGATAACTTTTTTTTATTTTATTAGTGTATATATATTTTAATATACATATCTTAAAATTCATTAAAATTTGTCGATTGTGTTTTGTATTGATTTTTGAATACATATTTGATTATGGTTGACAGTTTCGATAACTTGATTACCACTGTTGACAAAATTTTGTTAAATTTAAGACATGTTTAAAATTGATACGTACCACTAAACTAATAAAAGTGAATATTTTAGAATGAGATAGGATCAAATTTTGAATATAAAAGTGATTGAGGTGCTCTTTCATTTAAAAGTTACTAAAATTGTGTAAATTATAAGATTGGATTCACTTATAGGTATGGATTAAGATTGGATTAATTCACCATGCATCCATGATTATGACCGCAAGAATAGCAAATTTCAATTATTATATGACTATTAATGAAATAAATGTGAAAAAATAAAGAAAAAAAATGAAATTAAACTGAACCTAATTACCTATAATGATTTTCGTTCTCCAATTCAGTCGTCCTGCAAGAGATAGAAGGGAAAACAAACACGGGTTAGCATTCTCCCAATTCAAGCATGATACTATAGTAAACATAAACACAGACACATACATACAATTTCACCAAATGCCTCAAGAAGAAAGTACGTGATAAGGGTTATGGCATGACATTATGGGAATTACCAATTAGTGTAAGCTGCACTGGTATCAGACAACTTAGAAGTTAGTCATACTATACTTGTTTTCCGGTTCAAATCTATGATGACTAGTTTCTAACTGAGTATAGAATTTGGTCCTTTTTCTTAAAGTCCAAATGTAAAGAATACTCAATTTCAGTATATTTCTGCATATTTTGATGATAAGCATATAATGCATGACAACTTATAAAGATATCATCACATCAAGACAATGACATGATTATACGTAGCTGAACCTTTTCATCAGACAGTTAATAATTTTATCAAAAGAATTGCACAGCTGATTTGGTTACTGTGTCTACAACATACAAATAGTTCTCGTCGCTATTAGTGTGGCCAGACACATTTATGTAAACCAAATACATATATATATATATATATATATATATATATTGTGAAACAATCATCATCTGATCTATGAAGATACTTAGCCAAAGTTCTGGTATATTAATTTGGCTAGCATATTCTGAAATGCCATTGTAGGATTGAAATTGCTTCTGTACCCAAAAGAGGGAAATGGGGAAACAAAACATGAAAGGAATAGAAGCATCACAGGGATCTGAATAAACAACAAAAAACATGATTAATATTTGAAAATATATTATTACCACTACCACAACTTCTTAGGTAGGACTTATCCTTGCAGAAACAGAGAAACTAATTGTCATCAAATCCACAACGTTCACCACTTTTCTCACAGTACTCGCAATCAGGTGTATTCCAGTTCAAAAGAAACCCGTCTTCAAAATCTCGATGTAATTCATTCTCAATAAGCCAGTGAAATTAACCGAAGCTTTCATGCTAAATGGCGCATTGACCATAAGCTGACACTCATTCAAGGAATAGCTTTTGTATCTGAATGCAACCGTATATAGCTTCATTGAATAGATAAGAATTTAGATATATAGTCATGTATGCAAGTATTGCAAGGTGATGACCAAAAGCTATGAAAGCACTAAAGAGTAATATTTTAAAATTGATGAATGGTTCATTACTAAAGGGGAAAATCAAAATAGTGGATGATTTTGTTTGAGCAACCATATTTTAGGAAAAATAAGAATAACTGAAGAAATCAAAGTCTGCTTCGCAATTTTAATACTTTAAAAATCTCTAAAGTAGAAGAGAGCTGAAAATGATGTCCATGATGGTGAAAGACGTGTTGGACCACAAAAGGAGGAAAACATCTACGTTTACTCACAAATACAATCAACAACTCTGTTCAAAACTAAAATCACAATTATACCCTTAATATATATATATATATATATATATATATATATATATATATATATATATATATATATATATATATATATATATCACTTACGATGCTGTTTAATTTCAATAGAGGTTTTATTTTTGCGAATATACAATTACTTCATAACTAATTATAATAATGTAGATATCTAAGTTAATAAATAATTTTTAAATATTATGTTATCAAATTATTATTATTATTATTATAATAAATGTATCACATAGTTATATATGAATAAAAATTGTGAAATATCATTGTTCATTTAATTTTTAAATCATCGCTGATGAGCTGCTAAATTAAAACCTATATTATTAATGAAAAAGTTTTCCTCTTCTGAATGATTGGTGTTACATACACATGCATCTTGTAAAATGAAAGTAAAAGAAAGAAAAGTAGAAAAAGGATGGATAATACTTTATTGTCGTGCATGATGTTAATTAAGGACGGGTCCCAATAATTTTAGACCACAAAAAACAACACATTTATGCTTAGACTGTCTTGATTTATCATCTTTTCCATGTCTTTTCTTAATAATTATATATATCTTACAATAATATATGCACTACATGCATGGCAGTATATATAATATGTTTGAAATTATTCGGCAAACAATTTTTAGATACATGAATCAGAATTACAGTTAAAAACAAATTTAGACATACAAATAGAGCCAAACAGGGATTGTAATTCATAGAGAAACTACTTGATAACATTATTCTAGTTTAGGTACTAAAAAGAAAATTTTCAGGAAAATGTTACCAAAAGTCTAAGTTGATACAGAGAATTGAATTGACGCGTATGGGAAAAGGAAGAAAAAAATATGAATGGAGAAAGAAAGTAATAGATAACTGTAGAGAAAATAGAGAGATGATTTTAATTTAGTTATTGAGCGAGTCAAAGCTGAAGGATGGAAATGAAGGTGTGAAGAAGGAACCACATATCAGCATGACTTGAAAAAGTGCAGTCAGCAACTCTTGTCTTTCTCATGGTCATCAGGTCAAAAACGTAATTGTCATCGAAACCCCCATATATTATTCAGTAAATTTGAATTATTATTAATTATTTTCATTATAATTATAATGGCTAACTTCAATCTTTACCAGTACTGTTTATTATTAATTCATATCTACATTTGTTATAGTTTATCAAAGTACTTCTTTCATCAAAATAAATCATCAAGGTCTGCAAAATACAAAACTTTCCAGACTGCACTGATTTTGTTACGCTAATTTTGTCCTAATTGTTGCATCAAAGTGCGTGTTGGTTAAACGATAGGAGTATATTAAAGAGAAAATGGGAAGCGAGTAGCTAAAAAGAGGATTTTGTGGCAATGATGTGTAAGATATGAGGAGAGAACACATACCACTCCTTTTGGAAGAACAGTATTTATTTGGGCAATAGTAGTTGCATGAAACTACATCTCCATCATAATCATAACCATCGTTCCAGCAATTTCCGATACTTTGGTTGCATCCTGTGCAATGTTGAAGAGGACTATAGGAGACCTCAAACCCATCCGCCAGAGCTTCTGTAAGAACTTCAGCTCCACCATCTTTATTATAATAATGATCGAGAGGAGCGGCAATGGGCATCAGCAACCTTCTCTTGCAATCCAGAAGCGATGCGGGTACTTTGTGCAACATCTCATCCTCCTCCCCAAAATAGAACGCAGCATCCCCGCATTTAAAACTGCATTCTAAAGGGAAATCTGGGATGCTTTGAGGACAACCACCGAAGAATACGATGACGTTGTGTACTGACTCGTAATGTTGTAACAGACTGTTGTTCAAGTTGTCGTAAATGTAAAAAACATCATGAGAACACAAATCATTGACAGTGTGTGTTGGCACCACCGTCATGGTGTGAGTGGTGTGGTTGACCTTCTTCAATGTGAAATTTTGAGATTCATAATAAGGAACAGAGCAGCTGAGCTGGGGTGATGGGTCGGCCCCGATACACTGAGAGGGAGGAATCTGTTTCCAGACAGGTTCCAAGCTGCCGGAAACCTTTATGTTGCACATGTATGACTGCTCAGCACAAAGCGGTGGCGGCGGTGGTGGTGATGGCGGTGGCAGTAGCAATGTTTGAGAGTGGGAATGTGGGAAAGCGATGCAGAAGAAGCAAGAGACGGTGAGTGCAAAGGCAAGGGGAGAGGTGTGGATGTGACTATACTTATCATCCATTCTCACACTTCTTCTCACTTCCCTCTCTCTCATAAATCCTTATATTTATCCTTATGACTAATGTAATCCAAAGTTCCACTAAGATACGACCCATCATTGATATAATATAATATAACTATAAGCGAAACACACGAAATTAAAGTTAAAAGAAAGGTGTTATTTATAATTTCCTTTTCATACGCTTATTTCAATATCTTCCATATCGTATTTTTTGTGTCTAAAAAAGTTATTATAATTTCAGTGTTGATTTATAAAATCCAAAGTAGATGCTGCCCCCACAATGAATCATGGAAATTTGTGTGGGAGAAAACAATTGAGTCTATTTGGTATTCATAAATGGAAAAAGAAGTTGAATGGCACTATTGAAAAGAATAAGATTATAGCAAGAGAACAAAATAAAAAGTAGAGAAGGAAGAAAACATACTCTGAGCATGTGGAGACTCTGGTGGAGACAGTTTTGAATAATAATAAGGGAAAAAGGGTAACGGTGAATTTTCTGGTATTACTGTAGGTGTTGGTGCTGGAGACCTTGCAGCATGACTAGATAAATATGTTTGGAAGAGGAGTGATAAGAAAACAAGGGTGCTGATAATGGCAGAAGGAGATGAAACAAGAGGAAGAGGCATCATAGAATTCTGAGAGTGGCCTTAATTTGCAGAAGAACAATGTCAGAGGCCTTGTTTGTCAGTGAGGCAAATGATCAAGTATACATCAACGATCACTTTATAAGTCAAAACTCAAGTTCCCAACTACATTGATGGCTATTAAAATAAATGGTGTTGAAGATATGGGAGTAAACTTTGAAAATTCTGACCCTTAAATTTGAAATAAAATATATAGAATAGTGTAAATGTAGAACCTCAAAGTCAAACCAAGAGAGAAAAACACAGTTCGACATAGAAAAATGTGCAATGAACCTCAATGTCTGGTAAAAAAAATCAAATAACTCAAACCTACAAGTCATTTTTGAGTAAATATGTGTAAGCTAACAATATACGAACTAATAATTATTCTCATCATAATTAGTATACTAATTTTTATTAATTCAAAATAATGTTTACTTTCGTTTAAACAATACACGTGTACTCTGTATGCTAAACAAAATTTACTAAAATAAAATCTATCGCATATCAAATATAAATACCTATTATGTAAATTCAAAATAGAAATATGTTAAAATCCAATATGTAATTGTTTTAGAAAATACCTACGATTTTAATTTTGTTATAATCATTTTTTAAAACTAAGTACTTTTTTTAAATAATATTTTGATAACTTTTAATTAAATAATTGTTTCTACCCCTCGAATAAACTATTAAAGAACACGGTCAAACAATATTTATTAAGTTTTTCAAAGGGTTCAAACATATTTCTATTGAAAAAATATCCAGATATTATAACTGATTTCAACAGTTTGAGGTAATAGTTATTATTTTTAATAAGATATAATTATGTTATTATTAAATACCGTGTTATTAGATACTTGAAGTAAGTATTATATTAATGATAAGATTGATCCAGTCTCTATTCGTATTATAAATATAACAATTATTTTCAATCAATATTCACTTAGTAGTAATTTAGACTGGTTACTATATTTATAAAGATCCAAACTTTTTACTCACTTTAATGTTTATAAGAAAAATTAATTAGAGCAAAATTAAAACTAAAGATGTTTATTTATAGATTGTATAAATTTTGAAAACTAATTAAGACAATTAAATTCTGAGGTCTGAAATTATAGAAAGTAAAATTTAGGGATCTAATTTTCTTTACCTAACTTGAAAATTAAAATCACAAATATAACCTTAATGATTTGTGTGATGCTATTAATTTCCAAGTCATTTCTATATGGGATAAGCTTCAATTCTTATTTTAAAAAAATATTGAATTAGAAAATATATTAATAATGAAAGCTTTTCCTCTTAATGATTAATGGCAGAGGCATATACACAACAATATAATATTACATTGCATTCAATATAGCTCAAACTTCTTACGGAATTGATGGAGTAAAGAAAATAGAATCACAAATTTAAGTTAGAATAATAAAGAATTAGGTTTTTCTTTAGAAATTTAAATGTAATCACGTTATTATACCGTATTATTGTTGGATCAATCACATACTAAATAATTAATAAGTTAAAGTGTAATTATTCATAATTAGATTGTGATGAAGCTAACCTTAATTATAAGTTTATTGTTAAATCTATAAATATAAGTTTAAGATATGGAGGGAGGTGATTTTATGTTTAGTGTACAACATTGAGTTGAATTTGACATTAAAACATCTTCTATGATATCTTTCAAAAAGTTTGGATCGGTTTGATCCAACAGGAAAACTTTTAAACTGTGGACTACTCATTACAGTTTAGATAGTTTATCTCAACTGTCCGTACCTGAAAGAGTTATCATTATCTTGTTCTTGTCTTGCTTTGTTTTTAAGCAGTCCAATTTTCTCAAATTTGTTACATTTTATCCAAGTTGCGAACCACCCTCTGTCAAGACACAACTATCAGAAATACTCCGACCATTCTTATTATGTTTACATACACATTTATCAAAATTTAAAATCACATGCTGTTTTCCAAACATTTTGATATATATGCAGATGATCCAGCTTATTATTCTACATTATAAAAGTCAATATTGAACGTTGACTTAAGATATTACAAATAAAACGTAATTATGTTGAGTGATCTTTGAATAATAACTTTTAAGATCTACTCAGACTGCAAGGAACTGGTGCTCCATTCTTGCACCAATCCAATTGTGGGAGAAGAAAGAACAGGTTTTGGGGGCATTTCATGGGAATTGATGTTGCCTTCTAACATTTCTATTACTCTACTCATAGTAGGTCTATCCTTTGGAAACGTTTGAATGCACCACAAACTAACTGCAATCATTCTCCTTTCTGTCTCTTTTTCTTTTGTCCCTATCACATCATCACTTCTCAAATCTTCGTCTTGCTCCAACTTTCGGTATATCCAATCGGGAAAGTATTCACTTGTTTGAGTGGCTTCTCCATTAACATTGTTCCTCACTCCCACTATTTCTAGTAGCATCATTCCATAACTATACACATCAGATTTTTGTGAAACTCCACCAAAATGTTTGTTGCACACTTCTGGAGCTACATATCCTATTGTTCCTCTCGCATCTGAAACGGAAATAGTGCTCTCTTTCCCAGGACAGAGTTTTGCAAGCCCAAAGTCTGATATCTTGGGACAAAAGTTCTCATCCAAAAGAATGTTATGTGGTTTTATGTCAAAGTGTAAAATACGAGTGTTGCATCCCTTGTGCAGGTACTCTAGTCCTCTCGCTATCCCTTTTGCAATTTGCAACAGATTATCCCAACTCAAAGATGAAGTTCTTTCTAGTCCCTTGTTACTGATGAACTTGTCGAGGGAACCATTAGGCATGAATTCATAAATAAGGGCTTTCTTTTTTCCTTCCAAACAGAATCCAAGAAGTTGGACAACATTAACATGAGAAGTTCTACTGATGCTGGCAACCTCATTGATAAAGTCTTTGCCATTTCCTTTTGATGCCCTTAATAATTTTACAGCCACATGATAACCATTGTGTAACTCTCCTTTGTATACAACACCAAAACCACCTTCACCCAATTTAACTGTGAAGTTGTTGGTCATTTTCTTGACTTCTGAAAATCTGTATTTCTTTTGTGCTAAAGTTCCATGATCTTCTAAGAATACTTCAATATCTTGCTCATCAGTCATCTGAAATTTTAACTTTCTTGTTGATGGCATACATTTTCTACAGCCTATTATGAGGCATAGTATGAATCCTGCCATTGCTGCACTTGCAAGACCTGCTGAAAAATATATTAGAAGACGTAGGAGTTAGAAAAATTTGAAGCTAATTTCCAATATTGGAAACTCAAACTATTTAGATATGATACGTGCTGATTATGACGGCAAGCATAGCAAATTTCAATTATTATATAACTATTAATGAAATAAATGTGAAAAAAATAAAGAAAAAAATGAAAGAAAAGTGAACCGAATTACCTATAATGATTTTCATTTTCCAATTCACTCGTCCTGCAAGAGATAGAAGGGAAAGCAAAGACGGGTTAGCATTCTCCCAATTCAAGGATGATAATATAGTAAACTTAAACACAGAGACACAAACATATAATTTCACCAAATGCCTCAAGAAGAAAGTACGCGCTAAGGGTTATGGCATGATAAAATGGCATGACATCCTTATGAGGTAAAATGAGTATTACCAACAAGGGTAAGCTGCACTGGTATCTGACAACTTAGGTGTTAGCCATTCTATACTTGTTTTCCGGTTCAAATTTATGATGACTAGTTTCTAACTGGGTATAAAATTTGGTCCGTTTTCTTAAAGTCCAAGTATAAAGAATACTCAAGTTCAGCATATTTATGCATATTTTGATGATAAGCATATAATGCATGACAACTGATAAAGATATCTTCTCATCAAGACAATGACATGATTATACGTAGCTGAACCTTTTCATGAGACAGTTAATAGAAGCATGAAAGAAATAGAAGCATCACAGGGATCTGAATAAACAATAAAAAAAATGATCAATATTTCAAACCACTACCACAACTTCTTAGGTAGGACTTATCCTTGCAGAAACAGAGAAACTGATTGTCATCAAACCCACAACGTCCACCACTTTTCTCACAGTACTTGCAATCAGGTGCAGTCCAATTCAAAAGAAACCCCATCTTCAAAATCTCAATGTAATTTATTCTCAATAAGCCAGTGAAATTAGCAGAAGCATTCATGCTAAATGGCGCATTAATGTAACGTGCAAACAAAATGAAATACAAAACAATGCTGAGCTGGATAGGAGAAAAGTTTGTTAGACCACAAGGACACATGGCAAGCAATGAGCAAGGAGAAGGCCAAAGGAAAAACATGAGGTGTAAAAGAAAAAATGTATTTCTAAAAGATTATGTGCTCTGAGGTCATTTATGTGTGTGGTAATTTCTCCTCTGACAATTCTGTTATGCTCCCCCTCTCTCTCAAATATTCTTCAGTACCCTCTAACTCTGAAATGCTTTCTCCCTTTTACCAGGTTATAATATTCCAGAAGATACCAGTGGGTTGTGTCAGCTGCTTACAGTAGAATAAACGTTTACAAAATCTGTGTTGAAACATTACATTCTTTGTTTCTGCCTTTTCATTCACTATAAAAGGATTATACACCATTACAGATTTCAATGCTATAAGATCTCAGTTTTCTTATTCTGTTTCTGGAAATTATTGTCTCTAGAATTTATTTGTTACAATTGGTGCTTTCATTGACTCCATGGCTGAGAACACCCGTTTGAAGGATTTACAGGCTGAAGTACGGGGTCATTCCGATGAACTTCGAAAACTGATGGATCTCCTAGAGCTTCGGGACAGGGAACAACGAGCTCATACTCAACAGGTTCAAGTTGATGCTGAAGCTCGTATGGATCAATTGCAACAATCTTTAGAGTTAATAGTGAAATTGCAATCTCAGTTCCATGGTGCCGCTTCGGGAGCCACTTCCTCGCATGTTCCGTTACCGGCTAAGGACATATCCTTGGGATTTCCCCATTTCGATGGTCAATCATCAGTGTTAGAATGGATTTTTAAGGCTGAAAAATTCTTTAACTACCACCATACCCCTGATGTTGAACGAGTAGACATTGCTGCAATGCATTTCGAAAATGATGTGGTGTCTTGGTTTCAAATGCTTCAACGTTTGTTTGCAGTTCAATCCTGGACAGATTTGACACGTGCATTGGAATCTCAGTTTGGTCCATCTCCTTTTGACTGTCAAATGGCTGAGCTGTTTAAATTACACCAAACGAGTACGGTTTCAAATTATTATCTGAAGTTTATGTCACTGGCAAACAGATCAATGGGCTTATCTAATGAAGCTTTATTAAATTGTTTCTTGAGTGGTTACATGCTGAAATTAGACGTGATGTGGTCGTCCAAACACCTACTTCTTTGATGCGAGCAGTAGCCTTGGCGAAGTTATATGAAGATCGCTATTCAACCACAGTTAAATCTCAGCTAGTGCCTGTTCGACGTTATTCTCTAGTGGCTGCAACGAGTTTTAATACTTCACAGCAACAATTCAAACAAGTGGTTAAACCAAGTCTTCCACCATTATTACCCAAACCTACGATTCCACCCTTGACTAATAATAATGTCAAAAAAATATCTCCAGCTGAAATGCAACTCCGCAGAGAAAAAGGCTTGTGTTATTTTTGTGATGATAAATTTACATTTAATCATCGCTGCCCAAATAGACAGTATTTGTTTTTGAATCTAGAGGAGGATTTGTTGGATCCTAATTATGAACAACCACCTGATCTTGATCACCAGGTTGCTACTGAAGAAATTGGAAGTGAAGACCATCATTTATCACTCAATGCACTCAAAGGAGGAGTTGGGGTGGGTACAATTCAATTTTTAGCTTATATTAACAAGCTACTCGTGATTGTTTTAGTGGATGGAGGGAGTTCCGATAATTTTCTGCAACCTCGGCTTGCAAAATTTTTGAAGTTGCCTATAGAACCAGCTCCCATGTTCAAAGTTATGGTTGGGAACGACAATTATATGGCAGCAGAAGGGTTGATTCAAAAACTGGTCTTACATGCTCAGGGGAATGTGTTCCAAATCCCTGTATATTTGCTTCCAATTTCAGGTGCAGATCTTATATTGGGAGCTAACTGGTTGAAAACATTAGGCCCGCATGTGGCTAATTATGCAGCTTTGCATCTCAAATTCTTGTATAATGGTAAGTTTGTAACATTGCAAGGGGATGTTGAGAATGTACCAATGCAGGCTCAATTGCATCATATCCGCAGAATGTTCAACACTAATTCCATTGCAGAGGTTTATAGCATGCAAATGGTGGACCCCAATCTTCAATCTTTTCCTTTGTTGGAATTGCCTGCGAATATAACACCCAATATTGCATTATTGCTGCATAAATATAGTTCTGTTTTTGCTACACCTTCAACTTTGCCTCCACAGCGTGCTCATGATCATTCTATTCCTTTAATGGAAGGCTCAAATCCAGTAAAGGTTAAGCCATATCGTTATCCTCATAGTCAAAAGGAGGAAATTGAGATGCTTGTTACAGAGATGCTTCAGGAAGGGATTATTCAACCAAGTAAGAGTCCCTTTTCTTCCCCTATTCTTCTGGTTAAAAAGAAGGATGGGTCTTGGAGAGTTTGTACAGACTATAGAGCATTGAATGTCATTACTATAATGGATAGTTTTCCAATACCTACTGTTGATGAGTTAATTGATGAACTTTTTGGTGCAACAATTTTTTCTAAGTTTGATTTGAGATCGGGGTATCATCAAATCTTGTTAAATTCGGAGGATCGTTATAAAACGGCTTTTCGCACGCATCATGGACATTTCGAGTGGCTTGTCATGCCATTTGGACTCACAAACGCTCCAGCCACTTTTCAAAGCCTGGTGAATCATATTTTTCAGGGAATATTGAGAAAATTTGTTTTAGTTTTCTTCGATAATATCCTTATCTATAGTTCATCATTAAAAGAACATGTGAATCATCTTGAAGTGGTTTTGCATATTTTACAGCATCATCAATTATATGCTAAGTTCTCCAAATGTTCATTTGGAGTAGAGGAAATAGATTATCTTGGTCACACACTCTCAGGTTCCGGGGTTGCTATGGATTATAAAAAAGTGGAGGCAGTCAAACTGTGGCCGAGACCAATTAATCTGAAACAGCTGCGAGGTTTCCTTGGTCTTACTGGTTACTACCGGCGCTTCGTCAAAGGGTATGCCCAAATAGGAGCTCCGTTAACAGAATTGTTGAAGAAAAATGCTTTTAAATAGACTTAAACAGCGACAGGGGCCTTTACGCAATTGAAAGAAGCTCTCACTACAGCACTAGTTTTGGCTATACCAAATTTTTCTGCTCCTTTTATTCTAGAAACAGATGCGTCTGGATTGGGGATAGGAGCAGTTTTAAGTCAGGGTAATCATCCTATAGCTTATTTCTCAAAGAAATTGTCAATGAGAATGCAAAAGCAATCCGCATATACACGAGAATTTTATGCGATTACTGAGGCGTTTGCGAAATTCAGACATTATCTCATTGGCCACAAGTTTATTATTAAAACGGATCAAAAGAGTTTAAAGGAATTGGTAGAACAACGTTTGCAAACTCCAGAGCAGCAAAAATGGTTACCGAAATTTCTGGGCTTTGATTTCACAATTCAATATAAACCGGGAAAGGAGAATGTACCCGCTGATGCGTTATGACGAAGTGTTATGATGGCATGGTCCGAACCAACAAATCAATGGTTTAAAGCAGTGGCTGCAGCAATTCAGAAAGATGTGAGGTTGAAAGCGTTATATGATCAATGTTTGACAGATCCGTTGTAGTCCCAAGATTATCAGGTTAAAGAGGGGTTATTATTTTGGAAGGGTCGTATCATGTTACCAGCCGAGGAGGATATTATCAATCAGGTGTTATTGGAATTTCATTCTTCGAAGGTAGGACGACGTGCGGGAGTTGCAAAAACCATGGCTAGAATTTGTTCTCAGTTCTTTTGGCCTGGAATGCAACAGAGGATTAGAAAATTTGTTCGTGAATGTCAAATTTGCCAACAAGCTAAGGTACGACAAGCTTTACCCGCAGGATGACTTCAGCCTTTGCCACTTCCAGTACATGTTTGGGATGATATAGCAATGGACTTCATCACTTGTTTGCCCGTGTCGCATGGATATTCAACAATTATGGTGGTTATAGACCGTCTCTCCAAGTTTGGTCATTTCATTCCACTCAAGGCTGAATATACAAGTAAGACAGTTGTTGAAGCTTTTGTTAACAACATAGTGAAATTATATGGTGTCCCTCGTTCCATTGTTTCTGACAGGGACAGAGTTTTCATTAGCTCCTTTTGGCAACATCTTTTCAAAGCTCAAGGTACCACATGTTGGAATAAAACAAAGATGGGACCCACACCCTAAATTAAGGGTCAATGTTTACCCACGAAAACATGGTTCCATGTTTTCAGCCTCCATGTTTTCAGCCCTCTTTATCCTTTTGTTTTTTTTTTTGTTGTGTAAAATTCACTTATAAAAGTGAATGAAGAAGTGGCAGAAGATGAACCAAGGAAGTGAAGCCACACACCAACAATGAAGAAGGAAACACCATCGTGAGAGAAGTGTAGCCACGGTGAAGGAGAGAAAATAGAGAAAGCCACTACGGTTGTGTGAGAGAAAAATAGAGAGAGTTTATTTTGTGAGTGAGCGATACAGAGAGAGAATTTTGTGTACCATCCGAGAGGGTGAGATTTATTGAGAGATCATAAGAGAGTGAGAGAAACACTGTATTCCTACTTTCATAGTGGAGATATTTTTCTGGACTAGGTCCCGTGGTTTTTTCCGAGAGGATTTTCCACGTTAAAAATTTCGGTGTTATTTTTCTTACACATACACTTTTATTTTCACGCTTCCGCATAGTGCCCATTTTGGGGTTCACAGAGGAGGGAACAAGTACCGTTGTTTCCCAACAGTGGTATCATAGCTACCGGTTCGAAAAAGTCAGAATCCTGTGAGACTCAAGATGGAAGGAGACATGTTCAAGTTAACTGCGGATAATTACTCCTACTGGAAGCCGATGATGGAAGATCATCTATACTGCAAGGATTTGTATGAGCCGATCACATATCCGGAAATTCCAGAAGGGAAGACCGAAAAAGATTGGGAGATTCTGAATCGTAAAACAGTGGCTATGATTCAAAAATACATCGACAAAAGCTTGTTTGAGCATGTATCAACTTATACCGATGCGTATGAGTTATGGACAAAACTTGAATCTATGATTCAAAAGAAGACTCCGAGAAATAAAACTCACCTTGTCAGGCGACTCGTAAAGTTGGAGTATTCTGACGACCAAAATATAATCGAGCATCTCAACACCTTCAAAGGTATTGTGAACCAATTAATGAAGGCAGATATGAAGATAGATGACGAGTTACAAGCTCTTCTACTCCTTAGTTCTCTACCGGAGAGTTGGGACACGTTGGTAGTCACTCTCAGTAACTCAGCACCAGATGGAAAGCTCAGTTTGGATAACATCACAGACAGTTTACTGAATGAAGAATCTAGAAGGAAAGAAAGGGGATCGAGTAGTTACTCAGAAGCCAATGTTGTTGAGAATAGAGGAAGGAGTGAACACAGAAGCAAAGGAAAACGTGAAAAGTCACGAGGAAGATTCAAGTCTCGTTCCGAAGGTTTGACATGCTTTTATTGTGGGAAAGATGGTCACAAGAAGCTAGAATGTAGATTCCTGAAAAGAGATCAGAAGAATGGAACTGTACACCCTGATGTGGTAGATCCCAAAAAGAAGCTGGAAGAAAAGACCACAACAACGGTGGTATCAGATGATGCGAATGTGTTCCTCATCAGTGAGGTAAACTATCTAAATATTGCTTTTGATGATTGCACTTGGATAGTTGATACCGGAGCATCTTTCCATGTTACTCCTCATGAGGGATTCTTCTCATCCTATCAAAAAGGAGACTTTGGAACAGTGAAGATGGGAAATCATGTCACAAGAAAAATTGTGGGCATAGGAGAGGTGACTTTGACAACAGAAAATGGAACCAGACTTGTGCTAAAGGAGGTAAGACATGTACCAGAGATGTGTCTAAACCTTATTTCAGTCGGCAAATTGGATGATGCTGGAATGAACAACCAGTTCAGTGATGGAAAATGGAAACTCTGCCGAGGAAGCATGATTGTTGCTCGAGGCAAGAAGGAAGGCTCCTTGTACTGCATGCAAGGAAAGACATACAAAGGAGAGACGAATGTTGCTCAAGAAGAAAGTAAGGAGTTGTGGCACAAAAGACTGGGCCACATGAGCGAGAAAGGATTAGAGATCCTTGCGAAAAAACATCTCCAGAGTATAAAAGGACAACCACTTGAATTATGTGAAGATTGCTTAGTAGGAAAACAGCGTAGGGTGTCCTTCCGTAGATCTGAAAATGGAAGAACAAAAGATCATATTTTGGATATTGTACACTCAGATGTTTGTTCAACATCTGAAAAGTCCCTTGGTGGAGCTCAATATTTTGTTACCTTCATTGATGACCACTCCAGAAAGTTGTGGGTCTATCCATTGAAGAGAAAAGATGAAGTTCTACGAATCTTCAAGGAGTTTCACGCCTCAGTTGAACGTGAAACTGGTAGAAAGTTGAAATGTCTGAGAAGTGACAATGGTGGAGAGTATAGAGGTCCGTTCGAGCACTATTGCAAGACTCATGGGATCAAACATGAGAAAGTACCTCCCAAGACACCTCAGATGAATGGTGTAGCTGAAAGATTCAACAGAACGATTGCCGAGAAGGTCAGGAGCATGTTGTCTCACGCAAAACTTCCCAAGTCATTCTGGGGAGAGGCAGTGGTGACAGCAGCTGATTTGATCAACTTATCACCTTCAAGACCATTAAATGGAAAGATTCCAGAAGAAGTATGGTCTGGTAAAAAGGCCTCATGCCGCAACTTGAGAGTCTTCGGATGTAAGGCATCAATTCACATTTCGAAAGATGCAAGAGCAAAACTTGATGCTAAGGCCAAAGACTGCATATACCTTGGTTCTCCAAGAGATGAATTCGGTTTCAGATTATGGGATCCTGCAAACAGAAAGATTATTCGAAGCAGAGACGTGGTGTTCTTTGAAGATCAAACGATCCAAGACATCAAGAAAGTGGAGAAACCAACACTTAAGGTGATAAGTGATCAAAGCCCTATTGTGATGAACAACTTAGGGGGAGAGACTCGTCAAACTGAGACAAATCAGGAGTTACAACTTGATGAAATGGCTGAAGAGGCATATCAACCTAATCTGACGGAAGAAGATCAACCAATTGAGGATGCTCCACAAGAACCCTAATTGAGACGATCAACAAGGCAGAAGCAATCGTCAAGAAGGTATTTTTCAGATGAATATGTTAATTTTACTAATGAAGACGAACCTCAAAGCTTTGTAGAAGCAATGGAGATGAAAGACAAAGACAAATGGTTGCAAGCCATGGAAGAAGAGATGTAATCCTTAAAGGAAAATCAGACTTATGATTTGGTAGAATTACCAAAAGAAAGAAGAGCATTGCAGAACAAATGGGTGTTCAAGCTCAAGAATGAAGAGAACAACCCAAGTCCAAGGTACAAAGCACGAATTGTCGTGAAGGGGTGCAACCAAAAGAAAGGAATAAACTTTGATGAAATATTCTCACCAGTGGTGAAGATGACATCCATTAGAGCAATTCTCGGTCTAGCAGCAAAATTAGACCTGGAGATTGAACAACTGGACGTCAAAACAACATTCTTACATGGAGACCTGGAGGAAGAAATTTACATGAAGCAACCAGAGGGTTTTGAAGAACCGGGCAAAGAGCACTTGGTGTGTCGTCTGAAGAAAAGTCTCTATGGTCTGAAACAAGCTCCAAGACAATGGTACAAGAAATTTGATTCCTTCATGATCCAACATAATTTCAAGAAGACCTCCGCAGACCATTGCGTGTTTGTGAAGCATTATGAAAATGGTGAGTCCATCATACTTCTCTTGTATGTTGATGATATGTTGATTGTAGGGAAGGACAAAATTAAAATAGTTGCTCTCAAGAAGGCATTGAGTAAGTCTTTTGCCATGAAAGACCAGGGTGCAGTGAAGAAGATACTTGGAATGAAAATCTCCAGAGATCGTTCAAGAAGAATGCTATGGGTATCTCAAGAAGATTACATTGAGAAGATTCTCAAAAGGTTCAACATGCACAATGTCAAATCTGCTCGTGTTCCAATTGCTGGACATTTCAAACTCAGCAAGTCACAATGTCCAAAGAATGAAGAAGAAAAGAAGAAATGAGCAAGGTACCCTACTCTTCTGTTGTGGGTAGCCTTATGTATGCAATGGTTTGTACAAGGCCAGATATTGGCTATGCTGTAGGAGTTGTGAGCAGATTCTTGTCAAATCCAGGAAAAGAGCATTGGGAAGCTGTTAAGTGGATACTAAGGTATCTCAGAGGATCTGCCAAAAGAAGCTTGTGTTTTGGCAATGGAGATCTAAAGCTAATCGGATACTCAGACTCAGACATGGCTGGAGATGTCGATTCAAGGAAGTCAACATCAGGTTATCTGATTACTTTTGTAGGGGGAGCTGTTTCTTGGCAGTCAAAGCTACAAAAATGTGTGACATTGTCTACTGCTGAAGCAGAGTATGTAGCAGTGACTGAAGCCTCTAAAGAGATGCTATGGATGAAGAATTTCCTAAGTGAATTAGGACATAATCAAGACGATTATGTGGTGAACTGTGATAATCAAAGTACCATCCATCTAACCAAGAACCCCATGTTCCATTCACGCTCGAAGCATATCGACGTGCGGTATCACTGGATATGCTTCCATGGGCCCAATTTTGGTACAATTCTTCTTTGCACCAGAGTATTGGAATGCCACCTTTCAAGGCCTTATATGGTAGAGATCCTCCTACTATCACAAGATATGAAACTGTTTCTACTGACCCAGTTTATGTTCAAGATATGCTCACAACTAGGGATACACTCCTTCATCAATTGAAATTGAATTTATCTAAGGCCCAACAGTACATGAAACAGCAAGCGGATAAAAGACGAAGGGATTTTCAATTTGATGTTGGTGATTTGGTATTAGTCAAGTTACAACCTTATAGACACATTTTGTTGCCTTAAGGAGAAATCAAAAACTAAGTATGAGGTATTTTGGTCCATTTGAAGTTGTAGCCAGAATTGGAAGTGTTGCTTATAAACTTAAGCTTCCTGATACTGCAAAAATTCACTCTGTGTTTCACATATCCTTGCTTAAGCCATTTAAGGGTAGTGCCTCACACACCTATTTACCTTTTCCCCTTACAACTACTGAAGTTGGTCCATGTGTTCATCCACTGCAAGTTCTGGAATCCAGAATCATTATGCGAAACTCACAACCAGCTCCACAAGTATTAATTCAATGGGACTCACTGGATATAGTTGTTGCCACTTGGGAGGATGTATTTGAGATACAAAAATCTTTTCCAGATTTCAATCTTGAGGACAAGGTTGTTTTCAATGGGGGAAGTATTGTAACGTGCAAACAAAATGAAATACAAAACAATGCTGAGCTGGATAGGGGAGAAAAGTTTGTTAGACCACAAGGACACATGGCAAGCAATGAGCAAGGAGAAGGCCAAAGGAAAAACATGAGGTGTAAAAGAAAGAATGTATTTCTAAAGGATTATGTGCTCTGAGGTCATTCATGCGTGTGGTAATTTCTCCTCTGACAATTCTGTTATGCTCCCTTTCTCTCTCTCAAATATTCTTCAGTACCCTCTAGCTTTGAAATGCTTTCTCCCTTTTACCAGGTTATAATATTCCAGAAGATACCAGTGGGTTGTGTCAGCTGCTTACAGTAGAATAAACGTTTACAAAATCTGTGTTGAAACATTACATTCTCTGTTTCTGCCTTTTCATTCATTATAAAAGGATTATACACCATTACAGATTTCACTGCTATAAGATCTCAGTTTTCTTATTCTGTTTCTGGAAATTATAGTCTCTGGAATTTATCTGTTACAATTAACCATAAGCTGACACTCATTCAAGGAATAGTTTTTGTTCTCTACTGTCTCCTTATGAAAAACCGCAAAAGGATAAAGTGAAGCATTTTTAGCACAGTCTACTTGGTAAGTGGGGTAATCTATGGGTTCTGTGGTACAGTTGTAGAAGAAAGAGAGATTCCATGTTTCTGAACTGTAGGTAAAGGGAGTTTGATCAAAGTAATTATATAAAGGAACAGGACAATTGTCCTCATAGGCAGCCATGTTGGCCACAGAGGAGGTAGAATAAGAGATATATCTTTCACCAGAAAATCATAACTAGGAGTACTGACAATTGGATTTTTATCGATACAAGTGATCTCAAAGTGGAGATCGCCACAAAACGATTCCTGTTCATAAGAAATCCAGAAAGGGTACTTAATGGACGGGCCATTTCCACAACTTTTAGGTGTGCAGGCCTTAAATTTTGGATTAGAAGATAGAACAGTGGTAGCAAAGAAGAAAATTGTGGTAATAATACATAGTTGAGGCTTAATGTAATTGAAGGAGATTGGAAGGATCATTTGGTTCTGGGAATTTGAAAAGAATGAAGAGCAGAGAAGAGAAGAGTATTAGTGTGGAATGTAAGGATGACATTTAGAAGAAACTTCAAAGTCGTTGGTAGGTGTGTAGTATGGAAACTCTTACACAAAAACATGTTACTATTTTATAATGGGTTATGATTAAAGCTTGAAAATATAGATGAAAACAAAACAAAAGTTCAAGCAATAGATTGCAGGCTTCATTTTTTGTACTTATATAACAAGTATCAACACAAATGGAATACCAATGAGGATGAAAAACACATGATCTCCAGTAATGTTGAAATCACGATGACACTGCAGGTGGATAAATAAATCAACAAAAGAAGTGATGAAAGCAGAAAATTATGTCCATGATGGTGAAAGACGTGTTGGACCACAAAAGAAGGAAAACATCATTATGGGAAAAGGAAGAAAAAATGAGAATGGAGAAAGAAAGTAATAAATAGGTGGAGACAAAATAGAGAGATGATTTTAATTTGGTTATTGACTGAGTCAAAGCTGAAGGATGGAAATGAAGGTGTGAAGAAGGAAGCACATATCAGCATGACTTGGAAAAGGTGGAGTCAGCAACTCTTGTTTTTCTCATGCTCATCAGGTCAACAACGTAATTGTCATCGAAACCCCCATATATTTGGAATCAAGGCAATTAATCGCCTGTGAAGAATTTGTTCATTCGGAAAATTGTAAAAAAAAGTATTACAGCTTGTTAGGTAACTGGTGCTGTCATCCTTCCACGAAAATAATAAATTTTAACATATAATCACCAAAATGGCAATGTCCATTACCATATTGTTTGTTATATTATACTCATTATTATCACTAGTAAATATTTAAAAGTCAACGTAAACCCAAACACGCCTCCAAGGAAGCAAAAATATGACATTATAAAATTAGAAAATGATATTTTGACACCAATTTTTTGACATCATTTTATTTCAAATTAAAAAAATAAAAACTTTGGTTTTTCTCTTCCAAATATACTCTTGCTTCAGCTTTTTTTAATTTGAAATCGTCCAATTACATTTTGACACGTCTCAAAATGGTGTCAACAAATGATGTCAAAATATCATTTTCCAATAAAATTTGACACGTTATCTCAAAACGCATTCTTCAATAGTTCGGTCGATATGATAAAACTTGTGAACACAATGCTGGGGAAAAAAAATCAAGCACGTATATCAAATAAACATATCCATTCCTAGTTTATAATGCGAAGTTCAACCTGCCTAAATCAGAGGGGATTATAGTAACTTGTTTGATTTCACGTTTCAGATATGATTTTATTACGCTTATTAAGAAGCTGGTATTTATAACTTTGCGGTCTTTCATACCCTAAACGTGATTTTTAACTTGTCAACTTGTGTTCTAAACAAGCATGTAAGGTATTTGGATGTTCAGAAAAAGTTGAATGACACCATCGAAAAGAATAAGATTATAGTTGGAGAACTTAATCTAAACAAGAGATGGAAGAAAACATACTCGGAGCATTTGGAGACTGTTCTGGAGGATAAGGGGGTAACTGTGACTTTGCTGGTGTTACTCTGGGTGTTGGTTCTGGAGACTTTGCTATGATTTGTTTACAAATCTCAGCATCTGATTGCTGATTTTGGCAGAGACAGATAAATCCACTCGTAGATGAACTGTATCCACATCTCCCACTAGATCTTGTGCAACCATCACATTCATCTTCATTCACACCACTCCATCCAACCTCAAATCCACTTGCTAAAACATTTCCCACATCCGAATCACTCTTCACAGCCTCTCTTAGAACAGAAACATTGATGCTGTTCTTGCATCCCAGACTATTGAAATTAACCACTTCAGTACTTAACACAAAGTATGCAGCTCGAAGACCACCATCTTTGGAGCAATTAAATCCTATTGCTCCTCCACTATTCGCACTTCTAGATCTATATCCAAGAGAACCGCAGTCATATAACAAAGTGTACTCATCATCATTAGAAGTGTAGTTAAAGAACTCAGGATCCAACTTCACATTCACATAATCATTAGTACATGGGTCGGCCAATAAATCCAACCTTGCAATCGTCAAAACCTTGGATTTTTGATTCATGTCAATGACTTGGAATGTGTGTGACACGATGTCAATTGTCACGTTGTCTTGTTGGCAATCAAGCTTGAACTTTGGATGCCCACAGTAGCCTGGCTGGTCGTTACTCCAAAATGGGTAGCCAATATTGGTGAGTTTCCCACAGCTAAAAGGCTCACATGCTGTGTAGCGTTCAGCATCAGTAGATGCATAAGTTGGGAATAAGAGGGAGAAGAAGAAAAGGGTGTTTATGAGAGAAGAAGAAAGTGGAACAAGAGAAAGAGGCATGACAGAAATCTGAGAGGGGCCTTAATTTGCAGGAGAACAATGTCAGAGGCCTTGTTTGGTGGTGAAGCAAATGATCAACTACACAACAATATATATATATATATATATATATATATATATATATATATATATAAAGAGTGAAGTGACTGTAGATGCAGAATTTTAAAATTAAAATTCCACCGGATTAGTCTAGATTATAAAAGTCAGTATTAATGGTTTATTTGAGATATTAAAATAAAATTATAATGGTAATAATTAGATGTAAGACTCCTCAAAACAAACAAACGCAGTGGACGAATTCAATAATCACCAAGACTAAACACTCTACCAAACCACTTGTTATCATTTTAATTTTGTTTTCCTGTTTTATTAAAAAGAAGTCATAATGTACTGGATTTGTTACAATCAAAAGTTATTTTCCCATCAAAATTGGATTTGTCATTTCTTCTTGGTTGTGACATTCCCATAATATTTAAAATTCTATCTAAAATTTATCACCTTATATTTACATTAGATCTATCTATTTATATTTTCCTCTTATTTTGTATGTTAGTGGACACAATAAAATAAAAAATAAAATACATAAATTGAAGTAACAGTCTTAAACTATCCACATAAGGTCAGATATTCTAGTTGATTCCACGATCTTTAGCAATTAATATATATATATATATATATATAACTTTTTTTCTCGAATTAAATCTAATCTATGCTTCAATTGTTGTTCTCTCTGTTTCTCTGTTTTGATTTAGTTTCTTTCTATCTTTCTCTGCTTTGATATAGTTTCTTTCAATGTCTTTTTATAATGTTCAAGCTTCCTTTTATGTCTTAAGAATGTCCTTTGATCGATTCTTCAACTTGATCCTCCTTAGCTTGACACGTTTGTTTCCCATCCCTAGTATAACAATGTGTAAGATGATTTCTTCAATTCAATTATTTTCTCGATTCCCTCAACATATATCCCCAAAAAATACTGATTCCACTGTGTTGGTTTCAAGGTATACGAAGAGTTAGGATAATTGATATACCAACAATACCAAAACCAAGCTTTATGAGACTTGGTGCGGGAAAAATGTTATAGGAAATTTTGGTCCTTGTATGAACGAGTTAACCTTTTCGTAACAATGGTATCAGGTTACGAACCGATGAAAGACGATAATTTGTCAAAAGAAAAGGAACTTTGTTTAAAATAAAAATGAAATATTAATTGGTAATAGCTGCACTTTTGGAGAGCATCAGATTCATTTGGGCGATAGCTGCACGAAACTGCATATTCATCATAGCCGTCGCCCCAGCAACTTCTGTTTTTGTTGAATCATGTACAATACACCCTCAGACCAAACATACATACATATATATATATATATATATATATATATATATATATATATATATATATATATATATATATATATATATATTCCAACTAATTAATCTATATTACAAAAATCAATATTAAACCTTGATTGAGATATTACAACTGAAACATTAATTACTGTGTTGAGTGATCCTTAAAGAAACAACTTTTAAGATCTACTCAGACTGCAAGGAACTGGTGCTCCATTCTTGCACCAATCCAATTGTGGGAGAAGAAAGAACAGGTTTTGGGGGCATTTCATGGGAATTGATGTTGCCTTCTAACATTTCTATTACTCTACTCATAGTAGGTCTATCCTTTGGAAACGTTTGAATGCACCACAAACTAACTGCAATCATTCTCCTTTCTGTCTCTTTTTCTTTTGTCGCTATCACATCATCACTTCTCAAATCTTCGTCTTGCTCCAACTTTCGGTATATCCAATCGGGAAAGTATTCACTTGTTTGAGTGGCTTCTCCATTAACATTGTTCCTCACTCCCACTATTTCTAGTAGCATCATTCCATAACTATACACATCAGATTTTTGTGAAACTCCACCAAAATGTTTGTTGCACACTTCTGGAGCTACATATCCTATTGTTCCTCTCACATCTGAAACGGAAATAGTGCTCTCTTTCCCAGGACAAAATTTTGCAAGCCCAAAATCTGATATCTTGGGACAGAAGTTGTCATCCAAAAGAATGTTATGTGGTTTTATGTCAAAGTGTAAAATACGAGTATTGCATCCCTTGTGCAGGTACTCTAGTCCTCTCGCTATTCCTTTTGCAATTTGCAACAGATTATCCCAACTCAAGGATGGAGTGCTTTCTACTCCCTTATTACCGATAAACTTGTCGAGGGAACCATTAGGCATGAATTCATAAATAAGGGCTTTCTTCTTTCCTTCCAAACAGAACCCAAGAAGTTGGACAACATTAACATGAGAAGTTCTACTGATGCTGGCAACTTCATTGATAAAGTCTTTGCCATTTCCTTTTGATGCCCTTAATAATTTTACAGCCACATGGTAACCATTGCGTAACTCTCCTTTGTATACAACACCAAACCCACCTTCACCCACTTTAACCGTGAAATTATTGGTCATTTTCTTGACTTCTGAAAATGTATATTTCTTTTGTGCTAGAGTTCCATGATCTTTTAAGAATACTTCGATATCTTGCTCATTAGTAATATGAAATTTTTCCTTTCTTATTGATGACATACGTTTTCTACAACCTATTATGAGGCATATCATGAATATTCCCATTGCTCCACTTACAGTACCTGTAACACCTGTTAGCAGACGAGAAATGTTGACACCTCATTCTCTAATCTTCTTCTAATCTCAAATGTAAATAGTAAAAAGAATTATGGTTAGTGAATTTTATTTTGCTCAACTTTGAAAATTTATTAGAAACCAGTAGGAAATATTTAGTGGAAATTATATTAAGCAGTAATTTAAATTGTGATTTTTTTTACATGATTATGACATGTATACAATCATGAAGACATAAGAGAGAAACACAAAACTATAGTATTAAAAGAAGTGGTGGATGGGAAAGTATGAAAGGAAATTTAGATTTTTATTACCTAAAATAATGAGTTTCCTCTTTTTGTCCCAATTTCCTGCAAAAGTAGATGAGCAAAGATGAATTCGTCGGATTCCTAGAATATTGATGAAAATTTTGTTGAAATGTTGTTCAGATAAAAAGAAAACGTACAATCTACTTTTACAATCACTTATCTTTTCAAAGAGGAATTACAATATCTTTCTACTTCACTTATGACAGAGGAAAGAAGCTTTTTGTGTCCAATCTAAACGAAATTAATTTTGTCATTGTCACATTGCATTTTAAGTCTTATATGAATATAGACTTATAGTGCAAATTTGGTTTCACAATTTAAATCACATAATACTAGTTAAAGACAATCTTTTACATCTTTAGTTCCAAGTTGAAGAATTATTATGAGTTCATAATTGATGTTGACTTAAAAAAATTAGAGATAAAATAATACAGTATATCCATATTTATAAAATATTTAAACATATTTCACTTCATTCTAAATCAATTTTAATAAAAAATAATTTTAGAAACGTAATTTTGCTAGCGAAAATAACACATAATCGAGAAGTAATAACTCATGAATTATTTTCCAGAAAATATGTTTAAAGATTTAGAAAATGACATTTTAAAAGTAGTAGTTGGTTCAAAATTAGAGAGACTCAAACTATATTACGATTAAAAAGATTTTAATATAAATAGTTTTGTTATAAATGAAATTTATTATTTTAAAATAAACAATTTCTCTAGAAATAATTTTTCTTATCTAATTTCTCTTTAGGAATTTTTACTCTCTGTTCATTTGTTTGAATATTAGATCCTTAAAGTGAGACCTTCAAGTCCATTTGATCAGTTTCTCAAATAAAGTAAGTTGGTTTCTGTTATTTTCTTTGGTTAATTTTCGTTTTCCTCTTGCATGTAAGCTTTTCGTGGTTGCATGTGATGTTTGAGTCTTCTATAAGATTATTTATTGATTAATGGTCTTAAAGATATGTCTTGATCATGTTTTAGTTGTTTGTTACAAGTTCCTATGCGTTTGCTACTGTTTTAGACCTTTTAGAGTAGTTTGGTCACCTATAAGGTAAGGCGAGCTAACTACCACATTTTAAGTTACTATGATGTTTATAATCTATGTTATATGTTTGAAATTATATGAAATTGGTAGTTTTAGTATGGTGAAATATTGTTATGATTATTTGTTGAATGTTATTGGTTTTGATGAACTACGATTTATAGGAATTGTTGTCTAGTTAACTGGAATTGTTGTCGAAATATTGTTGTGTTATAGGACAATTACTTGGGTTTTTGGTTTGGAATCTTATGGTTTGGTATGAAAAAGTTTTGATGAAGTTATTTGTTAAATTTTACTTGTTTTGCTGCTTGGACTTAATGAGATTGAGGGCATTAATAGTTATTTTGTTGTTGGATAATTAAATGGGTAAAATTATAAAGAATTGGTTAAAAATGTTGTATTAATTCTTTGTATAGCTTATTGAATGTACTAGTTTTAGATGTCTAGAATTACGGAAATCACTCATTTGGAATTTATTAAAACAATGTTGTAGTGATTTTCTGATTTGTATGATTGGTTTAGGCTGAATTAGTCTATTTGGTATGTTGAGTGGTTCTTGTGGTTGTTTTATGAAATATGTTTGTTTTGATTGAAATTAATGTTGAATCGGAGAATAATTAGTCATTTGATCAAATTGGTATTAAATCTAACACCTAAACCCATTTAAGAATCCTTAACTAAGTTAGGAATACCAAATCGGTCCTTTGAATAGGTTCTTGATTACCTAAAAGTACTTAGGTGAAATTTTGGTTTCTGATGTAGCACTGCAGGCCACTTATATAACGTCGAGCATTGGCCTTCCAATGGTATGAGTTTTGTTCTCTGGACGTGTGGTGTTGAGTGGTGATTATGTACGATTGAGTGTTGGCCTTCTAGTGTCCTTGGTTTAGTCTTTAGACGTAGGGCATTGAGCAGTGGTCCTATATCGTTGAGTATGCCTTACTACAAGTTTTGTTTTTTATTTTCTGTGTTTTCCATATACTGAACTATGTTGATTTTACTAATATTGATTCAATGTGTATAACTGAAGTGAATTGTTGATGCTTTGTTAATTTTAAGTAATGTAAGTATGGTTAAAGTATAATGGTAAACATGTATGGTGCTCTTGTATGTATGATGTTATGATAATGATGAGTCGTTATTGGTTATGTACATGATATATGTGTTTGACGTAATTCCATGGATCTTGTGAGTAGATTATATGGTGATGTTTAGTAGTTATGTGTTTGGTGTAATTCTGTGGATTCTCGTGAGTAGATTGGTAGCGTTCAATAGTATATTTTTGGTGTAATTTCATGGATCTTGTGGAGAGGTTCTATGGTGACATTCAATAGTGTGATGTATTGGTGTAGGGACTCAGTCTTAGAAGTTATCTTGACACACCAATAACCATTCCATCTCAATTAAAGAAGGGAAGTTATGTCGTGAGGAGTAGTTGAAGATCATAATCTATGGTTGGATATTTTGGCTATAGGTAGTAGATGGACTAGCCTTATATGGTAGCTTGGGTGGACAAGTTGTTCCACCACTACAAGTGCAAAATTTATCATAGTCTAACATCAATACACATATTCAGACAAGTTTAATTCTATGAGTAAGTATAAGTTTTTGGTTTGAATTGAGAGTGTAATTAGTATGTATGATTGTTAATATAAATGTATACGTGTGTTAAAACTTAAATAAATGTTATGAAGAAACAAATTTGTCTTTTCTTATTCGTGATTATCACCTTAAAGGTGTGAATAGATAAATGTGTGCTAATTGGTGAGTAGGCATAAATGGTGTTGAAGTTGTTTTCTGTTTTATTAGTATTAGAAATCAGTATTTCATTTTAGTTTTCAGTGTAATAGAATCCTTAGAGGTATAAGATCCTAGTATGTGTACATATTTTAGAACTGTCAAAACGGGCCACCCGGCCCGGCCCACCACGGTTGGTCACTTAGTGAGTCAATCCAACTCAACTAATTTATTAGTGAGCCAGAAAAATTCGAACTCGGACCGAACCACCACGGGTTGGTGGGTAAATGGGTTGGTTCACTGGCTTACTTAATTTCAATTTTTTTAAATAAAAAAATTACAAACTTTCGATAATTCAAATATAAACAAATTTCATACCTAAATTTCATTCCCAAATTTCACTCCTAACATGGGTGTTTAATTAATTTTGATAATAGGGAATTTAAATAATTTTTTCAAGCAGAAAAAATAATAAATATTTTTTATAAAATTAAAATTAAATTTTAATAAAATAAAATTAGGTAGGTGGGTTGGTTGGTGGGCCAATCCGGTCCACCACGGGTTCAACCCATCTGAGCCAGGTTAAAATATGACCCGCTTAAAAAATATAATTTTTTCAAACCCAACCCATCTCGAACTTGTGGTAAACCAGGTTGGCCACGGGTTGTGATATATTTTGACAGTTCTAATATATTTGATGTTATAGTTATGTATAATAAAGCTTATGTACATATTTTTTTAAAAAAAATTGTTCTCTCATTCTTTTGGATGTGATGTGTCTTTTAGTGGTTATATATTATTAAAATAGAATGTTATAATGATAAAGAAGATACAATGATTATATAATGTTATCATATGACACATACTTGTTTATCAATTTTTATCAAATCTTCATTTTGTATAACTTTAATAATATTTCTTTTATATAATTTTACTGAACTAAATAATTAAATATTTAAATTTATTTCTTATCTATTTTTTAAAAAACATTCTAGTGATATTTTCTATATCTATGTGCTTTAATTAAATTTTAAATATTTTACAAATTTAAATATTTTTAATTGATTTTTATTAAAGAATTGGTGCCTTATTACTTTTTTTTGGTCTAAAACCTTGTTTTTATTTTAAGTCAGGAGATTATAATATTTCTTCTGCCTTTGTGTTTACGTCAGTTGTAAACTCATTAATTTTCATTTTTCTAATTTATCTGTCAATTAGTTATAATTTTGTCATTCTTTCTTTCATTATTATTTTCTCTTCCGGTGAATTTAAAAGTAAAAGAAATGTAAAAAGAGAAAAAAAAAAGGTGGAGGATGGAAAAAGAAAATAATGTTTATAGAAAATTTTATTGATGCGATAAAACAAACTTGATAATAAAGTATTATATTTAGAAATAAATCTTAAAAATAATTTGATGTAAAATATAAATTAAAGTTAAAATAAAATTTAAAAGAAAATATAAAATTTTAATAAACAAAAACATATATTTCGAAATAAAAATATACTGAAATAAATTATTAAAATTTAAATAAATAAATATTTATTAATTTAATTATTTATTTATTTTAATATAAAATGGATATTAATGTTCAATTTATATGATGTTTTGGAAACCTTTCTTTACTTTTCTTCCAAGTTTAACTTGTGTTTTGATTTTAAATGAATTTTAAGTAAAAGAGGTTACGTGAATGTGAGATTCTTTATATTAGAAACAAGATATTGAGGAATGAATAGAAAAGAAAAGAGAGTTTATGTAAGCTTATAAATATTTTAATTGATATAGATAATAAAAAAATTGTTTTAATATATATAAAATTATAAAATGAAAAAATTATTCTTATGATAAAATTATTATTATTATTATTATCATCTATATTATTATTATTATTATTATTATTATTATTATTATTATTATTATTATTATATTATTATTATTATTATTATTATTATAATGTGATCTTCTTTTTATGCCGCAAATTCTTTTATCGCTATAATAAAACTTAGATTTAATGTACGTTGGAGTATTTAGTATTTATGAAGATGAAAAATGATGGATTAATTTTGTTTCTTCTGGAATGAAGGACGACTGAGGATTTGATGGAGGAAGGGAGATGACATTGAATTTCGATTTTTTGATGTTTTAAAATATATTAAAAAGATTTTTTAAAGTACCAATGTTTTGTTGTTGTTGACAGTACCAAAAAATCCAATGAAAAATCTGGATTGGATAACAATTGTTAATATGATATTATTATTATTATTATTAATTTTTATTTAAAAACTAATTATTCGTATTTTAAAAAGTAATTTTAACTAATTAAATTTTATTTTATGTTAATTTTAACTACAAAAATAAAATTATAATGTTGCATCTTAATTTATTAAAATTTTCTTTTTTATATCACGTTCAACCTATTATTCACTGATTTTATCTTCAAATATCTTTACTTTTACCACAAAATCTTTTAAAAACAATAATAGCACTATTCCTCTCTATTATCTCAAATCCATGTATTTTACCTTCGTGAAATTCATCATTTAACAAAGCTATGATGAAAAAATTTAAAAAAAATTACCTCCTTTTTTATTTGACGAGCTTTGTGCGCTTCCCTTATCTGCTCATGTTTGGAGATGAAAACGTGGTTTGAGGAGGATTGAAAAAAGAAAACAAAATAAAAACAAATTAAAATATATATATGAAAAATAAAATAAAAATTACAAAAAAAATTAAAATATCTAAAATTTATGAGATAATTAAATTTTAGTTAAGCCGGTCTCTTTAATCAAAATCAGCATCAGAGGCCAATTTGGTCATTTACGTATTGGTTACTGACTCTGATGAGGGAAACCATTAAGAAGAAACCCTAATAACTGTACGGGGCCAGGGGACAGAGACACATAAGACCTGGAAAAATTTGCAGTCAACCTTAAGCTCTGGTCAACAAAAGCAATTCACTGAAACCTCCCATTTATTTTTGATTGAATATATATGTCTAAGCTACAAAGATAATAACTAATAATTATTTTCACAATGATTCCGATATTCATTTTGTTAATTCATACTATTTTTTATCAATTTTTAAACACTAAACTTGTATTTTGCATTCGAAACAGAATTTACTCAAAAAAATAAAATTGTATAACACGTATCAAACAAGAAGAGTTAGAAGTTTAGGTTCTCAGTTGAGATTTTAGTGTTGTCTAAAAGACGATATATTGATATATTGAAACTTTTTTAACATATTTTTAAAAAATCAATCTATTTTATACAATAAGAAAACAAAAGCCAGGAAAAAAAAATCCAAATTCGAAATATACAATATTATGTAAATTCTAATGAGAAATATTTTAAGTGGAATGATTTCTTTCGAGCTGTTTTGTAGAAATTAAGTTGAGAAATCAAAACTCGCAGTGGAAGAAAGATTAAGTTTCTAAACTTTACTTTTATTTATAAATAAAAAATATCATAAAATTTTTTTTCTTGATTGATCTTAAACTTTATCCCTTATATATATAATCTGATTCAAGCTTTGATCTGTATTTAAAAAATATTAAATTAGAAAATATATTAATCATGACAAATTTTCCTCTTGTGAGTGATTACTGGTACAGGAAGATGTACGAGAACAAAAATCTGACTAAAAACTATAGCTAATGTCACTGGCAAGTATTAAGTATTATAAAGTAAAAACAAAAACAAACAAGATATATCATTTATCTTCATACTGAAAATTATATTTCAATAATTTCATAAATAAACACTACTAGATGACATTGCAATATAGCACAAAAATTTCATCAGAAGATGAGATGAAAATGGGAAAAAAGAATGGAAGACGTACGTACCGCTACTATTATGAGGAGAACAGTGTTTATGTGTGCAATAATATTTGCATGAAACTACGTATTCATCGTTACCACCATCGCCGCTGCAACTTCCGTTACTTTGGTTGCATCTTCTGCAATCGTGAGGAAAACCATAGTAGACCCCAAACCCATCCCTCAGAATTTCTTTCAGAACTTCAGCTCCATCATCAAAATGATTATAATGATAGAGAGGAGCGGCACTGGGCACGGGCAAAGGTCTCGGGCAATTCTCAACCTCTGGGTATCTGCGGAGCGTCTCATGCTGCCTGTATTCATCCACAAAGTAATACCCACCACCCCAACACGTAAAGTTGCGGTGTTCTATAAGGAAATCTGGGAGGTTGTCACAATTTGAAAATAGGATGATGTTGTATACTGGCACATAATACTGGAGCAGTTTGTTCACCAATTTAAAGAAAACGTCAAAAAATTCAGGAGAACAAAGATCGTTGACAGTGTGGGTTGGCACTACTGTCAAGGTGCGAGAGGAGTTGTCGACATCCTTCACCGTGAAATTTTGAGATTCGTAACGAGTATCGCAGATGAGCTGGGATGATGCATCGCCGCCGTTACATTGAGAGGGTGGATTCTGTTCCCAGAAAGGATCAAAGATGGCGGACACGTTGGCGCTGCACCCGTATGACTGCTCAGCACAAAGCGGTGGCGGTGTTTGAGAGTGGGACTGTGGCAAAGCGATGCACAGCAACCAAGAGACGGTTAGTGCAAACGCAAGGGGCGTGGTGTGGACGTGATTATGCTTTTCATCCATTCTCACACTTCTTCTCGCATAAATCAAAGCTATATATATAGAAGAAGCACTATTCTTTTCATCACCATATATACACCAACTATGCACACACCCTCCTTCTTTCCTCTTACTTTCTTCCCTCCCAAACGAAAGACATTTCAATATTCCCAAAATATGACTCGGTCTCTCCATCTCTTTCTTATTGAAAGAATTAGGGAACAAACTCTGATCGTTACCTTTCATTTTGTTTTTTCCCCTTGTAGGTCAATGATTATCAGAATAATTTGTAGTCAATTCTTTTACTAGATTTCTCTATAATTTGTGTAGTATCATGTCATGTTAATATTTTCTTTTTAAAAGAGTGGTGAATTATAGCTTTGCCAATTGGCTCATAGATTCAACTTCATGAGTTATGAAATTGTTTCAACAACTCTCGTATCGATTAGCAGTCGAGGTTTAAGTTGATTGAGTGCTTTGTGTCAATGACCTTTTAGTTCTCAAAATTTTCATAGATGTAAGGAAGAAGGTATAGAAATACATGAATTAATGTTATGGAGGGAAGACGTACATATGCAGCAAAATTTGTGTTATTTTTTAGTGAAATAGCTGCATGAGCTGTTGCTGATGATAAAATTACACATTGTATACTGTTCTTGAAAAGTCACCCTTACAAGGAACGTAAATCTGAAGTTCCACCTCAAATATATATATATATATATATATATATATATATATATATATATATATATATATATATATATATATATATATATATGCCAAACATACAGAATAAAAATTAAAAAGAAAGGTGTTATTTATAATTTCCTTCTCATATGCTGTAATCTTATTTCAATACATATATCTTGCAAACTTTATTTCTTTATCTAAAAAAATTATTAATTTCAGTGTTGATCCCCACAATGGACCATCCAAGCAACGCAGTGGTTCAGTTGGAAAATTGTAATAAAAAAAGTAGTACAGTTAGGTAACTGTTGCTGTCATCTTTCAATGAACATACTAAGTTGTAACATCTCGTCACCAAAACGGAAAATTTCATTACGGTATTGTTATATGCCAGACTTTGAAAATGGGATCATCTCAATATTATTCACAATTTTTTTTTATGAATAATTATTAATTGTTAACATTTTGTTAACGAGAGAATTAAGCTCATAAATCTTTCTTACCTTTCCATTTAAATCTATCAAATTAATTTTATAACTCTTAAGTATTAATGGAAAAATTAGTTTAACTTAGGACCTTTCCAACCTTCCCTTCTAATTTTGCCACTAGACTCTCTTATAACAATTCATTTTAAAGTACAATGGAAAAATTTACCAAATACACAGTTTACTTAATTTCAGGATATGGAATACTCTGGCACCTCCCCCACATTTACTTATTTCACCACACTATATTATTTATATCATTTTTTAAAATAATTTACAAAACATTCATCACATTTCTCCATAATTAATTTAATTTCTTACCCCCCAACAACGTCTTTTAATCCAATAAATCTCTTGGTTACTTTTGCTTTTGTTCTTTTCCCTCGTAGGTTAATCTTTATTTCGAATATTTTTTCTGTTATTAGATTTCTCTATAAATTTGTCTCTAATCATATCATATTAATATTTTCTGCTCCAAACAGTATAAACTAAACATTAATGACGCGTGATTTTTGTTTGCCACGACAGTTTTAACCCATGTTAGAATCTAAGGAAATTAGATTTTTCTTCCGACATTCATTTGTAGTCCTTCGTTAGTTATCATTATCTTGTTCTATGCCTCCTCTGTTTGTAAGCTGTCCAATTTTATCAAATTTCTGACATTTATTGAATTTGTGATCCACCCTCTGTCAAGACACGACTATCAAAATACTCCGGCCATTCTAATTTTGTTTATATATATACACATTTATACAAATTTCAAATCACATGCTCATTTCTAAACATTCTGATACATATGTAGATAAAATTAATATTCCAACTTATTAATCTATATTATAAAAATCAATATTAAACCTTGATTTTAGATATTACAACTGAACATAATTAAGTTGACAGATCTTCTTTAAGAAAACAACTTTTAAGATCTACTCGCAAGGAACTAGTGGTCCATTCTTCCACCAATCCAGCGGAGGGATAAGAAAGAACAGGTTTTGGGGGTATTTCTTGGGAATTGATGTTGCCTTCTAACATTTCTATTACTCTACTCATAGTAGGTCTGTCCTTTGGAAACGTTTGAATGCACCACAAACTAACTGCAATCATTCTCCTTTCTGTCTCTTTTTCTTTTGTCGCTATCACATCATCACTTCTCAAATCTTGCTCTTGCTCCAGCTTTCTGTATATCCAATCTGGGAAGTATTCACTTGTTTCAGTGGCTTCATCATTAATATTATTCCTCACTCCCACTATTTCTAGCAGCATCATTCCATAGCTATACACATCAGATTTTTGTGATACTCCACCAAAATGTTTGTTGCACACTTCTGGAGCTACATATCCTATTGTTCCTCTCGCATCTGAAACGGAAATAGTGCTCTCTTTCCCAGGACATAGTTTTGCAAGCCCAAAGTCTGATATCTTGGGACAAAAGTTGTCATCCAAAAGAATGTTATGTGGTTTTATGTCAAAGTGTAAAATACGAGTGTTGCACCCCTTGTGCAGGTACTCTAGTCCTCTCGCTATCCCTTTTGCAATTTGCAACAGATTATCCCAACTCAAAGATGAAGTTCTTTCTAGTCCCTTATTACTGATGAACTTGTCTAGGGAACCATTAGGCATGAATTCATAAATAAGGGCTTTCTTTTTTCCTTCCAAACAGAACCCAAGAAGTTGGACAACATTAACATGAGAAGTTCTACTGATGCTGGCAACCTCATTGATAAAGTCTTTGCCATTTCCTTTTGATGCCCTTAATAATTTTACAGCCACATGGTAACCATTACATAACTCTCCTTTGTATACAACACCAAACCCACCTTCACCCAATTTAACTGTGAAGTTGTTGGTCATTTTCTTGACTTCTGAAAATTTGTATTTCTTTTGTGCTAGAGTTCCGTGATCTTCTAAGAATACTTCAATATCTTTCTCATTAGTCATCTGAAATTTTAACTTTCTTGTTGATGACATACATTTTCTACAGCCTATTGTGAGGCATAGGATGAATACTGCCATTGCTGCACTTACAAGACCTGTTGATAAATATATTAGAAGACTTAGGAGTTAGGAAACATTTGAAGCTAATTTCAATATTGGAAACTCAACTATTTAGATATGATAAGAAGAAAAAAAACAATAGTTAATTTTGTATTTGTTAATTTGAAACGTTATTTTCCAAACAAAATGAAAGGCTTAATTCATTATCAAAATCTTATATAAAATAGCATATTTCACTAACTTTATCTGGGAAAATGGAAAACAGAGTTATTCTTTCCAAAGCTTTCCCAAAAGCCTTTTTGAAAACAAAAATGAAACCCTTTGAATTTTAAGATCGGTATATGTGTGTGTGAGAGTGCGTGCGAATGAAGCATAACGAAACAATAGATATAAAAAGAAATTTGAAAACAATTAGTAATTATATATGCATGTATGTTGTTTATCCGAGAATATTTATTGTGTTAGTTTTAGTGTTCCATTTAATATTTAATACAAAAATGATGTATTGTCTCTAAATTTTAATGCATGCATGCATGTATGAGAGCAAGCATAGCAAATTTCAATTATTATATGACTATTAATGAAATAAATGTGAAAAAAATAAAGAAAAGAAATGAAAGAAAACTGAACCTATTTACCTATAATAGTTTTCATTCTCCAATTCACGCTTCCTGCAACAGATAGAAGGGAAAGCAAAGATGGGTTAGCATTCTCCCAATTCAAGGATGATAATATAGAAAACATAAACACACAGACACAAACATACAATTTCACCAAATGCCTCAAGAAGAAAGTACGCGCTAAGGGTTATGAGGCAAAATGGGAATTACCAATAAGTGTAAGCTGCACTGGTATCAGACAACTTAGAAGTTAGCCATACTATACTTGTTTTCCGGTTCAAATTTATGATGACTAGTTTCTAACTGAGTATAGAATTTGGTCCGTTTTCTTAAAGTCCAAGTATAAAGAATACTCAATTTCAGCATATTTCTGCATATTTTGATGATAAGCATATAATGCATGACAACTGATAAAGATATCATCATATCGAGACAATGACATCATTATACATAGCTGGACCTTTTCATGAGACGATTAATAATTATATCAAAAGAATTGCACAGCTGATTTGGTTACTGTGTCTACAAGACACAAATAGTTGTCGTGCCTATTAATGTGGCTAGACTCATTTATGCAAACCAAATACATATATATATTGTGAAACCATCATCATCTGATCTATGAAGATACTTTAGCCAAAGTTCTGGCATACTAATTTTGGCTAGCATATTCTGAAATGGCATTGTAGGATTGAAATTGCATCTGTACCCAAAAGAGGGAAATGGGGAAACAAAACATGAAAGGAATAGAAGCATCACACGGATCTGAATAAACAACAAAAAACATGATCAATATTTGAAAATATATTATTACCACTACCACAACTTCTTAAGTAGGACTTATCCTTGCAGAAACAGAGAAACTGATAGCCATCAAATCCACAACGTCCACCACTTTTCTCACAGTACTCACAATCAGGTGTAGTCCAATTCAAAAGAAACCCCATCTTCAAAATCTCAATGTAATTCATTCTCAATAAGCCAGTGAAATTAACAGAAGCATTCATGCTAAATGGCGCATTAACCATAAGCTGACACTCATTCAAGGAATAGTTTTTGTGCTCTAGTGCCTCTTTATGAAAAACCGCAAAAGAATAATGTGAAGCATTTTTAGCACAATCCACTTCGTAAATGGGGTAATCCAATGGTTCTCTGATATAGTTGTAGAAGAAAGAGAGATTCCAATTTTTTGAACTGTAGGTAAAGGGAGTTTGATCAAAGCTGTAATTAGATAAGGGAACAGGACAATTGTCCTCAGAGGCAGCCATGTTGGGCATAATAAATGAGGAGTTAGAATAAGAGATATATCTTTCAACATTATTAAATTTTCTACCTTAGTGTATAATTTTCTCATTATTAAATTACATTTTAAATCTTATATTATACGTTGGATTTCAACATTATTGAATGGTTAAAAAGGAAAATTTCAGGAAAATGGTACTAAAAATCAAAGTTGATACATACTTAGAGAGGGGATTGAATTGACGCGTATGGGAGGAAGAAAAAATGAGAATGGAGAAAGAAAGTAATAAATAGAGAGATGATTTTAATTTGGTTATTGAGTCAAAGCTGAAAGATAATGAAGGTGTGGAGAAGGAACCACATCTCTCAGCATGACTTGGAAAAGGTGCAGTCAGCAACTCTTGTTTTTCTCATGGTCATCAGGTCAACAACGTAATTGTCATCGAAACCCCCATATATTATTCAGTAAATTTGAATTATTAATAATTATTGTGATCATGATTATAATGGCTAACTTGAATATTTATCAGTACTGTTTATTATTAATTCATATCTATGAAGCAACACGTGTTTTGTTTTTGTTTATCAAAGTACTTCTTTTATTTAAAAAATCATCAAGGTCTTTAAAATCTAAAACTTAACTTGAGCGTAATTAGAAACATACTACATAAACCAACTGGCTATTCCTGTGATGCATCACATATTTTCTTTTTCTTCTAAACAAACACTGCTAGACAGAATCTTGTCAGTCAAAATTTAAAATTATATATGTAAAATACTCTTTCTTGTAATGTTTAATTAAAAAGAACTCTTTGAAATTCTTTTCATAAGTGTCACCGAATACTGATAAAGAAGAATCCAATCGAAATTGATGTTATTCCACTCTGTTTTATTTTTGGGTTGATGAAGCCGAGTTAGAACAATTGATATACCAACAATGCAAAAGCCCTGCTTTATGGGAGTTGGTTTGGAAAGAAACTGGGGAGGAAGGATATAAGTCATTTAAAAGAAAGATGATAATTTGTGAAGAAAAATAGGAATTTTTTTAAAAAATAAAAAGGAAGTGATGATTGGTCGAATTGCGGTCTTTGTTGTACTAATTTTGTCCTGATTGTCGAATGAAAAATGTGTGTTGGTTAAACGATAGTAATAGATTACAGAGTGAGGATGAGGAAAATTGAAAAAACAGAGGATTTTGTGGGAATGATATTTAAGATATGAGAGGCGATCAGGGAAAATTGAAAAAACAGAGAGAAGACTTACTTGTTTCGGGAGAACACTGTTCATTTGGGCAATAGTACTTGCATGAAACTAGATGTTCATCCTGACCATGCCAATATGGCGAGCAACTTTCGTCACTTTCTCTGCATATTGTGCAACCATGAGGAATACTATAGTTGACCTCAAACGCATTATTGCGAGCTTCTTCCAGAACTCCAGCACCGTCATCAGTATCCTCGTAACGATCCAGAGGACCGGCAGCAGGCACGTCAAGAGTTTCCCCCTTGCAATCCTTAAGCGGTGGGTATCTGTCGTGCATCTCCTTTTCCGTGTACCCCTCTTCAAAATAATACAGAACATCCCCGCACGTAAAGTTGCGTTTTGAAGGGAAATTTGGGATTGTAGGACAATGTTCGAATATGATGATTTTATGCACTGGCGCGTTATGCAGGGACAGAGTGTTGTTGAAGTTCTCGTAATCGAAAAAAAAGTCAGGAGAACAGACATGGTTGACAGGGGGTCTTAGCATCACTTTCATGGTGTGAGTGGTGCTGTCCACATCCTTCACTGTGAAATTTTGAGATCCATAGCCACTATGGCAGCTGATCAGGGATGGTGGGTCGGCGCCGTTACATTGAGAGGGTGGAATTTTTTCCCAGGGAGGATCGAAGATGGCGGAGACTCTTATGTTGCAGATGTATGACTGCTGAGCACAAAGCGATGGCGGTGACGATGGCGAGGGCGATGGTTGAGAGTGGGAACGTGGCAAAGCGATGCAGAGGAAGCAAGAGACGGTGAGTGCGAAGGCAAGGGGCGAGGTGTGGATGTGACTGTGTTTATCATCCATTCTCAATTTTTCTCAGTTCCCTCGCAACCCTCTCTCTCATAAATCAAAGCTATGGAAGCACTTCTTTTCTCACTAATTATGAACACACTTCTCCCACGAAGCTACCTCCTTCTTTCCTTTTACTTTCTTCACTCCCGAATCATTTTGCATTTCATCATGGATTAAACATGCTTTTAGTCCTGAAGTTTAACTGAATTTTGATTTTAGTCCCTGCATCAAACATATTGATGGTATTTCATCTTCCTAATATGAAAACTCTTACTTTTAGTCTCTAAAAACAAACGGAGTTAAATTTTTTATGATGTAGCTAACGGCACTGCTACGTAGCCTTCCACATTCTGTTACCATTGCCTTCCATGTTGCTTTTTTTTAGCTTTTGGATTAAATTTATTTTGTTTTGCACGTGTCTGTTAGTGATGAGATCAATTAGGTATGTAGTAAAACTAATTGGGATTTAGGGCAAATTGAAAGAATTAGGGAATAAACTCTTTTGGTTACTTTTGTTTTTTCCCTTATAAGTCAATGCTTATTGGAATAATTTTAGTCAATTTTTTTAATTAGATTTCTCTGTATATTACTATACTACCAAGTTAATATGTTCTGTTGTTCCAAAGAGTATGAATTACACATCAGCCACGCGTAATTTCTGTTTGTTACTTCAGTTCTAACCAAAGTTATGTAGATATAGGTATAGAATACATTATGGTCATTTGGTCATGAGGGAAGAATTACATGTTGCAGAAACATGTGTGGTTGTTAATGAAGTTGCTGCATGAGTTGTTACTGTTACTGATGGACACAACACAACACATTGTATCTTCAAAAATATGTTGCAGAAATTAATTTATTTTCTTTACAAATTCGCTAAATTGTAATTTTCTAGTCCCGGGCCTACTCTATTTACTCAGATGTCCTATTTTTCCCAAATAAACGTTTTAAACTTGTGGTTAATGACTTCTACAATAAACCAACCATTCTAATTTTGCTTATTTCTATATATCAAAATGTGTCCATAAACGTATGAAAGGATGTGGTTGTTCTTTATAATGGAAACATCATCTTTATTCTTTTAAACAAAAGCAAAGCTCTTTTAAGCAAAACTTTATATACAGTAAAGGTCTATGACCATTGACCTAGAGTGGACCTTATATTCATAATCAAGACTCTAGCAATTCAAGGAAATTCAGAATGAGAACAGAGAAAACAGGGGTATTTGGAATCAAGGGAATCACCTGTGAAGAAATGCTTCCATTGGAAAATTATAATAAAAAAGGTAGTGAGTTATACTGTTGTTAGGTAACTGTTGCTGTCATCTTTCAATGACAATTCTTTGCTGTATTGTAGCATCTAATCACCAAAATTACCATATTGTTATATGCAGACTTTTAAAAACCTATACTCGTTATTATCAATCACTTTGTTATTATATAAAAGTCAACAAAAGCCAAACACGCCCTTAGGGAACCGAAATATGGCATTATAAAATTTGACACGTTATCTCATAACGCAGTCTTCAATAGTTCGAACTATATTATAAAAGTTTTGAACAGAATGAAGGAAAAAAAAAATCAAAGGGAACTATTCTGACCAAACAACTTTTCCTAACACGCAAACCAAATTAACAGATCCATTCCATGTTTAGAATGTGAAACTGCCTGCCTAAACCAGAGAGGATGAATACCTTGTTTGATTTCACGTTTCAGATATGATTTTATTACGCTTACTAAGAAGCTATGGTATTTATAACTTTCAGTCTTTTACATCCTAAACGCGAATTTTAACTTGTCAACTTGTGTTCTAAAAGCATGTAAGGTATTTGGATGCTCAGAAAAAGTTGAATGACACCATCCAAAAGAATAAGATTATAGTTAGAGAACTTAATCTAAACAAGAGATGGAAGAAAACATACTCGGAGCATTTGGAGACTGTTCTGGAGGGTAAGGGGGTAACTGTGACTTTGCTGGTGTTACTCTGGCTGTTGGTTCTGGAGACTTTGCTATGATTTGTTTACAAATCTCAGAATCTGATTGCTGATTTTGGCAGAGACAGATAAATTCACTCGTAGATGAACTGTATCCACATCTCCCACTAGATCTTGTGCAACCATCACATTCATCTTCATTCACACCACTCCATCCAACCTCAAACCCACTTGCTAAAACATTTCCCACATCCGAATCACTCTTCACAGCCTCTCTCAGAACAGAAACATTGATGCTGTTCTTGCACCCCAGACTAATAAACTTAAGAACTTCAGTATTCGCCACAAAAATTCCATCTTGACCACCAATGGGGCAATTAAATGCTATTGCTCCTCCAATATTCACACTACCAGTATATCCAAGAGAATCGCAGTCATATAACAAAGTGTAATCATCGTCATTAGAAGTGTAGTTAAAGAATTCAGGATCCAACTTCACATTCACATAATCATTAGTACAAGGGTCGGCCAATAAATCCAACCTTGCAATCGTCAAAACCTTAGATTTTTTATTCATGTCAATGACTTGGAATGTGTGTGACACGATGTCAATTGTCACGTTGTCGTGATGGCAATCAAGCTTGAACTTTGGATGCCCACAGTAGTCTGGCTGGTCCTTACTCCAAAATGGGTAGCTAATATTGGTGAGTTTCCCACAGCTAAAAGGCTCACATGCTGCGTACCCTTCAGCATCAGTAGATGCATAAGTTGGGAATAAGAGGGAGAAGAAGAAAAGGGTGTTTATGAGAGAAGAAGAAAGTGGAACAAGAGAAAGAGGCATGACAGAAATCTGAGAGGGGCCTTAATTTGCAGGAGAACAATGTCAGAGGCCTTGTTTGTTGGTGAGACAAATGATCAACTACACAACAACAATCTATATATCTTAGTCAAGCTAATTCAAGTTCCTAACTACAACATTGATGGCTATTAAAATAAATGATAGTGTTGAGGATATGTAAGCAAACCTAGAAAAGTCTGAACTTTTGAAATAGAATATATATAAAATAGAGTGAAGTGATTGTAGATGCAGAATTTTAAAATTAAAATTCCACTGGATTAGTCTAGATTATAAAAGTCCGTATTAAAGGTTTATTTGAGATATTAAGATAAAATTATAATGGTAATAATTAGATGTAAGACTCCTCAAAACAAACAAACCCAGTGGACGGATTTAATAATCACTCTACCAACTACTTGTTATCGTTTTATTTATTTATTTATTTTTCCTGTTTTATTAAAAAGAAGTCATAATGTACTGAATTTGTTACAATCAAAAGTTATTACCAGAAGTGTTACAATCAAAATTGGATTTGTCATTTCTTCCTGTTTGTGACATTCTCATAATGTCACAATAAGGAAGAATTAGATGTTGCAAAAATTTGTTATTTGTCAGTGAAGGAGCTGCATTAGCTGTTGCAGATGAGAAAACACATTGTATATTCTGGCAAAAAGTACTTCCTAAGAAAAATAGCTATGGATATTGCGTGAGAAACCAAAAGATGACTGAAACTGAAACCACGTACAAAAGAACATATGAAGCTTGAAAAGTCACCCTTATGAGGATTGAGAATCCTAAGTTCAAACAGAGGACAGGACCATTGACATATAACTTGCCAAACATACAAAATGAAAGTTAAAAGGAAAGTTGTTATTTATAATTTCCTTCTTATAAGCTCTGAGTATAGTTCAATATATCTTTCATACTTTATTTTTTGTATCTTAAATTATTAACTTCAGTACTGATTTATAATGCCCCACTTCTGTGTTGATCATGCAACGGGACAAAGAAATGGAGTCACTTATTTGGAATCAAGGGAATTACCTGTGAAGAAGTGCTTCCATTGGAAAATTATAATAAAAAAGGTACGGTTGCTGTCATCTTTCCATGACAATTCTATGTTGTACCACTTTGATTCTACAGTTGTACTGAGAGGTTATGTTGGGTTGGAGACTCTTAACTTTGTATTTAAAAAGTTAAAATTTGTCAAGTTTAGGATTGACGGTTTCATTTTATCTTAATTCAAGTAAGGAGAGATATTTTCGGTCAAAAGAATATGTTAATTTTCCTAAATTTTGGAAGAGAGAAAGATTAGTAAAAGTGATTCCATGTTTACTGAACAATTTTAATAAAATTACTATTCTCATTTTGTTTGTCATTGGATTGAAGTAAAAAATTGACGTCAAGTTTTTAGCATATTGTTATTCATTTTGGTTGTCGGAATTGTTGATCGGAAAGTCTATGGTTGAACTTACACCTTTCCAACCTTCCCTTTTAATTTTTTCACTAGACTTCCTTATAACTTGAATATCATTCACAAGATGCTCCTCGCACGGAACTCCTCAAGTCCTACACTGAGCGTCTCCTCGTGGCCTCTCCCACTGTAACTAAGTTCAAACTCGGGAACAGAAGACGAATAAAATTCACACCTTGTTTTTCCATTTCCTCCTTCTCTTCAAGCTGTTAATACATACACCAATCAGCATCTACGCAGCGCTTATCATCGTTTAAAGTCATATAAATATGCCACTTGATATTGTATTTTCCCTTTTCATTGTTCATTTCAAAACATCCCTTTTGATTGTTCATTTCAAAAGACTTATCTAACTCAGGTCAATAGTACACATGACATAGTTTATTGGACTATGACATGTTGAAAATTTTTTATAACAACTTTTTTACAATAGGTCAAGTATCATTGCTTTATTGGTTTGTTTAAATTTATTTTCAAAATAATATTTGAAATGGATCAATCTTAAAATACCACGTGAAAGTTGTAAAAAAGTTGTAAAAAAATATTGTTAAAAAACATTTTCCTAGTTTATTTAATCCATTAGTGGCGAGCTTTTGCATTCTGCTGTAACTTTCTCATGAGATTGTACTTGCTCTTCTAGATTATTAGAAAGATCCAACAATTATATAGAAGAATTCATTTTAAAGTACAAGATGGAAAATTTACCAATATACAGTTTACTTAATTTCAGGATATGGAATACTCTGGTACTGATCTAGTTGGAGAAGAAAGCAAAGGTTTGGGTGGGATTTGTAAGGAATCCATGCTGCCTTCCAACATATCAATCACTCTGTTCATTGTAGGTCTGTCATTAGGAAACGTTTGAGTACACCATAAACCCACCATAGCCAACCTCTTTACAATCTCATTTTCTTCTGCTGTCATCTCAATATCTGGTCTCAAATCATTGTCTAACTCAAGCTTATTGTATGCCAAGTGTGGGAAGTATATCTCACTTGTATTACTAGCTTCACCATTGATGTTCTTTCTCCCTCCCACCATCTCTAGCAGCATCATTCCGTAACTATAAACATCTGACTTATGCGAAACTCTTCCAAAATTTCTGCTCCACATTTCTGGAGCTACATACCCCATTGTCCCTCTAGCATCTGACAGAGAAACAATGCTTTCATTCCTAGGACACAGTTTTGCCAACCCAAAATCAGATATCTTTGCACAGAAGTTGTCATCCAGAAGAATGTTATGTGGTTTTATGTCAAAGTGAAAAATTCGAGTGTTGCATCCCTTATGCAAGTATTCTAAGCCTCGAGCTATGTCCCTTGCAATTTGATATATAATATCCCAACTCAAGGCTGAAAGGGTTTCATCTCTTGTTCTGTAAATGAATTTGTCAAGGGAACCATTGGACATAAATTCATAGATGAGAGCTCTCTTGTGACCTTTCAAACAAAATCCAAGAAGAGAGACGACGTTAACATGAGAAGTTCTACTGATGCTAGCAACCTCATTCATAAATTCTTCACCATTTTTTTTGGAAGCACTCAACATCTTTACAGCCACAAAACTACCATTGGATAACTCTCCCTTGTACACTGCACCAAAACCACCTTGTCCCAGCTTTACTCTGAAGTTCTTGGTCATTTTCTTAACATCTGATAGTTTATATCTTTTCAGAGCTAGAGGACCATGAATTTTAAGGAATGCTTCGATATTTTGATTACTTTTTGAAGCGAAGCCAAAGTTTTCTTGCCAGGTTGGTGACTTGTATCTTACACACAAAATTGAAATTAATATCAATACGGCTGCAATTGCTGAAATTGTAACACCTGTTAGCAGATAAATAGGGACAGCTGTGAACATTTACTTATGAGGAATGTTTTCAGTCTCAAATCTTCTTCTAATCTCAAATATAAACTGAACCTATTACCTGTAGTGATTTTCGCTTTCCAATTCACTCGTCCTGCAACAGGTAGAAGGGAAAGCAAAGATGGGTTAGCATTCCACCCAGTTCAAGGATGATAATATAGTAAATATAAACACACGGACACACACATACAATTTCACCAAATGCCTCAAGAAGAAAGTACGCGCTAAGGGTTTTGGCATGATAAAATGGCCTGACATCCTTATGAGGCAAAATGGAAATTACAAATTAGTTTAAGCTGGACTGGTATCAGACAACTTAGAAGTTAGCCTTACTATACTTGTTCTCCGGTTCAAACTTAAAATGACTAGTTTCTAACTGAGTATAGAATTTGGTGCGTTTTCTTGAAGTCCAAGTATAAAGAATACTCAATTTCAGCATATTTCTGCATATTTTGATGATAAGCATATAATGCATGACAACTGATAATGATATCATCGCATCGAGACAATGACATGATTATACGTAGCTGAACCTTTTCCATGAGACAGTTAATAATTATATCAAAAGAATTGCACGGCTGACTTGGTTACTGTGTACACAAATAGTTCTCGTGGCTATTAGTGTGGCTAGACACATTTATGAAAACCAAATACATATATAAATTGTGGAACCATCATCGTCTGATCCATGAAGATACTTAGCCAATGTTCTGGTATACTAATTTGGCTAGCATATTCTGAAATGGCATTGTAGGATTGAAATTGCATCTGTACCCAAAAGAGGAAAATGGGGAAACAAAACATGAAAGGAATAAAAGCATTACAGGGATCTGAATAAACAACAAAAAAAGTGATCACAATATTTGAAAATATATTATTACCACTACCACAACTTCTTAAGTAGGACTTATCCTTGCAGAAAAAGAGAAACTGATTGCCATCAAATCCACAACGTCCACCACTTTTCTCACAGTACTCGCAATCAGGTGCAGTCCAATTCAAATGAAACCCCGTCTTCAAAATCTCAATGTAATTCATTCTCAATAAGCCAGTGAAATTAACAGAAGCATTCATGCTAAATGGCGCATTTACCATAAGCTGACACTCATTCAAGGAATAGTTTTTGTGCTCTAGTGCGAAAAACCGCAGAAGAATAATGTGAAGCATTTTCAGCACAATCTACTTCGTAAATGGAGTAATCCAATGTTCTCTGGTATAGTTGTAAAAGAAAGAGAGATTCCAATTTTTTGAACTGTAGGTAAAGGGAGTTCGATCAAAGCTGTAAGGACAATTGTCCTCATAGGCAGCCATGTTAGCCAAAGTAAATGAGGAGTTAGAATAAGAGATATCTTTCACTAGAAAATCATAAGTAGGAGTTCTGAAAATTGGATTTTTATCCATGCAAGTGATCTCAAAGTGGGGATAGCCACAAAATGATTCCTGTTCATAAGAAATCCAGAAAGGGTACTTAATGGACGGGCCATGTCCACAACTTTTAGGTGTGCATGCCTTAAATTTTGGATTAAAAGATAGAACAATGGTGGGAAAGAAGAAGATTGTGGTAATAATACATAGTTGAGCCTTAATGTAACGGAAGGAGATTGGAAGGATCATTTGGTTCTGGGAATTTGAAAAGAATGAAGAGGAGAGAAGAGAAAAGTATTAGTGTGGTATATATATATAATAAATATATATATCACTTATGATGCTGTTTAATTTCAAATAAATGTTTTTTCTTTGACGAATATACAATTACTTCGTAACTAATTATAATAATATAGATATCTAAGTTAATAAATAATTTTTAGATATTATGTTATCAAATTATTATTATTATATTAAAAGTGTGAAATTGTTATATATAATAAAAATTGTCAAAATATCATTGTTGATTTAATTTTTAAATGATCACTTATCCGAGATGAGCTGCTAAATTAGAATCCATATTATTAATGAAAAAAATTTCCTCTTCTGAATGAATGGTGTTACATGCTCATGCATCCGTAAAATCAAAGTAAAAGAAGGAAAAGTAGAAAAAGGATGGATCATTTATGCTTAGACTGTGAGTTATATATAAGCAATAATTTCATAATAGAACAAACTTTGCCCCTCTTAAAAGGATATACAGGAAATTTTGTGTTGATTTATTCTCTTTTCCATGTCATTTCTTAATAATTATATATATTACAATCAGAATTACAGTTAAAAACAAATTTAGGCATAAAAATGGAGCCAAACAGGGATTGTACTTCGTAGAGAAACTGCTTGATAACATTATTCAATGGTTACACAGGAAAATTTGAAGAAAATGGTACTAAAAGTCAAAGTTGATGCATATTTAGAAAGATACATATTTAGAAAGGTGATTGAATTGACGCGTATGGGAAAAGAAGAAAAAAATGAGAATGGAGAAAGAAAGTAATAAATAACTGTAGAGAAAATAGAGAGATGATTTTTTAATTTAGTTATTGACCGAGTCAAAGCTGAAGGATGGAAATGAAGGTGTGAAGAAGGAAGCACATATCAGCATGACTTGGAAAAGGTGGAGTCAGCAACTCTTGTTTCTCTCATGCTCATCAGGTCAACAACTTAGTTCTCATCGAAACCTCCATATACTATTCAGTAAATTTGAATTATTAATAATTATTTTCATCATTATTATAATGGCTAACTTAAATCTTTACCAGTACTGTTTATTATTAATTCATATCTATGAAGCAACACGTGTTTTCTTTAAAATTCAAAACTTAACTTGAGCGTAATTAGAAACATACTCCATAAACCAACTGGCTATTGCTATGATGCATCACATATTTTCTTTTTCTTCTAAACAAACACTGCTTGACAGAATCTTGTCAGTCAAAATTTATAATTATGTATGTAAAATACTCTTTCTTATAATGTTTAATAAAAAAGAACTCTTTTAAGTTCTTTTCATAAGTGTCCCAGAATACTGATAAACAAGAACCCAATCGAAATTGATGTTATTCCACTCTGTTTTTGTTTTTGGGTTGATGAAGTCGAGTCAGAACAATTGATATACCAACAATGCAAAGCCCTGCATTATGGGACTTGGTGGGGAAAGAAACCGGGAAGGAAGGATATAAGTCATTGTAAAAGAAAGAAGATAATTTGTGAAGAAAAAAAGGATTTTTTTTTTAAACAAAAAGGAAGTGATGATTGGTGAGTGGGTGGTGGAGATTGAAAATTTGAGGATGAGAGTAAGAGTGGGTTGGTCGAATTGCAGTGTTTGTTGTACTAATTATGTCCTAATTGTGGAATGAAAAATGTGTGTTGGTTAAACGATAGTAATAGATTACAGAGAGAGGATGGGAAGTGGGTACCTAAAAAGAGGATTTTGTGGCATTGATATGTAAGATATGAGAGGCGATGAGGGAAAATTGAAAAAACAGAGAGAAGACTTACTTTTTTCGGGAGGACACTGTTCATTTGGGCAATAGTACTTGCATGAAACTAGATGTTCATCATTACTATAACCATATGTGAAGCAACTTTCGTCTCTTTCTCTGCATCTTCTGCAACCATGAGGAATACTACTATAGTTGACCTCAAACGCATCATTGAGAGCTTCTTCCAGAACTCCAGCACCGTCATCACTATCCTCGTAACGATCCAGAGGAGCGGCAGCAGGCACGTCAAAAATTTCCCCCTTGCAACCCTTAAGCGGTGGGTATGATTCGAGCATCTCCTTTTCAGTGTACCCCTCTTCAAAATAATAAAGAACATTCCCGCACGTAAAGTTGCGTTTTAAAGGGAAATTTGGGATTGTAGGACAATGTTTAAATATGATGATTTTACGCACTGACGCGTTATACTGGAGCAGAGCATTGTTGAAGTTATCGTAATCGAAGTTGTGGTAGCTGTCAAAAAATTGAGAAGAACAGACATGGTCGACAGGGGGTCTTGGCATCAGTTTCATGGTGTGAGTGGTGTTGTCGATATCCTTCACTGTGAAATTTTGAGATCCATAGATACTATAGCAGCTGATCAGGGATAGTGGCTCGGCGCCGTTACATTGAGAGGGTGGAATCTTTTTCCAGGGAGGATCGAAGATGGCGGAGACGCTTATGTTGCACCGGTATAACTGCTCAGCACAAAGCGGTGGTTGAGAGTGGGAGTATGGCAAAGCGATGCAGAGAAAGCAAGAGACGGTGAGTGCGAAGGCAAGGGGAGAGGTGTGGATGTGACTATGTTTATCATCCATTCTCACACTTCTTCTCACTTCCCTCACAACCCTCTCTCTCATAAAATATAGTAAACGGATTGTATAATTAACTAAAACTAAAACTAAAATTTGGTAATTTGATAGTTGACTTGGTCAAGTGAAACAAGATAGAAGCAACCAGCTAATAACTGTGAAAAAAGTGAGGAGAACAGACATGGTTGACAGGGGGTCTTAGCATCACTTTCATGATGTAAGTGGTGTTGTCGGTATCCTTCACTGTGAAATTTTGAGATTCAATTGGAACATATTTATCATAAAGAGCTGAGCAGGGACGAAGCAATGAAGTCACTTATTTGGAATCAAGGCAATTAATCGCCTGTGAAGAATTTGTTCATTCGGAAAATTGTAAAAAAAAGTATTACAGCTTGTTAGGTAACTGGTGCTGTCATCCTTCCACGAAAATAATAAATTTTGACATATAATCATCAAAATGGCAGTGTCCATTACCATATTGTTTGTTATATGCAGACTTTTAAAAACTTATACTCATTATTATCACTTGTAAATATTTAAAAGTCAACGTAAACCCAAACACGCCCCAAGGAAGCAGAAATATGACATTATAAAATTTGACACGTTATCTAATAATAACGCGTTCTTCAATAGTTCGGTCTATATTATAAAATTGTGAACACAATGGAGGGGAAAAAATAAAAGAACTCTTTCTAACACGTAAATCAAATTAACATATCCATTCCTAGTTTATAATGTGAAGCTCTACTGCCTAAACCAGAGGGGACTATAGTAACTTGCTTGATTCCGTGTTTCAGATATGATCTTATTACGTTTATTAAGAAGCTGGTATTTATAACTTCGCGGCCTTTCATACCCCAAACGTGATTTTTAACTTCTCAACTTGTGTTCTAAAAAAGCATGTAAGGTATTTGGATCCTTAAAAAAAGTTGAATACCACCATAATCAAAACAAGAGAAGGAAGAAAACATACTCAGTGTACCTGTTGGTGCTGGAGAGACACACATAAATCCACTCGTAGATGAACTGTATCCACATCTCCCACTAGATCTTGTGCAATCATCACATTCATCTTCATTCACACCACTCCATCCAACCTCAAATCCACTTGCTAAAACATTTCCCACATCCGAATCACTCTTCACAGCCTCTCTTAGAACAGAAACATTGATGCTGTTCTTGCACCCCAGACTAATGAGATTAACCACTTCAGTATTCGCCACAAAAAATGCATCTTGACCACCAATGGGGCAATTAAATGCTATTCCTCCAATATTCACACTACCAGTATATCCAAGAGAACCGCAGTCATATAACAAAGTGTAATCATCATCATTAGAAGTGTAGTTAAAGAATTCAGGATCCAACTTCACATTCACATAATCATTACTACAAGGGTCGGCCAATAAATCCAACCTTGCAATCGTCAAAACCTTGGATTTTTGGTTAATGTCAATGACTTGGAATGTGTGTGACATGATGTCAATTGTCACGTTGTCGTGATGGCAATCAAGCTTGAACTTTGGATGCCCACAGTAGTCTGCCTGGTCCTTACTCCAAAATGGGTAGCTAATATTGGTGAGTTTCCCACAGCTAAAAGGCTCACATGCTGCGTACCCTTCAGCATCAGTAGATGCATAAGTTGGGAATAAGAGGGAGAAGAAGAAAAGGGTGTTTATGAGAGAAGAAGAAAGTGGAACAAGAGAAAGAGGCATGACAGAAATCTGAGAGGGGCCTTAATTTGCAGGAGAACAATGTCAGAGGCCTTGTTTGTTGGTGAGGCAAATGATCAACTACACAACAACAATCTATATATCTTAGTCAAATTCCTAACTACAACATTGACGGCTATTAAAATAAATTATGGTGTTGAGGATATGTAAGCAAACTTTGAAAAGTCTGAACTTTTGAAATATAAAATAGAGTGAAGTGACTGTATATGCAGAATTTTAAAATTAAAATTCCACTGGATTAGTCTAGATTATAAAAGTCCGTATTAAAGGTTTATTTGAGATATTAAAATAAAATTATAATGGTAATAATTAGATGTAAGACTCCTCAAAACAAACATACAAACCCAGTGGACGAATTGAATAATCACTAAGACTAAACACTCTACCAACCACATGTTATCATTTTCATTTTTTTTCCTGTTTTATTAAAAAAAAAAGTCATAATGTACTGAATTTGTTACAATCAAAAGTTATTACCCGAAGTGTTACAATCAAAATTGGATTTGTGATTTCTTCTTGTTTGTGACATTCCCATAACGTTTGAAATTCTATCTACAATTTGTTACCTTCTTATTACATTAGATCTATCTATTTATTTTCCTCTTATTTTGTAAGTTATTCAACACAATAAAATAAAAGATAAAATACATAAATTGAAGTAAGAACCTTAAACTATCCACATAAGGTCAGATATTGTTAGGCCCACTTCTCCTAACAGGCCCAATATAGTTGAACAAACCAAATCTAGAAAATATTCAAGAGGAAGCAGAAAATGATACAAGACTCCAACGAATTCGAAAGAAACCCATTTACTTCAAGGATTATGTAACCAAATGATTATGTGAGAGTACTTGTAGGAATTGGTTAGGTATGAGGAAACATATCTGATAAACTTTATTCTTTTTTACATTACACGTTGCGTGTAGGGTGTTATAAAGGCACTGTTGTTGTTTGAGAAAGGGGATGACGAATGAAATATGCATAATTATCTGATATTTTGTTTTCTCTCTGATTAGTCTCTTCTGGTTTTTGTTTTAACCTTTCATTGGTGCTTTCATTGAGCCTTTTCCTCCCATGGTAGTCTTTTCTGACATTTTTTCTTCCCTTGACAAAAAGCTGGAGCAAATTCTTCTCTTCTAGGCCAATTTCTCAAACACATTACATGACATAGCTGCTCGCACTTCTCTTTTGGAATCCAAACTACTTGTATCACCTCCCCATCATCAACACACCTTTGCTCATCCTCTTAAATTCAACCTTCCTTCTTTCAATGGTAATGATGCAATGGGTTGGATCTTCAAGATCACCCAGTTTTTTTATTTTCACATGACACCACTAGAACGGAGAACCCAGATTGCTTCCTTCTACCTAAAGGGACCTGCACTTGCTTGGTATCAATGGTTGCAATATAATGGCCTCCTTACCACTTGGGATTCTTTCCTCCGTGCCTTGGAACTAAGATTTACACCATCTAAGTTTGACGATCCTATCGCTGAACTATGTCACCTTACTCAAACTCAGACCCTTCACAATTATATCTCTAAGTTCAAGTCGATCGCCAACCGCATCTCATGGTATCCAGTCAGCTTCTACCTTAGCTGCTTCATCTCCGGCCATAAGCCTCACCTTCGATGTGAGGTCATCGCCCTCCAGGCTGCTGACATGCCACAAGTTGTGGCGATCACCAAATTCTCCTCTGTCCTTCACCAAATTCTCCAGACCGCCACCACTAACCACCACTTCCACCACTACTCCCCACACCTCCCTCCAAACTACCCATCAAACGCCTCACTGAAGTTGAAATGCAGGCATGCAGTAAAAAAAACCTTTGTTATAATTGTGATGAAAGGTATACACGTGGCCACATTGGAAGTCCCTTATTTACACATTTCTTTTCCATCCCTTATATGATGATGTGTAAGATGATTTCTTCAATTCAATTATTTTCTCTATTCGCTCAACATACATCACCAAGAAGATATTGATTCCACTGTGTTTGTTTCAAGGTATAAACAATTGATATACCAACAATAACCCAAGTTTTATGAGACTTGGTGGGGAAGGAAACCGTGGGAGGAAAGTGTTGGGTACAAACAAAGTCCCACATCAGAAAAAAAAAAATAAGAGATGGACACGGATTTATATACACATAAGATATTTTCATTGATAAGAGACATTTTGGAATGGTACCAAAAACAAATCCGTGAGGGCTTGACTCAAAAAGAACAATATTTCACCAATGTGGAGACTTATGAGTATGTATCTACAGAAAGATACAAGTCATTGTAAAAGAAACATGACAATTTGTCAAAAGAAAAGGAATTTTCTTAAAAATAAAAATCAACTATTGATTGGTAATAGTTGCATTGTTGGAGAGCATCAGATTCATTAGGGTGATAATTATGTTGAATGATCTTTAAGAAAACAACTTTTAAGATCTACTCAGACTGCAAGGAACTAGTGCTCCATTCTTGCACCAATCCAATTGTGGGAGAAGAAAGAACAGGTTTTGGGGGCATTTCTTGGGAATTCATGTTACCTTCCAACATTTCTATTACTCTACTCATAGTAGGTCTATCCTTTGGAAACGTTTGAATGCACCACAAACTAACTGTAATCATTCTCCTTTCTGTCTCTTTTTCTTTTGTGGCTATCACATCATCACTTCTCAAATCTTGGTCTTGCTCCAGCTTTCGGTATATCCAATCTGGAAAGTATTCACTTGTTTCAATGGCTTCATCATTAATATTATTCCTCACTCCCACTATTTCTAGTAGCATCATTCCATAGCTATACACATCAGATTTTTGTGATACTCCACCAAAATGTTTGTTGCACACTTCAGGAGCTACATATCCTATTGTTCCTCTTGCATCTGAAACTGAAATAGTGCTCTCTTTCCCAGGACAAAGTTTTGCAAGCCCAAAGTCTGATATCTTGGGACAGAAGTTCTCATCCAAAAGAATGTTATGTGGTTTTATGTCAAAATGTAAAATACGAGTGTTGCATCCCTTGTGCAAGTACTCTAGTCCTGTGGCTATCCCTTTTGCAATTTGCAACAGATTATCCCAACTCAAAGATGAAGTTCTTTCTAGTCCCTTATTAGTGATGAACTTGTCGAGGGAACCATTAGGCATGAATTCATAAATAAGGGCTTTCTTTTTTCCTTCCAAACAGAACCCAAGAAGTTGGACAACATTAACATGAGAAGTTCTACTGATGCTGGCAACCTCATTGATAAAGTCTTTGCCGTTTCCTTTTGATGCCCTTAATAATTTTACAGCCACATGGTAACCATTGCGTAACTCTCCTTTGTATACAACACCAAACCCACCTTCACCCAATTTAACTGTGAAGTTGTTGGTCATTTTCTTGACTTCTGAAAATCTGTATTTCTTTTGTGCTAGAGTACCATGATCTTCTAAGAATACGTCAATATCTTGCTCATTAGTCATCTGAAATTTTAACTTTCTTGTTGATGACATACATTTTCTACAGCCTATTATGAGGCATAGCATGAATACTGCCATTGCTGCACTTGCAAGACCTGTTGATAAATATATTAGAAGACTTCGGAGTTAGGAAACATTTGAAGCTAATTTCCAATATTGGAAACTCGACTATTTAGATATGATAAGAAGAAAATAAACAACAATAGTTAATTTTGTATTTGTTAATTTCAAAGGTTATTTTCCAAACAAAACGTAAGGCTTAATTCATTATCAAAATCTTATATAAAATAGCATATTTCATTAACTTTATCTTGGAAAATGGAAAACAGATTTACTCTTTCCAAAGCTTTCACAACAAATTTTTTGAAAACAAAAATGGAATCCCCTAATTTATAAGCTTGGTATACGTGTGTGAGAGTGTGTGCAAATGAAGCATAACGAAACAATCACTACTGCAGACAACTTTTATGACAAGTAAAATGGATTTTCTACGACGATGCACCCTAACATACTGCCATTGTTGTTGTTTGGGTGCATATTTGATTATAGTTAATAATCACTTTCGTTGTTGTGTAACCTAAAGAGCAATGGAAAATGTTGACAAAATTTTATTAAATTTAAGACATGTTTAAAATTGACATGTATCACTAAACTAATGAAAGTGAACTTTTTTTACAATGGAATGGGATCAAATCTTGAATACAAAAGTCATTGAGGTGATCATTCGTTTAAAAATTACTGAAATAGTGTGAATAATTTTAGTATATACACGATAGATTAAGATTTGATTAATTTACCACACATCCGAGCTGATTATGAGAGCAAGCATAGCAAATTTCAATTATTATATGACTATTAATGAAATAAATGTGAAAAAAATAAAGAAAAAAAATGAAAGAAAATGAACCTATTACCTATAATGATTTTCGGTTTCCAACTCACTCGGCCTGTAACTGATAGAAGGGAAAGCAAAGATAGGTTAGCATTCTCCCAATTCAAGGATGATAATATAGAAAACATAAACACACCGACAAATACATACAATTTCACCAAATGCGTCAAGAAGAAAGTACGCGCTAAGGGTTATGGCATTATAAAATGGCATGACATCCTTATGAGGCAAAATGGGAATTACCAACAAGGGTAAGCTGCACTGGTATCTGACAACTTAGGAGTTAGCCATTCTATACTTGTTTTCCGGTTCAAATTTATGATGACTAGTTTCTAACTGGGTATAAAATTTGGTCCGTTTTCTTCAAGTCCAAGTATAAAGAATACTCAATTTCAGCATATTTTGATGATAGGCATATAATGCATGACAACTGATAAAGATATCATCACATCGAGACAATGACATGATTATACGTAGCTGAACCTTTTCATGAGACAGTTAATACTTATATCAAAAGAATTGCATAGCTGATTTGGTTACTGTGTCTACAACACACAAATAGTTCTCGTGGCTATTAGTGTGGCTAGACACATTTATGTAAACCAAATACATACATACATACATATATATACATATATATATACATATATATATATATATATATATATATATATATATATATATATATATATATATATATATATATATATATATGGTGAAACCATCATCATCTGATCTATCAAGATACTTTAGCCAAAGTTCTGGCATACTGATTGGCTAGCATATTCTGAAATGGCATTGTAGGATTGAAATTGCATCTGTACCCAAAAGAGGGAAATGGGGAAACAAAACAAGAAAGAAATAGAAGCATCACAGGGATCTGAATAAACAACAAAAAAAATGATCAATATTTCAAAATATATTATTACCACTACCACAACTTCTTAGGTAGGACTTATCCTTGCAGAAACAGAGAAATTGATTGTCATCAAATCCACAACGTCCACCACTTTTCTCACAGTACTCGCAATCAGGTGCAGTCCAATTCAAAAGAAACCCCATCTTCAAAATCTCAATGTAATTCATTCTCAATAAGCCGGTGAAATTAGCAGAAGCATCCATGATAAATGGCGCATTAACCATAAGCTGACACTCATTCAAGGAATAGTTTTTGTTCTCTAGTGTCTCCTTATGAAAAACCGCAAAAGAATAAAGTGAAGCATTTTTAGCACAGTCTACTTGGTAAGTGGGGTAATCTATGGGTTCTGTGGTACAGTTGTAGAAGAAAGAGAGATTCCATGTTTCTGAACTGTAGGTAAAGGGGGTTTGATCAAAGCTGTAATTATATAAAGGAACAGGACAATTGTCCTCATAGGCAGCCATGTTGGCCACAGTAAATGAGGAGTTAGAATAAGAGATATCTTTCACTAAAAAATCATAAGTAGGAGTTCTGAGAATTGGATTTTTATCCATGCAAGTGATCTCAAAGTGGGGATAGCCACAAAATGATTCCTGTTCATAAGAAATCCAGAAAGGGTACTTAATGGACGGGCCATTTCCACAAGTTGTAGGTGTGCAGGCCTTAAATTTTGGATTAGAAGATAGAACAGCGGTAGCAAAGAATAAGATTGTGGTAATAATACATAGTTGAGGCTTAATGTAATGGAAGGAGACTGGAAGGATCATTTGGTTCTTGGAATTTGAAAAGAAGGAAGAGGAGAGAAGAGAAGAGTATTAGTGTGGAATGTAAGGCTGACATTTAGAAGAAACTTCAAAGTCGTCGGTAGGTGTGTAGTGTAGAAATTCTTACACGAAAGCATGCTACTATTGACTGAGTCAAAGCAAGAAAAAATGAGAATGGAGAAAGAAAGTAATAAATAGGTGGAGACAAAACAGAGAGATGATTTTAATTTGGTTATTGACTGAGTCAAAGCTGAAGGATGGAATGAAGGTGTGAAGAAGGAAGCACATATCAGCACGACTTGGAAAAGGTGGAGTCAGCAACTCTTGTTTTTCTCATGCTCATCAGGTCAACAACTTAGTTCTCATCGAAACCCCCATATATTATTCAGTAAATTTGAATTATTAATAATTATTTTCATGATGATTATAATGGCTAACTTCAATCTTTACCAGTACTGTTTATTATTAATTGATATCTATGAAGCAACAGGTGTTTTGTTTTTGTTTATCAAAGTACTTCTTTTATTAAAAAAATCATCAAGGTCTTTAAAATCTAAAACTTAACTTGAGCGTAATTGGAAACATACTACATAAACCAACTGGCTATTGTTTGATGCATCACATATTTTTTTTCTTCTAAACAAACACTGCTAGACAAATCTTGTCAGTCAAAATTTAAAATTATGTATGTAAAATACTCTTTATTATAATGTTTAATTAAAAAGAACTCTTTTAAGTTCTTTTCGTAAGTGTCCGAGAATACTGATAAACAAGAATCCAATCGAGATTGATGTCATTCCACTCTGTTTTTATTTTTGGGTTGATGAAGCCGAGTCAGAACAATTGATATAGGAAGAATGCAAAAGCCCTGCTTTATGGGAGTTGGTGGGGAAAGAAACCGGGAAGGAAGGATATAAGTCATTGTAAAAGAAATATTATAATTTGTGAAGAAAAAAAGGAATTTTTTTAAAAATTAAAAGGAAGTGATGATTGGTGAGTGGGTGGTGATGATGGGAGTAAGAGTGTGTTGGTCGAATTGCAGTCTTTGTTGTACTAAATTTGTCGTAATTGTGGAATGAAAAATGTGTGTTGGTTAAACGATAGTAATAGATTACAGAGCGAGGATGGGAAGTGGGTACCTAAAAAGAGGATTTTGTGGCACTGATACGTAAGATATGAGAGGCTATGAGGGAAAATTGAAAAAACAGAGAGAAGACTTACTTGTTTTGGGAGAACACTGTTCATTTGGGCAATAGTACTTGCATGAAACTAGATGTTCATCATTACTATAACCATATGTGAAGCATCTTTCGTCTCTTTCTCTGCATCTTGTGCAACCATCAGGAATACTACTATAGTTGACCTTAAACGCATCATTGAGAGCTTCTTCCAGAACTCCAGCACCGTCATCAGTATCATTGTAACGATCCAGAGGACCAGCAGCAGGCACGTCGAAACGTACCTCGCAATCCTTAAGCGGTGGGTATTTGTCGAGCATCTCCTTTTCCTTGTGTTCCTCCTCAAAATAATACAGAACATCCCCGCACTTAAAGTTGCGTTTTGAAGGGAAATCTGAGATTATAGGACAGTGTTCGAATATGATGATGTTATGCACTGGCGCTTTATAAAGTAACAGAGTGTTGCTGAAGTTCTCGTAATCGAGGAAAACGTGACGAGAACAGACATCGTCGACAGGGGGTCTTAGCATCACTTTCATGGTGTGAGTGGTGTTGTTGATATCCTTCACTGTAAAATTTTGAGATTCATTTGGAACATTATCATAAGAAGCATGGCAGCTGAGCAGGGATGATGGGTCGGCGTCGTTACATTGAGAGGGTGGAATCTTTTCCCAGGGAGGATCGAAGATGGCGGAGGCGCTTATGTTGCACCGGTATAACTGCTCAGCACAAAGCGGTGGCGACGGCGACGGCGATGGTTGAGAATGGGAGTATGGCAAAGCGATGCAGAAGAAGCAAGAGACGGTGAGTACGAAGGCAAGGGGCGAGGTGTGGATGTGAGTATGTTTATCATCCATTTTCACACTTTTTCTCAGTTCCCTAACAACCCTCTCTCTCATAAAAGAAAGCTATGGAAGCACTTATTCTCACTTCTCCCACGAAGCTACCTCCTTCTTTCCTCTTACTTTCTTCAGTCCCAAACCATTTACATTTCAACATTCCCCAAACACGACCCAGTCTCCCACAGATAAAAGGCTCACATGCTGTGTACCCTTCAGCATCAGTAGATAAATAAGTTGGGAAGAGGAGTGATAAGAAGAAAAGGGTGCTGATGATGGCAGAAGGAGATGAAACAAGAGGAAGAGGCATCATAGAAATCTTAGAGTGGCCTTCATTTGCAGGAGAACAATGTGAATGTGACAGGCCTTGTTTGTCAGTGAGGCAAATGATCAAGTACACATCAACAATCACTTTATAAGTCAAACTAACTCAAGTTCCAAACTACATTGATGGCTATTAAAATAAATGGTGTTGAGGATATGGTAGTAAACTTTGAAAATTCTGACTCTTGAATTTGAAATAAATTATATAGAATAGTGCAAATGTAGAAGCAAAATCTTAAAAATGAAAGTTCCACATGATTAACCTAGTGCAAAGGGTTGGATTTAGATCTAATTGGTGTTTGTATCATATAGAAACTACTTGATAGCATTATTGATGGTTAAAAAGAAAAAAGGAATGGAATTTAAAAATAAAAAATAAAGTGTAGATTGGTAAGCAGGGTGGGGATGGAAAATTTGTGGATGGGAGTAAGAGTGGGTTGGTCCAATTGCAGCTGATCCCAGACTAATTTGTTGTTCTAATTTTGTCCTAATTGTTGCATCAAAGTGTGTGTTGGTTAAATGATAGGAGTAAGATATATGAGAGGAGAGAAGACATACCACTACTCTTGGAAGAACAGTATTCATTTGGGCAATAGTAGTTGCATGAAACTACATGTCCTTCATGATCATAACCACCGCTCCAGCAATTTCCATTATAGGAGACCTGAAACCCATCCCTCAGAGCTTCTTTCAGAACTTCAGCTCCACCATCTTTATTATCATAATGATAGAGAGGAGCGGCAATGGGCATCAGCAACCTTCTCTTGCAATCCAGAAGCGATGCGGGTACTTTGTGCAACATCTCATCCTTCTCCCCAAAATAGAACGCAGCATCCCCGCATTTAAAACTGCGTTCTAAAGGGAAATCTGGGATGCTTTGAGGACAACCATCGAAGAATACGGTCACGTTGTGTACTGACTCGTAATGTTCCAACAGACTGTTCTTCAAGCTGTCGTAAATGTCAAAAAAATTTGTAGAACAAACATCGTTGACAGTGTGTGTTGGCACCATCGTCATGGTGTGAGCGAGGTAATTGACCTTCTTCAGTGTGAAATTTTGAGATTCATAAGGATCAGAGCAGCCGAGCTGGGGTAATGGGTCGTCGCCGATACACTCATGAGAGCCAGGAATCCGTTTCCAGACAGGATCCAAGATGTCGGAAACGTTTATGTTGCACAGGTATGACCGCTCAGCACAAAGGGGTGGCGGTGGCGGTGGAGGTGGCGGTGGCGGTGACGGTGGCGATGGCGATGGTTGAGAGTGGGAACGTGGCAAAGCGATGCAGAGGAAGCAAGAGACGGTGAGTGCGAAGGGAAGGGGAGAGGTGTGGATGTGAGTATGTTTATCATCCATTCTCACACTTTTTCTCAGTTCTCTCCCAACCCTCTGTCTCATAAATGAAAGCTATGGAAGCACTTATTCTCACTTCTCCCACGAAGCTACCTCCTTCTTTCCTCTTACTTTTGTTTTTTCCCTTGTAGGTCAATGTTTATTGGAATAATTTTTAGTCAATTTTTTTAATTAGATTTTTCTGTATATTAGTATTGTACCAAGTTAATATTCACACTACCAGACGTATATCCAAGAGAAGCGCAGTCATATAACAGTGTTCTCATCAGTAGTTAAAGTAGTTAAAGAACTCAGGATCCAACTCCACATCCACATAATCATCAGTACATAAGGGTCGGCCAATAAATCCAATCTTGCAATCGTCAAAACCTCAGATGTTTCATTCATGTCAATGACTTGGAATGTCTGTGACAGGATGTCAATTGTCACGTTGTTTTGTAGTCAATCAAGCTTGAACTTTGGATGGGCACAGTAGCCTGGCTGCTCCTTACTCCAAAATGGATTGCTAATATTGGTGAGTTTCCCACAGCTAAAAGGCTCACATGCTGTGTAGCGTTCAGCATCACTAGATGCAAAAGTTGGGAATAAGAGTGAGAAGAAGAAAAGGGTGTTTATGAGAGAAGAAGAAAGTGGAAGAGAAAGAGGCATGACAGAAATCTGAGAGGCAAATGATCAAGTACACACGACAACAATCTCTTATTAAGTCAAACTAACTCAAGTTTCTAGCTATTAAAATAAAGGCTTAATATCTATTTTGGTGAGGGGTTTTCTTCAAAATTGTCTTACCTTTTTTAAAAAGTAACAATTGGTTCCATTTTTTTAAAAAATTGTCTAAGTTAATCCTTTTCGCTAACAGCATTGAAAATTTAACGTGCAGCTACTCCTTAGACTAAATTTGATGAGTTGTTAATGTTAAGTAATTGTGTGGCAGTTTCGTGATAGTCAGGTTAAAATTGTAAGAAAAAAAATAGATTAAGTGGGATTTTTCTTGATAGTAGTTAAAAAGAGGGGTTAAGATTTGTTAAGAGTTAGGAATAATTTCTTTCGAGGGGTGTTCATCTTGTTCGAATAGATGGAACAAAAGATTTCCGCGTTTATCTCATGGTGGTGGTTGGAAGGAAGATGAGTTGATTCTTATTTGTTACTGTGTTGATATTGTTGTAACCAAATTCGCCATAATTTTTTCATCCTTTTTCATCCTCCCCACTTGCAGGATTCTCGTGATTGATAACGGTAAGTTTTTTTACCCTTTCCTCTACCTCTACCCATGACTCCATGACTTAAAAAGGGTTGCACAAACACAAGCTTAAGAGCCACCTCTCTGCTGCATTACAAAACAAAAATCTGATCTGATATAATATCATAGCTATTAAGAGAAACATGAAAAGAAATATAATCCTCCATTTTATTTTATATAGAAATAAAAAGACTTTTTCATGCCAAATTGTTCTTGCACTTGGCACACTTTTATTCCCCTGGATTAAACCAGTATCAGTCCGTACTTCTGGGGTTTGATTTTTCAGTGAGACCCCAAAATTCTAAACACTTCAATTTTTTAGCTTTATGGAAAAAGCTTCAGTCTTTAAAAAGATGAAAACTAGTTAAGAGAGATGTGTCTTCCCAAAACTCAAAATAAAAACTAGATTAGGGCATATAGGAACACTAAGAGAAATTGATAGTTTAGTGAAATTGTAAATCAATTACGAGATAATTAACAGAATAAGCTTCTAATCTAAACCCAAAGAAACTTCACAAGATTCATAATAAAGCATGAAAGCAGTAAGCTTGCAAATGGAGAGAATTGATAACGATCGAAATCCATAGTCATCTCAAATAGGAATCAATCCAAATCGTGATTTTGCTTCTAACCCTAATCCCAATTTTTTTTAACTTCTCTCTGACAGCACATTACACATCAATTTCTTTTCTATCCATTTTAATTTTACACGTCAATAACTGTCATGCAATCAATTAAAACTGACACGTTAAATTTTTTATCTCATGGAAAAAGATTAATTTGGACGGTTTTTTCAAAAAGTGAAACTAATTGTTACTTTTTAAAAAATATGAGACGATTTTGGACAAAAGCCTTCTTTCGAGAACCAAAATATGATGTGTTAATAATTATTTTTAACAACTTTTTAACAATAGAACACATGTTACTACTATATTAATTTATTTAAATTTATTTTTAAAAAAGTATTTGAAATAGACTAATCATAAATATGCATTGTAAAAAAGTTATAAAAAAAGTTGATAAAAAAATGATTTATTTTATTTTATTAATTAAGTTATAAAATAAAATTTTATTTCATAAATTAATTTTAAAAAATAAATTAAGTTATAAAATAAATTTTTTTAGGAGAGTATAAAGTAATTTTATTTTATTAATTTATTATCTTATGAAATCCTAAAAAATACTCTCTTCCTCACCCACCATTATTGTATACTAAGAAAGATTATTTTATACTTTTTTATTATTTTAAATTGTCTTGAGTTTAACATCATTTTGGGAGTAAAATTTATTTATATTTGAATTATAAAAAGTTTGTAATTCTTTTTATTTTAAAAAAAATTGTAGTTAAGTTAGTCAACCTCGTCTAACCCACCAAACCATAATGGGTCGAATCGGATTCAAATTTTTCTGACTCGCTAATAAATGAATTGGGTTGGATTGGTCACTTAGTAAACCAATATGTGATAAATCGAGTCAGATCGGACCATATGACTGTTTTGACATCACTTGTGTATTTTGGCTAATATAACTAAAAAGGTTTGTAGGCAAGACAAAACTTTAAGCAATAAAGTTCAAGAAATACATAACAAAACAAATTTTGTCCTTCTTTCTCATTTGCTTTAGAGTGTGTTTACAAAAGGAAAAATGATATTTGACACTGTATTACAAATGTTTAGAGAAGTGATCTCAAAACAAATCTCGATGTGTTTCATTTGATACCTCTTTCTCAAAATCAAAATTCTTTGAAATTGTCTTCTTTTTAATCATCATCTTGATATTCATATCTTCTTCTCCAGCCATGCTTAACAGTTTGATCAATCTTGTGCTTTTTTTTTCCATTAACACCTCTTGTAATCTCACGCAATTTTAACATTTTTCCATTTTTTTTACCTGTCTTCATGTAGCTTTGAGATTTTCAACATTCTTCCACTCTCATAATTTTTACTAACTATAGGAAAATATTATGAATTTAAGAATCATTCTTTCAAATAAACTCTCAAGCACATTTCTTTTTATTCCCACCATTATTGACGGACTGACATCAATCCTCAGTTTTCTGCCTGAATGGATTTTTAGGGATTTCATCTAACAACAAAATATTACGTTTTTACGTTCTAAATTTCAAATGACTTAGAAAATCCAGAATTTATTCACAACCTCCTTTGAAACATAAAAACTCTAAAAAGGCATTACACTGTAAAAATAATTAACATTTTATTTAGTCTCTGTTTTCTGCACAACTCTCGTCTTCTCCGTAGCTTTTCTTCAAGACCCTTTCAATGGCTTCATCTTCCACTCCATCCAAATCTACACAAATTTCCACTGACTTTTAATAATCTTTTACTCAATGCTTCCGTTTTCATTTCCTCTATTTGTTTTCTCTATTATCGATTTAATTGACATTTTCTCAAGGTTCATACTTCCTATTTTACTTATCAACGTAATTATCGCATTTTAAATGAAATCGTAAAACCTCCACGAATTCATTCTTTCTTTGACGATTTTTTTTTTCATACAAATGGCCACATAATCATACCGCAAAGCAGTTCAACCAAATGTTTCCATGAGAATTTCTAGTAACATACTAAAACACACTCTTCATACTATGATAGTAAGAATTGAGACAACTTTAATCTCCAATAAACTTATCCTACAAGAAGAAAGGTATGTTCCCAAAAGTGTCATTTAGCATCTCTATCACCAACCGTGCCAATTCATCATTATATTGCTGTTACAAGAAAACAGCCTCGCAGAAATAACGGAAGTTAGAATAACAAACAAAAGATTCCGCTCATAGCAAGTAGCAGCCAGATGAAGGTGGATGAAAAATTGGGCAAAAGAACGAAGGTGAATGCTTGGGACTGTTAAATGAAAAATACTTCTAAAAGTCAATAAAAATGGACGTATCAAAGAAAATTCCAGATACAGTTTGTCATCACACTAATGCGTAAAAACAGCCTGGGTGGAAACGAGTTACCATGTCTGTAAGTTTGTAAGCATAGAACCAACAATTTCTAAGCCAAGTACAATCACTCAGAAAGCAGCAGGCAAACCCAGGCACCATGTCACTTGGAAGTCTCCTCATCTTGTGTCGCCTAAGGATGTGTTCTCTTTAACCTAAGAAATTGTTACAAAGGGCGGAAAATGAATATAAGATAATTCACGATCCGATTAGATCAGGTGTTTCTGCCTCGATGGACAACAATGCAGTGTGTACTTTCCCTGTCCAACTGTCAAGTCTATCCCGTAAGGATTTGATCTGTTGAATACCCAGAACTCTTGGTTGCACCCAGGAAACGTGCACTGTGCCCTCAACTTGATCGATTATACCCTCAATTAGATGAACCTGCAAATAAAGAAATTCACTTTCAAGCTTTAGGTTTTAAAAACGTTATTTGCCGAAGCTCTATATGATAATACTGAAGTTCTCAAAATGCAGAAACTCAAGTAAAGAAAGTCACCGATTGCTTTGCTTAGAACAATTCATGGACAACTAAAAATTCTTTGAAACAAGTACATAATGCTATAAATACATTCAGAATGATGTTGTCTTCTGTACTCGTAACAAACATTCAGTCACTGAGAAGAGTAAGAAGTATTTCTAAACCAAAGCCACAATATTCAAGAAGACCATCTGCTTAATCACTGAAAAGGTGTAGATATACGAGTAAAAACAACAAATTTGTTTGAATGGGAACAAAGATCCCACGTCTACAGCTTGAGGAGGTAATGAAAGGACAAGATGAAAGCAATACTAAAAAGTTAACACCACCAATGCCAAACAGCCAAAAAAGCATTTCAACTTCGAACTAGGACAAACCCTTTGGACTTTAATTTGTGGAATATAAACTCTTAAACTTCTAGCATCAGATAAATAACGTATTCTATGCAAAATTCCCAAGCATTTTCAGCATAGCAAAAATACATCATTAGGTGTTGCTTAAGTATCACACAGTTAATAACTAAAACTCAAAATAAACAACTATACATTTTATAAGTAATAATGAACACAACATAATTCTTCAACTGCGTAAGGACATGTAAGCAGCTCAAGACTCAAAAATTTAAATATCAATTAGATTATAGTTTATATCTCCCTTCCCATACTGAATATAAGCTTAAAACACTATGATCACACTATGATTAATCGTCATTATAGGTCAAGTCTTGGTAGAAAATAATATACACCAATAAAAAGGATAAGAGAACATCATAAGCTATTTCACATCTACAGAAATGCATCAGTTTAAAAAGTGTACTACTTTAAATGGTTGCAAAGAAAATCAAACAAATTTTCTACAATGTTTTCCTAAGAACTTCCAATACAACTTACAGATAAGCTCTTCATTAGGAGATGTTCCACATTCTCTATGGAAAGTTTTGTACGTTCAGCAATTACACTCAAGGGAATAGTTCGATCTTCTGAAGGCCGACTGCAAGCAATGGCAATCAGTTTGAATTCGGAATGAAAACAAAAAGGTTGTTAAATACACCTCAACAGGTGAGAACAATGGAATGTAATTAACTATACACCTGAAAATTATCTCCATCAGACAGAGGATGTTGATCTTTTCCAACAACTTCAGTTCATTTTGAACCAGTGCTGGTTGGGCTCTTAAAGCAGCATTATGAACCCGACACAATTCTTGATATTGTACTAAATCACCAGAATTGAATGCCTGCAGAATATAGTAAAGCCATTCCACTTTTGTCCCCAGAAGGCTCTTGATCTGTTTAACATATTACAGCTGTGTGAACCAACATAGTAAAAAGATAGATGAAACAAAGAATTTTCAGAAAATAGGTGCTCCAAATACTTTTGACGTAATTACTCACTATAGGATGGGCAAGTAGCTCTCCGAAGTTGTAGATGTTGTCCCCAAGAAGCGCAGAGAGAGACAAATCAAATGCTAAATCCTAAAAAATAAAATATAGAACATTAATTCATATAAAATCTGCACACGAATAGAAACAAACCATAAATGAGATAGAACACAATGAACTCTACCTTAACCTCTCCTTATCCCTTATAGAGAACACAGTGCACCTATATATATCTATAAACCTCTGATGAAGTTTCCATTTTACAAAAAAAAAAAAAAAAAAAAAAAAAAAGAGATGCATGGACACAATGACATTTGCAATGTCAAGACGAAACAGCAAAATAAAAGTAAAATACGCAAAAAAAATTTATAGATAATAGATAAATATTACATAAATGAAGCACGGTTAGACACATCAACTAGCTTTAATTACCACAGGGCAACATAAAATTGAACTTCAGCAACTATGAGCTTTGTGCTCCCGTGTCATATATATATATATATATATATATATATATATATAGCCACACACACATATATACATAAGTAACTCTATAGGAGCAAAATGTGATTCAAGAGAATAACACTCCATAATACCCACAGTTGGATATGCAGAAAACTACACTCATTGCCATTCTCACCCACTGTAAATTAATAAACAGCCTTACTAGCCATGTGCTTTTGGAAATTATCACTGATTATCAAGCTCCTTATCATTGTCATCTTCCTTCTTCCCCTCCCCTACAGATTTTGTTTGAGTGAAAACACAATTTGCATAATTCAGAAAGAATTGTCATAGCTGCAACAGTCACACGAGTGCTGCCTAATTCAAAAAGTTTTGGCAGTCATCGCCATCCACTAGTTGTAGATAAGGAGATTGATGAATAAACAAAAGGAAGCAAATTGCAAATGGAGAGGGTCAAGATGGAACATCTCAAAGATTTCTATAAAAAGAACAGGAGGTGCTTTTGAAAATAGAAAGGGGTTCTAGTTTAAGAACTGGAGAAAATAGTAGTGAGCAGGAAGAATTAGAATAAGGATTGCCAAATATTAAATTGGAAATGTTAGGAGTGGAAGCTGAAGGAGATGCTTCTTTTGATGACGAGGAGAATGATTATATTGGGTTAGAAGAGGGGATGAGAATTTGTTTTGCAATGAGTCATTGTGTCTTTAGTATTGCCCTATTGTTATGTGATGACAATCAAGAGATTTGAGACTTAGATGAGTGTTATGAGTTTTAGTTTTATGTTTTTTTAATATATTTGTCACTTTTACAGTTTTTTATTTTTAATTTGTGTGTGTGTGTGTGTGTAAACACATTGTCAGCCATGGGTTCTGCCATAAGAAGCTCCATTTATATGGTGGGTTCTTTTGGCTTTGTATCTCCCCTTGCAATACAAATCATAAATTGAATCAAAAGTAACCAGTGTAAGTAAACAGCCATACTTTGAGACAACATAAAAGGAAATTTGAAACAATTGTGATGACACACCAGCTTGAATGATTCTGATAGAGACTCCACTGATGTGTATGCCAAATAGAGAAGGGCACTTTTGTAGAACTCTGCAAATTCTTGGCGGGTCTTGTGATATTGAGACGATACCCAGTAGTAGTTAGCATATACAGATGGATCAATATCTGTCATGCTGTCAAGTGTAGTCTTCCCATCTTCTAGGAGTCTCTTGCTTTCCTTCTGGTCACCTTGCTCAAGCTTGAATATTGCTATTTGCATCTTAATGTAAAGGATAGGTTCTTCTATGCGCTGCTCTCTAGTGCCTTGTAGTTTCTCAATGACTGCTTCAAGATAACCAATCGCTGCTTCTTTTTCAGAATACTGCCGAGAAACTATAACAGCAAAATGTGCAAGCTTCAGAAGGTTGATTTTAGTCTCGAAGTCTGTGATGAAATTGTGATATAATTGAATCAGCGCATCACCGGCCTGAAAATTTAGCAATAACCAATTATTAAAAAAACACATGAATAATGATAAGAATACACACCACAAAGTGAATTTTATTCAATAAAGGTTCGAGAAAAATTATATTAGAAGCAAAAGGGAAATAGCAATATCCACAAACTGTACAACATAATAAATGAAATAAAACATAATAGTCAATAACTGAATAGAAGAATGGGTGGCAACATAATGGAATCAAACACATCATATGCAATAGTTAAGTAGAGGCATTACTGGGCAATAAAGTGGTCAGGGAAGTTCTTCTTTGGGATATTTAACAACCAATGTTGTTAAATAGTGGCCATGGAAGCGCCATGCAGAAATCACTCAGGCACCAGGAACTGGCAATGGGTGGCTGGTTTTTATGGTGGTTGTGGCAGCCACAAAACGAAAGGCAGACATTGCATCTGAAATGGCATGGCAAAATGCCTGTCAAGAATAAAGAGATGAATGAGTTGGGTAATGACACCCAGCCCAAAACAATCTGAAACTCCAAAACAACAAAAGAAATCGGCTGGGTCGTGCAACCCAACCCAAACCATGCCTAAAAGAGATCGAAAACCTTTTAAAAGTATAGAATACAGGTTGGACTGCATGACCCAACCCAAAAACTATCTTTTAAAAGATAAGGCCCACAACCTGACCCAAACCACCATCCAAACAATTAATGAAATAGCCCACTAGTTTGAAAAGAAAGGCGTCAAGAGTATGTTGCAAAATCGCACGGAGCTGGACAACCACCCAAGCCACTCACAGGCATCTCCAGCAACCACTGCAACTGAGATGGATCAGCACCACAATACCCTAGCACCCAACAACTAATTACAGCCATTTCTGGCAACCACGACGACACCAGAGATGGATCAGCACAGTACTAGAGTTGTGCAATACAGAACCACCCCAGCAACTGTCACAACCATCTCCAACTACCAACCAGAGACTAACTGCCATCTCTGGTGACTACCCTACAACCTCTGTTTAATTTCTACATTTTTGCTCTATTTCTTATCTTCACCAATATGAATATACTATAATTTTCTTCAACCCTATCCATGCCTCCACTATACCCTGCGAGGACATCTACCATGTTTGTAAGGCAGATTGTTCACTATCCCCCCCACCAATATCAACATCAATCAGATAGCAACCTCCGTACAATGAATAAAAGCCAAGAATCCCCACTCAAAGTTGGACAGATTAATGACAAAAAAGATTTTTCGCAAAAACCCCCCACTCAATTAGACAGAAATCTTACAAAAAGGGAAGAGATGTTAAGAGTTCATAAGTTCCATTTGGGGAGAGCTCAAGACAGAATGAAGCAATTGGCCAATAGACATAGAGTTGACAGACAGTTTCAAGTAGGAGATTAAATTTATTAGAAACTTCATTCCTATAGGCAAGGTTCAGAAGCAACTAGAATTAATGAAAAATTGGCTCCTAATTACTATGGTCCATTTCCTGTGATGGATAACATCGGGGCAGTGCTTACAAGTTACAGTTACCAAGCACTTCTCAAATTCACAATGTATACCATGTTTGTCAGTCAAAGAAATACATTGGTGATGCTACAAATTGCTCAGTTTTGTCTAGCCATATTACTGATATTTCTTAAGCAAAAGAACCTGAAGCCATTCTTGAGTAACCTTTGTTAAAAAGAGAGGAAAGGCAGTGACAAAAGTACTTGTGCAGAGGAAAAATCAGAGTCCTGAAGATGCAACTTGGAAATATTACTCTGATCTTCCCAGAAATTTTCCACATTTTTGTAATCCTTGAGGAGAAGTATTTTCTTAAGGGGGGTAAATTGTTAGAGTCTGTACTTTTAGTAGTTAGTGGAGTAGTTATAGCCAAATTAGTTAGCTGATGACTGCTAATTACTAGTTAAGTAACTCCATAAATAGTTAGTGTGAACATGAACGGAAGCTCTCTTGCTTTTGATAGACAACTGTAATTCTTCTTCTCTGTTTTTCTCTATATCAAGAAAGTCCCGAGGTTCTTTCTATTATAGAACTTCCTGCAATTTGAGATTCTTCGAGCTCTTTAGTTCCTACTAGCTTGGCATCTATTAGTAACCGTATATGTTCCACACGTTATATAATAATATACCAGGTCGCTAAAAATCTTCACTCATCACTCCCCTCCAAATCCAAATAACTAAAACTGTAAAACCCAACTCCAAATCAGGAGTCCAAATATTTACATTCCAGCAAAAACCTAATTACAATCCATTAATAACCCCATTTACATTTCCCACCCAACATCTTCGGATCCCTAATGAAAACCAAACGCTATCCTAGTGAAAAAAAGTCCCCATCTTTTCCACCGTTACAAACATAACTCAAAACCCCCAAAACAAAACCCTAACTGCAGCACAATCACTCTCTCCATACCACATACCCCCTAACTCCCAAATTGAGCTCACACCAACAATGACACAAAAAAGAAACAAATTAAAACCCTAAACCAACAATTGCCGAAACAAAAACAAACCTAAATTCAGCTTGAGTGAAAAGAAGAAGAATGGAACCTGAAAAACAGCGAGTGCGACAAACTGCTCCAGTTTGAGGGTGAGCTGATGCCAAAGCTTCTTCTGATACAGATCTGCGAGCGAATTGTACCAATCGGCGAGCTCAGGTTGCGAATTCCGCAACGATTCCAAGTATTGCAGAGCAGCCATAGCGATTCACGAGAGAGAAAGAACCCAAAATACGAAATAGAGAACCTCTGCGGTGTGTCTCTTCTTTCTTCTGGATTTATATTCTTCTTCTGTATTTTTAAATTTAACATTTACTTTTTTCTTCTTTGTTTTCCCTTTCTTATATTATTTTCCAAGAAATAAATCCATCCTCTTTTTTTAAATTTAACCAATTATATTATAATATAATTAATTGTTGTTGCAATTTATACATAATGAATTGTGACATTTTGACAACATAATTTACTTACATACATGCATATATCAATTATTTGAATTTATAAAATAGATTCTTATCAACCTTTATTTTATTTAAAGTTAACTAAATTGAACCAATAAACTCATTGTTGAATAATCAATTCAAACAAATAAATAACAAAACTGATGAACATTGTAATCAAAGTGAAGAAGAACCTCTCCTCGAACTAGAAACTTATACATACTTTGAAACTTTGAAAGTTATGATCAACAAGTTTGTATAAATATAAAGGGTATAAGATGAGTTTAGTAATAAAAATTAAAAAAAAAATAGAGAGATTAAGAATTTAACTTCTTCTAATATTATTATTTAAAAAATATAAAATTAATTTAATACAAAATACTAAAAGTTTTCCTAAAAATTAAAGCAAATTAAAATACAACATAAAAACCATCATGCGAAAATTTGTTTATTAGTACAAGTTGTTGATGTTAGCTAATATCGATTAAACTAATATTAATTTATTACTAAATTTTAAATTTTTAGCTGTCACATATTATTTAAACATTTATTTGATAAGATATTTTGTAAAAGTTCTTTAAAAACTAATATCTTGTTTGAAAATAAAATAAGAAAAAAAGTATTTTAAATGAAACTAAAATGACTTTAAACTTAATTTAATTTTACAAAATCAATTTATAAAATAAAATTTATATCCATTTATATATTTTAAATCTTAAACTTTCAAAGTTATACATTTATTATTAGATAAAATTGTATTAAAAAAATAAATACAAGATAATCACAAAACATAAACAAATTATACAATATATTATGGAAAAACTAAACCATTGAAACATTTATAATGTACTTTATAAATTAAAGTCGAATTAAGTAATTTATTATTACAATGGTTTCTTCAAAAAGTTTGAATAGTAAATGTTCACAAAATTGCAAACAAGGTACCATCGTCCTTTAAAACTCCAAAATAACCCCAAAAATTGCATAAGTTAGTTTCATCAAGAGCAAGATTCCGACACTGATCTGTTAGGAGATGAAAGCAAAGGTTTTGGTGGCATTTCCAAGGAATTCATGCTGTTTTCCAACATGTCAATGACTCTACTCATCGTTGGTCTGTCATTTGGAAAGGTTTGAATACACCATAGACCCACTATGGTCAATCTCTTTGCTATTTCATTCTCTTCAAGGGTCATCACTTCATCAAATCTGAAATCATTGAACAACTGAAGTCTCTTATGTATCCAATTCGGAAAATATATCTCACTAGTGTGGCTGGCTTCACCACTAATGTTTTTCCTTCCTCCTACCATTTCTAGCAACATCATTCCATAACTGTAAACATCAGACTTGTGTGAAACTCCTGCAAAATGTCTGTTCAACACTTCTGGAGCTACATACCCCATAGTTCCTCTGACATCAGACATAGAAATGATGCTTTCATTTCTAGGACAAAGTTTTGCCAGCCCAAAATCAGATATCTTAGGACAAAACTTCTCATCCAAAAGGATGTTATGAGGCTTTATGTCAAAATGTAAAATTCGAGTTTTGCATCCTCTGTGCAAGTATTCTAGCCCCTGAGCTATACCCATTGAGATTTGATATATAATATCCCAACTCAAGAGTGCAATGTTTTCAGGTTCTCTATAAATGAATTTGTCAAGGGAACCGTTTGACATAAATTCATAAACGAGAGCCCTCTTGCGGCCTTCAAGACAGAATCCAAGAAGAGTGACAATATTAACGTGAGAAGTTCTACTGATGCTTGTAACCTCGTTGATGAAATCTTCACCATTCTTTTTTGTTTCGTTCAACATCTTTATAGCTACGTGACTACCATTGGATAGCTTTCCTTGGAACACTGCACCAAAACCTCCTTGTCCTAGTTTAACTTTGAAGTTGCTTGTCATTTTCTTGACCTCTGATAAGCTATACCTTTGTATAGTTAGAGCAGCATGATTTTTAAGGAATGCTTCAATATTTGGTTACTTTTTGTTGTCAACCCAAAATGTTCTTGCCACAACGATGACTTGTATCTCAAACACAGAATGGCTAAACATATCAACAATACAACAATCGCTGCACTTGTAGCACCTGTTGGCAAATTGATGCAGTAGGGAGAATCAATGAACATTTGATTTATATACAGTATTTCTGACAGGACAGTACAAGAAAACCATACCTTGGAAAATTTGTCAGAAAGAAAAAAAAGGAGTAACTCAAAATTATTTTGTCAGATATGTGTTTTTTATGTATGGAAATTAATTTATTAAGCAGTTATTATATTAGACAGTTATAGTGTCCTAATTAGATGTGACAACTGTAAGTATCCATTTCAAATTCATAAGAAAAAAGCAATAAGCATCATCTAATATGAAGGGCAATAGATCAGAGATTAAACATGTTTTGGATATTAAAGAACCAGTGAAAGCAGAAGTAAAAAGATGTGACATTTATTACCTATAATAATGAGTTTCCTCTTTTTCTTCCATTTATTTCCTGCAACAGAATAGAATAGTGAGAACAAAGAGGAATGACATTAGAACATTGTTAACAATCTTGTTAAAATGTTATTCAGATAGAAAAACAGAATTTGTATGATCATATTTCAGTCTCCTTGTGTTTTACTACATAAGAAAATCATCTTGGCCAATAAGAAGTTAAAACAGAACTAAAAAACTGTAATTTATCCTATATTTTTATATTGTTAAAGTTGAAATGTGTTGAGACATGTATCATGGGATTCCCTAACAAGTTTAAAAGGCTTCTAGATTTAGGTTGTGTTCTTTTGCATGGAATTACTATTCAAAGAAAATAGGAAGCGGTGATATAAGAGATGATTTGTGTTCTTTTGTAGAGATTAAGAGGTGTGGAAAGAGTGGAGTTGCCAGATTCATGTTAATGTGTCATCCCATTTCAACAAAAATGATTGTAAAACAAGTGTTTTTACATGAATATCCTTCCTACCACACTTGGAATAGCATGCATGGAGGCTAGTGGGGAACCAAATTTGTCACAGATAGAACCGATTCAGCTATATTTGAAGAAAGAAATAAAACTTGTTTTGTGATGATTGGAATAGATTCCAAGGGTGTGGAAATCAGTTTTGTTGTGTTTGGAATCAGACATGTGATGGTTGGAACCGATTCCATGGAAGTGAGAATCTATCTATTTTATATCTTTATTTATTTCAATTAATACTATTTTTAACATTTCTTAATTAAAAAATAAATAAATAATTTTAACTCATATAAATATCATTTTATATTAGTTTTAACATCATGAGCAAGTTAGTAATCTTATTTTTCAATTTATTACAAAAAAAATTAATGTGTCACATTAGTCAAATCTCTCTGCATTTTTTAAAAACTTTACTTTCAAATTCATTTCACATCACTTCCAAATTCCTTAAAAGAAACACACAAAATCCACCTTTAAATTTATTTAAATTCATTCACTCTATCTCCCTCAAATCATTCCTTACAAAAGAATACAATCTTAAATTCGAAGTCGGAAAGGTTCATAGAATGAATTTCAATCTATAAAAAATTCATAGCTTCTCAATTAAAATGCAATGAGATGAGTAAAACTTTATAGTAAACCTAATTTAAATCACATGAAGGATGAATACGTACTAGTAGCATAATGAGAATGATCTAGGGTGTTTGATGTAGAAGGAGTAGGAGATGGTATTGGTACTGGTGCCGATGTTGGTGTTGGTGTTGGCATTGGCGTTGGAGTTGGAGTTGGAGTTGGAGTTGGTGTTAGTGTTGGTGTTGGCATTGGTGTTGGTGTTGATGTTGGCATTGGTATTGGTGTTGGTGTTGGTGTTGGCGATGCTGAATCATAACCACAAATCCCACCATTTAGAGTGCATAGAATGAATAACAAAAAGATGATTAAACTATTGCTACACATATAATATACAAATTAATTCCAAATAAAGAAATCGCCTGAAAAACTAAAAGTATTAATCCATTCAGTAAATTAGTGGTTGAATAACCCTTCTTATGACTTTGTAGTGTTTCAACTCGCCTTTAAAAATAATTGATGATAGAGACAACTATACAATATAATAATTTAAATCAAACTCTAAGCGAGAAAATGATTAATATTGAGGAGCTTAATTTAATCTCACTTAATATGGTGAGATGTGTTCTTTATTTTACTATATAAACAATTTTCTCTAAAACTTGAAACACACTAAAATACAAATACTTCATAATATAGTCTTGGACATAAACATACATATTGTATAATATATATTTTTCTCTCCTTATTTTGTCTTGCTACTCAGAAATTTTATGAGCAAAAGTGTTTATAACAAGTCAGTGGCTTTAGTTACGGAAACTTTGGTGGATAACTTTGTCATGACAGAGGAAACACCGGGTCAATCTGGTGTTGACCCAGATTGAAACTGATGCAGGGACACGACTTGTGAGAATTATGTAAACACGGAAAAATTAAAATAAATTTCTCATAAACTGATTTAGTTTATGTATAATCAAACCGACACGCATGATAATGTTGAGGAAGAAAATGAAGCAAGAAAAGGTAAAAGAAAAGAGAGTACAGAGCAGAGAGAACTCAAGTAAACTTGTGCTTTGTGTTCCACGTTTTTGGTCTGACAACCCTTTTCAAATAATCTGAAAACCATGCACGTACAATAGAGTAAGATACAAGAGATATATAGACAAATATATAACAGGGGTAAGAAAACATACTGCTGTGATTAGCACTGTAAGCGTAGCATTCCAGATCTTCTGATCCATCTGAACAATGACACGCAAACTGATTCTTAGAAATCTCCATAGATCCGCAAAATCCTTTACTTTCTTCGCAAGTCCTGCACTTTTTACCATCAGTAACGCTATAGTAAACGTCAAACCCACGAGAAGCAGCTTCTTTCAGAGAGTCTATTCCACCATCAGACACCAGCGAAAATTCTCTGAAAATCGGCACATGGATACGAAGCTCGCATTGCTCAAGCTCAGGAAACTCGGCCGACAACTCATCTGTCATCTCAGCATAGAAACCAAACTGAGTTCTGTCATTCTTGCACGTGAAGTTTCTCTCACCAAAGGAAAACCCAGAGGGACAGCCGTAGAATACGGTTACGTTGTGCACGGTTTCGGGGAATTTAAAGATGGAGCTCAAAGAGGTGTTAGTTAAGTCCGAGGAACAATCATCATAGACGATGTCTGTTCGAACCAACCTCATGGTTTCATACAATGCATCAATCTTTAGCACTGTGAAATTCTGCGAGTCAAGTTGAAAATTAGTTTGTTGGTTAGGTTCTTCACAGTTGAGCTTTAACTGCACGGTGCTGGCACAGTAACTGGGTCGGTTCTGACCCCAGAAAGGGTAGTAAATGTTGGACACTTTTCCGCAGGTGTATGGTCTGCTACACAGTGAGAATTTGGTTCCTTCTTCTTGGCAGTGGGAAAGTGGAGAGGTAGTTAAGAAGAAGAAGATAGAGATGGTGAGGAGTGAAAGGACATGGTGATCCATTGATAAGGAGTTTATGTTTGTTATGTCATTACTTGCCTTCAGAAGTTGAACAAATACTATATTTCCATGCGCAAATTAAGGAAATTTGGCACCCGAATTTCTTTCAAAAGCGAGTTGAACAAAGAAAATGTGGGGGTTTGATTAGATGACAACTTGTTAATGAAATTATGATTTAAAAAATCAAATATATGAAAAATTTTAATTTATCAAACATTTTTGGATATCTTATTACCAAAAATAAAAATAACCTTGAGGGGAAGGAAAAAAAGTTAAATGTGTAACTGATATGATCACAGTAAACTACTTTGATCTTACTACAATGACAACTTTATCTGACCATGACTCTTAGCTATATGCATAACACAGTTTGTTCTGACACAAGCATTTTGCTTTCAATATGTTGATACAAGTACGAAACCAGCTCGGTTTCAAAAGCATAGAATAACTGTGTTGAACTATTCATTTTACAGAAGTATAGAATATCAACCCAAAATGTAAAGAAAATTACTTCAACTGATGGAAGGAGAATGATCAGGTTTTGGAGGCATTTCCAAGGAATTCATGTTGGCTTCCAGCATATCTATTACTCTACTCATTGTAGGTCTATCATGTGGAATCGTTTGAACACACCATAATCCCACTATGGTCATTCTCCTTGCTATTTCCTGTTCTTCTGTGGTTATCACCCAATCAGCTCTCAATTCTCTACCCTGCTTTAGCCTGTTGTATGCCCAGTGTGGGAAGTATATCTCACTTCGGTGATTGGCTTCTGCATTAATGTTTCTTCTCCCTCCCACCATTTCTAGCAGCATCATTCCATAACTGTAAACATCAGATTTGTGTGAAACTCCACCAAGATGTCTGTTCCACACTTCTGGAGCTCTATACCCTATTGTTCCTCTTTGATCTGACATGAAAATAGTGCTCTCTTTCATGGGGCAAAGCTTTGCCAGTCCAAAATCTGATATCTTGGGACAAAAATTTTCATCCAGAAGTATGTTGTGTGGTTTTATGTCAAAATGTAAAATGCGAGTGTTGCATCCCTTGTGCAAATATTCTAGTCCTTGAGCTATCCCTTTGGCAATTTGGCACAAATTATCCCAACCCAACGATGGAATGGCTTTGACTCCCTTATTGTAAATAAACTTGTCAAGAGAACCATTAGACATATATTCATAAATGAGAGCTTTATTGCTGCCTTCCAAACAGAATCCAAGAAGCTGAACAACATTAACATGAGAAGTTCTACTGATACTGGCAACTTCGTTGATAAAGTCTTCACCATTTCCTTTGGATGCACTCAGTTTCTTTATGGCCACAGGGCAACCATTGAGTATCTCTCCTTTGTATACTGCACCAAAACTACCTTCACCTAGTTTTACTTTGAAGGAGTTGGTCATTTTCTTCACTTCTGAAAATTTGTATCTTTTTAGAGTTTGAGCTCCATGATTTTTAAGGAATGCTTCAATATTTCTGTTAGTTTTTGAAGTCAACCCAAAATGTCCTTGCATGATTGGTGACTTGTATCTTAGACAGAAAATTGCTGTACATATCAACACAGTTGCAATTGCTGCACCTGTAACACCTGTTAGCAGAATACAGTATAGTAGGAACAACACTGAACATTTGCTATGCTAGGATTGTTGTCAATTTATTGTAAACTACAAAATTCTGATTGAGAAGTTAGCACAATTTTTTGTTTCCCAATAAATTTAAACTAATAATGAGTGTGTTATAAGCATTTTATAATTAGTAATTAGGAAATCAAAATGAGTGTTAGAGTGTAACTCCGAGTACTGCATAATGAGCAGCAATGAGTCCATCCTAAAGATACATTTCGTCATAAGTATTAAAAGAACCAGTAGAATATAAGAAGAATTTATTACCTATAATAATGAATTTCATCTTTTTGTTCCCTTTTTTGCCTGCAACTGGGACAGTACATAGTGAGAGCAAAGAGTAATTACGTTAGACTCAAATCATGTTATTCAGTTTAAATATACTTCCAAATCTCACATTCGCAACACATTAACACCATTTCATAGAACAAACAAGATAATATCAGGGGTTATGAAGTTTTCTGGAAATGCTACTAAAAGTCAAAGCTCGTAAATTTTTAACCAGCTGCATGAATCTATATCACAAACAGTACGAATTCAGACTTAGAACATCATGAATAGCTGGAATGAAATTCAGGGGACGTGTTAATTTGCCTAATGACATACTTGTAGGGACCATTAGAGACTCGAAAGCAGAAAGACTTGGAAAAATATGCAGTCAACAACCCTATCTTTTCTCAAAGTCATGTAAACGTAACAGTCACCCAAAGAGATTTTTGTTGAGTAAATGTGTAGAAATATAAAATTCTTAATTATTTTTATTATGGTCATGGTATTAGTTTTGTTACAGTGAGAAGAGGTTGATTTATATACTAAATTAGTCTAACATTGATGAGTTTAAAGACATTCTTTAATGTTAAGATATGCATATCAAGTGAGATTAGACAATTATAGATGATATGATGGAGAGTAACCAACACAGATGAAATTAGAACGAATAGGTATGGGTTTGATTATCTATACTAATTTCTAAATTAAAAAATCATCCTCGATCATCCTTATTTTTATACTCAATTAGCTTAAAATTTTTGTCTCATCTACTACTGTAAAAAGAAACTTTTAAATCACTTAATATGTTTTAGTTCTAAGAAAAATAAAGTCTCAAAATATGATGACATTTTCAAAATTTTTGTACAATTATAAATTTCAGTTGTAAGATAATCGAAACTTTTATTGTATATACTTCAGACTTATAATTTTTTAAATAATTTTAAAAATATATTTTTATAAATTCTCGATCTTTTAAAAAATCAAAGTTTATAATTTTTTAAATATTTACAAAAATACTACCAATAAATTTTTTAAAATTATTTAAAAAATTACAATAAGTTTTGGTTCTTTAAGAAGCAAGACGTATAATTATATAAATATTTTTAAAAAATGTTACTAGTGTAGATGAAAAGAAAATGGATTAGGAAGAAGATAACCTCTATTGTATGAACAAGGAGATTTACATGACAAAAATATAAAGGTAAAGTAAAAAAATTTATGTCTCTTATTTAGATACTAAAATTTATACCTTTTAATTAAAGATTAGACATAAAATATTACTTTTTATGTCACATTAAGTATAAAATTTCATTAAACATCATATGTAAAATATAATATTTTATGTTTAGTTTTCATCTAACATATGTAAATAATATCATATAATAAAAATGTCATTCTTCATCCAGAAGGGACGTCTTCTCTTCTTATTCTTAGCCTTGTCACATTATCTTTCTTCTCATGTAACTTCACAAAACTAATGAAGACTAGTTAGGAATTGCTGCAGTGAAACATGTAGAAACATCGACACATATATACATTGTGAAAGCATGTATATAAGAAAAATGATTTTATGAGAAACCTAAATTTTTTAAATACATCTGTCTTCTTTATTTTTCTTTCTCTTTTTTTTTATAAAAATTATAAAAATTTACACTTTGTTAATCCTTTTGCTCTTATATTATTTATCAAATGAAAGGAAAAGTATGTAATTATATATTTTTTTTTTCATATTTAATTAAAAATTATTGTCTTTCATATAACAGTTTGTCATTAATGTGTCATATCAACAAAACAAAAATGTGGTGGACGTGCTTTGTATCAAGTGCAACTGCCGTCAACAACAATCAGTTGCCTTTGGTCCGGTCCCATATAAAACCCTTGACCCACCTACCTTATTAAATTGGACGTGTCGGCCAAAAAGAGGATTTTAAGGTTATAAATTAGGGACAAAAATAAGAGAAAAATTATAAACTTAAATTACTTGATATAAAAGGTAAAAAATAAGTTTTTGAAGAAGTTATAAGTCTTTCAATGAAATTTTTCTTTAATAACTTCTAAAAGAAAAAGTATGAAGAAAACATTAATATTTTTATAAATTAAACATAAAAACTTAAAAATTATACAATAATGTTTGCCGTGTATAACTTAATTTTAACTTACCAAAAAAATAATTTAACTTTATTTTATTTTTGTAGAAATACTTAGATGATATCCCATCTTTTTCCTTACATCCCATCTTTGATTTCATTTTTTTCATCTCTCTTCAACATCACACTTTCATTTTCCTCCCTTTGTTACTAATTTTTTCTACATATCTCTCTTATTATCAAGAATTTTTCAAACACTACCAAGAGTCTAGTCTTATGTTGTATAGGAGCTGCAGGAAAAAACCAGAAGAAAACTACAGGTTTCAGACACTAACTAGATAGTTGGATTAAATAATTTAAACCATAATAAGTTACTAAAAGTTTAACTAGGTTTCGGTTTCCTGTATGTTTTACTTTTTTGCCAGTGCTTCATCTTCATTTCTTGCATCAAAATCTATAGTTTAAACCTACGGTAAAAGAGCTAACAAGCATGGCTAGAAAATGAGAAGAATATTCAAAAGTTGAGAGGTGATGACAGAGAGAGAGAGAGAGAGAGAGAGAATAGAAGAGACATACTGCTTGTGGTGGTTTTGGGAGGACTAGGAGAACAGTGTAGGCCATGAGAACCATTTTGGCAATAGTAGCAAGAGTTCACTACATGTTTTTCAATATCATCTCTCCAGCAACGCCCTTCACTTCCCAAACATCTTTCGCAAACTCGAGAAACATTATAGTTCACCACAAACCCTTCATTGAGAACTTTCTCCAAAGCAAGAACTCCACCAGAAAAATTCAACTGAGCATCACTCCACGTGTGTAAACTTCGCTTGCAACTTACAAGTTGTGGATAATCAACGAAAAGCCTATCATAATCCAGTGCATAATAAGTGATATCATCTCCACACATAAAGTGTCCATAAGAGAAAGTTCTGATGCGGGGACAATAGTAAAATATGGTAATCTTTTGCACTGAAGGAGAATCCTGGAACAAACCGGTGTGGCTCTCATTTCCATTCTCAGATTGCGGAGAGCAGAGATTCGTAACAGTGTCTGCCGGCACCAGTTTCATGGTGTGAACAGTATTGTTGATCTCCTTCACTGTGAAGTTTTCGGAGGCAATTTGAATTGAAGTAGTGTTGTGATAATGATTGCAGGTGAGTTTGAAAGGATCGCCACTGCCACATTCAGAAGATCGATTGTGTCCCCAGAAAGGGTAGAAGATGTTGGACAAATTTCCACAGTTGTAAGACTGCTTCTTGCAAACTGAATAATCAAAAGTGGCACTTGTTTCACAGTGAGAGTGTGGCAAAGTGATCAACAATAACCAACACATGTAAATATGTATATGCATATGATCATGATCATCTTCCATTCTTAGTACTCTTATATATGTTTCTTTAACAGTGAATCCAACAAATTCTCCCTGTTACTTTTGGTTTTGCTGGAAATGAGAAATGGATGTTGAAACGTGAAAACAAACACACATTTTATAGGAAAAAATTATTTCAACAACACTTCTTTAACAACTTTTTGAGAACGTAACGTAACAGCATACCATGGATCCTTCGAATATTTTTTTAAACATTAATTTAAATAGAATATTAAAATGATTGTAAAAAAATTATTAAAAAAAATTGTCAAGAACAATCCTCGGAGAATGATGACCACCCACTCACCGGATGTTAGGGTCAAAATAAGTTAAGTTTGACCCACAAAAATAATCCATTGAAAATCTACGACAATAGCTAGGTTAAGTGAAAATAATTATGACAAAAAAAGTGAATTTAGTTACTATTTTTATTTGATCCATTTTGTTTATATATATTAAAATATTATACTTATAATTTATATTAATTTTATTAATATGATTTAAATTTTAAAGACACATATTTTACTTTTAATTATATTTGATTTTAAATTTTGTATTTATTTAAATGGATAAAAATAGTCCTGTATAGTTTGACATAGATGGATGGAACATATACTAAAGATTTTAATTTATTTAAAAGAATCAGATCAATTTTAACTGGACCATTAGGCAGCAATAAAATGGTGGGACTCAAAGGCGTGTTTGTCAATTCTAAATAGCTTTTAGGCAATATTTTTTAGACTTTTTAACACTTTTAGAAAGTTTGTTTTGGAAAATTCATTTGTGAATGTGCCATATATGCTCTTGAAAGTTTATTTTAAAAATTGTTTGCAAAATCCTGTTATTTAAATTCCAATTAGCTTGTTTCTGAAAGATTATAAAAATAGGTAATTTTGAAGTTACTTCTAGAAAGGACAATAAAATTATGTGGGTGCAGTTAGAAATTCTAAGAGTGCAGGTAAAGAAAAGCCTTTATTGAAACCAACCTCGTGATTTTAGACAACCTGTCAATTCTTAGCCCTGCCAAATTTTGGGTGTAGAAATGAATAGTCTTGGTTTACAGTTCAACTTCTGGTTTCAAATTATGATACATCTATAATAAATAAAAATTGAATATATATATATATTTGTACTGAATATAAAATATTATTATTATTATGACCTCAAGTCTTTAGTATTTTTAAAGTCATTTTGCATTATGTCGGCTTTGAATACGTTTGGAGTTTTACAGCCTTATCTTTAGGTTAAATCATATAATTTGTTTTTACTTTTATAAAAAAATCTTAAATTGATATACTATTTTTTCAATATAATCTTAAATTGATATAATTTTATAATATATGAAATATATTTAGTTTTTCAAAATGAGTTTTTTTTTTTTCTTTTTCGAACGAGTTATTTCTCTTAATGGGGAATGAAGATGCAGTAGTGGTGGTGATGACGAAGTAGTGTGGTACAAGAAAGGGATATCTATTAATGCTTTTATGTGGTATGAGAGGAGGTGCAGGAAGAAAACATATTTTTTGAACCATTCAAATGTTTGGAGACTGTGTTTACTGGGTTGGGTACCATAAATGTTGGACGCACTAATGAATATTTGGTTTCTATGGGGCCTTTTCTTCCTGCACCGTCTTATTTTTTCCTAAACCCCATAAAACATGTAATTCTCAAACTACCCTTCATTAAAATTATACTAAAAATTACTATATCAGTTTTTTTTATTGGATATTTTTTGGATTCAAAAATATTTTCCAAAACACATAATTCGGAATGTATAAAAAGATGATTTCGGATTGAATATTTCAGACTATATTTCTAAATTCCGAAATATATTATGAAACATCCAATTTGAAATATAAAAATACTTTTTGGATTAAATATTTTGAAAAATATTTCCGATTTCAAAATTGCATTATGAACATTCAATCCAAAATATAAAATATAAAAGTATTTTTAGAATTTAGTGTTCCATAGGATACTTTTTGGATCCATAAATACCATACGAAACATAAATCTGAAATATAAAAATAGTCTTCAGAATTAATGTTTCAAAGAATATTTCTAGATTCAAAAATACATTACAAAAATCCAATCTAAAATATGAAAATATTTAAACTGAAGTCCTAGAAGATATTTCCGTATCTGGAAATGCATTTTAAAAAATCAAATTTAGAATATAAAAATATTTTTTGGATTAAGCGTTTTGGAAAGTATTTCGGATTTGGAAATGCATTACGAAACATTCACTTCATAATATACAAATATTTTCTATATTGAATGGTTTGAAAGGTATTTGTAGATCTAAAAATATTAGAGAACTTCAAATCTAGAATACAAAAATACTTTTTGTATTGAATGTTTAATAAAATATTTCGAGATATTCAGAAATTGCGAAGGATGAAAGTGAGGTGTTGGGTTTTCATGTGTATGGTGGGAAATGCAAATATATGATTTTTCTAATGCAAATATATAATCAACAGGAAGAAGATAAAAATACAAGACTTGAAGTTGGTCTTCGCGTTGCTGAAGAAAAGGAAAAAACTAGAGCACATTTTTAAAGTAAGAAATTGTTATATAGGTACTATTAGGAAGCTTCCAAACAAAACATATATACCTATCAATAAAAGTGTAAAAAAAGAAAGAAAGACTGGTTAAGCACATCATACTAAAAGCAAACAAGGTATATCTCATTATAGATGCTATTTTACAACACATCATACTGCTTTGTGGTCGCTAACATCATGGTAACAGAGAAACACAACATATCCAGGAGGTAGATTTGATTCTTTCTCATTGCTTACACTAGACCCTATATAGTATATACATATACATACATATGTATGTATCCAGCAGAAACTCAAAATACTTTACTATTGATGCTACTTATACCTTTTTTTTTTGTCGCGAGGACACATTATTCAGGAATCACTACTTACAAGCATGTATAAGTTTCATGAATTACACAAACATCTTATACATAATTGTAAGTAGCTGCCTACATATATAGAGATATATATACTGTACATATTTGCTGCAACTTTTGATGCACTTAGTTCTGCCTTGTTGTGGCCTCATCAACATCCAGAGCTTGAACCTGAAGCGGTCATGTCTCCATCTGTTTGTGTTGCTGAGAAATTAGAAGGAAAACCATTAGCAAACGGCAATGTGCTGTAGGCTTGATACAGTGACCACTCGCTGCTTCCCATCTGTGTGTTGTTATTTGCAACATAGCTTGCAGATTGGCCACTGTAATACTGATTCTGATCATATGTGGCTACTGAGACAGCAGTTTGATCACCTACAGTTATTATGTTCACATAAACGTCAGTGTGGCTGAATCCAAATAAAAATCTCAAATTTTCGCTTGGTTGCTGGAAACTGCTGCTAAATGTAGGACTGATACGTTCTTCCATAAGAACTGAGTTTGTCAAAACTATCCAAACAATAACCTATTTTAAGTTCTTGAACTAAAGATTCTGCTACTATTGGAAATTTGTTAAGGTTCTTAAATTCTGTAAAGATCTCAATAAATAAATGATGAAAGTTCATAAATAAATTCTCTGTCATGTTTTTTTGAAAGTACTAATTGCTAGCATTTCTCTTATATATAATTCAGCGTAGGTTAAAGGAAGATACCTTGGGTTAACACAGCAATGTTATCGTTCAGAACCGCATCTATCACCTCCAAGCTAGGCCATCTCGCGTATGCATCTCTCACCAATTTGTCTACATAGGTCTGCAGTTGTAAAAAACAACATCCACTAAAGTGAATTCGAGGAGAAAAATGTAACATAAGGGTGTAACCGGATATAAATTAAGGGGACAAAGTGCGACCTAGATGATTCATTGTACCTTATTCAATTGGGTGATTTGATCTCTGTTGGAAAATGTCTGTCCACTGATGTCAGCTCTAATTAATCTGCATATTGGATCCAGAAAAATAGTAAACTGTGGTCCACGATAAATGTACAACTTGCTCCCTATGTCACAAGTCATTGCATGCTTGATTGTCACTTCCCACATTTTGTCTGACATCCCCACTCCCAGAATCTGGTTTTGCAGAAACATTGAACAAAACATTATGAATTTCATAAATGAAAAATCTCCGGAAATATTAAAAGTTTATATGATGCAAAGATAGATACATTTCTTAGCTTGAGAGTGTCAACGACTGCTAGTTTAAGAAATTCTTGAACTGTTTTTATGCCCTGCGAAGACAACTTTTTGTTGAAAGCTCCATCTTTACCTATCTTTTCCAGGCGCCACACTTCGTCATCAAGCATTGGAGGGTAGTGTTTTTTGTACACTTCAGAAGTATAAAAACAAAGTTAATTATATAGAACTAAGAGACAGATTTTTTTAACACAAAATAGGAATATGATAAATTTCTTGGCAGAAGTTTTAGTTATTAAGAAATTAACCACTAGGCTCGTGGTTGACTGGTTTCTCCTGAAGTTGAAACCATTGACTTGAGACTTATTTACAACCATCAATTTGCAAAATAGAAAGTAGAAATCGGTATCAGTGTCGGTATAATACACAGTGGAAAATAAAAGTAGAAGATATTATACGTCACATTTATTTTGAAATCAATAACGTGTTCTTGATTTCACATTAATGGTGGGACCCTTGAGAATCTAGCTACTATTATTATGCATGCTGGACAAGGCTTTTTAGCTTTATTTGACCAAAGGTCACTTTTTGGTTGTCACAATACAGAAACCTAAGTACTGGGGCTGACCATAACTTGATACAACCAGTATGTCTCCATTACTGTTTTAAAGGGAGTGACATTAATAAACATAGAAATCAACTCGATCTTAGAGTTCTTTTTTACCAATACACTATTAGGTTTTTAGTAATTATGAGTAAATATCTTACCACAAAATTCTTACACAGAAAAGGGTTAAGATCAGTTTTGTTATGCTGATTATATTATTTGCTCGTGCAATCAGCTTCTGGATTGATAAAGTTATCATTAAATGTTGTAATGTAATTTATGGTATACGAAAACTTTGTTTTTGGATAATATGGGATCTGTCAAAGTCAGTTATGTCATTTTTTAAGGCACATATCTATGGAGACTAAAATTTCATATGTCATCGACTATTCTGATAATCAAGACAAAAGTGATTGAATCAAGAGACTTTTCCTATGAGAGATAGACTTTCCTTTCATACTAGTAGTTGTCAACAACCTATTTGAGTCGAAGAAAAGAAGTAGAATATTGTAGACTAATTATTATGAGACACAACAACTGATTTAGCAATATTATAGTTGTAATTCATATGAACTACCAATATATTAAAGAGAAACAACGGTCAAAGCTTATCAAGCACCAAACGAAGTTGATTAAAATTAATGTGAGTGACAAGAACATTTGATATTTATAATTAATAGACTAAATTTCGTCATCGAGATTCACACTAATTTATTAACAATCTTCCAAATTAAAACGTCACCAAGTTGGTTATACTTAAAGACAGAGAATGCAAAGTGACAAGCAATGAAGAAGGTTCTGAAAGAAATTATTGACACTCATTAATTAAATGTATCTTAATCACATCATTTCTCTTTTAACAGGCAAGCAAATTAATTAGAATGAATAGTAATTATGTTCTTCATAAGCACATGCTATTCTAGTAGAAAATGAGTTGAAATGACTTGGCATATATGTTTGAAGATGGTGCGTTGAACTACCACTCAAAAAGAGAATAATAAAACAGCATATACTTCATAAATATAAGAAAGACAAGTTATATATTGGTAATATTTCAAGTTGATGCACAACTTACATTCTCCACGGTGATCCTTGACCATAAATGCTTCAGTCATTCCTTCACGAATTCGAACTCCTTGGTTACTCCCTGGTGCTACCCTCACTGCAACTCTGAACTTCCTGCAGCGGATCCAACTAGAGTTATCTGTGAATTCCATGTCCCCAGTTGGTGCAATTCCATCTCGCATGATCAAGTTCAATTCTCCTGCAAGTAAAGGTCTCTTCCCATGTCTTTCCTTCACTATGTGTCTGTTAAATTCATCACTCGTCCAATCCTCAGAAGGAGAAAAATCTCCATCAATAACCAGAATCTCGAGCTTGATGGCATGTGGGAAACTTGTGGGGACCATTTCGTTGTTGTTGCTTCTGTCCATCAGAACTATGTTGATGGGGTTCTCATCAACGTCAAGAATCCTGCTACCTGTGAAAATTGGAAGGAAAAGCCTCTTGCTGAAGCATAATTGCAGGCTCGATGGCTGCTCCATTGCTTGGAGTCTCAACGAAGGAGACCTGGTAAAGGAGCGTGACCACTGTCTCATAACTCGCTCAACTTCCTCACCCACCTGATTATAATGAGAAAAGCTTATCAAATCCAAGTTCATCAAAGACAAAACATATACACATACATACAGTAACGAATTAAGGCTTATAGCTAGCAATTTTCTTGCAGAGACTGAATCAAACTAACCCAAAAATAAACATGTATCATGAACTTATTGAGAAGCTTGATGACCTACCACTCTTTTAAGCACAGGTTCCATTGCAGTGAAAAGATTCTCGATGTTCTTTATCATGACCATTTCTCCTATTACACTGTCAAAAAAAGAAAGAATAGATGAATGAGAGGAATGAAAAGTTAACTTGAGAAATAAGACATGCCGCAGTAAAGTGAGCCTTATAAAGGGATCAAATAAAGTAGAGAAATGAGCAAGTAGATCAAGCGTGACCAAATAAACCCTAGCTAGATACTTCATATATGAACTGTATAAATAGTACATACGAAGCAAAAGAAGGTGTGGTAGTGTTGTTTCTTATCCGTTTGTCGTCTGGCTCATCAGGGTCTCGTTCAGAATCATTGAACAATCTTTTCGCAGCCATTTTTGGTGAAGAATCTGATGAGATCGACTTAATCGAGAGTGAAACTGGTTGGCGTGTTTGAGGTTAATGGAAGCAATGAAGAGAGGGAGGGCAAAAGAAAGAGGTTTCTTCGCTTTTTATGCCATAATTGCGTGTTGTCATTATTATAATAATAAACATAAAGCAATAGGGAAGCTTCATGGAATATTGGAGGAAACAGGGTAGCACTTAGCCCGAACAAAACGTCGTAGCCTACTATTGTGCGTAAATATGATGTAATGTAAGCATTTCGCCGTCAAGATTCAAGATTTTAAGGGCCACAAAAAGTCAACCAATCTCTTTCACTTCTCTCAAAAGCTATAAGGCAAGTCACCATGCATCTCCTCTCTCTAAGGAATTAATAATATAAAGGTGTTATAGAAAAACAAAGATCGAAGACGTCGCGTTCATCATTTGATTCGTATACACAAATTTGTTTCAATAATTACTCTTTAAACACAGTAAAAATAAATTAAACTTACTTTAAGCGTAAATTAAATATTTACTTTTAAAAATATAATAAAAATTAGTTTATATATAGCTTGGATCAGACTTTACCTAAGTAGTATTTGCAACTGCAACTAAAGCTATAATTAATTCATTATTTATTGAATGTTTTGTTTATATAACTTTTCTTGTGGTATTTGGCTTTTGTTTTGAACAGAAGGGTGACTTGTACTGGTTTGGTACACGACATGTTTCTGGGAAGGATCGACGATGTTGTGCGCGTTGTGGGTGTACCGCGTTGTCCGAGGAAAATCATGTAGGAAAACATAACCAAGAAACTCACTTGTAATTTACTTGAAGCGCAGCAAAATACAGAAATTGTTCTTGTCACGGTTTGTTTTATTTGAAGACAAAATTGAACTTTCTTTTGAATGGACTCAAGTCTTGCATCTTTTCAACTTCCAGAATAGTTTTTTATAGTTAACTCGATGTGATGTACGTTCTTCTTTCTAGCTATAAATCATGGCGGCCCCATGCATCAGTATTAGAACATCCTTTTTTATATGTCAAATTTTACAATTGATACTCAATTTGCCATGTTCATGAATTATTTCTACTTAGTTTAATAAATACCTTGGGTTTTTTTTTTCATCAACTACAGTTATATACAATAGGTATACAAATGTAAAGTTCACTATTTAAAGAACACATACCAAAAGATTAAAAAAAATTGAGAATTGTTCTTGGTCACTAAAAATAATATTATTCCTACCTAACTAAACAAATTATATAATAACAGACATTTAAAGACAATTTATATGATGATTATAATTCTTCTATCACGCGGTGTTCCTTCAGTGTCCTTTTAAAATAGATGGTTTTGGTACCCTTTCACGTAGAGGCAACGAAAACATGTCATGTGTGTCAGGATCCGCCACGTAATGGTTGAAAGTCAAATTTCACCTTTGTGTTCTGACTAGGCAGATGAAAATTCATGGCAAGAAACGCTCCAGTAGCAACACTGTTACCACCTTCGATGGTGAGTTCAGAAAGTTCATTGTTTATTGTGGCGAGGTGGTGTTGGATACGACAGAAGCTAGGTTTAAGAATTTGGATTTTAGATAGGATCCCCTTATTTTAACACAACTTTTTTAACACATTTTTGACACACACACGTGTCAAGCTGGCATTGGTTGATTTTTTTTTTTTTAAATCTGTGAATGAAAATGAGTAACGTTTGGAAAATTTGGCATTCCAAATATGTCCTTTCCCTGTTAAACTCTGTTTTGTCTCTCATTTCGTTCTCTCTCTCTTATTTCGTTCTCTCTTTCATTTCGTTGTTCTCTGCGTTGTGGTAACCCCCTTGTGTGACATTTGATTTTTGGTTCTCTGTTGTCGGCGTTTGATGGAAATGGAAAGTCCCGAACAGCAGCTTCGTCGTAGAAAGGTAAATGCGTTGTTGGGTTTTGGGTTTTTTGTTAGGGTTGTTGGGTTTTTGTGTTGTTCGACTTAACTTACGGTATTTGTTGTGCGTTTTTGGGTTTTTTGTTTGCGTTGTTGGGTTTAGGGTTTTTGATTTGTGGTGAGGGTTTAGTGTTTATTTGTTTTGGGTTTTTGATTTGTGTTCGTCGTTGTTGATGTTGGGTTAATGGTAGTGTGTTTGTGTGTTTTGTGTAATTGTTTTGGGGTGTTGTGTTGTTTGTTTTATGTTTATTTGTGGGTTTTTCGACCCCATTTAGTTTTGTTTGTAATTTGGTTCTGTGTTTACATTTGATTTGTTTGGGTTGAGCAGTTGATGGTGCGTCACTATTTTTCAACCATGTATGTTTGCACGTTGAACGAACACTTGACAGATGATCAAAGGTCACTGATTTCGAAAACTCCTTTTGGTTGGTTTTTACAATTGAGTGGTAAAGTCCTCCAACACTTGCCCTTGTGAAGGAAACGCCAAAACCTGTCATTCGACTTCCGATGTAGGCAGAAAACAATGTCGATGTGACAACCATCCTCCGCAAATTTGTTTCGCCAACTGACGAAGCATCATCATCATCCAAACAACCTGAAGTTTAGGGACTAATGTTACATATGTTTCATTTATATTTCGTTCTGTAGGTGACAATGTAATTGTCTTTAATGGATTAGTGTTATCTTTTAGAATATCTTTTGTAATGGAGGTCAAAAATATTACATATGTCATGTCATGAATGTAATATTTTGATTAATGTTATGTTGGACCTGATGTTATTGTAATGAAATCCTTTGGATTTATTTTGTCATTGAAAAACCAATGTGATTGACTGAAAAAATAAGAAAGATTATCATACAAATGACATACAAGATAAGTCTCACACATAATCAAAATTTGGAGTCAAAACCAAGTGCTTTTGGGCTTAAAAACTCAAAAAATCACCAGTGGTCCCTCAGGTGAGCACTGGTGGTTCCTACAGTGCAGCAGGACGTGCAAATATGCAACCAGACTCGGGTAATTGTTTACAAGGCCCTGTAAACGATTACAATGGTGTTTTATCAAGCAAAAGCTTCAGCAATTGAAAGTTAGGTGATGTTTGAAGCATGAGGGATCCCCCAATCCATCATGGGGTGTGATACAAATTACCTACAGGCTAAGTCTCACACATAATCAGTATTTGGAGTCAAAACCAAGTGCTTTTGGGCTTAAAAACTCAAAAATTCACCAGTGGTCCCTCAGGTGAAAACGGGTGGTTCCTACAGTGCAGAAGGACGTGCAAATATGCAACCAGACTCGGGTAACCGTTTACAGGGCCCTGTAAACGATTACAATGCTGTTTTATCAAGCAAAAGCTTAAGCAATTGAAAGTTAGGTGATGTTTGAAGCATGGGTGATCCCCCAATCCATCATGGGGTGTGATACAAATGACCTACAAGCTAAGTCTCACAAATAATCAGTATTTGGAGTCAAAACCCAGTGGTCTTGGGCTTAAAAACTCAAAAATTCATCAGTGGTCCCTCAGGTGAAAACTTGTGGTTCCTACAGTGCAGAAGGACGTGCAAATATGCAACCAGACTTGAGTAATCGTTTACAGGGCCCTGTAAACGATTACAATGTTGTTCTATCAAGCAAAAGCTTCAGCAATTGAAAGTTAGGTGATGTTTGAAGCATGGGTGATCCCCCAATCCATCATGGGGTGTGATACAAATGAGCTACAAGCTAAGTCTCACAAATAATCAGTATTTGGAGTCAAAACCCAATGGTCTTGGGCTTAAAAACTCAAAAATTCATCAGTGGTCCCTCAGGTGAAAACTGGTGTTCCTACAGTGCAGAAGGACGTTCAAATATGGAACCAGACTCGGGTAATCGTTTACAATGCAGTGTAAACGATTACGCGAGCCTGTAGAGGTTTCTGCACATCCTGATCATCTGTAGGAGCCACTAAAAACAACATAGGGGACCACGTGCTGAATGAAGAGTGATTTGACAGAAGTTCATATGTTTTACTTGTTTTTGGGATGTTATTGACTGAGTATTGCTTTGAAATTAATGTTTTTGGACCCCCATGCAGGTGGGGGATGGACACTTGTTCAGAACCTTGGGAAAATTAAAGATATGCAAATATTTGTGTGCAAAAATGCATTGTAATTGATTACAATGCAGTGTAAACGATTACGCAAGCCTGCAGAGGTTTCTGCACATCCTGATCATCTGTAGGAGCCACCAAAAACAACATAGGGGACCACGTGCTGAATGAAGAGTGATTTGACAGAAGTTCATATGTTTTACTTGTTTTTGGGATGTTATTGACTGAGTATTACTTTGAAATTAATGTTTTTGGACCCTCATGCAGGTGAGGGATGGACACTTGTTCAGAACCTTGGGAAAATTAAAGATATGCAAATATTTGTGTGAAAAACTGTTTTGTAATCGATTACAATACAGTGTAAACGATTACGCGAGCCTGCAGAGGTTTCTGCACATCCTGATCATCTGTAGGACCCACCAAAAACAACATAGGAGACCACGTGCTGAATGAAGAGTGATTTGACAGAAGTTCATATGTTTTACTTATTTTTGGGATGTTATTGACTGAGCTTTGAAATTAATGTTTTTGGATCCCCATGCAGGTGGGGGATGGACACTTGTTCAGAACCTTGAGAAAATTAAAGATATGCAAATATTTGTGTGAAAAACTGCATTGTAATCGATTACAATGCAGCGTAAACGATTACGCGAGACTGCAGAGGTTTCTGCACATCCTGATCATCTGTAGGAGCCACCAAAAACAACATAGGGGACCACGTGCTGAATGAAGAGTGATTTGACAAAAGTTCATATGTTTTACTTGTTTTGGGATGTTTTGTGTATTGTTTAAGTGTTCTTTACGTAGGGAAATATTTTGTTAATTTAAGAAGACATATTAATGAACACAATTACCCATTAAAGACTAAAATTCATAAACGAGGTACACATAATTTAAAGAGTACAATACTGATCAAAGACACAACAGTTGTGAATGAAAGCAAATACATCAAAACAGGAAATTATAACTAAGTAAAATGATAAAAGGGGGCTGATGCAGACTGCTGCTGTCGGCTCTCAATGTTAGCAAGTCTCGAATCTAGGGCATCCAATCTTGAACCAACGTACGTCTGCAGTTGTTCAATGCGTTCTATGTCATCGAAATTCATTCTACATGCACTTCTCTGAGTAACCCATTCATAGCAACAATTATTGATGAATCAACAGAGACTCGAACACGCCACTACACAACATTATCAAGAAAAAAATTATTACTTACCAAAAAAAAAATGAACAACTATATATAAATGCGATATAGAGTGAATTAGGGTTCGTACAAACATATGAATAGTAACCAAAAAAATTTATTGCTTACCGTTGGGTTCCGAGACGCCATTGCAACTGCCCAAATTGCAGACAAACATATGAATGGTTTATTAGGGTTCATACAAACACAAAAACGCATAAAACAACACCCACAAACCCAAAACATAAAAGCCCTCCCCAACCCAAAAAATGCGATATATAGTGAAAACTCTAATGGGATATACTGTACAAAACCAAACACACCCAAAACGCAAAACGCAAAACGCCAAATAGTGCTTACCAACAGAGTATGGAGGAATACAAATCGATAGACAAGAGACGAATGGAAAGGAAACAACAACGGAGTCTATACACGAATGGCTGACAGAGGAATGAAGAGAGGAACCTAATGGGAGAGAGAATGGCAGAGACGCAACTTTGGTTTCGAAAAATGAAGAGGATGAAAAATTAAACCGCCAATCTCAAATTTCATAAAACTTCTCTTCCAAAAATACCCTTCTACACATCTTTAAAACCCTTTTATTCAAAATCTGATGCCATGCAATAGAATTTTGACACGTGGAGGTGTGTCAAAATTGTGTCAAAGGAGAGTGTCAAACAAACATTTTCCTTTTAGATAAGGGAAGGCGTTGCTGGTTCTGGGACATTTGATCCTATGATTATGTTCGGACGTGACAGGGAAAGGCATGTTTTGATTGGCTCCACATTGGAAGGGCATCAAAACCCCTTATTTTAAAGGGGCACCAAAGCAACACCCTTATAATTATAGTATGTAGTTCCTTTCTCGTGTTGTTACACTGTAAATTGTGATGATATTTGATGATGATGTATAGGACAATTAACATAGAAAGTTTTAACTTTCAATGTCGTTTGCATTTATATTAATTTGAAAGTCGATATACAAATTTTATTTTAATTGTCATAAATTGATTCTAGATTTTGTTTTCTGTGATTTCAAAGAAAGTTAGTGAAGATAACAAACTGATCTCCATTCTCCTCCTATACAGAATATGAGGTTTCGCAATTGTTCATGCTAATTCCTTTCTCGTATTCTCATTTATCAGTCTTTTGTTTAGAGCCTACACTATAAGAAAATCTTTTATAATTGACTTATAAAATTCATTGTTAATAATAAAAATATATTAGTAATTTGAATTTTTTTTTATAGTTAAAAATATGTATGTTCTTCAATAAATTTTATTCACTGATAAATTTAGGTTAAAACCACTTAGGCGTTCCTGTTTTCGTAAGGTCTTCCTATTCTGGTCTCGTTCTTATAAAACTTCCCAATTGGATCCTTAAAAGTGCCAATTTCATTGAAATTAACCCCTGCCGTTAAAATTGAGTAACGGTGTTAAATCTGGACAGAGTTGGATGGAGGACGTGTCAACCATTAAAACGTGGCAGAAAAACTGAGTGGTACGTGACGTGATTAATTGATAAATTGAAATTAAAAAAGAGATTATGGTTAGTTAATTAAAAAAGGGGATTAGGGTTAATCTTCTTCTCCATCCAGAAAGAGAGAAAGCCTAGGGTTCCCTCTCATCATCTGCGGCAATCATCTGCACTCAAAAATTCACTCCAAATCAAATTCACTCAAAATCAGCTTCCAGTTTCAGTTTGAGACCTTCCCTTTCAATTCACTCCAAATCAAATTCATTTTCATCATTCGATCAGACCCCTCTTTTTCCACCAAGCCAATCCATGAGTTTCCATTGACCCACGTCTCCGTCACCTGCCAAATCCAACCCCGCTTCGCAAAATGGTGGAGACCTCCACGTTAGGGCGCTTCCACCACCAAAGGCTCGACCTTCGCCACTGGCTCCCCGCCTTCCTCACCTCGCACAAAACCCTCTTCACCGTGATCTGGATCCACGCCTTCCGCTGCCGGCAACACTGGTCGTGCCTCTCTTTTCCTTTTTCAGTTCTTTTTTCAGACTATCTGGGAAGCTCTCTTCCCTCTCTTTTTCTTTTCCCCCCAAACCTTGGGTGATAGATCTGTAATCCCTAAAAATTATTTTTTTTAATCCAAAAGAAAAAAAAATTCCTTGTTGATGGTGGTGTTGCAGGGACCTTTGAATTTGATTTTAATTGATAGGTTTTGTGTTGTAGGTTTGAATCAAAGGTTAAAAACCGAGGTTCCCGTGGTCCAAACTGTAACTTTGAATCTGGCTGAATCTGCATTGTAGTTGATCAAAAGGATTTTGATTTAAACATTCTTATTACAATTTTTGTTGGTTGTTTTCGTAATCAATATTTGTGTTTGTTATTTTTGTGTTCATCTTCTCTCTGGTGTGTCTCTCTGGGAAGAGAAGATTTATGGGTATGATGTCTGGGTATGATGTCTGGGTATGATTTCTGGGTATGATTTCTGGGTAGGATTTCTCTGTGCTGTTTCTAATGGAAGATGATTTTCTTTTTACATTTTTAATCAAATATTTTTAGGTCAGAAAATTCCACCTAACATTCAACTTATGCCACGTTTTAAAAAATTGACACATCATTCAACCACCTCTGCAAAAATTTAACACCGTTACTCAATTTTAACGGCAGGGGTTAATTTCAATGAAATTGGCACTTTTAAGGACCCAATTGGGAAGTTTTATAAGAACATGACCAAAATGGGAAGACCTTACGAAAACAGGGACGCTTAAGTGGTTTTAACCGTAAATTTATTAGTAATTCATTATGATAAAAAAATTGTCAATAATTATTTGCAACCTATATTTTTTGGTAAATTTATCAACGAATTTCGATTATCAATAAAAAATTTTGATAAATATTGTGATTGAGTCATTTATTTTTTCATGTTATTCTTCTTTTTTTCTCTTCTTTTTCTCATCCTCCTCTCCTATTCGTCTTCCTCTTCCCATAGTTGTCGTCAAGTCAACCACCTCTTCTATTTTCCTTCTTCCTTCTCTTTCTCCACCTCTTTTTCTCCTCCTCCACCTCACCTCCCTCCTCCTCTATCAATGCCACCATTGTCATTGCGTTAGTCATCTCCTCTTCTTTCTCTTCTTTTTTCTCTTTCTCCGTCTCTTCCTTTTCCTCCTCCTCCATCTCAAACCACCACTATTGTCATATCCACCACCACTACTTTGTTGTTGCACCATCATCACGTCATTGTTGTGCCTTCACCATCGACATTGACACTGGATATGGTTTCTCCTCGTCCTCTTCATTTTTGTATTCTTCTCACCAATTCTACTATTTATAAAAAAAAAAAAAAAGTTATTAGACTTGACAGGAAATTTAATGTTTTCTTTTCGACAAATTTACTAGCTACCAATAAATTTTACCAATGACTTTTACATGAATTAATCAAAACCTATAGTGAGAAGTGCATAGTATATTTTATCAACAGAAAAATATGTCAAAAATAATAAATATAATTTACTTAGAGAATCTGATGGATATAATGTTAATAGAAACAATCGTTGTTGGTAATATAAATTCTATTTACTATACATGTTACTGAATGATGTTATCAATGTATTCATTATTCATTATTGATAGATATTTGTATCGGTAATTAAAATTCTAAAGTTAGTCGATAAATTTGATTTTATTGACATATTTATTTTTCTCAATAAATTTTACAAAAATTCTTGTAGTGTTGTATTGAAAATGTAAAGAGAAAAATATTTGGAAAAAAAAAATTGTGGAATCATAATATAATTTTGTGAGAGTTGTACCCTCCTTTAGTCCCTTAAAATAATTTTTATTGCTTGTGTCTATTCTCTCTCATCTTCTTCATTCAACATAAGGTAAGTAATTCCTTGGTTGGTCGATGCATTGAATCCATACACCGTACGAGCAGCAATGATCAATATAGGGACCATGAAAATGTTGACAATTAGTTCTCAAACTAGCAAGAAATCACGAGGCATAAAATAGGAATTCAGATCTTTACGCCGCAAAATGGGAAATCAGCTCTATGTCTAAATGAAGCATTGATGTAGTAATATTTGTGACATTAGCGTCCTAAATCGTTGTCATTTACTTAAAAGAAATGGATGGAATTGACCCATCAATCTGTACGTCAATTAACATCAATGCCTATTTTCTCTATCACTTTTAAAGCATAATGATCGAAATTATTTTATAAAATAAGGTTACATATATTAACTTTTTCAAATGAATGAAACTGTTAACAGATCATTTTAGATCAATTGAAAATTAATGTTGATACGTGTCTCATCAATAAGGTTTTTTTTTTTAATTGAAATGACAAAATGTTTCTTAGATTTAAAGAACGGAAGTGAAATTTTGAAACGGATAAAAGTAACGTTTTCAAAATATAAAATAATTAAGATTTGCATTGTAAAGAAAAATTATAAGTAATTAACTTTCAAATAATACAACAATGTAAGGGTTATGTAACGAAAGCTTCTCTATAGAATTGATATAGTTGATAAGTGTGTGACTTATCATCCTTTTTAATCTCTTATTTGCACTTATTTAGGTAAAGATGGGTAAAAATGATTAAATGCTAAATCAAATCAAACTATCAAATAATAAAAATACGAATGATTAGACCAAAGTTATGCAAGCTGGACTGAATTGGGTTCAATTTATGTAAAGTTGTTTGAGTTAGAAAATATCAAGTTTGATTAGGTCAAACTCTAGTTAGGTTAAGTTGGGTTAGGTTCAACATGGGTCAAGTCCTTATTAGGCTTAATTGGGATCAACTTACGTAAAGTCAAATCGGGATCGATCCATAATTGACTAAGTCAAGTTGAGCCTAAGTCAAGCTAAGTCGATGAGTCTAAATAAAGTCATGTTGAGTAATATTAATATTGGACACTTAAGCCAGAATCAACATATGAGCACTTAAGCTAAATTAACCCAGTCCTAATTTGAGTTGAGTTGACTTGGATTCATGATAGACCAAGTTGGAAAAAGCCCACACAACACTGAATCAAACTGATATCAAGTTAGGCCAAGTAGGTAAGGCATGGGTCAAACCAAAATGGGTCAGTCCTAAGTTAGGCAAGGTTAAGCAAGATTTAAGTTGAACCAAGTTAACTTGGTTCACATAGAGTTGAGCAAGATTTAGGTTAAGCAAGGTTTAAGTTAGGCCAAGTCAACCACATCAAATTGAGTCAGGCTAGTACTAGACTAGCCCGAGTTAGCATGGGTGCACAACAAGCTCAGTCAACCCAAAATTAGGTTGAGTCTATTCAAGCGAGTTCACCTCAAGCAAAGTCGAGGCAAGGCCCACATCAAGCCACAGTCAAGTAAAGACAAAGTCAGGTCAAGTTGATGAAGCTTGAGTCAAGCCCAAGTTTGACTAAGTTGGGCAAAGCCTAAGTCGAATTGATTTAGTTTGGGTCCATGTTTAATTGAGTGGGTGTGAATTCACGTTGGGTTGAGTAAGTCCAAGTCCACATTAAATTAAGTTGAGACAGACTCATGTCTGACTAAATTGGATGAACCTCATATTGAGTTTGTGTTAGATAAGGTCCAGGTCATTTTGAGTTGTCAGGAGCTTAGGTTGGGGCTCGCATGACCTAGTTTATGTTAATTTAAACCTAAGTAAGACTAAGACAAGTTCTGTTAGGTTTAACTATGTCAAATTGGGCTCGATGGTTGGGCCTACATGAGGTTAAGGTCATGTTAGAGTAAGTTGAATCAATCTTATGTTGTGCCAAGTTGGTTTGACGAGGTTGAGTCAATTTGGATCGAGCCAAAGCAAAACTCATTAAAAAAGGTCAAGTCAAGTTAGGACTACATAAGTTCAAGTGGAACAAGTACATGTTAAATTGAGTTCTGTTAATCCTTCATTAAACCTAGTTTAAGTTAAATTGGATTGGACAAAGAATCAAATATGATCCACGTTAAATTAAATCACGACATATTCAAATCAATATAATGTTTTAATAATATTAAATTAAACACAATATTTAATAATAAACTCAATTTCTCTAAATAAAACCTAGGTTTAAAGATATTGATAAAAAATAATTTATAAAGAAAAAATCTAAAATCTAAAAATAGTCCACCATATCTCAGTGAAAATTATTTATCTATTAAAAGGATCAATATTCTTCTTTCATAAAAAAAATTAAATTTTGAAAGTTGGTAATTTGTTTTTGGAAAATAGGAAGCTTGGTGGCTCCTTCCTACTTCCCACTTCCATCACTCCATGGAGCTTCAAACTTCCCAATCAAATCTCACGGAATAAGACAAGCTGCCGGCCACAAAAGTTTGTCAACAGAGCATGCATAAAAGACACAAAATTATGCAGTTATAAGTGTCCTTCAATTTGACTAGAAAATAACATGAAGAAAATTCGATTAATTCCATTTCTAATTCAAGGGTAATTACGCGGTGATAAACACGTCTTCTGTCACTATTACCTTTCCTTCGAAGGTTTCGCAGAAAATATGAAACATCATGGTGTGGAAGAATTTGCAGCAATGACCGTTGACGTTGATGTGCTACAAATTGCTCAAAGGAATTTGAAGATGCCACTTTCTTCGTAACGTTGTACAACTTTTGTGGTCTATTATGGTCTATAAAACACTGTCAAACATATGTATACATTAATCTATGTCTTAGTCATTGTGTTTGGACTTGTTGAATATGTTGCAATAAAGCTACCTTTGTAACGCGGCATTAGCTTTTTCTTCAATGATTATTATAATTCATTTTCTTATGTGATTGATCATCAACATGTAAGAATAATTTCATTAGGGTTTGACCATTTATGGAACATATAATAAATTGAGGATTTTACCATTTATTAAACGCCTGAGTACTTTGTCAAATCAATTATGTGTGAACTAGAATTCATAAAATTTGGTCATTAGTGTATAAGTGGTTGTAATCATGTTCAAACTCCGTTTAACTTGAATTTTATAAATTTTGCTCTCAAGTTACTTCAAAATGTTTGCTAGAAATGGTCAATACAAAGGATTTAATATGCTTTTCTAGTCTCTGAAATTAAAAATTATCAATCTATTTAGTATTATATTACACTAAATTGATTTACCTAATTATTTTGAACAAAAGCAATTTTCCAAATGAGAAATTAATGTTAATATTGTTGTATGATGTTGACATGTAATGCCTAAAAAAGTTTTTAAATTTTTAAAATTGTATAATTTATCTATCTTGAAAGAAATATTAAGAATTGGAAATACTTATCTAAAAATTCTTAGGGATCAAAATCAAGAAGAAAAAAATATTATAAATCACTAAAATTACATTTTATTATAAGGGCTAAAACTTTATTTCAAAAAAATTACCTAAATAAAATTAAAACTCGCTAATTTTGTGAAGATTCAAAATTCAAAGTATACTTAAGCCTACTATAAAATCAGCTTAAGAAGAAAATAATATAAAATCGTATATATATATATATAATACAATTACCTTCTATTAATATTTTTCAATAACTATACTAATTTAATAATTTAAAAAAATATATACATACCAATGTAATATTTTAAAAGAAAATAAATAATAAGAAAAGCCAAAATAGTGTCATGAAAGGTTCAATTTGCCTAGCTCGATTAACAAATGATATAAATTCAATGAGTTTTTTTTTTTTTTTCAACTCTTTGACGAACGTTACTTTTACTGTTATAATAATATTATGATGAAAAATATCTTTATTTTTTAGTTTAATGAAATACCATTGACTTCACGTTATTAAAAATACTTAAATTGATACTTCATACCTGATAAATAATTATACAATCGCTGAACTTAAATTCAACTCCATTTAATTTATTTGTTTATGAAAAAATAATTAATTTCGTTATTAATTTTCGTCATTAATTTTATGAATTTATTGGCCTATGTTGACACGTTATAAACTTTACGTTAATTTACGTAAGGTCAAATATACTTGTTTGAGTCTTAAATTTGAAAATTTTAGTTTTTCTTCTCTTTTCAAAATTTAATTTACAATATTGGTAATTCATTTACAACTTACGAAGAAATTGAAAAAAATAAGTAAATTCAAAATTAAATTAGCATGCTTATAATTTGAGGAAATAATTAATCTTCTGTTGTATGAAATTATGCTTAAAATTTATTTTGAAAGATTTACCTACGTGTCAAATCTATATGAGAAAGAAAATGTCAAACCATCAATAATAAATTACATAATTAGGTAGTAACAAGCATTTTAGTAGTTTGCTTAATTTGATTAGTTTGATTCAAATATCTACTGTGAAAGTCAAATTTACAAACAAAAATAGTTAATTTTATAATATTAACGTTTCTATATTATTAAAGAAATAGTTCTAATTAAAGTAAAGTAACATGTTACTTCAAAAAAAAAGTCAAATAAAATACGAAGATAGACATAACAGTTATATATAGTCAGTGGAAACGCAATTCTTTGACTTTTACACGTTCTTTGAAATACTTGCTTCTAATGGTCAAAATGTAAAAATAAAATGATAGTTAGAAGAATATAATCGTAGGAAGTAGTATAGAATTGCAAAGAGTGAAGACTACAAAACTGAGTAAAGAAATATAAATTCCATTTTTATTTACTTTATTTCATTTTTTTTTTCTGAAAGATAAACGTATTAATTATTATAATTTTAAATATTTAAATTTTATCCAATATTATTTAAAAAAATCTTAACATTAGTTTGGAATTTGAAAGATTAAGATCACACAAATGGCCTAAAAAAAGCATAATATCATTAAAAAACAAAAACTTGATATGCATGAATTTGACCATTTTATTTGGCTGAAAATTTTCATTAAAACTCTAAGAACTTAGAATAAGGGTATAATTAGAATTTTAAAAAATAGGGAGGTGCAGAGAAAAGAAATATGTGGGTGCAGGAAGAAATTAGTTTACTTCTTTGCTAGAATAACATGCCCTCTTAACTTTAACTAAAGTTTATGATAAATATTCATAATTTACTGCATTTTATGTGCGTAAAGATAAGACACAAGTATTTATTAGAACATTTTTTATTTTCATTTTGTAATTAACTTTTTATTTACATTATTTTTGTTTATACCTACTATATATTCGATCAGAGCTCTAACATTCAATTTAATAAATTAATCTAATTTTCTTACTATACATATACATACATATTGATATATATCATGTGTCCAATTGGTAAATTTGTAACACTTGACAATTTTTAGTAGCATATAGAATCAATCAATTCAATGGTTTTACTCCAAAGTAGTGTGCAGTAGATTAAGTTTATAAAAAAAAGAAATCAGTGATATCTCAAGTCTGTGAAGAAATATAAAATAAAATTGATGAAAAGAAAGGGTCAAATTCTTCGTACCCCTGAATTTAATAATTGAATGTGATTCTGTATATGTTCAACCGAAAAAATATATATATATATATAAGAAAAAACACAAATGAGTATGAACAAGCAAAAAAGGATGAAGATTGAGAGAGAAGTCAATTGAATTGCATGAGCTTTGGAGCAAATCTGAGCAATCTACCCAAAGCATGAGTGGTGAATTTCCTTGCAAACAAATGACAAATATTTGTGGTGTGACCATTGTACTCGCATGATGTTCCAAACCTCAGCTTGTTCAAAAATTCATTGGTCACATGATTTCTGTAATACCTTGAAGGATGAGCACCACCCTTTGACCAATCAACCCATGTCAATGTCCTGTTAGAGTTTCTCTTCCAAAACTTGATGCTGATAAATGTGGGCAAGTAGTGTTCATCACTGTAGCAATTAGGGTTGCAGTACTTTAAGAAGACTGGGAAGTAGTGATGGTCAGAGACTATTTGAAGGGCTAGAAAACGGTCTATTTGGAACCATTGAGACCCTTTTCTCCATTGGGAGAGGCTGATCTGGGGCCTCATTTTGGGCCTGTACCTGCCACGGCCCACTTCACCTGGCTGATCGTAGGCCTCCACAAAGGTCTTGGTTGAGTTCATTAGGTAAGTGTAGATGGTGTTGAAGTTGAACAAAGGGATGCATGATTCTGAGAGTAGCACAAAACGTTGGTTGGAGAAATCAAGGAGTGCATTCCCTAATAGCCTTCTCTCTGCTTCTATCATGCTGTTCTCACCCCACCTTACTTCCTACATAATTGTCACAACACAGTATCATATATCAGATTATGAATTTTGGGACATGTTTTAAAACCAATTATTGAAATTCTGACTTCACTAAATAAAGGGTTTCCTAATGTATACTTTTTTGTTAAATCGTAATTAAGTACAAACCTCAATTTTTTAATATTGATTTAAGTTTAAAGTTCATATTCTAATATGGTTTTTGTATTGTATAATTGTCCATAGAGTTATTTGTTAGTCAGTGGAAGATTGTCATAGACAGTCCTTGTGACGGTACGGTCAGAAGAAGATAAGACGGTCAGTCCACGAAGAGATTAGTCATGATATTAAGTAATTTAAGACAAAATATGATCATCACCAATGGAACCATAATTAAATTGTTGTTAATCAAAAATTCATTCTGAAATTTATAAATATAGCTTTAAGATGTATTCTAAATAATATAGGACGAAAGATCACTATTGATCAGGAGAGAAAAGTAGTAGTGGGATCATTTGTACTGTCAACCTGAAACGGTATCAGATCTATCTGAAATCTATTATTGCAAGATTTATTATTTATTGGGTCTAGAATAACCCTCATAATCAAATTGTTATGAGACCACCTATTGATTTATAGTCTTATGCTCAAAATATATATATATATATATATATATATATATATATATATATATATATATATATATATATATATGACAGGATGTGAGAGGACGGGTAGGAAATTTGATATTGACTAGATATAAGATTTTACATTATATAAATAGGAGCAAAATTTTGCCAAATAATTTTGTGAAATTGAATTAACTTTCAAGTTCATTTTTTAGATTTTCTCTTCATAAATTTGGTTTTGAAATTAAAAATGTATATGAATTTTGCCATTTCTAACTTTTAGAAACCTGCTTGATTCTAAAGTTGTTCATGTTGTGTGTACTGTTTAAACACAAATGACAGCGAAAAGATGCAGTTATTCTGTCCCTGGATTCGTTTTCTCATGCTAGAGACTAGGTACATGAAGAAAGGAATTGTGAAAAGTTTGATGTGAAACAGAGAAGAATAGAATTTTCTTGGAAGTTCAAAATCAAAAGGAGTGGAATCAAAGAAAAGTATGACCAGTTTGTATTGACTGCCCAATTCTGGAAGCAACCAAAAAGCAGAAACAAAAATGGACATTCAATAGATTCAGTAGACCTTATACATTCTTCTGTTTTGTAAAATATATTAACCTCCGTAATGCAGACAAAAACATGAAAATAACTAGCAAACAACGAAGAAACAGGAATTGTCAAAGATTATATTATCTAAAACATTGAAGTTCATTGGAAAAAATAATGTCACTGAAAAAAACATATGCTGTCTCAGTCTAATTTGAAGGCATTGGAAATTATCTTTTTCAGCCTTTTAGCTGGAGTTGTTCTTTTGTCTAAACTCTTCTGACAAGCAATCTTGCAGAAAATTCATCATAACGTGTGCAACTATACTTAATTACACGTTACAAAGTGTTCACTTGTTCATGTTCATGCGAACAAGTGTTTCACAAGTTAGCAGTTTCCTAAAATAATTTGTAGCACGACATGCATAATCCTATATATTTCCTTAAAAGATCTGCATGCAAATAATATTGCCAAGATAATAACACATTGTGTGGACAATTATGATGTTGATATTTTTCATACACGATGAAACTTGAAACTATGTGTATTCTGCTATAGTATTTATTATGTACTCTTTCATGCAAGTTGAAACTTGAAAATGTATATACTAATAATATTTATTCTGTTTGATAATCATCAAACCCTCCATATAAAAATATTTAGTTGCACTGTTTTTAAATAAATCAAATTCGATACATTAAGTTGTCCTAACTTAATCCAATTCAGTCAATAATAGATTAGGTTAGATTAAATATAGTAAAACAATATAAAAACTCTATCAATATTTTTAGGCAAACTACATATAGAACAAGGTTAGAGTGGAAAAAGGGAGGAAAAAAATGAATGTTTTTAATTATAAATTAAAATTAAAAATGGTATTACTCTGAGTAAAATTTTTAGGAAAAAAAATTTGTACTTTTGAATCTTCAGTGTATTTGAATTATTAGTATAATTAATTCAAATAGAAAGATTTACTATTTTAATTAATTTAAAGATATAAACAATATGAATTAAATTTTCTAAAGCATAAATAAAATAAAAAAAACTAAAAGTATATTTTTATTCTTAATTTTGTTAACTCGAGTAATTGAGACACTTAAAAAAGTCCTAAAAGTCATCAATGGAATCGGAAAAGGTAATATGGTAAATGAAACTTGAAAATTAGCAGGGGAAAAGTTGCATCTTTTGCTTCTTTTGGGGAAAAAATCAATTATGGAATAATACTTCTAGCACAAATGGTAAATATGATTTAAGAACCGTTTTAGGGTGAGAAAATTGATTAATTAATTAATTCTTTGCTAATTTCAAAACTCTATTATAGCTGGAAAACACGGAATTCTAAATGAAATGCGATAAAAAGGGAAAATAAGATAAAAGAAACGTTCATGCCAACTTGATACATTGATGAATTAATCTTGCTTACTTGTTTTAAGTAATCACATCATAAAATTAATACAAGTAATAAAAGAATTATTAATTACTCCTAATTAAAACATTCAATTAAATTACTATTTTAATTAATTCATCAAAAAAAAAATCATTTTATTCAGTGGAAATGTGAAGAGACTGTGAGAAAAAAAAAAAGTTAAACAGACAACACGGTAATAACTTTTCATCTGTTAGGAATGATAAAAGGTAAAATGCAGAAACTGACCTTGCTAGGGATATTGCGGCCATGGAAGACAGAGCTTGGAGGCACTGTTTCATTGAAAGAAGGGTGGGAATGGACATAGATAGAATACAACCCTTCATTTCCTTTGAAGAATCTCTCCCACAGAGGAGCCAACATCACAGGCCCTTTTGTCAGAAACATGAATGCAACCTTCGGAGTCTGTTTGAATGGGAGATTGTGAATCATGGGAACCATGGAAGCTTTCCACAACAACTCTTCGTCGTTCATATCATGCATGGCCATGGGGGGCTTCAAGAATTCACTCAACCCGATTCTGGTGAAATTCGTCACACTTGTTTTGTTGTTGACCAAGGAGGAATCAGAAGAAGGTATGGTTTGGTTGTCTTTCTGGGGTGAAGAATCAAAATACTGAGATATATTTTTTGTTGGGGTGGCTGATATTGGTGAAGAGATGTTGGAGGAGATCGGAGAAAAGGGTGGCCGTGACGGCGGTGGTGACGGTGGCGGTTCGGCGGCATTGGATGAAAGGGAAGATTGTTGGATTTGAAAGTTGACGAAGGAGAAATTGTTGAGAAAGAAAGTGAGTGTGATTCCAATGAGTAAACCAATGCCAAAAACTAGAGCATGAGCAAAGAAGTTGAGAAGGTCTAGTTGAGCAAAAAAGAGTTTCAGATATGAACCTTCACCTTTGCCTTGTTGCTCCTTCTGCTTCATTTTGTGATGACAGATTCAGAAAATGAGATTGGTGCAGATAGAATAACCAAGAATGTTGCAGATTGGTTGGAAGCAGTAGCTTCTAAACACTGTTAAGGTGTGTTGAGTTTTTATACAGTGAGAGAGAATTCATGATGCTTGATTCTGGACTCAAAGAGATACTTAGATTGATCCAAAAACAATACCTTTATAATATATATATATATATATATATATATATATATATATATATATTATTACATGAGGTGGGGGACAGAAAAGGTGTATTCTTTCTGAGTTTGTTAACGGGTATGCACTGTACACGCAATGGAACAATAAATTATAAGAAGAAGGGGACGTTTTATTTGGCTGAACACGAGAAACTGTTATGAAGGATGCATTAAAGTTTGTACCTAAGTAAATATTAATTGAATGCTTAGATAAATAAGCATGTTATGTATATGAATTGGAGGTGTGACAGAATCATTGGATAAATTTTAGTTTTGATTATAACATCATTTATCTGTTACTTTTTAATAAAGTAATATTGTAATGAGTTATATACATTGGATTACCACAGTAAAAGAGTTATACATATGAAAAATTGTTTGTTTACCTGTTGCCAAACTTTAGGAATGTTTTTGTCATTACAAAGATTAATTTTTATATTTATAAGGAAAGAGAAATTGAAGGGTAAGATAGTACATATAAGTGTATAAAGTGTATGTAAAAATTTTGTTGAGTGGCAAAATAATATTACTCTTAATAGATATTTTTGCAACTCAAATAAATCAACTTTCATATAAAACTTACATTAAAATATTGTTGTACTATAGATGACACTTTTCAACCATCTAAGTATAAATACTTTGTCTAAATACGTATACTTTTTAGTCAATTCAAAATATATCTGGTCAAGAAGGAATTATACAAGATAAACTATTGATATTGATAAATTATGACTAAGTTAAGAAGAAAGGATCAAAGATTAACAGGTAACTAGGTTACGTGGCTCAAAGATTCATGAAGAGTAATGTAAATAATTCTAAGAAGTATATTAATTGGAAAATGATATTTTAACACCAATTTTTGACACCATATGTAAATAATTCTAAGAAGTATATTAATTGGAAAATGATATTTTGACACCAATTTTTGACACCATTTTGACACTGGACACGTGTCAAAATGTGATTGGACGATTTCAAATTAAAAAAAGCTTGAGACAAGGACATATTTGGAAGAGAAAAACCAAAGTTTTTTTTTTAATTTGAAATCGTCCAACCACATTTTGACACGTGTCCAGTGTCAAAAATTGGTGTTAAAATATCATTTTCCATATTAATTACTGCATGCATTATTATCTGATGTATTGGACTGACTTGAATGTTGGAGTATCTTTTACAAGCACAATATCCACTCGACATGAAGACTGAAGTTAGAGTTAAGAGTGCTTAGAGTTAAAGTCTTTGTGAAGTATATTCGACTTTGTAAGAACAATTGTTTTTTGGCTTAAATACTACTTTGGTCAATTTTATAATTTAATCATTTTTCATAACATCTAAATTGTTAACTACATAGTATACAGGATGGACAATTCCTATGACTTGGCGATATTTTATCTAAGGTGTGTGTTGTGACATGATCCTTCTCTTCTTCATATTCACAAACGTTTGGGTTCTATGAACCCATGAAGAGATGTCGTCACCGCCATTGGAAGCCTAGACTTGATATCCCTAAAGAAAGATTTTTAGTTTATTATGAAAAATGATGATGAATGAAGAAGAATAATGAAATTTGTGATGGTAATGATGATGATTGGGTTTATTGTAAAGATGAAAAATGGAATGGATGAAATGAACGAATGCAAAAAGTGTAAATTGATTAATGAAAGGTGTGAAAGGTAGATGATTGTTGATAATGGAAAGGAATTAGGAGGTGATGGTTTTTGTGTGTGGGTTTTCTAGAAAAAAATGATTAGGGAAGGGGTTGAAAATTTTTTTATACAAGTTTAGGAATTCCGTGTGCACGAGGGTTTCACGATTCACGTTCACAATGAAGGTTAAAGAGTGGATGTTGGGGATTACATGGATTTAGGGTTTGCATGGTCGCTTGGTGATTGGATCTGGTGCATCACAATGAGGCACAATTAAGGCTTGTGAGGTGGATTATGTGCCTTAGTGGTTCATTGATGCATGCTCGAGGTGGATTCAAGTTTTGTGGTAGTGTGATGAAGGAGATCTGGCAGATGGTTGGTTGTTCGAAGATGAATTTGTGATCTTAGTACATAACTATTTTTATCTCGCACTAGTGATATAAGCAAAAACAACAAAACTCGATTAAAAAGTGTCAATTTGTAAACTCTTCTGTTAACAATTTAGACATCGTAAAAAAGAACTAAATTGAATAAAATTGATCAAAATAGAGACCAAATTGAACATGCAAAAAAATGAGGAATACAATGAACAAAATGGACGAAATTATGGATCAAAATAGTATTTAAGCCTTGTTTTTATTTATTAGAAATTCACGTAAAAAACTTTTATTAAAAATGTGGTTTAATTCTCTAGGAGTATTATTTTCTTCTCCACCAATTTTCCAATTCATTTTTTTTTAGTTTTTTTTTTCATTTTTTTATTGCATAGTTATTTTAGTCATTGAGATTAATGTTTTGTTTGTTTCAGCGTATTCTTTTGTAGAAGGAGATTTCAAAAGATGGAAAAGTGAAATTTTTTTATGTTCGCTTGAGATGATACGGGTGATGTTGCATATGGAAAAGCGAGATCATTCATCCACTGGCATCTCTCATATTAGGAGAGATTTACAGGGAATTGGTGTAATTTTATTATAGTGTTAAATATGTTTTTAGTCCCTACACTTTGGGGCGATTTTGGTTTTAGTCCCTCTTTTAAACGAAGGTACAATTTAGTCCTTCAACATTAGAAAACTCTTATTTTAGTCCTTTTTACCAAATTTTTTTAACTTTATTTGTTGTTTCAAGCACGTTTCATTATAGCGTTTGGATTGTTTACACTGTTTGACACATTTTTGCTTCAATGTTAACTGAGAAACGCGTTTGAAACAGCAAATAAAGTTTAAAAAATTGGTAAAAAGGATTAAAACCAGAGTTTTCTAAAGTTGAAGGATTAAATTGTACCTTAGTTTGAAAGAGGGACTAAAACCAAAATTACCCCAAAGTATAGGAACTAAAAACATATTTAACCCTTTATTATATGATCCCTACAGTTTTAATAATAATAATAATAAAAATAATAATAATAATAAAAGTAATACTAATAGTAGTAATAATAATAAAAAAAAATAATAACTAATAATTTTTTTTCATGTTAAAAATTAATTTTTTTTTTTTCTCTTTTTATAATAACTTTTACAATTATATATAATATTAAAAATTATAATGTTATATTACTTTTACTATTAAGGATATTTTAATAATATTCAATTTATACCAATTAAACATTTTTTTTATTTGTCACATCGATCAAATTCTGCATTGATTTTAAATTCTGCAATAATTTTAACAAACTTTACATTTAAATCCACTCTCACTCACCTCCAAATCTCTTAAAAAAAGCAACAATAAATTCACTCTCCCCTCAAATTTGTATAGTTACTCTCCCAGAAATCATTCCTCTAAAGTGAACACACCTTAAATGACATTGATTATGTGGTTTTTCAATAATTTATTAAAAAATTTAATATGTGCACAGTTTTATTTTGATAATTTGATTACAAATTTTAATTTTTGTGGCTTCTTTATTTTTCATAATAATAATTTTAATCTATAGAATTAATCCAAATTAATGACATTGAAGATGGTTAAAATTCCAATAATCATTTAACACATAAATTTAATTAAGTAACCTATTTTTTAAAATTTTATTAATTTTTCATCACTAAAATCAAAAGAATGATTAATAATTGATCATGATGTTGGAAGTGTCACATGATTTATATAAGACAAATTCATAATTTTAATATGTAAGTGAGTGTAAATTTTACACTATAAATCGATTTTGTAGGGTTTAAGCTGAAAGTCTACTTCATAATATAATATTAGATATGTGAATTAGAGTCTATCGTAACAAAATTTATTATTTGTTAGATATATTATTTCGTCCATTATTCAATAGCTATTAAAAGTGTATTGAAAATTTTACTTAAGTTAAAGATAAGATTAACTCACACTAAATGTAAACTTTACTTTATAAATAAATTTTATAAAATTAGATTACATTAAAAATTCACTTCTTAATACATTATAATTGATTTTAGTATTCTAAATTTAATAATCTTTATATTAAAGATTTTGATTAAAAGAACTATTTTTTTTAATTGGAGGGCCAGAGGAATTTGTGCTTTTTATTTAATTTGAGGACTAAACTCATTTGAACATTTAATAAACTTTCAAACAAATTATGTCACTCAATTAAATTTTGGTAAAAAAGTTGAGTCTACCGTTGTTTGTCATATCAATATGATGTTGTCTAATTAATTCTACGAACTAAAAACATTTTTTTTTAATTGAAAGAGTAAAGAATGAAATTTTTTAATTTTAAGATCAAGATGAATAATTAGATAAAATTTGAATTTAATGGACTGTATAAAATAAATTCATTAATTCATTTTTTTCTCTTAAAAATTAATTCATTCAAAAGTTGATCAATTAATAAAATATTTGTATCATTTAATTAATGAAAAATCTTTTACCTTATGTTTGAATAGAAAATTTCGTCATTTTTAACACTTTAAATAAATTTGAATTAGTTTTATTTTAAGTTATTTTATTTTTCAAATAATTATCTTGAATAAATTAATTCAAATTTACCAAATTCTAATTTTTTTTGTATAAAGTAGTTTAATTGCTCTTAAATGAAAAAAAAAAAAATTTAATCCTCAGATAATTTTAATACATAAGAATCATTTTTTTGAATAATTTTGAAAACAAAGTAATTAGACAATTTAACACAATATTTATATTTATTTAACAAATTTAAATTGTCTAATATTCAAATAATCTAATTACTTTGTTTTAAAATTATTTCTTACACTACACATAAAATTCACACTTCATGAAACATAAACAAACTATATATATTATAAATAATGATTTTTTTCATAGAAAATATGAAAAACTTTAAACTGCAAATACTTACAAAGAAACAAACAGAAATGTCATTTTTCTCTATAATTCTAAAAAATTAGTTGATAAAAAATCATATTTGATTAATAAAGAATCACTCTTCAACCAAAACTTCTAAAAATCTCTTTCCTTCGATAATAAAATATCTCACATAAACTCAACATAAAAAAAAGTTTACATACCTAAAAATACTAAAAAAATATTTACAAATCCATCCAATTTTTTTCTAAAAAAATTAGTATATGAGGTCAATTCAAAACAACTACTAATTGTTCTATGAATATTTACGTGAAATATATTAAATAAAACTTATCATATTACTTTCATATATAAAATTAAAATATTTTCTTTAATTTGAATATTGAAAAATTACAATACCAAAAAATTTGGTTGTATTTCATTTTCTTCTTTTAATATTCTCTCTTCCCCTTTTTTTCCATTCAATTATAACATGTAATAATAAATTTATTATTTATTATAATTAGTGGCAAAACATGAGGTGTCTTCTTTTTTTATTGTAAAATAAACAGTGATTTAAAATAATAAAATAATAAAATAATTATATTAAATAAATAACTAAATTTGAATTAATAATTATTGAAAAGTTAAAAATAAAGATATAATTATTTTAATCTAAAATAACAGCTACTCAAAGAATAAAATTAGAAAGAAATGTTTACATGGAAAGGAGTTTCTCTTTATATATATTTATAAATTATATCAAATATATATTAATTATTATTATCATTATTACTTGATGATAATGTATTTTTGAACACCGTGCATGAATGTTTAACTGTTCTTCTCGTGATAATATCGATACTATGTTTATCATTTTTTTTTCATAATTTTCTCTATATTTTGCACATGTTGCATTAATGTTTTAAAATCATAACTTTTTATTGATTTTAATAAAATGTTTATATTTTACCCTTTTAATTTTTAAATCACAATTGACATATATTTAAACAAATTAAAAGTTAAATCAATTATAAAAGTATAGATAACAAGCCAATAATTAATGTTGTCTTGAAATTTAAAAATAACAGTTAAATAAAAGTAAATATCTTTAAAAATATTATATATATATATATATATATATATATATATATATATATATATATATATATATATATATATATATATATATAAACTAATTAAAAGCTAGATAAAACATTAGAAAATAAATGCTGAAAACATAATTAATATTATCTTTAATTTTATAAATACCGTTAAACAAAAATAAAATATTTTAAAATGTAACGTTTTAAAAGAATGAGGAAAGTATATAGAAGTATCAAATTTTAAAAAAATGTGGGTTTCACATTGTAATTATTAAAATTTAGTATAAAATAAATAAAGATAAGTTTATTAAAATTCAAAATTAATTGCGAAAATGAATAAGAATTGAAGAAGAAAATTAATGTTTTATTTCTCTGTCCTTTTATTTTTATTTTGACGGTAAATATATTAAATTAAATTCATTAAATTATTTATTGATTATTTTAAAAAAAAGTTAAATTTCTTCATATTTAAATCATAATTAAGTTTTTCCTAAATATAAAATTTACGTAAATATCGTAAAGTCTTTTTTTAATTTTTTAAAAATATTTGTAAATATATATATGTTTTGTGCGTGTTTAAAAAATATTTTGAAATATATTATGAATTTTATAAACCTTATATTCAATTTAGGTTTAATTAAAAGCCCGATATTTATATTTAGGTTTAAGATTTACTTTGGTTTTTATATTCTTTTCTTTAGAGTTTTAATATTTTTTAAATAAAATCAATTTATTTTCTTATATTAAATTAACGTTAAAATCATTTGAAAGATATTTTTTATCAAAATTTAGAATATGTCACGTATCAAAATTTAGAACGTATTACATATTCTCCTAGATAGTCCCAAAGATTATTTAAATATTAAGAATATATGTTTTACAAATTTAATAACATTTTTTATTTTCATTTTAATTCGTATATAACGAATTATATGAATGGTTTTTTTAAAGAAGTTTGAATAACTAAGTTAAATTAAAATCCTATGCTCTCCATACATTGGTTATTTAGGAATAATCTTCCCTCCTTTTTTTACAATCATAAACAAATTTATCATTATTAACTAAGTCAACTATACTTGTATTTTAAATAATATAATTTCTTAACTTTGGTTTTCAAAATCTAAAATAAAATTGTCATTATTTTATTTATTTTTTATTGCTTGATTTGTTCATGAATGTTATTGGCTAAATTAAGAAATTGTATTCGTTAGCAACCATTAATTGGAAGTAAATTCTGGTAACGAAAAAGTATCATCGTTACAAACAACAATAAATGAAAAGTAGCTTACAGATTGGGCTTTTACATTGGGCTGGGCCAATCATTGCCATTTCCTTTTTTTTAATTAAAAATATCTATATTAAACTCAATTGCCCATATGATCTCGTATTTATCTATTTATTTTAATGAATATCTCTATTAATAAAAAAAAGTTGAAAATATCTCAATTTAAAAAATAAAATAAAAATATAATTTTTTCGAGGTATGATACAATATTCCAATACCCCCTTATTGAAATTTACACAATTTAATCAATATGTATACACTATATCTAAATCATGATAAAACGTTAAAAAAAAAAAAATCTTTGGATTTACATTAAATGTACTCATATAACACCATAGAAACACTTTACCTTGTCCTAAAGCACTATCAAAATGTCTTCATTGACTCGTATGAGTGAAGGGTTTTTTTTCCATACATTTGACTTTAGCATCCACTCACGTTTAAAGAAGCAAAACAAAGGATATTTTGAGAGAAATTAAGCTTAATGGGTTGGAGAGTATATTACATAATGCCATAATTTAGTCTAGTGGGTTAGTAAAGCTTTCAAGTCAAAACTAATATTACGCATTAGATTAAGGACATTGATTACGAAATTAAAAGATTAAAGTTGTTCTATTTAAATTCATAGAAATACATTTTCTTATGATTTTTTTAATATGTACGTCTACATAAGTTTTAAGAGAATTTTAAAAATAAGACTGAAAGTGGGAAAAAAAGAGAGGAAGAGATGATAAAATTATCCCAAATCTTATCTAGTCAGACTCAGCACACTAAAGAGACATATTCGGAATTGCTTTATATGTATATGTATGTGTACGTTAGACACATTATAAGGTTGCTAACTGTAGTTGAAGATATGAAACATGTCGGAAATTAGTGGGTTTATCTCTACATTAGCAACAAGTATCAGTGACCAAAAAAATATATAGTAGAGGCCAATGTAAGTGTAAATGGATTCATCTTCCATATTTGGAGAGAGAAGACGACTTGTTCCATTTTGAAAGTTTTTTCGGTGCATGGATGATAGATCATGTTATCCATAAAGAGGTTGCAACATTGTGGTTAGGTCGAGAAGCAGGGACAAACTCAAATGGAAAACATCTCAGACCATCACCATTTGCATTTCTTCATTCAACATCAAAACCTTCAAAACAATCAAAACCTTCAATTGCGTCAATAATTATCTCTACGGTTCATGTTTTTCTCCATACGTGGATTACACCCATTGGATTTTAAAAGAAAAATCTTATGGATAAATAGATGCATCATGCTATGTTTGGTTTAGGGATGAAAAAAAAATTGGTGTTTGTGAATATCCGCGGGTAAAATCTGCTGCTGCGGATAGTTAGTATTCGTAAATATTTATTATCTGCGAGTTGTGAGTATTTTAATATTCGTTTATAAACGGGTCAGATGCGAATATTACACTATCTGTTTATGGATCTAAAAATTAAAATTACTTTTTTATCCTTAGATTTAAATTAGGTTTTATTCTTTTGTCTCTTCCTGCATCTATGCAAGAACCTCTTTACTTATTCATTTACTTTATTTGAATATATGTTTTAAATATTATTTGTATTTCTTTTGCAATTTAATTTGAATTACATTTAAAAACTTATAAAATAATTTTTTAAAATATTCGCGTGTTGAAAACGGGTATCAAACGGGTATTCGTGGGTTGAAAAGAATCTGCAATTTTTTTTTATGCAGATTTCCAATGGATAACAGATCAAATAACGGATACAATTTCAAGGATTATAATATGATATTTTCTATAATTGAAAAAATTATTTGTTCTTCATTAGTTTTATACTTTTATCTTCGACTATTTATTTTCCATTGTTATTATATTTTTTATAGAGTATTTTATCATTTTTAATTGAAGATTTATACAAAATAATTATATTTAGAAGACTTTATTAGTTTTTTTTTGTATTATATCGTTCTTTTATGAATGATTTGAGAATTAAAGGCTATTTAGTAATATTTGTAAATATAATCAGCAAGGGTTTAAAGTTTTTCGAGTTAGGTTGAATTTAATTTAACTTTTAATTTAACCTAACTAAATTTAATTGAACTACATTTATCTCTTTTATTTAGCAACTTAGTCTATCATAATTGCATTGGACTTTTATTGGGTTTAAATTTCGTCAACTTATTACAAAATCCAATTTTGATTAAGTGTATTAAACAATGTTCAAAGTTAATTTCCCAATCCTAATTTTGGAAACCCTAGATTTTTCTTGCATTACAATTAACTCTGCATTATGCAAAGATGGACTCCCACATGATAACTCTTCAGAAGTTTAAATTAATATAATTTTCTTTGTGTGCAAATTACAATAACCATCAACGAAATAATTTCTGGGAGTCAATCTTCTTCAAATAAGAGTTTTTGTTTTAAATATTTTTTCTTTAATAAGAACTTCCTAGGAACTTTTTTAAATATCCTTTTCATATTTATTTTAAAAAACGAATTAAAATATTTTTAAAAGAGAATATATAACTAAAAATAATATTGCAACAAGAATAATTAACCTAAGTTCTTCTAGAACTAATATTCCAAATTTAAGGTTATTAGAATCTTTAAAATAGAGTCAACTTTGAACTTCAACGTCTTAATTATTATGACTTTACCCTAAAAAACATTTTATTAAGTTTAATTAAAATATGTTTATAAACTAAGTTAATTAGTAATTTAGTTCCTAAATTTATGGTTATTATTGATTCTTATATTTAATGTTAGAATAGTTTAAAAGTATCACATACTAAAATGTGAATTATTTTCCAGATTTTGATACAATGCACTTTAAAAATATAAAATTGTATCAATTTTTATATATGATATTTTTAAATGATATTAACATCAAATTTAACAGAAGTACTAAATTAATTCTATTTAATAAATATTAAAATTTATCTATATATATATATATATAATTATTAATCTAAATATAAGTAACAAATAATTGAATAAGTCTTCAGAGTTTTCAACTTTTATATATTAAAAACATGTTTGATGTACTTGGCACAAAGATAGTATATTTTGAACATAATAAAAAAATATGTTAAAAGATCATGATTTAACTAAAAAATAAAATCATTTTACGATATAACGATCGAATTTAGTATGGTTTAGTTTGTTTACAGCCACTTAAAAATTGTCAACTATTGTAAAAATTATATTCAGAATCTGTGTTGCGCACTTAAAAAGCACTTTGGTTTGATAATATTTTAGTCGTGCCCAAATTCATGAATGATTATTTGATGAAGAAAAAGGTTTCATGGTTTCACTTTGGGTTACAAAATCGAGGTTAAATCAGACTGACCCACCTGAAACTCATAAAATAAAGTCTCATTTCTTTCTTTATTTATATCTATAACTAAATAATGGGTCCTTTAATGATTTGGTTTATTTCATAACTTAATTTATATCATTAGATTAGATGCCTATGGCCACTTTCTCTAAAGTTAGGTCACCTGATGTAAAATTATCAATTGGAGTTTCATGTTTAGGATATATTCAGTTCAACTTCCTCACAATTCTTCTATCCCATTTGAAGTGACTACTGACTCATATTATATGTAATGTGAGTTTGAGTTCCACTAAAACACTTTTTTAAGTGTTTATAGGGTTTGAAGGATTATCCTAATTATAATCTAGATAAGCTATTCAGAATCAACCCATCTAATTATTTTATGTTCAAAAGGTTTTACTATTTTTACGTTATTTAATATTTTATTTGATAGTTTAATTTTAAAATTTACTATTAGGCTAAAATTTTATAAAATCATTTTTAACTTGAGTTTTATATCACTTATATATTTTATTAATTTATTTTAATTGATTTGAAATATGTTAAGAGTGAAAAAAGACTAAGCTCGATAGTCAATTTAGTTAAGAAAAACGAATCATCTCAGAGACATTGCAAAGTTTTTGTTTTCGTGTGATGATTGTCTACAAACCAATTCAATAACAATGTCCTTGATGATTTGAGTTGATTTATTTTGAATTTTATTGACTTTTTTCTGTTGACAAAACAATATTATTTCAGAAACAATGAAATTTGTTATATAAAACTTATCAAAGATCTTATGACACTAATTTTTCCATATAGGAAATTCAAGTTCACCACCAGAGATCCCATGACATGTATTACCATTATTAACTTCAATGGTACTATTTTTCATTTGTTGCAAGCAATCAGACCACCAATCTGAAGTGATTATACTCATAGTGTCATCCTATTCCATCTTATGGTTGTCCTAATTCTTTGATCTCTTCTATGTCTTCTTCATCCACGGCTACATGCATGCTTCCACTAGCTAGCTTGATTTGTAGTATTAGATTCAATTATATTCATCGTTGTGGAATCGCTTGTCCCGTTGCGATATTCCAATTGAAGAAACGTCTTGTTGAGGTAGAAATTGAGGGAAAGTTAATGTTGGAATTGAGTAAAAGCACAATGACAAGACATTGTTGCTAGGCAAAGGGATAGATTCTGAATTTGTTGTTGTAGTTAAGTGCATGGGTACCATATAAAATGTTGTTATTAAGCACATGAGTGACATCTAAAATGTTATTATTAAGCACATGAGTCACATCTAAAATGTTATTATTAAGCATATAAGTAACATCTAAAATTTGTTATCAAACAAAAAGGTAGGATCTAAAGTGTTGTTATCAAGCAAAAAGGTAGTATATGAAGTGTTGTTATCGAGCAAAAGGGTAGGATATAAAGTGTTGTTTTCAAGATAAAAGAAAGGATCAAAGATGTTGTTATTAAGCAAAAGGGTAGGTTATTAATGGTTGAAACTGTGTAGATTGAGGTTGAATCCCAATGTCTAACTTGGAAGTGTAAAACTGGGAGGTTTTGGCTTAAGGGGTGAAGGAACAAATGGGGAGGTAATGGTGTGAAAGTAAATATTTGGAATTGGATGGAGGAGGAGGAGGGGAATGAAGAGGGATAGAAAGAAGGGGTGTGAAGGACGAGGAGAAGGAAAATTCATTTAAGTATTGTGAAATTTTGTTTAAGGGTGGTGGATACATCTCAGGCCTTCTCCTAGCCTTGAATCTTCCATCTGGGCTAAACCTTGAATAAAAGGGAAGTTGAAATGAAAACGGTTTTCGATGTTGTTGATGATGACATTGTAGTTGTTATTGATGCTCAATAGCCAGTTTCATGGTTGCTTTATGGTATTTCAAGACAGTAACAATCTCCTTCCAGCCTCGACCATATTCATTAGTCTTTCTTGGTAAGTATGTTAATAAGCCTTATTCTAACTTGTTTCTTCAATTGTTGTTGTTCATGTTGTCCAAAAGTCGAACTGGATTTAAACGGATCAAGTTGACGCGTTTTGTCACTCTTAAAATTTACAATACCCTTAATCATTTTAAAATATATGTATTTGAATATAAAACTAAACATTAATAATGATTCAATAACAAAGATCTAATAAATAAAAATAATACTATCATCTTAATAATTGAGCTTTATCTAAACTTTAAAAAATTGGTTGATGAAATAAATTTGTACTCGATTATATTATAAATTCATTTATAATTTTTTTTTACTATAGTGAATATAAATTTAAGATTTCTTTTATTATATGAATTCCATTGTTATATTAATTTTTGTAAGAAATGTAGAAGGTGGTATTTGAATTTATAGGTAGCATTGGTTGACAAATGAATAGAAAAGGATAAGAAAAATGGTTAATAATAAATGGCAACGGTGAAAGGAAGGAAGAAGGGTTGGATGGTGGTGGAATGTGTTGTGCAAAGCCAAGACAGGCTTAGGCTTGCACAGGCATGGGGCTGTCAAGTGCCAACTAATCCTCTCCACACACTCTCCTCGTGCCTCCCTTCTCCCTTTCTTATCTTTCTATTTTAATTATTTCCAATTTTATTTCTTCATTTTTATTATATTAATATTATTAAAAAAACAAAGAATATTAATAACTCATATGACTAATGATGATGCATGCTGTGGAACCACGTAATCACCATTTAATTTCATTCAATTGCTATTACTTTTAATTGTATTACTTATGAAATATATTTTTAAGAGATAAAATAATAAAAATATCTCGTTCTAATATAAGAAAAAATTACTGGGAGTATTTAAATTTAAAAAAATTAGGATAGATGACATCAAACTTAAAAGAAATAATAAAATATTGTAACAGGGACGTAGTAAGAAGAAAATTCAATGGAAGAAATCCAAAATACTCTCGTCGTGACTCGTAACCCTCGTTTGACATCAGCACCCTACGTGGCAAATTCTTGACACGTGGCATGACACAGGTATATAAACATCGTGATATACCTCAGTCAGTCAGTATACACCACCTCGCAGGTTTCTTAATCTTATCGCACTAACCAAACATCCCCTTCTTCCTCGCTCAGAAGTTAGAATAGAAGGAAACAGCAACGACACAAAAAAAAAACAAACGTTACTGTTAACTCCTGCAATCAAAATAACCCATCCTCGTTTCTCTCTCTCCCTCACGCGCGCTCACGCGCTCACTCCATTTCTAACTAACCAATCTCCCGAAGCCGACAAGCCCCGCAAACCTAGGGAGAGGGAACTTTCCCGGAAAATTGAGCCGCGAGAAAATTTCCCGACGGAGGAGGAAAAATTAGAAGCGTATGGCGACGCCGCTGACGGGGCTTCAGCATATGGACAGCGGCGGCGGAGTGGCGGTGCTGTCGAATCCGGTGAGTAAGGTGGATTCCTCCGCCAATGGCGGCGGCGGTTTCGGCCTGTCGCTGTCGGAATCTCCAATTCTGATATTCTCGTTCTTCCACAAGGCGATTCGGAACGAGCTCGACGCGCTGCACCGGTTAGCGATGGCGTTCGCCACCGGAAATTGCTCAGACATCCAGCCCCTCTTCCAACGCTATCATTTCCTCAGATCGATGTACAGACACCACTCCAATGCTGAAGATGAGGTGCAAGTTTCGGAACCGTTATTATTCCTTATTTTTTGTTCTTAATTTGATTGTTCTTCGGTCCTTGTTCGATTGAATAATCGAGTTTGTTTCCGTGAGGAATGAAGGGTGCTGAAAATGATGGTTGGTGTTTGATAGCTTTAATTTCAGTTTCAGTGCAAAGGTATTTTAAAATCGAACCATCATTTGTTGTTCTAGTGTATTATTATTATTATATATAGTCTTTTTGTTATTCTCGTTGCTTTTTTTCCGCATTTTGATTTTAATAACATGAACTTAGACGTGTATTGTATGTAGATTATGGAATCCGAATGTGATTCCTAACGCCTTTGCTTTTTTCTTTATCCTCTACGAAGAACGTTAATTAATTACCATTACAAATAGAGTTAAACCATCCATGTCGCTACGGTTGCTGAGCTATGTATAATGATTATGCAGTTAACGGCTGTGGGGGTTGAACCATGCGGCTGTCACTAAAAAGCTGTTATTAGATTTAAGAGAATGTATTCCGATTCATGACTGAATTGAGCTTTTATATAGCGGTTAATGATTGTCGTTTCCAAGTAGGGATCAGATAGCATCAAATACATTAATTCTATTCTAGTGTGTATAAGTGATATATGTTTTTTTTTTAAACTATTTGGACGAAGATGCTGTGACTGTGTTTGATTTATCTTTTTGAGAACATCCTATAGACTTCTTGATAGAAGAGTCCAAGGCTTCCTTTTTGTGATTTTAAGGCTGTATGCTATATTTTTCTCACGAGGACCATTTGCTCAAACCAATACCATTTTTCTACTAATATTGATTTATCTCGGCTGCTTATCTGCTGTGTTCAAGCATTCTGAGGAAAATCTGTTCTCGAGTGTAGGTGATTTTCCCAGCTCTAGATATACGGGTAAAGAATGTAGCACAGACATATTCCCTTGAACACCAGGGTGAAAGTGAAATTTTTGAACATCTATTTGAGCTCTTAAACTCTTCCGTCCATAATGTTGAAAGTTTTCCAAAGGAATTAGCATCTTGCACAGGAGCTCTGCAGACATCAGTTAGTCAACACATGGCTAAGGAAGAGGAGCAGGTATAAGTTTGATGTATAATTCTTTCCTTGATTTCACTTGAATTCTTATTAAGAGATAAATGCAATGTTTGAGATATCATAAAGGTGCACTTTGTATTTTCCTCCATACAAACTAAAAGGTCTATTATTTACTATTTTCTTATTTCTAGGTAGGAGCCGAATCCTACTTGCTATAGATATAAATTTTTTTTTCCATTAGTGATGTGTACGATATTTTTGTTTGTTGGATGATATCAGGTATTTCCACTGCTTCTTGAGAAGTTCTCCCTTGAGGAACAGGCATCTTTAGTTTGGCAGTTTCTCTGTAGTATTCCTGTGAATATGATGACTAAATTTCTTCCGTGGCTCTCAACATCTATATCAACCGATGAATCTCAGGATTTGAGAAAGTGCTTAAGTAAGATAGTTCCAGAGGAAAAACTTCTTCAAAAGGTGTACTTTTGTGTGCTGTTTTACATCTTTGTTCTTTTCTTTCCAATGCTACTTTATGCATTGAACAAGCTTTTGTATATTTAATTTTCATGGTAATGTATCTGACTATATTCTTGCTTATTGAAGGTTATTTTCACCTGGATGGAAGGGAGAAGTCGTGGTAACACAGTTGAAAATCGTGTAGATCATTCTCAGGTGCGATGTAGTAGTAATCCTGTTAGCCATCAGAATGGAAAAATAAAATGTGCATGTGAGTCCACAACAACTGGGAAAAGGAAATATTCTACATGTTTCACAGATGTTTCTGATACCATCACCACACATCCTATAGATGAAATATTGTTCTGGCATAATGCGATAAAAAAAGAGTTAAACGAGATAGCAGTACAGACCAGAAAGATACAACTCTCTGGAGATTTTACTAACCTGTCAGCTTTCAATGAAAGGTTGCAATTCATCGCTGAAGTTTGCATATTTCACAGGTATCATTTTAATTTCTTTTACACTTTTGCCTCTCGGAAGCATCTTGTCTTCAATTAAAAATTTTCTTATATGATTTCTTTTTAGGACTTATATCTTTTGTTTTTCAACTGAATTTAGTGTTTACGATTACCCTGTTCAATTTTATACTGTCTTGGATCCCTATGCTTTGAATTTTTGAACTCACTTCTCATGGAGGAAAAGAAGAAAAAATAAGAGAAAAATCAATTATTGCTCCTCAATTCTCCAAGTTATATATTAAAAGTGCCACAACCTCTAGGGATGCTAATACATGAATTCATTTGTTACTTCTCACTTCCTGCAACTTTGTCAAATGTGCAATTAATTAGTAATACCAAGAGGGAAAGCAAGAACAATGAGAAACTTGCTACCTTGTGACATTGAGGTTCCAGGTTCAAATTGTGTGAACAACGTCTTCACTTGCGGAAGTTAGTCGGTGTATGTATTCTCAGTATCTGGGCTGGCTTTATATATAAGATCAGTAATACTAAATGAATAAGAAAAGGAAAAACATCGATCTTAAAGGAGTAAAATAACAGTTGTCAATACACTTTAGTGGAATGCAATATAGTATTTTTCTATCAGAGGAACTTCTTGCGACCGTTTTATTTTGACATCAGATAGCATGTTGATTGATAACAATTATCATAAAAGGTTAATCTATCCTAACTATCTTAAAAGCATTTTCTGTACTACATTCCTTATGTAGTGTTAGAAGTACATGACAACCACAATGAATGGGTGAGAAATAAGGTATCATAGAATGTGGTTGAAGTGATTTTTCTTGTGATTGCTAAAACAATTATCATAAAAGATTAATGTGTGGTGCTATCTTAAAGCTATCCTCTGTACTACATTATTTATGTAGTGTTAGAAGTCTGTGACCACTATAATGAATGGGTAAGAAATACGGTGTCATGGAATATGGTTGTAGTAATACTTACGAGAGGAGCTTATGACTTACTATGGTATATTGTGACAGAATGACTGTCAAACCAAAGGTCAGCTACATTTTTAAATGATATTGTCTATGCTTCATTATTTATGTAGCTGTAGAATGTACAGCAAGGAGTGCTGATTGATTCTTTATATGGATGCAGTATTGCTGAAGACAAGGTTATTTTTCCAGCAGTAGATGGAAAATTTTCTTTCCGTAAAGAGCATGCTGAAGAAGAAAGCCGATTTAATGACTTCCGTTCTTTAATTGAAAGTATTCAAAGCGAAGGAGCAACATCTAGTTCAGAAACTGAATTTTATTCAACATTGTGTTCACATGCTGATCATATACTGGAAACAACACAGAGGCATTTCCATAATGAAGAAGTTCAGGTGATTCTTCATTTGTCTTGAAATAATTTTTCTCAAGAGCTCCTTAGGTGAGATGTGTATGTGTTAGGAAATGCATTGTTAAATGTTGATATTACAATAGGATGATTAATAAATTGGTTTTGGGGGGGGGGGGGGGGGGGGGGGGGGGGAGGGGAGAGGGGAACTTTGTCCTATGTGCAGAAGTTACACCATAGCTTAACTATGAGCATTTATGACACAGGAAGGGGAGTTCTGTACTTCTTAATCCAAAGTTGGCATATATAGCAAGAGTTTCCCAAAATAATAGCCTTTTCAAGCTACTTGTTAATGTATTTTTTCAATGTACCTAATTCCTCATTTTCTGTAGGTTCTTCCTCTTGCACGTAAGCACTTTAGCTTCAAAAGGCAACGTGAACTTCTCTATCAAAGCTTATGCATGATGCCATTAAAGTTGATTGAGCGTGTCCTTCCATGGTTGACTAGTTCATTAACTGAAGATGAAGCACAGATGTTTTTGAAAAACATGCAATTGGCAGGTTATCTGTCTATTTTTATTTTGCTTCTTGCTGAAAGAAAGTATAATTTTAAGAAATTTAGTTGTCTTCTATATTTGACGATATTTCAATTTTATTGCAGCTCCAACAATAGATTCTGCTTTAGTCACACTGTTTTGTGGTTGGGCTTGCAAGGCTCGTAAAGATGGTCTGTGTTTGTCTTCTGGTGTGTCAGGCTGCTGTCCAGCCCAGAGAATTACTGATATTGAAGAAAATATTGTTCAATCTTCCTGTCCTGCTTCTGCATTGTCTGGTAGAGATAGCTCATTATTAGCTGAATCAGATGGGACCCAACAAAGACCAGTCGAGCAAAACCTATTGGAGGTGCATAATGAAGATGTCTCTGAAGTTTCAGAAAGTGAAAGTATGCAGAAACGATGTTGCAGTTCGCGGTCTTGTTGTGTGCCAGCATTAGGAGTCAGCGGGAACAATTTGGGGCTGGGTTCACTCACTACAACCAAGTCCTTACGCTCTTTGTCTTTCACTACTTCTGCTCCGTCCATTAATTCTAGTCTTTTCATATGGGAAACTGACAACAGCTCATGTGATGTTGGCTCTACAGAAAGACCAATAGATACCATATTTAAATTTCATAAAGCCATACGCAAAGACTTGGAGTATTTGGACATTGAATCTGGAAAGCTTTGTGATGGTGATGAAACAATCATTCGGCAATTTAGTGGAAGATTCCGGCTTTTGTGGGGTTTATATAGAGCTCATAGTAATGCAGAAGATGATATAGTATTTCCTGCACTTGAATCCAAAGAAGCACTTCATAATGTGAGCCATTCCTACACACTGGATCATAAGCAGGAGGAAAAGTTATTTGAAGATATTTCCCTTGTTCTTTCTGAACTTTCTGTCCTTCATGAAGTCTTGCAGAGGACCCATATCTCAGCAGATTTTAGTGAAAATAGTTTTGGAATTCCTGATGCCAAGGATAGGGATAATGTGAAAAAGTACAATGAGCTTGCAACTAAGCTTCAAGGGATGTGCAAATCTATTAGAGTAACCCTAGATCAACATATTTTTAGAGAAGAGCTTGAGCTTTGGCCACTGTTCGGTAAACATTTCACTGTGGAAGAACAAGACAAGATAGTTGGCCGAATAATTGGAACTACAGGTGCTGAGGTTCTCCAATCAATGTTACCATGGGTAACTTCTGCACTTACAGAGGATGAACAGAGCAAAATGATGGACACATGGAAACAGGCAACCAAAAACACCATGTTCAATGAATGGCTAAATGAGTGCTTGAAAGAAAGTCCTGTTTCTACAACACAGGCAGAAGCTTCAGAGCGTAGCACTTCTCAAAGAGGTGTTTATTCTGAGTTTTGATTATGTATAGTAGAAATTGCAGAATGAATATCTAAAGTATAACATGTTGTGGTTTTGTACTAGGTGGTGATTACCAAGAAAGCTTGAACCTGAATGACCAGATGTTCAAGCCAGGTTGGAAAGACATTTTCAGGATGAATCAGAATGAACTTGAGTCAGAAATCCGGAAGGTCTATCGTGACTCGACTCTTGATCCTAGGAGAAAGGCGTATCTTGTGCAGAATCTAATGACTAGGTTTGTTCCAATTATTCGAAGTCCCTTGTTTTATATTGTTACAACATAATAAATTTCATGTTCATTTCATAGCAATTTACATATTGTCTTCAAGTTTTTACTGATTAGCTATTTATTTACTGTAGTCGCTGGATAGCTGCGCAACAAAAGTTACCCAAGGCTCCATCTGGGGAATCGTCTAGTAAACAAATAGAAGGATGCTCACCATCTTTTCGGGACCCAGAGAAACATATATTTGGTTGTGAGCACTATAAGCGAAATTGCAAGCTTCGAGCTACTTGTTGCGGCAAGTTATTTACTTGCAGATTTTGTCATGACAATGCGAGCGATCACTCAATGGATAGGTACATTTTTCACAGAACTTCTAGTCGTTTAGTAATGGGATGTATTTCTTAATATCTGTTTGATAATTGCAGAAAAGCAACAATGGAAATGATGTGCATGCAGTGCCTGACTATACAGCCTGTTGGGTCTGTATGTATATCTCCTTCATGTAATGGACTTACAATGGCAAAGTACTATTGCAACATTTGCAAATTCTTCGATGACGAAAGGTACTTCTTGGTTCTTTAGAAATCGATAGATTTAGTAGAAAACTGTTGTTTCCTTTTTTTGTTGTTTGGTTACAGAAAGAGGCCTTAGTTATAGGCCTAAGAAAAGGGGGCAGTACAGAATCCATGATATCCAAAGCACACCGCTGTAATTATCATTCAGCTGTCATGTGAACTATGAGCTCCTTGCCTGCTCTTTCCTTCTTACTGTCTTTTATATACTTGCGTATTAATGGACTAGTAGTTGGAACTTACTTTCTAAAGTTGGCACAATCCTAGTTAATAGTTAATCCTTCTCTTGATTGAACTTATACTATTTCACAACGTACTTTTTTTTATTTATGTTTCTCGCTAACAATATTGTTATTTAATTTTTTAAAATAAAATACTTATAAAATTATAATTATATTGTTATAATCTCAAATTAATATAATAAATAAATTATAAATTTTAAAATGGGTACAAATAATAGTATAACAACATTTGCCTATCTAAAAAAATTATGCTCCAGAACTTTATTGTCTTAACTTGCATTCATAACTGTCATAAGACCCATGGATACCTTCAGTTTTTGATTGATTTACACTAGTCATAAATCCTTTGGAAAGAATTATGCCAAGGGAGACCTGAATGGGAAGTATCCCAATGATATGCCCTTATTTGTCTCAGTTATTGCATTCGATGTGTTTGGGATTTATGACGTGAGCCAAATACATTTAGTATAACAATTAATTAAATTAGGACACAGAATAACAACTTTGTACTTATGGGCAATCTGCAGTTCCAATCCTCCATTCTATAATAGCTACATCTTAAAAGTTATGCATGTTACAAAGAAGATATACAAAACATTGAGGACGTATTAAAAGGTTGAAATAAATGCAAGGATCCATACTCTTAGGAGTAGCAAAATCATCTCTTTTGGAAAGATATGGAGAATGTACTAACAGGTTTGAAAAATATGTATTCTTTAACATATAAATTGGGAGATTGAGAAGTTGTTACATTCGTTTTCTTTTCCGTTGATAATTCTGTATGTTATTGATATGTTTAATGTTATATGATTATCTTAGCAAGACACATTTGGAAACGTGTCATATACGATCCAATCAATTAATAATCTGTCAACTTTGGTAGTTTATTAATTTTTAACTTTTGTTGTACCTTTTTTGGTTGTAAACCTTCCATCCTTTTTCAGGAATGTTTATCACTGCCCATTTTGCAATATATGCCGTGTTGGACAAGGGCTTGGAATTGATTATTTTCATTGTATGAAGTGCAATTGTTGCCTGGGGATAAAATCTGCCTCTCATAAGTGCCTGGAGAAAGGTTTAGAAATGAACTGTCCAATTTGCTGTGACGATTTGTTCACATCAAGCGCAACAGTGAGAGCTTTACCATGTGGGCATTACATGCATTCATCTTGCTTTCAGGTATGTTGTGTTCATTTGAGGGTTAAGTAATGGCAGACTTGAAAGGAAAAAAGAAAACTGAGAGAAAATCTGCATTTGAATCATTTGTCTTGTCTCTTCTTCGAATGAAGTGGTCTGAAAGAAGGCTTTGGATTCAATCTTACACTTTGTTGTAAAATGTTAGGCATACACTTGTAGCCACTACACGTGTCCAATCTGCAGCAAATCATTGGGAGATATGGCGGTAAGAATATTCCTTTTTATATATTTACTATGAAGTCGAATACTGCAAACTTGTTTTTTAGACATATAGTTCTATACATTTATTGATCCTGAACAATTTCATTTTATGAATGTGTTGGCGAACAATTAGGAATTTAAGATGACTGAAGAGTGTAAACGTAAATACTATCCCTTTGTCTCTTGATTAACAGATTTATTAAAAAGAAATTAGAATTATAATGCACATGTTAAATCTCAGTACCTTATAGTCTTTGCGGTATGATTAACTAAAGAGATAACTAGAAAGTTAATTTTTGTCTTTTCTCAGTGTTTAAGGTGTGCTTGAGCTAGGGCTTTGGGAACCATTTCTTGTGGGTTCACTTCTGCTCTCGGTTGGGTATTGAGATATGAATATTAAGTCAAAAGCCATGTGTATTGAACTTTCAAGTGCAAAATGAATTGCTTAAAATTTCATGGCATGCAATACTTAACTGTTTCTTACCTGCCCAGGTTTACTTCGGTATGCTTGATGCTTTATTGGCTGCTGAGGAGCTTCCTGAAGAGTACAGGGACCGCTATCAGGTATTACTTTTGTCTCTTCATAAATATATATTTGGTCCATTGTCCCCATAATTTCCTTTCAAAAGCTTTTGTGTGGTTATTTGTCAACATATTTTTGTACTCATTTTCATAATTCCGACGCAGGATATACTCTGCCATGACTGTGACCGAAAGGGCACTTCACGCTTCCACTGGCTATATCACAAATGTGGATCTTGTGGCTCATACAATACCCGGGTAATCAAGAGTGAGGCAACAAATTCTAGCTGCCTTTAGCCTGCTTATCTTTTTGCTGTGGAAGTACAGAATGTGTAAATATTTGTATAGCCTATCCAATTTTCCCCCAACCAGAAAACTGGTTACATTCCCTTTTATACCAATGCAAGTCACTTGCTCGGATGCCTCTCATGAGTTACCTCATCTTCTCGTAGCCGCCGGAGATAGAAACACCAGTGAATTCCATAGTTGTCATGTATAGATAAGCTTAAATCCATATTTTTTGCTCTGGATTATTTACCTTTTCCACTTTTCTGCTTCTTCTAGTTCTAGGTAAAGTTCATTTAAGTGCACACTAGCTTTTCTTACACACCAATCCTGGGTGAAGGGAGACTAATCGAGTCATGTCAGATTCTGTTAGATTAATTTTTTTTTAATGTGAGGATATATATAACAAATGATTTTGTGGAGCTTAATAACAAGAGCATATCATTTTGAGCAGATCTGTGGTGACTGTCAATTTTGATAGTCACAGACGAATTGAAATCTCAGTATAGTCATCACGTGTTAGGTGTTATATTAATACTTTCAAACACTTGTAACGGGCATTTTTTTGAATAGCTGTTTACATTTCCTTTTCAAAAGCACCTAATGAATGATAAAATATACTAAACTTCTTTAGTGTGAATAGAATATATAAACGGAACATATGTATTCTGATCGTACTAAACAGAGAATGTACGTAAACTGTTGAATTCAGATAAAAAATAGTTATCATATGAAAACAGTTTCGTTTGGTTTGCTTGTGAAACTGCTTTATCTCGAGTTTGGTCAAACTCATCCGTCCTTTTTTTTATACCTTGATTAAGCTTTGAATAATGGAATGGTAACTTTTCATCAGAAATAAAGTTGCATTTCGAGGCTGATTGCTTCGGGCCATGAAATGTATATCTTAACTTTTCATTTGACATAAGGAATGATAAAGCTGACGAAACCTTAGCATCAACTCTGCATCATGCTTAAAATGGAAAGAACTCTCTTTTTTCTTTTCAATTTACTTCTGTTTGTTTTCTCTGTCTAAATGACCATAGAAAATAAAAGTCTCATTCTGCTAATTGAAAGCATGCATTTTTTTTTAATAACAATCACATAGATAGCTACTTTCTAAAACAATACCAATTCATTTTTTTTTTAAAAAAATAGAGTAGTTTAGGCAAGCATTTCCAATTAATTTTGTTTTCTTTAGTTTGAAAATCTTGTTTTTTAATCATATCAGAAGTATTTAATGAGAAAAAAACGTTTTTAATAGCTTGTAGTATTTTTTGAACCATTAATATTTTAATTTATAACTTTTCATATTTTATTATTTTTGCTTCTGAAATGTTTATTACTTTTTTGCACTAGATAGACATATATTATCACATTAATCAACATAAATAAAGTGTATGTTATTTTTATTTTTATTTTATTTTAAGCTGAAATAGAAATATTTTTATCTATATCATTAATTGTAGAGCGCATGTTATGAAAAAATATATAATTGGAACTAAAAACATATAATTAAAGTCCAAAAGTTAAAACTAAAATTATCCTAAAATATGTAAAATAAAATTAAAACTAATATAAAAAAATATTATATAAGCGTATTAAGTCCCAACCAAACCATAAAAAAAGATTGGAGATGAAATAAATGGCAAGTTGGATTAAATAGAAACATGAAATAAAATATTAGTTTAGGCAGCGATAATCTTAATCTGGTCTGAGCCTCTCTTCTCTCTCTTGTGTCTGTGTTGTGTCTGTCTCTGTCATTCGTTCACCCTTTCATATTCATAATCATAATAATGCATACATAACACAACAAACAAACCAACTCATTCTCCATCTTCAATTCTCAATTCTCAAATCATTCAAACCTTCATTCTCTCTGTAAATTCAATTCAAATTCAACCCCACCATTCATTCCTTCCTCAAGCCTCCCAAAAAACAGCTTGAAACACACCACACACATAAAAAAGAACCCCATAAAACTTCACAGACACACAGGTACACACGAAGAAGAAAAACTTAACGAGGAATAAAAAAGTTCAGTTTTTTCTTTAGTGTGATCATCGTTTCGTCGATGGCCACGGGGCCCGAAAGATCGAAGCCACTGCACAACTTCTCGTTGCCCTGTTTGAAATGGGGCACCCAACGGTTACTTCGCTGCGTCAACGCCGACCTCGATCGCCGATCCTCGAGATTCGACGCGCCCCAGAACGGCGTTGTTCGAGTCCCCAACAAGCGCAAAATGAACGACGGCGACGCCGTTTTCTTGGGAGGACTCGGAGAAGAAGCTAGTGGCGTGGCCAACCATGCCATGATGCCTTGGAATTTGAGGACGAGAAGAGCTGCGTGCAAGGCACCGCAGAACGAAGAGGAGCGAAGGTTTTTCGACATGGGGTGTTCTTTGCGGCCGGTGAAGGAGAAGAAGAAGATGCTGGTGACGGGGAATGAGAGAGTTAAGTTTTCTGTTTCCCTCTCTAAGGAAGAGGTGGAGCAGGATTTCTGGGCCTTGGTTGGAACTAGGCCCCCCAGAAGGCCCAAGAAGAGGCCCAGGATTGTGCAGAGGCAATTGAATGTGAGTTGATTCAAGTAAACTAACTAGCAACAATTTGGAGGTTGGATTGTGTGGTCTATGAAATGATATCTTGTTTTCAGGTTCTCATGGTTTTCTGGTTTTTCTTAGCTTAATAGGCATGTAAGTCGTTTTCATTTTAAGTTTCATGCTGTTGTTGAACCCATTAGAAATCGTTCATGGCTTTTAAGGTAATAATTTTAAAGAGAACAAATTTACCATACTGGGTGATCTGTTTAAACGGATAATAGTATAAAAAACCTGACTTTTAAGGTATTTAGCTATGTATTATGAATGTCAGTGAAAGAAGTTGAAAAGAAGAACTTTGGGTATGGGAAGCCTTATATACAATGCTGAATACATATCAGAAACTGCAAGAAAAGAGTGAGAATGAATGTTAGATGCAAACGAGAAGGTGTGAGCGCCTTATATACAAGCTGAATGCGCAGGAAAAACTGTTGACAACCATTGGCAGTTACTGCAAATCACGGCCCCACCGGCACGATAGTTAGCATGCACAAACGATGTGTGATTATGTCCAAGTCAGAATGGGGTCCTCTGCAGGACACACATGCTTGATGTCATTAATCTGAGACCAGGGCTGGTCGGAAACACTTACCACATTCATGTCAATCTGTGATTGAATGACAATGGAGAAAACCTGAGTTTTAAGGAAGTCACAAGATATAATATAATAGTCAGCAAACTTACTATAATGTTTGATTGGATGAGAGTGTATTTTAGTTGAGTTTTTCTATTTTGTTACAGTGTTGTGATGTTTTTTCTGGTTCAATTCATTGCAGACACTTTTTCCTGGTTTTTGGCTGGCTGAGGTCAGTGCAGAGTCATACAAAGTGGCTGATGTTCCTGAATGAGGTAAAATTTGGTGATAGTGCAATTTGGTCTTCAACTGGAATTCATATGCTGTTAATGGTTGTGCTGTGCAGGAGCTGAAATGAATGGCTATAAACATGGTTCTGATTCTGAATGGATGACCCGAATACTTTAGCTCACTGACTTCCCATGTGTTGTGACATAAATAATGGTAAATTCCAAATCATCTATGTAAATGAAATGTTTAACTCAATAATCATGAAAATTTGGAGTTTTGCAATCAGTTGTACTTGTCTGAATGTTGTAGCTTGCAGATTGTACGGGTCAACTTTGTCTTCACTTATTTGAACATAATCTGTTCATCATTTTATTGTTAGAATTATGTTATCCTGGACAAAACAGATTTTAACATCTCAGTTGTTTATATCATCCATCATTACTCATTGCAATAGTGAAAAGTCCTTTTGGTTTATTGTAGTAAATAGTTCATTTTTGCTCAAATGCTGGAGCTGTTACAGTTTTTGTTCATCCATGACAGAGCAAGTTCAATATTCACTTTAGCAGAATTTCCAATGGTGTCGGTGGTAAAATTTATTGAGCCTAATCTTTCTGTAAATATTAATACAATGGCATGGTTTTGTTGAAAGGAATATGCCAACTGAAAGATTTATAAGTTATAATATATGACGAAACTAATCCACTTCTGTTGCTAAATTTCCCATGATTTTCACTTAACCTTGAACACAAGTTTGTGACCTTGAAGCCATATGCAACTCCAGAACACATAAATGAACTCACTGAAAAATAGTTGTAACTTAAAACAGCATTTTTCACTGTCGTTATCAAGCAATTCAAGTGCTTGTTCAATCAGAGTTCTTCTGTGACATTCTCGATTCTTTCATTTAATAGATTTCATGTTTAATAACTGCAAGCATTGGATGGTCTAGCTGGTATTGAACTTGCCAAATTGAATAGTTGAGAAATTATGAAGTTTGTGACCATCCGAATAAGGCAGCATCTGAATTCTGACAGATCTTATAATTAATTAACACTAATGATTATTGAACATCTTTGTCTGTAACAATTCAGTGATTATATATTCAAACTTGAATTCTTTATCCGCATTTAATTTATCTTAAATATTGTTAATCGTTTTAAAAATTGATAAAACATAAATTCCATTATTGTACTTATACTAATACTAATATTAATGAAGAAAACCCAAAAAAGAGCATTGATTAAAAGCAAACCATGCAACTTAATTGATGAAAATATTTAAGGGTATTCTAATTCCTAATTATAAAGAATTACAAGTAGAATTTATTTAATAGAAATATAATTTCCAAATATAATAAATATATGATGAAGCTGGGTATCTGTGGATAATAACTTGTAGTGTTACACTTAAAGACATGACAAAATAATAGATTAATTAATTTTTTTGGGGAAGTGCCAATATACTACGTACTAAATTTAGAGTAAACTAAAAAACATGTTTTTTATCACACAGTCACCAATTATTTATGTTGGAAATGTTCAGTGATAAAATACATTAACTAATGAACTTGCGTTATTGAAAAAAAAAAAGAAAAAAAAACTCGGTCCAATTATTAAATCACTAAATCTAACATCTAGTGTTTTTAGAAAAAAAAAAAAGTTTGATAGAGTATGTGTATTTGGAACCATAAAGTTTAGGAGGCATATAAATTACCAATTTAAAACTAATGTGAACTTTAAAAAGTTTAGGAGGATAGAGATAACCAATTTCAAATTTGAAGTAATCCTAGAATAATCTTGTGATCAATGTTTTTCTATCTAACTTTGACTCTTAAGTGAAGTAATCCTTCTTGATTTTTGAACCTAACGTCAACATCTACCCATTTGAATTAGTATAAGAATTAAAAGTTGATTAATATGAGTAATTATAAAAATATGTGAAAACTCCTTGGTAATACAATATCATATCTTTATTTTATCTAAACAATATACTAAAATTTGTCACATTACAAAAAAATTTACAAAATCAACTCACTCAAATTAAATTCATATATTTTTGACATATATTTAACATCCACTATCCTAATAATTCACTTTGTTTGTTATTACCTAATATAATCATGAATGCCCCAATCCGTTGACTTCAATTTCCTTTACAAATGCACTCACCAAAAAAAATTCATTACAAAGGTCCAAATTGATGAATGTTAGTAATTATTCTGGGAATCCAAACCCCGCACATTATGGAAAAAGAAAAGTAAATGAATAGAAGTTTCTTGTAAAAGTAAATATATAATATTTCTAAACCACCAAGAATTATGAGGGTGCATTTCTGAAACTTTAAGCTTTTTCTACTGTGAAACAAAGTTCATTAGAAGTTCAACTACCAGAAAACTGATGAAACCTCTCCAACTGGAATCAAAGAAAGAATTTTGGACAAGAATTCGATTGCCCAATACAGAAAACATGAAGGGTTCAGTACATTTGCATGTGAAATACATCAAATCTGAGAAAAAATTGTGTCTTGTTGGATAAACAAAAAGGATTAGGATGATTAGGTGAGCTGGGGGAAAAAGCCAATTCAGAAACCAAATTTTCCACAATGTTTCATCAATGATTTGTTTGCTTTCCCATGAAACTGTCACCACAGTTGTCATACATTTGCAATTAGAGACAAAATGTTAGTTAAATGGATGAGGAAATATTACTCAAATCAAAACCAGTGCTTATCTGAATCAACACCCAAAGGAAAAAGTTCCATATTTAGAAGTTGGGAGGAATCACAGAAGAAAACAAAATAAGACAAATTCCCATTGTTAAGTCTCCCAAGATGGACACCCTCTTATGGCCATGCCATCGAGAAGATCCATCAAAATACATTTTAATATATTTTAAAACATCAAAATTAGTGTTGATAATGTATTTTAAAGGTACAATACAACACAACAGAGTAACAGAGAATCTAAATTCGATCCATGATCTGTTACAATATATTATTTCAGTTTCTAATACTGATATTTAATTATTATCTTCATATAGCTTAATCAACTTCATTGATTATCATGCGATTCAGTAATTAGCCTTTTATTAATTCTCACTTTCTTTGTCTGATCATAGCAAAGATGACTATGATAAAAAAAATCAACCAAGTTGATTTCATGACATGATTATGATGATGATGATGATGAAAACACAAGAGAAAATCACTTCTTGCTCTTCTTAACCTTCCCAACGCGTAAAAATGAACCCAAACTGAAGAGATTTGCACTTCCCTTTGAAACACAAGGAGTTGGTACGTTCAACACAGGATTAATCCTAAGCCCGTTGGGATAATACCCTCCATAACCCTTACCTGAAGGAGATTTCTGCAAAGGATGCATATTTAAGGAAGAATATGAATATGATGATGATTTAGCTGCTGAAGAAGACTGCTTGTTTGAACTCACTCTCTTTGGATTTGCCACTGAACCTGTTGAATTGCTTCTTGACAAAAGAGATATAGAGCATGTCAAGTTCTTCTTTGTATCACGATTGAGACTCTTACTTCTGTTGAATCCCCAGAAAGACTTTGAATGAGGCTTCTTCTCATGATCAGGAGTCACATCTAGGAGTTCTCTAATGGTTTCTTTCTTCACTTTGTCGACACTCGAGGCACACGGACGAGGAGGGAGTTTTGTTGTGTTTGATGTGTTTGTTGTTTGAGGATGTTCCAAATGATGAGTGAGTTTTCTTGCAGTGGTTTTGTGTTGCATCTGAATAGGAAGGATCACCCCATTAGAGAAAAGTTCATCTGCCGAAGATGATTCAAACGCAAGGTTGCTGCTGCAAGTGTTGAACTCAAAATCAGAATTTGAGTCATGCAGCAATGTAACATCTTGTTTCCTCGGTGAAACATGTAGTTCGGAGAGATCATGAGAGAAAGAGAGACGAGGTGGAGTTGTTTCTGAGCACATGACAACACAAAAAAAGATGTAAACAGAATTGGGAGCAAACAGAAAAAACAATATGGCTTTAAGGACTAAAAATATATGGTTGATTTTGATTCAGAAGTTGAGAACACAAAGGAACATAAAGAAAGAACACTTTTGATGGTCCTTATGATATAGAGTGATACAAAAAGAAAGAGAGTCTGATGAACATTTATTGAAGTTTCATGGAGTTGAAAGATTGTGTGTAAGTTGGAAGATCATAGAAGATTTTGTCTATTACTGTTGGAGAATAGAAACAAAGGAGAAAGACAAATGTGTGAGAAATTGGAATTGTAAAACATGTTTAAGTCTATAAAATGAGTAAAGATGATGCTTGATTAGAGGAAAGTGACTCCAATCACAATGTAATTCTGCTGAATTGAAGGAATAATGTTTGGAGTCTTTGTCTATAAAACAGCCAACCTACAAGACTTGATCTGTAAGATATAGACTTTCGAGTTTCTCATTCTAACCACTGATTAAGCCTTTTGTTCTTTTTCCCTTATTATATCATATTATATATGTAAGATAAAGGGAGCTTGTCTCATCTCTAATTTAAACAACTATGCTATCAGAAAGAAAGGTTCTGCCAAATACACATTCCAATCACGATTATGTTCATCTTTCATCACATTTTTGTTTCTTATAATGACGATGATTTCTTTTAACAAAGTACACTTTTGTTCATGAACATGTTGTATAACAAAATGAAAAAGGGATTAAATGATCAAATGATTTGGGCAGATTCAACTGCAACCTTTTTTGGTTGAATTCTACTGTTATGATTGTACATTTAGTGTTTGAGTCCAGAATCTGCTGATTTTTTGTCATCTCTTTTACTGAATATTAGAAATATAATGATGTTGGTATGTCAATTTCTTTAGAAAAATTAATATCCCTCAATCTATTTCAAATAAACAGCATAGAAAAACTCAACATAAAATCTATGTTATGAAGATATTGAGTGTAGACTTATGGATAGATAACAAGATCTTAATACTAATTGATTATTTTATTTTTTTTTACTTTAAAAGAGCCTTGTTGTTGAGAGATAGATAACAAGATCTTAACATTAATTTGATTGTTTCTTTTATTTTAAAAGAGTTTCTTTGTTACTGAGAAGAAGAAATTCTTCTACAAAAGATGATCCAACGTTCAAAATCAATAAGAAAATTAAAATCTTATAAATGTAAGTTTAACCAATAATAAAAAAGGTTAAAGAATCTTATTAAACTGTATTGTTTAATATATTTATTGAGTAAATCAAATGTTTACATTTCCATGTGTTTCAAAGGGATAACTTTAAAAGGTGTATAAAGAATTAAACATACAAATAAACATTCTTTTCAAGAACTAAACCACAATTTTGTAATTTATTAAATACCCTATTTAAAAAAAAATTATAAAGTACTGAAAATAAATATAGTCATAATTTGAAACTTATTTTTCTTGATTTATTTTTATTTTACATACATCATTTATTATATGTATCACTTATTTTTAAGTCGTGTTCTTTCTTTTCGGTCACTTATTTTTCATCTCATAATGCAATTTATTATTTTATTTCACATCACATTTATAGCGGCTGTCCTTTTCTTTCTCGTACCATTTTTTTTATTATATATTTCAAAAACTTCATTGAAAAAGAGTGTATAGAGGAAAAATTAGTTGTAATAAACGTGAGAAAATGAGAAATTCAAAGTCCAACAACATAGTCCTAATTTTTATCGTCTTGCCTCTTATCATCAATTTTAAGGCAGCAATTATGATGGTTAACTTTAAAAGTAAAGAAGAATCTGCTTGATTTGTTGAAACATGATCAAGTTAGAGTTTCAAGGAAATAAACTAATACAACTAATTAATCAACTTTCCTTACTTAAAGTCTTTGAAATTTGGGTCTTTTCTATAACTTGTAAAATAATGCAAATTAAACCAACAATAGGTAAGAAAAGTTGCTTAAACAACAAAAATGTTATATTTATTTGTTTTCAATATATATATATATAAAAGATATAAATAATTTGTTAGATGTATTTAGTTATAAATATATCTCTTAATATTAGGTATATACAATATTATTGTTATTTATTAAACATTTATGTTGAATATAAAATTCTACATAAATAAAAATGAAAATTTTAAATATACATGAATATATTTTTATTAAATATTATATAAAATATCTTACATAAATTTAACTTAAATCTTATTATCTCTAAATATTTTAGGTGTGGACTATAAGTAATCCGTCTGAATTTAATGTTCAATTCCAAGTTTTATTGATTGCAAATGTGGTTTGCTTATCTTGTTCATTTTCTTGGAAGATTACATACAAAAAATATTATAATGTCAAGTCAGTAAAAATTAAATAATCAAATATTAATGATATATTAAATACAATCATCTACTTTCTTTATTTCTATCTATATTATAAATTTTAGAATACATTTTTGACTAGTGCGACCTAATTAGTAATAATCACACTTTATAAGTTACTCAAAATTAAAGCTAATATTGTTGTGGATTGATCGTACGACTTTGTTTTCTAGTCTTACATTCACGAAAGTAACTCATATAGAAAGATAGATAGTTTGATTTGTGATATAACTAGGCAGTCATATGTACACTACATTTTTTCAATAAATCTTTCTAAAATCTAATGACTAGTATTTGCATAAATTTCACATGATGTAGTACCTTATTAGCATGCTAAGAGCTAATACCACCTAACTATAAAAACTATAATGCGATGTACAATCTTGCCATGTTCTGAAAATGTGACATTGAAGTGTAGTTTGACAATTGACTCCACAATAAGTAATGCAAGTCTATGTGACATGTTGTCTATCACTTTTACTTGGTGATTGGTTTGATAAATGAATGAGAGAGACTTTTCTTATTGTTTTTAGCCTAAATATTAAAAGGCCGGCAATGTTATATTTCCAAAAGATCCATACCTTCCTTCCATCAATGGCAAAATGTTGGTATACAAATAAAATGCTATCCACAAATCAAAGAATCATTTGTTTTGAAAGTTTGCATGATAAATATTTTTTATAGAAACTCGTTTGTTCAAAATTATCTTTTGTATAAGTAGTTAAATACTTTTAGAAAGTGAGTTCATAAGAAATATGGTAACCATATATTTCAAATGATTTAGAAATCAAGATTAAGTGCAATTTATTTATTTTTTTCATAAAGTGTCTAAAATGTTTTTAGAAATAAAACTGTGATAAAAGTTTTTATGTTCAAAATAGACTTATCTCAGATATAACGATTGATTATATGGATATCTATGATAAAATAGAAGTCAATTCACAAACAAAATTTAAAAAATAAGTTTTTTTTATGAAAGGAAACAAGTATGTCTTAAAATCGAAGTAAAAAGAGAGGGTCATTTGTTAAAAATTCTATCATAATCTTGGAGTCATAGAAGATTTTATGATTGATAACTTAGAAAGATTTTTAACAATAGATAAAGAATAACAACTACATTAAATTCACATATTGTCCTAGATATCAATATACCCTAAATGATTTTTTATTAAAAATTTATTAAAAAACAAAGAAAAATATACTTTCAAATCTCTCTTATATATGAATAGAGATAAATGATAAAAAGTCTATCCTTTTAGAACAATAAATAGTTTTCCTTATAAGATTACTTAAATATCTCATTTTTAATTAATATAAGACTTAATCTCACTTTTAAAGACTATGAATATACTAGAATTCACATTAGATCATCAATATATGTATACTTGTGTAACTCTAATTGATATCATTTAATTTTTTTTTAAAGATAAATATGTAAGGTGAAAAATAATATAGGTTATTTAGCTCTTGATGGGCATGTATAATGTATAAGGGATGGGTTGTGGGGGTGACATATGAGAATGGAGGAGACAAAGTCTCCACCACACAATATTACCATTTCCTTGATTTAGTTAGTGAAGTTGGCATGTGAGTAATGTCCGAAAATGGAATAATGAATAAGATGATAAACTTGAAGACAAAAGAGTCCTTAACAAGGGACCCTACCCTAAACATTATTTGAAGGACCCCCAAAGCATCTCTTCTTGGTCAAGAAATGGCATAACCAGAAACAGTTGTTTGGTGGAAGAAAAGATGTAATGGAAAGTAACCAAAAGTATGATATGAAGTATAAAAATGACATCAACATTAGACTTAGACTTAGACTTAGACCTATTCTCATCATAGTTCACAAAGTCATATATGGCAAATCGATCATTCGGGTAGAATAATAATTCACCTATGTAGGTGGCGATGCTGCTGCTCATTAATATGCATTGTCATGTGTCAAGAAAAAAAAAAACATAACAGTTTGGATTCTGGATTCATGCAAAATGAAAAGACTATGTTGTCCTCACATATACATAGGTTTCGAGAAGAAGAAAAGTGGAGAGAATTGATTTTGTTCCTCGTGAAATCGATTATGCTAGAAGAAGAAGACTTGGATAAATTCTGTTGCATTTTCAAAAGACTGTAATCGATTCTGGATGCATTTTCAAAAGATTGGAATTGATTTTGTGTTACTTAATCGATTTTGGATAAATAAATAAAAAATTGAAATCAAGTCTAGATGTATTTTTGAGGCAATAGAATCGATTATAGTAGTGGTGGAATTGATTCTATGTGTGATTGTGATGGTTTGAAATCAATTGCATTGGTTATATTAATTGATTGTGAGTGATTTAAAAATGTTAGAATCGATTTTGAAAAGCATATAGTAATAAAAACCGTATTAATTGGCACCAAACCTCTTTTGAAGAGTGTCAAAAGTTGATGGTACATGGATTTTTACAACTTTTAAAAGTCTTCTGACATTGAAAAGGGTAATGATATATGGACAACATTTTTTGACAACATTTGAACATCATCGTACGTGTCATTATGTGATTGGTCCAAATGACACAATGACACCACCGTGAACCAATCACACAATGACACGTATGATGATGTTCAAATGTTGTCAAAAAATGTTGTCTAAGTATCTTTATTCCATTGAAAATGTACAAATTCTATTAAATTATTTTATAGAGTCAATTTTGTGTGTGAGATAAGATTTATAAATATTACATTGGTTTACTAATTTCACTCAAATGTTTGAAATCTCTATACTCTTTGATTTCTTCCTTTTTCCGTTGTCACTATAATTTCCTTCTCCATATTTCTCTTTTTGTTGACAGTGGCAAAGACGAATTCAATATTCAATTGTTTGGATGCTGTGCATCAACAAAAGTAGGAATGAGCATAAATCGAATTAGGTCGAAATCTAATTTAATTAATATAACGTAAATTTGTATCTGCTTATTTAACTTATTAGATTAGTTGAATATACAATATTCATATTACTACTTAATTTTATCTAAAAAATTATAATATATTTATTAAAATGTAAGTTAATGAGATGAAAGTACAAGTTTCGTTTTATAATTGGACAATTTACTACAATATTACTTTTTTATCGTATTTTTTTAATCAATTTAAGAAAAAATATCGTATTCCCATTTAAGAAAACATAATTTTTTTAAGAGAACATAATTTAAAGACAGGGAAAATTTAAAATTTAAAATAAATAAATAATTTTTAGAAAACAAATTGGGTCGGATTAAACAAGAATGAATATAGGAAAATGATATTTTAACACCAATTTTTTTGACACCATTTTGATAGTACACACGTGTGTCAAAATGTGATTAGACAATTTTAAATTTTAAAAAAAAAAACTTTGGTTTTTCCCTTCCAAATATGACCTTGCGTCAGTTTTTTTTTTAAGGTTTAATAGGTTCGAAGGTCTCTATATCTGGGGGTTTGTTTGTTTCAATTGGGTCCTCGAAGTGATCAATTAGGTCCCTAATTTTGTCAATTTGAATCAATAAAAGTCTTTCCGTTAAATGCAATTAACGTCGTGAAGTTTTTGAACATGTGACACACTGACGCTTTCAGATGACACTGTTTCAAGTGCATAGGAGAATTATAAAAGGGTGAAATCCCTAAATTAAAGGGTGTATTTGAAGGTGAAATTCCTACATTAAAAGAGATTTCATAATCCACCTATGCACTTGAAACGGTACAACCTGAAAGCGTCAGCGTGCCACATGTTTAAAAACTTCACGACGTTAACTTCATTTAACGGAAAGACTTTTATTGATTCAAATTGACAAAATTAGGGACCTAATTGATCACTTCCAAAATTGGAGGACCAACAAACCCCCAAATATAGGGACCTCCGAACCTATTAAACCTTTTTTTTAATTTGAAATCATCCAACTACATTTAAACACGAATGCAGTGTCAAAATGGTGTCAAAAATTAGTGTTAAAATATCATTTTCCATAAATATAAAGATGTGTATCCGAATCTGACTGCTGTAAAATTTAAGGACATGGATTTTTTATCAGAAAGCGAAACCCGACATCTCCGTACCAAAATCAAAGTATTATAGATATTCCTATATAAATTTAAACTTATAAATATTCAATATTTAATTTTTGAATAATAATACTTAGATAACATTTTTTTTATAATATTTGAACATCATTCTACGTGTCGTTCTGTAATTGGTTCAAAATTACTCTACAATCAATAATAATAATCATAAACACCACCATGGACCAATCACAGAATGTCACGTAAATGATGTTTAAATGTTGTAAGAAAAAATGTTGTTTAAATATCATTATCCTTAATTTTTACCCACGAATTAACTGTCTTATTTAATATTTCCAATTAAAGAAATAAAAATATATTTCTTTATATTCAGAAAGCAAAATAAATAAAAGTGAATCATTAAAAAGATTCCAAGCTAATACCCCTTCATATTCATTAGTAGAGTCGTATGCAAAATAAAAATAAGCATCCCATCCAATTAGCCAAATAATCTTTTAAAAATAAATTGGCTTTTTTATTTCTTTCTGCTTCAAATAACAGTTTTTAAACACGTCCTAGAATTTATGCATTTTCAGAGCAGTGCAAAACTAGAAAATGTAAAGTATATAGCTGAGAATAAAGAATAAGAACCAGACATAAATTAGAGGCAGAAGATGCATCATTCTTAGGTTACTTTATAATGATTATGACAGGCTATTTCATAAGTGAATGAACTCATGAATAACAGCTCTTATGATAACTGATACAAATCGGTATATGCATTTTAACAGCATAGTCAGCAGAAACCAATGATAGGATGTTCACAAGTTTGATATCAATAGAAATGACCATGCATGCAGCACAGCAATACAAACTTAAAATGGTGTTACCCAAAAAATTAAACAGCCAGAGAGCAAGATTTCTTTTTACAAACACGGCCGGGACATTCCTTATGGCCACAGCTGAATTAATGGTAAAAGTAAAACCTATTTGTATAAAGGAGAGAGGTTGGTCTATAAACAATGATGGCATAAATAACTCTTATCGAAGATCAATGACATCAAATTTTAAATCTGGGTTCATGTATACATCTGTACATGTCTTGTAAATAGGACCACCGTCTGGAGGTTGACTGTGTGGATGAAAGCCACGCTGATCACATTGTTTAATCACAGACATTCCACCGGGGCTGGTCAACCGAAAAATGCCATGGTTTCTGTGCATTCAAATTGAAAAAGTAATTATAAAATATGTAGGGAAAACATCTTAACGACAGGTAACACATTAATATTCAGAGACCAAAAATTCAAATAATGATCAAACAATGCCCGGAATTCAATACCTTGCGTAAATATGATAATTTATCTCCAGCTTTATGGGGCAAAGGGGTGGCCAATATGCTGAAGTAGGAATATGCCAAAAAAGAGGGAAGTAACTATATCCTTTTCAAGTATTTTTTTTCTATGTCCTTTTTGAAACATGGATTATTAACTATTTTTTGGAACTATCATAGAATTTGAGTTCTGCTGAACATTACATGTTACGTTATTCCAAAAAATGTTTTTGCCTCCTTTCCAGATTCTACTATGTCTTTGGGCTTCCTAAATTTATAAGGTCACGTCTATATAGCAAACTTGTGATCATTTTTAGAATTTGACCAAAGCAATAATGCTGTTATTGAGATGTCTTTTTTCTATCATTCAATTCATCAAAAACACGTCGTCTGACATGTGATCTTACCTTGTACTATCTTTTGGCGCCATGACTATTGCAACAGATTCTGGCAGCATAATCTAAAGAAACAAGAATTTGCACATGTGAATAAAAGTATAAATAAATGCGGAATGCATGTTTGACAGGATAGCCCCATCTTTGACAGAAACAATAGAAGAAAAAACAATGTCATATGTATGAGATTGATTGGATGTAACATGTTTCATATATATTTTATCTTCTCCACATGAATTATAAATATGATCTGTAAATAAAGTTAAAGAAACCAACTCTAGGATGGCCATCTACAATAATACAAAACAGTACAAGAATTTAGAGATATAACTAGAGTATAAAATACTCCTATCACTAGTAGTTCTTCAGTTTTCACTTCAACCATTTCCGCATTAAACAAAGCAAGTAGACGTCCAAAGGCCAAACAAAGAATGTTTATGGAGGTTAATTAAAACATGAACTCACCTGATAGGAGTAGTGGGTGTGCAGATCAATTGAGGACATGAAACAAGATTGAGTAGGATGTGTCTGCCAATTAAGAATAATATAGTTTAGTGTTACAACAATGGAAGAATAATAAAGTAAAATATAAGAAATGCAGATAAGAATTGTATTTCTTCAATACACCAGATGAAAATGTGCTTACAAAATGACAAATTTTATTCTACATAATCATTCATCATCTACTTTTGGAAGTAAGAAGAAAAACAATCTTCCAGGACCTGAACTAGTTTCTACCATACGCAGTTCAGAAACTCACATGGATCCACCCAAGTGGAAAAAGAGATCGTTTATCCTGCACTTCAAATATTTCCTCTTCATTTGTAGTCTGGCACTGCTCAGGAAGAACAATGACAAATGTAATGTTTAAAGAATAATAGTAATTGCATTTCCAAAATATGTATGGTGAAAGAAAATCTTACAGAATCTGATGTTGACTCCTGCTTTGGGATTATAAGGGCAGTGATATAGAATTTTCTGTTTTTCTGCATATCAAGTGTTTTACAAGATTCCAATCAATATCTTAACAGTTGAGCATAAAATATCGAAGGCTAGAGCGACTAAGTCATTGTAGCGCAACTACACTTCGGAAATTTTACAAAGGAGTACACATAAATACCATGCATGTGTCGGGTTGATCCATAACAAACAGAAAAGGTAAAAAAGCGAAGATTTATTGTATTCACACAAGAACATATGCATACACTAGATAGTTATATACGCGTGCACACACACACACATATGGTTGCAGGGATTAGGGCAATGAGTTATATATGCATATACACACGTATACGTACTTTAAATTGTACGTATACTATTCCTAGGCCAGTTAATCCAGAATCCAATTCTGGGATTCCGAGACCCTTTTGAATCGACCTTTGCATGTAGCTCTATGTTAAGACAAATGAATAAAATTAGCAGCACTTACAAGCATACCGGCCAGGACTCCACAAGTCTCTAAATTCTTTTTTGTATTTGACTTGGCAAGCTTCATGAAACTCTCCATCAAAGAAGTTGACTGAAATAGAACCCCTTATTAGAAAGAGACACTAAACTTCATTCAATGATAAATAATTTAGAAATTGTACATATACTGGAAGAAACTAAATACTCAACACGGACTTAACTATGCCTACCCCCAGAAACATGAACCTAAAATTAAAACACAAAAAATAGATAAGAAAGTGTTATTGACTCACAATGTGCAGTTGCAGAGGAGCCTCCGCATGAACACAGCTATCAGTTGATGAAATCTCTGCCTTACATCCTGCTTCCTGAACACAAGGTGATGCTGCAGGGACCAAATCTAGTACCTCAGCAAGTACAGGTGGAGGAGAAGGCTGCCTGATAACTTCTATTGCAGGAGTTGTTTCGGTTGTTTCAAACGAAATAAGAGAAGGAGGTTCCTGATCATGAAGTTGAGGCTGAGGCTGGGGCTGGCAGTCCTCACTTTGGGTAACAAGTGAATCTATATCTGACTTATAGTGTTCCGCAATGCTATCATCTTTCTTACTCACAGATTCATGTTCCGAAGGATTTTGTAGGCTGTATGTTCCAAAAGTAGGTAGGACATAATCACATAATTAATATAAAAAATAAATAGATAAACCAACTCCAGAAGCATCATGGACAAAAATCTTGGTTCTTAAAATACTGAACCCTGATAAACCAAACGAATCCTTTTAAAACATGACTTCAAATATAGTTCCATCATTTTAAAAATGGTTAGCATTGACATACAAATCACTTTTCTTAGAATAACTTGGAAAGCCAACAATAAAGAAAAGCACAATAGAAACTTAAAATAAGAAATAACCTTGGTAATTCAACAGGAGACAGATCAATGTTGTTTGGATACCTGATCTACATCCACATCCAGACAGAAAAGTCAGGACAATCATCGAATAGAATAGAATTAAAACATACAGAACCAAAACAACATACCCCTTTATCAGTGGAAGGTGGTCTCCACTGCCCCTTTAACCCATTGGGACCAAGGATAGAATGTCTAGAGAGAGTTTCCTCCTTTGGAGGTGGAAGAGTTAGAGATCTACAGAAGTTCAGCAAAAATGTAGGGAAACTCTTATTTTCGAAAAAAATAATGCAGGACAAAGTAATCTGTGAGCTAATTTAAAAAACCAACACAGACTAAAACTTTTTATTTCAAGCAGTGCTACTACGTCAAATATAATAAAGCAAATTTTTAAACCAAAAACTGTCGTCAAACCTTGCTGTATCCGGTTGCTAGTTCTTGAAGATGCAAATGTGTTTCCATTTCTTATTATTTAACATTTCCACAATCATTTGGTATATGGTTTTTTTAATTTATTTAAATATAGTTAATTATCTTCTTTAAATTTTTAAAGTATTTTTATTAACGTAACTTTTCTCAAGGTTTTCCAGTGAGATTCAGAAACAGGAAATCATATCCAGCAACATCCTAAAATTTCGTAATGTATCTGCAATACAACCCAAATACTCTGTCCAGTTTTCAACAAAGATAAATTGTATTTCAACCAGCAGCAGGTTATAAGCCAGGAAAAGGAAATGTTATAACTGTGTAATCTCTGCTCACTTAACTGGGTCAAATTTTATATTAAAAAGTAACACAGTAATGTAAAAGAAACAACTAAACCTGAATTACTTGCATAACAAAACTTTAGATAAATAGATAATCATACTACTAATATTGCACAATGAAGACCAACTAGCATTTGACTTTTAAACAAGTTTTTTCATGATACTAGAAAGCAACCAAAAGATGAAGGAAAGCTTCCCTTCACTTAACTTCATTCCTGTGAAAAAATAAACTGACATGTACAAGCAATACCTGCCAGTATTACCACCACCACTAAGAAGTCCATTATACATTATTTTTTAGTTCAATACTTACAGTCTTCGTACATGCTCTTCCACGGGCCTGACATAAGAGAATTGTTGGGTCCTAGATCCTTGGTAAAGAAGCTCCCCAGTTCTAGTAGGTCTGGCTGCCTGGTCAAATATACAATAATATATGGAATCTAGACTTCTTTTCAGAAAGGGGCAGAAAAGCATAAAAGATTTTATTTTAGGGAAAGATTATTACTAATGAAAGACAACATTAGTTTGAGTGAATTCTCATGCAACAAATTTTACCTTTATTTGGCCATAACTAGCTGATGTTTGCTTTTTCATGGGTGAAAAATCAAGTGAATTATTTGAACTAAAATTTCCACGCCCATTTTGTTGGTGTGCGATATTGTTGTTAAGCTCATTGATCTTCTGTTGGACCACTGGTTTCAATTTCTCCAGTTCATTCAAAGAAATTAACAATTTCTGTGCCAACAAATTCAAAATCAGATTAAATTCAGGATTTTATAGCAACAAATTTCATTCGGAGAAGAGTGTCAATAATTAACCTTTTTCAATGATTCTTTCTGCCATTGTGGAGATGATCTATAATCTCGGTGACGTGGTATTGTCTCAGACACCAAACTAAAACCAAACGAAATAAAAGGAAGGACACCTCAACGAAATTCAATGACAAAGTAACAAATACAATAAAGTCCAAGTTTTAAACAGTTCAATTCAACTTAACGGCAAAAACACTACATGCAAATGTTGATACAAATGCTTTACCTAGAAAATCTTAAAAGCATAACATATAGGTCAATAATATTCTTCTCTGCGCGGAAGATATCAGCCTGCAAAGTTAAAACCAATAGTTTGAGCTTGATGGTTAGGCAGTGCAACTAAACAGTCAAGAACACATCAAGAACACACAAATAAATATAAATAAATAAATAAAGCATGACAATAAAATCCAGGATGGAAAAAATATTTTAGCACAAGCTATGAGTAAAAGCACACACTTTACTGAGACAAAGAAAAAATCAATCACCAGCAACAATAGTGCAAGGAAAAGGCAAAGATGAAACAGTTGCATTCATGCACGTCATTTTTCATATCACTCTAATATCATCGCATTCACTATCCCTTAGTACATTCTAAGTTCTAACTAAAGTTGATGGACAAACCTAATATGCCCGCATTACACATTCAAATCTAACAGTGTATTTCATGATTAAACGATGAACTATCTTTAAATAATTATAAATATTTTGTAAAATCGAAAGCTTTTTGTGCAACTCCTAGTTAAGTTCAGTTCTTGTCCATACAAAAGTGGTACACTCTAGAAAATAGCCAATCTGCCAGCTTTGTGTGCAATTAGTAGAGTCAAATAATCAAGGGAAGAAGCCCATGTTCCATGGTTTACATATTAATGATTACTCTCATGAGTAAGGGGACGACAAAAAATAGCCCCTTTTAATTCCTGTTATTATTCTGATGCATTGAATCTCTTTCATGGGTACTTCTAAAATATTACAACGACATTTTACACAAAATCCCAAATGAACGAAAATGCTTCCCTTTTTTATCAAATATAAAAATCACCACCTCTATCCCACAAAAATATTGCTCCGCATTCACTAATATAAATTGCACTTCTCAGTAAACCTACTCTCCTCTCTTCCCGATCAGCGAACAGTAAAATCTATGAATTGAAATGAAAGCATGTATTTATGAAAAAAAAAATCGTTAAATATTCCTTAGAAGACAAAAACAAGTTCTAAAGTAGACGCTGTCTATCTAAACCTAGGATTCTTCGTCCCAATTCCCGGACGCTACATTGAAATATCAGGAAGGCGAAGAAAAGGACCTGTCGGAGGATGTTATCGGCGATGCGATAGTAGAATCGCAGCGCGATTCGGTTATCGACATCGAGTTTCTGAGCACTGGCAGCGATGCTGATCCTATCCGAAGAAGAGGACCTCATCAGTTTCTCTTATCGTTTCACGCAACGCAGCGTTTCACCGTCGTCGCCGTCGTTTTTTTCCTTCAAACGAAACGACGACACCGGAACTGCGCAAAGCTAGGATGACGAAGCTAACGGTGATCGATCATCGACGGCGGTGTAGAAATTAGATCGGGTTGAAGCGATGAGGTGAATGAATGCGATAATTGTAATTTGGGGTTGTTGTGAGGGTAAATATGGAAACGCGGGTTTGCTTCAGGGTCTGTTTGGCCGCTCCCGCGTCGCCATACCCTTATTTTCTCCTCTCTTTTTTCTTATAATGGAATTTTTAAATATTGCACCATATAAATACTTTCCACTGAACTCTCAATTAAATATTTAATAACATGTGATTAGTAAAATAAACGTGTAATTATTTGAAAATTAATAATTACTTGTGAGCAATAAATTACTAAAAAAATAAACTCTTTCACCTGTTCAAATTCATTACTTATGTATCAAAATTAAAATAACTTTAATCTATATTTATGATGTATAATAACTCGTATTTGAAATTGAGTTATATCAATATATTGCAAATTCTATTTTTTTAATCAAAAGTGTGACTTTATTTATTAAAGAAAACTTAATACATAGATTTAGTTAGGGTTATGTCTATTTCACAAAATTTTGATGATATTTAACATTAAGTAACCTGAAATCAGAATGAGTGACATAATTAATCATAATTAAATATCTTTCCAAAATTTAATACATATACATTAATAAACTCATGTTTACGGATATTATATAAACTTATTTTTATTCTAAAAAGAATATAATATATACATCAAGTAGGTATGGATGGATACATATAATATCTTTTTTTTTTAAATTTAATTATGAAAATGATAACATATATATATATATATTCATCTTGCTCTAAACTTTTAATATATTATAATAATTTAATTTGTTGGATAACACAAAAAATTTATATTACTTTTTATCTTAATTTTATAAGTTTTTTTTAAACACAAATCTAGTTATTATATACGAAAACGTGATCAAATGATGTATTATTTGTTGTAATTTTTATTTTTCATAAAAATATTTAATTAACCTTTATAATTGTAAAGGAATATGTAAACATTTTTTTAGTAAAAATGAGACAAAAATCATATTTTTTTTAATATTGAGTGAGAATAGAAATGAATTTTTAATTCAAAAATAAGATGGGATAGGCAATCCACAACCATTTTATTATCATTCTTACAAATATAATCGATAAAATTTTATGAAATATATAAAATATAGATTAAATATATGAACTTGTAAGCTTTTTATAAACCCTTAATCTCTCCATATTATTTAAGTTCAATATTCAATATGTGTGTCATCATTATCTCTTTTCAGTTTTAATAAATAGGGACAATTCATGTTAAAAATATTAGAAACACAGTATAAAATACATCTGTACAAGAATACCAGGGTTTAACAAAAATAATATAGTTACGTAATATATATATATATATATATATATATATATATATATATATATATATATATATATATATATATATATATATATATATATATATATATATATATAACGAAGAGGTATTAATTAATCATAAAAACGGTATAAATTATACGAAATTAAATTCAAATATTGAATCAGTGAATTCAACATTGTGTTAATTAAAATCTTGTGGTATTTGTAATTAATAAACCTCACCTTCTTATCTTTATCTTAAAGTATTAAAAGGGTAAATAAATTCAATGGAATTGCTCTTTCACTTTATTATGTCAAATTACCAAAGCTGGTATTAGTTGAAAAAACTATGAGTTGTTCAAACAAGTAATCGCTACTTTTCATCAATGAAGGAACACTAATCGATAATTAGGACTAAAATTGAAAGTCCACTTTTACTAATCATATGCATAAAATTCATATAATGAATGTCATTTCTCTAAGTTGTTATTTATATTTATATTTTCTCTCTCTTTTTTACGTCATCATCACAATACTATTGCTTTTTTAAAGAGTTTTATGTAAAACAAATTATTACATTTTTGCAATTTAAATTTATTTACAATAGATATAATTTTGTTCCAATCACTATAGGCTCAAGGATAATAATATTTTGACAACATTTTAATATCATTTGTGTGTCATTTTATGATTAGTCCAAAATTAATCTACGATCAATAATAATAATTATAAATACCAACATGGAAAAATCACATAATAATACGTAAATAGTGTTAAAATATTATAAAAATAAATATTATCAAAGCATCATGTAGGATTAATAGACATCATTAGTGTTATGGTATTTAAGATATAATTTGTTACACCTGTTATTTTATATGACTATTATTAATATCTATTCTCGAAATTTGAATATAAAAAAGTGTATTCATAGTACAAATCTTAAAATTGACTTAAATTTAAAATTCATTTTTTAAATATATATATATATATATATATATATATATTAATTCCAATTCCAATGCCAGAACTTTTTGAATATAAAAATAATAATTGACTCTGAAAAAATCTTATTCTTTGTTTTATTAACGATGTGTGGTCCATGGAGTACAGCAATAAAGAAATAGCAAAGAGGTGAGGGAAGGAAGAAGGAGAATTACAACTTGAAGTTGAAAATATCTTTATAACAAAAAAAGTACCCACAAACATGTTGACCAAAGAGTGTGTTCATAATTTAATTATATTTCCAAATTGCAATTAGAGGATTGAAACATAGCGCAAATAGCATTATTTCATCCACTAATAATTTTAATCACATGGCATTAAGAATAATCGCTTTGGAAGTTCAAGCTTCAATGGTCAACATCGTGAAAGTCAATCAATTCACTTAACTTCATCTTTTCCTGGATTTAATGTTTTTTTTAGAGAATAATGATTCTTAGACAATATTTTTTTATAACATTTAAATGTTATTTATAAATCACATTGTGATTGATATAAAATTATTTCACAATTAATAATAATAATCATAAACATCACTATAGGCTAATTACAAAATAACATAAATAATATTTAAATATTGTAAAAAAAAATATTATCTAAATATCATTATCTTTTCTTAAATTATATTTATATTTAAATAACATTGTGAGAAGTAGGAAAAAAAAGATTATACTGAGTTTCCTTTGAGGTTTTGTTGTTTGTATGTAAAGGTGTTGAAGAGAAGAACAATAATAATGACTTGGAAGACAATTGAGGGAAATTGCCGTGTTTGACTGACTCAACATTATCATCATTAAAAAAAGATTATATATTCAAGTTAGGACAACTGGATTCATAAAATCGCAGACCTGCAACGTTCCAATTAAGTTTTTACGTACAAAGAAATTCCCATTTTTTTATATAAGTTTATATTAAAATAAATGAAAACTACATTATTATCTACATTTTCATTTATTTTACTTAACTATATATATAATATTTTTCGTTATATGAAAAACGTCATAATAAAACAGAGAGAGATAGATGGGTTGCGGAAGGGAACATGAAACGTTGCACTGACCGGACAGCATAGTCAACTGTATAGTCAGTGCTGCCACCTTGGAAATCGCGATTAACAACGTTGTTCTCATGTCCTTTTTCTCCAGGCTGTGCCCCTGTTTCTGCAAGGGAGGCGCAACCTCCGGCGACGGCGGCGACCACCACGACGATCACAGCGGGCCGGTGGACTCCTTGGACCTGATTTTCGACCTCCACACTCTCCAACTCGCTACCAACTTCTTCAGCACCCTCAACCAGCTAGGTCATGGAGGCTTTGGCCCTGTCTTCAAGGTACCATACCCTTTCTCCTCTTCAAATTTCCAAACCTAATTAGTTGCTTCATCACGAAAATTTTTTCACATTGAGTCCTAGCTTCTTGCCATTTTAATATTAATTATACGTTCTGGTATAGTAGATTTGTGATTTTAGTTCCCTTTTCGGTTCTCAATCACGAGTCGGTGGCTGATCAATAAATTCCAACCTGTATAAAAATTAAATCACACAAGTACAAAAACTTTAAAAATTAACATAATTGTAATCTTAAAGTATGAAATCCCTATTAACTGTGGAAGAAGATCTTTTTGGCACACGTGGTACCTAGGAACTAAAATAGTCACTAATTTGTAAAATCTCAATAATAAAAATACAATTCACAAACCAAAACACGAGTGATATACCAAATTTCACCTTCAAAATCAATTCTAAAAATATTTAGTAATTATTTTTCTCACCAGGTTATGCCCCTCGGACGAATAAGCCAATTCACAAACCAGAGTGGGATGAAAAACGATTAAAATCTTACTGTACTACTAAAATATAAGAAAAATGTACTGAATGAATTATGTTTTCAATTAACTATAACTCTATATATAATTTTAAAATACTTGTTGCACAAGGCAATGATTTTATCATGGTAATTTATGATTGTAAAACATGTTTTCAGCTTGGTTGCATTCTAGTTCTGGTTAAATTCTTAAAATTATGAATTCTTATAAAAGTGTCGTTTTAGATTTTAGTTACTACCAAAGATCAGTCACGAGACAGTAGTCCTTATTGTTGAAATTTCAGGGCTAAAACGACCCTGGTCATTTGATAAGTTTATAGACTAAAATGACGTTTTTTGCTTGATTAGGAAGCAAATTAATCAGTAAGATTACTGAAGTATTATTTCAAGTCAATTTCTAAATATACCCTTTTTACAATTTTTCGGAGAAGGGCGATTTAATTAATTAATTATACTTTGCATGCTTTGTGCAGGGAATGATGCCAAATGGTCAAGAAGTGGCGGTTAAGAAGCTGTCAATGGAATCTAGGCAAGGAGTTAAAGAATTCACCAACGAAGTCAGGCTATTACTCAGAATTCAGCACAAGAACTTGGTTACATTACTTGGTTGTTGTGCAGAAGGGCCTGAAAAGATGCTTGTCTATGAGTATCTACCTAACAAAAGTCTTGATCACTTTCTGTTTGGTATTGAAAAGAGATGTTTCTTCATCTATTTATTTACTTTTGTTTTGTGGTTGCTTGTAGAAAATGATTGACAAAAGTTGTAAGACAATTTTTTTCAGATAAGAGGAAGTCTTCATCTTTGGACTGGGCAAAACGATTCAGAATAGTTACTGGTGTGGCAAGAGGACTTCTCTACCTGCATGAAGAGGCACCAGAAAGAATTATACACAGGGACATTAAAGCTAGTAACATATTGTTGGATGACAATTTAATTCCGAAAATTTCAGACTTTGGTTTGGCAAGGCTGTTTCCTGGGGAGGACACTCACGTACAGACATTTAAGATTTCCGGTACACAGTGAGTAGACTCTTCCCTTCTTGGTGCTTGTCATTCAGATGTTGGTATCCTTACACTTTATATTTGATGAATACAGTGGTTACATGGCTCCTGAATATGCATTGCGAGGATATCTTTCAGTGAAGACGGATGTTTTCAGTTATGGAGTCCTGGTGTTGGAAATAATTAGTGGGAGAAAAAACCAAGATATGCGACTTGGACCAGAAAAAGCAGATCTCTTGAGCTATGTAAGTTGATCAGATTGCAGACATTAATGCAAATTTAGTATGGACAACTTATTCTCATGGACTTAGATTCTTGTTACAGTTTAATTAACGTACATATTTTTTACCAAGAAAAATGCATATTTTCTAAGCTTGTGTTGACGATTTTAATAAAATGGAAAAAAACTTTTGTGTCATTACATTAGTAATGATGCTTGTTCTTGATATTCACTTATATATGTTAAGGTTACCCAAACAAGCATGCTTCTGAATTAATTCTGTGACACAACTGCTTCCACAAGTCTTTCCTCGGCTACCATGTATGGCTGTTTAAGGGTGAACCTTGGGATAATGTAAACTGGGTAGGTCACAACTCTAGTCACAAATTAAGCTCTCCCCCCCCCCCCCCCCCCCCCCCCCCCCCCCCTTCATGGATTGAAGTAGCATATATTTAAACCCTTTCTACCTTGAATCCAGAATAGTGGAGTCATGTCCACTAGAACACTCGTGTTAAAATTTATCTTATTGGATGATCAAGGTACAAATTTCAAATGACTTTGAGGTATGGATAAAGGTCACATGCCGGAAATCCCAACTTTGTTTTCTTGATAAGCCAATATTTCCTTTTACCAACTTTTGTCGGGGAAGTGATTGTGATTATGATCATATTTCATTTGACGTTGATTTGTTTGCCAGCTTAGCATTTTTTTTATTATGTATTATGATCCGATGTCTCTGGGAACCATTTGTTATGGGTTCTAAGGTTCTAACCTCACGGTGACTACTGTACACACACAAAAAAAGATATCGTTGATAATCTGCAATCGTATGATTTGGTTTGTCTTTGCTGGCAAACTGTAAATTTTTTGTATTGAAATCTTTCTGGTGAAATCTAACGTATGAAACTGCACAACAAAACATATGGGACCTTGACATGTATAGTCCCTGTTATTTGACTTAAAGTGGTCAAAGGATGAATTTCAAAACATACACTCAAACCAATCATTAAGAAAAATATTGTGACCATTCATTCACACTTGTTCATTTTCTTCATTGAATATTGTAGGCATGGTCGCTTTATCAAGGAGGGAGACTAATGGAATTGATTGATCCAACCCTCGGCAAATACAATGGTGATGAGGCAGCAATGTGCATTCAGCTAGGTTTGTTGTGCTGCCAAGCAAGCATAATTGAAAGGCCTGACATGAATGCTGTTCATCTCATGCTCTCGAGTGATTCCTTCACTTTGCCAAGGCCAGGTAAACCTGGAATTCAAGGTCGTACAGGACGTTGGACCACAACTACATCTGCTTTGACAAATACCAATGCTAGTAACACTACCAGGGTCTCAGGTGGTAGTGGTAGTTTTGTAGAGGATTATTCTAGAAATTCAATATCTACCTCTTCTTTTGATGAAGGCAGATGACCTCCATCATAATGTATAGGGTGCAATAGAAGCTCTATTTAGGGTATTCTTTTTGTATTACTGTAGTTATCTTAATAGAGGAATGGTTTGATGAAAAACAAAATTCAGAGTTGATTCTTGAACGTATTTTATTTAGAAGATAAATGTCACTTCAATAATCTTTACATATCGAAAGGGTTAGAACTATTTATTATTCGCAGATATGCTTGGTGGTGTAAAGAAAGGAGAAATAGATTGGGGTATTTGATAATATTTAAGGATTGAAGCCTTTTTGCTTTGCTACATCAAGGATACTCTTGTACAGAGTTTTTAACTGGCTAGAAAATAATTTGATAACAAGCATGAGAATCTTCAGTTATGGAAAATTTAAGGGCTTATGTGATAGATGAAATAATTTAGGATGTAATTGCATCGTAATATGAATCGCCTTTTATAAACATTTTTGGTTTTAGAGTAAAAGTCAAGTGCTTATTACTTTTGTCAATTCTTCATTCTCTTTTATCAATTTAACTAAATTGAGAAACTCATACTAAAGAGACAATAAGAGAAAATGCATAGACATGTTATACTCGAAAATCATACACATTAAATTTTACGTTGGAGATCTATATACTCAAATCCTACACCTGCCCATTATTGGCTTCCATACACTCACATAACTACATAATCATATAAAGCTTACTTTTAATTAATGTATAAAATGGAATAAATTAAACTTACTTTATTTTTCTTGCTTCTCTTGAATATGCATTTATAAAGAAATTTATCGAAATAAAACATCAGTAACCTTCAAGCAAAACAAAAACAGATTCGCCTCCATTTCAGAACCGAACACCGATTGACAAAATCTTGAAATAAGGGGATCATTTGGGTAATCAAATTCTACATTGATAAACCAGGAAACAGTATTTTCTAATCCCTAAAGGAAATTCGGAAATAAAACCAACTCAACAAAACCAGCATCCACCATGGGTAATGTAATTCAGGAGGAACAAACTTCAAAGCCTACAAATAGAACCTAAGCCTCGGATGTAGGATATTCAAATACAACATCTTTGCCTGAAAGCTTCCTGTATACTGCAGCAAAAGTCTCCAACTTGTACTCAGTGTTGTTTCTCTCCTTGGGGTCCAAAAACACCTATCCAGACGAGAACAATTTAAGCATGAAGTATTTATTTTCTGATATTACATTCATATGCTCACAGTAGTATGGTTAACAGATAGGATTAAACACTCAATAAGCGGAAGTTCTTTGGGTATAAACTTTACCTTCATAATCTTGGAACCATCAATTCTAAACCTAACACGCTTTCCAACAATCTCAGCAGGTAATACAATATCCTCCAGCATTGCCTCATGCACAGCAGTGAGTGTGCGGCTGCGAGGACGCTGAACAGCAGAACCTTTCTTTGGTGGCCTCACTATCCTCCTGGTGGCAATCAGGACTACATCCTACAAGTTTAAAAGTCATTAACATATAATAAATGAAGTATCACATTTAAAAAAAAAACGAACTACAGATGCCTAAAAAAGGATATCTTTAAAGGGTAGATGATTTTCATAGCTAATTTATCATGTCATCACATTAACTGCACAGCACATTACTTACTTTAAGCTTTATAGCTCACTAAACAGTTCAATATAAAACGAAAAGCAACTGAAGACCACGGAGAAATAAGAGATATTGAAAAAAAGAAAAGAAAATGAAGACTAGACAATAGATATTATGGATAACAAAACTAACTTTTAATCTATTGAATTCATATGTATGACAAATGGACAAGACCCTGCCTACCTTCCCGCTAAATTTTTTCTCAAGTTCTCTTACAAGCCTGACATGGATCTTCCTGAATCCCTTCCTTAATCTGTAGGGGACATGTATAACCACAGCCTTGCGGTTCCCAGAAACATCTATTTGGCTGTAGATTATGAAAAATGATAGTCAATACTAATAGACAAGCAAAGAATTCATTATCTGCCAACAAACAACCATTAAAACACATTCTTACACAGCTGAATTAATGTATAAATCTTTCAGGTCACTTTTCAGTTCATTGTTAGTATTTTCAAGATCAAAGAATGCCTGCAACAAACAATGTACAAAGAAGATTTCAGCATTGCACTTGAAACTGATTATCAGCTCCAGCATACAGCATCAACAACAGTTTAAAGAACCAAAATAAACCTGTCCAACTGATTCCTCAAATTCAGTTGGCTCAGCATCCTTATCTTTGTGGATTTTCTTCCTTGATGTGTACATCTTGACAACTGCAAACAAACAACGGAATTAGATAAATGTTGTAGATTAAGCGTCATAAAATGAAAGTTTAACCCTTAATCACCTCACAACAAGCACAGTCTAATCATCAACTAATAGAATAATTAAAACTGTATTAGATGCTACACTGGTCTAAAATAATGAAGAACAAGTTACCAATCACAGTCACATATCAAAATTTTTAATCAACAGACTGCACAGATTACAGAACACATTCAGCACGAATAAGCCATACATTCTCGGCATTGTGAAGATAACAACAACCTCCGCGATACAACAATCTTCTACTTTTCCCCATCGATTATTCGATTGTAAAACTTAAAACATTGGCCAGAAAGTTCAATGGTATACTTCTCTCATTGAAACAATATATCATGAAGATGAGAAGAAATCTACCCATGAACATATAGATAAATAACCAATGCTAAAGTTTATAACACCGACTAGTTCTCAAAAAGGGCGACACAACAATTAAGACTGAGATTCATGTCACTTCTGTGAGGTTAGAGATAACAAACTCGGAGAAACCAACGATTATCATCACCACGAGGTAATGCTGAAGGTGCAACATGTTTCAGAATCTCATTGAAAGAAACACAAATACAAAAATATAAATAAAAAAACAAGACCCTTTTTTCTTAAAGTCAGTTCCCCATTATCCAAACAATACAAAACAGAATCATCGATCGATTTTCCATAGCAGAAATTACGCAAATGAACAAAAATTACACAAAACCTAAAAATGAGAACTTGTATTCCGTCCCCGCTGATATTTGTACAGAATTTGCAGAGTGACTCAAATTCTAAAAGGGTGTCAGAATCCTACCTCAGCCAAGAAGATGAAAGCCACCGAGTGCCGCTGCTGAAGAGTGAGTCTCGGCTCTACTTTCGCTGCAGTGAAACCCTAATGTGAGTTATTAAATTTAGTATATAAAGATTTAATGAGCGACTCAGATCAAGTGTTTAGCACACATGGACGGTTCTGATTCAGTGAGAGAAACTATGTATCCTAGCCGTTCGATTAACTATTTTTTCTTTTTTACTATTTTTCTAATGTAAGTAAAAAAATTAAAGTTTTTTTCTGGAACACTGTAATTTCAGTAATATATTTGTGGATTTAGTGTAAGTTCTAAATTCCTTTTATAAAACTACAGTAACCAGAAGAAAAAGTGACATTATATGATTTTTTTTTCTTTGAAATATATGAGTGTTTGAATTTTAGTAAAATATTTTTTTTAGATTACAAATTTCTTTAAGAGAGATAATTATATTTTAAAATAATTTAATACATTTATATATTTACATTTAAATTCAATAATATTGGTTAAACTGAAATAATTTTTAGCGATTAATCCAAACACTTTTGATGATTTATTTAGAAGAATTTTGAAAAAATTTGTATATTTGGTTGAAATTATGGTATTAATTGAGTATATAATTGATTTTAAATTGAAAAAACTTCAAAGAAACTTTGTATTGAATAATCAAATTATATCAACTTGTTTCTAAAAGTAAAAAACATTTAAATAAAATAAATTCATCAACGAACATATGAAAAATTAAAGAAAAAGGTTGAGAAAGAAGACCGTACAGAGAAGAAAATCATGAGAAAATAGATTTCAAAAGTAGAAGTTTCATAGTCGTTTGCAAATTTTCGCTTTCTTCTCGATGAATCATCTGTTCCATCTTGCCGGTGCCTGCACTCTGACTTGTACTGAAAAAAGTAATCTTCCGATCAAGGTTTGAAAAAAATGCTAATTTTGAAATGTCCATAAAATTTGAATATATTCCCTTCCAGCTGTAGTCCTAGATTCAAATTCAAGTCTTGACTGTTCAAGCACATTTATGAAATTTATGAAATCTTTGACAGTGTTGTGGTTTTACACTCAAATTTTCAATTTTTATATTATGGGCTTGTGAATATCTACGCCCTTTCAACTTTCCAGCTCATTCGAAAAATGCACTCATCACAGTATTCAATTCAGAGAATTTAAATTATAAAACAATTAGTGTTTACATTCATATTGATTATCTATCTAATAGCAAGCACTACATATGAAAGAAATTTTGAAAGAGTGCTCTAAAATCTAAATATTCTTATTTATATGTTCATAAATTGCCATAATTCATCATTGCTCCTTGTGCTGCATTCAGATTCCATATATAGCGGGTTGGTTTCTGATATTTGGCAACCAATCACTGGGAGTTCCAGATTCTGAGCATCCATTGTGGCTGCCAGGTTGAATGAGTCCATGTCATAGACACTTTTCTCTATGTTGTAGCCATCATATGAACAGATGCCAAAGTCATAGTTGTCTAAGGCCTGGAATTGATTTGTAGTGCACCCCAAAGGCTTAGTCATATATTGGATATTTACTGATTCTGAATTGGAAATGCTTGAACCATTGTTGTGCTCAGAGTCTGAGTTCTGCTCATGCTGATTCAAATGTTGTGTTTCTGGTGTTGCCTCAATCCCAAATGATGAATAATGAGAACCACCATCAGAAGGCATAGGAATTTCTTGGTCTTGGAGTGACATGGCTGAAGGAGATGATTCTTGTGCTTTATGAAGACATCTTGTCATCTGTAGACCCTTGAAAAATTCTACAAATCCTGTTGTTCTCTGTGTCTCAGATTTCATATATCTTGCTTGTTTCTGAATCCTTGTTCTCCAATAGTTCTTTATTTCATTGTCTGTTCTGCCTGGCAGCTGTTGTGCAATTTTTGACCACCTACAACAATCACACAAGTGGGAATAAGAATCCAAAGAAAGGATATTATTCTGAATTTGACTAGCACATGGTTAGTGGCCCGTTTTGCTTCTTTCTCAACAATAAAAAGCGTTTGAATAAGCACAGTTTCACTAAGAGAAGTAAACATGAGATATGCACCTGTTACCCCACTTTGAGTGGAGTTCAAAAATCAAAAGCTGCTCCTCTGAGGTTAAATTGCCTCGTTTAACATCTGGCTTTAGATAATTTAGCCACCTTAATCTGCAACTCTTTCCTGTTCTCCTTAATCCTTGAGAAAATTTAGTCATCACAAAAGATAAAGAAAGTAATCAGAATTAGCATGCAAATTGTTCATAACAATATAAAAAATACCAAATAGAATACCACCAACAAGGTTTCTTTTCATTCTTATCTTGGATTACCTGCACGTATAGCAACCAAATTCCATCTCCCTTCTCCATGATTGGCAATGTAATTGCCAAGAAGATCATCCTCTTCAATACTCCATGGCCCTCTTCTAAGTTCAGTATCTTCTTCACTGTAACAGATGATGCTCTTTGAAGAAGAAGACATGGCAAGTCTCATTGATCAAAACTAGAAACACCATGCATATATATGCAGAGGAGAGTCATTACAAATATGCAAATTAGCCTACGCCAGATATATAAGTACACTGGTTTGAATCTATTAACAGTGTAACATATTTTGTGGATTTTGTCAACGTGAACAATATGAACTTTGTTTCTTTTTTCTAAAGACAGGAAAAAAACTACTACTGCTGTAGCAAATTCCATATTGTGGCTTCCTTATACTTTTCATGGTCTCTGCCCCATGAAACTCTAAAAGTTGGACAGGTTCATTGTTCAGCATCTTACCTCGTTTCTAGAAGAATATAAAAAATTACAGCTTATTTCTATCACATACTCATATTAACTATTCTTCAATCATAAGAGACAAAGGTTATAAGTTGATAACTGGAACTTGGCTATGTTATTGCAGTCAAAGAACAAATTCACTTGAATTGCACTTCATAACTAAACATTTTGCATAAGGGACAAGGATTTTCATCCTTAATTAAGGTACTTATTCAAGTCTGACAACATTTTGATACACTATACATATTATTTTTTTATTAGTTTATTATTTATTTGTTATTGTGTTAAATATCATTATCCTAAAAGTAACAGGTGTTAAAGAGAATTTTGCCTTTGTATACACAACTACAGTTAAAAAGTGAGTTCCAAATACAGATGCAAAAGGGATCTTACACCAAAAAATATATTTTATACTAGCATCAAGAAAGATCTTCCTTTTTCTCTTCAAGGGTAGAAAATAAAAGTTATATGAATAAAATATCTTTTTTTTAAGTTCTTTGAATTGCAATGTTCTTTTCCCTTGTACATTATTGCTGCACTAGTTTTATGTTTTTGTTTGTAAGTAATAAATTAATCGTTAAGAATTTCTTTTTAAGTGATTTTATGCATTTGGAGGTATTCTGCTATAGGATAAAGTTAATACAGGTGTGTGAAACCAAATAAATTAGGGTATTTGTATCACTAACCACAATAATGTGATTTTGACCATTATTAATTTTTATAATGAAAAGGTTGCATTATAAAAATCTACAGTTATTAATGTGTGAGATATTCTTACTTTATATCATATTCTATGGCCTAGTCGTAATTTTAGTTTTGTTGGCACTATAATAGTGTGATTTTAGTTCAATTTTTAATGGAATATCTTGTTTTTTTCTTTTTAAATGAAGAAATTAGAATAGTAACAATACCATTTAATTCACTAATTAGAAGTTGGAAAACAAATTTCACATTTATTTATAATATATGGGAAAACAAAGATGTAATTAAGCTAGTTCATTTTCTGTTTGTTATAGAATAGCAACAATAAAGTTAAAAATATTTTCTAGGGATCACTCAAATTTCTACTAATAATCTGGTCTTATGAATTTTGAGCATAATTTTCTTTACTGCACATATTTTATTATTTTATCAATTGAATCGATGAATTTATGTAATATAGTTTCCATAATTCCCTAAAGAACATAAGATATATAAGTTTAATTAATAATTTGGTTTTTATATTTAAGTTTTAAATTCATTTGGTTTTCTTTTATTCAATTGATTTTTTAAGTTTTAAAAAAATTCAATTGAGTTTTTCTTTAAAAAAAAACTCAATGTAATATTTTATGTTAATTAATTTTTATTGAGAAAATCACATGTCATAATTAAATGGATTTCAAAATAAAAAATAATATAAATTTTGACATGTGATATTTTTATATTTTGAACGTAACATTTTTAAAAAAATATTAATACAAATTTAATAGAAAAAAAGTACATTAAATCTTTTTATGAAAATAAAAATTTAATTAAATAAAAAACAAGATAACAGATATAATAACTCAAACGAATCAAAATAAAAGTTAAATTATTAATTAAACTTATAACATAAATGGTATAATTAAGTTCATTCATTTTCTTTTTGTTATAAAATAGCAACAATGCAATTAAAACCTAATATTTTATGCAAACTACTCAAATTTCTACTACTAGTCTTGCAAATTTTGAGAATAGTTTTCTTTACTGCAAACATTTTATTATTTTATCAACTGTGTTATAGTTTTCATGATTACCTCTAACAAAATGTATATCCTATATTTAATTAATAATTTGATTTCTATATTTAAGTTTTTAACTTATTTTAGTTTAGTATTTATTTTTTTATAAATATTAATTTGAGTTTTTATTTTTGTAAAAAAAGTTATGTAACTTTTTTCGTTAAATTAAATTGGTATTAACATATTTTAAACGTATAAAAATTTAAATTTATCACATATCAAAATTAGAAGTTACAAAGTAAAAAATGACACATATTTTTATACATGACAACTTAAAAGACTTTCATCTCAATATCAAAGTAAAAATTAAGTCAAAAACAAATATAATAACCAAAATTAAATCAAATGTCTACGTATAAAAATCAAAATATCAATTAAATCTATGAGATAAATACTCCAAAATAAAAAAAATTGATGTTAAGGTTGTTGCTGTAGTGTGTTGGCCGACATTGAAACACTGCTATACGAATCTTACACCTCACCCACATTTTTTTTTCTTGGTTGACGATTGTCCCATGATGTCTGCTTTGGTATAAGAATAGATTCAATGTGGTTCTCTTTTGTCCAGATTATAAATCTTCATTGGGTTCTCTTCTGGCGGAAAATTCAATGAGAAGAAGACACAAACACTGAGAATAGTCATCTACATTGTTTTACTATTCCTATAATTGTCTTCCAATACACATGTTTATAGCTTCCATATCTGGGGATGCCATTAAACTTGAACAACCAAGAGGGTGATAAATGCTCAATCAACTTGGTTGAACAATCAACAGGAGAAAAGTGAAATAAATATTAAATTTAATTTTGTGGTTGAGTTCAATGTGGTAGGTATATATTTGTCAATAAGGCATAATAAAAAAAAAAGCTTAGTCAACAATGAAAGTTAAAAAATTGTTGCTTGCATGCTTGGTAAAATAACTAAATCTTCTGTACAATTAATCGCAATTGCTGAGTCTTCTATGATTAAGTTTTCTTTGATATAACTTGATTATGTTCTAACTAGGATTTTAAATGTGCAAATGATGATTATTTTTTACTTTTTTATTTGGAGCATTATATACTAGGTTAAAAAATAAGTTCAATTTAAGCATATGATCACTTCTAGCTATGTTAATTCACGATAAACATTGGTTTGTATTTTGGGTGTGAAGTTGAAGTCAACAGTTCAATATGTCGTGAGTTATTAATGGTTTAAATGTTCGTCCTTATGTTACTGTTTATCCTTGTCGTTCATCCGTTATACTTGGATATTACCTCAGAAGAAGTCGTTCATCCGTTATACTTGGATATTACCTCAGAGGAAGATCCTGACCTCAAAATTAGTAAAGATTCGATAACTCAAACAATTAATATGTATTAAATGAAATCATCTACCTCTTTATTTAAAATATGTATTTATAGATTTTGAAATGAGCTTTTGATTAGCAACGATTTAGTTACGGTCCAATTGATAATAATTGTACTTTATCTTAAATTGATCAATGTTAGAGGTAATTTCTGCATAGGTTGTTTTTCATCCTGTTAGTAGTGGTCGTACGATCTCAAAAGTAGTGCGCAGTTATATCGGTGACATAATTAACCATTTGAACCGTCCGGTCAAAGGTTGATTGGACGATTATACAATACAACTTAGAAACTCAATGTGGAAACAAAACAAAATACTTATACTAACTTTATTTCAAATATGTTTTTTATGTGATTAATATGAGTTTTGGTTTTAGATATAATTATAAATCTCCAATAGAAGGTTTAAGAGACTAGTGTTTTTGTTATTGACTTCAGGATGGATCTTAATGTTCCTATCTCAAGTTTAAGGTCGATCGTTATACATTTAAAGTATTATCCATTTTAAAATATAGAATTTCATTTTTATTTTGTCCTTCCAACAAATGAAAAAAGTTTTTAAAGTTTCTTAAACTTCGATTCATAATATATATATATATATATATATATATATATATATATATATATATATATAAGTGGTAGGTGTCTTACTCTCAATAACAAATTAAAATAAAATAGATATAAACATTTCATTTTTGTCAAACGTACGAATAACTAGGATTTTAAAATTTTGAATTAGATATAGGTCATAGATATGGATTTTGAATAGGTGACATGAGATTGGACAGGTTGAGTGAAAAAGCTGTACAAGTTCGTAGTCGAAATACATTCCATAAAGTATGGGAGAAAAAATAAAAGGGTGTCTGTATTTGGTGACCCATAAGCCATAGCATTAAGAAGCAGCTAATGTTGTAGGATTTAGGTAACTATTTTGCATAGGTAACAACATATGTAATTAAGAAGCCCATTCACCATTTTGCTCAAGTTAATCTCCTAATTATTGATTAATTAACCTTAATTTGTTTTTGTAGTGTTGGATTTATGTTGCAATAATGCAATTGAAATGTTGGTGAGTGTGACATGAGGCAAGCATGTAATTAGCACAGTGAAAGTGCCAAGTAAGCAGGCATGATCCATTGCAGAAGAAGGTTGTTTGCAAAAGTCAGAGCAAGAAGAAAGGCCACATAATAGATGAGAGTGATTCTTTTTGAAGGTCACAAAGATAATTATAAAAATGATTATTACTATTATTATGATATGATTAATGTGATGATAATAATTACAAAGACTCACTGATATCACATCATTCATCATCACCTTTGATTACAGATATTAGCCTTTGATTAAAAAAAAAAAAGATTTTATTTTTCAACCAATTTAGAAAGGGAAATGATTTTTTAGTTTAATGAAAATGGTTCCACTATGATATTAAGCCAATCAAATTTGAGTTTAGTATCATGCACACTGGAGTAAAAGGTTTTTATACTGTTGTAATGGATTCAAGTATAAGAAAATCATTACATAATTTTTTATCCTCTTATTCATTTAAGAATATTATAATATTATATATCACAAATTTATCTTTGTACAACAATTACCTTCAAAATTATACTTCGGGGTTTTCTAAAAATTTAAAATTGATTAAAAATAAAAATAAAATTGTATTTGTGAGAATGAATTGGAAAATAAAAATAAGTATGTAAATAATTATAAAATAATATTTTAGGATAAAAAGAATAACAAATAAAAGTATTAAGAAGTAAAAAAAATATTTGTGCTTATAAAACAATTTGATATACTATTAAACAAAGTAACACAAGAAAAAATATATATAATGAAGAGTTGATAAGATAAAAAATACTGGGAGATATGAAAAAATTTTATAGATATCAAACTAAAATTATTTGAGTGAAACAAAAAGTTTTTTAAATCAAACAAATTTTTTGGGTAAAATAAAATAAAGAAGATTTTTTTATATTACCTAATAAATAAAAAGTTTGTGTTGATTGAAAATAAATTGAGAGAATAAATCATGTAAGAAAAGTAAATATAAATATTGGTACCTAATATATATATATATATATATATATATATATATATATATATATATATATATATATATATAAAGTCTTTAAGGATATTTAATAAAATATAAATATTTAAAAATTTAAAAGAAGATAAACATAAATATTGGTACGAGAATAGAGATTGAATAATATGTACTTATCCATTTTCGTTTCCATATTCATATTTCTATCCAATTAATGAGAAAATTCTCCATCAAAACACAGATGAATTCAAATAATATCTACGTCTATTTGCTATCCTTAGTTCATTCGACTAATAAAAAAAATCATTTAATCATTTCAAAATACTTTTTATATATAAACATATACTTGATTTTAGCCATCCTTTTCATTCAGTTTTCTTTTTCTCACTACTATTACATTTAATAATTTCTAGGAAAATAATAACTAAAGTTTGTCCTATACGATAAATAATTCATTTTAAATACAAAATATAATTTATTCCTTATAAATTTTTCTTACAATACAATATATATGTTAAAACATTTATTATTACCAATTTAGAAGTGAATAATTCTTTAGTTCCACAATATAAAGGTGTTTCTGTCCTTATTTTATTTTTTGAAATGATAGAAAAATGATCAGCTAAACATTATTAACATAAATATCACACTAATATGTGTGTGTCTATATATATAATATGATGTCACCATAAATAAAAAGAGTTATATTGATATGAACAAAAAAGGTGTTTTATTTTTAGACTTAAATAAAACTGACATGTTTTTAAAATTGAAAGTAGAATACCTATACAGTGACTAATAAAATGCATATTGATAGAAGACTGCAAAATATAACGTATTTATCAATAAACGAAATAAAAAGAATGACATATTTGTAAAAAATATTTTAAAAATATTTTCACTAAAATTGATTAATAATTTTATATAAATTACCCATGCTTAAAATTTCTAAATCAATCATTTTTAATATTAACATAATTTACCAAACTTTTTATTTTAACAAGTGGGATAATTTATCATTATTATTAAAATTTATAATACTCAATTAATTATACGTTTTCTTCTATAAGACTAATTATTTTCAAACGTTAGCTTTTATTAATACCAATAAAATAGGTCGATTGACCAACATGAAAATTTCGTAAAATAGGTCAAGTTAGAGAAAAAAGGTCTACACTTGTTTGTTGTGTATTAAAATAGTAAGTCTTGAAAGCAGAAGGATTTCTTCTTTTTTTTTTTGTAAAAAAAAAAACTATAATATCTAATATATATGCAGATGATTATTTTTTTTTCTATTATGAAAACTTCTCATATTTGGAAACATATACATTCTTAAATATGTTATTTCCCTCTGCTTTATGAAGAAAACATACTAATTACTAACTATCCTTATTGTATATAATTTTTTAAATCAATCACATATCATTTGAATTAAAAAAAAAAAAAAAAAAGAGAAGAAGAGCTCTAGTTCTTTTAATCTTCATAATTTTTTATTTATTTTAGTCCCTATAAATATATCACTTTCAATCTTAACCTTATTACTAATTATATTATAGGTTGATGGATAATTTAATGATAACACCATGAGTTGTCAATTTTAAGGAAAAAAACTGGTAGGGTTAAAAGTGAAATATGAAAGGAAAAAAATAAAATAAAAGGTGTGTTAAGAACAATGAATTTTGACCAATAATAATTTTTTTGGGTTAGAGAATAATATTTTTAAACTAATTGTGACTTAACTTCATTTTTTCCTACATAAAAAATATACACAAAAATTATATTATTATTACTAATTACTAACAACGACTTATCTACTCTTAAAAGAAAAAGAAATAATGAAAATTATAGATCCGGCAATGACAAAATTAATAACTGAGACGACTAATCGTTATGATTCAACTTTGATTACCCAGGCTGAAAATTTTAGTTAACCTTAAATTTTAATTGTATTAATTAAACATTATCTTATATTATCATTACTACCGAACCAAGCATATGGCAGCATTATTTGGACAAAAGTTAAAAACCTCTTAATCTTTTGAAGTTTCATTCTACCTAATTTTCTTTGGATTTGTTGACTTGTGGATTATATATATATATATATATATATATATATATATATATATATATATATATATATATATATATATATATATTATGTCTTAATATTTTATGTATCTATAATTTATACTGAATTATATGTTGCCAAGTCAATTTATAATTATTTGGCCATCTTTCAATGCCTTGAGACCTGGAGAATTGTATCGTCTATATTATATTTATATATTTCCTTTATTGAATTAAAATCTCAATATCAATTTAATTAATTTGGTCAAAATTAACTTGTGCAAGACACTATTCTTTCATATTTAAGAATGTTATAACTTGTAGATGGGTTATGGTGGTTGAGGTTGTGTGATTTGACATGGTTGTAAGGACATTGGAGAATGATGGTGAAGCAGAAAAACTCATTTTGCATGAGAAGGAAAAAGACAAATTTCCAAATGAATCTATTGAATTGTATATGCTTATATTTACATTTTTCTTTAGATTTTAAAGGTGGATTTATCATTTTTTATAATTATATATATAACCATGACATTTTTTATAACCACGACATTAAAAATTATTATTTCTAATTTTTTTTAGGTGGTGAATTCGAATGCATAACACATGCAACTGAGTTGTAATCAAATGTAGAAGTTTATGTAATAAAAATAATTTGAAAATGATGATTATATACTAAAAAGCAATTTGTTTGATGTGCACATAGTATTTTAAAAAGGATATTGTAAATCAATCACTTCGTAAAGCCACTATAATAAATTCAATGAACCCTCTTTACAAATATATGATAATAGTATATCAGAGTAATGATACCCTTGAGCCACAATAAAATTAATGTAGTAATGAACTGTTGAAAGATTGCAACTTCCTTTCTTTTCCATTTATAGTTGATTTCATCATACGCACCCACTTACAATTTTTCTGCTTGAAAATGTTTCCTTCAAATGCATTTAGACATAGTATAAGTAAGTGGACATCTTATCAATCATCAAATCATCTTTTAGGTCAAAAAAAGCAGACTATATTTTGTCACTTAATCTGTCATCTTTCCTAGGTTGTTCAACTACATGATTGCACCATAGTTTTCAGATAAATATATATTTTAAGGTAATGTTCAACATGGTTATTAAGTATATTATTATATTTGGATTACATTAGGAGTTGAGGTGATTTAAATTGAACCACGTAATAATAGCCTATATATATGTCCTAATATGTGGTGACACTATTGAAGTTTCATATAGTGGGGTTTCAATTTTTTTTTTCTTTTGAAATAAAACACTAACTTTCTCATTGCATGAAATGCATCCCTTGCATGATAGGGTGGTCTACTCTCAAAAATTAATACTATTTTGATTCTAGGATCAGTAGGATTCGAGACTAACAACACTCCAAGCTTTCTTCCGATAGAGTGTCGTTAGTCTTGGATCCTACAACCGAAACAAATACTTTTTAGTAATCTTGGAGTTCACTGATCGATTATGTACGTATTAAAGTCATTAGTATAAACTCAATATAATTAAATAAAATAAAGCATATTTATAGATTATTGGGTCACAATTGTGTCCTTTTTAACGAAAAACTTACTCAAAAAACTTACTTCAAAATCTATAGCTACAAAAATAAAATAAGAATGTAAGTGATTATATTTATTTGACATTTAAAACTTAGATGTGATAATCGATTGATATAATTAACTAACTTGAACGTTAAAGTATCAGATTTTGAAGAAGTAAAAAATAAAAAAGAAAAGAAACCCTCTACGGAACATACCGAACACAAAAAATATTAAGAAGGATTGGTAATTATGCGTGTCATTTTTGAACCAGATCATGTGTTGTTCTATTTATTTTGTATTGATAGTTTTTCTTGAACAAGAGTTTTAAAGGGGTTAAAAAATGTATTCAATCTGCGTTTTTGAATTGAAGAACTTGCTAAAAGTATATCAATTAAGTCATATTTTCACAAAATTAACTTCTCAAACTTATCTGCATAATGATCACTCTCTTTCTGTTACATTTTTTCGGTATTTAACTCCTAATAGAGTGGTTGCTGATACCAAGAGAGATACTGATAACTCTCATCTTTTGTGAGCAAAAGAAGATTGAAATGATACCTCTTGGCTTTCACAGTTTTACTAAACTTACTATATAATATCTTTCTAATACCTTTATCACGTTAATGAGAGATATATATAAAAGGTATTTAACTTGTAATTTTGAAAAACACAGCTAAGATAACTTGCTGAATAGTACAATCCATTAAGTGCAAGTAATTCTTTCACCAAATTAATTTCTCAATATAGGCAATTCTTCTCTTTCTATCACATTTTATCAGTATCTAAACTGACATGCATATCTGACATTTTTTAAGAAAATATTAGTGGTCATGAGAAATGGTACCTTAAAAAATTGAAGACAAGATAAAGAGAGGTATTTGAAAACAAGTGCAACATAGTACATTTTAGCTCCCAAATGTCAAAAGTCAAGACAATTACAGTTATGTTAGGTAAATCCGGCCTATAGCTACTCTAGCCATAGACTAGGCAATCTTCATATGGCATTCTCTTCCAAAGTAACTTGTTTGGATGCACACCTTTCATTCATACTAAGGCTTAAAGGAAATGCATGGGCAAGTTCACCATTGCACGTTTAGAATATGGAAGATATTCTTCCATAAGAGACTGTGACATCACAACCAAATCCTTTATTTATAGTCCTAAGGTCTTGCATTTAGTTTTCAAAACCCTAACCGTGTAGATTTGCAAAAGGGTGATGAAGGGTTTCTACTGTAGGAAAGGTTTGTTTCCAAAGCTAAGTAACTCTAATGTTTCTTTCTGTGTGAGCCGTCAATGGCTACAAGCAAATGATGAAAATGATGTCCATTTTTGGCAAGGCTACAATTGGGTGTGTGTACATATATATATATATAGGGGCAACTCCAACTTTTCAATGCCCATATTGTTTCTTTGGAGTGTGAGTGAGACCAAGGAATGTAACCCTTAATGAGAATTTAATGAACTGCCACAGGCCAAACACACACCCCACATGTCAGAAACCTGTTTCAAAGTTGGTTCATTCATTTCTCATATATCAGTTCAAATCAGAGGCAGTGTGAGCAAACATAGGACAACAAATTCTGTGGCCAAACAGTAGAAATTGAAAGCTTTAACAACTTGGAGTTCTCTTCCAAATCTATAAACATGGTTTACATATTTTTTTAACCTATTTACAAGATTTAAGGTTAAGTTTATACATGAACAGTTCATACACGACAATTCTTGTCTGGAAAAATGTTTAATTATGCAGCATCCTTGTATTAATTTTAGCACTGAAGTACGGAGATAGCGCAAGTTTAAGTTTAAGTGGGCCATAAGCTTATAAAATAAGAAGTGGATTTTAAATCTAATTCAACCTTACAAAATCATTAGTTTGTAAGATAAAGTTTGTATTCATTTGTATATTATGAATTGGTCTTATTTCTAGTCGATGTGAGACTTCCAACAAGTTTGCACGACAATTCTTTGACAATTCTTTGGTACTAAAGAAAATTTACCATGTTTTTTGTTTTGAAGTTGATGTTTAGGTCCTTGGTTAGGTTGGTTGATACATTGACCAAACACAGTGTGCTAATGTGACTTGTTCACTAAGAAAACTATTGTTTCGTCCTTTTCTCACAAATTGATGTTGGTGAGTTAATGGGTCTATACCCTCTCGTCCATTACGTAACAAGAACACTTTTAATGGGGTGGAGCAAAGGTTCATGGTACTGAATATAAAGCACCATGCTTATGTGGCCTCAAGTATGGACAAAGCAGAAGAACAAGTTGCAGAAAAGATCGCACTCTAACAATGACAGTTTCTGTGCACAGTATGCATCACAACATACACCATTTGAAAAGTTGAGTTCACCATGGTTAATGCTTGTAATGGGGTGCAAAACTAAGTGACAATCTTTCTAGCCTGCTTTTTCCTCCTTCGATAATTTCATCGAATTTTTAGTTTAACTATATACAAAATTTACTTTTGTTTTTACTCTTTGAAAAAAAAAAGGAAGCAAATAATAAAATCCAAAAAGGTAGTCTATTAAATTCAATAATATGATATGACCATTTAATGAATTTGAGATCGATCTCCACATTATTTTACAATTTGAGTTATAAATTTATTTTTAAAGAGTAGATAATATCTCAACATATTGCTTTATTATTGAAAAAATATCATATATTAATAATTCCACGGAAGAAATTCTCGTACACATACAGATACTAGGTAGTGAACAGTGACGTAGGTACAATTGATTTGATTGGTACAATTTTCTTTGGAATGGGCAATATAGTGAAATAATCACATTTGTATAATTTTTTTTCTTTATTTATATAACTTTTGTCTAACTAGATAACAAAAATAATTATTAGATTGTTTATTCTCACAAGACATTTTAAAACATTTTTTTGTTAAATAATAATACAATATTTTATGCATAAAACAATAGATTTTAGATTCAATTCCATAAGATGAAGTAACTTGATCTAACTTGTAACATAAAATGTCATACCAAAAAGAAATCATAGAATGCATCAAACTTTTGATAATGATCTTAGGTTTGAATGTTAAGAAAATGGTCTATTGATGATGTTGTGAATATGAGAAGATGAATGAGAAAAAAGGAAAATGGAAGTTATGGTGGTGACATAGAATAAGGAAGAAGAAGAAATGTGATATATTTTGGAAGATTTAGCACCAAGGGCATGCTTCCCCACTAAAGAAGTGCACTTTTCAAATTCCCACTAGAGCTAAAAATTGGAATTAAAAAGTATAAAAGGTCCAAAACTAGGCGTGCTTTTCTCACAAAAACATGGGTTCTTATTGATATTGGACATTTTTCCCTGTGCAAGGGGCCAACTAAGGGAACAAAAACTACAGAAGCTTGAGGTGCCACGTGGCCACCTAAGAATAGCTTCTATTCACCAATGTAGCCACAATTCCACAGTATAAATACAACAAGTGTAACCCACATTATCCAAATACCACTTAAACATCTCATAAACACTCACTCACTCTCTCATTCTGTGATTTATAATCACATGGCTGAATTCACAGAAAATTTGCAACTTCAAACCATTAGACCCTCTTCTTTTCCATTCTTAGACATTGATCCAAGCATGGAACTCATAAACCAATTCATTGGGATCAACCAACATGTCATAGACAACTCAAACTTGACTATGCACAACTTGATGCCGTTTTCCTGTGACACCTTCTTGGGCCCTCAAGAACCTGAGTTTCCCGGAAACTTGGATGAAAATTTCCCTGCCCTTGTTCATCATGTCAACCACAATGCACTTCCTGTTTCTCTCCCCATTTTCCAAGCAGAAAATGAGATCCATGAAGGTAAAAAGAGGAAATCGGTGGATCTTCCAGAGACCAGTTCAGCTAACTCAACTCCTGCAGTTTCTGAGACTGGAAGCAAGATAAAACAAGTAAATTTTTCTTCTTTTTTCACTTCTCTTCCCCATGCATGTGTCGGATGATAATTTGTTTGAAAATATATATATGCAAGAGCAAGACTGAGTTTGGTTTTTGTTTTCTGAATAATTTCAGAGTTCTGGAAAAGGAAAGAGAGCAAAAAGCAATGTGACAGAAGAAGAGAAAGCAAAGGAAGTGGTCCATGTGAGAGCCAGAAGAGGTCAAGCTACCGATAGTCACAGTTTAGCAGAAAGGGTGTGTGTATATATATAATTCCTAACTTCACTTCCTTCGAACAAAGAAAGAATTGTTAAATTAATACCAACACAAGTTCAAAAAAAATGAAACAATCAAATAACATATTCAATCTCACTTTGGCTACTTTTGTTGTATGTTTGATGGTGTTGAACGTGGACTGATGCATATTTGTATATCATTTATTGTTGTTCAGGTTAGAAGAGGGAAAATCAATGAGAAATTAAGGTGCTTACAGAATATTGTTCCGGGATGTTACAAGGTAGAGACATGTTTTCCTTCAAAAGCTCCAATCTGTGTGCAACTTCATGAACCAAACTCTCATATTTCAACTTTTAAATTAATGTTTGCAGACCATGGGTATGGCAGTAATGTTGGACGAAATCATAAACTATGTGCAGTCCCTGCAGCATCAAGTAGAGGTAAGTGATCAAAATTTCTTTTTGAAAAAGATGGTGTTCATTTGTTGTTAGAAAAGATACTTTTATGTTTCAACATAGCCTTACTAATATTGATAGCAATCCACGTTTGGCTTTTTTGCAGTTCCTTTCTCTGAAGCTTACTGCAGCAAGTACCTTTTATGACTTCAATTCCGAGACAGATGCTTTAGAAACAATGCAGGTACCTACTTCTAAAGTTTTCAAGGTCTTATTTAATGTAAAATAAAGCTTTGTGTTGCTTTAACGAAAGGTGCTTTTTTGTGGTATTTAATTAATAAGCATGAAAACCTCTTAATTCTTGTATTTGCAAACTGTTTGGATGGATAAGAATGAATCTAAGAGATGGTGAACATGAAGTATGTTTGATAATGGAAAAGGGTATGAGTAGTTGTGTCACTGAATGATCAAATTCAAAGTATATTATATTATATTCATCTTGAATTTTTTAATTTGTGGCAGAGAGCAAGAGCATCAGAGGCAAAAGAGTTAGGGAGGTATAAGAGAGAAGGGTATGGAGGAGTTTCTTGCTTTCAGCCAAGTTGGCCACTTTGACTTCAGTTTTGGACGTTTTAACTCAGCAGCCATACAAGACATGAGATCACACTTTATCTGCTCTTTTACTTTTACTTTCTACAAAGATCAATTTGTTTCCACTCTGTGCTGCTTGCACAAGTGGACATTCTTGCTTGTACAATCCTTCAGACATGTGTAGAAATCAAATGGAAGTTAATAAAAAGAAAAAGCCCACATTTCATATATATTTTTTATCTGTGGAATGGTGTGGTGGTTTGCAGTACTTGCAGATTTGACAATATCTGGCCAAATACACAGACACCAATAATCATACCTCAAATAACAACAATCAAAAAGGGAAAAATAAAATAAGGAGAAATAATTCTACGATGTATTTCTGCCTTCGACCGAAGCATGTGCATTCTAGGCTAGTTATTAATTAATCCAACAATAATTAGAATTAATAGCCCTTCTGCATGCAAAATCTTGAACCTAAAACTTTGTTTGATATGTTTGCAGTGGCAGTAAGTGTTTGTAACAAAAGGGCATTATTCAGTTATAGTTATCCATTCATATGATCAATTATCTTGCTATATACATTTCCACCTCAAAGTTTAAAACTTCAAACCAGTACAAGGATTCTTTCATGTTCTGAGTAGAAAAGGCGCATATCTCTTTATGATTTTGCGAATAAAATTGTTTTCGGATCATATTATTCTGATTGCTATACACATTCAGAAAACTATTGAATTTGATGAATTCCCTTTCTCCTTTTTCTTTGAGAAATAAATTTGACTATCATGGTAGCAAAAATAATCAATTGGGTAACCTCAAATGTAATAAAAACCCAAGACTTGAGTTTCAGTGTTTAGTATTTGAGTTAATCCAAAGTATTATTGCCAAAGATGTCTGCTAGTTACTTGTCAATCTGAACTTAGAGATTCTAAGTTGAATTTGAATTTGGCTGGTTATTCGGATATGTCTCTTTTTGGTGGTTGAGAATATTAATCGTACATAAATAAATCTCACATAACTAATTCCAAATCTTGCTGAAATTCTTGGCAAATATTTTACCTGCGAAAACTACTGTGAAAAACTATTCACGTGATTCCATTTGTTCTACCAAGTTCCACACATGGACCCAGATTGAATTCTTGTGACAATGAATAATCAACTGGGAGGTCCATGTCTCGTAGGACCTACAGCAACAACAATAATATTAACAAGTGTTTCTTTTTTGTTGCAAATTCAACAGTGTTTTTCTTTCCAACTTCTCTCAGGAGGTGTCGCTATTTCACTTGGCTATGTCGACTGATCGCTACTTAGTCTTTTTATAATAAGATGAACCTAACTAAAGGTGCTGTTAATGAAATTAGAACCATCAAACTTAGTGGTCAACCTTTATCATAATCACAATATTATATTATCTCACAAGGTGGTTACATAAATTATGCAGAACTAGTATTTAACTGATCATAGCAGTTCATAAATAAATCTGGTTTGTCATGTGTAAAACTGAAAGTAAAATCCTATTTAAAAGGAAGGAACATTATTAGTATGTGTTATGTGATTTGTCTAAGAATTTCCTTCCATGGCTCTTTTGGTCTCTTTGGAATGGAGCATGTAAATTAAGAGGGGGGAGTGTGAGGGAAAAAAAGAGAGCAGTAATTTTCAGATGATGTTTTATGCTCACATAACAGTGGTGTGAATTGAGCCAGAGGTGATGGTTTGTCAAGAAGTAGTTTAAAAATCTAGTTTGTCGGTAAAACAAGAAAATAGCTTATCCATATTGGAAAGTGTAATGAGGGGTGAGTGCAAGAATTGTAGTAAGATGAGAAAGCAGAAGGCAAATCCAAGGGGAACAGTGTGCATGGAGCCCACTTGAGGCAATGAATTGATGAAATCTTGTGGATGTTGCCAATTCATTAAGTGAATGATTGAGGAGAGAAAGCATTAATGAGGTTGTAGCACATTTGTTGTTATTGTTTAATGAAAGAGGAAGGAGGGGTTAGATGCATTGCATCCATGGAATTGGTAGAAGAAGAGGACAGCTTGAATGGGCCAGAGCATGCTGAAAAGAGGATGGGCAATGTGGGTTCTCCAACTTCAGGAAAATGATAAGAGCTTCTGAACCTTTTAAAGCCACTTTTGCTTCTTCACTCCAACTCAATCTCCTTATTTGACCCACTTTTGACCATGCTGTTTCCTTGTCTCTTAGAGCTACCATGCATGAATAAGGAGGAGGAATATGGACTTAAAGGGTCTTTAAAGTTAACTTGATGCTTCAAAGATGGGTATATCATATATTCCCTATATGGATTGAGATCTGGGGACACATGTTTGGAGGTAGTAGTTAGGGAGGAGAACACTAATTAATAATCAAATCAACCATCTTTTATACATCAGAAGTCCCACATCAACTAAAAATAATCTGTCCCACATCAACTAAAAATAATCTGTACATAAGAAAGAATCAACCATCTATTATATATTACAAGTCTCACATCGATTAGAAATAAAGTTAATATATAAATGAATGTAAACTTTAGTTTAAAAGTTAGTTTTATAAGATTGAGTTAGTCTTAAAATCCATTTCTTAATACAGAAATATATGTTTGTATCAGTGTTTACAGTGATGATACCTTATCTGGCTAGAACAAAATTGTTTGTTATATAGAGAGAATAAAGGAGTGTTATACCAAAAAAAGTTGGGCAAGTTCAAGGATCCAAGGAGAAGTACAGTGGGCTAGCAAGGTTGTGAAGTGAAAGTGGAAGTTGCTAGCTGGTGAGGTATACCATAACCCCACCAATTATGCAAAAATGGAAGCAAAAGCATCAGTATCTGTTTGTATGGTCTTGATTTAACATTGAAAACAAAGTTGATGACTCTAGAATTGCAACAAACACTTTCACCACAACTTTGTTGTTATCTTCTTAAAACCAACATGTTCATCTCCCTCTGTTAAAGTCAAGTGGTGTTGACTTGGCAAGATAGGCTTTGGACCAAAATCAAGACTGCTGTCTCTTCACAACACTGCTCAGGGATTCTGAATTTCTAATCTGCCATTCACTTCCTGCTAATTATTCACTTCACATCAGCCTCCGTTTCCACAGAGGTTTTTGCACCTACACTTTCTCTATCTGTTATTCACATAATACATTAATTATTCCTAGTCACATATACAGCCAAGACAATAAGTTATATCATGATTCTTCAATTCCAATTACCAACTCATCAATTATTCATTATTTTTTTTCTTCTGTTTAATATAACATCACCATTCAACATTTCTTCTTATTTATAATTTACTGCACCTTTTTAAAGAAATTGAAAAAACAAAAACAATAGTAAATGAATAATGCTTATAGAAGTCAGAAGTTGAAATCTTTTTAGTGGCACTTGTTAGAAAGTTTTTGTGATGAAAGGAACTGTTGTCAAAGATTATGATTTAATGTTGGCAGCTTCTTCCTCCACCTCCGTTAATTTTCTCTTGTACTGCATGTAAAAATAAATAAATAAAAAAATCTGTTTTTGCCTTTTCTAGATTATAAAATTTGAAAGCCATTTTGACTTTAGGATTGCTTAATCTGAAAATGAAGAATGACTTTGAGAAGATAGGTAAAAAAATAATTAGTTTCCAAATTACACAGTTATGAAATTATTTAGCTTTCAAATTACATAGTTTTAAAGACTTTTTTACTTTCAATTTTGTAATGAGGGTTTTTTTTTTAAGATAAAAAAATACTTCAAGATTATATGATTGGAAAGTCATTTTTTACTTTCAAATTGTATAATTTAGAAGTTATTTTTTCTTCTAAATTATATAATCTGATCATCTTTTTTAATTTTTGGATTGCGTGATTAAAAGTTATTTTGAATTTCTGAATTGAAAATTCTCAAAATCATTTTTACGCTCAATTTTAACTTTTGTAAATTACTTTCTAATTATACAGTTAAGAAAAAAAAAGAGTAAAACGAAATTTTTATTATTTTTTGGAAATGGATGAAGAAACATGTTTTATACAAAAATTTTGGGAAACGAAATTTTCAACAATGTTAAGAGGGCGTTACTCCCTGCATCTCCCCATTTTCTTTCTCCACCTCCCTATTCCTTTTCTACCCCTCATTCTATGTTTTCTATTCCTAATTTATCCTTTTCATTTTTACGGTTATACAATATAAAAATATTTAAACGGAAATAGACATCCGTCCACGGATATAAACATCCGTTTAAGATAAAACGGATGTGAATATCCGTTTATAATTAAAATGGATGTCAACGTTCTAAAATGCAGAGTTCCAAGTTTATATAGGAGTGTTCACATGCCATATTAAAAAAAGTATCAAATATTAATTACTATTTCATCTTTCAACTTTTTTTATTCATTTGGAGACATCCAATCACGTTCAAATAAAAATCAAAAGGACAAACACCCCACCACCCTCTGTTAAAAACTTTAAAGTGGAAAGAGAACATATGAATGAAGGAAGAGGAAACAACACATATTCTAGTATTCTAGTGTTACATTTATTTATTACATTCCTAATAGTGTAGGAGAGGTAAGTTTATTTTAATTCCAGTGAAACTAATAACTATATTATAAAAAATAAAAAAAATTAAATTAAATTAAATTGCGATTTATATACTAACAAATGAGGGAATAAATAAATAATAGTAAGTAAATAAATAAATAAAGCATGAGTGGGTGTTCCACCACCTTCTGCATCCTTCTTTATTATTCATCTATGAGATCCTCTGTTATACTGTCATTTATACACAAAAAAAAATCAAAACTTTTTCACCGCTTAGAAGTCTGGACATTGTCCTTTACCATACTTTTTGCAGTTGAAAAAGATAAACATGTATCAAACCATCTGTCATAGAAGCAAGTGTTATGAGAAGAATGCAAGAAAACAGGAGAAGAAACGTGTTGACAGCAGAAGCTGCCCACCCTCTACGAGCCCACTCTCTCCTCGAACACCGCCGCACCTCTGCAAAAACCCGCTGCACCGCCGCACGCACAGGCCACACCGCCGCACACACCAAAACCTGCACCACCACAAAATGCATAGAGGAGGACCACGAAATGCACTGGACTGAGAGAGTTTGGACTAAAAGCTTAAAAAAACGAAACTCAGAAGGGAAAGGGGAGTCAGAAGGTGGGGGTGGTGGGGGTGCTGTTACAATTGAGTGAAATAGAAAAGGGAAAAGTAAATATAGGGTTACAGGGTTAAAAAAGTAAAAATATAAAATAAAAAAGGTTATTTTCGTAATATGAAAAAAGTAAAAAAAAATGGGGAGGTCCAGGATAGAATGGGGGAGGTGGAGGGAGTAACACCCATGTTAACACCATAGCAAAAAGGCCCAAAACCAGAAAGCCCATAATGATATATGACAAACCGAATATGAACTAAAAGGGAGTTACTCCCTGCACCTCCCCAATTCCAACCCCCACCCCCACATAACCTATTTATTCCTCTTTTTTTTATCTTCATGTTTTCATCTTTACACTTTTTTTCCACGAATTCTCTCGCCGCACCAACACCCTCTGCGCAGCAACCACACCCGCATCGCACAACAGCCGCACAAACAGAGAGGAGTTGGAAAGTGAGAGTTGCAGAGCGTTTGGAGGAGGAGGTTTCAAAGCTTTGGTGGGGTGGGGGTGGGAATACGAAGAGGAATCTGTCTGTGTGTTTTGAGACTGTAAAAGAGGGGGGTTATTGTAGGGTAGGTTAAATAGGACTAAAACGGTAAAAATAAAAAAAACCATAAAGGTTAATTTGGTATTTAAAAAAAAGTCCAAAAAAATTGGGGGGTGAGGGTTGAAACTGGGGAGGTACAGGGAGTAACTCCCGAACTAAAGTTTGTTAAAGCCCAATGTACCAAGTTAAAGCCCATATGATGGGAATTACTTTCTGCACCCTATCATTTTTCTACCTGCATCGTAACACTTCCATAATTTATTTTCCGAAACATAAAAACATTTTTAAATTTCAAAATGTATTTCATATATTTGGAAAAGTACCTTTTCCATGACACAATTCCTGTAGAGGTATTATAAAAAAACTCAGAAAAACATTATATACATTAAAAAAAGTTGGTTTCGAAAATCTCATTCCAAAAAGTTTGTTTAGAGAAGTAAAATCCAATTATTAATGTTTTTGTATTTTATTTCTTTTGACCTAATATTAAAGCTTTTGTTTGAAAAAAAAAAGGTGCTTTATTAAATATAACTAACTATTTAATTAATGGTATGGTGCTTAAGTCCTGAGTATATATATTTAAAGACAAATTTTATTACTTACAGTAATTATATCTGATTTGGATGTTATTCTCAGTCATAATTTTCATAAAAAATCAAACATAATTTAAATAATGGGGAAGAATAAGATTTTTCTTAAGAAAACAATTTTAGTTAAACTACAAATAAGTTTTCAAATATAGCAAGTTTTTCTTGGAAATTAATTTCCTTAACTTAAAGAAAATATTATCCTATGCTTTTTTTATCAAAATTTGAAAAAAAAAACAAGTTGGTGATAATTTTATACTTCATAAATAAAAATTCTCCAACACCAAATAATTCCTTAAAAATTTATCAAAATTTATTTATTTTTTCATTACCTAAGTTTAGAACTTAATGAGATAAAGGTATACCTAACTCATTAATGTGAGGTGGTAGATATCTATAAACCTAATTTTTAACTACTTCATATCCAGATGTTGTTTTATTCTTACCTTCTTTTTCCATTTCTTTAATTATTTTCAATCTCTTTTAATGTTATAAGTTATCAATCTTTCTTTTGTTACTTTCACTTTTTTTTTTCTTGTCATTTATATTGTGTGGATTATTTCTTTATTGGATGAGATCTCTACTTTCATTTTTTTAATATTATTTTCTTTTTCTAAGTACCTTTTATTATATCTTTAAGAAATCTAAAAATTGGTGATTTAAATGATAAGAAAGACATAGTGGAGTGCATTTTTAATATGAAAATAAAACATAATAATTACAGTTACGGTATTAGTTACTTTCTACAATAATAATAAAGATAAACAATATCACATTATTCTTGGATTTATATATAGTGTTGAATATTTTTTGAAATATATTAAATAAAGTTATATTATTTGAATAATATATATAAAAAAATTCTGAATCAGTATTTAAGTTTTAAAAAAAATTAATAGTGACTAATTTAAAATTTAATTGAATAATAATTATAATTTTTATTTATAATAATGACTATTGTAAAGATTAATAATTTTTAATTTATAAATTACTATCTAAATCAGTCACTAGTACTTAATTATTTTTTATTTTTAAAATTAATTATTATTTAAAGATTTTTGTAGTGATATAATTTAATGCTTATGTTATTCATCAGAGTTTAAATGTCTTGATCAATCTTACAACTTAATATTTACATCACGGTATCTCTTTTATAACTATTTTTACATATTGAACCTTACACATTAATTACTCTTACATTATTTAAATTCATAATGTATAATAAATGATTTATAATCTATCATTAGTCACACAAAATAATTTTCAACTTATAATCAAATCAAGTTTATCACATGAAACCACTCAAACGAAATCCATGCAAAAAGAAAAAAAGGTTGATATTTGCCTTATTCTAAGATCACCATAGCTTATGCAATCTTTATCACTTAACAAGATGAGTTTGAATTTACAATTTTTTTATGTAATTCAAAATAATAATTTATATGCAATCTATAATTCAAGTTTAATTTTTATAGGTAGTTTTTAATTTAAACTTAAAAACTTTAATGATTTAAAAATAATTTATTGATTACTTGACTACTTCTCGTCATCCTTTATTTATAGTATATTAGTTTAAAAATAGAGAAATTAAACTCTAAAACAGAATAACAAAGCTCAGTCATAATTATGTAAAAGGAGTTATAACCATTTAATCTCCATTTATTTAATATGATTTTTAAATTAATTAGTGAAAATATTAATAAAATAAAATACCCTACGTAATAAGTTATAATAATATGAAAAATGTTAAATTTAAATCATCATAAATTGAAATGGAATATCTAATTTTTTTCTTTTCTTGCATCTGGTTCCTGCTGATTATGTCCTTGCACAGGGGGCTCCAATATTTCTATCAGAAAGATAAAACCTCTCGCTTTCTCTCTCTCTCTCTCTCCCTCTCCCTCTCCCTCTCTCTCTCTCTGCTTATCCATCACTGAACATTCTTTCTTTCATCAGCCTCAATCAATCCAACTTCAGATTCTTTTCTTTCTAATGATCCAAGTTTTTCACTTTTTCGATTGTTTTGTGGCAATGAGGTGGTTTTCAATTCCTTCGCTATCTGAGATCGTAAAAAATGTGTCGCTTTCAAGCTAGCCCACATGTCAAAGTTGAGATTTTTATGCGGTTAGAGGTAGGTCACTTGGGTTTTGTTCGGTGCAGCTTGTTGGGGTCACCTCTGATTCAATGTCGGTCTGATTGAATGTCTGTCTTATTCATTTGTTTGTATGAATTTAGGAGAGCGGTGATAATAGATGAGATTGTTCAAGTGAAATCGAAATTGTGCGTGTTTGCTTTCTCTCAAAATTGAAATAGTTAAACACTCTTTTTATGATGCACCCCTCGTGGTTTATTTATTCTCAATTTGCATTTTTGATTCTGTTAGTTAGTGATACCTTGATCTTTTAGAAATTACAGCACCTTTGAAATGCTTCACAGATTAACTTATGAACTTCAATTCTGTGGCAACGTTCTCATCCGACTTCTCGAAAAGATAAAGATGAAACGAATTAAGTTTTTTTAATGGAAGAAGTCTAGTTCATTTTTTTTTTCTTCTTGAAGTGTTTATTAGAATTTTGTTCTCCCTTGTAAGAATTTTTTGTAGTGTGAAAGTGTGACCACTTTGTTCCAACTGAAATATCTTTAAATCATGCAGACGGGGTTGGATAGGTTGTGCGATTCTGGGTTGGTACGTGGTAGTTTGGTTTCATAGTTTTGAGGATTCAATTTGGTGGGACTTCTTTATTGGTAACCTTTATGTTTCAGTAAAGACAATAACTTTAAGATCGATTGATATGGGATATCTTCTTTTCCAGTCCCTATAAGATCGTGAGGTGAAAACTGATGGCTGTAGGCGGCAAAACCAGAAATATGTTTGAAGGTTTGGTAAAAGAAGGGTCATTTAAATGGTTGCTTGGCAAGAAAAGTTATTTTGATGAAGAATTGGAAGAAATGGAACATTCTCCTTCTGCTGGGAGGAATTTTATACGAGAGCTCTCTCCTGTTGCAAACCTAGTTGTTCGTAGATGCTCAAAGTAAGTGCGGTTCTGTACAAATTAGCTTGTTTACTCGGGAATTGTTGCTTCATAATCATTTTCAAATTTTAGTTATGTTGGATTTTGTATGAGTATTAGGTAGCATTGGACCCTCCCCTGTTTTTTGTTTGACACAAGTTGATTGGAAATTCACCTCTAATGCAGAATCCTTAAGACCTCTTCAATTGATCTTCAGGAGAGCTTCAATCAGGAGGCTTCTGATTCTATAAAGCATCCATCACGATATGCGAGGAATTTATTGGAATATTGCTGTTTCAAGGCACTTTTCCTGACTACACAAATGACTGGTCATCTCTTTGATAAAACATTCCGGCGTTTGACATTCGACATGATGTTGGCTTGGGAAGTCCCTGCTGCTGACAGCCAACCTTTAACCAGTGTATGTTTTTCAGACTACACAAATGCCCTTTTTGCTGTTAAGACTGGTGGACCTTATACAATAAAATGCGGAATATGGATCAAAGAAATGAATAACTAGAATTCTTAAGTTAATAATATTTCTTTCTTTGTTAGTTATCTCTGTTCATTTCTATGGATGAACAGAAATTATACTCAAAATATCTTCTTTGGTCTTCTCTGAACTTGATAGTTTGTGAGTTTCCATTGTTATATGCATACAAATAGATACAATTATTAAGTTTATGTCCTCTTATTGATCTATATCTGTCTCTTATATCCATACTATAGGTTAGTTTGTGTTACCTTTAGTAGTTTGGTCTTTCTGAATATTGACGGGTGTCAAACATTCTAGAAGGTTGACGAGGAGGTATCAGTTGGTTTAGAAGCTTTCTGTCGAATAGCCCCTTCAATTCCTATCATTGCTGATGTCATCATTAGTGAAAATCTTTTTGAGGCGCTGTGTTCATCAACTGATGGTCGCCTTCAGTTTCCCATCTATGACAAGTACCTCAGTGGCTTAGAAAGGTTTGAAATTATACCTTGAAAGTTAAAAATATAATGTATCTTTTTCTTTTGTCTTGTATTCCTTTGACTTCCAAGTTTCATTTATGCTAGCCATTTTTCCTGCTTTTGGTGTATGGGCATGTTTGATTCTTTTTTTCTCATTTCCTTTCTTCATTTTTTTGGGGCAGGGCATAGGACATATTTGTCAGTAGGAAGGTTGACAAATACTCTTTCACACATGATTCATAGTTTAAAAGGAAATTGGCTGGATATATAGCTGCCTAGATTGATTATCAACTCTTACCCTAGTTTTATAAAATTCTACTTAGGTGGGCTTTATTTCTTTAAAATAGAAACTCCTATAATTAGCTTCTATAGCAGCTCTGTTTTTTGGGCTTTTGTTCACTAAAAAACTACTTTTATTTTTTAAGAGCTTTGTTAAATTATTTTTTGGCTTAATTTCTGCTTCTAAGGAGTAGAGAAGCGCAAAAATGTTGGCTGAGATGCTACCCTGGCTCTAAAAAGGATGAGGACATTTTAGTTTTTAGCGCATGAAAGTGAAAATTTCTGGCAAAATTTAGACACAATTTTTACTTCGAGTATTATAGTTTAAGTGTTATGAACTGTTTAAGTTCCTTCTAATTGTTCTTAACTTTTTGAAGTGGTCAGTGGAATCCCTCCCATCTATTTTCTGCAATGATTATCCTATGCATTTATAAGAGAATGAAACCGTGGGTGGATTGACTTACAAGAATATAGACAGTACTGCTCAGTTTTACTTATACTTGTTGAAGTTTCAAGTAAAATTTTCTGAAACAATTTAGTGGAATCCCTTCTATCCATTCTTTGCAATGATTATCCTATGAATTTATGGACCCTTAGATTTAATGTTTGTGGCAACAACACTCGGAAGATGATAGGTTAGAGTAGTTGGTAGTTAGAAATAGTTGTTGGTTAAAGTTGTAGAGGCAGGGAATTAGGTTAAACGCATAAATAGAAGGAGCAGATTGAGGCGTGACATTCTGTTTGGTCATCATTTGAGAACTGGGCTTTAGCTCTATTGTTGAAAGGGAAAATCCTTAGGAGAATTTTTCCGTAGCTTCTTTGTTTATAGTTCAATAAAGATTACTAAAGTATTTTTTCCCATCTTTATATTTCTTTCTCTGAAAACTGAGAAGCCACTTCTAGGTTCCTTAACAACAGGAAAAGGGTTAGTGCAGTTTTATTGTGTCCTTTAACATTGGTAAAAGGTGATGGTGTTGTTTAAAGACTCAAGAAATTCATGCTTATTATTTGAGAAAGCCTTTCTCCCCTATTAGCACATGAACACCTTATTAAGTTTGTAATGAAAATTTAGGCTAGTGTATGCACATAATTGTGATGGTTATTCTGACTCCGGCTTGTGGACTGAAGTCCAGGTTCATTGCTTCTAATCACACACCAAAATGATTCAATAACATTTTCAGTTTAATTTTTTATTTTATATTTTTTAATTTCAGAGAGGGAGCTTCTGTATATATCTGCGTCAGTCTCTGATGCAACAGTCTGTTGTTTTCTTGCATTATTTAGTATGTGATCAGTGGTATGCACAATTTTTTTTTTTTTTTGCATAAATTATTTAATTTTTTTATTTTTTATGTTAACAGAGCTATAAGAAAAATGAAGAGCAATTCAGAGTCGTCTCTCTTGGCTGCTGTAAGATCCTCTAGAGAAGAGAAGATTCTCGAGGTTGATGGAACAGTCACAACACAACCAGTCCTTGAGCATGTAGGAATATCAACCTGGCCTGGTAAGTGTGGGAAAAGGATAAATTTATTAGCAGTGTTTCTTAAGCACGTGCCCCACCAATTTATTATATATACTTATTGATAAAGTAGGAGTACACATTGTTTATTCTTAACTTTTCTCTTTGTGGCATGATGCAGGAAGGTTAATCCTGACAGACCATGCACTTCATTTCGAAGCACTTCGTGTTGTATCATATGATAAACCAAAAAGATATGACTTGTCAGAAGATCTTAAACAAGTTGTTAAACCTGAGTTGACTGGACCATGGGGTACTCGACTTTTTGACAAGGCAGTCTTCTATAGTTCATCGTCCCTGTAAGTATAATTTAACAATTATTACTGCTGAAAATTTATCTTGTTATTAACTTTCAAAAATACTTCTCTTGTAGATCAGAACCTGTTATACTAGAGTTTCCAGAACTTAAAGGTCATGCACGTCGTGATTATTGGTTAGCTATCATCCAAGAGATTCTGTATGTTCACAAATTCATAAGCAGATATGGAATTAAAGGGGTTGCACGGGATGAAGTGCTTTGGAAGGCTGTTTTAGGAATTTTGCGTTTACAAGCTATTCAGGATATTAGCTCCCTGATTCCTGTACAGAATGATGCTCTTCTCATGTTTAATTTATGTGATCAGCTTCCAGGTGGAGACTTGGTATTAGAAACCCTTGCAAATATGGCAAACAGAAGAGAGTCAGATCGTGAGAATGATTTCAAGGATGGTGGTGGAATGCGTTCTATCTCAGCCTTGGACATGGTTTCTAACTTAGGATTTGTATTTGGAGCAAGTTCAAACAACTCAAATGAGAGCAGGATTGCTGTGGGTGAAATATCTGTTGGAGAAATGACTGAATTGGAAATAGCGATTAAAGAATCTAAGAACAATCATAAAAAGGTTATATCTGCACAAGCTACAGTTGATGGTGTTAAAGTTGACGGTATTGACACTAATTTAGCTGTCATGAAGGTACTGTTTTAGTATGCTCTTTATAACCCTTTAGTCAAACCCTAGCTTAAGTATTATCCTATTCTGATACTTATCATTTCATCTACTTTCAGGAGTTACTTTTTCCTATAAATGAACTTTGGAAGTCTCTTCAAGCTTTGGCATATTGGGATGATCTAAGGAAGTCTTCGGGGTTTTGTTTGTTTTTCAGTTACATCATTTATAGGTAAAACTTCTTTAACTCAAGTAAATTCTGTTGATCTGTTTTTTGTCAAGAGGCAGGAGATAGAAAATATATTTTTTATGAAATTGTTATAGAAATTTGAGAAGTTATTTTCAGGGGGAAATTCTGGATGATTTGCTATGGGATACTATTGTAATAATAAATGGTGTTGAGATTAACTCAATAAGCATTGAACAAGAATTCTTTCTTGGGTTTGTTTTACACCATATTTGGACTCCGCTTAGGTAGAACTAACATCAGCAAAACTTTTCCTACCAAGTATCAACATTGAATAAGCATGTATGTAGCTTGGTAAGAATTCATAGATTCTGAAGTTATATGTTTGGTTTGTTGAAATTGTAGGCCTTTAATGTAGAGGGGGAAGAGTAATAGAGATTGAATAATTTGAAATTGTTGTTGATCTGGACTGATGCAATTTGATGTAATATAGAAGACAGCACCAGCGTCTAATTATATATTAATTTTGGGTTCCTTGTGAAAACCCATGCTAAGATATCATGTAAAAATATTCTGATACTTTAATAGTATTACAAAATGTTTTCTTGATATTTTAACATGATTCATATGAATTGTATCTAAGCAATTTTCAATCTAATTTATACCACAACTGTGATATTCCTTTACAATGATTTTCTCATAAATTGATCTGGAAACCAATGTTATCTGCCTTACCAGTACACCTCCCCATTTAACATGCCAGGCTCTAACACACCCTTCTCCTCTCTACCTCTTCCCCCGAACTTCATAACAATCATAGTGCTACACACGAATTTGGTGTACTCCATTTATCTAGTTCATAATCTTTGGTATGTATTGCCTAGTTAGTATTTTTGTACATGTTTTCATATGAAAACAACTCGTTACAATGATCAAAACTTCCTTTATTTATAACTAAAAGAAGGTGCAAAAATCCTATTCTAGTTGGTGTTCCATTGTACCATTGCCAGCCGAAGATCCGATGTGGTTGTTAAAGTTGGAGGGTGGAAAAGATTTTGTTATAGGAAGGCATGATACGGTTGTTTGCACCTTCTGAGTTGGCATATTTAGTGATTCATGTGAAAATCCAATTGTATCTGCTGTTTCATTGTTTTGATAATTTAAACATATAAGAAACACCAAATATTGTATGTGAGTGAAAAACACATAAATACTGAATACTTCAGAACTTGTTTGATTTAAAAAAAAATACTTTTCTCTGTTTTATTCAAACAAAATAAGCCCTTCGGTTCTCATTTTCAGCTTTCTTTTTGGTGCTTGTTGTGATGACAGATTTCCCTTGTTTCATTAACTTAGATAATCGGATTATTGCAGGAATTGGCTTGGCTATGCAGCATCACTGATGCTTATGTTATTTGCTGTTTTTATGATAATTACCCGATGGTTTAGCCAAGGTAAGTCAGTTCCTGAAGTTAAAGTAATAGCTCCTCCCCCAATGAATACAATGGAACAGCTTTTGGCCGTTCAGAATGCTGTCTCTCAAGCTGAACAATTCATACAGGACGGCAACGTAATTTTGCTCAAGCTTCGCGGCCTGTTGCTGTCCATTTTTCCTCAGGTGCTGTCTCATTCTTTCCCTTTTGCTGATATTTAATTCTTAATGAATAATACACACACTGTATACACATTCCAACCATAATTTCTCTTTATGATAAGTTCCTTGATTTCATAAAAAACTGTCTTAAAAGTCATATCTCTGATTGGTTGACAGTGAAAAACTTTTTAAGATGTTATTTTTCAGTATTTCATCCAATATATGATACCAGTTTCATTTATATGGTTATCAGGCCACAGAGAAGTTGGCCTTTTGCCTTTTATCAGCAGCCTTGATTTTGGCTTTCATGCCCTATAAATACATAGTTCTGCTACTCTTCTTGGAGATATTCACAAGATATTCGCCTCTGAGAAAAACTAGCACCGAAAGATTGACTAGGAGATTAAAGGAATGGTGGTTCAGCGTACCAGCAGCTCCTGTTACAATTGAAAGAGATAAAGAGGAAAAGAAGAAAAAATAGATTGATGCATGCATGCATGCATGGTTAAATGTTCTGTGTATATGTTTTTGTTTAATATTGCTTTTCTCTTGTATATAGAGATATGTGAAAGCAAATTAATTAATTAGAAAATGCAATTACACTTTCCTACGTAAAACTCTTGCATAACATCGGTCAATGCGTGAAAAAACACACACAAACATATATAGTGACTAAGTAATTTAGGTTCGAGATCATGGTTTTTTATAGTAATGAGTTGATGGTGTCACGAAATAAACTATATTCGGAGGAGATATCTATACAGTGTAGTGTGCATCCAAAGTTTTTGACAGATTTCATTTTACTTGTGAACATGAATAATTTGTAACAACTAAATAATTTTTTAAGATATATATTTTTTCCAATATTTGAAATTGTGTATGATTTCAATAATGATTTGTTGATAGCATAATGACGGGAAAATTCTCACCTCAAAGTTATGTTTATGATATGCCAAAAACAAAATAACAGCTTAGTTTAAACTTATGATTCACAAACTGTGGTCCTCCCAAAATATAAACTTTCGTCTTGATTATTTCTTTAGTGTCACATGTGCGACTTTCGCAAGGATGTGTTCATTTGAGGGTGACAGAAGGTGATTGGGAGAGAGTGATTGAGTGGATTTGAGTGATTGAAACAAACAAAACAACGTTCCAATAGTATACTGTTGCGGCAAGCTATTTTAATTGCTGCCATTGTTTCACGCGTCTTGTTCCTTTATACCTGTGGCCTGTCAATTGTTATGCTCGAACACTTCAATTTTAAACAAAAGAAAAAACTATTTTTTCTTATATTTGATATCCACACAGAAAAATTATGTGAGATTCTGAAATATTTACAACTCGTGGAAACCACGTAAAATGCCACCAAATACTTGAGAACATAACTTTTTCGGCTTCATGATTCACATCTTTTACCAAAAGTATACTTGTACACAAATTATAAACACACATTTACGTATGAAATGATCCAGTAAAAAGATGTGGAAGTTTTCTGAAGCTGTAAAAAGAAAGGATCATGTCATGGCAAACATATCACATAGAAAGCTATATCTTTATTATTCTGAATTAAAAATCTATGAAACTGGGTATGAAAGTAACAACTGTAAAAATTCCTGTAGATACAACTTTTCTACAAAAACAAAAACCATTTCATAACTCTTAAAAAAAATGAAGTTCTATCCTGAAAAACTAGAACCTTTATTGACTCAAACGAAAAAAAAGGTTAAACTATAATCAGCGATCACGGAACTCTTTCGTTCCTCCCAATGTGGCCGGTGATGGAATATGGGCCCTCAAGTTATGTGAGAAGAACAAAGAATCTGAGTAATTCATCAATGGCGGACTCGAACACACGAACTTTGTGGAGCTCGGCCCCATCATTGTCACGTAAGGGGTCATCGGAGGTTCTATAATCGGTCCCTCCCCTGCCATGAAACAAGAGTTAACTTGGTTTTCTCCCATGCTGCTGCTACAATTATTTTCTTCTGTTATCACCGACGATGCCTCATTTTCCTCGTTTCTCAAAATAATCATACTTTCTCTATCACTTTCCTTGTCTCCCATCACCGCCGCAAGGCTACCACCAGACTCCTGCTTCAAGGGTTGTAGCGGCGGTGGGTTGTCCTCGTCCTCGTCCTCGTCCTCTGAATCCGAGCGAGAGAGGCCGGTGAGTTTTTGCACCAATGACATGAAATCCTTAGGTTGAGTGTGGATAACTTTTGGAGAATGTGTGTAAATGATGACAGGGTGACGTTGTTGCTGTGGTCTGTACGATGATGCCGGCATTGCACTGTTAACCAGGGAGGTTGATATTGATGATGACGATGAAGATGAGGATTGTGGTGAGGATTTTTTAATGAAATGTGATTCCTTGCTGATTTTCAAAGGTGGTGGTAGCAATCCATTGGTGTTCTTGTTATTGGTGGAGGTGATTTCTCTCCTTGAATGGAAGTGTGAAGGGCTCATGGCTTTTGGTTTTGAAGAAAAGGTAACAATTGCCGACAAGAGAAACAGAGGTTATGGAATCGGTTATTCAGTTTGCTTTAATCGGATCTGAGGTAAAAATAAAAACAGTGAACAGAAAAATGGAAATGAAATGAAGATTATTGTTCTGTGTGGGGGATGGAGGCAAAGATTTGGAGAGATGAGTGTGTTTGTATATATAGAGTTTAGGTTTTGCATGGCCCATGCAAACGCTAGCCAGTGGGATCGTGACACGTACGCAATATGAAAATTAGGGAAGGGTAGTTTGGGGATTTCGTTAAGATGGAAGAAGTGCTGAGGTGCCGGGAGGAGCGAAATGGCGCGAGTGAGTTGATGGGTTAGCTCCACGTGTCACTGTGAGCGGTGTTTTTCATGTCGTGGTGTGGCGGCGCATTCGGAGGAAAAATATAAATATAAGGTTGTTCCTTCACAAAACATGAAAATTTCCGAGAATAATGTTTAATAGAAAGAAAATAAAACGTGAAATATAAAAATTCCGAGAATAATGTTTATTATTAAGCTTAAATACTAATAATTAAAAAATGTAATTGAATAATAGGATTATATATATATAGTTTACATTAATATTTTTTAGTCATCTTATATATAATAATATTTATTATTAAAAAGGTAAATTATTAAATAAATTTGCCTATAGCTATTAAATAAAATTATTAAAATTTCTACTTATCTCCCAAATTCCAAGTTATCGCTTAAGTGCTTATGCTAAAGACATCTAAAGGCAAATTAATTCTTCAAAAATCAAATTCGTATGAACTGAGATAACAATTTTCCTTCAATATTTAAATATTAACACTTGCATACAAAGTCAGAAAGAAAACAAAATAAATACATAAATAAATAAAAAGTTAGTCCAAATCAAATTTTAACTAGTTGAAATTCCTATATGCAATTACTTCTTAATTACTAAAATCTGATAAAATAATATGATGAAATATAGCTTAAAAAATTATAGGACATATAAAAAAGGTTAGAATATCATTTTTAGAAAAGAATTTAAAAAATAAATAACTATATCTTTAAATTGAGATTTTTTTTACATAATTTTAAATTAACACTTAAATTGTTTAGATAATTTAACACAAATATTGTGAACCTGTTTAACACGAAAAAACAAAATTAACGTTGTTGAATTATAAAACTGTATCTATTCTTTTATTTTTAGAATTTGAAAAATGAAAATGTATATGAAGAAGAACAAATTTCAATATCTTTTAAAACGCCATTCTATCTTCCATTTTAATTCATTGATATCTATAGTGGAATTTCTGGGTATTGTTTGTATTTCTAATTCAAAGACGTTGAAAATGAATTTTCACAGTGATGAATTATTGTCTTTTTCCTATTATCTGATATACTTTTCTGTCACATTTTGTACTTTTAGGAGACTATGTCTTCTGTTATACAATTCTCCATTCTCAGGTCAGTTCTGTGGGCTTTAATAATGTCTCTGTATAACCTTTTTATCACTTTCTTTTGGGTTCACTTCAAATAATTAATAATATATGTTTCAAGAATAAAACAAAACTATTTAAAATCTTATTCTTCTATTATTTAAAATCGAACAGTCAAAAAACAATCCACAATAGGTTGGATTAAAACAGAATTAGTGTTAAAAATAATTATATTAACTCTAAACTAGGTTATTATCATTTAAGTTATAATTAAGTTAGTATTAATTAAAAATTTATTTTAAAATTTATAAATATATATTTATAGTATTTAAGTAATTGATTATATCGATTACATATATATTATTAATATTATTGAATATTTGTTAATTTTAGTATCAGAATGTTTTCTATAATAATACTCCAACTCAACTGAAAAAAAATTAGTATAATATAAAAGAAGAACTTAAACTTAAAATTCAACATTCATTTAATAAAATAGAATTGACGTGGACTTCTTAAACTAAAATAAGTTGTTTTAGTTTATTCTTAAATATACTCATTATAATTATTATTATTATCATTTAAAATTTTGGACAAAATGATAATTTTAAAAGATTAAATGACGCCTTCCGAATTTGAGAATTTATTTAATTCTTAATTTATACACACACTAATTTCAAATGTTAATTTGACCATTTAAAGTAAGTTATTCTAAAATACTCAATTAGTTAATTTTAACTCTTTGTGCATTACTTCAATTGTATTAAGATCTCTGTTGTTTTATAAAAAATCTAAAAGTGATGATTTTTTATTGAAAACAGTTTTATCACAGAGATAAAATAAAATAAAAATACATTTTCAGAAAAAAATATTATTATGTTTGAATATTAAAATTATTTTGAAAACGGTTGCTGATATTTTTCTTATAATCTAGAATAAGTACGATTAATGGGTCAATATAAGTAGGTGAATATTTAAAATATAATTTTATTTTCAAATATAGTTTGAAAAGTAGTACTTTTTTTTTATATATATATATATTCATGGAGGCCATTAGTTTTGACCAACTCGCACGCGGCTACACCACATGCATGTGGGTCCCACCACCGGTCCAATTAATTGCAGCCGTTGGATGCTCCAATTGAATTTGATCCAGCCGGCCAAGATCTCACTAACTAAAAAATTGTGGCTGGGTCCCACCTATCATGTTATTTATGCTTCTTCGTTTTAAAATATTACTTATGTTATCAAATATTTAGTTCAGTTAATTGAATAGAGGGTTTCAATCTTATTTACATTAGAAAATATATAAATTTAAAAATTTCTAAAAGGCTAAGAAATTGAGGAAGCATAAGAATATATTGACTAAATTTGTAATGATATTAAGGATTTAATAATTTTAAAATTTACTATTTTTACAATAGAGATTATTTTAATACTAAATCCATCAAAATAGAATAGTTAGAATTAATTATTTGTATTGTCTTTTTGAAGGTTGTGTGTTGTATTTTATTACGATTTTGTTATAAAAAGTCGTATTAGAAATATTTAATCCTGTCTTAAACTTTAAATGCGGTAGAACAAATATAATATATATTTTTATTAAATAAATTGCATTAATTATTTCTTAAAAATATTATCAAATTACATAAATTTATAGTATATTTTTTACTTAAGCATTAACCTTTTATTTTATACATTGCATTAATATTTTAGAATGGTTTAAAAAATATGATACCATTTTTCCTCTGATGAGAATTGTAAGCATGTCTAAATAACTTTTGTAAAAATAAAATAAAAATTTTCACAAACTAAAAGTAATCTGTGTTAAAAGTATTTTCTGTAAAAATCTATTTTTTTTATAATTATCTTATATAATACTAATTTTAATATAAAATACTTTTTCTTTGTGATATTGATCTATACGTGTCCTTTTTTTGTCTGTAGATTTGGCTTCATTTCCTGATTCGTGTCTCCCACTTAGTTACTGTCGGATGTAGTCTGATCTTCTATATTAGCTGTTTTTTTTTTCTCAATTTATCCAGAAAAGACCAAAATTAATAAGTTTCGATTTCGAATACATTGATTTCTATGATGAATAACTTATTTTGTTAACAAATTATTTCCCCCCACAAACAAATTTGGAAATTATTTATTTCAAACAGATTAAGGTATGTTCGATTAATTTTATAAAGGAAAAAATAGTTTTTCATAAACATTTATTAATTAACCAATTTTATGTGTTTGCTCAAATTTATTTTAAAAAGTATCAGAACAAAATGACAGAAAAAATTATTATTTTTTAAAGTAACTTTGTAGCAGTCAAAGAAGAAGACAGAAAGAGACAGTTAAAAGTATTAAACATTGTTTTTGATTTTTTGTGGACAAAAATATCTTTCATAGTTTCATGTTATTCCAACATGGTTATGTTTATCCTCTGACTATTTTATCAGTTATTTTAAATAAACTATTTTAATGAAGATACAAATACTTTTTAATATAAAAAAATACTCAAAAGTAAATAACCTTTTATTATTTTAAAATTAATATATTATTTAGAAATTGAATTTAAAAGGCAATTTAAATATATTTTTTTAACTTTTCAAAGAATATTTTAAAAATAAAATATTTTTATCAAAAAATACTAAAAAGATAAGTTGTTTAAACAATTACATTACAATAAAATTTAAGAAAATCTAACTCCAATGTGCAACTCAGGTTTAGTTTTGTTATTAGCCATATTATTTTTATCTAACTTTTAAGGCAAATTAAGACTATTTTGGCATTTTCTCATTTTCATGTTTATTTTTTTGTATTTATTCTTCTCATTAGATATGATATGAGACATTTTGTTTATTATTTCTGTGATAACACATAAATATATTTGTTTATAATGTTTAACTTTTATTATCGTAACCCTATTTTTAATTAAAAAACAATGTATTTTGTTCACATGTTTAAGCCTAGAAAACTAACAACATATTTGATGATACACATTTTTCTTAACACACTTTATTAATATTGATTAAAAAATATAAAATTAGAAGAATAAATGTTAAATGTAAAATAAAAGTCAAAAGTTGTAATTTCTATAAATTTTCATTACTAACAGAATCTATTAAGGTATCTTCAAGGGTATTTCCCTTGTGGAAACATTTGTTTATTCTATATCCGAATTCATGCATAGATCCAAATTAAACAGGTTATTATCCTTAGTTTAGTATGCAGAACAAATGATGTGACTAAAAATAATAAATTCAATGTAAAAAAGTTGAAAAATGGGACCCACCATTTGGAACAGGAACCTTTGCAAAGGTGGCTGAGGACACAAAATGTTGCACTTTAGATTTGATTCAAAGTTTCCAACTTGTGAGCAGTTCATTTCTGTCCAAGGCAAACGTCCTCTTATGATGCAGCAAAGTTTTTGTTTTTTCATTCCCTCAGCTGACTTTTCATCTTCTCTCTTTCTCACAGCTTCTTCTTCTCAATTCTAACAACCCTTCAAGATTTGTCAACTCCCAAACATTCCCTGTTTATGGTTTATTTTTCATCCTCATGAGTCTTTGGCCTTGGTCTTTTAACTGCCATGGATAGGAAAAGTTGACACTTGGGGAATTAAGAAAGCCAAACACCAAAATCTACAAAATTTGAACCAAAAAACTTCCCTTTTGTAGTTTTGGTGCTTACCAAGAGCAAAACAATGACCTTGAAGAAAAGGGTCCTTTCAATTAACATTGAAGAGGCTGCTGTGGACTTTTTCAATCATCTCTTGCAGGAGAAGCCCAGAATTCCAGTTTTCATTCCTCTGATTCTGATTGCTTGGGCTGTTGAGAGATGGCTCTTTTCTGCTTCCTCTTGGGTTCCTCTTGCTCTTGCTGTGTGGACTACTATACAGGTTTTCAGTCCTCACTTTTGATCATTACCACTCTCTTGTCATCTCTTTATGCTTTTTGCGAAAATATTTTTCCAGAAAAGTTATTTTGTTATGGATCATCTTGCCTGATTAATCAATTTGATTTCATATTAAAATGCATTTAGTATTTCTTGATTTTGTTTAATTGGGGCAACTTCATAAATGCATCAATTACACGTTTAGATTGTTAAGTAGTCCTACCAAGCTTTTTCCCAATTATGTTTCCACAAAACAGTTACTTTGCTATGGATCATGTTAAGCATTTGTTGCGACTGTTAACATTGTCCTACTCATAGTACTACTGCTCAAGCTTAAACTCATATCTAATAATTATAAAATTATGAAAATCTATAAATATCTTAGGCTTTTCATTTATATTCATTATAAAATTATAGTAGTGTTTCCAATATTACATATTTAAAAATTGCTGTATTCTGTACTTGTATCCATCACAGGTGTCAGTAACTTAAAAAAATATCTTTTGTAACGTCAAATTCTGTGAAAGCAAATCTCCCTGATTTGTCATCTGAGTTGAGTTATTGACTGCTTTTTGATTGGTGTACTATACTAGTGGTTAATGTGAGGTGCTGCTTTTTCATTTTCAGTATGGGAAATACCAACGCAAACTACTCGTGGAGGACTTGGATAAGAAATGGAAGAGGATCATATTGAATGTCTCGGTACTTTTTTCCCTAGCTTTCCTCCTTTTCATCTTCTAGTGTGACTTTTGAAGTTGACCTCAAATTCCTGTTCATATAGCCCATCACACCATTGGAGCATTGTGAGTGGTTGAATAAGCTGTTGACAGAAGTCTGGTCCAACTATTTTAATGCCAAGTTTTCAATAAGGCTATCTGCTATTGTTGAGGTGAAATTTCACTACCTTTTCTCACTTGCTACACATTGATTAGTTTTTCATCCTTATTCAAGAGACAATGCAGAAATTGTTGTTAAATAGTGGATAAACTTCTAGTTAAAGATTCGTTAATGTTACATTTAATGGTCAGAATCCTTCATTCTGTTCAATGCTCTCTTTAGACATGTATTTTGTATTTTGATAGATGAACTAAGCTAATTTCTAATTTTTGTGTCTCTAGAAACGTATAAAGCTCCGGAAACCAAGACTTCTTGTGAGTAATGATCTTTTATTCTATGATAGAACTTTAATTAGTTTATCAAAACAACTTGAACGCTTTATGGAGATTGGATATTTGTGTGATGTGTACTAAATACAGGAAAGAGTTGAGCTACAGGAATTTTCACTAGGATCATGCCCTCCTAGCTTGGCTCTGAGAGGGATGCGTTGGTCAACTATTGGTGATCAGGTTTTGGTTTCCTTCTATTTCAAATGTCACTAGTAAATATAGTTCTTATATATTTAATCTTCCCTTAAATCGTATTTCTATAGTAATTTTGGTAGGTAGAGAAAAAAAAGGAAAAATAGGGGAGGGGAGAACTGGAGTAGCATTTATATCATCATCTGTTTTTGTGAGCGGTGTGAGAAATATATTCTAGTCGGAATCTGTATTTTCATTTTTCCTTGATGTGTTTTGCACCATCACTATTACACAATTACTAGGATTTTTGGTACTTTCACTGTTTTTGTTGCCCTCTTTTCTTCTACTGCCACTGCTTTTGTGATCTATATGAGCAAGTGGTCGAGGAATTTTATAATATGCATAGTTTGGAAAAACTAAAGCTTTACATGCAAATTAAACGTTGAAGATAGTTAGTAATGAATCTATGAACCTGTTGTCAGTTCACCAAATGCCACCTAAATGACTGTCTTTGACTATCCTAAGTCTATTACCATTGCTAAATTTGCTTGTAAGGTAGTTTAGCTGTTCACCATTCATTTTTCTTGAGGTGTATGACTCTGTACTCTGTTGGCCTTTTGCAGCGATTTCTGCAACTGGGTTTTGATTGGGATACAAGTGAAATGAGCATTTTGTTGCTTGCTAAGCTTGCAAAGCCGTTGATTGGAACTGCTCGAATTGTGATTAACAGTCTTCATATCAAGGGTGATGTATGTAAAGCTATCCTTTGCATTTTGCTTATATAATATGTGAAAATATGTATACTAAAGTAAGAGACATATCACAAATTTGCTTGAATTTGAGCAAGTAGTTAACCCTTGATACTTTAAGAATTGTCAACCTATATTACCAGCTTATTGCAGTTACTATTAGATTTTCTTTCTTTGGTTATTGGGCCTGGTCACCGATTTTCCTGCATTGCTAAGAAACTGGTTTAATCCTTTTTTCTTTTTATTAATCTAATAATCGTTATATTTATTTTGCAGCTTCTTGCTACGCCAATTCTAGATGGGAAAGCACTTCTGTACTCATTTGTATCAACTCCTGAGGTGAGAATAGGAGTTGCCTTTGGAAGTGGTGGGAGCCAATCACTTCCTGCCACTGAATGGCCTGTTGTTTCTTCTTGGCTGGTGCGTTACTATCAAGTTTAATATCATGCTAATAGAAAAGTTACAAAGTTGTCTTTCTGAGCTAAATTCCCTAAACTATCTTATATTTATGGTGCTATTGTAGAAAGATACACACACTTTTTGGTTGAACTGCGACTTTAGGAATTCATTTGCCCTGCAGATGTTGAACCTTATCCTATGTGTCAATGGATTTCAATCTGATGGATATTTGTTTCCAGATGGTTATAGGCTTAATATAAGGACTGCTAGTCACAGATAACTCTATCAAAGAAGAGGAGATGAAGAAGTATTTTCACAAAAATTATTTTGGAGAAATTGTAATATAAATCAGGTTGAGTCTCTGTAAATTAATGAGAAATTTAAGCCAACATGAGAAATAGCTGATAACTGATAATATTGAAATAGCTTCATCAGTAAATAACAGTTTTTTTTAATGGAAATACCAATTAGATGTTTGATATCACATGCTCAATGTCGTAAATTCTCTTAATATTTTTTTTATTGCTTTCTGTTTCTCCAGAGCAGCTTGTTATGTTTCATACTGATTGGAAGTTTTCACCTTTTGCAGGAAAAACTTTTTGCTGACACCTTGGTAAAAACCATGGTGGAACCTCGGCGACGTTGTTTCACTTTGCCTGCAGTTGATTTAAGGAAAAAAGCAGTTGGAGGCATTGTATATATTAGAGTGATTTCAGCGAATAAACTTTCTGGGAGTTGCTTTAAGACATCTAGGAGGCAATCAAATGGGGCAACCAATGGTTATTCAGAGGAGAATTTTGATGACAAAGATCTGGAGACATTTGTAGAAGTAGAAGTTGAGGAATTAACCAGGAGAACAGATGTCAGACTTGGTTCAACCCCTAGATGGGATGCACCATTTAATATGGTTTTACATGATAATACAGGAACTCTTCGTTTCAATCTTTATCAGAGCCATCCCAACAATGTGAGGTGTGACTATCTAGCAAGTTGTGAAATCAAGGTACTTCCTTTGGTCAATGTTCTCTATTTTTAGCTAGCAACAGGAGAATAACATTTACCTATAAGTATTATATTTATTCAGACAGGAAATCTTTTACTAGTCTTTATTTCTTTTCAACAAGTGCTTCTTTGTCTTCTATACCAATGTTGTGATAAGTTAATCTTTATGCATTTGTGCAGTTGAGGCATGTTGAAGATGATTCAACAATAATGTGGGCCGTAGGACCTGATTCTGGAGTCATAGCAAAGCAGGCACAGTTCTGTGGAGAAGAAATTGAAATGGTTGTCCCATTTGAGGGCCCCAACTCTGCAGAGGTACAATATTTTCTTTATTGTTATAACCAATAGCTATATTTATGAATCATATCTCTTCTTCATTGTAAATAAGAATACTTATGTGTGTGCAATAACACAAGGAATTCATTATATTCTTTCTCAGTTTCTCTCTTCTCAACACGGAGTCAAAGCACTACCATCCTCTAACTTTTTCTCACTAATATTTTTGGCAAACTTATATATTTATTGGACAATTTTACTCAATGCTATTTAATTTTCAGATAATCTAAACACTTCATTTGAAATATAACAGACACCCTGGTTATCTTACTGCCTCATAATTTTCTCTTCCAAGTTGACAAGGTTATTTTTTCTTATTCTTAACATATATATCTTGATTATGCACCGAAGAAGATATCTAAAAGGATTCACATTATTCAATATTTGTTCTTTATGTGTGTCAAAGGAACTTGATTATACCATCAGTCATGTTTGTTGATTTGTGAATAATTATTTAAAATGGCTAAGAGTTTCATATTGGTAGTGTTTCTGGTGTAACAATGCTTGTAACTGCACAAGCATTCTGCAATCCTCTTCGTCTTGAGTTTATCGTATTAACTTGTTCTTTGATCGTACTAAATTAAATGGCCATATAATGTACCATATTCTTACAAAAGCATAATCTTTTATTCTTCTCTTACTGGTTTCTAATCTTAGAGCTCAGTTCAGATTGCGCTTTTGTCACATTCTGTCACATTTTGTACTTAAATGCTAAGTTCTAATCTTTTACTCATTCACCTCAATTTTTTCAGTTGAAGGTGAGCATTGTAGTCAAAGAGTGGCAATTTTCCGATGGTTCGCATAGCTTGAACAGTATCCGGAGTAGCAACTCTCAGCAGTCAATTAATGGATCACCAAATTTTCAGTTAAAAACTGGAAGGAAAATTAGTGTAACTGTTGCGGAAGGAAAGGATCTTGCCGCAAAAGACAAAAATGGAAAATTTGACCCTTATATCAAATTGCAGTATGGAAAGGTGAGTGGCACTGCATGTCTATGAGACAGTACCAGTTCTTTCATTGCTTGCTTAACTGAGGCCGTAAGTTAAGGGTTGTTGGTTTAACTAGTTTTGTTCTTAACAAATTGTCTAGGTTGTCCAGAAATCAAGAACTGGTCATACTCCAAATCCTGTCTGGAATCAGACATTTGAATTTGATGAGATTGGTGGTGGTGAATACTTAAAAATAAAAGGCTTCTCTGAAGAAATTTTTGGAGATGAAAACATTGGTAGTGCTCATGTGAATTTGGAAGGACTGGTTGATGGGTCAGTGAGGGATGTATGGATCCCTCTTGAAAGAGTGCGTTCTGGAGAATTAAGACTTCAAATATCAGTTAGAGTGGATGACCAAGAAGGATCCAAGGTGTGCTTATTCACTTGGAAATTACTGATTCTTTCAACCATTCAGTTCCAAGATATAGGATGCAAAAGCTTAAACATATTATTTGCTTATCATCACTGTAAATAGTGATTATTTCTGTCATTTTACTCACGGTTCTTTTTCACTGCTTGGATATTCATGCTAACATTTTGCAATGGACAGGGTTCGGGTTTTGGCTCAGGCAATGGTTGGATTGAACTTGTTCTGATAGAGGGAAGGGATCTTGTTGCAGCCGATCTCAGAGGGACAAGTGATCCATATGTGAGGGTACACTACGGAAGCTTTAAGAAAAGGACAAAGGTTGGAATACTTCATCCTTTTTCATGAAATTGAATGTCAAGATGTAAGAGAATTTGGTTTCTAACTTAGTCCAATGACATCATGTGTTTCTTATAGCCTATCTCAACTTCCTTTAGAATTTCTCAATGTTTTCAAACTTGACAAATTTTACTACATGTTCTGAAGAGAAATCTCTTGCCTTTTTGTTCATATGTTATACCCTTGGTTTTTCACATACACGTTTCCTTTGCATTTCCATATTTTTCTTTTACTTCATCCTTGTAAATTACAAAACTAAAAATACTTACCAGCAGTGGCACTGTATGTAGGTCATATACAAAACTCTTAATCCTCAATGGAACCAGACCTTAGAGTTCCCTGATGATGGAAGTCCCCTAATGCTTTATGTCAAAGATCATAATGCATTATTGCCCACATCAAGTATAGGTGAATGTGTTGTAGAATATCAAAGGTTGCCTCCAAACCAGATGGCTGACAAGTGGATACCTCTCCAAGGGGTGAAAAGAGGTGAAATTCATGTCCAAATCACTAGAAAAGTTCCAGAGTTGCAGATGAGGCAAAGTCTAGACTCTGAACCTTCCTTGAGTAAACTACACGAAATTCCTAACCAGGTGAGATCTTCATACGCCATGACTCAAAAGTGAAAAGAATCCTTTTGTAACATAAACTAATTCAGCTCAAAGGACAAAGTGTTTGATTATTTTCAACGAAAAAGCCATCCTTTATTCTGTGAAGTTGTCCTTATTATGATTTTCATTTTATGCTGCTATTCTAACACATTGTGTGAATTGGGGTTTACCAGATAAAACAGATGATGATCAAGTTCAGGTCCTTCATAGAGGATGGAAATCTTGAAGGACTCTCTACAACATTGAGTGAGCTAGAAACTCTAGAGGATACACAGGAAGGTTATATAGCTCAGCTGGAGACTGAACAAATGCTTCTTCTCAGCAAAATAAAGGAACTTGGCAAAGAGATCATTAATTCTTCTCCTTCCCTCAGCAGAAGATCTTCTTCAGCTGGAAACTGATCTGCATCTGCATAGTATTTATTATCTATACTGTTTCCCATGCACAACATTGCTTGTGGGAATCATCAAGGACAGATTTTGTACATGTTTTCCTAAACTAGATAGCCTTCACATACCACCACAGATAGAACTTGTACATGGTTATTTGATAATTATTTTTTTTTAGTTTCTGAAGATCATTTCTGGGTACAAGGATGCAGAATAAATGGAAGGAGATACCCTATTTCACACTTGCATAGGAAACTAGGTTCTTCTATGTATTTCTGTAATTAATTACTATTTTATTGTGGTTGAAAGGAATGATGTTTTATTTTGGGTGTGAAAAATGGAAAAAGGTTATTCAAAACCATTTGATATTTATTTAAGGCTAAAATAGTTATAAAAAGAAAAACTTTTATATTTGTAAAGAAAAAAAAAAAAAGAAAAAGTGAAAAGTTGGAGAACATAACATCAAATAGATGTACAAATATTTGGGTGTCAAAATATCATTGTTGTTAATTAAAAAATGTTATGTAACACTTATGAAGAGATAAAATAATCATAAAGAAAAAAAGTAAATCTTTGTATTTGTAGAGAAAAAAATATAGAAAATTGACAAGTAGTGAAAAATCTTTAAAATACAGCTTACTTTTTTAAAAAAAATAATTCTTTTACTTTTTAATATTTAATTGATAAATTGAAAGTTCTGTAATCTGAAATTTAATTATTTAAAATAGTATTTTAAATATAAACAAATATTAAATAAATATAAAAATTATTAAGAAAATTAGAGACTAATATTTAATCTATCTTAAATAAATTATTTAAATTAATTAATAAAAAGATGTTTCTTTAATATTTAATAGTTTGAAATTAAATAATTTTAAGTAAGTTAAAAAAACTTCTCAAACAAAAACATCTTATCATGTTACCTTGTGACCCTCCTCGTCACTCTCATCCTCTGCAACTTTCCCTTCATCCATACTCAAAACAATGTTTCACAAAAACTAACACTAACACAGTAACTCAACAATGGCGTTCTCTAACACTTGCAAACTTTCAGAATTTTCTTTCTCAGCATTCAATTCTCCTTCTCCTTGTCGCTCTTTCCACAAATTCCCATTTCGTACACTCACCTTCGCTTCTCTCCCAACCCCTAAATCCAACGTGTCTGCACCCTGGCTAACCAAATCACCTTCTCCCAAAAAGGTCACCGAACCCCTCACTGCCGACGACCCAATTCACCGGACAACCCCAAAACAACCACAGAACGCCGTCGAGAGGATCGTCCTTCGGTTGCGCAACTTGGGTCTGCCTTCAGAAGAAGAAGAGCAACAAGAACAACAGGAGGAGGTTCCGACAAGTAGTCCTGCGCCGGTGACCGGAGATGAGAGGCTGAGCGAGTTGCTCCGGCGGGAGTGGGTTCGGCCGGACGTCGGACTGGTGGGCGAGGATGGGGAGGAGGAGATGCTGCTGCCGTGGGAGAGGGAGGAGGAGAAGGTGATGGTGGTTGGGAGTGGAAGGGATGAAGAAGGGTTGAAGAAGAGGAGGGTTACGGCTCCTAGTTTGGCTGATTTGACCCTTGAGGATGAGTTGCTGAGGAGGTTGAGGAGAGAGGGGATGCGTGTGAGGGAGAGGGTGAGTGTTCCCAAGGCTGGACTCACTCAGGAGGTGATGGAGAAGATTCATACGAGGTGGATGAAGGAAGAATTGGTGAGGCTCAAGTTTCATGAGGAACTTGCGAAGGATATGAGGAAGGCTCATGAGATTGTTGAGGTTCAATTCTTATCCTTTCTCAAACACTTAACATAAACACATAGCATGTCATAGACACCAATTACTGTTTCAAAAGTGATTCACGAACATCAAGTGCCAATCTTTACTGAGAGGGAGAACAAGAGTGAATGAAGTGTGGATGTGAAAAAAGTGATGTATTATTTACGAGTTACTTGACTTCACTGTTGTTCTTGTCTTAGGCTCTGTTTGGAGAAATTTCTCAATAAACGATATAATGCGTTGGAGAAGAGAATAAAAACCAATGAATTGAACTTCTTGTAGAAGTTTAAATGAGCTCATGTACATTACTATTTTTTACTTAAGTCAGAGGAGAGAACCTTTATAAAGTTTACGTGCATAAGTTGAGCTTCTTGTATTTGCTTATGGAGATTTCTCTCCAATTTGGTCTTGGTGAGTTTTGAGTTGCATTGTAAGTGTGCATTTGTTTTTCTTCCTTTTCTGTCAATTTAGAATGTTGCTACTTGCTGTGTGATTCTGTGTATGTTGAATGCTGCTGTTGACTTTGTGTTTTGTGTGAGGAACAATGGACTGATTAGTTGTAGTGTGCAGCGTCGAACTGGAGGATTGGTTACATGGAGGGCAGGGAGTGTTATGATGGTGTATCGTGGTATTGATTACCAAGGGCCTGACTCGAGGAAGGAAGTTAATGACAAGAAAGATAATGACTTTTTTGTGCCTGATGTCTCATCAGGAAGTTTGTTGAAAAGTGAAGTCAGTAATGCAGTGTCATCTCTAGAAAAGAGTGAGGTGATGGAGAGGGAGCAAGAACAGTCTAAGAATGTGACAGAGGCGGAAGCAGAGTACAATGCACTTCTTGATGAATTAGGTCCCCGTTTTGTTGGATGGTGGGGTACGGGGATACTTCCAGTTGATGCTGATTTACTTCCAAGAACCGTTCCAGGTTACAAAACACCGTTTAGGCTTCTTCCTACAGGAATGCGTTCTCGGCTAACAAATGCAGAGATGACCAATTTAAGGAAACTTGCAAAATCACTTCCTTGTCATTTTGCCTTAGGTAATATTCATCCACTGCAATATTTATTGAATTTATTTTCCTTTGTGCTTATATAAATCCTTTTCTTAATTTTATGCTAGGGAGAAATAGAAATCACCAAGGTCTAGCATGTGCTATTCTTAAGCTTTGGGAGAAAAGTTTAGTTGTGAAGATTGCTGTCAAACCTGGCATCCAGAACACAAACAATGAACTGATGTCTGATGAGCTGAAGGTTTGGTTATTTGAAATTTGGAAATTTTGACTAGTGCAATCATGTGCTTGTGTCAGATCTTATACATTTCATTCCATCGATGTCTTGACCTTTCAATATATACACACTTGGATGTAAATCTTATGTTAAGTTTTGGGATCTAATCTAATTGTTCCTTGAAGCTGCTGGCTTTGCTTTTATTCAGCTAGAGTCACTAATCAGAATTATGATTTGTTTTTGCATGTATCTTTGAGGAAACCATTGGTTTTCTTTTTTCTGTAATTTTATCAGAAATAAGTGTAGCTAGTAGGGAATAATTAAAATGGTACTATACTCTCACATTTAATAGGCCTTCACTTTTTTTGCCAAAACATTATTCACCACTAGAGCTATTTTATATTTTAATGTTATCCCAAATCAATTACGTGATATTAAAAGATTTAACATATTCTCTGGGCTTAATCTGGTAATGTGGCTAAATTTTATTTTTCCACCATGTTCATTTTATTGCTTAGACATGATGCACTGCTAGCTCTGTCAATTTCAGTTTGTCAAGAGTGATTTTTTCTTGTTTTGCTACAGATGTTAACAGGAGGTACCTTGCTGCTAAGGAATAAATATTTCATTGTTATATACCGTGGGAAAGACTTCGTTCCAACAAGTGTGGCTACTGTTTTAGCTGAAAGAGAGGAAATGACAAAGCAAGTACAGGATGTTGAAGACAAGTTCCGGTGCAGAGCAGTTGATGCAATTCCATCTGGGCAAGGTGAGGCAACAGCACAGGCTGGGACTCTAGCAGAGTTCTACGAGGCCCAGGCTCGATGGGGAAGGGAAATATCTCCTGGAGAACGGGAGAAGATGGTGGAAGAAGCTGCCAAAGCCAAGACTGCTAAGCTTGTCAGAAAAATTGAACATAAACTATTTTTAGTAAGTATCTATATATTTCTATATGATATTAGTGATAGTACTTGGTTCATTTCACCTGAAAGTCAGACTTGGTATGTAGTGCATTGGTGGATATAACTCATTCACATTATTTATTTTAGTAGTCCTCAGATTGGAATTCTGGATTGATTAGAATATAAATCCTGCCAGTTTTTTTCACCTTTAATTTTAGCTGCTGAATGATTGTCTGGTTGCAGTAGGCTGTAATTTATTTCTACAATATTTGCATACAGGAGTGCAGCATAATAGGATAACAGTTACTTTTTTGGTGTCTTTACAAAACTGGACTTTCTTTGTTCATCATATTTACTATTCTATTGTCTGAACAGGCCCAGACCAAAAAGCATAGAGCAGAAAGGCTCTTAGCTAAAATAGAAGCGTCGATGGTTCCAGCCGGTCCTGATTATGACCAGGAAACAATCACAGATGAAGAACGTGTTATGTTCCGTAAAGTTGGTTTAAGAATGAAACCATACTTACCACTTGGTGAGTAATTTTGAACTATACAAAAGTTGCTCTGTCTAGCAATGCAACACTGATATCTTTCTTTGATAATCTCCAGGTATACGTGGTGTTTTTGATGGTGTTGTCGAGAATATGCATTTGCATTGGAAACACCGAGAACTTGTAAAATTGATGACAAAACAAAAGACTCTTGCTTTTGTGGAAGACACAGCAAGGTTACTTGAATATGAGAGTGGTGGAATACTGGTTGCAATAGAAAAAGTTTCCAAAGAATTTGCTATTATTTACTATCGTGGAAAGAATTACAAGCGGCCAATTAATCTGAGGCCAAGAAACCTTCTAACGAAGGGAAAGGCACTAAAGCGACATGTGGCTATGCAACGACACGAGGTTCCTGTTTTCTATATGAGAATTACTGATCTATTTCTGACTTCGTATCTATGATGTTACATTTGGTCTTGTGTGAATTGTGCAGGCTCTGAGTCAGCATATTACTGAACTGGAAAAAACTATAGAAGAATTGAAAAAAGAACTTGTAAGTATTGTTGATTTATCAGAAATTATTTAGTATTATTTTGATGTAGTGGAGAGGTCACTGCTAACAGTTAGACAGAAATGACACGATTGGTCACAGTCCTTAAAAATGGTTTCTTCATCATCACCAAGAATATCTTGATTTTGCCTATTTCAAGTTATAGACTCTTAAATCAATCTTAACCATTGAAACCCATCTGCTTCCTGTGCCTAGACTGACATTATGTTACGGGATCTGCTTTAGATATTTTGAACATGTGAGATTGGTCATATTATGAAGCCGTCAAGTGGCTCCAGAATTAGTTTGAAATGGTCTATATCTGATAATCTTATGTTCTTAGCCCCTACTTCTTCTTTGTCCCAATCGTAGCATTTGTATCTTTCTAGAATTTCACTCTGCTTAATTAAATGTGAACTTGACAGCCTATTAATAGGTCAGAATTGCGGTTTATATACACGCCCTTTTGATTCTAAGTTAGGTAGAATTGATTTTTGATGGAATTAAGTTTGAACAGTTGAATGTGATTAGACGCATGTCTAAATTAATCTGAACTACATATTCACATTAGAATGTGCTTTTCATTGGAAAATGTGAGAATTGATTTTCTAATTTTAAAATAAACCAGGGGTATATTAGCTAAGTTTTTTAAATTTAATCAGGATAAGCCTCAAGATTTGGAAGATGAAGATGGGGCCAGCACAGAGGAAGAGGATCTTAACCAAATAGACAACATCTCAGAATTGACCCTAGTAAGTTTATTCTCTTGTCTGCTTGATTTTGGTAAGGCTATCAAATAGCTTTTGCCAATTTAATACTATTTCTAAATGGTAGCTCGGGCATTTATAATTTCCTGTATTTATAAATTTCCTGTACTATTAAATGATTAATATGGAATTTGGTACTACTGCTTATAATAATATTTACTTATTATCAGCTGAAAGAGGGTAAGGGGGAGAAAGATTGAAAGAAAGAAATAAGAGCAAAATTAATTTTTAACTTCAATGACAATTAATTTGTCCAGTTATTTGGAATGCAGAGTGAGAATGAAGATTCTGATGGTTTTGATGATGAGGAAGAAAGTGACTGGTTAGATGATGGGGAAGAAAGTGATTGGGAAGATGATGAAGACCCGAGTTTTCCAAATTCATAAGTGATGAAGACCGGTTGACATATTTGTATTGAAGTTTCCTGGATAACATCTTCTGTTACATGTGGCTTAAAGGTATTAGCTTTGATACTGATCATGTAGCTCATAAGTTTGCATTTGCAACATCCTTCATTTTAGGAAAGCATAATAATCCCGAGTTATGCAATTTGGATGCCATGCCTTAGCTCTGTGATTCTTTCATCGTCAATACTAAAAGTAGTTGACCAAATGCGCTGGTTGTAATTCTCAATTTGTTCTTCGGTTGAGGCATTTCTTTATCCCTTTATAGGGATTAAATGCAGTAATTTTCCCTAAATGTATGTAGGATAATCAAGAGGCAGGCTAAAAGCAACTTGTATGGTTCTTCCTCTATTAGCGCATTCTTTTGAGATGAGAATATGGTGTTCATTTATTCAAACTTGTACAAAGATGTGCCTAGATTCGTGGTCTTGCAGCAGAAAAAGTTCATCATCCGTTATCTACTTCTCTCTGGTTTTCTACTACCATCTTTCAGCATACTGGCTGACTTTTGAGCTGCATGAGTCTATGCCCCCACATTGTGGCTGAGCTGATTATTGTAAATCTTCACATTGTAATAGGCTATTTGGTAAAGGATAATTCTTTTCCTGTACTTACTACATTGATATTATTATGTCTTACTGAGTTTTTTTTGTTCTTTCAATTCAGTTTAGTAGACAATAAATGTACTAGGCTGATTTATTGGGATAAGAGGCACAATTTTGGTTATAGCTATTAAACATGCTCAAATGTCCATTTTTGCTTGACTCTTTGTTAACATTGGTATTAATGTAAAAAGTATTAAGAGAAATTTAATGATAAATATTGAATGTGAAAGAAGGCACAAAGGAATTTGGAAAATAGGTTCGTGCAATAATCAACTATAAACCTGATCCCTTACTATCTTAGGTATCCAATTCCCAGGTGTTTTATCATAATTTTGTATGAATTTACATGTAGTGATATGCCCGTGCACTTATTGAAGATCAAATTCTCCAAATGTAATTTGATTACACATGCTAAGCTGGCTTATTTGCAGTAAAGACTGTTATACAGATATATGTACCGGAGAGAAGAAGGATGTTCAATCTAAAGCTGCATGTTGCAAATCTTACAAAAAAGAGTATATTATTAGATGTTCCAATTTTGATTGTAAAGAGTACTAAAAGTACTTGTAGTATTATACATAGTTGTCTGTCAAAGCTACTTGCTATATGTTCCTGTGATAACTATTGATGAATTCTAACAGAATCATCATCACCAGAATTAGAATAAACAAATACTAGCAAAGTGGGCAGTTTTGATTCCCCTCCATGTTAAAGACCTTTGATCCCATTTGAAGTGTAAACTGAGTCAAGCCTTGGTTTTCTTTGCATTCATCTCAATTTTAGGGGCAAAAAAATCCCTTGAAATATACCACTTTTTAAGTCTTTCTAGTATGTAGATGGTACTTTATAGAGGCATAACAAGTAATTTAGGTAATCCTAAAAGAATCTAAGGAAATGCCTATCAAAATTAGAAGGGTAGAAAAGGTAAAATTATAAAGGTAAAAAAAAAATCCTAAACCCTAAAATAGAGACAATATTTTTTGAAAAACCAAAGGTGAACTTAGTTTAAACGAACCAAAAATATATCTTATCAATCTTTTTCTGTTCTTTATTTTTCTTCTTTTTATCTATTTTTCCTTTCACTTACACAAACCAAAAAAGGGTGTACGTACATCATTTTCATACTCTAATTACGTTAAAAGCAAATAGGGTGGTTGAAAGTGATCAATCTAAAAAGAGTAATATAGTCTCGTCATATCAAAATAAGTTACAATCCGTTTGGTAATCCGGTTTATCACGGATTTATATGGGTTGAGTTAAAAAAAATGTAATTTTTTGATATAGGTCAATTTTTAACTTGTCTATTTAAAATATTTAAATTGAATCTGTGGTGAGTCGGGTTGATCCACCAACTCACATAATTTAATTTGTATTTCACTATTATTAGTTAACATTTTTTTATTGTATTGTACATGAGAATAAAGAAAAAGAAGTTTGAAAAGAGCAAAATATTATGGATTTATCCATTCAAAACTCTAATCTTATACATAGATAAGTGATACAAAAATGATCAATATTAAAAACTTATTTGTTTGCCTTTTATGTTTGTTTTTTAATTATATTTGGATTATATAGTACCTTTTTTTATTTTGAATTGTTTTTTAAATTTAACATCATTTTAGAATGAAATTTATTTAGATTTGAATTACAAAATTTGTAATCTTTTTTGAATTTGAAAAAAAAAATTATAATTAAGTTAGTCATTTAACCGAATTCAAATTCTTTTGACTAACTAATAAGTTAGTCAAATTATATTGACTCACTATGTGACCAACCGTGGTAAATTAGGCCAAATTATTCGATTAAGAGCGCTAACATGTCTTTGGATAAATGTAAAAACTATTGGTTACAACATAGCCACGTTACTTAGTTTAAATATGATACGAAACCAAACGCGCGTACTCATTTTCATGGTATCACGAAACGTCAATTGATTGGATTGAAACCAAAGAAGAGAGAAAATTGACATTCAAGCAACCAAACACGTGTAAATTGATATTCAAGCTTCGAACATTAAAGTCTACATTTGATTGTTTATATCCTAGTCCATTTAACCTTCTAATTCCCGTAATAAAACACTACATAAACTGAATTTAACGGCTACTTTTGTGGCAAACCAGTATGCTAAGGTGCCTGATATGTATTTTTTCGGCTGCTATGCTCGTCAAGCCAAGATATAATATCACCAAGCACGTGAAATATAGTTTCATCAGGTTCACCTTCAAGTAGAGTATGGAAAGCATCCTTATAGAGGCAGAGTTTCTTGTCCTTAACTTTAGCTTTCTCATACAAAGCCTTGCTAGCTGATGGATCAGTAATTATATCAGCCTCTCCATGCATGATCAACAATGGCAGAGAAACCTAGCAATTTTAAAACTCTTCTGTCAGTTTCTTTACCAGAAACTTCCACCACAACCATGTCCACTATCTCAAGGAAGTTATTATTAAAATGAAACACGTGCAATAGCTCAAGGAAGTTACAAGACTTTGATACCACAACTTTTTTCCTATAACTACGCATTAGCTTTGGTTTATTCGTGCAATCACCAAAGTATCAGGAAAATTAGACCAACTTGATATGTTGTTTGCTTGTTTCTTTTGTTTTAAGGAATTTGGTTGTTTGATTACTTTATGAAATCTTATTCAGCATTTCAAATATATAATTTATCTCTTCATATTAAAAAGCAAGTCAAAGGGAAAGATATCATATACTTCTTCCAAACGCTGTTCTAGCTCCTGTGTGGCTTTCAACAGCTCCAATGCAGTTCCCAGTCTTGGTTTATCCTTGTAGAGTAACACATTATAGGGTGCCTGGAGAAAATCACACACAAAGATCATGAACAGAAAACGAAAATGGGTTATTTTTACTGTATTTAACTTCACATAACTCAAACATGATGTGGTACACCAACCAGTTTTCTCTTGTTCAGATCTCTAAATATATTATCTTTCACCTCTTCCTTTTGTGGAACTAACTTAGTTTTGGGAAGAACTTTGGCTACACCAATTAGTATTTGCTTCACCAACCAATGTGGAATCATATCCTCAGCAAACTACTCAAGAAAACTGGTTAGTATTCTTACATATGGATACAACAATCAAGTAATTACAGTTGTTGTTTAAATTCAATCGGATACACCTTGCACAAAGGTGCAATAAGTGCAGCACCATTCCATGCAGTAGGTTGTTTGAAGTGAATATTCAAGGCAATGGCTCCTCCCATTGATTCACCCAACAAGAAGCTTGGCACATCTTGATACTTCTTTTGTTCTGTCATCCAAATTCAACAGTTATTCACACATTATTCAACTGAAAATGCCAAACCACTGCATGGATTTGTGCTAGCAGAAAATTAGATCTTACCCTTAATTTTTGAGAAATGTTCGATGACATCATTGACTAGATTTTCAAAGCTAGGAATATAACCATGAAGACCATCTGATAGGCCAAATCCAGGGTAATCCAATGCAAATACTCCATACCCAGATGATGCTAACTTCCTTGCAACTCCTAAAAACAAGAAAAAAATGATTATCTATCTCTTTTCTGCATAAACATATTAAAATAATCTCTCATTTATTATAGATCTTTTCATGCCTTCAAAGTAAAATGTGCAGGTGTCTGCATATCCATGACAGTAACAAATGATTGCTTTCAAAGGAGAACTTTCAGGAAGCCAACTTTTAGAGAATATTTTTATTCCTCTGGAGTTCACTTCATAAACCTGTACACAAACAAATATTTGAAATTATTTCATCAAATTAATGATAAGTCTTGTATGATACTATTACTTAGAAATTCATAAAATGTAATTAATGACTAATTACTAATCACGCTTGAGATAAGTGCTTAATTACACATTTGTTTTGGAAATTTCTCATCCCACTTTTTTAATTTGTTCTTCACTCTCCAAATTCAAATTCAAAGTCAACTAACTAGAGCCCTAAAGATTGAGCATAAATGGAATGAGAGCATATAAGAATCATAGTTCCTTACCTCTTTCGTCTTCACCCCATCAGATGGTAACTGCAGCAAATTTCAAAAACAGAAATTAGCTACAATAATATTCTCTATTTTTTATTTTTATTTTACATTTTATTGTAGGAAATAAAAGTATGAGCTACAATGGATGAAGTTAATATTCAGAATATCATCCTTTTTTACCCCCTCATTGTTCTAAACAAAAGACGTACAAGTAGATAAGTTTGAGCATTGTTCATATTTCAAGTCCAAAAACCTCTTTCAAAATTTAGTATATGTGTTTGATAAAATTAATTTTTATCAAAGTTTATTTTACATTAACTTATGCTCATATGTTTTTATTACAAAAGCAATTGGTAATAAATTTCAGTAAAAACAAAACTGTATAATGTTGTATAATTTCAACTCAAAATTCATTTTTTCAACCAAAATTTGGACTAGTTTCACAGTGATAAATAATCTATTGTTTTTCATGATAAAGACAAAACAAGAAGTTATAGTTCAACTACTATATATGATTATGTGGAATATGTTAACCAACATTACTTTCATGATGATATTTTAGAGAATATAAGTGAAATGAAGCACGTAGCTTAATGACTTACCCTAAACAAGCAATGATCAATGGTAAGTTGAATATCCTTAAAAGCCTCACGAGCACGTCTTCTAGCAGGTGCCTCATCCAAGTTGGCCAGAAAAATGGTCTGCAACTCATCACTGATATATTTAATTTCTTGGTTTTTAGTTCCAACCATGGCTTCTCTTCTCTTGTTATGGTAATGTATGTGAAGAAGAAAGAGAAGGGAAAATTTTATAGTATGAAGGAGTGAAAAGAGAGGTTCGAGAAGAAAAGGGTGACATGCATTAAGTTACATTTGGTTAGATGGTAGTGGCTAGGTCAATATATGAGAGGAGTTTGGTTCCAGAATTTAATTACAAGCTGCTGGGGAGTTAATATTTTCTCACCTTATTCATTTATTACATTGGATCCACTTTTCTTCACCACTCTTGCTATTTAATGTGCTACCTAGCTCCTTACGTACTACATACTATATATGTATAAATATCAAATCACTAAACATGTTAAATGCACTCTATCATTACTATACTATTTCTGTAATTTCGATGTGCATGTATCAAGCTCACTGACTACCTTTTGTTTTTGTTAGGTGATGGTTCATACTATCTTTTATGATAAGAGAATGAAATTCAACTAACTTCTAGAAATTTAAGATTAAGCTTTACATATAATCAAAATAAAAGGGTTCGACTAATTAATATATATATATATATATATATATATATCGGTTATGAAATCTGAGATTGAAAATACTTCGACGTTTAGGTCAGTAAGGTCATTAAAATATCTAAATGAACGTGATTAGATCAAAAGTTGTTTACCTGGTTGTTGACTTTGTATTTATAGGCATCCACTGTTTCCTTTTATATAATATTCATCAATTAATGACATTATTTACTTTTTAACATTAGCTTCAATGGTCTTTCACTACTTAGCCTTAACTGGATTTCTTTGACCCCGACTAATCGGTTCTCGAACCTCATGTCCGACCGATTGGTTGTCCCCTCATACTACAATAAATAAATAAATATATTATATTATATTATATTATATTGTATTGTATATGGTTGAAGACTTTTGATCCTATCAATTATAATTTTTAAATATGATATTGTTTATCAGGTACTTAATACCAAATTATTATAGCAAGTAAAACTGATAGGATAAATCATATATTTCTTATAAAAAAATAAAAAATATTTCTATGATTAATAACTATTTTAGTTATTGAAATTTTAAATACTTTTAAATTAGTGAAATTCAGTCAAATATTAATTTATTTATAAAATGATACTCAAACTAAAAAAAAGTGCTTAAGGTAAAGCATATAAACTCATTAACTTTTACCTCAATACCAGGAGACTTTACTTATTTGTCATATAACTTAGATATGTGAAAATTAAAAATATACATGTATTTATTATTAAATAAATAAACAATATTACAATATAAGACTAATGATAAGTTATAATTTTTAATAATAAAAATTTTAAACATAATTAAATCGTGCTATATTAAATAAATTTTGTTTTATATATTTAAGTAAGTAAAATAATATATTATTGACGTAATTAATGATTTCTTGAATTTAACTATACAAAAAATCTCTAAATGTAACTTCTATAATAAAATTTATGCATGAATCCTTTTACTTTAATGCTAAAACCTTATATATAATGCTAAAATTTTTAAAAAAAGTAGCAATTTAAGAAATAAATTAGTATATATTGAAGTTATAATTATTTTTTTAGTAAACTTTATAAACTATTGTTTGTTTGGCTTTATAATATAATATTATAGTATCTAACGTATGCGTGAGTATGTTAGAACAAAGACTGAATTTAATAATAAATAACATATACAATGCACCATAGACACTTCTCGCCCATCTAGCTCTGTTGGCTTATTAAAAACTCCACCCATTTTAATTTAACCATATACAATGCATCAAACATACGTATTTACAATTTTTTATTTTGTAATATTTTATTTAGTTTAAAAGTTTGATTTTAGTAACATTTTCATTTTTTTTCCAGTCAAACACATACTTTATTTTTCTTTATCGTTTCCCAAATTATTCATAAGACTTAGAGCATACGATTACTTTACACTTATACTATAAAAACATGTGATTTTATTAGAGATTTTTTCTATCATATTATTGACAATTTTAGTTTTTGATAAATACATTTTTCATGGTTAGAAAAATCATAGAAAAAATTATTGTTGCCAAAAATTTCTAACGTCGCTGTTTGTAAGAGTTTTACAAAAACTACTTCACTTACACAGGAATTTCTCAAAGGATTAACAATTTTTTTAATAACTTTTTGAATTATTTTATTGGTCAATTTAAATTTATTTTTAAAATTATATTTAAAACAGATCAATCACAAATCAATCACGTTATAAAAAAGGGTTAAATATGTTTTTAGTCCCTGAAGTTTTAGTGATTTTTGGTTTTAGTCCCTGCATTAATGGCATTTAGTCCTCCTAGTATGGAAACATGTATGTTTAGTCTCTAATTTTGGACGACGTCAAATTTTTGCTTAAGTGTCTAACGGCTGCGCCACCTATTCACTCTGCCACGTAGAATTTATTTTAATTTGGAATGAAATTAAGCATTTCAGCACGTGTTTTGGTGCTTAAAATGTGATTTATAAGAAAACGAACTTACCAAAACACGTGCTAAAATGCTTAATTTCATTCCAAATTAAAATAAATTCTACGTGGCAGAGTGAATAGGTAGCATGGCCGTTAGACACTTAAGCAAAAACTTGACGTCGTCCAAAATTAGGGACTAAACATACATGTTTCCATACTAGGAGGACTAAATGCCATCAATGTTTCATGCAGGGACTAAAACCAAAAATCACTAAAACTTCAGGGACTAAAAGCACATTTAACCCTATAAAAAATTATAAATTTTTGTAGTGTTAACTTATGATTAAAAGTTAGTAACTAAAACAATTTCAACATACAAATTATAAATTATGAAAGAATTAACAACTAACTTAAAAATTATTAAAATATTTTTTACTCTATCCTTTGAAAATGGAGCCTTTGATTGAGATGAAGATGTCTGAAAAACTGGCATTCTGAAGACTTTTCTGAGTTGGTCTGAGCATGCATGTGCTTCCGTCAATAATCAATTACTGTAATTTCCTTATTTGGTGTTGAAGAAGACAATGTATAAATTTTTTCCATTGATGCCATTTTCAAAGGTATTGTACAACGTTACTATTTTATTGTACTCTTCCTAACACCCTTTTCTTCTTTTCTTCAATTTGACTCAGCTCACTGGATTCTTAAAGATTATCAAAAAATAATTGTTAAAAAAACTTTTTTTTTCTCTTAATAAATGCTCTTAATTCCCTAGCTAGCTTTCAATTATATGTTTTAGAAATTAAAAATATTTTTTATACACCTAAATTTTTTATATTTATTTGATATTATTTTTGCTTATTTTTTATTTTATTTTAAAAGATACAAAAATTTAACTTTTATAACTATTTTATTTTTATATTTGTGTCAAATAAATATAAAAGTGTGTTATGATAGTATTATTAGTGAGTCATTTTAACACCTTAGAAAATTGAAATTGATTGGACATGTTTGATTAGGTTGTTAACAAAAGTAACCATTCTTGAGTCTTGATTTAATACTGTCTTTTGGTATCATATATGAAACAGATTTCTTCAGTAAATTTGACTTAAATGTAGACATATACTTCTAGTTAATAATTATTTCATGTACTTTTTTCAATAGTTGAGAACACTATGAATTATACATTTATTTAATTTTTTTATTGGTTTCATGTGTTTTTTTTTTATTTAAAAGTAAAAAGTTTTTAATCAGTTTTTTTTTTTAAAAAAAAAAACTTTTTCTTGGACATTTATTTTTAGAAATTAAAATAAGTTTTTGAGGATCCTGTGCTTATTTTTATAAACACTTCACAATTATGGGCCATGACTTTATCAAATAATTTGGCTGTGGTCTTAAGTTGCCATTTATGATTTATATAATTTAATATAAAAATTTAATAAATTATTTGGATCAAAGGATAATGTATTTCTTAAATTCATGGAAAAAACACCATTCTAACAATTTTTTAGAAAACACCTTTTAGAAAATTTACTGAAACGGATAAATAATAAAAAAAAAACTTATGAAAGTAGATAAAATGGTACGATTTCAACGTGAAGAAATTGAATTAGAATAACACAACATTTTTAAAATTAAAGTTGTGTGAAAATAACACGATTTTATTTTAAAAATATTTTAAATTGAAATTACATCATTTTAACACAATTTTTACTAAAATTCAACTAACGTTGTATCATTTTAACACAACTTCAAATAAAATACAATAACTAAAATCGTGTTATGTTGACACAATTTAATTTAAAAATGTTGTGTACTAAAATTGTTTTACCTTATCATAATTATTTTTTAATAAAATGATGTCACTCATTCAATAATTTTTTTTCAAATCTATCGATTTCAATATTTTAAAAAATTCACCAAAAGTCTTTTGCGAAAATTCAACCATTTATATATAACAATAAGTCACACTTTATAAGATATTTAATAAAAAAAAATTAGTTATATTATCCCCCATTTATCTTTAATTTATCCTTCTTATCCAATTTACTTTTTGATATGAAAATATTTAGTTATTCTATCTCCTTTCATCCATCTATAACTAACACTCATATACTTTCCTCTTTTCTATCCAAAAGATTAATATTCGAGATAAACTTTTTTTTTTGTATATTACTAAATTTATTATTATTCCACCAGTTCACATTGACTTTCACTCTTTTTAGTTTTTGTTTTAAGTCTTAATCCTTCTTTTGTTGACCCCTATCATATCCCAAACCTCCTTAATTAATTATAGATTAAAATTCCTTCTTTTGTAACCAGCAGTCCAAAACTTTGAAGGGTTGATAGATCCGCGAGTGTACACAATATTAATACAAACAATAAACAATCTCACTTACCTAATTATTCTCTCTTTCAACAAAAAATTCTTTTTTTTTGGTGTAATTTGTATGCTATGATTTTAACTTACATATATATAAATTTATTTTATCTTTTTAAATTACATAAATATTCATCCATATCCTTTATTTTCATATGCTGAGGTTACAAGATAGAAATGGATTATATGGTTGTTAGAACATCATTTTCCATTTTATGAATTATTTAAGTATACGAACAAGTTTTTTTTTTCTCTATTTTTTATGTCGAAATTAATTCTAAAACATGAAATTTAAGGATAATTGAAATACTCTACGTGATAAAACACTGAAGGAGTATAACAGTGATTTAAAAGCAGTCTATTTTTGACACCTAATTACAATAGAAGAGACAGGTTTTACATATATCAGTGAGTTTGGAAATGGTGGTGTTTTATTTATGGAAATTGGAGGGTGATGTAATTACACAATGTTAGTTTCCTGATTTAAACAGATTCACCAAATGGAGTCCAAATTGAATGGTTGCTCCTGTTGTTGTTGTTGCTGTGGCATACATTCTTGAACTTTTGAAGAAGATGCTGTCAGATTTGAACTTAGGTCAGTTCCAACTTGGGAAATTCCTTGACCCATAAATGATGCAAAATGACCTGTAGCTGCTGCTGCTGCTGATGCTTCTCTTTGTTGATAACTTCTAAGTTGCAATGCCTTGAGAAGCAAAGAATTTACAGAAGAAATGCTTGGACTTAGCAACCCAGAAGGCCATGGTAGTGATGGAAGAGAGGGAATAACCTGATCAACATCATTTGCAACTGCCCAATTCATGGCCAAGTTCATGCTTGTGTTAACACTGTTACTGATATCAGCATTCATAAAAGTCTGTCCTGAAATATTGTCAGTGTGTCCACCTGAAGAATTTGCAATGCTATTTAGAGTAGGAAGCTCAACATCACCAAATTCATTGACCACTGAGACTGTGTCACATGGAGAATCTGGTTGTGAAGAGTTCGTTTGCTGTGGTTTCTTCACCAGTAAGCTCTTCTGGAAAACCCTGCAAACCACCCATTCATCCTACAAAAAGGAAACATATCATAACAAAAAGTTGATTTCTCAAACCACAAAATCCTAATGAACATATAATACTGGTGAAGTTTGATGCATGCATGAAGTTAATGACTAACCTTGGAAGGTCTCAAGTGATGCTTGTTTTCGAGTCTATATTCGTGCATGACCCAATTGCTTTTCTCTCCCCTTGGAGCTCTACCTCTATAGAAGACTAGGGTTTTCTTCATTCCTACCAAAACACCAGTACGAAAAATTTCCTTGTCTTTTCCTGTTGTTTTCCAGTAACCTGATTCAGTCGCTCGGTTTGTCCGAAGTCCAGTTGGATACTTTCTGTCTCTTAAGCTAAAGAAGTACCACTCTTTTTCCCCCATTGAAGCCTTACCTGTTCCATCACAACATCATTAACATGTCAATCATCCTTATCATTATTTCATTATTTTATGTTCTCTCTATAATTCAGAGTTCAAATAATATATATATATCATATGCATGAGTGGTAAGCCACGCCGCAGAAATAGAATGGATCAAACTTCTATTCTATGTTTTGTACATATATACGTATCAGTTAGGAATTTGAAGTTTCTGGGGTGAAAGAAACTGAAAAATTACTATGAAATCAATGACTTCCTTCCATTCTGTTTGTCCCTTGTAATCAATTCCAAATTTCTCTCTATAAATATTTTTAAATTAATCATAAATATAGAAAGAGATTTTGTCCAGAAAAATCAAAGCCTCTCATGTAGCCATATACAACAAAATACAGAAGCTAGCTCGTAATTGAAGGAGAGTTAGATAAAGAAGAAACCATGGATAGATATAAGAGGAGAGATTATGCTGAGAAAAGACTAGTGATGTGAAGTTACTGACCTGGTAGGTCCCATGGTTCAGATTTGTTGAGATCAACGACTGCTATAGCTTTGGATGTGAAGCTAGAATCAGAAACCTTCTTTGTAAGATAACATGTGATGAGTTCTTCGTCTGTAGGATGAAACCTGAATCCAGGAGGCAGATTTTCCTCCATCAGATTGATCAAACCAGCAGCAGTATAGAAGCTTCTGATATATACCTCTTCAACTGAAGAAGCTATAGTTTAAAGAAAGTGAAGAGGGTGCACCTCAAATATATGGGAAGAACCAAAGAGACTGATCCTGAAAGTAAGCTCGATAACACCATCAACACCTTTCACTTTAAGGTTTTATTATTCACCCTTCAACCAGAAGCATTTCACACACACTCTTGTTCATATATCTTTGTTAAATATACAGCTATCACATTCTTAAACATTTATTTTCCTTTTTTTGACAATAGTACAACAAGGGCTTAGATTTACCTAATTGTTGCTTAGATTTTCGGGTATTTACAGAACAAACCTAAACATTGACTGTATCAATGTTGTGTGTTATGTGTCATTTCAATATTCATGTACATATGTAATGTGAAAAGATGTTATATTTTTGAGAAATTTTAGGGAAGACTAGTGGATATGATAATGTTTGTGCACGAGGGGGTTGAGTCTCTGTTACACCATATTTGAGATATATATATTAATTTCCACAAATATATTTTCTATGATCCTGTCCAACCACCTTCACCCATTTCTACCCACCACTAAAATCTTTCACGCTAATCCCAATGGGAACATCGACTCATCTAAATCATATTCTCTTTCATTATTTTTTATATACTGAACTTTTGTATCTTCTCTGTTGTCTGCACTCACACCGTCATCAGGGAAATTCAAATTACAAGTGTTGTATTTATTTTCACGGTGTATTTGATACGTAGAGAAGAAAATAAGTCGACAAGAAAAGAAAGGAAAAGAAAAAATATACGTGGTTTGGTTTGAAAATTAGAGAAAAATAAATTAGAAAGATGAGATAAATCGAAGTAATTACCTATGGAAATATCATAATCAATTATTATTTCGTTTAAAACAATAAAACAATTTTAAAGTTTTGTTATGTGTTTGGGATTACCAAGTCATAAATTCTCGTAAAGAGTACTCTCACATCCAAGTTAGTTAATGAATCTGATTGATTATTATAGTAAAGTTTTAATTTTACAATAACTATAATCATATTTTTCATTACCTTATCTCTATATTTATAAGTTTAAAAGTAGACTTTCAATTAGTATTGACTTAATTACTGTTCAAAAATCCATAAACATGTTTAATTTTGTTATTGTTAAGTCGATCGATCAGTGCTGCTTTAGGGTTTGGAAAAATGTTCATTCTTTTGAAGAGTAGATTGCAAGATAAGTAAGGGAATACGTTGACTATATGATACATTATAATTAAAAATTACTCATAATTTATTGATATTTAACAATTTTCTACTACTAAAATTCTCATTTCTTCTTCTCCAAACAAATCACTTAAACCAGTAATTGATCAGCTAATTTTTTTTTCTCCAAAGGCTGTTTAATTTTCTTAATTTATATATTCAGTGAAGGAAAACTGCTGATGTATATCACATATGTCCCAGATTTCTAACAGTGTATAAAAATGATGCATGCATATATTGTATGGGAAGCATGTACAAACAGAAATCGTAATTAAAAAGAGACAATGTAAAATCAAATAAAAAGACTATGTGGAAAATTGTCGGCATTACCTAGGAGAATGTTCATTTCCTATTCATATGTACCTAAGCTTGTTTTCCAATGTTCATGTGCGTGTTGTGACTAATATTACCGAGTGGTTAAAATGGTGACCAACCCCCGACACTGTGTTGATATTCTTAAGGTAACCCTTTCTCTTTGACCAGGATTTCATGTGTTAATATTTAATTATGGCCACTCCGAAAATGTCAATCCTAAACAAGGAATTTGTGAGTGTTCTACGTAATCATGCATACATTAGGGTTTCTAGAAGAACACATGTATCCATACTCTTCTCTCTCTCTAACAATAATACCTTTATTTTTTTAATAAATTTGGCAATTGGGAACTCAAGGATAAACCACAAAGTCAAAAAGCCAGACATCAAATTAGGAATTGTTCTACTTGGCACATGTTTGCTGGTAGTTCAAGCTGAAATTAATCATACATCTGTCCTTTAGTATTATCGTGTTTCCAAATTTTAAACCTAATTAAAATTCATTAGTTCTAATTTCTTCTTCTTAATCTTTCAATTCCTTCTATCTTTTTGTCTTCATTCAAGTTTTCAAACATTCACCCTTTCTCTCTCTATCTCTGTCGAAGTTCAAATTAAACGTATTAAACTACAACAAATCTTCCTTCTATCAGCTTAATACTGTACTTTTTTTCACCTGAAATTTCGTCAAACATGTTTCATTTTGATAATATTAATGTCTTGATTTCAATTTGATTGTGGTGCATGTTTAGGTGCTCACAAACATGTATGTATATGTGATATTATATTCTCCTTTTGTTTTCAGGACAGATAATATAATATCTAAAAATATTTCAAAGTTCAAAGTTTGAATATTTATGCACATTAACCAATCACAATCCAAAATAGTTTTAAGCTTCAAAGTAAGCATCCACTAAATATAAGTTTCATTGTTATTTTTCTGTATATGATACTCCGCATATCAAACATATGTTGTTTAAAATAATGAGTTTTTTTTTTTTTTATCAACAAAGAATTATATAATTATATAGTTTGTTTGTTTGTTTTTGTACATTTTTATAATTATGCACATGGGTTGGAGTACTTTTAAGTACTATAATTTATTTATTTTGTCAAAAAAAGAAGTTTTCTATGAGTAGATTTGAGTTTCTTATGTTAAACTAAGGCCTGTTGAAACTTTGTTTAGAATAACTAGAATTTTAGTTAAGAAAAGCTAATTAAAATTTGTTAATACTTAATGATAGAAGACCTAGATAATGTGAGTGTAGCTTGATATAATGATGGATTTTGAGCAGGAATAAAATATTAATATGGAGATGTTAAAATATATAAACATATATAAATGATGAGATTATGATTATGAGAATTTAATGTCATTTTTAGAAGAATTGTGGTGGATAAATATATGAATTTGTGAACATGCCTTAATTGTAGTGAAAATTGTTAGTAGTTTTAGAATGGAAATTAAAACTTATAAATGAAAAATCTTATGATGTTTGGACTTTGCATATTATGTAGTAAGCTTGAACAAAAACAAACTTAGTTGAATTGGAAAATTGTTGAGTTTGTTTATTTTAAAGGTTAAAACATGTTTGTACTTGTTGGATCTTTTTGACACAAATCTTGCACTTGTAGGTATCTAGTTTTTTGCATTTTTCAAAAAATAAAATGAAAAGTAGAGGCTGAGAAATTAAAAAAAGAAATGAACTAAGTCATAGACTTACCTTTTCAGTGTTCTATGAGAGGTATCGACGACAAGGATGATCACAATCTATCTTAAAAGATAATTAGTGTCAGATTTCTTAAATATTAGTAACTAGCAAAACCAATTGAATATATATACTAAAATTTAAAACATTGTTGATCAGCTTTTGTCTCATTCTAAAATTATGTTTATTATTGTAGTATACCAATTAAATAGTTATACGTATGGATGACAACGGATCGAGTCGGACACAGATAGTACCTACCTGCAACTCGATCCAATAAAAAAAAATTCATCCGTTATTCGACTCGCTACCTAACAAATATCTACTTAAAAAATATCTGCGAATATTTTAAAATCTGTGGATACCCACGGATATCAGCAAATATTTAAAAAAATATATTTTTATAAATTATTAAAATAAAATTTAACTAGAATTACAAAAAATATATAAAATATAATATAAATTAAATTAAATATAAATTTAAATTTAATTAAATTTAATGTTGTAAAATATAAATTAATGTCAATTTTAATTAAATTTAACTTAATAAAATATAAATTAAATTTTTATTTTTATTTTTGCGGATAGCGGATATCTACGGGTAAGAATAGTATAATATTCGCACCCGACGCGTTTATAAGCGGATATTAAAATACCCATTATCCGCTGTTGCGGATAATAAATATATGCAGGTATCAACTATCTGTCGCAGATTTTATCTGCGAATATTCGCAAACATAAATTTTTTTTGCCATCTCTAATTATACGGTATAATTTTGTTTCCATATTTTCTTTTCTACACATAGTTTTAATTCCTATTATTGGAAGAGTGTGGTGATGCTAAGGAGAGTTTGTCAAATGCATAAGTGAACCCAACTTTTGCATTTTAAAAGTAGTAAACAAAGTTGTGTCATCAACTAATAAGCCACAAAAACTTTATGAAATAAAATAAAATCACAAAATAATAATTAGGTTTAGTTAAGTTTTAATTACTATGAATAAGTATATAAATCTATAAAATTAGAAAAAATATATATTACTAAGAATTCGTTTCTAAGAAAACAGAACTTTAGTAGTAAATAATCGAAAAATTTAGCAAAAAAAATGTTGACAATTCAGTCTTTCAGAAAAAAAAAATGTACTTGAGCAATAAATAAAAGTTAGTTTAGAATTTATTTCCTAATAATCTATAAAAGTCAATAAATTTAAAAGTGGCCATTAAAGGAGTTTCTTAATAATTCTAAAAGCACTTGCAATTGACATCATCTTTTTAAAAAGGCTTTTATTCCTTCGGTAGGTAAAGATCTCACTCAAAACTCTACACAGACAAAACCTTTGCCAGACAAAAACTTTAACATATTTTAATTCGGTGAAAAAGCATTTAATATATTTATGCAAGCGTGCCGAATATACTATAATTTTATTAAAAACTATGCTATGTATCTTTTTTCTCTAAAAAAAATCATATAACTATTTCTATAGAGTAAAGTTCATACGTGTCAACCTTAGTGTATGGTTTGGTTTTGGTCTCTTCTTTCTGCATTTGTTTCTGTACGTCACATATAAAAATAAAGGACGATGATATTTTAACATAATTTTTTTACAATTTTTTATAATAAATTAAGTATCATTATTTTATTAGTTTATTTAAAATGTATAAATTAATACATAAATTATTGTCGAAAAGTTATTAAAGATATTTTTTTCAAAAATAAAAGTGTACTGTTACAAACTTGGTATTGTGTACACTAAAAACAAGATTTACCCGTTTTTTATGGAAAGTGTTGGCGAAATTATTGTTTTTCCTTTTTTTTTCCTGATAATAAGGAAAACTGTGTTCCAAACCAATTCACAAGACATGGTTTAAAATACAAAAAGAGAAAGACTTGCACATATGACCATGCACGAGTCAATAGATATTTTTATATCATATTACCTATCAATTTTATTCACGAATACATCCACTTTGATTTTTACTCTCGTCATTTTTTTTATAGTAACACTTGAGTTAAAATTTTAATATATAATTATATTAGCTAGTGATAACTCACTTAAGTACTAAAAGTCACACACACAAACAACAGAATTTATCACTAGTGTAAAAGAGAATATTCATGATATATAATGTTTAATAAGCCATTGTAGTAAAAAAAAAATGCATAATGACAAAAGTGCAATTTTTACGAATTTTTTAACAACGGTTGTTTAAATAATTATTGTTAAAAGTAGAAATCATGACGGTTATATAAAGATTGTCATTAAAATTGGGACATAAGGTCGAATGTGTAACAATTTCATAAAAAATGAGACTTTACATTTATCTAAGAATTTGTTTACTTATTTCTAATTTATCTCTACAGCTTCACAAATAAGCAAATGGTTATTCCATGTAAAACTTATGTGTCAAATGGAAATGTTTTATTGCTTTGGTTAGGTTGCCTTTGTTAATTAATCTCGTTATGATATACAACGCATTATTTTTTTTTTTATTCAATGACTTTTAACAACAGTTTAAGAACAATAGTTGTCATTTAAGACTTTTAACGATAACTATATTTTAAACGTTGTTTTTGTTAAACTTTTAACGACCTCAGCTTCTACTATGATTAAAAACTGTCATTAAAGAACTGTTTTAACCTTTATGAAAAGTCTATTTTATAGTAATGTACTAAGAGATTTATTATCAATAGATACCATTAATTAAAAGGTTCTAAATTATTGAGAGGATCTGTAAAATTCATTAGTAAAAATTTGTTTTATTAGTGAAATTTTTCGATAGATAATTACAAAATTTTTGGTAGTGAATGTGGAGACAATGAAAAGTTTTGACAAAGAAATTCCTATATGAATTTGGATGCTTTATATTTATTTTTAATTTATTGATTAATCTTTTCTCACAAAAAAAAAACTTTTTTTTACTGCAAAACAAAAAGTAAACACAAAATTGATATAAATAACAATATTAGATCATGGTTATGGTTATGCAACTCTACCAAAATCATTTAATTATACAAAATAAAATTAAGATAGAAAAATTATATTATAAATTGTAATATTCTAACATATAATGTCATCAAGATAGTTCTCTTTCAATTTATAATAAAAAGACTATTTTATTTCTTATTTATATTATAAGTGATGATATACTTGAGTTTGTAGTACACCTACGCAATGGTATAATATTTTTATTTTAAAATATAAAATAATTTAGAAAGAATTAGCTATAAAAGAAAAAGTATTCTTTTTTTTTTTGTTAGATGATGTATAGGTATAGAAAGAATGAAGAGTGCCATCTAAAATTTTTCATATATAATGCTTAGCAAAATTTACTTCTTTTATAAAGGAGAAATATTCAACACACACTTATCTTACAAGTGAACACACCAATGAAAAGGAAAAATTCTTTTTAACAACACCTTTTTGACAATATTTTGACAACGCATACGCGATAACTTGTGATTAGTCCGTTTCAAATATTTTTTAAACATAAATTCAAACAAACGAATAAAATAATGACACGTGTTTTGTTGTCAAAAAATTGTTAAAAAAAATTATAAAAAAATATCAGATCCCACTAATGAATTCTCAAATTTGCTATTCATCATATAAAAGGCATAAGTCCCAATATATCAGCTGTAGAAGACCAGCAGATCATACTCTATAAGAGAGAAGCCACAATTGTCCAATCTTCTAAAGGATAACATGACAGATTTGCCCTTGTTCTTTCATCTTACAATTGAAACATAAAACCACATGTGGGGATATACTAGAGACTTCAGTAGTTTTTTTTTTTAACCTATGTTGCCAGAGAGTGATAGATGTTAATATGTTAAGGAAAGCAACCAAGTTCACTTTTTTTTTAGTAGTTGCTTTGCTTAGTGGAGGAGTCCTTTGGATCAACCACAAAGAAAATGCCATGTTCCAAAGAAGAAGCTCTTGTTAGACTCTTCTACAATGTCTCTAGCTCCTTCCACCTTCTCTTCCTCCTCCTCTTCTCTTCTTCCCTTTTGCTTATCAACTTCTTGAACTTCATTGCCAGCTTCACCATCTTCCAAAGGTCTTCTTTTGCTCTTCTTCTTCCACATCTTTCTCTTCCTCACTTTCCTCCACCACCTAACTCACACCTTTTCTTTTTGCATGTTGCAGAGATCACCACTATTATGAATATGTGTCTTCTGAGTTCGATGAAGAAGAAGAAGAAGAAGAAGAAGAAATTCAAGAAAGATACTCTTATGAGCATGATTCTGGTGAGTCAGATCACCTCGTAGCTGACATCATTGCTGGTGGAGAAACCCTTTTGTTTGTGCACAACGACCAGCCTCTGAGAACTCATTCTTCTTCTGATGAATTCACAAGCCCCCGTGATAGCCTTGTTGAAGAAGAGTTAGAAGAAAACTATTCAACAGAAACCTTGTTTTTTCACAAACCTTTTGTCTCAGACATAGAAAATGTACAAGAGGTAGAAGAATTTCCAGCTGAAGATGCTGATTCTGTTCCAAATTCTATCCCTGATGAAAGCAGGCCCACATCGCCCATCACCCTTAACCTCTACAAAAGTGACTCACCAGACAGTGACAAAAACTGTGACGGTATCTATTACGTACCAAAGTTTGTTACATTTTTCACATGCAACATTATCACACTGTCCAACTCTTGCTGATTCTATTTTCTGTGCAGAAGATCGTGTTGGAATTGGACTTGTTGAAAATAAGAAGCTGCAAGAGGAAAATCTCACACGAGATGAGAGATTCTTGGTCTATGATCCTACCCAATTGGAGGCCAAGAAGCTCATTGTTCAGGAAAAGGATGATGAAGAAATATATGGTGACTCATGCACTGTTGGATCCACTTCTAAGAGTTCCTCTGAGTGGAGGAGCTCTATTAACTGCAGAGATTCTGGAACTGATGACCCTTTTTCTTCCTCATCAAGAAGAAGTTGTCCCAAGTGGGAATCATACACAGTTTTCCAAAAGTATGATGAAGAAATGTCATTCCAAGATAGAATTAGTGCACAGAAACTTCAAGAAATTGGTAATTTTTTCCCATTTTTCGGTCCATTCACTCTTAAAAAATATCAGTACCGATAGAAATATGAATTATATATGTGAACAAATAAACCACATTAGTATAGTATAAGAATTCTTATATTTGGACACTCAAAATTGTTACAAGCACTTAATTAACATACTTGATTTCTTATATTATCATTTCATTATTTGTTAATCATGTCCACCAATCTTTTTTCTTTAATGCATCTATCATTAGACGCGCAACATCTAATTTAGATTAAATAAAGGATTATATTGGTGGAAAGTGATCTTAGTGCCTTACTTTTATCTCACTGTCATATTAAATTTCTTCAAAGGTTAAACTATTGTGGAAGATTGATTTTGCCAATTGCATGCCATTAACAACTTGATTTATTGCAGAATCTTTAAGGTCTATCAAGGTATCTCCGAGGTCAATTTCAGAGCGCATTGTGTTCAAGTTTTCAAGTATAAACAAGAAACCAAATGATACACGTCACAATCCATATCATGAACTTGAGGCTGCATATGTCGCACAAATTTGCTCAACATGGGAAGCTCTTAATTGGAACTACAAGAATTTTCAATCCAAGCGAGCTTCACGAAGCCATGATGTTGATGTGGGTTGTCCAGCCACCATTGCACAGAGATTACAACAATTTCAAGTGTTGTTGCAGAGATACATAGAAAACGAGCCTTATGAGCATGGTAGAAGACCAGAGATCTATGCTAGAGTGAGGCATTTGGCTCCAAAATTGCTACTAGTACCAGAATATCGAGGTAAAGCTTTTGTTTGGTTCTTGAGACTCTCAACTTTACAAAAACTATCATTTTAACTAGCTTTAAAACTAAGTGAAACCTTACAATATTTATTAAGTTGTGGGGAATTAAAGTCAAAAGCTGATATATATATATATATATATATATATATAGACACACACACAGTAAGTTTATATATTATTTTTTATGATAACTATGTATGGCATTGTGATGCATGATTAACTAATTAATGACTTCCTTTTGTGTGTGCTGTAACATAGAAACAGAAGATGATGAGAGAGAAGAAAATGGTGTTCAGTCAAAAATATCATCAGCTTCATTTCTTACGATAATGGAAGATGGGATAAGAACGTTCATGAGTTTTCTGAAGGCTGATAAAGAGAAACCAAGTCAGATATTCGCAGCTTACTTTCGGAGAAACCGAAGACCCTTGGTTGATCCAACACTTCTACGCCTCACCAAGAAAGTTAATCAAAAGGCAACTAATTAACTAATTAACTAAATTAATCATTTTCTTAAGTGCCATACAGATCAGTATTCATATCATTACATTTATATATATTATCTGTATAACTTTATATCTTATAGTATAATAATGATAGGTGACATGAACAACTTTTGTGTATGCAGAAGAAGATGAAAGTGAAGGAGCTTCGACGTTCAAGAAAATGCTTGAGGAAGAGAAAGCTGAAGGGAGAAGAAGAGATGGAGATTTTGATGGCACTGATAGACCTGAAAATGGTGTCAAGAGTTTTGAGAATGAGTGAGTTAAGTGAGGAACAGTTGCATTGGTGTGAAGAGAAGATGAGGAAAGTAAGAGTGGTGGAAGGAAAACTAGAAAGAGATTCCTCTCCACTTTTTTTCCCTGCACATTGACCCACAAAAAGGTTTATGTATATTGCTTGGTGACTGGATCATGAATGTGCATGGCTGCACCAAAGGAATATCCATAACACACCCTTTTGTTTTGTAAATAATATATGGTTAAAGAGAAGGAGGGACCCTACAAATCAAAGTGAAAAACATGTGGGGTGGCATGGATTTTGGAGCCTGAAACTGAGAGGAAAAGAAGGGTAAAGAGATGAATGTTGAAAGTGAAAGAGCAGAGACAAAGCAAGGAATGAAGATAGAGACAAGAATGAACAGCTTTAGTGTGCTTTAGCTTTTAACTTAGGGTTTATCTATAAGGGTCTTGAGCTGAATCAAAAGAAGAATGAACAAGACTGAAGCACATGTAGTTGAATAAAAAGTAAAAGTAGTATATCATAAGATTAAGGAATGGTAGGGTTAGGTGATTCTTTTTTCTTCAAAATAATATTACAGAAGGTATGCTACTTAGTTCTGTCAAAGAGAAAAAAAGTTGGTAATAATAAAGGAATAAATCATCCATCAAAGTACGTAGCATGTAGGGTATCAACTTACATATTAGCATAAGAATTTATGTTGTCTAATATTTCCATGTCATATAAATTTTTTCATGTCGCTTACTTTTTAATTAAATCTATAAGCAAAATCTTTCATTCAAGTTTAGTAAATGAAAAAAATAATAATAATTAAATAATTCATTAGAGTATCAATGAGATTTCTAACCAAGAAAAAAAAAATTGTATGTATCATTACACACTTTTATATTCATTTGACATAGAGTATAAGGGTAAAATTGTCATAAAAATGTAAATTTTTGTATTTTTTCAAGAAAAAAGAAAGTAAAAAGTAGGTAAGAGTGGTGTCAAATGAATGTAAAAAATTTAGACAGGTCAAATAATCATTTTTCTATCACAAAAGTTAAGTAACCAAAGAGTTATTTTTTAGTTCCCGAATGGTTTTATGTCAAACCATTGTAATATTTTAAATTTCACGACAGTTTCTAAAAAAGGAAAATGATATTTTAACACCAATTTTTGGCACCATTTTGACACTGCATACGTGTCAAAATGTGGTTGAATGATTTCAAATTAAAAAAAGCTGAGGTAAGGGCATATTTGGAAGAGAAAAATCAAAGTTTTTTTTTAATTTAAAATCGTCCAACCACATTTTGACACGTGTACAGTGTCAAAATAGTGTCAAAAATTTGGTGTTAAAATATCATTTTCCTTCTAAAAAACATGATACATATTGATATTCATTTAATACACCTAACAAGGATAAAATGGTCTTGAAAGAGTTAACTTTTGTAGTTTTTTGAGAAAGAAGATAGTGTCAAATGAATGTAAAAAAGTTAAATATGTCAAAATATCATTTTTCAAATTGTTATGATTCGACTTATTCAAATTTTTAACTTTTTTGTATTTAGAAACATCTTGTTTTGATTTCCATATACTTTAAAATTTCTTCACTGTTTATAAAACAAAAGGAGCAAGAACAGCTCCTTGTAGGAGCTTTTTAGAGAGCAGCCTTCAATCAAGTGCTCTTACAATCTTACATTTCTTTTATCTTTCTTCTTTAATCATCAAATCACTCTTTATCTTTATATATAAAAAAATCTTAAATATATTAATTCTGAATTGCCTGCAACCAGAAAAGTAAAAGTTCAATCAGTAGTGCCTTTATTTGATTCCAAAACCATGCAAAATTAATGAAATATAACTGTTTTTTTTATCAGAAAAATAAAAGTATTTTAACAAAAAACATTACAAAAATATTTGTTGAGACGACCCATTGAGGCCCAACTTTAAACCATTTTTTTCCCAGCCCACAACTTAGCATTGTCTTCAAGAAAGAAATCGTCCTTGAAAAAAGCTTTTAAAAGTGTGTTTAATTTCTACTTTTTATATTTATTTTTAGCTTTGAAAATATAATTAAATAAGCTCACTTTGATAGCTAGTTGAGGGTGAGGTAAAAAATGGACTGTGAAATTGAAAGATAGGTTAAACAAGACAAAAACAAAATGGAAGAAAAAGTTCAAATTGTAATCAATTTTGAACTCATTTTTGCCTACCAAAAAAAAAATGGAATGAGAAATGAAAAGTGAAAATAAAATATTTAATTACATATTATTTTGTTAATTTTACTATTTAAATTTTGACCAAACATTTTATTATCAAAATTTTTATTTTCATACACTTTATTGTCCCATTAATTTCTGAACAAAATAATAACAGGTTATGAAAAATATAAGGTAAAATTAACAAGGTTAATATGACGTCCATTAAAACAAAATAGTAACTAGTAATAATAAATTGATGTTTTCATTTTCTTTTTAATCTTCTTGCAACATGTGATAATCCTCTTAGAAATTTCACATATCAATAAAAATCGAAAATTCAATAGTAAAATACAAATTTTGTAGAAATATAAAATTGTATTATATGACTATCTGGTTAGTCAAGAACACCATCTAGTGAAAAAATGATCGATCAGTCTGGAACCGTCATTAATAATTAATTTGAGTAATAACATCTATCAATAGACAGTTAATGAAAATAATAATCATTAATTAGAATTACTCATCTTAATTACAATATTATTACGTAAACTGACTTAAATAAAAAATAGAGAACACACAAAATAACTTAAATAATAGATTAATAAAAAGTTCATCCAATTTTCAAAACAGCTTAAGAAAATAAATTAAAAACACTCTAAGATTGAAAACTCTTTTTATTCGTTGAATAGGAATTTGGAACATAATTTTGCTATGATGTAATATGATACGAAGAAATAGCTTTTTGGAAGATATTTAGATATCATGTAATGATATCTGAGGTAAGATTTCTTGGATTTGTATACTTTTTGGTTGAAAAAATGTATTTTTACAATTTTCGGTAAAAATAAAAGAAATATAAAAAATGGTAATCAAACCCTAAACGAAACAATATAATCTTTTCGGTCTTCAAATTAGGTTTTCCAATCAAACTTTAAAATGATTTGTGAATAATTTTGTCGCTTAGCTTTATAGATTGAATAAGTAAAAGTACGACCAATAAGTCAAAGAAACTCGACGAAATTATTGATTCATTAGAATATTAAAGCACGTTTGACTCTTCCAAAAGTGCTTTTGGACACAATCTAAAATCCACTAGCTTCTTTCTAAAAATAATTATGGAATTTAAACAACATTTAATTTGGTGGACGGAATCTAATATTCAACTAATTAGATCTTGCAAATCCTTCCAACGTGCTAGATGATGGCCCATCAATTATTTAGAAAAATAAAAACTAAAGAATTTCATATTAAATAAGAGATATTAGATTTAGACGTGTCACATTTTATTCTAAAGAACAATATAATAAACAACAGGAAGTAAGGTGGGTGGAAATCTATAGAAATGTTGCCTATATGATAAAAATAATTAAGAAAAATCTTCATAGTACGATAAACTTAAATATTTTTTCGTGACAAAGATTAGAAAATTGAAATACATTAATCTTAATTATATATTTTCCCCCCAATTATTCAACTTCTTTAACAGAATTTATAATTAAAATTTTCATTTTTTACATATTTTCTCAATTAATTAAGATTATTATAATATTAGAATGGTTTGTTTCCCTTAATTATTTAATTAAAAAGTGTTTTTTTTAATAAAATAAGTACTCAATTTTATAAAATTTACTTAATAAAGTTTGTTTAGGTTAGTCCAATAAATTCAAATTTTGACTATCATAAACTTTGAATGTTCATATTAAGATAATATAATATAAGTTTAACTCAATATCACTATATAAGCTTGGTAAAGAGAAATTTGTCCTGACTATTATAAATTAATTTAATTTTTAATTGATATGGAATCTTTGAAACATTTTCTTATATCAAAGACAATATGTGTTCACATCGAGAACATTGAGTAAGAGTCAATGAGATTCAAATATAATTGGCAAGACAAGATGAAATCGTTATTAAAAGATGTTTTAAATGATTCTGATTTTATATCAAAATAGTAACATGACTGATCTAATAAATTGGTGCTTTAATTTTGTTAGTAAGAAATTAAAATATATCGTTATTTTATTATTATTATTTGCAAAAGGTACGTTGTTTTACTACTTCTTTGAATGTTTTCATGAAATAAAAATGTTTTACTAGAAATTTTACAAAATAGTAAAAATTGTAAAAAAATATGTGTGAAAAATAGAATAATAAAACATAATCATTATAATATAAGTTAGTAAGTAAGATTAGGTGAAAGGTAGAAAGGAAGTTGTCCCAAGGAATTGAATCGATGTGAATAAAAGCAATAGAAAAGAGAAGAAATGGGAGAAAAGAAAAGAGTGTGCATTGGAGAATCACATGCCATTGCCAACATTCAAAGTGCTATTTGTCATTTCATTTCCACTTTTGAAATGGAATATATAAGCCCCACTTTACACTTTGGATTCCTTTTCATGCCTCATTAATATCCTTCATAAAATAACTTATTTTCCTACATATATATAAAATCTTTTTTTTTTTTTTTGCTTATTGTGATTATCATTCATGTGCATATTAGAAAGGGTGTGAAGTGCAATCATGTGAGGTGTTGTTGGGGTAGAAACATGAACTTCAATCACCTACCTAACATGGTGGACTCATTTCTTAGCTAACACAAGTTAGGTCTATGTAGATATACATCATTTTGTACCATCACATTCTTCTTTATTCCACACTCAATTTTCTTTCTATGTCAAGCCAAATAATCACACTGTTTCTCAAACTTTTCCATTTTTCATTGCTCACTCTATCTTCTTAGAAAAAACAAGAATTTTAAATAAATACAACAATTCTTAGATGACTATTAACCATTCTTTCTGATACCAAAATATACTAAACATGGGAAGAAAAGTGAGGATAAGGAAAAATATTATCTCTAAGCTTCTAAAAACATTATAATAAAAGAATTTTAGGATAAATTCATCAAAAATACTATATTTGTATGAAATTGTTTTTACAAGACTAAATATACCATGTGAAGATTCTTCAAGCTTCTTTTAGTAAAAACTATTTGTTATTTACACCAAACTGTTCCAAGACTTGGTGGTAGCTTTAAGACTGAGAAAAGATGTACTTGCAAAAGACGCTCTGTTATTTAAGTGTGTTAGATAACATTTAATGTTGTAATGATGAGTGTAAATTATTTATCTCGATAATTATATGATTTATAGGGTAATATTATGAAGTTGTGGACACTCACCTACATTGCTTTAAGTGGATCCAGTGACCCATTTACCTCATGAGTTAGTTTTGATTCAAATTCTGCTAAGTTACAGAGTAGTACGCCATTAGCAATGGTAGTCTAAGAGGTAGTTGAATAGACCGATAGGTAGTCAAACAGGCCAATAGATAGTGGGGTAGGTGTACAGGCCAACAAGTAGTCGAACAAACCATTAAGTAGTAGGCACTTCACCACTAGCTTTGGTAGGTGACACATGATCCTAATAGGTGACACACATGGTCCTAATATGCAACACATAGCTCTTGATAAACGACACCTAATCTTGGTAGACAACACATAACTCTCAGTAGACAGCACACAATCCTCGATAGACGACACCTAGGATGTATTTTGCATTAAATTATTTTTAAACGAGATCAATATTAATAAGACCGAAAGGTAATTGGTCATATACATTACAAAAAAATATGACAATTTATAGTTTTCTTTCATTTTATAAAATGTGTAGTCATTAAATAAGTAACTTGTAGGATTAATATACTTCTTTAATAAGAAAATATATGACTATAACTTTGAGAGGATCAAAAGGAAAATTTGTTATAACAGAAGTTGGTTATTTATCCATTCACCTATTTTGGTTGTTCGATAATTGACTTACATGATCTGTTTGTTAAGAGTAACATGTTTAATGATTCATAGTATTGGATTTAATTAAAAGGATGAAGACTTTAAGTAGTAGTATCTCATATTATATTACTTAAGTTTTTTCTTTTGTTTGAAACTTCATTCTAACCAATAATTTTGTTAAGAACACCAATAGCAAAGGCTGGAATATACTATTACATTTAAAAGCTATCATAGGAAGTTGTCTCTAATAATAATGAGAAACAGTCACAACACAAATACATTAAAGTCAACCTTACAAATTCCTCCCAATAAAGACATAACCAAAAAATAATAATAAAAATTAATATAACTACATGTCTAGACAAGATAACTAAAGTGTTAAGTGCATGTATTAACAATAATAACTTTATATTTAGACAAAGGTAACAAAATTAACAAAATTACCACAAACTTTATCATAATAACAATTTTTTTTTTCAATATAAGAGAGACTATACATGTTAATGGGATCTTGCTTATTATTGTATTCGGATTAATTACTAAAAAAAATTATTTTGTTGTCAACAATTTTTTTAAATGACTCCTTATATTTTTTTAATAATGAAACATGACACATCAATGTATTCATGTCAAAGTATAATATATATAGTTCAAAATTTGTGTCATCGTGACATTTTAAATTATAACATGTAATCGTAAAGATTATATTTGAAATTACTGTAAAGGTCCAAATTAATAAAAGAATTATAATATAAGTACGTTTATAAATATTGTTTCGATTTTAAGTCTATTGAGTAATATTGTTGAAGTTGAAATTATTGTATGTAATAGAAACATAAATTATTGGTCAAATTATTTCATTCTCAAGTTTGTAGAAATATTATTATAGTGAATCATCGTACATCTAAAGTATTATCTATTTTAGAGTTTTCTCCATTACGATTTTATCTTTAAAAAACGTGTCAAAAGATAGTTGAAAAAATATATATAAACTGTCTTAATCATCAATTCTTAAACGATGTAAAATTATCGAGTGAGTAAGAAAATATAGATAATCCTTAGTAAAAAAAAAAAATTCTTGAATGATTGAGTATGTAGATATTTTTTTTTTTTGGAATGGTTTACTTAAACTGATATAATTTGTCTATTTGTGGGAACCTAAATGAAAGATTGCATGCTTTTGCCTTTAATTTATGCGACCATGGTGGCTTTGGTTTTGCAGATAAGAGATTCGATGTTTTGCATTTTGTTTTTTTATGCTTGGTGTTCCCACACTCCTCTACTCATTATTTCATCTTCAATTCAATAATATTTTTTTTTACAAATCATTCTCAGTATATTCTTCTATAACATGAAGAACATAAAAACAAAATAAAAAAATTAAGTAAAATACAGAGTCACATAAAGAGAAATTAATTGTTAAAGTTTGTATTGATTGGACTTCAATGGCTTATTATATAACATGTAGTGACTATACATTGATATGTATTTTCTAACATCTGGTTGTTGTTTGGTTCCTTTTCTTCAGTACATCACACATTATATATTATTGCTTATAATATAAATTCATTTAGCATATGGATCGATTGTGTTTATACAACTTCAAAATTAGGTATACACTAAAATAATAATAATAATAATAATAATAATAATAATAATAATAATATAATACACTTATAGTCCTTCACATCATCTTTATATCACATTATATAATACACAGTTACTATCTAACTTCAATGATTCATAGTTTTTACTCCATTTTATTTAATTTACTAGTTAAAATGAATTATTTACTAAAACCATGCATGTATGACATTTATTAACTCACATTGACTTGTTTTTTCAATAATAAGTTAATAGTAATTACATTTTAGTTATATTTCAAGAATTTTGTATTGTGATTAAAGAGAATTCAATTGTTCAAAGTTATATTATTTTAAGTCTATTTTAATAAATTTATCTTAAATTAAAATTTATAGTTTTAAATTTTAAATTCAATTTAACTAATTGGATTTGAATTTGGTATGAATTGTCTAATTTTTTTTAATTTTGAAAAAAAAATGTTTAAATTATAAAATGTTTAGCATTTTACATAAACCAAACGAATACGTTAAGAGGGGCTATCCATCTGATGTGATTGTTTACAAAATTGAATGTGCTTTATTAATGTTTTTTTTTCTTTTGAAACATACCATAAATAAATTGTATAGATGGGTTTGAGAGAATTTCTTTCTAAGATGTAAGTGTTTTGTGAAAAAAAAAAACATGTTAATTTTTTTATAAGCTAAAATATTTTATAAATATATAAAAAATAAAATTTTCAAAAAATTTCCTAAGATATTACAAATCAGTTTATGTGATGCCCGGACACTTGCGAGAGAGGGGAGTGCGGCTCCTGACAGGCTTCGAGTGGAAGGAGTACATGGACGAATTGAACATACGCCGGAATGAGAGGGATCTGGAGACTGTATAGGTATGAGACTATACAGTTGAAGTATAACATAAAAGAATTGATTTGACTACTCATTTCACCAAAATGCATTTGCTTTTCGGTAACCTGACCCATAAAAACTTCATGGTTAAACGTGCTTAACCTGGAGTAATTTGGGATGAGTGATGACACACACTGGATTACAGCTTACACATAATTATCTTTAAATTATAAATAAGTTAATTTCATATTTTTTTTGTATTTGTTACACATATTTTAATTTTTTTATAAAATTTTAAAATAATTCAAAAATTATTCTTTAAAATACAAATTTAAATAAAAAATTTATCTTAAGATATAATACAAATAAAATTAATGTAAATATATTTATTTTTGTTAAAACAATTTTAATTTCATTGATTTAAATATCATATAAATTAGCAAAAATAAACTCTAAGTATAATCTTCAATTGATGATATTTTTCCCATTAGCAACTTTATTCTAACTATTTATCGTAAAAAATATACATAAAATAATTAACAATTACTATAAATATAATTTTATAATATTATATATATATATATATATATATATATATATATATATATATATATATATATATATATATATATATATATATATATATATATATATATATATATATATATATATATATATATAACGTGTGACTAAACAATTTTTGATAATTGATAAAACAATACATCTAATAAAAAAACTTATTATAATTTGATATCATGTTAAAAGTTAAAATTTAATTTAATATTACAAAACTAACTAAGTTAATAAATAGATTAAGGATATTTGATATAAACATGAGTTATTTTTTATTCCTCCCGTTATAAAATTACTTATATCTATTATCTATTAATAATTTTTTATCCATTATAAATTTTATTTGGAGGTACTGTGTATATAATTATTTTACACGTTATTGAATGTAATTAATAATCGAGTCAGTAAATAGAGTGTAATTATATTTCCTTTTCAGCTACTACTTTTTATAGATATATAATTACATCTTTATATTAGTTTATACTTATATAATTTGCTCAGGATATATGAAAGGAAAAAATGTATTAAATCTTCAATTCTTATGAATAATGAGCAATTAAATTTAACATCAATGAAGTGTAGAATGTATTAGAAGGTAAATTAATTAGAATTTATAATAGATTAGAATGCCTTTTACATAGATTAATAATGCATATAATCAATTTAGCATGTTTTAATTAAAAGGAAATGTCACTAAAGAGATTTGATAAGCATAATTTCCTTTATACGTTATGATGATGTTTCCAAAATTGTCATCAGCAAAAGATACAGACAACTCAATGCGCACTCTATATAGTTCTTTCTCGTTTTAAATGCTTATAAAGCAAAATAATTATTAATGCTTTCCAATTACATCTGTTACAATAAGAAAAGGAAATTATTGGTTGTAAATAGATTAATTTAGATCAATTAAAAATGGATTAAAATAGCTTGTATGTAACACTTTTCTTTTTATTTCTCCATCTCACATTAAAAATTGTTAATATTATGTAAAATTAAATGTTAGAAAAAAAAGGTTTTATGATATTAGGAAAGAGCATCTTCTTGTCATTGATATCTCTATATTTTGCGGTGTTCCTTATGCACCGTACAAGAAGAGGACAGAGAACACAACACAACACAGAGGTTCATGAATATAGGAAGGTCAAAAAGGAAAAAACACACACTCCCTGTCCCTTGCCATTTCCATCACATGTCTCATCTATTGCCACGTCACCCTATCAAAAGTCTAACCCCACTATTCATTTATCACATGGTCTATGAATGCGGTCTCATGTTATAAACCCTGCACCGTGTTTCACTTTATCATTCTCCCGTGTTTTTCTTCTCTTTTTCCCACAGTCATCTGCTATGAATACCCAGCCACCTCTTTTCCCTTTCTCGCTCTGGTTGTTCCCTTGATACATTCACCCAGTTTTTCTGTCCTCTTTTCCTCTTGGAGGAGCCTCTGAGTCTGCTCAGGTACTCTCTCTCTTTCTCTTTCTCTTTTTCTCTCTCTAAAACTAAGGCAGCTTTTGAAAGCTTATGCTTTTGCAAAGATTTCAAATCTGGGTTAAGGTTGTTGGGAATATTTTGTTTGCTTCAAGGTCTTGAATTTAAAAGCTTTTAACAAAAGGGTCTTTGAGTATTTTGTTATTTGTCTCAAATTCTACGATTTTGTTGTGTTCTAGGAGTTTTGGGGAGAAAAGAAAGAAAATTTGGAAGAAAGGGGTTTCTTTGTGTGTTTTGGTTGATGAATTTTTTAGATTTGGTTTATTTTTGTTCAGATTTGAGAGCAATCTGGGGAAAAATAATTGATTTGTTTGTGTTTGATGTTGCAGGTGTTCCTTGTCAAGATCCTCGGTTGAGTTGTGAAGGGAAAATAGAAGAAAAAAAAACATGAATCAGTGTGGTTATCAGCAGAAGAAGACCTTGACAACCTGCGAGGAGATGAGGATGGAATCAGTGGTGTGCCCTAAACCTCGAAGATTGGGCCTCATGAACCACTCAACCTTTGATAACCACATCAGACCCTTCAGGCCACCCTTTATCAAGTATTCACTCTTCCGTTTTCTTTTTTTTTTAATTAAAAAATATATATAATTTCTTAATTTTGCTGTGGATTTCTTTTTCTAATCAATTTATTTTGTAAAATTTCTGACTTTATATTTGTTGCCTAAAATCAACAGCTACCAATCAGAAATTGAAGATTCAGGAGTTGGGGCTGAGCTTATGGACATCATTCTCCCTAAGGTATATTTTCATTTTTCTGTCTCAATCTGAAAAGAAAGTTTTTTTCTTTGTGATAACATCTCCATCATGTGGTTTGGGGGTTGTTTTTGTTGTTGTTGAGTGAAAGAAGTGTGAAATCTAACGAAAGATTGGTTTGATTTGGTGTGTTTTGTAGAGATCTGGAGGGCAATTGGCCTCATCACCCCCATTTTACTGTGGATCTCCACCCAGCAGAGCCTCAAACCCTGTGATTCAAGATGAGCAATTTGGTAATGGTATTGAGAATTTTGGTCCATTCAGCTTGGCACCCCCTTCACCATCTTCCTCAGCAAGAGGTTGTGTGAGGATGAAGTTTGGTCACACACCAGCTGCAGTGAGGATCGAAGGTTTTGATTGCCTGAGCAGGGATAGGCGCAACTGCAGCATTTCTGCCGTTGCTTAATTCAATTTTAAACTGAGAAAAAGGAAAGCAGAAGAGTCAGAAAGGAGGATTAAGAATCACCAAAGTTCTAAGAGCAGAGGAGATTTTTGGGATTAAGGAGCTAATCTTAATTTTAAATCTTATTTGTATTATATGTATATACTGGTCGGTCTTATGGAAGTTGTTGATGAGTTAATTAAGGTGTCGTCATGTATAATTGAGAGAGATGGTGGAAATTTTCTCTTCTTCCTAGTTTTATCCTTTTTGAAGAATAATAAAGAAAAGGGAACAACAACAGCAACAAATCAAGGAAAAGAAAAAAGGCAAGCAAAAGTCTTCTTCTTCTTCTCTCTTGTTAGGTCTATATGATGGAGTGAAACTTTCTTGTGAGTTTCATGGATCCAGAGTTTGTAACTTTCATGTCATTTCAAGCTCAGCTCCTCCTTTTGTAATTGTATTGTGGAGGAGAAATTGAGGACTTATCTTTGGAATCTTTGTAAAATATATTTTTTGTGGGTGCCCTATTTGCAGGTGTCACCTGTTTCACTATATGAAAGAAATATTGTTCATATTTTATTCATGGTATTATTCCTTTAAAAGATCAAACTTTAAGATCAAAAGACAGAGATGAATATTGCTTGTCTTACAACTGGTAATGGGTCATTATTCTAATGAGGAAAAATAAATAATCATAATAACATTGACTTGTTATTATAAGAGAATCATAGGAAGCTTCATAGACCATGATATGGTCAGCTTTGGAGGCTCTTGTCTGCTAATATTTTATTCATTGTCTGCAAATTCATTTGATAGATACTATGATAGACTTTTCTTTTGAATTTTTGAGGATGTAAGGATGTGGATGTATGGATGGATAACTATTTGATGATGTGAAGAGGTGTCTGTGCAATGGTGTGAAAGGGTGAGTGGGAGAAATAAGTGAGTTCTGTTTGGTTGGATAAATGACTAAAAAAGTGATTTTGAAGCATATAGAGAGAAAAAAAAGAGGTGGGGTATGTAATGTGACAAGCACAAATGCAGAAACGTGTGCTTGTTACTTTATTGTGATGGGTGGAAAGTGGTTAAGAAGGAAGTGGCATGCATAAGGGTTTGTTTGTTTGGTGGGTGATGGTTGTGATATGATGCATTCATTTATTTATTAGTATAAATAAAGCGTTTACAGAAGCAAGTTGAGAAAGCGCGTTGTTTGGTGGTGCTTGCTGCTACTGTCTTAATTGCTTCTGAGAAATTTCTGAGGAAATTTTGCATTGCAATTAACTATTCAAGTTGAATAATCTTTTCTTTCTTTTTGGTAACATCGTGTCATTTTCATCTTCTTAGAAAGATACAAAAATCTGTGTGTAAGATTAGATTGCGACTATATCATAGGAGTTACGTGATAATTATTAATTAAAACATGTAAAATCTATCAGAAAACTGTTTCCTTTTTCTAATTTTGTTTTTTTTTTATTTGTAGAGATTAATTAAACCTATATCAAGAAGTTTACAAAAGTTCAGATTCTTAACGTTTAATTCTTGAGGATGCATAAATTTTATTTTTTAATATCTCTACGTAAAATAATTTATTTTATTCTATTTTAATTTCTATATTCTAAATTTATAGATACTAAAAAAAAAATTAGTATGTGTGTATATACTAAAATTGAGTTTAAAATCTAAAAGGTTAAATTTATCCGGGTATGGGAAGCAAATGAATAATTAAGCTTACGTATTTTTATAGAATGGTTAGTTTTTGTTATTTTTGAAGAAAAGTAAATTACTTTCTAAAATAAGTTAACCTTTTAAAAGAAATTAATAACAAAAATTACATTTAAAATATGTTAATACATTACTATTTCTATGTAGTTGAATTCTTAATTAAGTAATGATAGGTCATCTTTTCCTTAAAAACAAATGATAGGTCAATTACTAATTATGTTTATTTTTCCTCTACCTTGCATGAGTACCTTTGTGTTTAAAGAAAAGTTTGTATAGAAGAAATAGGAAAACACTTATCACTTTTTAAATTAATTAAATGCATTCATATAAAACTATATTTTTTTTAAAAAAAAATACATTGTCATTTCTATATTATTGAATTCTTACTTATAGGCCAATTACGCTTAAAAAAAATTATTGACGAATTTTTTTAACAAATTATAAGTAAATTAATAAGTACGTGATTTTTTTATCAACAAATATTACTCTTAAATATATATATATATATATATATATATATATATATATATAAATATAATTATCTTGTTCTTAATTAAAGATCGATAATATATAGAGGAAATGGGAGAAAAAAAAATGTGTTTATCTTCTCCCATATATCAATACTATCTTGCTTTTAAAAGAGGGAGAAAAAAAATACTATAGAGGAAATGATTAAGAAAATAATAATAAGCATTGATTATATTCTTTGTGTTCAATTATTTTCTTCATTATTTCTTTTGGCGTCTTCTGATAGTTATGTCCTTTTCTTAAATAATTGTGATTATTTCCCTTTTTTAATGTTGATTTTTTTAAAAAATAAATGAAAATAATTTGTATTAATTTGCAAAAACATATTCAATGCTCTTCATTTTGAAACATAAGTTTCTAAACCTTTCATTTCAAATTGAGTTTACTAAGACAAATAAACTTACATTGATGAAGATACATAAACTGAACATTAAACATAGCTTATAACTAATTATCTTTAAATTATCATAATTGTACTGGTCACCGGGCCCGGCCAGAGGCCAACCGTAAGTAATACTGGGCAGCTGGCCGATCTGTGGTCGACCGGCGTTAAGAATCGTCAAAGACCGAAATGGCCGACCGGCTACGCTCGAGAGGTTCCGAGGTAAGTTAATTTTAATAGGAGTTTAACAGTTTTAGGCTCTGATTAAAATGTTATTGGGCTTTGATTAGAAAAGCCTTAACCTCAGGCCCAAAACTGACACTATATATAGAGGTCAACAGTAAGAGGTAGGTGGATTGAATTGGACTGTATTTAATACTAAGAACCGATTAACCGAACGGACTTAATTCTAACTTGAGCGTCGGAGTATCTTTGGCAGGTAACCAACCGACCATTACTGGAAGAAGGGTGCGTAGACCGAACGGATAGGAGATTGGAGAGGAGGTACGGGTGACCAATCGGCTTTGAGGACTGAGAAGTAAATGTGTAGGTGAGTGTGACCGGATCCACTACCGAAACAATAATGTATTCTTAAAAAAATTTAAATCAATACTTGATAGATATATTGGAGTGTGCATGAAAGTGAAAGTTATTATTGAGAGCAAAACACCACAATCTTAGAGTGTTTTAAGATAATATATAATTCGTAAATAGAATGTATAAATAATTTATTGTAATATGATTTTAAATATAAAAATAAAATAATAATCATAAAAATTAATTTATAATATGTAAGTGAATGAAAATATTATTTTATTAATCAGTTTTTTAAAATTAAACTAGATCTAAATGTATTTTTTAAAATGATAAGAGAAATCATGAATTAAAATTTATTATAATAAAATTTGTTGTTTGTTGATGTATTATTTTACTTTTTATCTAATTATTTTTTAAAAATATATGTATACAAATATTTATAAGGATGAAGGAGACTTAAAACACACTTTACCTAATTATGTTGTTATTAATAACTAAATTAGCTATGCAACATTTAATAATAGCAAATGGCTTTCCATAAATACTTCGAAGCCATTTTACTGTATTACACTATTACATAATCATTGTGTTACTTAGCATTTAAATTGCTAGTTGTTCTTATTTATATAATATAATCATTATTTATTATTTAATTGATTTCAGAAAAACCATGAACATGTTCAAACCAAATCATGTTGTTCGTGATTCTTATCTATTATACATATTCACAAATAGAAACGCCAGATAGCTTGACTTCGAATTCTGGACAGATTTTGGAAAAAGTTTTTTTAACAACTGCTTTTTAACAACTTTTTGACAACGCATACGTGACAGTTTATGATTAGTCTATTTTAAATATTTTTTTAAACATAAATTCAAACAGACCAATAAAATGATGACACGTGTCCTATTGTAAAAAAATGATTAAAAAAGAGTTGTCAAAATATCATTGCCCTTTATTTTAAAGCTTCTTTTAGAGAAAAAGTTATTAATGTTAGAAATATTTAACATAATTCAAAAATAAATAAATAGATAAATTATTTTACTATTATTTATATTTTTATTATTTCTTAATTTTATGGATAAATATTGTTTATGGACGAATAATTTTTAATTTCATTACATTAATTTATTTTAGTTTAATAAAATTTATTACTATTTATATTTTATTTTAATAAAATTTATTATTATTTAGTCTCTTATAGTTATAAGAGGAAAAGGCAGAACAAATACTGCATAACCATAAAAGTATTTGTGGTGATTCCAGTTTTATGATCTGTATTGTCTTTTAAAACATTTAGAGATTGTTCGTTGTATCAGATCAATCGAATTGTTGTATATGGAGAGAAGAGAATATATATTTTTGTTTTATTTTGTGCAATTGGTATTTTTTTTTTCTAAGGATAAATCAGACTTTTCTTAATTTTTTATTTATTTATAATTTTATGTTATATTGTTATTTTTTGTTATAAAAATTATTTGACTTGATTAATCTCTACCTTCTTATTATTAATGTTAAATAAGATGTACTTGATAGTTTTTAATGAGAATACTATTTGTTTGGATAATTTTTTTTAAATAATTTAAAAAAAATTAGTATGTTCATATCAACCTAATAATAAATTAAGTTGTAAAAATCATTTCGTATAACTTTTTAAAAATTTATTTTTAGTTTGTTAACAGTTAATTTTAGTTTATGAAAAAAATAATTTTATCTTTAAAAAATTTACGAGTTCATGGAAAAGTTCTTTAAAAATACTTTAAATTCAAAATCAAGGAAAAAGAAACTAAATAAATAAATGTTGCATTAATAAGCGGAAAAATTATATGTAGGAAAATGTTATTATATTGATAAAATTTTATAACTATATGATTTTCTTAAGGTAAATATAACTTAATTGGTTTAAATATATTTTTATTTAATCAATTTAAAATAATTAATTTTGTAGTCATTCAATAAATTATCATTTTAGTTCTCTAAAACACAGTTATTTTTCTAATTATTTAGAAAAACTTAAACCGTTTTCTTTTAGAAAATAAATGTACAATAAAGTAGGGTAAGTGAGAGAAAAAAATTCAGATGTATATAAACTTGTGCTGACAATACAAAATATAATTATTATTTAAATCTTTTTTAAGACAGAAAATGTGGACTTTATTAAGTTTATAGATGAAGAGATAGATAAAGGCAAATTTAACTTATATCATAGCAAGTAAGCTATTTTATTTTCTTCTTGGCTTCATTTAAAAAGGTTTATTTAAAGTAGCTCAAACTAGCATTTAGTACTCATATATGTTGACATTAGTTTTCTTAGTTTAGAAATTATTAGATTGGATAAACATAGTGCTAAAATAAAAATAACTTGTTTAATTTAAAAGTACATATATTTTTTAAAAAAAGTGACTTTTAATTTTCACAAATTACAAATATATATATATTTACTGCTACAATTTTGAAGATATGTACATTGCCTCCTACTTTGCTGCTACAGTTTTGAAGATATGGTGTATTCAGTTCTGAAGTTGGCTTCAAATACCTGAAATGAAAAAAAAAATGTGGAATTAGTTGAATTTTTTATTAGCAGAAGTTTCTAACAAGCAAAGAACTAATAGACACCTAGAAATCAATTTTTTCCATAAATATTTTTAAAATAATAATATTTGAGTTTTTTTTATAAACTAAAATATGCACAAGTTAAAAAAATAAAAATACATAAAATTTAGGTGAGGAACTTTATAAAAAATAATTTAAATATAAACTCATTTTAACGAGAAAGACTTTTTTTTTTCTATTTTAGAAGAGTTTAAAAAAAAAATAAACATGGTGAAAATTTTAGTTGCAAATGTGATAGAATCTAATTCTATAACCATTGTAGTTATTGGGAAGGGAAGAATTATTATCATTTAACAAATAAAAGCTTCATAATTGTTACTGGAAAATTTAATTTTTTTATTTTAATTCTCAACATATTAAAATTAAAAGATTTTTTCTCGCATTTTTTTTAAAAAAAGTCAAACTTTGTAGTCCTTAGATCTACACTTTTTCCTCTCTACAATTTCAAAATTAGGATATTTAAAACTATTATTAACATTAGGACTAAATATATAATATTTACGGGTTGAACTTCAAATATAAATAAGCAAACTAAAAGTTGTTACTATATTAGATATTTGTATGCTCTTTATGGAAAAACCTTAATCATGTGAAAATCAATAATCATAAACCTACCTTCAAAGTTCTTACCTTTTCCACTTTTTTATGGTTTTGGTTTCTCTTTCTAAGTGATCCTCTTTTATTGAGAGAAGTTCATAATTGATTAGGAAGTTTCAATGTTCTCAGAATTAGCACCAGGATATACATTTTTTAGATCCTTAAGTAATTGTAACTTCTCAATCTCTTCATCTTTAACCGAAATAGTGTCCTTCAAAGAAGCCACCTGAAAATTCAAGTAAAAATTTGAACAAGTTCTTATAAGACTATGAAAAGATAGATGCCATATCTCTTTAAATAATGCATTTGATGTATTCATAAAACGATATAAAACGATTAAAAATATACTTTTGACACACATGAAATTTTTACATTTATTTGAGAGTTTCTTTTCTTATTTTTTATTCTTTTTTTTTTTGAAAAAATACAATTGTCATAGAAGAATGATTCTTTGACACACCTAAATTTTTTTACATTCATTTGACATTATCGATACTTGCTTTTTACTCTTTTTTTTCTTGAAAAAATATAAAAGTTTATATTTTTATGACCATTTTACTTTTGTATTATGTGTCAAATGAATGTAAAAATGTGTTATGATATTATTACTTTCTTTTATAATCATTTTATCTTTGTATTATGTGTCAAATGAATGTAAAAATGGAATGTGTTATGATATGATTAGTCTAAAACGATTGAAAGTGAAGTAAGAACCATCTTGATAAATTTAAGCACCTGTTCCATTAATTCTCTAACATCTCTTCCTTCTTTACTACTTTTAGCAGCTCCTAACTCAACTCCAGAAACTCTCTCAGCAAACTTTAAAGTACTCAAAGATTCAGAAAAGGACTTTACATCAGAATTAATTTGGACCAACATGAGTGTTTTTGCTTGACCACCTGTGTGACGAAAAATAGAATGTTACCTCATCAGAAAAATTGATACAGAAAACCTTAAATTTTCACTTTTTGTGTGGATGCTAATGAGACAACACAAGACAAGACATATTTGCAACAAGAAATGATGATTTTACCAAGAGATGTTTGCAGAAGTTGAGTGAGCTTGCTATTTCTATATGGCACATGAGAACTCTTCTGAGAAAGTGCAAAAATGACATCTCCAAGAGCAGATAGTGATTTGTTAATATGTTGTGCTTCCTTGAGTCTATCCCCAGTTACTTCAGAGCGATCAACTCTTTCACTTCCTGCTAAATCTACCAAATGAAGATTACCATGAAGAGACGAACCAGCCTTTTTATCCATCCCACGAACATGAATTGAGACCACACTGTACACACATTTAATCAAACATTATAGTAGAAAGCTATTATTACATTGTTAAATTGAGAAGAGAGTGAAAACACAAACCTGTGAGAACGACTACTTCTTTCATTCATAGCTGTCGAACCCTTAGCTCTATTTTTCAGACCAATGTCCATTAGCTTTATGACATCTTCAGGTGATTTCACAGGTTGCATGGTAGCATCAGGCACTGCTAACCCATTTGGTTGAGCATTACTCAGTATCCCAAGTGTGTGTAAATCAAGGAAATCATCGTTTAGAAACATCACATGCTATGTTTTTTCTCTAAGAAAAAGAAAAAATTGTTACGATAAACTTAAATTTTAGATATTTATTATTTTATTAATTTTGGGTAAGTAATATTTGATTTGATTTGATAGAGATAAAATAGGAAATGATAGTTATGATTTTCTGTTTATCTATGTAGAATATTATTTTATGATAGAATAAAAAGATTTGATTTTGAGTGAGTTGATATTTTAGTGTCACGTTTTATTATTTGTATTTGGTCCTATTTAAAGGTTGCTAATGTTTAATGAAAATAACCCACAATGGTTGGATTGTAAAATTATTTGTGTGGGTCACGTTATGAGTGTGTATAGTAAGATTTTCCGAACAAAAAGAAATCCATAATAATGGAAAAAAGGATATTTCTTTGAAGCATCAGTTGTTAATAAGTCTCGAATTTGTTCATTGCATATCTCAATTACTTGAACACCAATCTCATTGTATAGAAAGAGAGAGTGAGAGAGGGTCTTGCAAGGTTCAGTTTTTGGCCAAGAGAGTGACGCACGCGTACAAGAGAGTGACGCACGCGTACAAGTGAGAACTGTCTTAAGCAAGATCAGCTTCAAACTCTGAGAAGTGGAGAAGTTCGGAACACTCAATGCCATAAACGATACTGGGAGAAGAGAAAGAAGAAAAAAGGGAGAATAAAGGAAGAATTTAAGTTTATGGAGGAATTTGTTGGGATAAACTTAGTTATGATTTTCTATTTATTTAGGTAGAATACTATTTTATGATAGAATAAGAAGATTTGATTTTAAGTGAGGTGATACTTTAGTGTCAGGTTTTATTATTTGTATTTGGCCCAAGGCCCAATTTGCACCTATTTAAAATTTGCTAATGTTTTGTATGGGTCACGAGTGTGTATAGTGAGATTTTCCCAACAAAAAGAAGTCCATAATAATGGAAAAAAAGGATATTTCTTTGAAGCATCAGTTGTTAATAAGTCTCGAACTTGTTCATTGTATATCTCAATTACTTGAACACTAATCTCATTGTATAGAAAGAGAGGGTGAGAGAGAGTCTTGCAAACAGTGTTTTCCTAGTTCAGTACGCGTACAAGAGAGTTACGCACGCCTACAAGGGAGGAGAAGAGAGAGAAGAATAAAGGGAGAATAAAGAAAGAATTTAAGTTTATGGGGGAGTTTGTTGGGATAAACTTAGGTATGATTTTCTGTTTATCTGGGTAGAATATTATTTTGTAATAGAATAAGAAGATTTGATTTTAAGTGAGTTGATATTTTAGTGTCAGGTTTTATTATTTGTATTTGGCCCAAGGCCCGATTTGCACCTATTTAAAAGGTTATTAATGTTTAATGAAAATAACCCACAATGGATTGGACTGTAAAATATTTGTGTGGGTCACGTTATGAGTGTATATAGTGATATTTTTTCAACAAAAAGAAGTTCATAATAATGGAAAAAAAGGATATTTTTTTGAAGCATCAGTTGTTAATAAGTCTCGAACTTGTTCATTGTATATCTCAATTACTTGAACACCAATCTCATACTCTATGGAGCTTTTTCTACTTGTAGATATGGTGAAGAGATCATTAAGAGCTCGATAGTTAACACCAACACTCTCTGATGTTGCATTATTTGGACCACTCTGAGAAACAACGGCAACATACAAGATCAAAGTTTGAGATAGTGATGAAAATGAAAATACATTATAATTTAGGAACATAACAAGATCAAAGTTGCATACCATTGTGTAAGTTTTCCCTGAACCAGTTTGACCATAAGCAAATATACATACGTTATACCCATCCAATACTGATCGTATGAAGGCTTGTATGTCAGCATACACCCCAGCTACATCATTCAAGGGAGAAAATCCAAATGAAGAAATGGAGTCAACATGCATAGATATTATATTATGAAGTTGTAAAAGTTCATCCATTATTCAAAACCTTATGATAAAATAGAGATTATACATAGAGAAATAAAACCTTGAGTTGAGGTTGGACCAAAGACCTTATTGAACTTAAATGTTCTAAGGCCTTCCTTTCCTGGTTTGGAAGGATTTGCCACAACCAAATCAGTTTCACCAACGTGTTCCACAATAGATTGTTTTTCCTTTTGACCAGGAAGAAATGGTCTAAGTCGACAATATACTCTTATATTTCCTATATCAGAGAAAAGTCCCATGTAAATTCACGGCATATACACTGTTGCACAAACATAAACAGTGCTACCTTTTAATTCTTGAACTTCATTGAACAGTTTTCGGTTTTCTGCAAGAACTATTTGATAATTCTCAGCTGCATCTACTAGTGGTTTCAGATTTAAACCTAGACAAGTTACGGTACAGTTATCAACTGGTCAAAGAAAACAAGAAAATGTGGAGGATGAGCATAAAGTGTACTGTAACATACCTAATTTTTTACATTCCTCAGAGTAAATAATTTGCTCTTTCAAAGCATCTTGCTTAATAGATTCCCATGATAATTTCAATGTCTGAATTGCAAGTTCGATACAATATTGTAACAGTTGACATCACTATAATAAGATTGACATTGCGTTGTGTTAAATTTAGTTACCTTTATGGAACTGAACTGAAAATTCACATCTTTTCGTATCTGGTTCTCTTTCTGCATCCACTTCTGATATTTTGCCTCGTAAAGGGTTTCATTCTCTTTAACCTTATTTCTTAGTTTTTCCAACAAATTTTCGTATTCTTGTGATTTCTCTTTCAGCTCTTCTTTACCAGCCTCCACTTTTGCTTCCCATTCTGAGCATCGTACTTCATGTGTTTTTTTCGTTGTTTCTAGTTCTTGCTTAAATGATGAAACTTCCATATTTTTGTCCTCTACTTCTTTCATATATTTCATAATTTCTTTCTCATTCGCCATTTTTTCATCTTGAGCTTTTGCTTTCAATTCTGAGCATTGTGCTTCATATGTTTCTAGTTCTTGCTTAAATGCTAAAATCTCCATATTTTTGTCCTCTAGCTCTTTGGTATATTTAATAATTTCTCTCCCATTCGCCATTTTTTCCTCTTCAGCGTTTGCTTTCAGTTCTGAGCACTGAACTTCATGTGTTTTTTTCATTGTTTCTAGCTCCTGTTTAAATGCTGAAATCTCCATATTTTTTTCCTCTAGCTCTTTGATATATCTAATAGTCTCATTCCCATTTGCTATTTTTTCCTCTTCAGTTTTTGCTTTCAACTGGGAGCATTGAACTTCATATTGTTTTTTCATCGTTTCCAATTCTTGCCTATATGCAGAAATTTCCTTATTTTTGTCCTCCAACTCTTTAATATAACTAATAGCCTCTTTTCCATTTGCCATCTTTTCGTCCTCAGCTTTTGCTTTCAGTTCTGAGCATTGTACTTCGTATGTTTTTGTCACTGTTTCTAGTCTTTGCCTCAGTGTTGAAATTTCCACATCTTTGTCCTCTAGCTCTTTAATATATCTACTAATCTCTTTACCCTCTTCGCTCTTTTCCTCCTCAACTTTTGCCTCCAACCGTGAGCATTGTACTTCATATTCTTTTTTCATTGTCTCTAGTTTTTTGATTAGTATTGAAATTTCCATATTTTTGTCATCCAACTCTTTAATATATCTGATAGAATCTTTTCCATCTGTCATGTTCTTCTCCTCAACTTTTGCTTTCAACTCTGAACACTGTACTTCATATGTTTTTGCCATCGTTTCTAGTTTGTCTAGTTTTTGCTTCAACGTTGAAATTTCCACGTTTTTGTCCTCTAATTCTTTAATATATCTGATAGAATCTGTTCCATCTCTCATGTTCTTCTCCTCAACTTGTGCTTTCAACTGTGAACACTGTACTTCATATGTTTTTGACATCGTTTCTAGTGTTTCTAGATTTTTCCTCAACGTTGAAATTTCCATGTTTTTGTCCTCTAACATTTTCATTACATCTTTCTCATCTGTCATCTTTCCCTCCTCTGCTTTTGCTTCTAATTGTAAGCGTTGCTCTTCACACGTTTTTTTCAGTGTTTCTAGTTTCTGATTTAATGTTGAAATTTCCATAGTTTTGTCCTCTAACTCGTTAATATATCTATTAATCTCTTTGCCATCTGCTCTATTTTCCTCCTTAGTTTTTTGTTCCATCTGTGAACATTGTACTTCATATGTTTTTTTCATCGTTTCTAGCTTTTGTTTCAATGTTGAAATCTCCTTAGTCTTATCCTTCAACTCTTTAATATATCTAATAACCTCTTTGTCGCATTCCCTCTTTTCTTCCCTTTTAGTGTTCTCAATTAGGTTCACATCATTTTCCTTTTCTTCTTGCATTTTAGTCATCCTAGTTTGTTTTAATTCCTCTACCTTCTTTTCTTCTTTTTCAATCCTCTCAGTCTACATGAAAAGGCCAAAGAACATATATCAGAAACAAAAGAAAATGATTCAGTTCTTTTTTTTTTTGTTAGCTACAAAACACACAAAAATGTAGTAGGATTCTCTCATATTTTATGTCTAGAAGTGCACACATATGTTACTTGTAAGTAAGAAACATTACCTTCAAATGATGAAGTTGGTTTATGTTAACAATCTGTCAGAAAAAGGTTCCTATTATGATAAGTAGAAAAGCTTGTATTTTGTACTGATATATGTACTTTGTATTAATTCACTTGCAGAATGATATCTAAAGCTATTCAGTATACCTCTCTTTCTTCGTCAGTTCCAGATGCAAGAGCTTCAAGGACTCTGATTCTTGAGTGATATTTTTCTTCACGGGCCTTAAAAATATTGTTTTGCTGAAGGTAAAAAGAACATAGCAGCACGGTGAAAAAAACAACTGAGAAAAACAAAGGCTAACCAGCTTTTTCAAAATCATGCAACTTTAACATACAGTTTTTAAATGTTCTGCTTGAGTCGATATACGTCGCTCAATCTCTTGCACAACCTTTCTCAATAAGCAAGCCACACGCTGAGATATAAAACATCATTGTTACACAGTACACTTTAAATTACATGTGTAGAATATTTTGCATGCACTGATATCTTATTATTTGGATAAACTTCTCCATTAATATTTCATGAAGATAAAACTCACATGAATTGAGTATGTAAAAAGTTCTTCATGTTTAACTTAGGCTAAGGTAGATAGATAGGTTTTTCCTTATTTTCTTCTCTCAGAAGTGCTTATGAGTAAATTTATCCAAATAATATAGACTTGTTCTTTTTCATGAATGCATTTGTTATTTATTTATTACTTGGGGTATTTCGCCATTTCTTCTTTCAACACTTTCTTCCAAAATACCATTCACCACACTCAAAAGCGACTGAGTAGGAGCATTCTGCAACAGTAAATGCTAAAACAAATCAGTGATGTAGAAAAAATGTGAATTGTGCAAATCTTTGAAGGGGGTGAAAGAAAAGAACAGGAGAGCTTACATCCAAGCTAGTTGATTTCATCAGTTCTGAAATTTTGGCTGAGGGATGATCAGCATAGCTTCCTTGTTTTACTCGAAACACCTCAGGAAACTTGTTAGAACCTACTTGGTTTATTAACGTTGGTGATGGCTCTGCATAAGGTGTGAAATAAGTATCATAAACACTAATATTTGGTCTTCTGAATCACAAAACATAACCATATATATCAGCAATGCTTAAAAATTTGCTATTTCATCTTTATCTCATCATGTTTATAAGCATCGAAACATGCTGGAAAAGGTAAATTTCATCATACCTGTCATAAGTGGACTGTGTAAACCACGTTGCAGCTTTGTTCCTGACAAAATCTTCCTCTGGGGTGAGTTAACTCCACTATTAATATTTGAACCTGAATTGCCCAGGTTTCTGGGTTCTATATTGTGTTTATCTGATGGTGGATTCATCACTATAGTTGAATTTTGTTGAAACAACACTTCATACATTAATGCATAGATTCATCACAGTAATGTCGTCCATTGTTTCATATCACCCAATAAACTATTCAAAACGTAAAATCATATCAAAATTACCTCCATTAAAGCAATAGTAAAAATCATGGTACTGGTACTGAGGATTAAATTATACAATATGTTGTCGTAAATGCTCAACTTTTCAACCGTTGTGCTCAAATAATACTACATCATCCTTAAACAATTTGCAGTATCAGTTGCAGACAACACATTTTGAATTTAATCAAGCTTCATCTCACCATGAATATCAAAGCTACCAAAGTGGTAACATGGATATTGTGTAAAGCGTCAAAACCAGAGAATCCAACCTTGAAAATGTTAGCATTGATCAAATGTTGAGTCAAAACCAGATGAATATCAATTGGATTTTTCTGCGTGAATATAGTTAGATATGATAAAAATAATAATTTTTGGTTTGGATTTGTGAGAGAGAAAGGAAAAGGGGTTCCTCAAAAATAGGAGAGCAATTGCATGAACACCATTGCATGAATGATTTGCGTCACAATCATTGCAGTGAAAGAACACCATTGCATGAATGTCTCGCCAAAAAGAATTTCAATCCTTTAAAGTGTTTCTTCTCACTTTAGAGAATAGAGTTATTTATGTATTTATTATTTCATGGTTTAAATTCATCTATTTTAAAATTATAAACCAAAATCTCAAACAAAAGTAAATACTATATAATTTTATCTTGTTCATTTATTACACATTCTTCATTTCTTATCATTTCCACCAAAATAAAATAACTCACAACAACTTGTCAAAAAAATTTAAAAATATCCTATATAAAAGTTAGTTCACATGAATTTCTAACAATTTTTATTTCCAATTTAAAGGATATTTTTTCATACCCAACTAATTTATTTTTCCATATAAATTATTAAACTTAAGCAGAATTTAAAAAATATTTCTTCTGATCTTAAAAAAAAAAGTTAGACTATAGAGACATATATTGTTTATAAGAATTAATCAAAATATTCTAACAAGAACATGGATTTCTTAAAATATGATAACATAAGAACATATAATAATACCCATATCTTCATTCGGGCATGTAGCTCTATTTCAGCATATAAAATTCGAACTTTGACTATCTTAAAGGGCTTGAAAGCTATATATAAAGCCACGAAATTTAGTTTATTTTACATATATATGATATCAATATTCTAGGATATTTATTTATGATGATGACAAAATAAGTCAAATATCCAAATCTTTGAAATTTTTCATACCAATTCAATGCATGAGACATATATAAGCAATAGTAATTCAAAATGCATACAAGTGATATCCCTTTATGACCAAAAATGGAAATTGTTATTATTTGTTCATATTATAGGAAGTAATTTACTACAATTATTATATTTTTTTAATGATATAAAAAACATATGTTCTTAAATTTGCCGTGTCAAAGTTATGTATGTTTTATGATTTTTGAGACATTCTTCTTAAACATACAATATATATTTAGAATGATCATATTGTCGTGTTGTATTAGTGCATGATAATTTAATAAAATACATTTTCTCTATTTATTGTAACTTAATTTTATAACTTGTAAATGACAAGTTTTAGTAATTCTTAGTGATAAAAGGGATAAAAAAAATAGAGGCATTTTTGAGCATACAGTAATATATTTAATACTGCATTAAGTACATGACCAGAATATATTTTCTTACCATAAACCATATATATATGAACTATATTTATAACAATAAATTAATAATAATGTAACTTGATTCTCAACAATTGCAAAATTATGATGAACTAGATGTCGTGCCAGACATGGCTTTCTTTTGAAAATTTTGTTTTTAATTTGTTGTCGTATATTGAAAAGTAATTAAGATAAAAGTTATATATAGGATAAAATTTGGGGAGTTAATGTTCTCGGAAAAAAAAAAAACACTGAAATATTTATATTTTAAATCTAAACATAATTTATTTTTACTACTCATGTAAATAAGATAGAACAGTTGACGAGCTTTCTTTGAATTTGAAATGAAATAGTTTTTATTTTTCAATAAATTATTAATAAATGGTTAATTAATAATTATTTGCTTGTTGGAGTGTCAAGGATTAAGATTAATTACTCATAAATTATAAGTGTATCATTTTCTCTCACCTTTTGTGAATTAAAAAAATAACTTCATTAAATTTGATGATAAGCTTCACACTAAATGACCAATCCTAGTTAAATTGTATGGAAAACTCACTGAGCCATGATTAGAGAAATTGTAATCTAAATAATTTTAGAGAGAATTAATACTCTATAAATGATTTGATTCTTATGTAATATTTTAATTATTTTAAGTAAAAAATATTCACTGTTTAGATTTTGGATATTGTAAATTGTCCTATCTAATCAAACTATTTTTAGTTTTGACTTAATTTCTTATCAGTATTTTTTCATTCTCTTAAATCTTAAATATTTATACCTAAATGCTTAACATTCTTTTTATAATATATATCTTAATATTTGAATTTTTTTTAGATTAATATTTAAATAGTTTGTATCATTTAACATATTCTAACTTAAATATCAGTTTAACACATAAGAAATTTAATGTTGTTGGATTAAAAAAAAAAACTATATATATTTCTTTTTAAGTTAAAGATAAAGTTTGGAATAAAAACAGATTCAAACTTTTTAAGTTAAAGGATATAAATGTATCAGTATTTTTTTTTTAATATAACTTGATTTTTGAAGGTAATAATACAATAATATTTTGTTTGTTAGATAACAATGAAAAAGTAATGTATGGAATAAGAACAAATATTGAGAAAGGTTATAGGGTAAATTATTATTCTACTAATGCTTCAATAATTTTAATCTATATAATTACTTGGTTAAATTATTGTAAGTATTATTAAATTAATAAATAATTAAATTGGATTCTGCTTACCTCAAGAATTATTAAACTATGGTTGGCCTTTCCATGCTTATATTCAATAGCTGAATGTTTTTAATATTCTAAAGTTTTGAGGGTGTACATAAATTATAATAATTTTCTAGGAAAGAGTCATGAAGTGAAGTTCAAATTAGAGAGATGGACTAGCTAGAGAAAATAAAACTATACACTAATACATTCTCAATTACAAATTTTTATGTAGCCCAGACACAAATTAATATTTGTACTATTCATCTTAAAATTTATATGAAAAATATTTTATAATTGATATATAGTATAAAATTATTTTATATACCAACGTTAACCTAAACAAATAATAACACATTACATTAATTTGCTAGTAGAAAAGTACACATGTTCAGTACACCCAAACACATAGGAAGACTTCATATTAAATAATTTCATATTATTTTAGAAAAATATATATATACTATAAAATTTCTAACTATATCTGTCATTATTGTTAAAAGAATTTGATAATATTATAAATTGGTGAGATGACATAAATGAAGAAAAGTGTGTGTGAAAGAAGGTTGGGAAGGGAGACACGAAAAGAAGAAGGAAAAAGTGTTGTGTTGTATTGTGAGATGTCGTTTGTTCCAAATACAACGTAGTCTCCGCGTTTATAGGAGTGGGCCCCATTCACATTCAAAACCATTGGCTCCCTTCACCGCTTCGCCCACAGTCATTCCCTTGTTCGTCTTTTCAATCACAAATACCACCTTACACCTTCTCCCATCAAAATATTCATCTATTAATGCCACTTTTCTTCTTAAAATAATGATAATTTCAAAATATTTTTTTATAATATTTTTACAATATTTACATGTCATTTTATGATTTTGTGATTCATTTATATTGATATTTATAATTATTATTATTGATTATGAAATAATTTTAAATCAATAATAACAAGTAGATAATATTAAAATATTATTAAAGTATTATTATTTTAAAAATATATAAATATTTATATCAATACCTTTATATTTTCCTAACCCAACACACACATGATAAAAGAAATAATATGATATGATTAATATTGAATGAGTGTGTGAAACGTCTCTAAACAGACATTGAAGAGATCCGGAAATAATAAGTTCTATCTATATTCATATATATTTGTGGATAAATTCGACTATGGGTGTTAAGTGAATAGTGGTATACGTAGATAATAAATAACAAATAATTTAATATTTTTTAGATATTATATTATTTAATTATATGAATATTAATTATTTATAAAAAATTAAAGTTAAAATTTATTTTATATTTTATTATGTAAATTTAATTAAAATTAAATATTTAATTTAATTTATATTATATTTTATATTTTTTGTAATTTTATTTAAATTTCACTTTAAATTAGTATTTGATAAATTTCATTTAAATTTTTGTAGGTAAATATTATTGGTATTTGACTTAACATGTTATCTTTAATGGTTAATAAATTATCAAAACACCGCTTTTAATTTATAAAAACCTAACATCATATATTTGTAAGTTCTTTTGTAATTAGAAACTTTAAGTCATCTATAATTTATAAGAGGATAAGCATTTTAATTTGGAATTTATGGATATTATGGTAAAGTCATTTGAATCATTAGCATTTTGAGTCATGATCATTGTTCTATTGTATGATCATTAATTAATGAAGATCAAATGATCTTATCAATCAAAAACATATAATAAACATATAGATGAGATAATATAAACTGTGATCAATCTTAAACAATAATTAAAATTGATAATAATTAACTTAAGTAAAAACATAATTATTATCAATTGGATAATAATTAGATCTAACACTAATTTAAAATCCATTTTAAAATCTGTAAATATACATATATGAATTAGTTTAGTAAGTTAATAACATTTAATACACTTGTTAAAATTTTGTGTCACGAATTTAGAAAATTATCACCCTCAACCCAACAAACTTGAAAGAGATATTATAAAGTTATTATAAACTCAAAATATATATGGAGAAATACCATCTTTTGAGTATTAAGAAATCTAGTGGAAGTAGAATTATAAAAAACCACTGTACGGAGTTCCCAGAAATCCGGGAAACTATGTTGTGGGAATCTGGTCATAATCATACACAGATTGATTGACGAAATTCATGGTTGGGTAACACAACATGGGACCCTCATTTCTCCGTTGTTCTACCAAACAAAACCACACTCTCCATTCCCAAAACAAAACTGCCATATTCTTGGAAACCCAAAACAGCTGCGCTCTATTCTAAACCCACTCACTTCTCTCATCATCACTATAAAATCACATCTCATCCTCATTCTTCTCCTCATCGTCACCCTATTCATACTCAGCATGCGCTTCAGCTGCAATGGTTGCCGCGTCCTCCGCCGCGGCTGCACGGCGGACTGCCCCATTCGAAGGTCCCTCGAATGGATAAGTTCCCCTCACTCTCAGTCCAACGCCACCCTCTTTCTCGCTAAGTTCTATGGCCGTCAAGGCCTCCTCAACCTCCTCATCAATGCTCCCTCCCATCTCCAATCAGGTACGCACATTTAAATAAAAAAATAAATAGTTTTATTTTATTAAAATGTACGTGAAAAATAAAATATTAAAATTAGGATTTTAAACGAATGAGTATATATTTTTTCTCATTAGTATATTTATGAATTTTTACCTTATGTAATATGGTTTTGTGGCTAATTTCTTTTTTCTTTTTATTCTGTTCTTTTTTCAGCGGTATTCAAATCTTTGCTATACGAAGCTTGCGGTAGGATGGTGAACCCGATTTTCGGCTCGACCGGGTTACTCTCGACCGGAAATTGGCACCTCTGTGAAGCTGCTGCCAAAGCCGTTCTCAGTGGCGCCCCGATTCAAGAGGCTCTTCTTGATGGAGTGGAGAGTCTCGATTTCAAGGCTTGCGATATTCGCCACGTGGCAAGGAGTCATAAATCGTACGGCCCTGGTGCACTCAAAGTAGTAAAGTCAGGGACCAGCAAGTTCAAGCGCCGCGCTGCGAAGCCAAAAGTGGAGTCAACCGTGGCTGAGTTGGGTGAAAGCGAGTTATTTGGACAGGGTCCTCTGAGTCAGGACTCGGCGTCTGGGTTGACTCGGACGAGTGAGAACAAAATCATTGGTGGGGAAGCCGACAGTAGCTGCAGCGAGAATGTCGTGGTGCCGGCTCGAGCCAATGATGAAGAAAGTGAGCTTCGGTTGACTTTGGGGTGGGGACCATTGAAAAATCAATAACTGCACTATTGCCACGTGTAGGGCTCGATCTTTCTGGCTAGTTTGGTCTTTTCATCCAACAAAACGAATAGTTTAGTTTAGTTGGTTTTTGTTGTTTTTGGATTGTTGGATTTAGATAGGCGGTGAATCTTTTTACTATCCTCACCCCTTTTACTTATGTTATGTTTTAGATTTTTCAGATGTACATTGTGAAGGTTCTTTATGGGAGATTTTTTTTATACTATTCTTATAAATTACAATAATACAAGTTTATGACAACTTCACATTGCATTATGCCCAAACACTAAAGTCAGAAAAAAAAATGATTATCTTTCTTGGAAAGTTTGTGATTGAAGTGTGATTACATTTACAATATTCATATTCTTTAGCTTTATTTATTCCAAAAAATTATAATTTATTTTCTGATTTTCTTAAAAAGATTACAAAGTGAGCATATCAAATTTATTTTCTGATTTTCAGAATATATTAAATTTTAAAAATATTCTTTCAGAATATGTTGAAATTTTAACATGTTTTATTACTTTTTAAAAAAATATATTTTAAGAAAATATATACAAAAGAAAAGTATGTTCATAATGACAATTACATCAATACACAAGGCATGCTAGCTCTTCAGCGCTAAGGTTAGCAAAATTATATATATTGGGCCAATAATAATGGGCCTTTTACTGCAGTAAGCCCAATCCGAAGGTAAGTGCAGATATAGAATCAGAATTCGGAAGCATCCGAGTTGAGCTGAGTTGTGTTGAGTTGAGACAGAAGAGAGAACTCGTTGGTGAGAATGGGAAGGAAGAAGGGGTATGTGGAGTTCGACGAATCGCCGCCGGACGATTTCGATCCGGCGAATCCGTACAAGGACCCGGTGGCGATGCTGGAGATGAGGGAGTACATCGTGAGAGAGAAGTGGATTCAAATCGAGAAGGCCAAGATCATCAGAGAGAAGCTACGCTGGTGCTACCGCATCGAAGGCGTCAACCACCTTCAGAAGTGCCGCCATCTCGTCAACCAGTACCTCGAATCCACACGCGGTATCGGTTGGGGCAAGGACGGTCGCCATCCCTCTCTCCATGGTCAGTCACTCAATTTCTGAAACCATTTTTATCAAATTGAATGTTCTAGGGTTTTTATTTTGGGAATTATCGGGCAATGTGGAAACTCCGTTACGTATTTTGTTGTTTTCAACTACAGAGGTGTGATCCGTTTGGTGATTTTCATTAACGATGTTTGTAATCGTGGTTCATTGTCATGATTTTTTTGTGATTCTTCATTGTTTAATTTTCTGATACAGCTCCTAAGGTTGAGCCGGTTGAGTCTGAATGACTGTCTTGTGGATAAATAAAAGGTACTTTCAAACATTATTTCTGTCATTTTTCTTGTTTTATATGAATTGTTATTGTTAAATGAATCAATCGTCAAATGAGCTATTCATGTTTGGGGTTTTGACTATTTTTGGTTGAATGGAGATGGTGTAACGCAAACCTCATCTTTGCCTAGGATTAAGTGTATATTTGAATAAACCTTTCTGGAAGCACGTTAGCTAAAGAAAACTAGAATGAACAATGAGTAAGCTCTTTTGTAAATTAAACTTAGCTTGTGCGTAAATTGTTTTTTAACTCATCCAGTAGCTGATTTAGTTTACGAGGGAATTTATTTCCTTTTTGTTTCTTATTTTCTTTTTAATTCTAATTCATTTTTAGTTAAACCTCTTGAGTGATTTATGTTCATGGTTTGTATTGGTTTTATATTGGCTTTTGATAGCCTAATGCAACCATGAATTTGGAACGACAATGAGATTATTGGTGGAGTCAGTTCTTAAGTGAATCCCACCGGAAAAAAAAAATGGACTTACAAGTGAAATAAGTACTTGCTGACTAGTGAAACAAGTGAAGTATTTATTTTTCTGCTGATTCTTCATGCTTATCAAGTTGTTGTTGAGCATTCTGAACTTTGCTGGGGGTAATAAATCAGCAGTATTAACTCTTTTGACTGTAGGATAGATACTAGGGCCTAAATTAAGTGACATTTGACAGCTTTTCAGTGAAGAATTGCTTTCAACATTGATGTTGTCACCGTGAACTTCTTGGTAAAGATCCCTCTCATTTCTGGTTATAATGACGCCGATGTAGATGACTGGCGACACAGTAATAAAGCGAAATTCTCTAATAAATTCAAGAAAGTGATGAGTGCTTAAATCGAGTTGTTGAAATGGTTAAAAGTTCTATTTGCATGAGATCCTGTAGTTGGTCTTCCCTCTCCCCCATCTTACCAACTTTTGTTCCACTAAGTGATGATTGATGGCTCATTTGCATTGCTATTAAATTTGTAAGAACTAATCATTGGACTTATTTGATGTATTTGGTCGGGGGAACATTTGTTTGGTTAATTTGATAAGTTCAATATCTTTGGGTGAGTTATTGATAACATCTGAATCTTAATTCGAAATGTCACGTACACTATTTTTGTTGTAATATTTCTTTATTTTAAAATAGTTTTCATCGTTGTAATCATTCTGTCTATCAATGAAAGTAAGTTTTGTTTCTCTTGCAGGGAAAAATTGACTATCCAACTCATTGTACTGCCATATGAGATAATGGGTGAAGGAGTGCCTATGCTGCAGTTATTTTGTTTATGTTCTTTTTCTTTAGTCGAACTTCTGTATTTTTACTTGGCATCGGCTATTTTTACTTGGCTTGTTACCATTTAGAAGTAAACAAGTATGGAAAGGCTATGGTCAAAATGCATCAGAATCAGATTATGAAATAAGTTTATTTCGTTCCCTGTTATGACGAGTGTTTCATTAGTAATAAAATTGTACATTTAGTGCATTCCTCGTATTCAAAGTAAGATGTTTTGAAACTCAAATGCCATACAACGACTTGTTAAGCTCGAGATTTCATTGTTGTGTTGGATTTGTGAGGGGTGACAAGAATATTCCTCACCCTAACCCAGCCTCTTGCTGGAAGGATGAAAAAAAAAAGTCTTTGCAGCAATTATGATGTTTATGGTTTGATTGTTTCGTGTGAATGAACAGAGGAGAATGCAGGAAGACATGTTGGATGTGGTGGAGGAACATTTAAGCGATAATCAGAGGTGGTGGGAATTAAAGTTGAGGTCGAAAAAAAAAAGCAACAAAAACTAATTGGAACACATGTAGTGAGAAATAACTGCAGAGAATGTTTGATATAACGATTGCCAATGAAAGGGAAATCACAGATGCTGTTATATGACCTTTCATATGAATCATGAGATTAACTTGATATTTAGTTGGATTTCTCTTAAAAGGTTATGGCTAGAACCCTCTCATTTGAATTAGAAAACAAAGACTTTTCAAACACCAATTTTCTATTAATATGTTATAAATGAAATGTATTTGTACTTTGAATAGTAATAAAAAATAAGGTTAACCATCATATGGTGAGAAACACAACAAAAGGAGAAGAACCCTATTGTGAGCATGAATACTAAGAATAGAGGAAATGCAGTAATTTAATTAAACTATTCTAAAATTGAATTAAACACAAATTAATTTATAAGAGTTGTATACAATTGTACAATGGTTTAAAATTAAATCATAGTTTGAATAAACTAAAATAAATTAAACTAATCTAATTTGTTTGAATTTTCAATAATGAACATTCTATTTTTAAGTAAATTTTTCAATATGATAAGATATAGATGAATTTAGTTCAAACAAATCTGTTTAGCAGCAATTCAATGTTTAAAAACCAAATTAATAAAATAATTTAGGATTTAGTGTACTTTTTCAAAACAATTGGTTTTTTTTTAATACAATTCCATTCAATGTCAACTAGTTCGGATATTATTAACAATCCTGATGAGTATACGTGGGTTTCTTTGTACTGACTTTGGAAATATTTAAATATATTTCTTTTATCTATTTATTTTTTTCATTGATTTGTTTTATTTATTTGAAAAAAAAATAGAAAAATATATAAATTAATATTTGAGAAAATTTTCTTACTAAATTTATAACTTTTATGTAATAAATATTAGTTTTGTGAGTGTGTGTTGTGTGTGGAGAATCATAAAGTAAAGTATAGGAAGGTGGTCTCCACAAAGGTTAATGTGATATGAATTTATGTAATGGCCCACTTGCCATTTTGAGCTTCTGCTCAACTGTTACATTGACTTTTTTGAAGTTTATCTGCATCAACCTCATCGTCATTATTCACATAGAAACAAAGAGAAAACCAAACTTGCATGTGAAGAAGAAAACATCAAGCTGCTTGATATATAACAACATATTTCACTAAGTTTAAGTTATTCAACAAATCTCTAAACCTATGCAACCCTCATTATTAATGTTATTTTCTTTTATGTGCTTGTTAATTAGTCTCTACAAGTCTATATGTGTGTCCACCATTGAATAAACTTCAGATTTCCCATTCATCAGTTCTTAGAAGATTGAGAGTGAATTTGTTCAGACATGTTAATCTTAGTCCATTTCACCTGTCGCTTTCCTTCTTCTTCCTATGCAAAGCACATTATTCAGAATATTGCTAAGGAGGAGCAGATGTAAAACTTGTAGATATTTAAGTACCTGATATATGTTAAACACTGTTAATCAGTAACCTCAAAGAGTTAATTAAGGAAAACAGACATATACAAAATAACATCAGCATACATTACATTTTCTTATTTATAACCAACATTGAAAAAGGGCTTCTGAAAGTGAATACCAAAGCCATGAAAATGCTGAGAGGAGCTACCATTTCCATCAGTACTAGCTAGCTACTAAGACCTGCTAGAGAAATCAATAAATATCCCAAGAAAGAGAAACCTGACCTAGTGACGGCATTGCACGTGCATGGCAAAACCAAGTAACTAATGATAATCAATTAACCTAATTAACCTTTCCACAAAATCAAACTTTGGAAAAGTTAACCATTAATTTGATTACTTTGTTGGTGTCAGTGGTGATTGATGATGATAATTATGCTGGCAAAGCAGTGGATGTTCTCTTCACAAATCGACCTTTCATTCTAGGTCTTTTCTCAGCATTCAACTTCCTCACTTCATACCTTATCTTCTTTGCAAATAAACGAGTTCTTCTCTTCTCTCGGTATCTTGACACTCTTGCTTCTCTTCCACCATCTGCATGCCCTCTTAAACTTTTCATTTCCCCATAACAGCACTGAACATTCCCTCCATTCGAACCCTTATAACAAAAAAGAACTTGCATATCAACTATAGAAACAGTCACCTTTATCAAGTTTGAGCTTCAGAAGAATGTTAAAGTTCATTCCAATATTAGGTATGTCGACGAATTTTGCATTGATTGCTGAAGATATAACACAGTTCTTCTTCTTTAACGTGAGACCGACAATTACATTATAGGTAGAACTTTTTTGAAGTTCTCTCAGAAGACTGAAAAGTTATTCTCATAAAATGAAGTAAACGAAACAGACAACTGATATTGTTACATAAGCAAAGAGGGTTCAATGAACAACTTACCAAGAAGTCTACCAAGAAATTATTCATTATCTTACCAGCTATAAGTTTTCATGTAAGGTATATCGACGAATTTTTCATTGACTAATTATTGAAGAAGATATAGCACAATCTTCTTTCTATAGCCGAATATATGAGATCAACTGTGATATTTATAGGCAGAACTTTTTTCAAGTTCTCTCAGAAAACTGAAAAATTTATTGTTAAACCAAACACAGTTGAAATTTTTGCATAGGAAAAGCAGGTTGAGAGAAGAAGTTACCAATAAGTCTGACCAGCATTGGTTACCTACAAGTTTTACATGTAAAGTGTATCGAAAAATTTTACATATTGGTTACCAAAAATATAGCGCAAACCCTTTATGGATGATTTACAGTAGGTATATGGACAAATTTTTGCATTGATTACTGAAAGTATAACACAGTTCTATTTAGCCATGGTGTATTATAGGTAGATGAACTATAGAATAAGTTAAACTAAATACAATTGGCATTCACTGCATAAGCAAAGATGGTTGAGAGAAGAAGTTACCAATTGAAGTCTCTCGAGCTATCATTGGTTACCTACAAATTTGCATGTTAGGTATATCGACGAATTTGACATTTGGTTACCGAAGACATAGCAAAAAAATCCTCTAATTTAGGTATATCGACGAATTTTGTATTGATTATTGAAGACATAACACAATCCTCCTCATCATGTAGTCAGATATGAACAACTATGACATTATAGAACTTTTGTTAAGTCCTCTCAGAAGCTGAAAAGTTATTATCATGAAATAAGTTGAACAAAAAAGGCATCAGTTAACATTGTCACATAAGCAAAGAAGAAGGTTGAGAGAAGAAGTTACCAAGAAATCTGGCCAGCAATCATCAGAGTTGAAGTTTGGTGGGGTTCCTGTTGTCCATGGAGAACCTTGACTGGCCCAAGCACTAATAACATCTTCATAGTTTAGCCTCAAAAACATGTCCTTCTTGTCGGTTCCCACTGTACTTGCCTCCTCTTCCTGTTCCTGAGCAAGTGATTCTGACTCAACAATATCATTCCAATTAAAGGCCTCGCTGTTCATGTCAAGAATAATCGAATCCAAATGGCAAGGTGTATCAGAATCAAGTTCTTCTTCATCTTTGACCTTCACCATTGTTCCTTTGGCTCCAACTGCATCAACACATGCATCCATTTCTTCATCTTCTTCTTTGCAATCAAGCAGCAGTTCTGATCCTTTCACGTGCTCAGATGAATCCTCATCAGCTCCATTTCCAAGTAAGCTTTCCACATCAGCAGCAAACTCAGCAAGATCCATATCTGATGGCAGAAGCTCGGAAGAAAAATTGTCTAAGTCAAAGACTTCTTCACCAGCTAAAACCTCTTCCTTCACTTCATTGTATACACTACAAAGCTCAGCATCAAACACGGGCACGCGACACAATATCTGCTCCTCACTCTCATAATTGTGCAGTGCTTCTTCACTTCCAAGCTCTGGCACAAGGGGAAGACTAATGGTGTTGTTGAAAAACACTTCTTCTTCTTCTCCTCCTTCTTCGTGTATTTTCTTCTGTTGTCCTTGTAGCTGCACCGATACGTGCTTGCTGTTGTGGCGCGGTGTTCTTGCCTTGCGTGTGAATCCACTGTGCCATGCTGCCTTATTGTTCTGATTAAAGGTCACTGAGTAGTTGACCTTAGAGGATGCAGTTTGAAGCTTCACCCTTTCGTGCCTGCGGGCTAATTGGTTTGCCGAGTGAACCATGTTGTCACAGCCATGGCAAAGGAAAGCATCATCAGCAGCACAATACCACCGTGCTCTTACTTTTAGACAGCTCTCGCATGCTCGTGCAGTTCTAGCTCCTAATGCACTTGCTTCTTTCATTTCGTCGGTCACAGTTAGGAACTGATTTTTGGCTGCAAAGAGAACTGCACTGAACAGTTAACTGGTTATTACCAACAAAGAATCATAACAATGTTTGAGGGAGTATAAGTGCATAGATCTAGATTCAAATTCAATTATTGGTTATGATGGGTTTGAGAATGAGATGAGAAGAAGCACAGTGGGGTCTTATAGTTTGTTCTTACTTGGTTTCTTCTTTAGTTTAAGTAGAAAGTATTATACTATGTAATTAGTATTATGGTTTGGTCATGTATAAGATTGCTACAGGACATTGAGTGAAGGTGTTAGGGCCCACGATTTGGTCTCATCGCAATGCTCATTGGCTGGAGATTTGATGTTCATCTTATTCTCTGAATTCTTATTGGTTAGCTTTCCTTTTATGGGATTTCTGGTGGATCCAATGCAGGTTATTTGTGAGTGTCTACCAGTGTCAGTGTTGTTGGTGTGTGCTGGAGTAAGACCTTTTTTGTTGTGTTGCAACTGTAATTCAATAATTCCTTTTTGCGGTCCTAACATCACGTTGCTTTCACTTCCTCTATGGTTTGTCTTCAACTTCTCAACCATTCACCTTTGCAATGATGCATTTTCCACCAGTAGATGCAGCCCTAACATATGGTTCAGCTTGACTAATCTGGTGGAGTTAAGCTTCAGAGAATTTTGAACCACAGATAAATCTATGCCTTGTGTTTTCTTCCACTTGAGTGTGTCCAAACTTGGTTAAATTTAGTAAGTGGGGATTTCACCTTGTTTCCTTTTTTTTATCTTACACTGGTGGCTCAAACTTCTGAGCAAAAAAAGTCCACCAACACAACCATTATTGGCCAATCACATGATTTTCTGATTTGTGGGTTTTGTAAACATTGACCTATTTGTTTGATTGGTGCATATAAACCAACCAAGACAGTGAAATGGTTGTGTTCATACATCTTCAGCTTTTTAGCTTTGTTAGCTCAAATTTCCATTCATGGGAGGCAATTATGATGTGAAAACTTAGAGATAACATAAGAGCAATTAATCAGACAGTGATATTGTAACAAATTTGCCACAAATGTTGACATTCTAGGAATGTGTCCAAAGAATAGTTTACCATAAAATTTCCTGCATTTTATCTGGGCCCATATATTTTCTACTAATAATGAAAACCACAAATTGCACCATATATTGACACACATAGATGCAGCCAAAAATGTTGCTTTTTGAGACTGTTTTGGTTCTGCAATGTTATGAACAGTGACGAGTCTCTTCATTGGCACCCTTCTACAACTTTCCTTTCAATAAATTCTCCATCATGGGTGCTCCTACGATCTTATCCTTTGGCGTAAATTTGCAAACAAATAGAGGAAAAAAAGGGGACATGGACAGGCACAGAGGGAACAAATTCTTTGCTATCTATCTTCTATGCAGTAACTCGAGGCAGTGTAGAGAGAATCTTAGTACAATGTTAATATCAATTCGACGATGATGTTATAAAATCTCCATGTTTGATGGAACCATAGGAGCAAGCTAGCTTATGACACATGTATGTGTGTAATGAGATATGAACGTAACATTTATCAGATATTTTTCTTTGTATAATAACATAATATCTCAGAATATGCATGCCACGATTTGTAACTGATAAAGTCTGAGATATTTCATAGCTATCACAGTGATGCAATTGTTGAAATGTTTGTTTGTTTATTTATTTATTGTAATAAATTTAATTTTGAGCATTGTCCATTGCTAATAAATTTATGAATATCATCTTAGATATGATTTTTATAGTTCTATATATTTCATTAAAAAGAAAGCAATAATCTTATGTTACATATCAATTTATGGTTAGATATATACTATAACGTAAAAAATATTTATACTATCAGTATTGTAACTAAAATTATAAATTTTAATTTGAAATAAGGATTTTAAAATAAAATAAGGAATAAAAATGATAAAATAATGGAAAACCCATACTCTCAATTCATATATTTTATATTACTTAACAAAGTGACAAAATGTTGCTTTATTTTTTATTTAGATAAGAAGAAGAAACAGGATTTGATAACAGATATTTTTTCATGACAGGTTCCAATTCCAAGTGGATAAGATTATATATAATACATAAGAAAAATGTATTTTTAATAATTTTTTTTATAATATTTTACAAGACAGTTTATGATTGATTCGTTTCAAATATATAAACCTATTTTATAATTTGTTGTTAAAAAAATTGTCAAAAAAATTATTAAAATATTATAGTCCAATGCAAAATCCGTAAAGTTTTAACATCCATAAAATTTTTCTTAAAGTATTTAATATAGTATACATATAGTAATATCTACTAATATTTCATTTTACTATAGTATTTTTATGATGTTTTGTTTGTCAATTTCATATGAGCACAAAGTAGCTAACAATTATCTTCTGAAATTTCTGAGCTAATTACTTAAAATTAAGATTGAGGAATATGTATATATTAAAAAAAAAAACAAGTTTCTATAATTTCTTAAGGCATCTAGTTCATGCATGAAGACAAGGATGAAAATGGTATGGATTGGGTGACACGTGAAGTGAATAATAATGCATGATTGTTGTAACTTTGTTGGTATGAAGTTCAACAAAAAATGATTTCTAATCAAGGAAATGTTAGGAAATTCAGCAGAATTTCTCTTAATCAGATTTGTGAGAGAAAATATAAATGCGGAATAATGACACTCAAAATAAAACTCTTTAGATTTCACTGCAAATGTATTAATGATAAAAATAAAATTACAAAATATCACTTTTTTCTCTCTTTCTTTGTTTCTACTCTGCGTTTCTCTTTTTCTTCTCTACGTATTTTATTATCTATTCTTTCTCTTATATATATTAACTTATTTTCTATTTAATTCGTTGATTTCCTTAATCTTCTCCCCTTCATAGATTTTCATTGGATAAAATCTCTTTTGACCAATTCTAACAATCTCCCACTTGAAGACTAATTTTAATTTGTCTTCACACCTTGGTCATTACACCACCAATCTTCAGTAGTCTATTATTGTAGCAAGCCAACTGAAGTTGAACACAATTTCAGTTTGTCAATGGTTACCACTTTTGTTAACATGTCTGCTGGATTCTTACTTCCGAGAATCTTTCTCAATGTTAGCACCCCATCTTCAAGCAAAGATCTAATGAAGTGATAACGAACATCAATATGTTTTGTCCTAGAGTGAAATGCTGAATTCTTTGCCAGATGTATTGCACTCTGACTATCACTGTGCAAAACACTCATCTCTTGGATGAATCCCAACTCTGTTAACAATCCCTGAAGCCATATTAATTCTTTACTAGCTTCTGTTACTGCTACATACTCAGCTTCTGTAGTGGATAAAGCAACAATCTTTTGCACCTGTGACATCCAACTAACAGCTGTAGTACCAACAGTGAAAATGTAACCAGTAGTACTTCTTCGGTGATCTACTTCACCTCCAAAGTCTGCATCTACGTAACCTTGTACTTTTAACTCTCCTTTGCTAAAGTACAAACACTTCTCTATAGTGCCTCGTAGATATCTCAAAATCCATTTAACAGCTTCCCAATGAACTTTACCTGGATTTGACATAAACCTGCTAACAACTCCCACTGCATGACCAATGTCTGGCCTTGTACAGACCATCGCATACATTAAACTTCCAACAGCTGAAGCATATGGAATTTCAGCCATGGACTCCTTTTCCTTCTCTGTCTGAGGAGATTGTTCCTTGGATAGACGAAAATGACTGGCCAAAGGTGTGCTAACTGCTTTGGCGTCTCTCATGTTGAATCTCTGCAAAACACGGTTAATGTATTCTGCCTGAGATAGCTGCAAAATACACTTTTGCTTATCTCTTGTGATTTGCATTCCAAGGATCCTTTTTGCTGGACCCAAATCCTTCATGTCAAATTCTTTTGATAATTGTTGCTTCAAACTTCTGATCTCGTCCATATCTAAACCAGCTACTAACATATCATCAACATAAAGTAGCAAAATGATATAACTAGACTTATATCTCTTGAAGAAACAACAGTGGTCGGCATTACACTTCTGGAAACTTTCCTTGTGCATGAAACTTTCAAACTTCTTATACCACTGTCTTGGAGCTTGTTTCAAACCATACAAGCTTTTCTTTAATCTACACACCATGTTCTTATTTCTTTCTTCTAAGAAGCCTTCAGGTTGATGCATGTAAATCTCCTCATCTAAGTCTCCATGAAGAAATGCAGTCTTCACATCTAGTTGCTCAAGGTATAATCCTTCACTGGCAACAATACTTAAAACAGATCTGATGGTATTGAGTTTTACAACTGGAGCAAAGATTTCAGTGTAGTCAACTCCTTCCTTTTGCTGAAATCCTTTGACAACTAGTCGGGCTTTGTATCTCTTGGACCCATCATGATCCTCCTTCACCCGATACACCCATTTGTTGTGAAGTGCATTTTTCCCAACAGGTAACTCTACTAGTTCCCATGTCCGGTTGGACATTAAAGACTTCATCTCATCTTTCATGGCAAGCTCCCACTTACTAGCATCTGTCATTTGACATGCTTCCTCATAATTTTCAGGCTCTCCTTCATCAGTTAACAATATATAATTCAAATATTTTCTATTAGGTACATGAGGCCGAGAAGACCTTCGCAAAACAGGAGCTGGAATAGAAAGTTCTGGTGCGTCAAGTTCTTCGTTATCATTATTTTCACATGAATCCTCTGACTGAGGAGTCTCAATCACAGGAATTTCTGGGACATCATCCATCTCCACATACACCGGTCTACTCTGTTCTGAGTTGTTATTGCATGTGTTGTTCCTGTCCTTATACATCACCTTTTCATTGAATATCACATCTCTACTACGGATCATCTTTTGATTTTCATTATCCCATAACCTGTAGCCAAACTCATCTTCACCATAACCGATGAAAGTGCACTTCTTTGATTTAGGATCAAGCTTATTTCTGCCTTGATCACTAATGTGCACATATGCTACACAACCGAAAATTTTGAGATGTGATAGTTTTATCTCTTTACCACTCCATACCTCTTCTGGTATTTTGTGCTCCAATGGAACCGACGGACCTCGGTTGATTAAGTAAGTTGCTGTGTTGACTGCTTCTACCCAAAACTGCTTTGGTAAGCCTGATTGCAAACGCAAGCTTCTGGCTCTCTCTGTCAACGTTCTATTCATACGTTCTGCTACACCATTGTGTTGAGGCGTACCTGGCACGGTCCTTTCCATTCTGATCTCGTGCTCATAGCAAAACTTCTTAAATCTAGTGTCTTCATATTCACCACCATTATCTGATCTAAGCTTTTTTATCTTTAATCCTGTCTCATTTTCTACCATGGCTTTCCAAATTTTGAAAGCTTCAAATACTTCTGACTTATTTTTAAGAAAGTATGTCCATACCTTCCTAGAGTGGTCATCAATAAAAGTCACAAAGTATCGCTTACCACCAATGGATGAGACAGTTGTTGGACCCCAAACATCAGAGTGAACAAGCTCAAGTCTCTCTTTCTTTGGGATTCTTCCACTTCTCTGAAAGCTTACTCGTTTTTGCTTTCCAAGTATACAGTCTTCACACATGTCAAATTCTAATGACTGAAGACTTGGTAATTTCCCTTTTGAGTGCATGATTCTCATCCCTTTCTCACTCATATGACCTAACCTTCGGTGCCATAGGTTAGGATTTTCATTCATTGCAACTGCAATCAAATGACAGGCTCCTTCTGTCTTGTAGAGAGTACCACTCTTCTTACCACGAGCAATTGTCATTGCACCCTTTGAAATCTTCCAATTATCACCATGGAAGACTGTTGTGTAGCCATCATTGGCCAATTGGCCTACAGAGATTAAGTTCTTTGTTAGGTCGGGAATATGTCTAACATTTTTTAATTCCCATACAGACCCATTTAACTTAATCTTCACCATACCTTTACCAGCAATTTCACAAGATTGCTCATTACCGAGGTAAACTTTTCCAAGGTTTCCAGGAACATAATTCTCGAAGAATTCTTTCTGTGAGGTGGCATGAAAGGATGCTCCAGAGTCTAGCACCCAAGACTCTTCCTTGTTCTCTAACGAACATATCAATGCATCTTCTCCTCCTGAGGTTGAAGCAACATTTGCTTCTGCTTTATCCTCGTGATTCTTCCGTGCACTCTTGCACTGGTTTTTGTAGTGTCCCACCTTTCCACAATTCCAACACTCAATTGTCTTTGAGTTTTGGAAACTACGGTGATTCTTAGAATTAGACCTTCTTTCCTTGGATCTTCCACGTCCATATCCTCTGTTCGAACTTCTTCCTCTTGACTCTGTATGCAAAACTGAAGAGGTTGAAGATTCTCCTGACTCTTTCCGTCGAATTTCTTCACTAAGAATCAGATCACGAACATCATCAAACTTTAATTTATTACTGCCTGATGAGCTGCTCACAGCTGTGACTGTAGCATTCCAACTTTCCGGTAGAGAAGACAAAAGTATCAAGGCTCGTACTTCGTCATCAAATTCGATTCCAACTGAACTCAATTGAGTTGTGACTATATTGAGTTCATTAAGATGCTGCGCTACCATTGCGCCATCTGACATCCGCAAATTAAATAACCGCCTCATCAAATGAACTTTGTTTGAGGCTGACGGCTTTTCATACATACTTGAAAGAGATGTCATAAGACCCACTGTGGTCTTTTCTTTTGCAATATTAAATGCAACATTGCGGGATAATGTTAATCGAATAACTCCGAGAGCTTGTCGGTCGAGAAGAATCCAATCTTCATCCTTCATGTTTTCTGGTTGATGACCCGAGAGAGGTTGATATAGCTTTTTCTGATACAAATAATCTTCAATCTGCATCTTCCAAAAGCCAAAGTCCGTACCATCGAACTTCTCGATTTTTATCTTTCCTTCATCTGCAGTCATTTCTCCCACTTAAATCTGACTCCTTTTGAACCGTTGATTATAATAATAGCAACCGGCTCTGATACCAGTTGTTAGGAAATTCAGCAGAATTTCTCTTAATCAGATTTGTGAGAGAAAATATAAATGCGGAATAATGACACTCAAAATAAAACTCTTTAGATTTCACTGCAAATGTATTAATGATAAAAATAAAATTACAAAATATCACTTTTTTCTCTCTTTCTTTGTTTCTACTCTGCGTTTCTCTTTTTCTTCTCTACGTATTTTATTATCTATTCTTTCTCTTATATATATTAACTTATTTTCTATTTAATTCGTTGATTTCCTTAATCTTCTCCCCTTCATAGATTTTCATTGGATAAAATCTCTTTTGACCAATTCTAACAGGAAATTGGTTGGTTATTATGATTAAGATTTAAGAATCCTTGTATGTAAAACAAGTTTAGTGTCTAGAGTATCGCAGTAGATATATATTGTTTAAATTAATTATTTATTTTAATTTTGTAAATCATACACTAATAGAAAATTGGTTAATGATCATAAGTTAAATAGTGTTGTGATGATTTTATAAATAAGAGTAATTTTTTTTTTTATCTTTGAGCAATATTAGTTATAATATGGAGTCTGCTTTTTTATATGTGAGTTTATAATTTGAAATTGAACCTAGTTTTGGAAAATTTTGCATAATTGTTAATTATGCATAATTTGCTCCTACTTCATCTTCTCAAAGATGAAGTGATTTTAAATATTTGTTTATATTATTTGAATACAAATAAATAATTGATAAAAGATATCTTTAAAAAATAAGTTTTAAACACAATTATAAATCCCATTTATATTCAATAAAATTTATCTATAAAACTATTATCCCTAGCAAAAACATTGATTTAATGAAATAGTTTATAAAACATAAAACTTGTAATCTAAAATAATAATTTATACTTTTAGTTGATAAAACAAAATAATTTTACTCTCTATATGTAGTCCTTTTATTTAAAAATAAAATTGATATTCATGTAAGTAAATAAAAAATAAAAAGTAAATTATTTTTTTAATTATAAACATTGATACAAATTATATAATATTGTCTCTTAATGAAATAGTAATATCGTTATAATGTAAACATATTTATTAAAAAAATGTTAATTAGTAATATTTTAAAAGTTATTGTATTAAATTTAAGGCTAGGATTAATTTTAAACAGAAAATAAATCATTTAATTCATTTTAAAATCGTTAAAGATTAAATTGCAGTTTTTAAACATACATAAGGAATCAAACTTAATCTAAACTTGAAGAAGATAAACGATAATTTAGCATAAGAGAAACTGTTGAACACTATCAACAGAGGTTATGAACAGGAGAAGCGGTGCAAATATGGTTCGGCGCAAGCGTTGGAGGCATTCACCGGAAAATTCTCCGTCAAAACGAAGAAGACGATCTCAGTTTGAATGTCGGAGTAGGAGATGGATTGTCTCTTCCAAAGACTCTTCCAGTTGCACGGGTCAGAATAATCCTTAATTCGAATTCTGTTTCACTTTGAATCTGCATTCACTTCCAATTGTGTTCCGTTTTTCTAATACTGTGTGGGAATTTGAAGAGATAAGAACAGAGAGAGGATTCGTAGTCTTTTGGAATATTGAAAATGGTTTGTACAATTGATTAAGATAGCTTCCAATTGATGGATTTCAATATTATTTTTGAAAATTGGGGAATGTATTCATTTGATTGCCTTTTAGGTAAAATGAAGAGGCGTTTTTATTAATTAATGTATGTGAGTGTGAAATTGGTAAACGCCTAAACGGTTTGCTATTTGTTATTTGTTATTTGTGTGTTGCTTCTGCGTGATTGTTCCTGTGAATGCCACATTCGTAGTGATATGGAAAGGGGATGTAAAATAGGCGCATATCAATGACACCCTACTGTGTGTCCCCAATAAGTAATCTTCTTGAGTGAATACAAAATTCTAAACCTAGTTGATTTCATGTGCTGTTGCCGTCTATCCTGGAGAGTGGTATGGCAGGCCACGATTGCGGAAGCTCTCCTCCAGAAAATTTAAGCACTTGTTATTCGTCAAAGCAGAAAACACCTCAGTTGGAATCTCCCTGTTTTGCCAGGAGATGGGTTTTCTCTTCTAAAGATTGTTCTAATTGCATGGGTCAGAATTCAGAATTACGAGGTTATCTGTTTCTAGGGAATAATAATTAGTTTGAATTCTATTTCACTATGAAATTATGTATTCAAATGTTATACAAATTCATCACCCGTGTGGGCACATTTCCGAGCATGCGTATGTTTTTGTGTAGAAAAGTGACTTCTTTTTGCTATGGTTATTTTTCTTTTTAGGAAAAAGTAAGCATTTTAATGTTACGTTTCTGTGGTCGAGATTGTCAATTTGTCACCAAATATAAATAATAGAGAATTTAATCACCAGATTCCATTCTACAATCTACATATTCATATACATTTTGCTTGGTGCCTTATCCCAAAATTTCAGCTGTCTAAGGAGAGGGCAACAAAATAAATTTTAAAAAAATAAAGGTGTGAATGTACAGATGGGATTTGCTTGCTCGTGTGTAACCCCACCCCCCAATAACCAACAGTCCATGATGAAGATAGCTAATATTTTACATTTGGGTGCTCTTGTTAATTGTGTCATTTAGACTTCAGATTAGACAGTGTTTATCTAATATTTACTAATCTGAATCGTTCCTTCCCTTGCAGATAAGATTGTGGTTGTTTCATACAATATACTTGGTGTTGAAAATGCATCAAATCATCCGGATCTGTATTCTAATATTCCACATAGGTTCTTGGAGTGGGACAAGCGGAAAAGGCTCATACTTGAAGAGATTAACAACTATAATGCCAGCATACTGTGTTTCCAGGTAGTCCTTCCAGCTGTTATAAATTGAATACTGGTTGGTTACAACTTTCGACCATTTTTAATCATTAGGATTTATGCATCTCTATTAAGCTTTGAAAGCTAGAAAAGAACAACTGGTGATTGATCAAATATGTCCATGAAAGTGCTTGACATTGTCATTTTAGTCTATGAAGGCAACATAATTATTAAAAATTCCTTGAATGCAAAGAAGATTACTCAATTTTATCCTTCTATTAATAGAGCTATGCGAAAGGTAGTGCCTATGTCAACATGGTACGCTGGTTGACTACGTGGCAATTGAAGTTGTAGTTGTGATTGACATTAGACTGTCCAAATTTATAAAAAAAAAAAAAAATCTTGCTTTTTCAAGAATTATGACATCTTATTATGTCATTTTGTTAGGGCTTGGAGAGTGTATGAAAGGAAATGGGTAAGGCAGAATAATAACTAATTGTTCAACTGTTAGTTGGGAGCGGGAGCAGGAACAGGGCCTATATAAGAACCCTTTGTTTGTTTCAGAAGGGAGTTAGAGACTTTGCTGTAATTGTTGACCGGTTTAGTTACCTGGTGAGGGAGGTTAAGCTCCCGGAACAGTATGTATTCTTGATTCTTGATTGTGAATACCTTTAGAATATTCATTTTTCTCTATCGTGTGTTTGATTGAGTGAGGGAAAGTGTATGATAGTTAGGAATTCTTACCCGAATACCTAACAAAGTGGTCCAACCTGTCGGATCCAATCGAAAGGAGAAGAGAGCATTGTTTTTTGCTGATGAAGTAACCTGCCAAGAACACCTAGATACTATCGGGGGAGCGATGATGAATGGATTACGAGAGTCTTTTCGCATAATTGACACATTGAGCACGGGAAATGATTATATTGCATTGGTGGAGAATTTGAGGTGTAGAAGGCTGGAAGTTAATAGAATCCAGAAAGAATGGAAGACATCAGAAGAGGATTTGCCACCACCCAAGCCTCCGAACATGAATTGGAGGGTGCCACCTAAGAAGAGGAGCATTATATCCAATAACAATTTCCTAACTTCAACCTTGGGGACAAGGTTGATTCTCAAGGGGGAGTAATGTTAGGGTTTGGAGAGTGTATGAAAGGAAACGGGTAAGGCAGAATAATAACTAATAGTTCAACAGTTAGTTGGGAGCGGGAGCGGGAATAGGGCCTATATAAGGATCCTTTGTTTGTTTCAGAAGGGAGTTAGAGACTTTGCTGTATGTTTAGTTACCTGGTGAGGGAGGTTAAGCTCCCAGAACAGTCTGTATTCTTGATTCTTGATTGTGAATACCATTCGAATATTCATTTTTCTTTGCTGTGTGTTTGATTGAGTGAGGGAAAGTGTATGATAGTTAGGAATTCTTACCCGAATACCTAACACATTTTCAATGTGGTTCTTAAACTTAACCACTTCTTGTCATTTTGATTCTTGAAAGTACTTTCAAATTTTCAATTAAATCCTACCTTGCACATAAATTATTAGCCAAGACATCGCCATTTATTTCTTATATTTTTACCATCCTTTCACATATTTTATGGTTCACCTTGACTGTTTTACTTTTCATCTTTATATCAATTCACCATTGAAAATGTGAATACTCACAGGATTGAATGTAAGCTTTAAAGTATGTTTTTAAATATCATAAGAGCTTAAAAATAAGATCGAAAAATTTTGCACTCATTAATAATATGTAATTAATAACTTGATTTAGATGGAAGATTTGGTTCGAAATCTTATAGAATCTTGTCAGTAGCATCTTGGATTTAACTAATAACTACTACTATATGTAATCATTCATAAATTAGTTTAATAGTTGTATGAAAAACTACATATGATGAAAATTTTTAGTTACATATGTAACATACAACTTTAAAGACACAAGTTACACTGATGTTAATTCCAGTTGGCACAATCAAACAGCTTAGATGTACCCGATTTAGTATTTATTCTCTACTTGAAATTGTAAGCTAATTTTCTGCATTATAGAATTGTATTTGAAGAATTGCTTTCTCATAAATCTTGTGTCTGAAGGAGGTTGATCATTTTAATGATCTAGACAATCTTTTCCAGAACAGTGGCTTTAAAGGTACTTATAAGGTATATTACATACACATTTAAACTATCATGTTAGTTTTAAAACTCCTAATAGTTAATCAAGTACCTATATGGACCATTGTTTTCATTTGTCATAGGCTCGCACTGGGGAAGCAAAAGATGGATGTGCTGTATTTTGGAAAGACAAGTTGTAGGTTTCCCTAACCCATAAATCATTTACGTAATTGAATTTGTGCACCCTATATTAATCAATTTATTTACATTGTTGTCCTTTGACAATAATTAAATGAGTGCATAAGTATTTATTGATGCAACAGAAAACCAGCAGTTAAAAAATGTGCTAATATAGAACTTATCAATTGAGAAAATATCGAATCCCTAATTTGGCCTAATTATATTTTGTAATGTGAATGCAGATTCAATCTTTTGCATCAAGAAGATATAGAGTTCCAAAGATTTGGCATGCGTAACAATGTTGCCCAGCTGTGTATTTTGGAGGTATTTTGGGTTTAGTTTTATCTTTAAGTTGTTTCCGTCCTGTGTTTTGTATTTGCTCTGCTGTCTTTCAATAGAAGGATTTATGATCTGTTATACAAAATTTTTAGTTCCCCCCACCCCATCTTATATATTGTCTACATATACGTGTTCTCGCTGCAATGAAACCAAACGTCTTTATATCTTATTACTCTATTTTATTATCAATTTACAGGGAAACCATGATAAAAAAGAATCCAACGCATGTAACCTAACCACAATGTAAGTTTTAGATGTCTAAAATGGGTAACATGAACACAATCATTTGCAGTCTTTGACATGGTTTTTGCATAACACTTGGATGTGCTTCTATTCCAGTATTCTTAAATGACTGTATTTACTTTTGTATACTAAATTATTGCATACCAACCAGTGACTTGTTTCTGTTATTTCCTTCTCTCGAAACTTTATTGCATCGCTAATTTTTAGCACCAAAGTTTAAAATTGAAAATTTTGGAAAGATGGATTTGTACACTCATTTATTCACATATGTTCTCTCACACACACATAGTGTCTATTTGTTAGGAATAAAAGAGAGTAAGTTGAACACGTGTGAAACACGAGTAGGAAGAGTAATATGTTATAGTTTGTTAGAAGTGAGAGAGTATAAATAATAAACCGAGGGGGAGAGGGGCAGGGAATATTTTGTTCAGAGTTTAGACTGGATATTTTCCATAGGGGCTTCCTTGGGGGGATTCTTGTATCCTGATTCATTCATACATCATTAATACATACATACTTTTCCATTCCTTATTCGAGAGTTGTGGTGAGAAGAGAATCTCAATTAGGTTATGTGCATAAAGTAACCTAACACTATTTCACGGCCAGTGATTTTTCAAGTTTTTCAATTAGCAACTAATATGATCGTCATCTATAGGGAACCATCCACAGGAAAAAGAAGATTTGTTGTGGGAAACATACATGTGCTATTCAACCCAAATCGTGGTGACATCAAACTGGGTCAGGTACTTAACTAGATGAGTATCATTATACTTATTTTTCATGTATAGCCATTGATGTTTATCACCTGATTCATTTTTTAAACTTTTTAATATTATATTTTTTGGGCCGGGTTGGTGCAAATTATTTTACCTTAAAAAATGCATTTAATTGTCTATAGTTAATTAAGTTGTCTAATATTTTTCTTATTATGGAAAAACTGCTACATGACAATGGACAGGTCAGACTTTTACTTGATAAAGCTTACAAGTTGTCACAAGAATGGGGCAACATCCCTGTTATTATTGCTGGGGATTTGAATAGTGTTCCACAGGTATGATACTGCTTTATACTTAGTAGTTTATCTATTTCAGATTAGTTATCTAATGTGCTGTTATTTCATTGTTTTTGTTTCGTATCATCTGATGCTTCAGAGTGCCATATACAAGTTTCTGTCTTCGTCAAAGGTGAGTTTGTCATCTCCTTGTCATGGTATATTCTCTAGCCTTTTTAGCTTATTTGTGTGCGGTATCTGAGAAATTTGACTATATGTAGTGTCTCAAACCATCAGTAAATAATTTATCGGGATTACATTACAGATGATGGGGGCACAGAAAGGGTATGAGGAAAAGGGGAACATATTCCCTTCTTTGGGAGTTTGTAAACAGATAGGATGGTAAAAGAATTCAAGAGGAACTATTTGCTGTTTGTTTCTTTCAAAGAATCAATTTTTGTTCCCTTGGAAATTGACTGGAATGAGAGGAACCCAAAGGTTCCTTTCCCTTGTTAATTTTATGAACAAAAGAAAAGCTAGCTGTGTCATTAGTTCCCCTCCCTGTTGAGTTCATCCTTACTTGTCCCATTCCTTTCAGTTATTGGAAAAATCCAAATATAGTTAGAGGTGTGACTTGTTCTTTGAGAAGAGGGGACCATGAATGAGTTTTCAGTGTTTATTTTATTGCAGTTAGACATCCAATTACATGATCGCCGAAATATGTCAGGACAGCTTGAAATCCAGTCCAACAGACTCTTCAGATCACAGATTCGTGATGATGCTAGGTAGTTTTTATGTCTTTCCTAACTTTAAGTTTTAGTTACTATCTGCCATAACTTCCCCTCCCCACTCTCTCATATAGAAAAAGAACAACACAATTATCAATTCTGGAACAGATTAAGGATCACTTATTTGTCGAGACTGTAGATTATTTGTTGATATGGATAATGTGGTCTTTTGTTGTTCTTAATGATGTAATAATATTATTGCCTTTATTGTTGTTGTTGATTATTTCCTTATTTATGCTGTAAATTATGTTGTACTATATCCTTTTTATTTGCTGCACCTAATTAGGCTATAGAACATCTAATTGACTTTGTAATCTTCTTTCCCTAATTACGAGATTCTATATAATTGATTGAGCCGAGAACTCTCCTCTAAACCAAGATGTTCACTTATCCAGTTTCTTGCCTCTGTTTCAAGTATTGTTTTTATTTGTCCAATTTTAGAGGGAAGGGTTATCATCATTGTTTATGTCAAACTTTAGATATCAGGTGTTCTGTAATAATTATTTGGGTATCTGGTGCAGCATTTCGATGACTCTGTCAAGGCAATTGCTATATAGATGGAGTGTGGAAGAACTAAGAATTGCAACAGGAGCAAAAGGAATCACTCAACTTCAGCACCAGCTCAAACTCCGCAGTGCTTATAGTGGTGTTCCTGTATGTTGTTTTAATCTGCCAGCTAAAATTGTTACAATCGGTTATTTGGGCAACTTCTTTGTGATTGTGATATAAAGATTGTACATCTAATATTAATATGGGAAACTCCTTAAAGATTTTAGTTTGATATTCTAACAGTCTTGATATTTCCCACTTCATCTTCATATAAATCTCATGTACTTATGGCTGCAGGGAGACCATAGAACAAGAGATGATATTGGGGAGCCCTTGGCAACATCATACCATTCCAAGTTCATGGGAACTGTTGATTATATCTGGTAATTATATTGTTTAACAAACGCTAAAAATTATATGCATTTACAGACTGTATGTTTGTTAGTTATGACCGATGTCATTGGTAATCAGGCATTCCGATGATCTTGTTCCACTTAGAGTTCTTGAAACCTTGCCAATTGATATTCTTAGAAGATCTGGAGGACTCCCCAGTGAGGTAATCTACTTAAAGTTAGTTCTTTGAAACCATATTCTGTAATGCGCTGATGTATCTTGTTCCATTTTGGATTTGGATTATCAGTATCTTTATGATTCTTATGCCTTGTAGAAATGGGGAAGTGATCACCTAGCTGTTGTATGTGAGTTGGCTTTTAGCAAACAACAACAATGTCTGAGGTCTGAACCTTAAGCTGATTAACAAATATGGAGATTGAGAGTCAAAGCATTGTCACCGTGGTAATTCGCATTGAATGGTTACCATTATGTCCTCTTTCCCTTTCAAGATTTCGTACTCTTCTGATTCCTTTAGCCATGAAGGAGCATCATGAGATCTTGCTGTGAATTTCACTTGATAAGCATCGTCTTGCAATTGATCTGCAAATTCCTCCTTTCTAGCTCTGATGTTGCGTGGAACTTGAAAGTGCTTTAAAATTCGTCAAGAACTTGCTGTGTTAGGATGTTCAGAGAGCAGTTAGTCCTAAAATATTTTGATATTCAAAGACAAATTTGCTGCTATTTTCACTACTCTTTGGGAGAGTTTTATGCAGCATCTTCAAAATTGAAACTCCAATTCTCCAAATGTAATAGTGAAATATTTATCAATTTATGAGTAATTGCCTTTTACGTCCCTCGTTTCCCCTCCAATTCTTCAAATAATTACCCATATGGTTGTTTTCTCTCTTTGTTAACACAAGTTTAGGTTGTTCTTGTTTTTCCATTGAGTTATTAAACTTAAACTTGAAGAAAATATGAAAGGAATTTTTATCTATTGCACGAAATTTTATGAAAATCGGCGTCTTTCTGTAGATTGGGTCTTTTTGGATGAAGTATTCCACAAGTTTTTTCTAAAAATAACAAATTAGTCTATACATAATTGAAAATTTTATATATTTTTTCTAATATTTTGGAAGTTGGATTTTTTACTCCTTTAAAAAAAGCTTAGAATAAGTTCATCCAAACCTGTTCATTCTCGTTGTCAGACACCCCGAGCAGAACAGGAATAAACAAGGATATTTTCAAATGATCCGTGATTAATTAGTTTTTTGTGCTCATGTTTTAGGGGAAAATAGTAGCTAAATATTTTCATGCGGGGAACATTTATTCTTTGTGATTGTAATGCTTTTGCTTTTAACTTTACTTTGGCATTCTCTTTTTGTTTTGATTTTCCATGCAATAACAGTAGCCAAAACCAAATAAAGTACACACTTAGGAGCAATGTCTTTTCAAAGTGGATATAATAAGCAAGAAGGAAATAGATTAGAGACATTAGGACACACTGAAGAAAATATCAAACAGCTTTAGTTTCTTAACAAAATTGAAAAACTACAAAACAGCAAAATTCTCAAGAGTTCTTTCTTCACAATGGAAATAAAGCCTAAGTCTCAACAGCTAAAATGCAATATGCTAAAACTCATTTTGTTAACCTATATACTCCATAATAACTGCACTCAGTAACCTATTTAAACCAGTTTCTGCATAAACATCTTCTATAAAAGAAAAGTAAAAACTATAGTTTTTTCTTAAATAAAAATCAACTTATGAAAAAAGTAATTTATAGAAGTTCATCTCTCTAAACTTTTAATTGTAAGTTATACATAATAACTTTGACTTATGAACAAAAATTTGTTTCAGAAAAACTAATGCAAAAACCAGTCCAAACAAGTGATTAAAAAATTTTATGAGCTTTCCCAATCTAGAGTTTCATCAATCCAAGCTAACTCATCAAAAGCACTGTCCACAGGAGGAAGAACAGTGGCTTCCCCATGTTCCACATTCCACATAAAACCACCTTTGTTGTCATTGTCCAAGAAATTATAAAACTCATTATCAAGCAGAATTCCCCTTTTCTCTGCTTCATCCAAATAGAAACCATCATAACCAAACAATGATGGCATAACTGGCTCCTCCAGCAAAAGCTGTGTTGAATTATCTTCACTGTTAACTGCTTCCACATCTTCACCAACCTTTTCCACACTGAACTTTTCTTTGACTGAATCATTCAGGTCACTAACATCTAGTGAAGCTTTTGTAGTGCAGACATCAAGCACTGACGATGGAGATGCATGAAACAACACTTCTTTGGTACTGTCAAAAGCCACTGCATCCCTTTTTCTCGACCTTTCAAACTCATTCTTCTTTCTCTCATAAGCCATAGCAGCCTCTTGTTCAGTATCAAATGTACCAAGCCACACTCTCACCCCTTGAATAGGGTCTCTGATTTCTGCTACATACTTCCCCCATTTCCTACGTTGAACACCTTTGTACATGCTTGATGGTTTCCTCATCCTCCTACTTGAAAAATCGATTGGACTTCCTTTCATCTTTTCACTGTTTACATCTTGTGATGTATTCTCTTCTTGTAACTTGCTTTGCATGCATGGAAGCAAGATTTCCTTCACAACCCGCTTGGAGCAACCACTTAACTCATAGCCATTTCTCAACAACTTATCATCATCTTCTCCTTCTTCTTCTTCTTCTTCTTCACTTGAGTAATCTGTAGCATCAGGGTCAGTGTACACAATTCTAATTTTCCTTGCTGTTTTTACGTTTTTTTCTTTGGCTAGAACCTTCTCTTTTCCTCTCTTACATTCCATTCCTTTTTGCCGACTTTGATTGGAATGCCTGATATTTTTTAACAAATATCCTTCACCAAAACTTCACCAAAGATAATACTATTCAAGTATAGTAAAATCACTATTAGCAGTATTCTAAACCAGAAGCAAAATACAAAAAGTAAATAAAACATAAAACAACAGAATGACCAAGAATTTGTAGCACAGAAGCAAAAAGTCGCAAAAAACTATGAACAACCCTTACTTGTATCAACTATAAGAGCCCCAAAGCATTGAAACACAAAAACATAAGTCCTGCATTAAAGGGGTAAAGAAATGAACATTTCTGAGTGAAAAATGATACGAAAAAAAAAAACGTAAAACCTGTCAGACACCAAATTACAGATACCAAGGTGAACTCGTATACCCTTTTGATCTTTTAATCTCAGGTAAAAAAGTTACCTCTGGTGGAGTGACCAGAGTTGCATGCAAAGGCAAAAACTCAAGGAAGCACACGGCACAGAGAAACTGCTTCAAAGCAGATATTGAGATTTCATGCCGTTTTATGCAAAAAGCATTTACTATAGAGTGTGGAGGGGAAGTGAAGGGGACGTAGAAACAAAAGTAGCAATAAATAAGCAGCGTTTGAAAGTCTAAGGTAACCAAAAAGTAACATACGAATGAGTATATATTATATTTCTGTTTGGAAGTTGTGAATTTTGTTTGCTGTGGATAGTACAAGGAAACCAAAGAAGCAGCTTCTGATGACATGCTGGAAAGTAACTGACGTTGAATTTGACTCGACAATGATGCTCAAAAAACTTGTTTCTCTTTCTCTTACCCAACACTCTCTCTTTGCCTTTTCACCGTTCACCTGAACTTACATCTTTTCAAATGATTGAAACATATAACAAAATTACCTAAAAGATTTAAATATGTTTGTATACATGAACCTCAAAATTATAATTAGTCCATCTTTTAAAATTTTAATCTAACTTAATTTTTTAATTTTAAAAAATTTTGGATTTAATTTTTTTAACTAAATTTTATTAAATTTATTTAATATATTTAAGTTACTTACATTATTTATTTAACACATTTTTACTCCAATATTATAACTAAAAAATACGTTTGAAATTTTAAATAAATTGGATAAAATTTGATTAAAATAAATATATTTACATAATTATAAGAAAATAATGATTAAATTAGATCAAAATTTTATAGAAAAACTAATTTTAATTTTTACTAAATTAAGAGAAAAAAAACTTATTTAACTCTTATGTAAAATTAATTATTTCTTTTACGTTGACATAGTTCATTAGAATTTTTAAGGTTTCGTTTTAAATTAAGCAAATTTTAAACAAAATCGAATTATATCAATTTCCAACACATGTCATTAAGACTTTTTCATGGTTTATATTAAAAACTAAGGTTTCCTCTCTTTTTAAAGAAATAAATTGATTTTTTAAAAGAAAAAGTTATTAATGTAAATATTAGCATCAATGTAATTCATTTTGAAATAAATTAAAAAGTCATTAATATTTTATTAAAAACTGTGAGTGTTAATTAATTTGGTTTTCTTTGAAGATTGAAACTTCAGCTACTTTGTAACGTTAGTGAGTAGAAAATGAAATCAAAGTATGTATTTATTTTCTAACCTTTTAGATGAAATCATAGAAAATGAGAAAAAGGAAAACAAATTGGTGGGTCCAGTCAATACAAATTCCTTCTTTCTTCTTCTCTCTTTCTGGTTTTCTCTGTTTTTCTAGTTTTTCTTTTGTTGACGACTCAGCTTTAAGATTTGCAAAAAGGAAGGTTACATTTGCAGAACTGTAACTGAAATCCGTTTATCAAACTTTAATTTAAATCATATTAAAATTTGGTCTAAAAACATTAAATGTTTTATCATGTCTATGTTTTCCATTAATTAGGATCTGTAGTGTTTGGTGTAATTTCGAGGTGCTAAAGTTAATCATTTTTATATTGATTAAGAAGGATAGTCAACTTTATTTAATATTTTTGTTTATATATTATTGTTTTTAAAATTATTCCCCAAGCTATTTTCGCTAAAAATGTTTTTAAGTTTAAAGATTACAATACTTTTACAACAATTATATTAAATAAAGTTTACGAAATTACAATTGAGCTCTTTTCCCCTCACTTCACAATTATCATCTTGATACTTATAATAACTTTCTCAAAATTTGTACAGATGCACATATTATATAAAAACAAAAGGAATCTTTGATCAAGATTTTGTTTAAAAATTTAAAACCAAAACTCTATGTTGTGCTCATATGTGGCAAATTGTTTGTCGTTTGTGGTGGTGTTGTTCTTTTTCGTCCTTCATTAATTATGTTTGTGCTTGTGGTGTGGTGGTATTTGAATCTTGCATCCGCGTCTTTTGATTTATGCACTTTCTTTGCTCGTTTCCATTCTCATTTCCATTGAATGTGTTGCATGTATTGTGTTTACATTGAATTTTAGTGCATATATATTTGGATTGAATTATATGTAAAGCGTATGCATGTCATCTGTTTTGGATCTATGTGAATTTCTGGTTTGATTGGCGTGAATAGAGGTTCAAAGACCTTCATTAAACTTCAAAGTAACTAAGGTCTCGCTGCATTTTGAAACATGACAAGACCTTAACTGATGTTCGAATGCCAATTAAACTCATATCGTGGTTCGAATTGTGACAAGACCTCAACCGGCGTTTGATGACGAAGTCTTAATCGAACTTTGAAGTTTAGTTAAAGGTTTTTAACTTAAAACTTACCTTAGAATGAAGTCTTATAAGCTTTAGCACAACACCACACACGAAACACAATGCCACCACCAGAACTACCACCAATAAAACACCGGGACCACCAACAAGCACAGAGACCACCACTGAGATGAACACAAAAACAAAAACAAAAAAAAAGGTATCAGAACGAGTATGTTAAGTATATTTTGAAAATGAGCAAGTAGAGATATATAAAGTGAATTTATTAAATTAGTTGGTAAAAAAAGGAAACAATTATTAATGCATCATTAACTATTAGTAATGCTTACAAAAATGATGCTAAGTTGAAGAATATTTATGTAATTATAAGAGTGCAGGATGAGAATGGGAGTTATAGGAAAAAAGTTCATTTCAATTTAGTTAATCTTAAATTTACCAAATAAGAATTTTTTTTTTTCAATTTTACTTAGTGGGGAGGTAATATGAAACTTAATTTCTACTACATCATTTTATATTTATTATAGTTTATCATCATATTTCCTAGAAAGTAATTTTTTACATAAACTAAAAATAACAATGATAAAATATTAATTAGTTTACTGAAAATTATTTAAAAGTAATAATTAATTTTTGGTTCAAGATAACAACATCAACTAATTTGGAAATTCTTCCCACTTTAATTCGGTTTAACTACTACTATTATAAGGTAATATGTTCATATTAAATGTCTAAAATTTTAGAAATAGTTAGAAAATGTATAATCTGATACACTTTTTATAATTAGCTCAAATTCATTGCATTGATCTGATTTTTAAACAATAAGAGATAATAAAAGTTAGTCAGATAACTAAATAGTGTCATTAATTTCTTTATTTTATAATTGATGTCACTACATACAATACCACAAGAATGAATAAGGTCATGTCCCTAAAAAAATAAGAACTCTCAAATATTTAATGAATTTGTATTAAAGACAAATAAAAATTTATATTTGTTAAAATCTTATTTAATTAAAAATTATATTTATTTTTCAAATAAATCATTTTTGAAAAAATAATTATCATTTTAAAAATATTTATTTTAAGTTTAAACAAGCTAGTCAAATTGACTATATCTGCAAAAAAAAAAATATTGAATAAAAATATTGAAAAGAAGAGGAAAAAAATTTCCCATGGAGTGAAACGATTCGTTTAGATCTCATCAAAGCATCGTCTTCGTGTTCGTCTTCTTTTCTTCTTCTTCCCTTTGTTTAGGTTTCGCAGAGCTTCCTTCAGCGTCCTTCTCCGACCCATTTACTTGTGTTTCACTCTTTCAAGCACAACTACACCGTGCAATCCTTCCGAATTTGAAATTGAAACTCGTTGAATCGTATCGTATCGTATCCTATCATCATATCGCGTCGCACGATATCTCGGTTCCTTTGCTTCTTTCTGAACTCCCATTGATCGATCGCAATTGAGAGATGGTAAAAGCGAGGGACAGAACCGAGGATTTTAAAGATACCGTGCGCCGCAGCGCTCACTCTTTGGGCTACGACGAGGTTCGCCATTCACAATTTTGCGATCTTCATTATTCAAATCGTTAGTTTTTCTAGTGTGTGAAAATGCCACATTTGGGTTTGGCTAAATAGGGTTTATGAACACGTGTTGATTTTAATTGGTTATTGGTTTGAGCGTTGAATGGTTTCTAATCTCACTGTGATGGAATTCGTTTGGCAGGCTAAAGTAGCGTCAATTATGGCATCTTTCATCATCCATAAACCGCCGCAAAGGTCTCCATTTTCCAAAGCCGCATTGAAGACGGTAAACTCGGCTTTCAAATTGTTCTTTTCAGTGAGCTATGATTAATTTATTCATGGTTGTAGTTATGTGGTGTGCTAATTTTATGTGATGTGACCTTTTTTCTTCGTCTTTGTTTTTAGCTGGAGAGTATTGGAGAGCTGGATCAGTTTTTGTTGAAGCATAGAAAGGATTATACGGATCTGCATCGCACCACAGAAAAGGAAAGAGATAGCATCGAGCATGAAGTAAGCTGGGATTCTGATTTTAAGAGTATTCTGGTGTCATTTTTGATGATTGGAAAATAGTACTTATTGGCAATAATTTGGTGTTTCTCCTTAAGCTTGATTTCATACTTGTCGTTGGCTGGCATTGACGATTTAGAGCTTTCTCACCACTGTGCTGTACATGATAAGACATGAGTTAGTTTACTTGGCAGCCTTGCGGTTTGGTCCATGAAGTCTGTTCTTTTATACATGTTGTCTAGGGGAAGAAACAGCCAATAGAAAGAGAAATTACCAATAGCAAGAAACTGATGAAGAAGCGAGTGATAGAAGAGATTAGGATATATATGTTTGGGATTAACGAGTTATTCGTTTATGGTTCCCTCTTAGGCTGGTATTAGTTTTATTTTTCTAGCACTATCATTATTTAATCACATTGGTTCTCTCATTTTTATTTCCTTCCGAAGGGGTTCTCACACATCAGTGCATAGTTGAATTTTCAAAGGCCGTTTTTTTTTTTTTGTATTTGCTGTTCACACCATTCTTTCAAAGTTCACAGCTCACAACAATATATCGATAGAACTTATTTTAATTTGGTCTTTACCTGCGTATATAATTTTTATTAGCCTTTTCTGTGTTTTTGAGTCAAAAAGAATGATATCTCTTAATCGTATAGCATCAGTTTTGCTTATCACTTACTATAATATTATAATTAATTTGGTGCAGGTTAGTACCTTTATTAAAACATGCCAGGAACAAATTGATATTCTTAAGAATAGTATAAATCAAGAAGAGGAAACTTCCAAAGGTTGGCTTGGCATTGCGACTACAAAATCTAATGCCGACGTGATTGCCCACAAACATGGGGTGGTGAGGACATCTTGCGCTTGTTGATTTTTCAGTTATTAGTTACGTATGTGTGTTGAGCAGTTGTATGATCCCTTATGCCAAAATGTATGCCTGATAATGTTTTCTGAATACTAACAAGTTCATGAATTGAGATGGCTATTTACTTTTTTGTATGCTAATGTTTACTTGCTACCAATTTTAGGTTCTAATTTTAAGTGAGAGACTCCATACAGTCACTGCACAGTTTGATCAGCTAAGAGCTGTACGCTTCCAGGATGCTATTAATAAAGCAATACCACGGAGAAAACTTAACCGTGTAACCAGAACAGATTCTGCAGAAACCTCAAAACCAGATGGCATGGAGCTCAGAGAACCTGAAGAGTTACGTGCTGAGCCTCTACGAGTCCAGCAACAACTCTTGGACGATGAAACACGTGCCCTGCAGGTGTAAAAATCAAATTCTTTATGAATTTCTGTAGGTCTTATTCTGTCGTTTGTTTAATTGAAGATTTTTAGATTCTCGTGACTAACCCTTTGTCATTGTTTCTTTTCCTGTAGGTGGAATTGACTAATCTTCTCGATACAGTTCAAGAAACCGAAACTAAGATGGTGGAAATGTCTGCACTAAATCACCTCATGTCTACTCATGTTTTGCAGCAAGCTCAGCAAATTGAGCATCTTTATGAGCAGGTTAGATAACATATCATATTCTTCCCCCCTGTTTTCTTGTTTTTTGGGAACACATGAAGGCTGCCATCTATCATGTCTTTACTGCCACCCCCCGTCATTAACCCACCTTCCAAGTATAGCCAAGTAATGTGAAACTGGAATTAGTGTAGAACAGGGATGGAAATAGGTCACGTATATAAAAATAGGATTGGTATATTGATTCATCTCAAATTCAAGGCTAAATCTGCAAATCTTAGTAATCAGCTATCTTAATAGTATGCAAATCCAACTTGTTGTTCCGATAATAATAAGTGACTCAAATCTTGAAACAAATTTATCAAAAATAACCCCCAATAGGCAAGAACCCCAAGAAAACTAAAATTTCCGTAGTTACAATAAATAGTCAATATTTTATACACCTAACAATGCTGATATCAACATTTTTTGTTTTAATCAAAATCGTTAAGGTATAATATTTTTCACAGGTAGTGCACCACAGTGCTTGCAATTTGTTTATTCTGCCTAAAAATAGTTGCATTTCCAATTTCTAAGAAATATATAATCGTGCTTCTGGTGGCTTTTACAGGCTATAGAAGCCACTAAGAATGTTGAGCTCGGTAACAAAGAACTCTCACAAGCCATTCAGCGGAATAGCAGCAGCAGGACATTTCTTTTACTGTTTCTATTTGTGCTTACTTTTTCAATCCTCTTTCTTGATTGGTATAGTTAAATGCATTTGGTTTTCTGCTAGCACAGTGAATCTTCTTATAGAAACTCTGCCCTCTCTCGCTTTTCCCTATTGCTGTCAATATCTGTTTTTACCCCAACGAATGCATATTTTTCTCGATGCGATGTATTTGGTTATTGGAGAAATAATTTTAGTGATCAATTTATGAAGGGAATTACAAAAGGAGACCTCCCTACTGTTTTGTAGGAGGGGAGAGAATCATGAATATTTTATTTGGTTTGTAAATTTGGAGAGAGAAAAGGAAAGTGAAGGTATAAAAAATTATTGTTTCTTTTCGCTTAAATCAATCAGTCTGCCGAAAATCTTAAAAGAATTCTTAACCGAACCTGTTATATACCAGGCTTTTGTCTTTGTCATCATATCTTCTGCAATTGAACATTTTTACCATCAATTAATTATGAGATTGGAGTTTCAATATTAATTATTAAAGATTACAGATTTTGGTACTTGCAGAAAGAGGACGGTGACATCAAATTCTTTGGAAAAAATGTTGAAAACTGAAGGTATCATTTGTTTGTTATTCTCCATATACTTCCTAATAAGATGGTAGGATTCTTAATTTATAACTGTTTCCTTAAAGATAATGTTAATTAAAAGTCTTACTATTAATTGAAGAATCTACAATTTCTTCTATGACCAATTAACAATAAGAAAAACAAAAGATAATTTAATTTGATATTAAAAAAGCTCAATATGTATCATAAATTGACCATGACAAAAATCACCAGTATTGTGTTAAAATAGTTAAGCGAGATTATTCCACTTCACAACAATGAACATAAAAAAAAAAAATTCTGGTATGAAAACTATTGCTTTTTTAGTTTCGTATCAAACCATACTAACTTTATTTTCTCAAAAATCTAGATTTTGAATTGTTCAAATAACAAATAGATGTCGAATATATGAGGCCAAAAATACAATTATCATTTCTTTAGGAGGAAATAAAATGTACAAGATAAAAATGGGGGGCTATTGTTATACTGGAAACTAAAACAAGTTTTTTTTATTATTATTGACGAAGTCAACAACTACAAAAGCTTAATTTCACTAGGTATTTTCCATATCATTCCCATGGCGTACAATTTTTCCAACTCAATTCTCAGAATTAAGCTAGGTTCATTTTCAACTGCACAAATGTGAGTATCTCTAACTCATTCATCACACAGCACCTACAACCTGAAAATGGAACACCCAAATGTCATTGAATAGAAGTTTCTTTTAAAACAGAAAAACCTATTACAAGTGTTGCTTCAAAAATCTTTTATGGTTTCATAATGTTCATTATACAGGTATTTATATATTTAATAAAAATAAACTAAACATAACAATTAATGTTTCCCATCTCTATAAGCCTGATAGTATATTAGTCTATCATAATATTGACTGTTGCACAAACACCAACCTCTACACTGGGTTTTTTGTATTCTTTTATTGTGTCTTCAAAATACATTGATTTTAATATATTATTAAAATATTTTTAATATATTTTAAAATATCAAATAAGTATATTTTGAAAACACGGCAAAAGAATAATATTATAAACTCAGTAAATAAATTTTTTGTTCCAGAAATTACATAGCTGTTTCACAAGAAATCTCAACCAAATACAACAGTGACAGAGACACAAACAATAATAAACAGAAGTACATACATAAATATTTCATTGCTTACTTACACTTATAGGACAAAATTTGGGGTAGCTGAACTCAACTCCCTGTAACAGGTCTTCGTTTCACCACCAAATCATCAGCTGAATAGTAATCAGCTATGAGCCGGTACATATATGACGGGTTGTGCCCTCCCCTGAGAAGTAATTTCCAGTCAGGTGAGTGCAGAAAAGGAAACCGATTAGGACACTAATTTTCTGTGGTCAATGACAAAGAAAAGGAAGTTTTTCCAATCAATTTGAGTCTAACTTACGTGTCAGTAATAAATAGACTAACAAATTTTGGCGGCACATAATCAAAGGTTGGATTGACAACATGAAGAGAACCAGCACCGCTTGCAGAATCCATGCAATCTGAGAATTCCCCAAAGTCAAGTAGCTCAGACGGGGATCTCAGTTCATTAAGAAGGACTTCAGGATTGTGTGGATACAAAGGACACAACTGTCAACAAAATATAGCAATTTTCAGCAAATGCCAAAAAGTGTTGGTAACTGAGATGGTGAGGGAGATCATAAACTATTTTTTAAATGGCATCAAAGTTTCCTTAAAAGCAATTAATGGAAAGCATGGGGGTATAGTACATTATTAGTAATATTATCACAACTTGGACTTTGAACTTAATATCAGTAATATTATCAAAGTTTCCTTAAAAGCAATTAATGGAAAGCATCGGGGTATAGTACATTATTACTAATATTAATGGAGAATACTATTTCATTATCATCAAACAAATTATTTTCAAATTTTCAGAATTACAAATCTCTCTCATCAGGCATAAATACACTGTGCAGTTAACAGAAATATAATTAAGGAGCTTCTAAAAATTGATTGGCGCTCAGTACCTTCATTTTCAGATAATGCAAATTTTTTGAAGAGAGAACATCTCCAAAACTAGTAGATATGGAATAATTACGGTCCATATTATACATTAGAAATTAGACCTCATCCGAATAAAAATTCAGTAACATCATTTTAAACTAATGGCTAAAAAAATTACAAGCTATTTAGTTTAGATGTATATCTCAAAGATTTTGTATTTATACAAATACATTACCAAATCCCAAGTCATCCAAAGATTTTTTATTCATTTCTTCATCAATACCCTTCTGATGAATAATAAGTTGTCTAAATAGCCAAAACGGGGACTAACATGTATTTGAACATTATGGATTGACCGTTCATAGCTCGTAAACTATTTCTATCATCCATTTTGGGTTAAAGAACAAAAAGATGCAGAAGTTAAAACTAGTGTCATGGATCCATATAAATTTTTACTTAAACTCATTATACTTCTTTTGCCTGATATTTGGTTCACAAGAATTGTTTGGCTATTCATTTTGAAACTTCTGTGAAACAAATTCAAAATACTACATTGATTATGTATTCTTTTTATTCTGATATTCCAATTTATAAATGTATAGGCTGTATGTATCATCCAATCCATTAACAATTGATACAAGTATAAGTTTAAAGGAAAAAGGGCAAAGTGGGAAGTTCGGTAAGGTGTGTGAAAGGAAGAAGTGGAAACCTATTTTGTGGGGTCCACCAGCACACACCCAATGATTGGGATCTTAGCAGAATTGCTGAGTGGCAGGTGAGCTGAAGGTGGAATCAGGTGTGGAATATTTTTTGTTTTGAAGAGAGAGAAGGGGAGAATATAGAGGGGAGGTGAGCACGTGTTGGAGGGAGGACAAAAGGTGGAATTTGGGACTTTGGTCATTGCATCACGAATATTGAGTGATTCTTCCCCTCTATAATGTTTGGACAGAGTGAGCAATAATACACAAATTTCTTTTATCTCTTCTACTTTGTGCTGATTGCTATCAACAATTAATTCTCGAGTCCATGTGTGCAAAAAATAATTCATATTCTATGCCTCACCCAAGAATTTCACAATAACCCGCCATCTCTTTCCAAGTTAAACAGAGCAGGAAAGGAAGTAAATTATAGAAACATCAGAAGTCATAAGCATTCTTGTTTCCTAAGAACATGCCAGATGTGAGGGCACAAAGATATTACATGTTAAGAACTCACCTTGTGACTCCCAGCAAGTACAACAAATGGAACAGCATGCCTTTGAGCTGCAAGTGCAACCATATTTAACCCAACTGGGGCAATAACTCCTCCATTAGCCATGACAGCATGAGCTCCAACTATAACCTATAAAATGGCGCGATCAAATCAACTTAACTTCAGTACAGGAGTCTTAATTGATTCCAAAAGTTATGCCAGGATTTTCACATACCATGTTCACTCGGGAAATCAATGCAAAAACGGCAGAATCAGAAATTACTGTGGTCTGTAAGCCTCTGGCAGCCAATTCTTTTGCAAGGATATGTCCTTGGTATCTGATTGCACACACAGTCAGACATTAAATGGTCTTATGGAATATTTAAACAACTTTATTAATAGTAAATCACAATCATTCCATGCAAATGTTGGATAGCCACTACTACAAACCTTGGGGCACCTTCAGCAACAAAGACCTTAAATGATCTTTGCTTTTCCTTCGCAGCATAAAGAAATTCCAAAACTGTTTTTGAGCTGCCTAACGTTAAAATTACCTCACTGAAAAAACATGCAAATATCAGTGGAAGAGATAAGAAAAAACAATACAAGACTTTAATCTGTCTAAACAAGAAAAAAAAAATCCAAATATCAAGACATGATAGCTAAAATCAAAAGAAGAACCATTGCCTTGGTTATTTTAAGATACCAAGAATATCAGAAAAAATTAAAAATATATAAGGAAATGTATGGACCAGTAGTGTAGATTAAGAAGGGGTGATTTTAACAAGTGTTTGATAAACTCGATGATATGAATAATAACATAAAAAATAGTTGGAACCTTCCTATATAGTTGGACATTTAACATGTGCATTGCCTGTAATACAATGGTTATAAATAACAATTAACCGCTTAGTTTGTAATTATTCATCAGAACATCTAAAAATAGTTATAATGTACTTTTCGCTGTTAAGGCTTGATAAAGAATAGTCGACTAAGGAAATAAAATCTTTCAATGCTCCATTAAGAGAATAACTCTTGGATGTCGGAACCCTTTATACAAATACCCATTTACACCAGAACAAGTCTTGGGATTGCTCCCGAATAAAATAACAAGACTACTGGAGCATTGTCCGCTCAAAATATGGTCTGTAAATATATAAAAGTTTCGATGCAAGTTATTCGGAGTCACAGAACAATTCGGATTTTGTAAAGCATGTATAATATGTTTTCAGACAAGCACTTTAAAGTATCTAAACATAAATAATATATATTTAGATTATTTTCATAGGAAACAAACTTGTGGTGAATGTGCTCCACTGCCTGCTCAGCTATTTGTTCATAGCAAGTAGATATGTCTTGAATTAGTTCATTAACTGCTTCAATGACATCATGTTTCAACTTCCTAACTCTTGAACCTTTCTCAATAGCTGCAGAAAAGGAAAACAAAAAGACATGCAATCAAACACCAAAACAAAAACAAATATTTCATCATCAAATGTCACATAAGAAGGAAACAGTATTATAAATTATTCACAGCGATCAACAAATAAACAAACAGTAAAAAATCAATCAAGTATTCTAATATCGTTAAAAAAATTGAGAAAATGATAATATTTTACGCATCAGCCAAAAGCATAAAAATAACAAAATCATTAGTCTAGCATGGACTTTTGCATTCAAAAGGAAGAAATAAAAACAAAATTGACTGCTTTATTGCATTTAACCATGAATAACCAAAACCCTTTTTTTATTAAGAAGCAAAAGAAAAATATCTTGAAAATATTACAGAAGTTATAAAAATCTCAACAGTCAAGTGTCATCCTCACATCTACTTCTCCCGTCAGATTCACCCCCAGAGGAAGATGTGTGGGGAGCGGCAGCTGAATCAGACGTATCCTCTAGAAGAGTTTGTAATGACGGTGGACGTAATGTACTTCTAGCAGCAGCTGCTACAGCAGCAGCAGATAAAACAGGATTTTCATCTCGCTCCTCATCGTCTTCATCGTCACTTGCAACTGATACCCCCAAACCAGCCATAGCAGCTGTTGCGAGGGAGAGATCCTCTTCCCTTATAATGTGCAGAACACGCCTCACAATATTTCCCACGGCTAGCTCTGCAATCACATACAGTACGTGTCATGAAAGGCAAACAATAAATGAATCTTAATATTTGCCAAATCACAATAGATTTCTACATGTGACTGATAGGGGCATAAATATATTTCCTTGAATTTGAGGACAAGGACCTCCTTTGACTAAATAAAAAACAAATTTGATTTGTCGCCACCTTCCATTCATGATGGTGGTATTTAAACTAATTACAATAGCCAGTCATTGGCTCTCCACCATGGTAGCAACAGGAAAAGGTATCTGCAACATGCAAAATGGGATAAAAGGTAATTGACAGCTGTAACAAACTTCTCTACTGACACCTAATGAGTCATGCACCGTCAGTCCAAATCCTTCAGGTGGTTTTGCTTCCGTGATCTTCTATTGGGCCTAGTCATGCACCTAATGAGTATGAACCATCAATACAAAGTGCATCCTTGGAATTTGGGTTAGGATCCGACTCACTCTCAAAAGCTAGTTTATGGAATGAGTGTTACCTCCCACTTACACTACTTATCCATATGACTGGTGAATGTAGGATCTCCAAACACTCCTCTCACACCAATGAGTAGACATATATCAAATGTTAATTTTGCAGAATTGGACATCTGCGAGCGGCCTAATATCGGTCGGTCAAACAACAACCATTTAGGATAGGTTTCAATCCAACCTTAGTATTCGGATTTGAGACTAATTCAACTAAAAGGCTGGTTTATGGACTAAGGTTGTTCTCACTTGTATATATTACATCTCTAACATGCATATTTATAGTTATAAATACATTATAAAAAATAATAATCTTAACATACCAACAGGATTGGCAGCAATAAGCTGCTCCCCAATAGCCCTTACTGCATGAATCAGAGCTGTGGCCTGGTTTGTGTGTGGCACCCGCTGCTGTGATATCACAGACCGGAGCAACTCTGCTGTGAGCTTTGCTGTGGCCTGTGAACCTTCAATTTTACTAGCATCACTCAGCAAAATAACTAAATAAGAAATCACAAATAAACAATATATAAATAATAAATCAAACTCGCAAACAGAAAATCACAAAAACAGCTCACGAACATCAAAAGTCACATGATGGTTCCTAATGCTCCATTCATTGAACTCAAAAAGTATCAGAGGAGTAAGCGATTACCGTTTCTTAAGCTTGTTCACAAAATCATTGACAAGGGTCTGAACGTCCGGCATTTGGGGCAAACTCGACCTGAAAATAACAATACTGATAATAAGAAAAGGATGAAAGGGTTTTACTTTATGAAATACAGATAAAAGGGTAACCTAAAGTACAATTACAATGTCAATCAAGGGTTTTCAATTGAAATGGGAACAGAGGTGTTAGCGACAAAATATTAGAGAATGAAAGAAAAAGAGTATTGAATTTGATTCCCAGCAGTGTCCGCCCAACCCAGATTCTCTGCAGTCGAATTCACAAGTAAGTTAATTGTAACAGTTGGATATAAGTACACGGATGACAATGTATAACATAAATCACACTTCTAATATGCGTCGGAAATCATGACCGTTGATCTTCATCAAGAGTGTTAGTTCACAATCGTAGGAATAAGATGTACTGAACCCAGTTTCTCTTGGGCTTTTTAATTTCATTAGTGGAATCCAATAGGACTGCTTCTTCCTGCACTACTGCACCTTTCTTTCTACACCACTCCAATTTTTCTTAATTCCAAAAGTAACCTTAGATAAATATTTCTTTTTATTTTTTAATTATTTCTTCAAAATCTAATATCTTCTTCTTTTCGCTCCACGGTCCTACTATACCCACATCCCTACATTTTATTTTCTTAATTATTTCTTTTTCTCTTTCTTCTTTTCTTTTTTTCCTCCCTTTCTCCTCTTCCTTCCTTTCTCCATTTTTGTTATTTCCCCTTTCATTGAAGTAGTTGGATTGTTTACAAAGAGGAATGTGCTTCTGTTGGTGTTTCTTTTGGTCTCCTCAACACTTCAAAATCGAGGTATGTGCTTCTATGTATGTTGTATGTGTTGTGTGCGAAAGAGAGAAAACGTTGGAGGCCTCAACAAAAATGGGAGATCCGTTGGGTCTTCAACAGATACCGAAATCTGTCGAAGGATATGGATATTCGTTGAAGACCAAACGAATCCTTCATTTTCGTTGGTTTTCTCTATTGATTTTTTTTTCATTTATTAATTATTTTTTTTAGATTTACTTAACTAATATTATATTTAGAATACATTTATTTATAATTGATTAAATTTATTTTAAAAAATTGTTTTGTTAAAAAAAGTATAAAAAAAATGGTTAAAGACCTCAATGGAAATGGGAGATCCGTTGAGCCTTGAACGAATACTAATATATGTCGACGGATATGGATCTCTGTTGAAGGTCCAACAGATCTTCTATTTCCATTACAGCCACCATGGTAGATAAATTTAAATTGAAAGATATTTATGGAACTTGATGATGAAGGAAGAAACATATAATGGTGTAAGAAGAAACATTCATCCAATAGTCTAAGTTCAAAACCAAATACCCATCATAAAAATATAATGGTTTAATTATAAAAATGCAATGGTTTTAATTAAGTTTTAATTTCTTGAAACTCTATCCATTCTTTTTTTTTAACCTTTTATATGATACTCTGTCATTTTTTTTTTACATTCTAAATGATACTCTATCCATTTACAATCTTAGAAACATGATATTATCTTTGTTTTGGTCATAGTGTGTGTGTTAAAAGAAAATAAAAAAGAGAAAATTGTGTAGAGGATAATATGTTTTAGGAACTCAAATTAAGTAGAGAGAAAGTAATTATTTGAAATTATGGATGAAATTATTTAGAACATGAAAATGAGATTTGAAATGTGGTTAATATAGTGTGTTTTATTAATAAATTATGTGTTGATGTTTATTTTTTTTTATAAATTATTTAAGTATCATATTAATTTTAAATGATAAAAATTAATGTGATATTTTATTATTTTTTGTAACAAGTCATAAAATAAAGAAAAAAATGAATAAAGTAAATTTTAAAATGTGTTTTAAAACGATAAATTTGTGGGTGGAATTAAATATTTTTGCAATAACGTAAAATAATTTGAATAAAAATTATTATATTTATTAAGTTATTTTGGTAATATTGAAGTGACATTATGAAAAAAAAATTCTAAAGAAAAGAGGAAGTTATGAGAAAATGTCATATTAACGAGGAAATCAAAGAAATTTAATGGATTGAAAAATGAATAATTTTTTCAAAAATAAAGTTAAATTAAATTAATTTTTGACTGCTTACTTCATAATTAAAATTTTAATTATCATTAAAATTTAATTAGAATTTGTTAAGTAAATTATTTGTAAACTGCATTAGTAATTAGTACTCAAATATATGAATATGATATTATATGTAATGATTAGTAATTATAATTTTTTTACATATAATATTAATTTTACATGACAAAAGTTGTTTCAAAAATTTAATAATTCAAAGTAATAAGTCATTAAATAAAAAAAATAAGAAACTAAAATTTGAAATGTATTTTATGTGTTTATATATATTAGGATTTTACTAAGAAGATACAACACTAATGAGATATAAGTTCAACCACATAAGAAATTGACATAACTCAATCAAAAACTTCAAGGGAATAGGTTAATGGGTCTTATCCTTATATAGTGTTTCATTTTCTTATTTTTACCTAATGCGGGACTCAGACTCACACTTGGATTCTAAACAATCTTTGTCTCAAGGATGAGCGATTTCCACATCGGTACAATTCCTTATATGGTTAGACTCATCTCATTGGTTTTAGGTCTCCCAATGAACTCCTCCCTTAATAAATCTAACAATCTAGTTCGGACATGATTGGATAGGTAAATTTCGAAGGAATGATTGGATGGGTAAATCTAATGCTTAAGGTATGTTATTAGGACATTTAAGACTTGTTTAGCTAATTAGTTCACTACAATCTAGTTGGTATCATGTCACATTTGAAGTATGTGTTTTTGGATATAATGAACCAAGTCATTAACCAAAAGAGCCAATTGATATCAAATTTGAAGGATAAACATGTTTTCAAATCAATTTTAGTGTCAAATATACAAGTTGGATAGTTTGAATGGGTCTTGGGTGCATCTAGATCAAATTATAGAGTTTCTAAACTTCTGGTGCAGCGTTCAGTGGCATCAAGCGATGCTCAAGCGCCAGAAAGCCGAGAGCTTTGGCGCTCAGTTATATCAAGGTGGCGCTCAAGAGCCAATTTTGCGTGAAGAATGGCGCTCACCTGCAAGGGTGTGCTGTTAAGCACCGGTTTATTTTTTCAAACTCTACATGTTTTGAGATTTTCCTGCTTCTATGGTTTTCCAATGTTTGTTTTGGCACTTAAGTTTGTTGCAAAGGGTTTAGATACACTTTTAATGTATGTATGTTTAAAAAACTATAGATTTTTGTGATAGAGTTGTGAAGCTCTTCTGAATGGAAATGATGAAAGTGTATACGATGTAAATATGTGGTGAAGGGGATTTCACGGGAAGATCCTTGTGTTGTGCTTGTGTTATGTATGGCTATAGGAGATTTGAAATGGGGGGAATTTTTTGACTCCAATAGTTATCCAACCTCAAGTAGAGAATGATGGTTATGTTGAGAGGAGTAATATAAGGTCCTTAGCCTCGGGTCAGTTTGACCATAGGTATTCAATGAACTAATATTGTGTGGTAGTTTGGGTGATATGTTGTTTCACTACACATGCGTAAGTCTCCAATAGTTTGACACCAATACATGTATCTGACTGATCAAGTCTAGAGTCTATATATATGTATATAAATTTGTACTTGGTTTTTTATGGACTTGATATTTGAATTATTATGTTTATAATTTGAATGAATGGTGTGTTAGATTCTTTTACAATTAGTTTACCGTGTTGATTTTGCTTGTTTGTTTGTTGATTCTTTTTCTTTAACAATGATCATCTAATTGGTGTGAATATAAGAAGGTATTAAAGTGGAGCATGTGTTTGGTGAGGAAGGAGTTGATGTTTAGATAGAGTATTTGAGTTTATTGTTAATGTTTTTCTCAACTTCAAGTTAATATGTAAATATTAATAATATAAGATATTTTGTATATAAAATTTGAATTATGATTATATTTTTAGTATCTATAATCATATTTTATATGTTCTTATTAGTTAAGTATTTTTTATTATTAAAGATGTGTTACTTTCTTTTAGCATTAAAACGATGTAGTATTAAGAAACATATTTTGAATAATAATAAAGAAATATGGTTTAAATGGTACAACCTAAAATATATCTAAACAAAAATTGAAAATTTTTATAAATTGTATAATTTATAATACATATCTGAATTTAAATATATTTTAGATAATGCATTTACAAACATGTTTATAAATTTTTCAATATAGAAGATCAAAGTGTTGAAATTTTAAATATTTTTAACACCCCACAGTGGTGCAGAAAGAAACTATGGAGTGAAAAAAGCAATTGTCTTCATAAGTCACCTAACTTAAACATTAACGAACAACTTAATATAATAATACACTCTTCTATGTAATTTTCTTTATCTGCATGTCCATTACTTCTTATTAGTGAGTGTAATTATATTAAAGATTTATAGATGTTAATTATGTTTTTAAAATTTTAATTGAAATCTAAATTTAAATAATTTTTTATAAATTTTCCAATCATTTCATAAATGAATTTGTTTGGATGATCATCATTCAAAAAATTCTATGTATAATGTGTGAAAAAAGTGGATAAATTGAATTAGATGTAAAAATATAAAGAATTGCCCATGAATTTTCCGAGGTTGGTGTAATCCATAAAAATTAAACCCACCATACCCAACTTTAGTTATTATAGATAAAAGGTGTTTATGGTGAGGTTTGGTACGTTTACGAACAAAAAACAGAAACTATGGTGTGATGAAATTTACTTCAATTGAAACTAATTATGCAGTCTAAAATCAAATCAAACAAATTTTTACTATTTTGAATTCATTCAGTGTTTATAGTTTCTAAATAAAAATTATCACATCAAAATTAAAAAAAGAACAGTAGTGAATGAATTTATATATCACTTTTAGAAAACAAGTAGAAAAAATAAAAGTTTGACTAGAAAAACATTACCAATAATACCTTATTGTTATGAATTTAAATAAATAAAAATGTTTTTTTTTTATATTAACAAAAATATATTCTTTCACTCACATGAAAATGGTTTTAGCTAATAATATTTGTATCTAAATACACTTTTTTTTATCCATATAAATACAAAATGCATAAACAATTGTATCTTAATTTTTAATGAGTTCATAATCTAATAAAAAAAATACAGAATTATATTTGTCATGGTTATGAGATTGAGGTTAAGGGTTTATCGGGCCATGTGTATATTGAATAAGCAAATGTTCGTCTTTGTTATTGTTTGTTCTACTCGATCAATTGTAGAATATACTATGATGTCAAAGTCACTAAATATTCGATAGTTCTAATATTAAATGAGTATTAACTATTCTCATATATCACTTTACGTCAAACATGTATTTATAGATTTCATAATGGACTTTAGTTTATTGACGGCCTCATGACCCAATTGGTACTAATCATGTTTTGCCATAAATTAATCGGTATTAGGTTTAATTATTTTGATTGTTATTGTTCAATCTCAAGGTTACAACCGTTTGGTCTCGGGATAGTCCTCGTGGTCAGTGGCTGACAGTTTGGATAGTCTAATCCAAGGATGACCAGATGATCATACTATACAATATATGAGTTTGTCATTAAAAATATGTGGATGATACTATTACTGCATGTATGTCATATTTCAATTCTAGATGGTCTTAGACATCAATTTTGTTATATGAAGACAAAACAAAATCTTAATGCATAAATAATGTTATCTTATTTACAAATGAAGATCACAATCCTTTTTATAACTATTTTCAATCATATTTAAAATTGTAATAATTCTAATTCGGTTCTTCGTCAAATTAGAATATTATGTTATGGTATCTACACAAGTTTTCATAACAATTATATTTGTAGTCGTAAACTTAATATTAACATATCACTTTATAATTTTAACTAATCGGATAATTATCTTTCATAACAATTATCTCCTTAATCGTAAATTTAATATTAATATATCAGTTTATAATTTTAACTAATAAGATAATTATCCAATATATTTAAATAATATATTTGTGAGAAAAAAATTAACTTCTCGTTATTTTCTCTATTTGTTATTATTACAAATTATTGTAATATGATTAAGAATATGTTGTATTTTATTTTTGTTGATTAGGTTTTCCTTTCCAAGACTTATCGTATCGTAAGACCGACAATATTTCATTAACCGAATGATTAACGTTTCTCTCACTTGTTTTATAAACTGATTACTCCAAAGAGTCAGTCACAGTTCGATTAAACATCTGTAAAGTATCTACATTATAAATTGAACACATTTACAGATAAAATACATTCATGGGTCGTGATTAGGTCTATCCTAATTAAAAATTTATTTGGAAACCTATAAATACAAAAGTAAGAAAAAATAAGTAAATGAAAGTGATAATTTATCAACCACATAACTTATTTAAAAAGTTCGAATGCCTTTTGACATGTATCTTTGTGCGTAACTTAGAGTTTAAATATTAAGAATTAAAAAAAACTTTATAACCAAAACCTAACCCAACTCGTTGAAAAACATAAAAAATGTAAATAAATGTTTTCCATCCGAAACATTTATTATTTTGAAGTAAATTAAAAACTGACATGCATATAAAGACAAACTTAATTGCTTTAAAAAAAAAGTTTAAAGTGGTGTAGTAATGAAAAGTAGTAATGAAAAGTAGAAGGATATAGTACTATTTGTTGTTGGTGTTTGAATATATGTTCTTTTTTCTGGTGTGTTGGAATTGTCCCAACGGTAGAAAATTGTTTTGAGACATCTTTTGGTCAAATCAACATCGAGGATGGCCATGTATTTAAGTCCACTCTCGTGGCTCATGTGTTTCTTCCTGTTCAGTTTCTCTGTGGAATTTTTCAGCCAACCACATCAACTAGATTTTTTTCCACCTTCTTCTCACTATCTTTCTTCTTATTCTTCTTCTTATTTTCTATATCTATAAACAAAACTTTCCACACCTAACGGCATAATCTTTCATATTAATTCACTTTTTTCTAAATTTGAAAAATTATAAAATTTGAAAAAGGTTAAAATAATTTTTGAATGTCATAAAATAAAACCGTGTTTATATAGAACATGGATGTGATTTAATTAATGATTGTGTTTCTACTAAAATGGGACGATGATTGTAACATCCCAATAATTTTACTATACAAGTATTGATTTATTTAGGAGTTACAATATAATATAGAAAGCAGTAAAGAATTTCGATTAAAAATAGGAAGGTGGATATGCTAATATTAACATTGAATATAGACCGGATACAATCAACACAGCATAAAACTGAGTTAACAATTTAGATTACAAAACGAGTATAGACCGGTCGGTCAAAAATAAAAGCAAAACCTATACATAACAGTTTATAAACTAGTGCAAAAGAAACTATCTCTAGAGACCGGACGGTCCAGTACTAAACTCGGGGATTTCTTCAAAATGCTCTTCAACTGGTACCACGTCTGTTAAAGGCTCTTCCAAAGCTGCTTCCAAAGTGACTTCTGCTCACATTCGTAAGAATGATCATAGCATTTGAGAAAGAAAAGATGACCGGTCGGATACCGGACGACAATGTACAAAACAAGAAAAATAAGGGTAAGCTTACGTACATTTAACTTATCCATTCAATATACAAACAAACATACTTCACAAGAATCAATCAACACAACATATCATTCTCATACATCATATTAATCGACACGACACTGTCCGGACCGTATGAACGTGTAGCTCGGTCGTCCCTAGCACCCGGGCGGTGTAATAACTGTTCCAACAGCTGCCGCCCGAGGTTAGCCCTCAAACGGTTATACTCACTTATATCCGCGGGCCTCCCGCCATTCCCACACATGACCGACTTCTCTCTATTTGAGAAAATGTCCTCACGGAATATCGGAAACAAGGACGACACCGGAGTCATTCCCACATTCATACTTTACCAATCAAATTTGAATTCATGAGACCTTCCACCCGAGGAATTCTCTTACTTAGTCAAATCTCTTATTTATTTTCACTCTCATAAACGAAGCTATCGGGTCAATAACCATATTAACCACAAGGAAATCACTAAATATTATAAGGACGAAATCTAATGAAATCTTTGAGAAGAAGATAAAGGACATTGATAGGTTTAGACAGGCATTTCTGGCAACGGATAACTACTAATCATCAAGGACTCGAGAATAACAAAAATGACCGGGCGGTAGAATCAAGGTGATATTGGAAAAGAAGAATGATTTGTTGAATACTGAACCGACAATGAATAAAGTATCAACCACAAAGTTAACTATTACTATTAGTTACCCGGCCGGTTATGATAAAGAATAAAATATGTTATAATCATATTATAAGACTGGTCTATGACCGAACACTTATCCCAAAAATTAATATAAGTAAACACACCGATCGGTCAAATAAATAAACTTTACTAGTCAATGTGGTCACTAAGTAACCGGACGGCTATTTACAGAGAAGGAAGTTATGTTTATAATTTTTACAAAATTTTAAGTGTCAACCAAATGTCAAACACTTTCCAGAATAAATGTTTAGTTATGAATCGCTTTTAGTAAATATTTTATACTGAGACTCTTAATGAAACAATCTAAAGTTCAACAACAAATTGGCCGAACAGTCCAATTAGACCGGACGGTAAAATAGGGGAAGAATGAATGATCCTAATGATATTCAATCTCAACTCACATTCTCTAAGTTTTTCCATTTGATTTATTTCTCATAACCCATATAACAACATTCAGATCATGCATTTCAAACACCATACTTTATAAATTAACATACATCGAATTATTCACATTTGCATTATACAGAACATCAAACTTAAATGTTCATAAGCTTCCCTTACCTCTTAGTTCCAGCTAAACTTCAACAGTAGGTTGATAACGACTATCTCTTCTAAGGTTTCAAAGTCTAGAGTGAAACACAAAAATATAAGTTCAGAGAACATGGTCGACAGGTGCATGCAAGCTTTAATGGTGCATGCATGTTGGAAAAGAGAAAACTTTAAGTCAGAAATGAAGTTCTTAGAACTTACCGAATGTAATACAGAAACCAAACGGTTCAAAGGTAGGGAACGAGCTCCAAGAGTCTTTAAAAGTGATCTGAAGGTGATCGGAACAGTGGTTTGGTTAATATTTTAGAGAGAGAAAGGTTGAGTTTCTAGAGAGAAGGAAGAGAGTTTGGAAGTTCAGAAGTTGACAGTGGGGAAGAAGATGAAGATTTTCATGCAGAAAGAGTTTTAAGATTTTCGAAGTTTCTACCTTAATTGTTCTTCTAGAATCGGACAGCTGGACATTTCTTCCGGTGCCACGTGGTTCCCACTAACCCAAAAATCCTTCATTCCCTTTTTGCAGCCGGACGCATCCCGAGGTTGGGGAATTTATTGCTGCTGCAGAGTTTGTCTGCCACTTTACTGAGTTCCAGTCTCTGCACGGTTTTCGAGAAAAAGAATTTTAAAAACTTTGCTGTTTAATAAAAAGAAGACCGGCCGGTCGCTATTGGCCGGCCCAAATTTCTGGGTCGTGACAATGATAACTATTTCAAGAGTTTTTTATCCTGTTTTAAATTATCCATCGGTATAGAGGTGACTTACAGAATATACTCTCACGTTTAAGTCATAATTTTTGTCAGTAGGTTCTATTTATAGAGTTTATAAGAATCTGATCATTTAATTTACTTTTTGTTTAATTGTTGTTAGGATTGATCGGTCATAAAATGTCACGTCAACTGTTTGGTTCCATGCTTCTAATTTGATACCGTCTCTAATCAGTCAGCTATTAGTCCATAGTAAGAGATTATTTATAATTTTCATTTCTAAATTATAATGTGATTTTTAATTTTGTTCTTATTTCAAATTTTATAATGTGATTTTTAATTTTGTTCTTATTTCAAATTTTGAGATTTTTTAATTGTTAGATCTCTGGTAAAAATATGTATAAATACAGACGCATCATTCAACTAATTACATTAGATACAGTTCACAAAATTTTTCCTTTAATGCTAAAAAAAATCAGATTTTTTGAAAGCAGAGAATTCCTTATACTATTAATGTGTTGAAAATTATGTTGATGGGTCCACTTTGGAATCATTGAATAAGCATCCAATGCAACAATTTCAACTTTCTCTTCAACCACCATATTCACGCGCCACTCACCCTTTTCATATTACTTTATTTTATTTATTGATTGTTTAAAAAATTATATTTTTAATCGAATTATTTTATTTACCTTTTCGTATAAAGTAATAGTTATATTGTTTAAACATTTTTATTAATTATTTTTATGTATTAAAAGATATAAATTCTATATCTTTTTATCGAATTTATGATTAATATAATAATTTTGTTATTTTCATTAAAAATGTGTTCTATAAAAGAAGTGTTGGGTGTGGTTGTTATTTGTGATAATTTCTTAATGGAGTAAAAAATAAGACAACGTTCTTATAAAAGGTTAGCATCCGATATATTTTTAATTAAAATAATGAAAATTGTTATATATTAACTCTGATAAAATTTATATTAGTCAAAATAATCTTAAATTTCTTAATATATAAAACAATTAGACACAAAATAAAACAACTTATATTGTTTATATTTTAAGTCCGTATAATGATATTATATATGATATTATTTATTTTAAAATATGAAATTTTGTCTCGTTTTATTTTAAAAGACGAGTAAAAAATGAAAATAAAAAAAAAATATTTAAATTACCTTAAATTTCGTGATATTGTTAAGATTATCACCATATATTTGAAACGTTATTTATTTTGGAACATAAAATTTTATTACTCTTTTATCTTTAAAGATGTCTTGAAAGAAAGAAAAAATATTTAAATCATTCAATATATTTTAATCAAAATAATAAAAGTTATTATATATTAACTCTAATAATTTATATTAGTCAAAATAATCTTAAATTTCTTAATATATATATATATAAGCAGTTAAACTAAACAGCGAAACAAAATAATACATGTTACATAATTAAAAATATTAAATATTAAAAATACAAATACTTTTTTAAAATATAATATAAATTTAATTAAAAATTTGTAAATTACCGAGAGTTTTGAAATTTAATTAATCATTTTAATCATGGAATAAATAAAAGTATACCAACTCCTGAACAATATTGTTATTGGCAATCATAACATTCAAATTTTTTGTACATACCTTATTTTTATAAATGATCTATTAAATAAATTTCTAACAAAATGGTAACACGTGTTACAAAGCGATGCATTTTCTAAAGATGGTAAAATTATGTTGCTTTTTAGTTTCAATCTCACATTTAAAAAAAAATTACTCTACATTTACTTTTCAAAACTTATTATATAATAAGAAAAAAAAATATGGAGTAATTTCTTTAATTTTACATTCTTATTCTTAGTCAAAGTTTGGCAAATGCAATAAATTGGTGATGCAATAATTGATGCAGCAGGCTGATACTGACAGGAAGTTAACTTATTTGGAGAGAATTATTACTCTATCTGTAACAACCTATGCCTTGTAATAATTGAACTATCACAATAGGTGATAGTTTAAAGTAATTCAACTTATTTATTAGAAAAATGTAAATTAAATTTTTAGAGAATTTATTTTTAATTTTAATTTAATTGATTTATTAATACTTCTATGATACTCACCGCATTTTTTATTTTATTATTTTCCAAAAAAATTAACTAAATGAATTGTTTTGCATTAAAAAAGGGAACGATGTGTGGTCCGATGTAAACGGTACATTATAAATGCGAGAAAATTGTTGAATTCAACACTTAATTTTAGGTGTTCTTATTAATTTTGGAAGGTGTAAGGTAGGAGAAAAATAAGACATAAAAATACACACGTGACAGCAAATCATTGAACAAGGTTTAAAATAGAATTTTATTAAAAATATTACTTTTAAAGTTCAGTCTTTTTTATTTTCTTGCTACAACAGTTTCTTCAAAACAAACACAGTACCTTCTTCCTCTTGCTTCAGTGTCCTATTTTCTATCCAAAAATTTTTCAAAATTGATCAATTCTTTTGTCAAATAGGAAGCTCCTAAGCAATATGGAAGCTGAGAGCAACGTTTTTACCGATTGATTTCTCTGTCCTTCAATTGGTAAGTAAAAATCCCTCTTCTATGCCATTTAGGGTTGGAAACGTGCAACTGAACCTGTTGCATGCAACTGATTATGCGTTTCCCCTATGATTTTAGTTTCAATCTCCTTCTAAAAATCATTTTTCCCTCACCCAATGGTTGTCTATAGGTATTGGTAGGGTTTCCCTAAGCTATGAGGCACTGTTGTTCATCTGTGAGCTTGGCTGTTGGAATTAAAGGTAAGGGAAGCTAGGGTTCTATATTTTCTTCGTTCTATAGAATTGTGTGATTGTTGAAAATGTAAATTTTATTTGTATTTTGATGATGAAGTGCATGTGAGATTATTTTTTATGATGCTATTGATGTTTGAATTGAAAACTAGTGATACTTTTATATAAGAACATGTATGGATGGGTGTTTATGTTATGAACTGTGAATTGGATGCTTTTGATATGGTATTGATGTTCTATAGCAATTATATTGGAGATTAGATGAATTAAATGTTGTAGTAAAACTTAAACTGGAAATGGGCAAGTGAATTATAAGAGTTTTTAGGATTTTAAGAGGAACTAGGGTAGTCATATTTTGAATTTGGTATTCCAGGTGGTTTTGGTCATTCAAGACCACTTAGACAAGTCAATGGTGACTTGTTAAAAGTTTTAAAAGTGGTAAAAACGTTGCTTAACTGGTAAAATTAGAATTGAACACCTAGATTGATGAAATGGAGGAATTTGAGTGTAGATTCATGCTAAATCACTAGAGATTTGGTTTTGGAAGTGTTAGAGTTGATTAGGCAGGTTAGATTATCATATAGATCGAGTTTTGAGTGCTAAAAATTCACCAAAAGACCTAAAACGAAATAAGAGTGTGTAAGTTCTGCAAAATTTGCAGAAATTGTGAAATTCACTGCAGACGCCACGCCTGGGCGCTGCTAAAGGGGGTTGTGCGCCATTTTTTGCTGTTGCTTTTGTTATTTTATACTTTATGGGGTTCCAGATGTCCGTTTTGGACGTTTCTTGGGTCGTTTTAGGGGTTTTTGACCCTTCTGGAGCCATTGGTGAGGGTCTCCAAGTTGTTTGAATTACTTAAGTATCAGTATTAAAGGTTATAAAGAAACTTGTGTTAACAAATGATGTTTCGGTGAAAGTATGTAATGTCAGAGTATGTATGAGTTCTTTTTATGACATGACTAAGGAGTGTCTTGTATGTGAACATGTATATAACTTGTGTGGTTGGGAAATAATACGACTGTTAATTGTGGTTCAAATGTATGTGAATTGGGAAAGACACAAACACATGATTTTCTAGTGTGTTAATGATGGTAATTTCATAATCTCTCGGTGAGATTCTTAATGTTTAGAATGAATGTAGAGGTTTCCATATGGGGGGTTATCCCTAACACTCTAACGGTCTTTCATTCTCATTTAGAGAGGATTGACGTGTGTGGTGAGACTAGTGGGAGGTTCTAGGGTAGGCGCTATCACTAAAGGTCTATTATGCAGTAACGGACTAGCCTTGTGTGTGGTCGGGTGAAACCCCTCGGCAACGACTTTGCAAAGCAGTAGAGGTCACAACAAGTGCACAACCCGCCCCAGCTCTGCATCCATTCTCAGTCTAAACGAGTCTAGAAGTCATAATATGATAGGATTCTTGTTTTGGTGCATTGTATGAAGATGATTTCTATGTTTATGATATCTGATGACTTGTATACTTGTAAATGTGAACATTGGTGGTCATATTAGATAAATTTTGGTATGATTGGTTGTTTATAGAAACCTAGCTTACCCTTGCATTTTGTGTGTTGTATGTGTTTGCTTTCCTCCTTGCGATGATCATCCAATCATTTGGATGTGAGCAGTAGCTGATGATGTGCCCTTGGAACAAACACTGGAGAATGAAGAAGATGCAGTTGTCTAGTGCTTAAGATCATTTTTAGTTGACTGAACTATTTTGAAATACATCCTTTATAAGTAAAGTTTTAAATTTATGGTTAATTTTGAATGACTGTAAACTTATAACTTTGTCTTTATTCTTAAACTATTTTATCATATTATAATGTTTAATTATAATTTTTGGGATGTTAGAAAAGGAAATTGTGACACGTGTATAAAAAATAACAATTTGTCAAATACAACAATATTTATTTGATATTCAAATAATAAATTTGTGTGAAGAGAAATATGTTAAGATATAACTCATTACCATAATTCTATTAACTTTCACATAAAACTTTATTATTGTGTTTTTTAAGCGTGTGCTTGACAATAAAAACATATTATAAATTAAGAAAAAAGTATACGAAAATATAAAAAAATTATCAATTATATATATTATATGTTAAGAATTTTAGATGAGTTTAAACTGTTATACGACGAACAAACGAATCAAATTATTAATATATAAGTTCAACAATACGAAAATCTATTATTTTAAGATTTGGTTTAATCAGTAGTTTATGTTTTTCTGTTGGAAGTTGTAGATTGATCGGTCTTTTAATTTTTTCTTTTTGTTTTAATTAAGTTTCAAATTTTGAAAAATTAATTGTTGTTAAATTGGTTGAACAATATTAAAAAAACTAATAACCAGACATGTTATGGATTATTAATTTAATGTTATTAGTTATACTAAAATATTAAATCACTGAATCTATATTATTAGTTATACTCTTTAATTAAAATTTAATGTGAAAATATAAATTTAATTTATTAAAATATCACCCTTGGAGCGTGTTAAGTACACGCACTGCAAATGCGTGTGAGAGTGAGTGGGAACAGTCATTGTCTACTCGCATAGGGATGGACAAAGAATGGTATATTTTAACCCACACGCAATATCATGACGTCATCTTCTCGATTTTCCTGACATAATCACTCACCTTCTCACACGTCATCTTCCAACCACTCTCCACTTTGCTTCTCTAATTTCCACGAATCTCTAACTTTTTTTTATTCTCATTAAACTACAACATCTCCAATAATTTAATATAATTACGCACCAAATAGAAAACCATTTTATAAAGTAAAAGAAAAACTTAGGGTTTAAGACAAGTTTATGAATAGTTTATTTTATGATTAAAATATTTCTTTTACTAAAAATGTATTCTTTAGGAATGACAAAAACCAAACAAGTACGCTCATACCTTTCTTTGTAGAAATATCTATTGCTTTTAAATGATTCTAACACGTGTTTCTTTATAGCATAGCTATATTTAGATTCTAGTTTTTTGAAGAATTAAAATTTTGATTATTACCAAGTTTTTAGTTAATGGAGGTGTTGTGAGTGAATGCTGTTTTGGAATGGTACGTGATCAAACATGTGTTCCACATGGTTGTATTTTAACGTTGTAATTTTTTTAATGTAAATGATTGACTTAAATTAACTAGAAATTTAATGTATTTAAGGTGATATTTTATGTCGAAGGTAATGATATGAAATGTTGAGTCAATTCTTTTTTCTATTTTTGTGGCGTAAGTATGGTTTTTATGTAAAGATGTTTAATAATGGATATGAAATTATTTGAAGTATAAAATGTTGGAATTTGGATGATTTAGTGTATTTTTAAGGTGATGTGTATTTTCATTTTTATAATATTTATGGTCAAATCAATACTAAAACAAGCTTTGAGGTGATTTTTAGTTAAGTTAACTTTTTTTGTTTCTCAAATAAAAATCATTATGAAGTAATAATTTGGCTGAGAAGGAATTTTCGTATTGCATCTTAAATGTACATAAGTAGTGTTATTAAAAGAGAGAATATTACTTTATTAAGTTAACCTAATTTAATTTATTTATTAGTATGTCGAAAAAATTTAATTTTGATTCAGTTCAAATTAATAGATTAAATGGGTTGATCCACTTATTCGTTTGATTACAAGTTTTTTTTTCAATTTCAAAAAATAACAAATATTTTCTAATTCAAATATGATGTTAAGTTTCAGAGACAATTTAAAATTAAAAAAATAAAATACAATTTAAAATTATCATAAACTCTAAACACAATTTAAAAACAAAAATAAAATGTAAAAGTAAAAAGATTGATAAGTCAACCCGACTCACTATGGGTTCAATTTGGATGAATCAAGTTTTTAATAAACTTAAAATTGATCCATATTAATTTTTTTTAATTCATCTAACTGAACTTGGGATGGATCGAATTAACCTAGAGTTTCAACTATTTTAATAGTAATAAAGATATAAAAATGTTTAAAAGTGTAATTTTATTAATATGTAAAATATTGTATTTAGTGTGAATAATTACTTTTCTTCACAATGAATACAGATATATTAGCATTTAATATTTTATTTAAATTATTTTCGGGGTTATATAATTAAGATCTTGAAGAAACAACACAACACAAACGATTAACACATGAGAAATGTACTAATTAATCACACATCAACATGGAAAAGAAAAGCTAGCTACGGCAATAAATCAAATTTAAAGCAGCAACTTTTTTTATGACCCCCCAGAAGAAATGGTATAATTGGTGAATAGTCCTCCCACGTTACGCACATGCAAACACAACAATCAAATTCACAAATAAATAAAACAATGGCACCAACATATATAATATTCATAACAATATTATATATCAATATATAATATATATTCCATTTAATATATTCTTTTAATCTACAACAATATATTATATGACATCTCATCATGTTTGGATTTTTTTTTCACTGTACGTAGTTCTATGTTTCTTTTATACTATTTAGGGATAACAGCAATTTGTTGTAGACGTACCATTTATAGGTATATACGTATTCAGTATTTACTGCATAAAAGTAATAATAAAATATCTCCGTTTGGCATTATCCTAAAATAAATCTAGTAATTATATTAGTTTTCTTTTATTGAATTATTTTTTTATATTTATATATTAGAAATAAAACATTTAAGTATATTTTTTTTCTTAAAATTATTATAACGAATTGCGCGTATTTAAAAATTGTGAAAGTCATATATAGTACTCTCTTCAATAATTGAATGCATTATAATTCATAAGGATAAACTATATTATAATTTATAAGAATAAATGTTTGGGACTTCAAATTGAAATGCCCAAATTCATAATAATATTTAAAATAATTTACCATAAAGTTTTGTATATTATATGAAATTTAATGAATTTTTTTTTTTACAGTTTGTCTAAGTAATTTGACACTCTCCGTCGTCTCATAATATTTTAAGGAAAAAAAAAAGAAAATTCACCCAAAAGTGAAAGCATAGGTTAAAAAATTATTTAAATTATTAATAAAATGAGTGGTCTTGGACTGTGCATAGATATAACTTTATATATTATAGGTTAAAAAATCCTATCTTTTATTTTCAATTTGGTCCCTTTTTTAAACCTTCCCAATCGAGTTCTTATAAGTGCTAATTTCGAATAAATTAGTCTCTATCTTTAAAGATAATTAACAGTGTTAAAATTGTGTAGAAGTGGGTAAATGACGTTGTTTTCGCATTCTCTTTTACACAATTTTAATACTATTAACAAACTGATTTGTTTGAAATTAACACTTATAAAAATTCGATTGGAAAGGTTTAAAAGATGGAACCAAATTGAAAATCCCTTTTTGACCCTAAATGGTTTTATATTATATGTTCTTTGAAGAATAGGAAAAGTTGTAGTCTTTATTTACAAAGGGGAACATTAATTGAATTCATATATCTTGAGATGGAGGAAACAATGTGTATGTAGTTCTTGTTAATTTTGATTTTGCCTTGTGGGATCCGAGTCACCATCACATCATCGTCATGGAAATGGAGAAGAGGAAGAACAAAAGGGTCACCAGAGTGGAAGAAGAAGGCGAGAGAGTGAACAAGAAGAGGTTAAAGGGCGAAGAAGAAGTCGGTGGTGATGGGGTTCCCACGGAGGAGGAGGTGGAGGAGTTTTTCGCCATACTGAGGAGGATGAGGGTGGCCGTTAAGTACTTTGACGACAAAGGGAGGGGCGGCAGGGAGTGGCGGGAGGCGCTGGAGACGGCGGAGCTCGCGGTGGACCACGGCGAAGAAGCCGACGGCGGGCAAGAAGGTGATGATGGCAACCCAAAGAAAAAGCGTGGGGAGGTTGCTAACGTAATTGAGGGTTTTGACTTGAACGCCGCGGCGCCGGAAGCCGCCGAGGGCGGCGGGGCGTAGAAATCCGCTGTCGTGTGGGACGCACGCGCCGCCTATTTAAGCTGCCGTGACAGTGTAGGTTTGGGTTTGCCTTGTTTTCTCCGAACAAGAAAAGGAAATCTGAATCTACAAGGCTCCTCATCTCTTTGTTTCTGTTGTTTTCGGAGTTAATTAGGTTGTAATTGTAATGGTAGTATTAATATAGGAGGTTAGCATGCAGTTATCTTTAATTAGGAAGATTTTTTTTTTTTTTTTTTTATCTTTCTCACTTCCTCACCTTAATCTTAAATGAAACACAAGTTTGATTTTATCAATTGTTGTCCCTTTTCCTTTCTTTTTCTGGTGATGAAGAAAGAACACAATCTTTGTTCATGAATGTCTCCTCTTGCCCATATGAAGAAATTGAAGGAATCGCAATTTCTCATAGTGTTTTCCGTAATTTAATCAGAAAAAAATTAAAAGTTTTATTTTTTATATATTTTCCAGGGACTTTGAAGCATTTCCTGTCATAAATTTGCATATTTACGAAAGATTTAATTGTTTTATTTATCCCTAGTTTCGGCGTGTGTTAAGTTGGTTTTATCATTTAAAAAAAAAGTTTCAATTTTGTCAACATATGTTATAAATTGCTTAAATAAAGTTTTTTTTCATTAAATACAAATAAACGGAGTTAACTTTTCGGTTATGTGACAAAAGAGTATTGTATCGTGACATTGTCTTGGAATATTGCTTGTATGAAATGAAATTAGGGTATACAGTTAGAGAAAAAAAGTTAATAAAATTAGAAGTTTTGAGTAATGAAAACGAATTTAGACATTTGTGACAGAGGATAGCTGAGGTAGCCATTGAAGAGAATTAGTCATTTACATTAGGAATAAAGAAGAATCGCAATTAAGAGTTCAAAAACAGAAATACATTTCGGGATTTGGAAAAGCATTTGACATTGTTGATGGGATATTTTGAAGAGCGAAATTGATTTCACCTATACCTTTCCCTTTATAACCACATTACATTTAAACATTTGTAAATCTTAAAAATATGATTTTATCACGTTATCATACTCTTTTGCCAGTTAATTCCGTTTGTTCATATTAACATAAATAATTTGATTGAGACAAATTATAAGTTGACAAAATTAATTTTTTTTAAAAAAATAAGACAACCTTGACTTATTGGAGTGAAACTAGAGACAAATAATACAAAAAAAAATTGTAGATTATATATAAAATGCGATAACTGCAATTCACTTGGATGGATATCAGAAAGATGAAATGCAAGATCCAAATAAACAATGGTTTGATTGAAAATGAAGTGTTTTTGATTGATTTTGCTTGCATTGGAGTGGAAGAAGCTTTTACTTTACGGAGTGTGGTGATTGAGAAGTGAATAATAATAAAAAATAGCATCGAATGATGCAAATATATATATATATATATATATATATATATATATATATATATATATATATATATATATATATATATATATATATATATATATATATATATATATATATATATATATATATATATATATATATATATATATATATATATATATATATATATATATATATATTAGGGTAATGATATTTCAATTCCAATTTTTGACACTATTTTAATACTGTATACGTGTCAAAATGTGATTGGACGATTTTAAATTAAAAAAAATTGAGGCAAGAACATATTTGGAATAGAAAAATCAAAGTTTTTTTTTTTATATTTAAAATCGTCCAACCACATTTTGATATGTATACAGTGTCAAAATGATGTCAAAAAATTGATGTTGAAATATCATTTTCCTATATATTAAAAGCATTAGATATATCGATGTTAAAAATAATAAGATTGTATAATAATTATGTGCGAATCAAAATTAAAATTATATTTATTAAAGTTATTAACATAAAAATCACTAATTATTGGTATTATAAAAGTGCCTTTCATAATTGGTGAAATTAGTTTAAGATTAATGGGAAGAATTGTCCAGGAAAAAAAAAGGTCTTTGTCTGCCACAATGGAGATTTGTTCATTGCATCACATTGCCATCTTTTTCAATTTAGGTTTGACAAGAATGGTGGTGGGGTTGCTATAAAATTACCATAAAATAAGTCAAATCGATATCATCACTATTAATTAAAATTTCAATTCAATACTTTGATCAAAACAAATATCAAACATCATTTTTTCTTACTAACACTTTGAACAAAAATAAAAATAGAAGTTGGTATATGTAAAAATATAAAATATAATATTTTACAAGTAGTAATAATTTAACAATCATGAAACTCTATTATTTTAATATAAACTAAAATGATTTTATTATAAATGAATTTTATTGTTTTTAAAACACATCATTTATATGTAAATAATTTTTTAAAATTTTTTCATTTTTTTTAGAAAGTTTTATTACTAAGACTTTGAACAAAAATAGAAGTTGGTATACTATGTATTAGTTTGAATGATGAATTTGAAGGAGAATTGGTTCATAATTCAACAAATAAAAGTGGAGATTGAAAAAATCTAAAGTGAAGAAGAAGTTTAATGGAATCTAAAGCTTGCAAGTGTTCAATGTTATAACATTTGCTTTATGAAAAGCAAATCCAGATTAAAAGTATACAAAATTCATTTACAATATTCCTAATTTTTATGGCTTACGTAACTTTTATTCTCTAGTAAAGGTCTAAAAAAAGAATATATATATATATATATATATATATATATATATATATATATATATATATATATATATATATATATATATATATATATATATATATATATATATATATATAATCTTTGTCCTCCATTGTTTTATGTATTTATTTTATTTCTTGTTAATTATTTACAATTGTTGATTGATGAGTTGTTATTAAGTAATACATTTCAGTTGTGTTATATTGATACTGGTTTTCTTCTTCTTTAGATAGACTTTTGGTTAAATTTTTAGATTTTAGGTTGTAGAAGTTTTAAAATTTTGATCAAATTCTTGATTTTTGGTGTGCTTATTTAATTTTTATTTTTATATTTTAATACTTAATTTTTATGACGAATTAAATGAGTATCTTATATTTACTATTAATTGAATGACATCGGAATAAATAAAGTGTAATTTTCAAAAAATAATTACATAATTTAAGTGTTAGCACTATGTGTAGATCGTTTAATTCCTATAATAATGTTTGTGCATTTTTGTAAATGTTTAAACTCTGTTTAAATTTTCTTTTTTAAAATTTACCTGTGTTTCAATTAAAACCTAATCAAAAATCCAAATTTGTTATAATAACAACAATTATAATACTTCCTAGAATTCAAATCAATCTAAAGAAACTCTAACAAAGATTTCTCCCATGAAAAACGTATGCTTTCCACTCTTTTTTTTTCATCGTTGGTTCTTTACTGTTAAAAATGCAAAAATATATGTACATTTTATACATAATTTTAATTTACTTGAAAGTGTTTTAGAGAAAAAAAAAGATAACGGTTATTCAAATATTAAATTGGATCGATTATAAAGAAAAAAAATATCAAGTCTAATAACTCAAATTTTATTATTTAATAATCTAATTATTTATTATAATTACCTAAAAGACGGAGTATTAGATGTTTTAAAATAATAAAATAGAATATTTTAGTCTTAAAAATTTGATTATATAAATAAAATTTTATTAATATATCTTATTATCTAAAACATTTATTTTTCTTTATACTTCACTTCTCTTCTCTCAAAGTTTGTTAATTCTTGAGTTATCTATTTGATAATCAAGAGGTGTCTAAATGATCACGACAGTGAAGTCTACAACATCATTCAATCAGTTTTTCCTGTAGCGTAAGTTAGTTTTTACTTCTTTTCCTTTGATTATCTGTTTAAGTCGCATGCAAGTAGGTTTGACGTATGTGTTATCCAATCTCCTTTTCTAGTTCATTGTCGATCAATGGTCCTAAGGACCTACTGTGATCCTAATTCTATGGTCTGTAGGTCCCACTGGAACGATTTAAGTTGAGGTAGAGATTTTGGACTAGTGAAACTGTTTAAGCTTTCCATTAGGTAAGATAAGTTAATTGTTTGTTTACAAAGTTGTAGTAATCTAGAATTTGTTTTGACGTGCTTTTAGGGTATTGAAATTGAATTGGTTTAGTGTTTAAATGGATTGTTTGATGAATATGAGTATATGTCAGCATATGTGAATTGAAATTGGGTAAAATGCATGTTATTGGTGATTGAAGGTGTGTTGTTATGATTTCTTGTAGTATGTGACTGGTTTCGAATTAATGTATACTGGTTTTTAAGATTATATTGAGTACGAAACTAATGTGATATGGGTAGTAGTAAAATTGAGAAGTTTTTGTTCAAATTTTGGGGTTTTGGTAAGTCAAATTTATATAAGAGTAATTTTGAAATTGTACTTGATATTTGAGAGTGGTCTTTAGGTCAATTAAAACTTGTCTAGGACCTTAGTTAACCAAAATCGAATGTTTAATTGAGAAATAAAAAAAATAGGTAGAATTATTTGTTGAATTTGGTCTAAAATGAGGGAGTTTAAATAGGTTAGATTTTAAGGTAAGAGTTGAACGCAAAAATTTGATGTATAAGATCTGTTTTTAAGTTATTTAGAACTAGTTTAGATGCTTAGTGTGTCAAAATATGTTTAGAAATGGGTAGAATTGAATTATGAACTTTTAAATGGTGATTTGGTGTTCGTAAGTATGAATTCTTAGCAAATTAATTAAATAAGGAATTTAAGTTTAGTCATGAACATGTTGGTGAATTACATTTAAGCTTTAGAATAACAAGATTTGAACCATGTGCAGTTGAGGTATGTTTGGAGTTAGAAAATTTGAAGTAAAGGATGCAAATTTTGTAGAGTTGCTGCTATGTTGGATTTTGCATACTAGATGAACAAGATAGGCATGTCGAGTGGGTGAAGCCCATTATTTTCTAGGTGTTGAGCATTTTTTTCCAGTGGTTTTTGGGTGTTAGGCGAGCTTGAGGTCAGTAGGTGACTTGGTAGTGAAGAAAAGCAATGTGTTTCAGATGTTGGACTAGAGTTCTCCAAGTTCTTACTAGGCTTGGAAAACTCACTGTTTGCACTCTTGTTGGGCATTAGGGGGAGCTTGTTGGGCAAGCAAGGTCTGTGCCGAGTGCCAAAAGTATGGCGTTGGGTGCCCTGTGTACATGTTTGATTCCTTTTGTTTTCTACTTTTCTATTTCTTATGGATGAAAATGTATTGATACTTTAAAGCTTTTCAACAATATAAATGGAATTATATGATGGTTTGTGCAGGAAGTTATGTTTGTTTTCAAGGATGGTTTGAAAAGAGTTTCTAAGGTGAATTTCTTGATGGTTGTTTCAAATAGTGTATGTATTATTATAGGAGCTTAACCTTAGGAGTTATCCTGAAACTTTAATGGTCATCGATTCTCGAATAGAGAGGGTTGAGGCATATGGTGAGAGTAGTAAAAGGTTCTAGTCTAGGGGCTTTACATTGACGTAAGGTGTTTAAGAGACTAATCTTATGTGTGGTAAGGTGAAACTCATTGTCAATGTCTCTACAAAGCAGTAGAGGCCACCACAAATACATAATCTGTCATAGCTTGACAATAACACATGTATCTGGATATTTGAGTCTAGATATTATATGTTTAGGCGTTTTGCTTATTTGAAAGTGAAGATAATATATGTTACTTTGTAAATTTCATGTTTTGTTTTAGTAGTATTAGCTTACCCTTTTATTTTATTTTTTTCATTTGCTTGTGTTTATTGCATGATTTGAAATGATCATATAATGAATGTGAGCAAGGGATATGAGAATTTTTTGGAACTTTGTAATTTAAAAAACCTTTTGTGAATGAGTAGATAGTTTTAGATTAAAGTTGTTTATATGAATTTGTTTTATAGTTATGTTTTGGATAATTGTAAAGTCATTTATATATATTTTCTTTTTATTTGATTAATTATTCTTGTTTATTGAATGTGTAATATTTCTTTAATAATATTTAGACTATTTAAAATGGAAATTCCAGTTTTGTTTTAAATCAAATCCACATTTATTTGGTTTGGATTATATTTTTAAATCCAAGATGCATTCGAAATACATTTTATTTTAAGCCCACTGCGCTCTAAGGCCCTATAATAATAATGTGTTAAGTTCTGTTGATAATTTATAGTTTACATCTTCTAATTCAATGTAAACACCTGAAATTATGCAATTTATAAAAAAATTTGCTTCATTAAATAATATATATATTTCTTGAAATCATGTTCTGAGAAATATTGTTTCTAAATTTTGTACTGAATATAGAAAAACGTGATATTCCTAAACTGATTTTTGTGATAATCTTTACGATTTCTTGAAACAAATCTAAACCTGAAAAAGCCCAATTGAACTTTCCCTCGGTCCAGGGCCCAATCTTAAAATCTGCAGTTTTCGTTAATTAGAACTGCGTGTTTTTCTTTGATTCTCCTTTTTATAGCGTTGAAACTCGAAACCATCTTGATCTTTTCCTTTCCGCCCTTAAAAAACAATACACACACAAAAAAAAACTTTCATGAACACAAGAGATCAAATCATATATTCATTCAGTCATTATTATAATATTATAACAATAATGTAAAATACAAAATCAATTCACTATATATTTAATTATTCGGATACAAGCTTTGACATATGTATTCAATATAGACGTACACTTGTAATAGTATTTATACTCTGTAGAGTTATAAACACATGAGTTATCACCCTACGACTCGCAAGGTTAATCTTTTATAACTAAAACAAAAGTCAAGAGTGAAAACCTCTTGTGTAACGCCCCGACAACTTACAAGGACGATTGACTGCAGAGTTATAAACACATGAGTTATCATCCTACAACTCGCAAGGTTAATCTTTTATAACTAAAACAAAAGTCAAGAGTGAAAACCTCTTGTGTAACGCCCCGACAACTTACAAGGACGGTTGACTGCTCCCACACATCAACACGAGACTTTCCAGCACAGTTTTTGAGAAATCTTCCCAGAAGGTCACCTGTCCTAAATTACTCCAGGCTAAGCATGCTTAACCATGGAGTTCTTATGGGTTAGGCTACCGAAAAACAAATGCATTTATTAATATGAGTAGCCAAATCAATTCCATTAAGTTATCCTTCAACTATATACTCTCATACCTATACAGTCTCTAGATCCCTCTCATTCCGGTGTATGTACGATTCGTCCATCTGTCCCTTCCACTGGAGTCCTGCTAGGAGCTGCACTCTGTGCCTCTCGCACGCGATCACTCCCCGCCCTCGTCAATGCCCGTGTATCACATCTTGTCAGACTCTCTCCCACCCAATTATCTCTATATGAGTTTAATGGATGGTAATATATCAGGATATCCTACTTTCAGAATCTTCACATGTCAAAGCACACAATACATCACATAATCACCAATTCCCCTTGGATTAATTTCAACATTTTCAATTCCGTATCACACATTATCCATTGTAATATCATTCTTAAATTAACTTATTACAACAAAACTTATAAGAAAAACGTATGAAAAGTTATATTAAACTATGTTACTCTTGTTTAATGAAGCCATCTCATTCACTCAAAGGATATTATGTGCAAGTAAATTCGCTTGGCGAATGAACAACTCGTCCAACAAATTTAACACTAGAGCTCTCAAACTTACAATTCAAACATAATTTGCCCAACTGAAACTCACTCGCTTAGCCACTAGAAAACAGGGTTACTTTGAATCTTAAACTCGCCAAACGACCATAGACTCATCGGTGAGGGTAAAGTTAGTGAGCTCACTAACTTTGTTTTTGCACAATGAAAAAACTCGCTCAACGATAGCAAAGTCAATAGCTCTCGGACATTAAGCTTGTCCAATGAAATTATGTTCACCTAACAAGTCTCCATAATTATGCATAATAACAATTCTACAAAATTATGACTTACCAGTCTCTGTAATAGTCTAATACTCATTTTAGATGTATAACCAACCAAAATTCTTAATTTATATACAATCAAGATTCGATTCAACCATAGGATAGATCATTCAATTATTTCAAATATTTCAAAGATTGAAAACACATATAATTCAGAGACCAATTCCACATTTACAATCCAACTTAACATGTCAAAAATCATCTAACAACTACAACACAGAATTCAATCATCATACAAACGTATAAACATAGATTGAAATTTGCTCATCAACTAAAAATAAACTAATTAACTTTCCTTTCCTATTTGATGATCAGAAGAATCTAAAAACTTTATAATTGCTCCTACAATTCCAAAACCTTATTAGCTCTTACAAACCACAAAAACTTGACAAGAGCATACTTTCGATACCACTGATCAACAAATAGAACAGAAGACTCAAATTTCAAATCTATAGAAAAAAACTCAAATATATATGAAACGTACAAACCTAAAGAAAAGAGTAAAAGTCAATTTATTTTTTTAAAAATTGATTGGTTATAAGAAATATTTCAATTCAAAAATCACTCAAACAGCCTCTGATATTAGAAATTATAGAGAAAAAGCAAAAAAAACTTATAAAAGAAGAGTTTTAGAGAAATAATATATTTTAGATAATGAAATTTTTGATAAAAAAAAATATATTTATACTTTTGATTAAAACAGCTTAATATTATTGTTTAAAGCATTCACATCTAATAAATTATTATTGAGACTCTTACAATAAATATATAAATACATGCAGAAATTATTAAAAGGTAAATGAGTGTTTAATTACTTTAAATATGAACAAAGTTCAATTCAAATTAAAGGAATTAAAAATTTTACAGCATAATTTTACTATATAAAAATGTTAATAATTATTTAGTCAATTATAAATGAACTTTACTTTTTGTGTGTATCTATTGGGCTTGCTTTCTGTATAGACTTTTTATGTCAACTTTAATGATTCCCACAGAACAATTCGAGGTGACGTAAAGATTAGAAGCATTCATTCTCTTGCAAAAGCAAAAACAAAAGTAAAGTACTTTCTGCTTTTAAAATAAAATAAAATATAATAACAACAATAATACAAGAAATCTTCTTTAATAACTTTTTATTTCTCAAAAGAATCTTTCCTTTTTTTATCAATTATTTTAAGCAATAAAGACGTGCTTACTTTCTAAACTTGAACTCGAATTATAAATAAATATAGTTTTTAAGCATTAAAATTAAATAAATATTCTTTTTTAAGTATTAAAAATAAATAAATATTTTTTTAATAAATAATATTAATTATTTTCATTTATTAAGCATGTTTTAAATTAATATTACAATTATAACATGTTAAATAGAATAAACAGTTCAAATATCACTTTAAAGTGTAATCGTTTACCACTTCAAAAATATAATTCAATTGTTTTAAGAAAATCATATATATTATTTTGAAAATTTAAGATCAAATTATATTAAAATTTAAAAATTAAGAACATAGTTAACTATTACCTTAATTTCAATAGCAAATAGCAAAGGAGAATGTGACTTCGTTATAATCCAAATTTAATTCATACAAATTAAAATAAAATGTATATATAAGTGGAGGGAAGCAAAGTCAAAAATGCATCAATTATTGCACTAATTAAATGATTACTATTAGTCAATAGAAAATATAGTTTCTCTAAGACAACTTACGTGTGATATACGAGAACAGTGTAAGTCAATGGTTGTTATTTCATATTCAATAGAAAATCTATCAACTAGTAGTTCTTAATTATATTCAGACACATGTACGAGAAAACAATACTAAAGTATACTACTTTTTAATTATTATTAAAAAGAAAAATAGAAAACTAATTAAAGTTTAAAAATCACTTAACACTTCTTTATTTCTCTTTATTTTTACACTTTTATTTACATATTTATTTATATAACATTTATACAAATGATATAATATATCACGTCATCTGAGTCTCAGAATAATAACTTGAGTGTAATAAGTGTGAGTATATTTCACATAAATTTATACAATATTATTTCTTTTTTGTAAAACCCTAAAAAATAGTATTTTAGAAGTGGAAACTCTGACTAATAGTTGTTTACATATTTAATTAAAAATAAAATATTTAATTTTTTAAACTTATTTTCCTAAAATTACAAACTGAATATTTTTTTTATTTGAACCAACGGTTTAAATTAAAGATATGAATTTGTATTTCAAAATACTTTTTGAGGAGAAAGTGAAATATAATAACGAATTTAAAAGAAATATTTTAAAAATGGATATAAAAAGTGTTATTATTGTGTAATTCTATAATAATGAGAAGAGTTGAAATGGAAGCAGCAGGACCTTTAAAAAAAAAAGATAAGGATGGTTTGACTGAGTCAGCATTATTGCGTTGTGTTGTGTTGGAGTGAGGTAGTTTGGCAGTTGTAATGCAAGTGGAAGGACAATCCAACGCACCGCTCTACGACATGTTTTCCTTCGATAATGATACTTACATAACATGTTTTTTTACAATATTTCAATATTATTTTTGTGTTATTTTGTAATTAAATTCAAAATTATTCTAGAATCAATATTAATAATCATAAACATTATCACCAATCACAGAATAATGATGTTCAAATGTTGTCAAAAAAATATTGTCTAAATATCATTATTTTTTTAAACCGTGTTAAGAATTCAGCTTAACTTTAATTTTATTTTCATATCCATTTTTGTTTTTAAAAGGATTTATTTTTAAGGAAATAATAAGTTTCTGTCTTTATAATTTTTGTTTTTGTTGCAGACCACGTGAACATTCCAATTTTAAATCTGTTGACATATATAATTAAGTTTTATTATTACATGCGAGATTTTGAGATGATTTTGTTTTTAAACACTAAAAATTATATTAAACACGTTGTTAAAATTAATAACTATGCATCTAATATATTGTTTATTTTGAAAGATGAAACTCTTTCACAAATTTATTCTTAAAGTTGTTTTCGATAATGAAAGGAAAAATACAAATATTTAAATTATTTTAAATCTTATTCTTAAACGATATAAGACTGTTAACTGTATTAAAAATATAAGTTTCCTAGTGAAGGTTTAAGAAAATTATTCATCATTTTAGTGGAAATTTTAAGTTTATCATTCGTTCGAAAACCTTGTTATCAATATTTTATCATTTCAAGTCTATCGGGTGACACGTTATAATCAATCACTTTATATCTAAGATGTTATATGTTTTAAATATTGAACTCAATCATATTTTGTTATTAAAATACAAATAAAAAGTATATATTTAAATTATTTTAAATTTCTTGAAAGTTGTAAAACTCTTCAACTGATATAAAATATATTTTTAAATATTTTTTATTTTGATTTCTAAAATATATATTTAAGTTATTTATGAAACCATTATATTCATTAGTACAAATTTTAAAAAGAATTATACGAAAACATGAAATTTTATATAAATATTGTCTATTAAATATAATCAAATGTTATAAAAAGCAGTATATTCAAAATTTAACACTGAAACTAAAGATTAAAAAACAGTATTAAAAATGACTTTAAATTTAATTTTGTTCACATGTCAAGTTTTCGTTTCTAAGTCCTTTTGGTTAAGCTCGATTATTATATTTGAAATTTTGTCATAATTATTTAAAAAAAATAAAAGATATTTTATAGAAATTAAAAAGAAAATATATTTAAATTATTCAAATCAATTTTTAGTTCACATGAAAACAAGTGTTAAAATAAAATTTATTTTATAAGATAGAAATTTTCTTAACTTACATAAATAAGTCTATGTATGTCATATGCAATAAACACGAAATCTTAAAAACATATTATCTGATTAAACATAATGAAATGCTATAAAAAGCAGAGTTCAAATTTTATAAGGGAAGAACACCGAATTAAAAATTTGTCACTTCTGAAAGATATAATTTTCCAGAAATGCAATAGAATTAGTGAGTTGAAAAAATAACCTAAAAAAGCTAAAAAATGTGTGGTGGGAATGGGATATGCAATGTGCAATACTTTTATCTGTTTATCTAAAATGAGGCCCACTATTTATTTATTTATTTATTTATTATTATTATTATTATTATTTTATTTTATTTTCTTTTTAGATTTATTGTTGAATTGACAAGTGCAACTAACCCTTGTTTGCTCCATGCCTTCTTTAACCAAATATGGATGTTGAAGTTGACATTCACATTAATATATATCTCTTATTGTGAAATTATAAATGCGTCCACACTCATACTTCAGTACAACATCTTCCACTGGATCCCACCACCTTTTTTTTTTTAGTAATAGAAAAACAATAAAAAAAATATCCTCATAATTTTATTTAAAAGTTATAAATAAAAGAAACATAATATTCTTATTCTAGTGTTTTCTTTAGCGAACTTTTTAAAGCAAATTAACAAAAAAAGTATATATATTTTTCATAATTATAAGTAAACACGTACGTCAACTATAATTAAAAAAGAAAACTTGCTCTCACTAATTCTAAAAACGTGTCTTTAATTCTTAAAACTTCTTTATTTTCTTTAAGAAAGAAATAACGTCATTATATATAAACTTACCTTTATCTTTAATGTTATAAAATTAAGAATAATTATTTTAGATTTTAAATTTATCATATTAGTCTAAATTAAGTCTTCATTAAGTTGTTTTAGAACTTTCAGATTAACTTTATAATGTCTCAGTTTCTAAATTTCTCTTTCACTTTTGTCTTTATCTTTCAAATATTCTGATATTTATCTAGCGTTATTAGCTGTATTAATTTGGTTTTATTTATTCTGTATTTTTTAAATATATTTAGGATAAACAAATTAGTCATATGTATGAAATGATAATCGTGGCAAAATAAGTAATTATTAATAAAAAAAAACATGGCCTGCAAGTATTGATAAAAAAATAAAAACAGGAATGTATTTAAAATATTCAGTTAAGAAAAAACATGAAAATAAAATATAACGTTTTTCGCTATAGTCAAATACATCTGAGTCTAATTAAAATAACTTTATATTATATTATACTGTATGTAATATTTAAACAATATTTTTTGGTACAAATATTTAAATAATTTGTGTCGGCACTTGGCAGAAGACGTGATGCACTGGGGAACAGCGACGTCGTTTTATATTCAGCTTAAAATAATTACATGATTTTCCTGAAACGCAGTTATCTATCTGCCAAACCAAACACGTCATATCCCGAGAAATCTTCGATTTCATTATCCTTTCCCTGCATCGGAAATTTCCACCCAACAAGAGGGACAAGTTGGTACTTTCACATGTTCAAAATATTGTTTATTTTTACTTTTGCGGATAGATATTAGTTGCTTTATCATCATATTTTTATAAAAAAAAGTTTAATAGGTTTCGAGGTGTCTATATTTGAGGATTTATTTAAATTAGGTTTTTTAATTTTTGAAGTGATCAATTAGGTCTTTAATTTTATAAATTTGAATCAATAAAAAATTTTCCGTTAAATGTAGTTAACGTCGTGAAGTATTGAACATATAACATGCTAACGTTTCCACCCAACAAAAGGGACATGTTGGTACTTTCACAAGTTCAAAATATTATTTATTTTTTTCTTTTGCGGATAGATATTAGTTGCTTTATCCTCATCATTTTTTATAAAAAAATAAAAATAAAAAATCATTATGTACGATACTTTTTAATTGGAAAGTTTTATTTACTTAACTGTTATTTTAAAAATTCAGTATAACTTTAACAATTCAAGATAACGCTAGTCTTTACTTTGTTAGTTAAATGTTTGTATTTATTTATCCTTTAATGAATTTATACATATTTATGGTGATGTTGAAATTAAAAAACTAAAAAAGTATTAATTATAAAATTTTAAATAAATAATCTTAAACAACATACTAAACCCAATAGAGTAAGAGCTTACGTAGAAAAATGGTATTAGTTGGGAGTTTAATGTCATTGATTTAAGATATTTCCTGTCGGTATTTTATTTTTTATTAAATAATTTACGGGACTTTTAAATCTCACATCATATATACATATTTTTTTTCGAGATAAAAAATATTAGCAACTTATATTTTTTAATTCTAATAAATTAATGTTAGGAAAATAATTGATAAATATAAACGGAAAGATATGAAACAAAAATCTTTAACAAAATTTGAACTTTTATATTTCTCTCGTTTATTACTATTATACACGCTTATTTATTTATGTACAGAAAGCTAAAAATGTGCTTCTATTAGGAGGTTTAAAGATTTTTCTCTTATCTTCTCAATTTGGAAGTTCCTTTTTTTTGTGTGAAAGGGATTAGAAGTCAATTATCACACGTTCTTAGCTATATTCTATCAAAATTTTGATTCAATTATTTTCAAAACATTACAAATCTGATTAATGAGAAAATCTATTACATGTATTAATATTTGTTTACATGTTAAAATTTTATATAACATAAAAAATAAGAAAAATTTAATGCTATTTAAAATTTAAATAAGAACTTAAATCACAATATACAAAAATATTATATTAAATTTAACACCATATACAATTATACAATTAAGCATACATGATCCAAATAAATTTACTGTAAAAATCTGAAAAAACAAAAACCATTTAAAAGTGATAATAATCATGTGACTAAATTATTTTAATATTAAATATTTTAATATAAATAATTTTATTACCAACAATTTTTGTTATATTAAAATATATGATTTTTATATAAACTTTTTTTTAGAGTTTTTTTTATTTTTATAAAAAGTTTTTTCTTTCTACTTGTCCGAAGAACTGACACTCTATGATTATCATTATGACGAGCCATTTAATTCGAGACGATTAGTTTTTCTATTAATGTAAGTTGAGCTTGAACATTTTCGTTGTTTTTTTGTATTATTTGTTGAATGTGGATCTTCTTCCACTTGCATGTACTTTTTTAGTCATCTATATGAGTCTTTGTTGATAAGTGATAATAGCGGTATGTTCTGATTGTTTTTGTGATGTCTCTATATATAGATAAAGTATTCTACAAGTTGAGAGAAGTTTCGCTAGTTAAGGTGCTGTAAGTTGTTGGAAAAGTGGGGCTCAACACCCTAGATCCTAGTGGCTTTATGTTTTGACAGTTTGAGCACCACCTAAGGTCGCTTAATACCATACCAGATCACAACAACTTGTTTTTCTGATTCAGGTGCACCATGGACCTATTCAAATGACCAAATTGGTTTATTTAACACTAGTATTGATGCAAAAACATGTTTATGACTTAAACTGAGTACCACTTTTCTCATTTAGTCATAAACAAGGTGCACCAGATCAACCCAACAACTCAAAAATACCTATAACCAATTTTACACCATAGAAACCAAAATTTAGCAAACTAAGGGTCTAAACAAGTCATGATTGACTTAAAAACATACTACAAACCTGCAGTTTTATCACATACCTACTCCTTTAGACTTTTACTTGTTAAAACCCATAAAATGGACCAAAAACAACCTAAAACTCAACCTATTAACTACTTACCAACTCAACACCAGGTTCATGGTTAATTAAGGTTCTATACTAGTTTGAAATTATTTAAAAATAGCTTACAAACATCACTTGTAGCTCTAAAATCACTTTTATAGAAATTCACATACCAAAACCACAATTTAGATCGAAAAGCAACCAAACAACACTCCCTTTTTCACTACTTTCCAGTTCTAAAACAAATTTATATCTCTTAGGACTACAAAACAACAACATTCATAGTTCAATAAAGTACCATTCATAATCATCAACGACGTTCACCAATAATCCAAATTCACTCATCAAACACAATTATTACTAAATAATTATCTCAAATGATAACATATTCAAATAAACATCATTCTTACAGCCTAACAAACATAAATTCATACTTCTTAACACAATTTAAAGCAAATATTAGTTTCTTTTACCTTACAGAGGACCTAACTGCTATATAAGAGCTAAGATGATTCCATTAGCTCAAGGAATTCTATTTGCACTTACAACTCACATAAACAGAATCAGGGTATGCCGTTAAAACTACTGATTAGTAGATAGTCTTAAAAGACCCAAATGACGCACAAAAACATTACGACTCAAATGCAAAAAAAATGAGATAGAACAAAGAAAAATAGTAGAAACTAACTTATTCTTTTGGAAAAATTGATCGAATAGGTTTGAAGATTTCACTACTATAATCACTCAAACAATCCCTGCTCTTCAAACAAATAAGCAATAGATAAGAATCCTTGAGAAAAAGGTAAATAACTAAATGTTATAATTTTAAAAAACATAATATATTTTAAAAATAAATTCATTTTAACAAAACTATTTATATTAAAATATTTTAATATTCAAAAGTTTTATTGTTTTTAAAAAATTATCACTTTTAAAATATTATTTTTAGGTCTTATATTGTTTATCTATGATTTACTTGATTAATATCATATTAATGATTAAAAATTGTACATGTGTCATGTATAAAATATATAAGTGCAACAATTTTATTGGACTTTTTTTAATATCTCTTATAGAACAATAAGTCAAATTTGAATACATTTTAAAATTTTCATTATAATAATAATAACTCAATTATTATTATTTTTCAAAAATGCATAATTTTTCTTGTTTGTAATGATAATGGAATCATTCCTATCTCACAAGCATGTACTAGATTCTTCTTTTTTGTGATAATTGATATACAATAAAAGAATGTGTCTGCTGAATTTTTCATAATTTTTTTATTTATAAAATTAGTAATTATATCTCTACGCGACAATTTTCTACTGGCGTACAGTTAAGGCACATATGAATACATTTGGTCACTTATAAATTATACAAATAAGTAATTTATATATAAGAAAAGTTCAACCATTCCATCCACCATACATATCTGGTGGACGTAAAACTGTAGTTAAAAGACTATTTAAAATACAAAAAAAGTCAAAAGTAAGTTGGAAAGTAAAGTCTGAAAGAAAAAAAAAATGTTAGATAATCACTGTATACTATTACAACCATTTATAACAATACCAAATAGTTACACACAAAATAATATGAGCATCAAAACTTTATATTTACGATGTATAGTAATCTTTTAAAAAATTAAATAACGCAAATTTAAATTAATGATGAAATATATAATTATTTTATCAATATGAAATATTAAGTCACATCAATGATGAAATATAATATTTAATTAATTTTATTTTAATTAAAAAGATGCCTGAAATTTAAATATTAATTTTTGTAGAAGTATTTTAAGAATAAAATTTGGCAAGAGAGTTTCAATTTGATTTTGAGAGTTTGTATATTTTGTTTATAGGGAAATGTATCTGTCTTTACTGAAAAGTCAAATCGAGGTGCATGTGAAAAGCTTTTCATTTGTACAACTTCATAATATTAAGATTTCTTCACTTATCTCATTAACGTTGTGATTGGTTTTAGGTAGCGGTGCTGACAGACCAAACAAATCAGACCGCATTCACGATACACTGAGCAATTGTCGGGAAAAAGTGATCATAATATATATTTTTTTTAATAACACTTTCTAAATATTTTAAGATAATTTACGTGATTGATTCATAATAGTATTTATATTTATGATTATTATTATTAATTATGAAATAATTTTAGATTAATCAAATAATACATAAATAATATTAAAATTTTATTAAAAAATTTTGTCAAATAATCATTATCCTATTTTTTTTTCAAAACACTTTCTTTTTTGACATTTTTAGTAAAGGTCATATAAAAAATAGTTATATTTTACTGAAAAGAATAAAAATGAAAAAGTGTATATAAATTGGGAAAAATAATGTGTGAATGAACAGACTTCTAGATTAAGAATTTTTAGATTAAAGAAGAATTTAATTTTACAAAATTATTTAAGGGAGTAATAAGAATGTAAAAATAGTAATTTTTTCTTTTTATGGTGGTTTTGATTTGAGTGTTCCAAATGCATCCACGTCATCAAAGAAAGAAAATTGAAATTATATCACAATTATTAGTTTATATTTATGTGATATTTATTAGATAACATTTTTGGCACGTAATAGGGGGAAAGAGTGGCACGTGTGAAGTAGAAGAACTGAGTTGGCACGGTGCATGGCTAATGGTGTCATGGGGAAATGCGAAAGCCGCCACAGTGACTGCACAAGGTATTAACAAATGCTGTGTGCCGTACAACTTTTGCCCGTTGTTTCTTCTTTTAAATAAATCTTTTTATCACTAAAAGTATATCTATATATAAACAGTTTCAAATTAAAAAAATAATGTAAACAATATTTTGAAAAAAACTTATTTATTTATTTATTTATGATGTTTTTGTTTTTTAAATAGATATAGATTTGAGATAAAAGAAAGAATGAAATTAAAAAAGAGAAAGCATCAAGTTACTTATGATAAGAAATGAAGTCATGAAGAAAAATAAATTTGATATTATAGTTTGTGAAAAATTATAAATTTAAATAAAAAAAAATTCATATATAATCTAGTCTCTCAAGTTATTAGAACTAACAGGTTGGTTCTTTTTTTTTATATAAAAAATCTAACATCACAAGAAAACACATTAAAATCTTTTATTTTTTACATAAAAACGTGTTGATGTCGAGCTGTTAAACTGATTTTAATTAAAAGAGAGTGAAACAAACTGAAAAAGTTCTAAGTTGTTTTAGATGTAAATCAAATTGTATTAGACCTTGATCAGGTTATTGAAGTTATGTTAATATGAATTGTCGCAGTGCAGGTTTTGTTTTTTTTAATGAAATTAAATTCTTGAATTAACCTGACTTCACCCACATGCAGGTTAATTTGAGTTCTAAATTGAAAAATTTATTTCAATCTGTCTTTGTTAGACATACGAGTCCGTCAAACTTTTTTTTTGTGATTTCTAACTTATTATTATAGTAATTTTTTCATAAAAAAAATTATACTTTGTATGTTAAAACACAATATAAACAATGATTTATTTTGTCTTTAAAATTTGAAAGAATGATAGAAAAAAAAAATATAATAAAGTAATTTTCCAAAGTGAACATCTTCCAAAAATATTTCAAAATATAAATAGTTCACAAAAACTTAACATGACTAAAAAAACTGTAAAACAAAATAATTAAAACATAACAAATTTACGAAATAAGAGTCAATTTATTTATTGAAATAGATAATCACAAACTAATGTATGAAAAAAAGAAAAAGAGATTTATAAAAGACATAGGAGAAAAAAGAAAATTGTTGAATAAGCAAATATAGAAAGAGATGTAGCAAGTTGGAACAGTGGTAGCGATATATGGTAGGTTTTGGTGGGCCAACATGTCAGAGAACAATATCACATATCTAATTGGGACCCTTCTTTTCATTTTTCTAACATTTAGATGTCATCAATGTGACCGCGTTGAGGAAGACAAGACCAGGAACATGCTCTGTTCTTGCCTTTCAAAAAACCTACCATTTCTTCCACTACTAGGTAACTTTTATTTATTAATTTTAACTATTAAATATAAAAATATTCATATTATAACATACTTTTACATTAAACAACATATGATTATAAGATTTTTTTTAAAAAGAAAATAATAAAATATATAAAAAAATGTCAAATAGATATAAATTAAATAAAACTCATCTTTTCATATAGTAAATAAAAAGTAGTGGTAATTGAAGAAAAGTTTAAAATTTTATGTTATATATTTTTATTATTTTATATGAATTTATAAAATTTAAGCTATTTTAATTTTAATTTTAAAAATTTATCTTTTGGTATAATTTATTTAAATTTGATTTTCAAAAGATAAATTTAACAGTTAAATATGTTTTTAGTCCCTATATTTTAGGTCGATTTTGATTTTAGTCCATTTTTCAAACTAAGGTACAATTTAGTCCTTCAATTTTAGAAAACTCTGGTTTTAGTCATTTTTACCACTTTTTTAACTTTATTTGTTGTTTCAAAACGCGTTTCTCAGTTAACATTGAAGCAAAAATGTGTCAAACAATGTAAACAATTCAAGTGCTATAATGAAACAATGAAACGTTAAAAAAATTTGATAAAAAGAACTACAACCAGAGTTTTATAAAGTTGAAAGACTAAATTGTACTTTAGTTTGAAAGATGGACTAAAACCAAAATGTCCCAAAATATAGGGACTAAAACTTATTTAATCCTAAATTTAATGCATAATTTTATTTCCTTTTAATGTGATTTTATTTTAAAAAATTATTTTTACATAATCTAATTTAAAATAAAAGACAAAAATCTACTACAAACTTTCAAATATATGTGAATAGAAAAATAATTATGCAAATATTTTATTGCCATCCAGAAAAGGAACAAATAATGAATCATGATAATATAATGAATACTTTGTTCCTACCATAATAGGAGATATATACTTATTCGAGACACGTTATAAAAAATAGAATAATTATAAAATATAAACTTTTATATTTTTTTTTAAAAAAAAATCAAACTATCGTTACTTTCTCTTACCGTTACCTGTGCTCTCCATTTTTTTTTAGCAAAGTTAAAAAATAAAAAGTAAAGAAGCTTTTTGAAAGTTTAAAAGGAAATAAAGAAAAAAGATTTGGATAATATAAAAAAGAAAAAGAAAAGGCTGCAAATAGGTTTATTCGAATGTGACGTGGTAGAAGAGAAAAGAAGTTCTCATCTATCAAACTTTTCAGATGCCACGAGGAGAACATTGTCAGCGGCTGCTTCGGTGAAGAGACAACGTGCTTTCTACACTTCTTTTAACTTATATAAAATAATAATAATAATATTTTTTATAATATTTTAAGACCGTCTACATATTATTAATATTATTATTATTATTATGAAATAAGTGTAAAATTAATAATAATAATTATAAACATCAACATGTATCAATCACAAAATATACATAGATGATATTAAAATAATAATCACAAACATTAACATGCATATGGATTAATCACAAAATAACACGTAAATGATATTAAAATGTTGTAAAAAAAACGGTAACATTATCCTTCATTTCTAAAAAATATATTTAAATTATATTCATATTTTCCAATTTTTTAAATTATATCACTTTATAAGAAAAATCAGTTAAGAGAGAGTGTGAATGTAATTTGAAAACAATTTAGGTGATATTTATGTAACTTCAATTCTTATATTATCCAAAAAAATACTTTTAAAAATAAGAGCTAAAAATTGTTAATAAGATTTTATTACAAAACCTAAAAAAATAAAGTGAGAATTAGTGTAGAGATAAAGTTATAATATATAAATGATTTAACATGAAATTTTTTAGATAAAATTATAAAATCTTTTCGTGTAAATTTTTTGTGAATAATATCTTGTGTAATTTTTTTAACGATGACTCCAAAAATAATTTTTTAATTTTATATTAATTTTTTTTGGTTCACTTCTTATTATTCTAAATTTTGTAACTTTTATGAATATCTACTTGATAACCAAAAAAATAAAATAAAATATAGTATTGACTAAAGATTAATAAAAATTAAAAAAAATTCTTAATTGTTTAAAAATTGAATTACTACATATTTTATTTACAAATGAGAAATTATAGCAAAAAAGGACCCAAGAAAAGTAGGTGGGAGAATGGATCCCAATCAATGTGAAAGTAAATGACAACAGTTTTTTCTAAGGAAAAAAAAGGTACTAAAATCAATGCTCAAGTGGATAAGAACAGTTTTTTTCTCATTAAAAAAAGTACCAAAAGTTTGATGTGTATAAAGAAAGAGAATCAAATAAAGAAAACAATTTTAGTTAAGCCATATTTCAGTAACTTATTTTTATAAATGAAAAGTAAAAGAAAATTTAATTTATATTTAAACTTCAATTCATTTAGTTATACGGTTAATGCTTGTAAAGATGAACGAGAGTTAGTTTCTTGGTTTATAGCAAGATAATAGTGTTGATTAACTTTTACATTTTATGATAGAATGGTATTTATGAATTATGCGTTTTGGAGATGAAAAAATAAAAATAAAAACTCTTGTTCAAATGATATATTATTTTCGTAAATAATATTTTCCTTTATTTTTAATTAGTCTAACTATTGCAAAAAGATATATATTATGTTACATAAGTAGTATTTAAAAGAATATGTTTATTAATGTATTTCTATAATACGTGATAAGGGATATTTAGTATTTAAACGATAATATAGTTGATATATGGTGGTGCGAATGATGGTCATTATCGAGGTAGTCTAATTTAGTATGAGAATATCAAATTATAGAAATATATGAACGAAATGTACTAATATTATTAATGGGGTTTAAGGTCCAAAATAAAATTTTTGTTTTAAGGGTTTTTAATTTTTTTAGTATTAATATATTTTTATTTAATTAATTGTAAAATTATATTTGATAATAAAACATAATTAAGATATCAAATGTAAGAGTTTAGAAAATTTCATTTTAGAAGTGGTAATTTGATATAGGTAATGAAACTTAAATATTTCAATATTAAAAGTTCATAGTGTAAATAAAAACATTATAAAACGAGTTTTATTATTTCAAGTCGCACAATTTTTTTAGAAACTATTTTTCTTTAGAGTTTTTATATTTTTTTTAAGTTTTCTATCTATATGTTATTTATTTAAATATCAGATATGTCAAAGTGATCATTACAATAAAATTTTCAAGTTTGTCTGGTTAGTTCTTGAACAAGAGTAAGTTAGTTTTTGATTTTTTTTTTAATTTTCACGTTTTTTAATACATGTGATCAGTTTTCGTTGCATGTGTCATTTGAGTATTTTTTTAGGTTCTTGTGAAGAAAGCTAACTATTATGTTTTTATGGTGCTCATGCTTTGACAAATTGTTATGCACGTTGAATTTGATTTGAGATTGGTAGTTTGTTATGAGAAATTTCTGTCTGATTACTTCTTGCATGATTTTTTATATTTATGGATTTAAAGTGTTGTTTTAGTTTATTGAATCAATACTGAAATCTATTCTAGTTGTTATGATGGCTTGTTGTTTGAATTGGTTGAAAATGATGTCGAATTAATATGGTAATAGGTTAAAATGTTGTGTAGACGTTGGTCTTGAATTGGTGATTTGACAGGTAAAATTCTCCGGGGCCTGTTCTTTGAGGGAGTTTGATGTTGGGAGTTTGTGTTTGTATCATTCAAGACTTGGTTAGTTTTTTGTTTTGTTGAAATATCATATTTTGATATGCTAAGTTTGTTATTTTGGCTGTGGTGGTTGTTGGTTTGATATGATGCATTGAGTTCTTGGCCAATTGAGCAAATTAATATTCAATCAGATGTTTAAACATGTTTTCAAATCAATCTTAACGTCAAGAATACAAATTCGGTAATTTGGATAGGGCTCGAGTGCAATCATATAAAGATTTGAAGTTACTGGTTTCTGATGTGGCGTTGAGGGTCATTGATATAGTGTTGAGTGTTGGCCTTCTGATGGCATGGATTTTGGTCTCTAGATGTAGGACATTGAGTGGTGGTCTTGTACCGTTGAGCACGTCATGTTGCTGGTTATGTTTTTGGTTTTTCGTGTTTTTCATGTACTGAACTAAGTTGATTTTAGTAATACTGATTCTATATGTTTAACTGAAGGGGAATGTTGATGCTTTGTTAATTTTAAATATGAATGTTAGTATGGTTAAAGTTTAATTGTAAACATGTATAATGCTCGTTCATATATGATATTATGATGATGATGAGTTGTTATTGATTATGTGAATGATTTATGTGCACGATATATGTGGTTGGCGTAATTCCATAGATCTCGCAAAGAGATTTATGATGACGTTTTTAGTAGTGTAAGTATTGATATTGGTGTCCAGATGTTGGAGTTTATCCTCATGCTTTAATAACCGTTCTTTCTCAAGTAAAGTATGATGGTTGTGTGGTGAGAGGAGTAGGAGGTCCTGTCATAAGGATGACCTCAAGACTCTTATGACCTTGACAAGATTAATATTGTGGGTGATAGCTCGACAAAGTGCCCAGGTGGATCGAGTATTATCACTACAAGTACACGATCCCTTAAGATTTCACATCAACACTGGTTTGAACAGTCAAGTTCAGAATGCATGGTTGTATGCTTATTAATGGATTGATATAACTTGTATATGTGTCAATTGTTGTATTTCAGTTGTATTAATGTTTCTTTGGTAAATTAGTGTACTCTTCTGTCTTTCTTTGTATGTTCATCTGTCTTTTGCAATAATCACCTTAATTGTGTGAGTAGAGGATGCTATTTTTGTTGAGTAAGTGTTGGCTAGTGATGGAAACGAAGCTTAGAGTAGGACATTTTGTTGGTATCGTTTATTTTTGAAAGGAATTTATTACATTTTTTTTTGTTTAATGTACATAGTAGTGTAGAACCTTGTATATTGTGATATTATATGGAATTTATTACATTTTTTTTGGTTTAATGTACATAGTAGTGTAGAACCTTGTATATTGTGGCATTATATGTTATATCTATATAACAGTAATAGCAACTTATAAGTTTTTCTTGAGTTAACTGTTTTGTATCATTGAAACCAGAGTAATGAATCTCATGATAGATGAATACTATAAAATTAGAATGTTATAGATGACAATTAATTTTTATTAATATTAAAAATAGGATTTAACAAGTAAATAACTTCTTTTTATAAATTATATTTATGTTTAAGAAAAAAATAGTCAATTATCTCTAATCTCTTACTAATAATAATTATGATTTTTATCTTATTAATTTCTTTGTGAATATTAAGAGAAATAGATGTTTTATTTGAATTACTTAAAGCTGGTAGTGATCCTAGAATATAAAACAAAGTTGTTTGTTTAACAAGAATCGTAAAACTTTGAATTTTTGTTAGACATTAATATTTGATATGACATTTTAGTTGGGGTTAACTTCATTGTAATAGTTTATAATAAAAATATATATATACATTATTGATGAAGTTATTGAACAATTAAAATATTTTTTTATTTTTTGAAAAATTAGAGAGAAAATGAATTTGAAAATGTATTAACTATTGTTAAGATAATTGCTTTTGAAATTGATATAAAGCTTAAGTATTTGTGAAAACGTATTAGTCGTATAAAGAAACATTTTGATAAAAATGTTGAAAATAAAAATTTATAAAATCTCTTAAAAAATCACCTAGAATTACTGTAGATATTCAAAATAATTGAATAATTTAAAATATATGAAGATATTTTTGATATGTTATTTAGTGTTATAAAAAAAATAAAGTCATTGAACTGTATAAATTAATCTTACTACTCAGAAAATAATTTTTGAAAAATTATAACACACTTTAATATAAATTATTTTATTAATAAATAAATAAAAATCTGATTCTTAAACTTGTTTTAAACTCCCTAGTGATGGTTAGTTATATATTTAAAGATAATATATATATATATATATATATATATATATATATATATATATATATATATATATATATATATATATATATATATATATATTATATCTTTGGTGAATCTCAAATACATAGATTTCTCCAATATCATATAGTGTTATAAAAAAAATAAAGTCATTGAACTGTATAAATTAATCTTACTACTCAGAAAATAATTTTTGAAAAATTATAACACACTTTAATATAAATTATTTTATTAATAAATAAATAAAAATCTGATTCTTAAACTTGTTTTAAACTCCCTAGTGATGTTTATGAATATATAACCTAAATTATACAAATGCATTATTGCATGGAGATCCTTATTGCACTTTGATGGTTAGTTATATATTTAAAGATAATATATATATATATATATATATATATATATATATATATATATATATATATATATATATATATATATATATATATATAATATCTTTGGTGAATCTCAAATACATAGATTTCTCCAATATCATATAGTCTTATATATAAATAGTTGCATGATTCATACATGTTCTTTGGTGAAGTAGTGAAAGAGTTAATAATTTATTTCATCAATTATGTCATTCATTGTATGTTACATTACATAGTATTCAATCAATGCTCTTTTATTATCATTGTGATGATGGTGTTTTAACTTAACACGACAACTTATATAAGTACAAATATGTGACCAACAAATGTGCTATACACACATATGCTGGGACAACAATATATCTGTGTCCATATCCAGCTATCAATACAAAACTCTTACATTTAACGGATACTCGTAAATATTTTACAAATGCAAATTAATTTAATTATAATGACAAGAGATAAATACAAGCTCAATTTAACGATAATATATTTTCATAATTTTCTTTTACAATATTTTAATAATATTTACGTGTCATTACAATATTTTAATAATATTTACGTGTCATTATGAGTGATCTGTATTGATACTAATGATTGTTATTATTAATTTTAAGTAATTTGGATCAATTATAAAATAACATATAAATGATGTTAAAATATTATAAAAATTTTTATAAAAGTATTATTATCTTTAATTCTATGTGTGATGATTAATTGATTAAAATAATATAGAAAAAGAAGATTATATATATGATAGAGATTGAAGGAGAAAGGCAAGTTGTTGGTGGTTCCAGGAGAATCCAACACCCTCAGTACTCTTATCATAACCCTAGCCTCACTAGAACCTTCTTTCCTTGCCTTTCATCCTTCGTTAAAAAACAAACCCATATCTAATATTTCTACAAATAAAAAATAATAATAATAATAATAATATTCCATAAAAACAAAATCAACTCAACCCAAGAATCTACCATCACCTGTGGTGTGACCCACTGACCACTCCACCAAATCCCAAACTTTCAAAAAATAAACCTAATTAATAAAAAAAAACACACATGATGTTTCCTATTACGTGGTCCCCACCCCGGAACCCAAACCCAAATTAAATTTAGTTTATTGCCAGAAAAGAAAAATCAGCTATCTGCAATAATGGCCAACGGATCTTACACGCCAAAAAGGAAAATTCAGAACATCAGATTTTAACTTTTATTTTTTATTTTTCTTAATTTAATGTCATACTACCTATTTATTTAATACAACAGGATCTATCTATCTATCTATGTACGTGTCTCTTTCATGATTTTTCTATTTCCGGGAATTAAATTTGGGAAGAAAAAAAAAGGTATTGGCTATAATCCCTTGATTTTAATTGATAAACAATGTGATTAATATTAAAAAAAGTAATTATTTTGTTATTAATAAAATTAAAAAAGTTATTGTTTGTGTGAAAGAAAAAAAAAGGAGACGTCCGTGAATGGAGTTGTGTTTTATTATGCAGCGATATGCACGCGCCTGTCACTATCTTGCATTAGGAATTAAAGTAGACAAAGCCTATCTTACTTTTCCAACCGTTATATATAATACCCTTCACCCTTTCTCTTTCTTCCCACCCAAATCCTTCATCTTTTCTCTCTCTAAAATCACTCTTTTTTTTCAACTTTTCCATGGCGGAAACCACCAAGAAGCGAGTTCGGAGCGAGTTTGCTGCCAACTCTTCCGACTCGCCCGAGTCCAAGATTCCCCGAGTTGACTCCACCGAGTCTTACCTCCACTCCGATGTGCAGCTTCAACACGACATTTTTAACATGCTTGACGACGCCGACAATGTGCCCGACCGTGACACTGTGCAGGGGCTCGACTCGGTCATCAAAAGCTTCGAGGATGAAATCAAGGCTCCGACTTTGGATTTGGACCCGAATGACCCGACCCAGGTGCCTGATTCAGGCGAGTTGCAGACCAAGCTGGGGTATTTACTCGAAGCTTCCGACGATGAGCTGGGGTTGCCGCCGACCGAGGCGGCAGTTGAGGAAGAACCGGGTCGGGTTGACCCGGCATTGTTGGAGCTTGCCGGGTTCAATGGGTTTGAGGATTATGTTCCGGGTTTTGACGCGTTTGGGTTCGGTTCTGGATTCGCGGCGGAGAGTGACGGTGGCGCCGGGGGTTTCGTGACCGTGGATGGGTTGTTCGATTATGCGGATTCGGCTGCGGATGTTTTGTGGCGGTCGGAGTCCTTACAGGCTATGTAAGCGGTGGCGTGACGGCGGTGAAGGTGGGTGAAGTTTTGTGGTGGGGGTTAGTAAAACGGTGCTTAGGGGTGGAAATGTAAATCTAGGAAAATTTGGGGGTATGAAAGAGAAAAAAAAAAGTAGCACAGAAATGTAGGTGTAGATGTGAAAAGTTGTAGGGTTAAGATTTGTTTGTTGCTTCGGTTTTTTCGATGAATTCAATTGAAACAAACTGGACTCTTTGACGACACCGTTTCATTGTTTCAGTTTTTTTCTTTTTTTTTGGTTTTATTTATGGAGAAAGTATTTTCTGTGAACCTGAAGAGTGTTAAGTGCGTTAAATAAGGTTTTACTCACTTTAGTACGATATACTTTTAATCACTGTTTTACCCAACAATTTTGAGATTTTTGTATTATGTTTTATACTACTCTTTTTAAAAAAAGTATTGTAATGAATATGAAATTATTGGAATATAGAAATAAAAAGTAAAACAAATGTTTTGGGTTGGGATCCAAGTACGAGGCTAACATTAATATATTGTTTTAACTAAACATTAATCTAACATTAATCTATTGTCTTAACTAGTCTTAAAGTAGGAATTAGTGGTAATCTTATTATTTTAAGGTTTTAAGTAAAAAGTAGTATTAATCTCTTATTTAATTAAGTTCATATATTATTGATATTATGTTTTTTAGTGATTTTTTTTTTATAAACCCAACAGTGATATCAGATAGATCCAATCTTTTTTTAAGTATATTATTAATGTTGCAAATGTAGTATATTTTTTGGGTTCCACATTGATATTTTGCAAAATTGAAAAGGTTGATTCTAGTATAAATATCAATTTTTAAGAAAGACTGTTGAACAAATATATCAATTATTTTTATAAAAGGTCACTTGCAATTTGGTTTTCTTTCTGAAACTCGAAAGAGAAAAAGGGTGGTATTACTGGTTAGCGTTACGTTACACCTTATTTATTAATGGTTGTTACGTGATAACTTGAAAAATAGTGGTTTTTGTGCTGAAATGGTGAAACTTTTATGTTTTTTGTTTGGTTTAGAAAGTGGGAGGAAAAAAGGGAGAAGAGATTATTTTCTAGATTTATTTGATGGGAAGAAAAGCAATCACTGAGGTCATTTGATTGTTTAGGAAAAAAGGAAATTGTACATGATGGTGATATATTTGGATAATATACAATAATTGATTTTACCCACTATATCATGATGCTGACATAGCGAAATTAATTGAAACAAATATTGGTTGATTGGCCTTTTTCATGAAAATTAATTTGCTTCTTATCATAAAGTCAATATGGGAATTCTATAATGAAAAGATAAATAAATAAATTAAATATAGGAGGGTGAAAAAAACGCAGGAGGTAAATAATTAAAATATAAAACACGTTAATGATAAATGTGTTGGTTGTAGGTCAAGATTAACAGTTTGGATTCTGTTGTGTTGTTTGAGGTTTAATTGTTCTTTAGTGAATTGTTTTTTGATAATTAAAATAGGTTTAATTGTTTCTTTTGTCTCTAGTTTGTTTGAAGTGTGTTAAATTCGTCATCTTTTTAGAAAAATGTCAATTTCGTTCCTATATAGAAAAAAATTGTTTGTGTCAATCAAGTCATTTCTGTTAAAAATCATTGCTTTCAAAACTCACTTTATCCACTACAATATTAGGGATGAGACCCATGAAGTGGTTATTATTCAAAACTCACTTTAAGTTTTTAACACCATTAGTTTGTATTTAACGGAAATAACTTGATTGACACAATTTTTTTTTATATGGGGACGAAATTGACATCTTTCTAAAAGAGGAACGAATTTGACACACTTCAACCAAACTGTGGACAAAAGAAGCAATTAAACCATTAAAATATAAAAAATCTTAATGACAAATGTTTTGGATGTGGAGTCAAGGTCAACTGTTTAGGTCATATTGTGTTGTTTAAGATCCAATTATTCTCTGGTGAATAGTCTTTTGTATATTCAAACCGATTGAAGCTTGAAGATAAATGTTTTGGGTATGGATCAAAGTTATATGTTTAGGTCCTATTGTGTTGTTTAAGATCCAATTATTCTCTAGTGAGCGGTCTCCTATGCATCCAAACTGGTTTGGTAGTACCTACAAAAGGCAAGAGGTACTCTGATGTCAAAGTTAGTTCAGCATTTGACAGATAGTAATATGCAATAGTTAATGCACGTAACCTACCTTTTTTCCTCAAACTTTTATTTATAGGTTTTTTGGTGGTTTTTTTTTTTATTAATGTTAGTCTAGTTATACAATCTAATTATGAGTAATCATACTTTAATCCTAAGTTAATCCGTTTTATGGTTAATAAGCTTTGGTCTAATTCAAGGTCGAACAATATGCTTAGTGACCATCCGAGCTCAGTGGCCAACTCTCCGAGCTATTGCTTGACTATCTGAGGTGGTGCATGGCTGGTCAATCTAATTTATGGTCAGTTAGGCTCGCTAGTTTGATGTATGGTAAGTCAGTTTACTTGGTGGTCGGCCGAACTTGCTGGTTTGCTTCGAAGCTAAGGGTTGACCATTTAGTTTGATATATGGTGGATTGATCGGTGGTCGATCGAGCTTGCTAGTTTGCTCTTAGAGGTGAGGGTTGACCACGGTTTGATGTATAGTTGGTGGATCAGTTTGGTGGTCAGCCGAACTTGTGGGTTCGCTCTCTAAGCTAGTAGTTGAGTGTCACTTATAATGTGTAATTGGTCAATCTATTTGCTTATCAGTCGACTCGCTCATTTATTCTTGGTAGTTAAACTTTCCGTCTCAATCACATATCATGTAAACGGATTGGTTGTTCGTCCGTACTCGTGATTCATAACTAATTTGATAATTGACCATTCAAATTATAATTAACCGTTCTTATTATAACTTATCGGACTATCATAAGATATAATAAATAAAAATTAATAAATGTAATTCAAATTGTAATGACTTGATCTTGTCTAAAAAAAAGTTGTTATAAAATGATACTTAAATTTTTCCATAATTTCTTTAAGATAGTTTATCCTCAACTTTTTATTTATTTACATCTACACTTTAATCAAAATATCCAAGATACAAGCCAATAAATTATTTAAGAAATTCAGTTTCTTGTTTTACCCTTTATTTTTCTTTTTTGCTCTTCCAAGCTTGAGAAGGATGATCCAACGTTGCAAAAGACCTTTATGACAATATTAAACAGCATCACTTTTCGCTCAAATAATTATATATGCTATCTTAGGATGTCTATTGGCTTCTTTTGACTCTATCATCTATGAGTTAAAAAAATACGACTACGGCAGAAATAAACATTAAGAATAACCACAAAGGTAGAACTAATATTCCAATTAAACATATATAAAATCAATATATTTATAATTTTAGCACTTGGCAACCCAATTTACATTAACATTTACCTAAAAAAGATTAACACTAACTCGTTTACAATATTAATATTAAGTTTAAACTTAAATATTAATACCTGTAAACAATTCGACAAATTTGATAATCTATTCTATTTTGATATAGATATTATATAATTGTTTTACGACAGTATGTTTGTGTTTCTAAATGATTATTGATTATTCTCACATCTAACTGATTATATGATTTTTTTTTAAAAAATATTTATCATCATATGATTTTTTTTTTGTCTAACTCATTTCATAATATTTTATATAGTTCAAACTTTATACTTTATCACATCGTGATAATATTTCTATAACAACTATCAACGCGTGCAAAACCTCGCAATTGTAAGAATTAAAAAAATAGTTGAAAATAAAAGCGACATTTTAAATGAAACTTGAATATTTTATTAAAATATCGAGTTTATAAATAAATTTTTTTTCTTATTTAAGTTTTATTTTATACAAATCATAATTTTTTTATAGAATCTTTTTTTTCTTTAACATTGTTTTAATGCTTTTGTTGAACAAATTCATATTTTTTAAGGTCAAAGACCGTCGTAGAAATCCTAAATAAAGTAAAACAATAATAACTTATAAAATGTGACAATCCAAAACAAATAAACAGGAGATTGAGTTAAACAATATATGAAAAATTAATATAAAGAAACACATTGATATAATAACAGTTAACTTGTGTACATTGTAAATTTACAGAAAATAAAATAAAATCATGCCACTATTTATAAGGCTAGCCCTTTATTATTTGACGGTATTTTAACTTCAGCCCATAACTTGAAGATCTAACTATTTGCTAAACACACTCCCCAAAAACACTATTCTCACCTCTGAACTTTATCACAGCAACTACTACTCTTTGATAAAAGGTTAAAAGCTCTTTTTTGTCCCAGTTTTGGTTGGGAAAATTCAAAACAGTCCCTGTGTTTATTTTGTGTTCAATTTCGTCCCAAAGAACGAATTTGGTGTTCAATTGAGTCATTTTCATTAACTCCGTTAAAATTGTTAACAACAACGTCTCTAAATGTGCAACTAGTAAGTGAGGTGGCAGTTTTTTGCTGACTGGGAATCCTTTTTAGAATTAGGATTTTTTAAATTGAATTTCTAATTAGGGTTGTTAATTTGGGAATAAAATTAAAGTTAAGTATTTGGGAGGGAATTTTCTGAAACTTGCGAGATTGAGAACTGCTTGCATTTGGGAGGAACAACTTGTGAAACTTGAGAAGAACAACTTTGCGATTCCATACCAGTAACGTGCTCTTGTAATCGGAAGCAACCATCTTTGAGAAATCAGATCTGTGAAATCAGGTTTGCGTTCGTAATCCTTCCTTTGTAGCATATAAATTTGTAGGTTTTGTTGTTGAAGACTGTAAAACCTGGAAAATTTGCGTTTGAGTGTTAGATTTTGGAAAAGTTACAAATTTTGTAACAATTTTTGAAATTTATATAGGGCATTGTTGTGTAACATATGATAAGTGGTTGGTATTGGTGGATTTTTGAGTTTGATATAGTGGTCACATGTTAACAGTTACTTTTAGCGTTTCTATAGTTGTCACATGCCCATAAGAGTTACTTTTGTAGGCTTGCTTTTGAGATGTCTGAGGAGAGGTTTAATGTTGTGGTCCACCATGGTGGGACCCTAGTATGTCAATATCCTATTGAATATGTTGGTGGGGAAAAAACATATTGGAGTGTGGACCCTAACAAATGGAGTTATTTCGAAGCAGTGAATGCTGTTAAAGAATTAGGGTATATTAATGTGAGAGACATATTTTATTGCATTGATAATATTCTACTTAAGTTGGAAAATGATAAGAGTGCAATGAACATGGTAGGCATTGCCAAGCAGTTAGGGGAAGTTAACGTGTATGTGGTTCACGGTGTGGATGATGACCCAGAGTTGGTTGAAATAGAACCAACTGAACAACAACAAGACCAAGTTCTTTTCCCGTGTGAAGGGAATTTAGGTAGGGAGGGCTTGAATGATGACGTCCATAATGAGGAGGAGAAGGAAGTAGACTTGGACGATGAACAGAGGGAGGTGCATGTGGAGGAAGAAGTTGACGTTGAAAAAGTGGATTTGGAGGAGGAGGACATGGATGATGAACAGGTGCATGTGGAGGAAGAAGTTCACGTTGAAGAAGTGGATTTGGCGGAGGAGGACATGGATGATGTGGAGGTGCATGTGGAGGAAGAAGTACACGTTGAAGATTATACTTCAAGTGTGTCTGATGAAGGAGAAGGGCATGAAGCACAGCGGGATGTTGATGAAGGAGAATGGGATGAAGGATTAGTGGATGTTGATGAAGTACTTAGGGACAATATACAAGGGGCTGTATCAGTGGAAGTTAGTGAAAATGAAGAAAGTGGAAGTGAGGATTTAGTTGATATTGCACATAGCGAGAAGAACCCATATGACAGAGGGTTGTCAGATGATGAGTGGGAGTCAGAGTTTTTGGCCAGTCCAAATGAAAGTGGAAGTGAGGATAGTGGTCATGAAAGCTAAAGTTGTGGTCCATTTGGGACCTTTGTTATGCAAAAGAGTATGTCTGAATACAAGTGGGAAGTGGGAACAAAATTTAGGGATAAAAATGAGTTTATGGAGGCTGTTAGAAGTTATGCAGTCCACGGTGGGAGAGATTTGAAGTTTATTAAGAATGATAATAGACGTGTACGAGTGAGATGTTTGGGTGCCCAAAAGAGTTGTCCATGGATGACTTACTGTGGGTATATGGAAGGATGTAGTACATGGCAATTGAGAAAAGTAGTGGATAACCATAGTTGCAGTAGGCAATTCAACATTAAAATGATGAATGCTAAGTGGTTGAGTGAGACATTAGATAATTCGCTACAACAAAATCCAAATTTGAAGATAAATGAAATACGCTCAAAAGCTTTGAAGAAATGGAATATGAATGTCACACTTTCTAAAGCTCGTAGGGCAAAGGTAATGGCATCTGAAAAACTTGAAAGTAGTTTCAAAAATCAGTTCAAAAGAATTCATGACCATGCACATGAATTATTGAAATGTAACCCTGGTTCAACAGTACAAGTTAAAGTGGATAGTGAAAGTGGTCAGTCAATTTTTCAGAGATTCTATGTTTGTTTGAAAGCTTGCAAGGTTAGCTTCGTGTGTTGTAGGCCATTTATTGGTTTGGATGGATGTTTTCTGAAAGGATTGTATAAGGGGGAGTTATTAACAACTATTGGGAGAGATTCTAATGACCAGATGTTACCTCTGGCATACGCAGTTGTGGAAGTAGAGAACAAAGATAGTTGGACATGGTTTCTAGAGTTGTTGATTGAAGACCTTGGGGGTGCTGAAGTTGGCAATGCATGCACTTTTATGTCTGATCAACAAAAGGTACATGCACTTTTCTATTCTGTTTCATAATATTAATTGTATCAGTCGTATTGTATTTGGTCCCTATTTGCAATTAAAATGTTCAAAGTGGTCCCTAATTGGATTAAAAATGTTCAAATTGGTCCCTAATTTAGATTATATTGTTCAATTTTGTCTTTGTTACAAATAGGGTTTGCTGCCAGCTATTGAACAACTTTTACCTAAGGCAGAGCATAGATTCTGCATGCGACACATGTATGCAAATTTTAGGAAAAAGTTCTCTGGCCAAAAGTTGAAGAATCTAATGTGGAAAGCTGTTGCAAGTACATATCCCCAAGCTTGGGAAAAAGAGATGTTAAATATGAAGGAAGTAAATGTCGAGGCTTACAAATATCTAATTGGTATCGCGCCAAGGTATTATTTGTTCATTATGAATACATTGATGACATGTATAGTGCATATAACAATCATTTTTATTTCTTGTAACAGATATTGGTCAAGATCTAGATTTGCAGTAGGGCAGTTTGTGATACACTAACCAATAACATGAGTGAAGGTTTTAATAGTGTGATTGTTGAGGCACGAGGAAAGCCCATTATAACCATGCTTGAAGAAATTAGAGTTTTCCTCATGAAAAGATGGGCAACCAATAGAATAAAAACATGTACTATGGACTTTGATATCTGCCCCAAGATTAGAAAAAGACTTACAAAAGAGTCCAATTTATCGAAAAATTGGATCCCTAGGTATGCGTTTCCTTTCCCTCTGATGGTAGTCTGATTGTGATTAAAATGATGTTATTGATCAAATAATTCTGAACTTGTATTCATTTATGGCTTAATGACAGTTGGTCTGCAGAGAAAATCTTTGAAGTTAGGCATTATGCACAAATTACAAACAAGTTTGCAGTTAACCTGGACAACCAAGATTGTACGTGCAGGAAATGGCTTCTTACTGGGATCTCCTGCTGCCATGCAATTGCAGCCATGAAGTTCCTAAATTTAGATCCAGAAAATTATGTACCCATTTGGTTCAAACGGTCAACGTATGAAGAAACATATGCCTCCATCATATTTTCAGTCAACGACCACCTGTTATGGGAAAGAACACCCTACGTAGACGTCTTCCCACCATTGAAGAGAAAATTACCTGGCAGACCAAAGAAGAAAAGAAGGTTGGAGCAATGGGAGCTAAGGAGGGATGAGACCCAGATGACCAAAGGTGGACACCGCAAGAAATGTAGTATTTGTCGTCAATTTGGACATAAGAGAAATAAATGCCCTACTCAACATCAAGCAGACCTACCAGGAACATCCCAACCACCACCCCAACAACCAACTGAGGAAATTATACAACCATCCCAACCACCAACTGAGAAAATGACACAACAATCTGAGCCACCACCAATCAGACCCGACAAGTTACCAATTAGGAGACAACGTGCTTTATGATGTATTAAACTTGTTGTACTTTTGTTTTTTTGGAATTGGTCAGTTTTGTGGTAAACATTAGCCACTGGATATGTTTTGGATGTACTTTAAATATGATTTGGTGTCAAACATTAAGCACTACATTTGTTGGAATTGGTCACCTGATATGCATGTAATGATTACCTTGGTTCTGTTTATGCAAAGTTATCGTTTTAATGCTTTATACAATTTGAATCATGTTGTGTTTTATTGCTTTATCATAGGGACCACATTTAGAACTAATAAACAAAAACTGGGACTAAATTGAACAATTACTTACTAAATAATTGAAATTTCATTCATTCATTTTGTACAAAAGAAATAGCCACAACCTAAACATCACAACATTTCAACTCCATTGACCTTAAATCACTACGTTCCAGCCACATTAGGATCACCTCTTTAAACCTCATCACTTCAACCAAAATACACAAAACATGAGTATGTTAACTACACTAAGAAAACCAGTGACTGCTACTAATAATTGGATCTTTTTCTTTGAAGCTTTGAGTGCGTTTTCCAGATCATAAATCTTTCCCTTTGCCTCCCAATAATTACATCCCTTTCGTCATCAGTTTCTTTATGCACCACTTGAAATAGTTGCAACACATCGCATTACCAGCTTCGCTCTATTATTCATTAAGAACAAAAACTTCAAACACAATGTTACAAACTAACACATAAACAACATAGGGTTTATATTCAGATTACCTTGTAGTTTCGACAACCCCAAAAATATCTTCCCACATTCTTTGGAGTTCTAGCCGTTTTTACTACTGCCATCTCACCATAATTGCAAATGGGGATTATCCCTAGCCCCACTGAACCACCCCCAGGTGAATAATGAGAAGTACGGTGGCCAAAGCTATTCCAACAAGATGAAGAAGAATGGGAAGCAGACATGGCTCATTCACTAACAAGGTGATTGGGAAGAAGATTGGGAAGATGCCTGCTTAACCTCCAACGACACTACAACTTTCACAGAACATAAATAAAAACCCTAATTTAGAATCCACCCCCTTTAATTTATTCCCAAATTAACAACCCTAATCAGAAATTCAATTTAAAAAATCCTAATTTCAACTGAAAAGGATTCCCAGTCAGCAAAAAACTGCCACCTCACTTACCAGTTGCACATCTGGAGAAGTTGCCGTTAACAATTTTAACGGAGTTAATGAAAAGACTCAATTGAACACCAAATTCGTTCTTTGGGACGAAATTGAACACAAAATAAACACAGGGACCATTTCGAATTTTCCCAACCAAAACTGGGATCAAAAAGAGCTTTTAACCTTGATAAAATCTAAAACTAACCACATATATCCCTTATATACTTAACTGTTGATTAATTAAGTTGGAGCTTAATTTTAGGATTTAGGATTTAGGGTCTAAACATCTAAAACAAACCACAAATAGAGTTTTAACAATAGATCATCACCCAATATAAAATATTTGTTTATTAAGAAATTAATAAAGTTAAAAATAATTTAAGAAAATTTTGACAATTTCTAAGTTTCAAAGGAGTAAATGTTGAGTAATTTTGTTCACAAGTTTAATATAATTTTTTAGTATTTGTCCCAATTTTTTATACTCTATTTCAAAATATATTTTCTTATTAATTATTGAGAATACTCAAATTTTTAATATATGAAAAAAAAAACAATGTAATGCAAGATAAGTTAGTAAAATACAATCGATATCAATATCCGTTGCTAGCATTCTCATCCACCCATGGCGTTCACCGTGCCCATTGGTAGTGGCGCGGCGATAATCCCCTGCGGCAACACTACAGCAACCACTCGCTGCATCCGTTTCTTTCCTTCGTCAATTCGAACGCCGAGCAATCACCTACACGTGGCGTGCGCGAAGAAGTTCTCTGAGTCGCATCGTTTCCGCGCCGTAACCGAACCGCAAGCCACGGCGGAGATCGAAGACGAAGAGCCCCCGGACGAGGAATTTGTTGCCCTTTACAGCAAAGTGAATGACTTTCTCCGGGAAGAACCGTATCTCTGGGAAGGACCGCAGTGGGACTTGCTTGGTTTCTTCGTCCAGTATTCCTGGATTATTGGCTTCGGTGTCGCGGTATATATAACTAATCACTCTATTCAGCTTTGTTTCTTCTTCTTATTCCTGAAAGTGTTGCTGTTTGTCCATGAAATTACAGTTCAGTGTTTAACATAGCGTAGTTGAGATTTCAATTCTAAACTAGTTGCTTAGGTTTAAAGCATATCATGTATGTTGAGCTTGCAAATGTTATTACTCACGGGAAAAATGTTGTAATCTTAGTTTTAAATTAGTTTAGTTACTTGTAATAGTTTGAATTATGTTAATTCCATAAAAAAAAACAATTAAAATTAATTTGGATATAAGTTAGTTTTGTATAAACTCTCTCCAATAACTTTTTAAAAATGTAAGGACAAAAGTGAGTAGTTGCTAGCTACAAGGATTAGAGCCTAGAAATTATATATGTAGAGATCAAATGAGTAGTTATATCTTTTAGTTTTGTTGCATCAATGTCGGGTTTCTGGGGAATTGTTTTTCGTTGAGTTATTAAATATAGAACTCTTTTTCTTAGTTTAAAGACTTGCATGTTTGATTTAAGAGGAAAGAATTGGGCTATTGCTTTGCTTATTGATTTGAGGATGTTCATCGAATATGGATGGAGATTTTTGTTGGTGAATCCACACGCCACATATATGTCTATTATTAACTTGCTTTGATCTCGACCAAATTTTGATAGTGTGCAGGATATCATGGATATCTTTACTGAATCTTTGGATGTGCTTTTGTTCACTGTCATTGCAGGTATGTGTTTCTCTATATGGTTGTCTTACATATCAGGAACCACCAAAAGAAGTGAGGGACGAGATGGAAAGAAAGTATGGAGTGAGGTCTGGAGTGGAGTCCAGTGCAGAGTCTCGTGCAAACTCCAGTTCAGGATCCAGCGATGTTTTTGAAGACACTGATGCATATGACTCTGATGTATTTGATTCCAATCCAACAGAGGTTGCTCCTAGTTTGGATTAGAGTCTTCATAGACACTGCAAATTGAATATGCCTTGTTTTTGGCATATCAATGCAGACAAATGAATTCAAGCTTTTTCTGAGCTAAATTTGTAAGCAATGCTACATACTTGTACACCTATCACTTCTGAGATAGATTAGATCAAGTGAGTTAATTATACGTGTATATGCATGGTTAGTAGTAGGGGAATTTCATGTGATTGCTCATATATCATTGATGACAATTCAGTCTTGGTTGCATACCAAAACCATTGAAATGAAAATGCTATATATATATATATATATATATATATATATATATATATATATATATATATATATATATATATATATATATATATATATATATATATGGTCAAGATTATAATACGTTTTGATGAAGTGATTAAAGTTTAATTCAACGAGAGAATGTAAAAATGATATAATATAATTATAATTTTTCTGTTACAAGTAACATAATCTAAATAAATTTAAAATGTCTAGGTTTGCATAAACATTTAAACATATAATATAAAAATATATTATACTTATTACTAAATTAAAAATAATAATACTATAGTAATAACATCAGCTAATGGCTTCATTATGTTTATGTTAGTTGCTTTGTTACTTGGAAATCCAAATCCCATCCTGACAGGTGTTGGTGGAACTGAAAATACAGGAGAAGCTACAAATACAGAGGAGCAAGATCATTAAAAATCATAAGCAAGTATCACAAGGTTTATATTTGTTTAATTACTTGAAGAAAAATTGTTAAATAAAAATGCAAGAAAATAGGAGATCTGTAAAAGGAAAAAAAGAAAAGAAAAGGCGTTGTTTACCCATAACAGTGGAATTGTTCTTTGTGCCTAAGGAAACCTGAGGACGAGGAGCAGTTGCAGACGAATGCACTTGATTCACTGAGTCAAAGAAACAAAGAAAAAATCAATTCCAATTCCGTTCAAATACAATAATAAATTATTTATACAAACTGATAATATATGATTTTAGATTAAATGTGACTATTTATGCAACCTAAACAGAGGGAGATATTGGCATTAACTTGAAGGTTGCAAAGAGCTGGTAACTGCAGAGCAAGTGTCCTGTTGATGGGAAGAGAACTGAAGTTAGTAACATTGAACAAGAGGCAAAGGCAATGTGGCTCTTGGCTGTAGATCTGTTTGAGGTTGTCACAGCATAGTAACCCTGGAGAAGGGTCACTACCCTGCACAAATGGGGTGCAAGGAATAAGGGGAATTAGGCTAGATGTGCATTCAGCTATGGTGGGGGTTGAAGGGCTAGAGTCTTGTGAAAATATGTTGGGAAGATTAGAAATAAACAGCAAGAGAATAATCTGACACAAATTGGGGACAAAAAAGAAATTATTCAGAGAAACCATTTTGTTATTTGTGTTAGTGTTTATGGAAGGTGTCTAAAATAGATAAATGATCACTTTTCTGTGTGAGTTGTTCCATACATTATGTGTGAGTTTCATCTAACATGTATTTCTTGTTTCTTCCTGTGATAAACTAACTCTTTTAAAAACTAAAAAAAAATGTAAGGCATAGTTACAATAGTTTAATTTTCCTGCATCTAAATCAATCAATTAAAAACTCTACATATAACTTTTGAAATGATCATTAAAGAAGTTAAGAATCTCACTGTAAAATTCACTCAATTTTGATAACAAGATATTTTGAATGAACACTTATAAACCAAAAACCAGTACTAATATGCACAACAATACTTAGATGTTAAATAATTATAAATTCAAATAACACAAGTAAAAGGTTTTGCTTTTGCTTAAACATTTGCATGCTGATCACTTTATTCTAACAGAAGTATGATCTTCATGTCTTTTTTTCCCCAAAAGAAAGTATGCTTTCCTTTGTTTATGTAGTGGCATGCACAAAACGGTAACAAAGAAGTCAGGAATAATGTGACAAAGTAAGCTACATTTGTCTCCCTTTGCCTAGCTACTCACAGAAAGAATCAGATTCAGCAAATTAAAGGAGCATCATCAAGGGAAATGCTAACCAGCTCATTATAAACCCTTTTTGACTCTCAAAGCTTCTTGTTGCATACTTTTAAGATTAAGTTTTCTTTTCCTAGCTCTCATTCCTACTATTTGGATTTTTCAAGTTCCTGTTGTAGCTGTCTCTCTATCTCTTCCTAATTAATTGGTTTCATGACAGGGAAAGCAAGCACTAATCACCATCTTTTACTTACCTAAATAGTTTACAAGCTATAAATGTTTAAGATAATCTGAATATGTTTTGTTTTCTTTGGGTTGCAGCATTACTGCATGGTGATGAGGATCAACATTGATTGCAGTGGATGTTACAGAAAAGTCAAGAGAGCCATTCTTGATATGCCAGGTTAGTTCATGTTTGGATTTCAGTTCAGAGAGCAATATAACATTTTTCTTTATTAAAAAACTTGTACTGAAATTTCACAAAAATGGTATCATTAGGCTTCACTCATCATTTTTAATAGTTATGCAGTAAGTTCTTATAGTTGTGAAATAGAGTTGAATTGTAGATTTTCTTAATTTCTTTGACTGTGTTAGAGTTGGACAGCCATCTCCTTGAGAAGCAGAAGACAAGGGTAGTTGTATGTGGCAGATTCATCCCACAAGATGTGGCAATCAAGATAAAGAAGAAAACTAACAGAAGAGTTGAGATTTTAGACATTCAAGACTTGAGCGAGAGCAATGAAGAAATGGAAGACCAGAAACCCATCACCAATAATTGGACTCTTTTGGCCACCCAGAATCAAATAGAAACATGTCTGGCTTGAGAAAACCAGAATATATATATGTGTGTGTGTGTATATATATATATATATATGTATATATATATTGTGTGTGTATGTATATGTATGTAAGAGGATGTACTATTTATCTCAGCTGCAATAATTTTCCTGTTTATGAAGTTATTTAGCTGGTAGCTAGTTACATTTTCAGAGAACAGTTACTCTTATGTGTTATTTCCAATAATTTAAACCTTAAATATATATGAAAAATATACATTGCTATCTACTTCTACCAACTCAATTAATGGCGCATTCTAGGGGTATTATTAGAATCTTTAAAATGAAATAAACTCCATAACAAATCCTACTAAATATTTTAAGAAAACCAGTGATTCTTTCTAACAATTTTTCTCTTTCTTCCCTTTACCTCTTATATATGCATGTTAAAAAGATATTAAGGAAGGTGATAACAGAAAATCGCTGGTCACATACAATTTGAAAATGGTCAAGAAAGAAAGAAATAAAAAGTTGCTTCATTGGAAAATTTAAAACACACAACTGAAGCACCCTGCTATACAACAGGGTAGGTTTTACATATGCATTGGCAGAACAGAACATCTATGCCTTCTTTCCCTTGCATGCATGCACATTTTATTCCTCTTGCATACACTATAACCATATACAAGATCCACCACATTTACACGACAAGACAGTACTGTACGAGTACGTATATATGCAGCAAACTTATTCAAAAACACAACAATATAACATGTTTATACTATGTAGTATACATGCATGCATGCACACACATAATGTCTCTACTTGCTGTTGTCACTCTGTCCTCCGGGAAGCTTCTCTTTAATCTTGTCTATTATCCCTTTCTTGTCCTGATCTCCACGATTCTGATCATGCTCACGATACTCCCTTCCATACACATCATCTTTGTGTGCTCCCCCAGTATTGATACCATACCCAGTTCCACTTCCATAACCACCGCCAGCGCCACCACCCGATCCATAGCCGCTGCCACCTGTGGTTCCACTTCTAGGACCAGTCCCTGTGTCAGCGGTGTTGGCTCCAACGTAAGGGCCTCCCAGACCAGTGTCAGCAGTGAAGCCGCCGGTATTCCCATGTTGTCTCCCGGTGTCACCAGCAAAACCACCGGTAGTCCCATGTTGTCTCCCGGTGTCATGTTGTCTCCGGGTGTCACCAGTAAAACCACCGGTAGTCCCGTGTTGTCTCCCGGTATCGCCGATCAAACCACCGGTAGTGCCATATTGTCTGCCGGTGTCACCAGTAAAACCACCGGTAGTTCCATGTTGTCTACCAGTGTCAGCAGTAAAGCCAGCGGTTGGTCCTTGCTGTCTACCGGTGTCACCTATAGTTCCGTGTTGTTTACGGGTGTCTGCACCGTAGACATTACTGGTATCATGTTGCTTGCTATTGTCATCCCTAACACCACCGGTGGAGGAGGTTATATAGGTGACACTGGCAGCCTGAACTGGGTTGCCATATTCATCAGTTTCCCTTACAACGTTTCCATACTCGTCGATCTTGCGACCCTGATCCTCGTACTGCTTCTGATAACTTGCCATGATTGATGATGTTGTTGTTGTGATTATAGGAGTTTGTGTTTGAAGGTGCTGTTGTTGATGAAAAGCAGCATGCTAGCATGGGGTTTTATACGAGAAACCAAGCATAAAAATCTGGTCAATGGTCGTAAAAGCATGACACGTGCCATGTGAGTTGCACGATGCATCTGCCACGTGCTTGGACACGTGTTGGTGTAATTTTTTGTGAAAGCGGTGGTGTCGTTTTGAGGATCATGAGTTGACACGTGCGAAGTGAACTTGGTGGATCGGTGGACAGGCCCAAATGGATAAGGTTTATTTGGGCCATGCATGGGTGTGAATTTCTGTGTCAGTGAAAGATACGAAGAACGTGTGACACCTGTGACAATTCGATAAAGATAAGAGAATCGAAAATTAGCCACGGAAAATTTAGGAAAAATGTTCTTGAATTTTGATAATGTGTATATATATCAGTGAATTAAAATAAATATAAATGTTATTCAAGCTATTTTAGTGTTTAACCAATATGATTAATTGAAATTTTAAGATGATGTTAAAGTAAATTTAATACATTAAAGTAGTAGTAAGACTTATATTTATAAGGCTAATTTTGCTTTTGGAAGGTGAAAGTGGGTTAAAGGAGCACCTTCTACTATCTCTAACTTCTCCCTACACCTCTCCACATTTTTTTTTTATACCAAAAATATTTTAGGTTAAATTTTTTTAACTTTTACCATTTATCTATTTTTACCTTTTTAAAATCGTAATTAATTGATAATTAATTGATATGTAACTCCCACTTAGAGATGATAACAAGTCGGATCAGTGTCTACCCGCAACCCGATCTGTCGGATAAAAACGTATCCGCCACCCGATCTGCTACCTGCTGGATACCTGTTTAAAAAATATAAGCGGGTATTTTAAAACTCGCGAGTACCCGCGGATATCCGCGGATACCCGCAAAAACAATATTTTATATATTTTAAAATAAAATTTAAATAAAATTACAAAAAATATATAATATAATATAAATTAAATTAAATATAAATTAAAATTTATTTTTAATTAAATTTAACCTAATAAAATATAATTTTATTTTATTTTTAATTAAATTTAATTAAAAAATATATAATTATTATTTTTATTATTTTTTGCGCGTAACGGGTACCCGCGGGTCGGGTAGTCTACTACCCGTACCCGACCCGTTTAGAAACGGGTATTAAAATACCCGCTACCCGTTACCAAGGGTAGTAAATATTCGCGAGTAGTAACTACTCGCTGTGGGTTTTACCCGAGGATTTTTTTGTCATCCCTACTCCCCCTTACTTTTATCTTTTTCTGTTTGCATACAAACCTCACTTCCTCACCTCACTCCCTCACTTTCTCTCTTCCTCTCTTCTTCACATACAACCCTCACCCCCTATCAGTCCCCTCATCCCATCTCAATCTCTCCTTCTTTCTTCCTCCATTTCACATTTTTGTTCTTAAAGCTTTGTTATTTTGGTGCTTGGTTCGTGGTGTAGATCGCGTTATGGAGTTTGGTGCTTGGTTTCATTTGGTCTCCCATCTATATTAATTATTTGTGTTGTATATAAATTTAATGGATGTATGTGTTGTGTTGTATAAGAGGAAGAAGAAGAGAACCACAAATCCTTGAATGGATGTGGGAAATCCGTTCAACCTTCAACGAATGTCGAGATCTATCGACGGATGTCGAGATCCGCTGAAGGCTTAACAGATTTTCCACCTCCGTTCAAGCCTTCAAGTTCCAACTTTTTTAATTTTTTTGGTTTTTTTAGTTTATTAATTTATTTTTCTGTAGATTTTATTATTTGAACATTGTAAATGTTAATTTCTGTATATTTTTTGTAATTTAATAATTTTTGTATTATTAATGATATATAAAAAAATAGTTAAAAAATAAAACAAAACATTGAAAGGCTTCAACGGATGTCGAAAATCCATTGAGCCTTCAATTAATGTCGATATTTGTTTAAGTGTTCAATGGATATCGATATTCGTTTAGGTAAATACATTTTAAACACCAGAAATTAAATATTTTACAAGGCCAAAAGAGGAATGGGAAGATGCAAGTAAAAGTCTGTGGTGGTGAAGAGAGTAACTTTCCAAGACCTGGTATAACTGGTTGTGCTTTTCTTAACCGAGAAATGCATATTGAGCCTTTATGTTTTTTTTTCTCTAACTATACCTCTAACGCTTTGTCAAAATTTATTCGAATATTATTCTCGTGCACATAATTGGACATTCTGAAAAAAGAATAAATTTTAGAATTATAAATATTATGTGTATTTTAGGAATTCAATGTTTTTTTATTATTATTACCATTCGGCTCTTTTGTTTCAAAAAATTATTTTATATATATATATATATATATATATAGTTTAGTGCTACTATAAATCTATTTCTCATCCAAAATATATTGGTTTAAAATAGGTTTAATGTCTCAATATGTTCTTATTTTTGTCCAAAATTTCAAATAGGTCCCTTATTTTTTTGGCGTCTCAATTAGGTCCTTACTTTTGTTAATTTGATACAAATAAGTCCTTTTTGTCAATTTCATCAATTAGTGGGTGACGTGGCCTGATGACATTGCATTTTTTATACACGTGTCAAAGAAAACATGTTTGAATTGGATTTTTTTAAAATTTAGAATTAAAGAAAAAGTAAATATATTATAATTTTTGCTAAGATGAAAAAAAGAAAGGGCAAAGGTGGAAAATTTGAATGTTCTTTTTGCTGAAACAGTCTCTGCAATTGGGAAAGCAAAGTCAAATTGGAGATTTTTATGTTTTAGGATTCGTGTCTCATCCAGAAAGACGTTGTTGTTGGAGTGGATGGGCAATGAAGAATGAAATGAAGAATTCACATTCAACTTGTTCTTTGACTTGCAATGGCTGACATAAGAAATGGGTGGTGTAGCGAATATGGTGATTGATTTAAGTGGTTTTTTGTGCTTCCCTGCTTGGCTTACTGGAAGGAGATGAGCGGTACACAAGGTGTTTGACAAAATGCCTAAGTGAAAGAAAAATGTGTTCTATGATGGAGAGAAGACAACTGTTATTGAGAAACTTCCTCTATGTTTGATCAAATTTAACAGCTGTTGTGAGAGATGGAAATGATCAAATGTTGCCCATTGCATATGCGGTGGTAGAAGGGGAAAACAAAGATTCATGGTCCTGGTTTATCAATATCCTAAGTAACATTTGATCATTTCATCATTTATCAATCTCCTAAGTAATATTATATATATATATATAACTTTAAAAAATCCCACCATAAAAGCTAGCAGTTGCAGTGGAGAACCCAAACCCAAGACACTATAATTCCATATTACCAACGCGAACTCAAATCTAATACTTTGCAATTGGGTACTAAGAATCTTGCTAAACCCAACGACCAAATCTGCCTAAACCCATTTGATCAAACATAGAAGAAGCTTCTTAATAACAGTTGTCTTCTCTCCATCATATAACACATTTTTCTTTCACTTAGGCATTTTGTCAAACACTTTGTGTACTGCTCATCTCCTTCCAGTAAGCCAAGCAGGGAAGCACAAAAAACCACTTAAATCAATCACCATATTCGCTACACCACCTATTTCTTCTGCCAGCCATTGCAAGTCAAAGAACAAGTTGAATGTGAATTCTTCATTTCATTCTTCATTGCCCATCCACTCCAACAACAACGTCTTTCTAGATGAGACACAAATCCTAAAACATAAAAATCCCCAATTTGATTTTGCTTTCCCAATTGCAGAGTCTGTTTCAGCAAAAAGAACAATCAAATTTTCCACCTTTGTCCTTTCTTTTTTTCATCTTAGCAAAAATTATAATATATTTACTTTTTCTTTAATTCTAAATTTTAAAAAAATCCAATTCAAACATGTTTTCTTTGACACGTGTATAAAAAATGTAATGTCATCAGGCCACGTCACCCACTAATTGATGAAATTGACGAACACGACTTGTTTGTATTAAATTAACAAAAATAAGAACCTAATTGAGATGCTAAAAAAACAAGAGAACTATTTAAAATTCTTGACGAAAATAGGAACGTATTGAGACATTAAACCTTTAAAATATGTAATTTTTGACTTGTGTTAAAATTATAAAATTAATGTAAACTCTTAAACATTCCTCCTCTGTGCTTTTAGTTTGATCGAGAGTTAAACCTAAATTATACACAGGTCAACTACCAATTTATTACACAAATTAACAAAAATTATTTATATTTAAACTCTTAACATGCGTGATCAAAGTTAAAAAAAAAAAAAAACTAGTCAACAATATTACGTTTTATTATCTGAAACGAGCATATACATTTTATAGAAAAATTTAATTTGTTTACGTGCATAAGTCAAATGTATTATTTAAACAATAACTTTTAATAAAATGGTGTAGTTTTAAATAATCATTGTTCGTTAAAACTTATATAATTGTTTTCTATAGTTGGTAGCTCATATTACTCCCTTATAAAAAAAATTGTATATCACTTTAATTACACACTTACACATAAAAATAAACACACCCAATAATGGAGCAAGAGTGACACGGACTTTATTGAAAATAGAAAATAATTCTTTTACTTTTTTCTTTTAAGAAATAAGTCATTTAAATACGCATAAAAAAAAACTAATTGAATAATGAAAAAGAAAAAAACTTAACTAATTCCTAAAAGAATAGGGAAAATTTTCACCACTATCTACTTACATTCTTTTTACCAAGAAATAGTACAAATTTATCTAACAATGCCTTCTTTAACTAATATTTCTAACATTAGTATAAACTAAAAATCTTCTATCCTACCCACTCCAAGCATTTTTTTTTCTGAAATGTATTTATTCACTTTTGTGAACAAGTATGCAACTTGATGTTCACTTTTGCATTAAACAAAATTAATAACTTCATCTTTTAATAGATTTCTAAAGAAATTATACTTTGACATCAATGTGCATGTTTCTTTCTTGCAAAATAGATTTTTAGACACTTTATGCTTGAACTATTATCACAATAAATGATTGTTAGTTTATATTGTCCAAATTAAATTTCATCTTGTATATTTCTCAACCAAATAACTTGACATGTCCTTGTTATTGTCGTTACTAACTCGATCTCAGTTGTTGATAAAGTGACAATTGGTTGCCTTTTTGATACATCATGAAATGGTTGTTGAACCCATCATGAATACATACATGTACTATTTTTTCTATGACAAAGATCACCCGGATAATTAATCTATGTGAAACAAACAAATCTAATTTTTCACCCATTTGATAGAATGAGTTATATTCAATGGTCCATTTCAAGTAGCAAAAAATTCTTTTTGGTGTTGGAAGATGTATCTCTTTTGGACATTCTATGTATATATTAATAATATTTACAACATTCATTATGTCTCGCATTGTCAAGTTGGAATATAATTTTTAGCTTAGATTTGTGTATAGTTTTATTTTGTAATAGAATTATTCTTACACTAAGACAAAAATTGTCTTTGACGTCACATGATTTATATATGAAATAAAAACAATAAACATAAATGTGATGACAATTTTATAAATAAGTAAAACGATTTTATATCAAATTACTCATGAACTAACGTAAATGAGATAATTTATGTTAGATTGTTCATTGTCCAATGTAAATTATCTTGTTTATATCGGTGCATAAGTGGTTCGATGTAAATTTCTTCTTATATTTACATTTACATCTTCTTTCTTCATTTTCATTAAAAAGAACACGTTGAAACATTTTTTTCAACTTAAGAATTCATCTCTAGAGATGAAATAGTGATGATTTGGTATTACCTTTTGAACAGTTTTTCTTCTTTAATAATAGACACCTCATGAAAAGTACTTATGTATAATTGGTTTTATCATTGAAGTTTTTGTTTACTAAAGTTTCTATTTTTTATATGTAACTTAGAAACATAAACACAAAACAAAAAAAGAAAAAAACTCCAAACATGAAGACGAAGAATAAGAAAAGTATTCTTTTGAAAAGTTAAAAGTACAAAAGAAAGAAAAGACGAAAACTTTATATAAAGCAAAAAATACCTATATGACAAAAGTCACTAGCTAGGACACTAACCTATTTTAAGGAAAGACTATTATACACACAATTGTACATTACTTATTCCTTTACATCTCCTCAAGCTAATATCTCCAAGTTTACTTCGAGATTGAAGAAAAGAAGAACACTCATTGGTTTGGTGAGAGAATCATCAACTTGATGTTCGACTGGTAGATGAACAACGTTATATTGTAATTATATTTTGTAACATTTTTAGCCACATAAGCTTTTATGAAATCCTATACTCAATTTATTACCTTAGGATTGCTAGCAAAATCACCTCGTCGATGTTTGTTATCACATTTTAAAATGGTTATTAATCTTCTTTTTATTGTTAATAGACTAATATTAGCATCTATAAATAAATATTTCATTAATTATGTTTCGAATAAAACAATGTTTTTATATTTAGAAAATTGATACTAACTTTTATTTATTGTATTTTAAAATAATTATTAAAATGTGTGAGTAATTTAAAAACTGTAAATGAAATGAATTTAAAGATACCAGTATTATGAAAATTGTTTCGGGTGAGTATAAATAAGAGTGGGCAAATAGAACTTAATACTAAAATCTGAACTAAAAGCAAATACCATATAAGGTTCACTTAAAATAATTTTTTGTAGCTTGTTCCAATGTTATTTTTTTTGTGTGTGTTAATTTAAACTGTTCTTTAATCAATCAGGAATATATGTTAAATGTGTTTTAATGTTAAAATCATCTTAAATTTAATTAATTAAACAATTAATGTTATTTTTTCGTGTTTGTGTAATGTCACAACCCGTAAAAATCCAATTTTTAGGCTCGGCCACGTGTCGACCGGCCGGTTTCTCTTTAGTGAGTGGGAGACAAGTTTCTGCAAGTAATTAATTCCCTTGTCTTGTAATCCGTGCAGCGACGGCTTAGCAGGGAAAATCCCTGTGAGTGGGAACCAGGTGGCGACTATAGGATGAATGGGAGGATGGTAGTGGAAACCAGGTGGCAACATAGTGCTGGCCGACCACTGGTATGAAGGTAAGAAGAAAACAATGCAATTCTTTCTGCATGCAAATCTTCTTCTTCTTCATAAAATTTCGTTTTCTGCAACCTCAGAAATTCTCTTCCTTCTCTCTAAACCTTACCAATCTTCTCTCTAAAATTCTAACCTTCAATCGTTCTCCGACCATTAGTTTCCTTCAAGAAATCTGATAGCTGGCATCAAGAGGTACAATTTGTACTAACCAGAAGACCGTTCGGAGCTGGTAAGTGTCCGACTCTTTAGGGTTCCTAGTTTTCCTACATGCATGTGCTGTTAAAGCTTGCATGTATCTTTAAACCATTTATTCTGAACCTATAATTTTGTATTTCATTTTTAGAATTTGGAAACTTAGAAGAGTCAGTTGCTATCCATTCACTGTGAAGTCTTAGTGGGAGTTAAGAGGTAAGGGAAGTTTATGATTATTCAATAATTGTTTGTTATATGGTTGAATGTATGAATTTTGGTATGTTTGATTTTTATATGTTATAATGAAAGTATGAATCTTGTGTTGAATTGAATTCTGTGACATTTAAATTTCAAAGAGAGTATAAGAACATAGTATAACCAATTTCATAATCGAATGGTTATTATGACCGTCCGGTTTCCCGTCACACCTTAAATTGATTACTTATTTCTGAACCAAATATATATTATTAAGTCAGTCATTTCGGATTTTCTGTCTTACACAGAACGTCCGGTTTGTAATTATAGTATTCAATTGATAAAGCGTCCGGTATTTTACCAAGTCTTGAATTCTTACGGAGTGTCCGGTTTAGTAATGACATTCACTTTTCTGAAGAGAACCCATTTTTATAAACCGTCCGTTTTCTTCATTTTAATCAGTTGATTTCCCTTAATCAATTTCTTTATTCGATTCTCTCTAAAGTTGGATTTCTCTTTTGTTAGTACACTCTAAATTTATTATTCCGACCGGTTTTTATTGGTTACGTCTGTTGACGAACCATCACTGATCTTCCGTCCGGTTGAACCACCACTGATCTTTCCGTCCGGTTTTACCAGTCAAAATACTCTTTATCTACGTTCTGTTGAGTTTCTTATTTTAAATGGATACTAAGTTGTCGGTTATATTGAATTGAATTGTAAGAGAATTCCAAGGAGGAATGTCTCATGTTTGAAGTAAATTGATTTAGTATGACCGTGGTTATAGGCTCAGGTTCCGACTCTATTCCGATATTCCGTGATTACATCACCTCAAGTAGAGGAGGGTAATTCATGCGTGGGAATGGCGGGAGGTCCTCTAGCCTCAGGGTATTTCTATACCGAGGTGGTTCCATTGGACTAACCTCGGGTGGCGGTCTGTTGAGTGTATCCCAGCCAGGTCCACCCGGGTGCAGAGAGCGGCGAGCATACAGGGTCATACGTCCGGACTTTAGTTTTTGAATATTTTGATGATTGTTGATTTTTTTCTATCATGAATTCATTTGAGAAAAATGCTATGTAACATTGATGATTGTGTTTATATAATAAATGATTTGTTGAATTCTTCATAAGCTTACCCTGCTGCGTGTTTTTGTTTTCTTTATTTTATCGTTCGGTATTCCGACCGTTCGGACATGTTTTCTTCAATGCAATGATCATCCTTTTTGGATGTGAGCAGAAGGATTTCAAGAGGAGACTTTGGAGGAAGCGTTACTTGAGGAGCAACCCTTGGAGGTGCTGCCCGAGCAGTTTGCTGGACCGTCCGGTCCATAGTTTTATTTAATCTTATTGTAAATATTGTATGAGACGGTCGGTTACTCTGTTTTGTAAAACCGTCCGTCCTAAACTTAGTAAACCTTGTAAATTTTCCAACTTGCATATTTTAGTTGATCAAGTTATTTTAATCCAATCTTTCTTTAGTTATATTTAATCTTCTTTTCTCTACTGTTCTTTAATATGATTTTTGATAACTCCTAGAATAAAATATAGTTTTACTCTGTATATTTATTGGGATGTTACATGTAAACTGTTCTCTAATCAATCAAAAATATCTTTTAAATGTATTTTAATGTAATAAAAACATAGTAAAAATTTTAACAATTATATTTTAATCTTTATTTATAGTTTTTTTTATTGATTTTTGAATAAAACCAGTCTAATCAACCAATTCATTTTAAACCCTATTACTAACATCTTTAAATTAACTAAATAATTATTTATTCTAAAGTTTTTCACCATCAATCTTTTCCAAACTTAAAAAGTTATTTCGATCGGTTTAAACAATCAATCGTATTCTTTTGATCAATTTAGAAAGTCAATCGTGTTATTTCGATCAACATTTACCTATCCGTGCATATATAAAAAAAAGCATAAATAAAATAAATTAAAAGAGAAAAATATGATAAATAATTTAAAGAATGAAAATAAATTTGTAAGAGGAAAATTAATCACAAAAATAGAATAGGATATACAAAACATATTCACTTCATATATATATATATATATATATATATATATAGATATAGTTAAAGATAAAGTAGAATAATTTAGATGATTACAGGTACAAAATACAATTGCGAGATCCATGTCGTCGTGTAATCACGCTATGTACATAGTGGCTCTTCATAACCACAAACAAACACGACTTAACTTGTATAGCATTCCTACACCGCCACGTTTCGGAAACACTATTCCAACTTTCTAGCAACTCCAAACTCGCGTCTGCGTTTGCTCAGATTTTGGTGGCAATGATGAATTCGGCGGCGAGGGTGCCCAAGTTGGGCTCCTTCCGTCACAGCTTCGCCGAGAAGAAAGAGAGGCTGCTCTCCATGAAGGGTGGAGGTTACTCCCAAATTGGGATCGCTCTGCCGGAGTCCGACGAGGAGGACAACTCGCCGCGGAGGCGATGCTGCTCATACCGCGTTGTCTCCGACGGAATCATCGGCGCGTGGAAGAGCACGAAGCGCGTGACGGCGCGAGCGTGGGAGATGGGGATGTCTGATCCCAGGAAGATCATATTCTCCGCAAAAATGGGACTCGCTCTCATTCTCCTTTCTCTTCTGATTTTCCTCAAAAAGCCCTTTGAGGACGTTAGTCGATACTCCGTTTGGGCTATTCTCACTGTCGTTGTGGTCTTCGAATTCAGCATAGGTATTTCAACCTTCAATCTACTCTCCTTGTTCAGAATTCTTTAGAACAATATTTCTCAAATCCTTGAAAAATATTACTGGAGAGAGTTTTTTGTCAGAATCATGATTTTTTGTAAATTAACACACTATTTAACGTTTTAGGATGTAAATTAAATTTGATACTACTAGTTAATCTCATTTAGTTATTTCCTAATGCTTACTTAAAGTCAAGAATCTAGTTGACCCCACCTGAATTGGTTCATTTGTTGTTTTTTATATTAAAATTTGGATTTGATTTTTTTAAATAGAAAGTAGTAGGGTTTCTTTGGATTAAGTTTCTTTTTGGATTTATTATGTAGTTTGAGTGTTGAATTCACTATTATTTATAGTGTCGTATGCGATTTAGCCAAGAGTATTTCTCCTTAGGACAAATGTGGGTCATATATAAAATAAAAATTGAAACTATAAAAAGAAAAAATTACATCTCCTCACCTAAATTATCGTGGAATTTTTACTCTAAAAGAATATTTTGGAATTTAGCTTTCTAAGATGAGATTAGCAAATATTGAAACTATAGCTAATTTAAAGTTGAATATATCTATGCAAAAAAAATGTTGAATAACATATATAAATACTATATACATAAATACACTGGATGCGCCTGAGTCTGTTTTCTAATTGAGGGTCGGTGTAGAAAACTGTATAGAAAACACATATAGTGTTATGTACCTGAATTAAACTCTCATCATTAGATATAAGCATGATGTTCATCAAAATCATAGTTTTATTTTTTAACATTTAAAAAGTATACCTCTTTCCTTGTACTTTTTTCTTTCCAGAAAGACATTTATTATTAGTGTCTAGAATTGCACGTGATTCGTATAATTGGCTCGAACTTAATCCTTTTATCACTTAAACCTAAAGTAACATAAAAAATTCGAACATGCCATTGACAACCAAATTCATGTCTCTCTCTTTTTTGTTTTTAATTATAAGACCTAATTAATATAAAGTGTTGTCCATGCTGAAGTTGTTGTCATTCGTATCCGCTATGGATTAAGATAATTATTTCCTATTTTTATTTTCGTTTTCGTTTTGGGGGTTTTAATTCCTCTTCCTCAAGGGGAATTGGCGAAGAATATGCCTGTATTAGTGCATAAAGGCCTTAAACCTTTTCAGTAGACATATAATTTTGTATTTTGATTGGGTCATTGGGGAGGTAGAAGAAATTCAGTTAAAATATTCTATCGTGGTAGAGTGATATGTTGGTTCTGTTAATTTAGTTAGTTTGTCTAGAAAACTAATACTAATCTAAGGAAAAGTACTGGTTGACCAGTGTCTTCAGGGCAGTGGTCGGGAAAACTCAATTTTTTTGTTAAATATTATTTTGAGCTTTTAGATATTGTTTCCTTTATTAAAAATGTTTTACTTTTGTTTCCTTATAGATTTCTTCTGTCTTGTAACGAACGAAATCACAGGCTATAGTTTTTTCTGCTGCATGTTCGAACTGTGTTCATGTACTTCATCTTTTATTAAATCCAATACTTCTATCAAAAATCATTGGCTGAAGTAAACATGTATTCGTAAATTATAATTTCAGTTATAAACAATAATTTGTGACAATGTACTCCTGCAGGGGCAACTCTTAGTAAAGGACTTAACAGAGGACTGGGGACTTTGTTAGCTGGAGGTCTAGCTTTGGGAATGGGAATCTTATCACAGTTGGCTGGAAAATGGGAAGAGCTCATCATAACTGTTAGCATCTTCACTGTAGGTCTGGAATTTGAATCACTTCTATTTCTTATGCTGATAAAGATTCATCAATTTTTTTTTCTTTTTTTGAGTATGCATTGTTCTGACAGTTTTATTATGTATGACTGGCAGGATTTTGTGCCACATATGCAAAACAATATCCAACAATGAAGGCTTATGAATATGGTTTCCGTGTGTTCTTGATCACCTATTGCTACATTATTGTGTCAGGGTATCGAACAGGAGAGTTTGTTCAAACAGCTATAAATAGATTTTTGCTCATTGCACTTGGTGCTACTGTCGCACTCGGGATAAATGTATGCATATATCCAATATGGGCCGGTGAGGATCTGCATAATCTTGTGGCAAAAAATTTCATGGGCGTTGCTGCATCATTGGAAGGTTGTCTTAGTTTGTGGAATTGTAATAGACTACCGACTAATATTTTGGTGTGGCTTCATAATCTCATTTCTTGGGTTGAATAAAGTTTTTGACCTTCTTTTTCAGGCGTTGTTAATAACTATCTTAATTGTGTTGAATACGAGAGAGTGCCTTCTAAAATTCTTACATACCAAGCTGCAGATGATGTGGTTTACAAAGGCTACAGATCAGCTGTTGAATCTACAAGCACAGAGGATTCATTAGTATAATCTGTTTTTGTTCTGTTTCACTTTCACAGCAAAATATTGATTATCCTTTGACTCATTAATACGTATTTCTTATTGAAGATGGGTTTTGCTGTATGGGAGCCACCTCATGGTAGATATAAAATGCTTAGATATCCATGGCAAAATTATGTAAAAGTAAGCGGGGCTCTAAGGCATTGTGCATTTATGGTCATGGCTATGCATGGATGTATACTTTCTGAAATACAGGTACTTCTTAAAACTTTTCTGTTCCAAAGACTTCAGAGTCTTTAGAATCTTTTGTATTTACTTTTGGTGGATGATTTTTAGGATTTAGTTTTTCAATATACTTTTGGTGTTTTGAGGCTAGCAATGTGAGGTGTCAGAACCTGAGGATTCATTAGAACAAAGCGTATATTAAGTTCCTTAAATACTTTTGATATAAAGATTTGCACTATGGGTCAGCATAGGTTATTCAGCTGAACCCTTAATTATGATCGGAGAACAAAGCCAAAAGCACTTAACAAACTTCATCTAAGTTTTTTTTCCTAAACTGAGATCGACTATTAAATTAAACCATTTGGGTTTATAGAGAAATGTCTACTGATTTTAAACCTTAGACCTGGAAAAATCAATTTTACTCAGACATACTGGAATTTATCTTCATTTTTTGTAATCCACTGTCAACTACTTTGATCCCCAAGTTCAGAAAGCTAATATTACTTCAGCTTCTCTCAACTTTTATTATCCACTATTAACCCCTTCAGCCTCCAAATCTTGTATTCTCAGTGGCTGAACGAGAGATGCAGTCAGATCTTAACTTTAACCCAACTATACCCCATGTGTACACTAGTGGTACCTGATACATACTGGGATTCAGTATATTGTTTCTGGCTTAGAAATCCTTCTGTTAATTTTGACATGAAAACGGATACACTTGAGGTTGTTTTGAACTCGTTATATTTGACATGCTAATCAGTGCTGTCTTTTCTCATTCTCATAGGTTGAATATGGTCACTGCATTAACTCAAGTTTTTATGAGGCCAAAGTACTATTTTGCTTTTCTATTTCTTGTCAAAAACAGTATATTGGTATAATGTGTTCCAATTCGCCTAATTTTTACTTTTACAATTGCTGTTATGGTTCCTAATCATATGAAGTAACTAAATTACTGCTAGGAGGTACCCTCTGCGTGCGTTGATTTACGCTTGAAACTTTGGTGGAATAATTTATCCATAACATCTATAAGTGGTGTTATTATGTGGTTTAGACTTTATAGATCAGGGAGTTAGTTAGGAATCAGTTAGGAATAGTTAACTATCTTTGTTAACTGTTTTTCTGTTTGTACAGTTCATATTTTAGGTCTGTAATTAATTCTTAGAAAACACACTTCAGATATCTATTAAAATATCCTTTACTATGTATTTTTGGAGTAAGGTACTGAATTACTCCCTGAAATTACAATTACTAGTTAATTTAGTGCCTGAAATTATAAAAAATCTAATTTCAGTCCTTATACCAGCCATTGATAATTTTGGTTGTTATTTTTTTAATTTCAAAGATTAGAACGATTAATGTTTGACAACATGAGGGACTAAAATGACTGCCATTTTAGTAACTTTTGGGAGTACAATGACACTTTTATAATTTAAGTGATAGTTACTTATGATTTCAATGAATATTTACATTACTTTTCTTGTGTTTTTTTTCCTGACAGAGAATACTTCAAAATTTCGGATAATTTAAAGTTAAATAGTTGGGAAATTTTAATTCTTATTCCAAACGTTTTTTTTTTTTAATGATTTATGCAAAAACACACGTGTACTTAGCCTCCCTTGTAATAAACAGGCACCACCAGAGAAGAGACAAGTCTTTAAAAGGGAGCTTCAGAAGGTAGGTTCTGAAGGGGCAAAAATTCTAAGGGATCTCGGAAACAAAGTAAAAAAAATGGAGAAACTAGGCGAGGAAGACATTCTTTACGAAGTACACGAGGCAGCAGAAGAATTGCAGCAGAAAATTGACAAAAAATCCTTCCTCCTTGTGAATTCAGAGAGCTGGGAAATCGGAAACCGGCCAAGAGGGGAGGGTGATCCTCAAGATCTCTTGAACGTGGATGAAGAAAGACACTTTTTGGAGTACAAGTCTCTAAGTGAAGCTGTGCTTGATCTCAGAGCTGTCAAAGTTCCAAAAGGTTGGGGAGAACAAGCAGCTGCTGAGAAGAAACCTGCAGTGCCTGTAGGTGTTGGTGATGAAAACATGTTCAGGAAACAGATATCTTGGCCTGCTCATATTTCCTTCACAGCAGATGCAGTGACAAAAGAGGAAGAATCTAAAACGTATGAAAGTGCTAGTTCTTTGTCTCTAGCCACTTTTACATCCCTTCTGATCGAATTTGTGGCAAGGCTCCAGAACCTTGTAGATTCTTTCGAAGAGTTAGGCGAGAGAGCAAAATTTAAGGACCCTCTTGAGCAAGCACCAACAACAACTGGAGGGTTTTCGAATCGGTTGTCTAATGTTTTGACGGTCAAGGATTGAGAATTTGAGAAATGGCAGCATTGATTAATCTGAACTAAATGCTGAAATCCCAAAATCATGGTGTGTACCTTTTTTTTTCCTCGAGATCAACCGAACTCATCCTCCAAGCCATCATTCTTTATTGACTTCGTAAGCCCAGAACAACTCACCTAAATCAACCGCTGAGTGCTATTACTAAGGTAATAGGATTTCCTCTATGATTTTTATTTATATAATTTTGTATGATAAAAACAAAAATTAATTCATTATGTGATTTTAATATATTTTTTTGTATATATAGACTCTATTGCCGTTTTAGCATTTTACTCTTACTAATCAGTAGTTAAACAAGAAAGTTTATAAATCACACTAAATTAAGGAAATTTTCATTATTATAATTTTTTTTTTATTATTGTTATATAAATTCACATTTTATGTGATCATAGATATTTATATAAAGGTTTAATTGCTTCTTTTGTCCCCAGTTTGGATGAAGTGTGTCAAATTTGTCCTCCTTTTAGAAAAATGTCAATTTCGTCCCCATATAGAAAAAATTTGTGTCAATCAAGTCATTTCCGTTAAAAATATTGCTTTCAAAACTCACTTTATCCACTACAATATTAGAGATCAGACCCATAAAGTGGTTATTATTCAAAACACATTTTAAGTTTTTAACACCATCAGTTTGTATTTAACGGAAATGACTTGATTGACACAAATTTTTTCTATATAGGGACGAAATTGACATTTTTCTAAAAAGAAGGACGAATTTGACGCACTTCAACCAAACTGAGGACAAAAGAAGCAATTAAACCTTATATAAATACTTCCTCTTGAGGTGGAAAATGAATGTTATATATTCTTAACTTATTTAATAATCTCCAATAATGTGACTTGTCGTAATAATATATGAAACCTTTTTTTGATGAAAAAAATTATCAACCTTTACATGTTGCAATACTTTATTAAGGTCATCTTGAACAGGACACTAAACATCTTGCAACTCATTATCACAATACAATTGAACGAGAAATTGTACATAACTGGATTTTGAATCGGTGTGAAACCTTCATAGAGCATTCTTTTTAGTATTTATATGTAATGTATATAGTTACAACCTTTTTTTTCTTTTCATTTTATGATGTTACCTCTATAAATATGAAGAATCCAAAGGTTCATATTCTATTATCAAGAAGACATCTCCAATATCTATTAGTATAAACCATAACATCCTTATAGTTGGTGGTTTTAACAAAGTTTCTTTTCCCGAAGTATCTTAGAAAACATTCACGTGTTTAGCTAATTACACTAAAAGCTTAAGTTAAATTTGATTTGGGATCTGGGGAGGAAGAAATACATTAGAAGTCTTTGATATCTCTTTTTATTAGATGGAGTTTGATTTTGAGATCTCTGTTTCAATGAAATATTTCAAAGGCTTAAGATCATGTCTTAAATTTTTTGTACTATTTCAATGTTTTGTATTCTTCTAAATCATCTCTCATAAGTATCATATCATCAACATATATCATAAGAAATATATCATAAGAAGTAATGTATCGTTTTAGTTGCTATGTTGACATTCAAAAACCATCATTGACTTGGTTGTTTGAATGTTTTAGTCAACATATTGATTTATTCAACTTGTATACTTTTTTGTCGTGTATATTCAAAATCTCAAATCTTTGTAATTATTTCATATAAACTTCTTTAAACAATTATCAATATAAGAAGACATTTTTTTTATCAATGTTGAAATGATCAATTAAAACTAGAGATAATAATACTCAAAATGTGCTAATTTTGAATATGAGAACAAATATTTTAGTGTAATTTATATCATATGTTTGTGTATATTCCTATGTTACTAATCTATCTTTGCATATCTCAACTCTACCATGTGTGTTATATTACATATACATTTATCGACATCCTAATAATTTTTTTCCAATCGGATAATCTCCTAATTCTTTCAATTTATTTTATTTCAAGAATCTCATCTCCTAAACATTGTTAAAAATAATTATTAACTTATGTAATATTTGAATTGAATAAATTTTTATTTTTAATTTGATTACTCATAAGTATTTGATGTCATTGGTTAAATCAAAATCATAAATAGACATAAAAAGGTTTCTAATAACACAATTTGACATAATTTATATATATATATATATATATATATATATGATTATTTAACAAATGTATAATTGTTATATCGTCATTATGAATATAAAATGTTTTATTTTGATGTGGTTATGAATATACAAACTCTTGCTTTCGATGTGGTTAAATTTTTCGCGTTATGTAATTGTTGATATAATACAATTGTTACTTTATTCTCATATTTAAACTCATTAAACCAAATATTTATTTAAAATTTTCAAATTATACTTTTTAGACAAAATAATCACTAAATTGTTTTATTTATTTTTTAATATTAAAAAAATTAATTCTAAATAACACAAGTATAAAAAAAGTATAAAAATACTCATGCAAACAACAAAAATTATGGTATGAAAATGTTAACTTCTATAATTATTATCAATATGAAAATTCTCTTTTTTACCCAATACATAAAAGTTAAGCTCAAACAATGATTACTTCAGTTCAAAATATTAATCCCTAGCATAGAAATAAAAAAAAAAAATTGGATTAAAATACTCTCCATTTACAATTATTAGTCGTAAATTATTCTAAATTTTCATTCTTTTCAATTACTCGCAATAACAATAGAGTAAAAATTTGCTACAACTATAATAACATATATTATAATTCTTTTCAACGTATGGATTACTTTGTCTTTACAATCCAACCCAGGAATATCATTACAAAAAATAAATTTAAAAAGGAAACAATTTAAAAATTTAAAAACTTTTTTTTACAATGGAATAATTAATTGACAGTGCATATTATTTGTAGTTTGATTTCAATTATTCTAAAGAAGAAATCATATTTACGCTACAATCTTTTATAATATATTTTTTTTTTCATAATTATAAGAAGAAATTTGCAGCCAATGATGAACAATACAAGGAGAAGAAGCAGTTACACCCTCGAGAATGGTGAAATTCCAGGGAAAATTATAAAACCATTTTTCTCTCAATCCAAACGGCAGATCCGATCCGCGCTACATTCCCATTCCTCTCCGTCCTTCAACAAATCCTCTCTCAGGTGTCACAACATCACTTCTCTTTCTTCCCTCTCTCTCTGCCACAGCAACACATTCATTCATTTTTTTTTTCTCACTTTTTTTTTTTTTTTCAATTTCTCTTCGAACTACGGCTCAATTGCTCTAGATCAAGAAGTGTATTGTAGATTTCGTGTTTCTCTCTCGCTCTTTCCTTTGGTCGTTTTGTGTTTTGAATTTTTGCTTAATAGAAATCGAGTGAATCGTTGATCTTCGATCCTTGCAGTTTTTGAGGATCCGGTGAAACCACATGGCGATGGTGGACCAGCCTCTGTATCCGATTGCCGTATTGATCGATGAGCTGAAGAACGAGGATATTCAGCTGCGGCTAAACTCGATCCGACGGCTCTCCACGATCGCGCGGGCGCTCGGCGAGGAGCGAACGCGGAAGGAGCTGATTCCGTTTCTCAGCGAGAACAACGACGATGACGATGAAGTGCTTCTCGCAATGGCTGAAGAATTGGGCGTGTTCATTCCCTACGTGGGAGGCGTGGAACACGCCAACGTGCTTCTTCCTCCGTTGGAGACGCTCTGCACCGTTGAGGAAACTTGCGTCAGAGACAAATCGGTGGAGTCGCTGTGTAGGATTGGGGCTCAGATGAAGGAGCAGGATTTGGTTGAACATTTCATTCCTTTAGTTAAGGTAGTACATATAGATAGTTGCACTGCGTTTTTATTCATCATTTTAGGTTTTGTTTGTATAAACTTCATTGTAAGTTCTTTGAAGTGAGTTTTCCATAAGCTATAAAATCAAATTATGCCGCTTAGGTTTTTGAGAAGTTAATGAAAATAATTTCTCTGAAAATTAAATGCATACGTTGATTTGAGCTTAGGCCTCAATATTCATTTTACTCGTTCACGAGGAATTTATCTAAATAGGATTATATTATGAGTCTGATTGTGGTTTGAGTGGGATTCATTGTTTTTGTTATTTTGGTTGTTGTAGAGGCTGGCTGCTGGCGAGTGGTTCACAGCACGAGTTTCTTCTTGCGGTTTGTTCCATATTGCTTACCCTAGTGCGCCGGAGGTGGTGAAGACTGAACTGAGAACCATATATGGCCAGCTCTGTCAAGATGATATGCCGATGGTTAGGAGATCTGCTGCTACAAACTTGGGAAAGTTTGCTGCCACCGTTGAAGCTCCTCACTTGAAATCAGACATCATGTCTGTGTTTGAGGATCTTACACAAGATGGTATGTGAAGATGATGTGGCGAATTCCAGCATCTCATCATTATTCTGTTATATAATAGTAGGATAGAGGCAACAATTTTAGTGTTTGTAATTGTATATAGTTCAAAAATTTTGCTGCTTAGATGAGTTGAGGACCCACGTAGTTAGTTAGCTGTGAATGACATTACTCAGCCTACATGTTTCTTCTAGGGATTTATATTTGTCTATAATCACCTTGTCTAGATTGGGAATTAGGTATATTTAAGTTCACAAGATTAACAAAAAAGAAACTGAAAACAAAATAGAAGATTGCATCTGATTAAGGTATTTTTGGAGTCTTAGACAAGTTTCAACTATTTCATACGTGATGTTAATCTGAAAGGTATTAATGAAAGTAAAGACCCTAGAATAAAAAAAATATTATGTAACAGTCTAAGGTTCTCAACTGTTTATATTTGATCTCTGTTTATCTTAGTTTCCTCTTAGTCCATAATCTTGGTATAAAAGGTGAAATATGTATGTTAAATGTTTATAAATAACTGCAGACACTTCCAGACTTTCACCGATTGCCTTTTGTTATTGATCTTTGCAATAAAAGGAACAGTGATAATATTTTTAATTAGGAAGACGCCAGATGGTGGACCTGTTCAAGTGAAATTCACATAACTGCTAGTCATGAATAGAACAATTGTATCATTCTTCCTTATAATATTATCAGGAACCTTGACATACTGAAGTTTTTGTTTGTCAGTATATTAGACTGACTAATGGGAGAAATAAATACAGGTTTAGTGCATTATGGTCATTTGTGGAATAGTTATTTTAGTCTATCTTTTAAGTTGATTGGTTGGATGGAGTTGCGTGTATTAACCAATGATTTCTCGACCCTTGTTCTTGCAGATCAAGATTCTGTTCGGCTGCTTGCTGTTGAGGGTTGTGCAGCTCTAGGAAAATTGTTGGAGCCTCAGGATTGTGTGGCACATATTCTTCCTGTCATAGTCAATTTTTCTCAGGTTTGTTGACCATTAGTAATTCTATATGTGTAGAGATATATCTTCCATAGCCATTTTGTGGCAAACACTTATCAAAGGGATGTCTTGAATTCGACATTTGGGTTGCTTTAGTTAACTATATATGTAAGAGTATATCGATAGGCTGAATACAAGTTTAATTATTGGTCTGTCCCTTTCCAAACATATGTACACTATGCAAATTAATTTGTTTTGTTTCACAGGAAGAGTGTGTGAAAAATATTATCCGTTCAAATTTCTTTATTCTAATGTAAAGGATGTACGGATGGAAAGCAAACACTTAACTGCAAAACTATTTATTTTTGGTGCTTTGTAATATTCTTTCAGAGCTTAAGTGACAACTTACTACACAGCCATAGTACAAACAAGGGCTTCGTTTAGTGTGGCTGACATGATAATAAACAATAGAGGATGGACACCAAAGAATACATAAGATTAGGAATTAAATTTAACTTTGTGAATAAGAGAAACTTGTTTCAATGTGGTCACAGTATATTATTTATGTGTAGTAAGCTAAGCTAGTTCCTAGTAGTAGTAAAATGTAGTACGAGACAGTGCAAAGGATACATTTACCCTCATAGCTCGAGCATACTAAACACATGCTTAGTACTCTACTCTTAACCGAGAGAAAGCGAAGCACCTCTGAGAAAAAAAATGTAGAATTGCACCAAAGATAGTATGGTCATGTGAAAGAAGACCAATAGAAGCTGCAGAAATAGAGTTGATTAAATGGAGGACAGGCTATTAGTACAACGTAGAGTAAGAGCGAGAAAACTTCATAAACCATTAAAAAGAATTTAGATCTAAATAACTTCTATAAAGACTCGATTTTGGACAGAACACAAATGGTGTGGGAAAAGTATTTTGTTTTTGTTGAATAAAATTATATGGAAGGATTCTTCATTTACCCTTGATAGCTACTTGTTTTGGGCATGATTGTGGCTTATTTATTACTTTTTAAAGCATACACTTGTGTAAATACAAATTTTATTGAGCAACTAACCTGTAAGAATATGATGCACTGTACCTAGATCTTTGTTGGTGGAAGAATGATAATCTTAAACTAATTCAAATTAAAAGATTAAAGTTGGAAATGGACTTGCTAGGGTGATAACATTCCCCACACCACTGCATTAGCACAAATTGAAGTCGCATGACATGAGTTTGTTGACTTGTGAGTAGTAATGAATTGCATCAGGAGTTATTTGACAGTTGAATTAGTTTAATCCTGATGCAGGTCTCTAGAAGTTGGATTCTTTATGGTTTTACCGTTAGTTAGTTGTCTGCATGCTTTTCATATTTAGTAGTCCCATCCTTTTTGTCGTTTTGAAGAACCTTTTCTCAATATCAAAAGCCAAAAAACTAAATAAAAAATAATTTGGTTTTTGCTGGCTTGTGTTGTTTCCAACTTTCTGAAGTGAATTTCTGTTTGTTTTTGTCACATTTACATAGTTGAATTACTTCTTATACAGGACAAGTCATGGCGTGTTCGTTACATGGTTGCAAATCAACTATATGAGCTATGTGAAGCTGTTGGTCCTGATCCCACCAGGTAACCATTTATATCTTCTATCTGAAAGTCAGTGTTACTAATCACTGAACATTTTTCATTTGGTAAAAAAACTACTATGCTTCATGATTTAATGTATACAAGTTATGACCTCATGTTAATTTCTTCATAATCTATGACATCATTTAAAAAATTAACATGTATTTGTTTCCTAGATTCAAGTTGACTATTTATATAAATGTGATGCATTTGTAGGTCAGAATTGGTTCCTGCCTATGTTAGGCTGCTGCGTGATAATGAGGCTGAAGTACGTATTGCTGCTGCTGGGAAAGTAACTAAGTTCTCCCGCATTCTAAGTCCTGAACTTGCCATTCAGCATATTCTACCCTGTGTGAAGGTATACAGTTATTGGGACTCTTACAGTTTTAGAATTTATGATAATTGCTCAATTACATTCGATCAAGTTTACCTAATATAGGAGCTATCAAGCGATTCATCTCAACATGTTCGCTCTGCATTGGCTTCCGTTATAATGGGAATGGCACCAGTGTTGGGGAAGGTATGAGGCTTTCTCTAAGCTCTTAAATTATACAAACATAAAATTAGGACATTTACAAATGGGTCTACGGAGGTGTTTGAAAAGGGATAGAAAATCACACGGCCTAGGTTATTATATGAATAAATGGTTTAGCATGTAATGAAGTCTTTCCAAATGTGACTTAAGTATTTAATTGTTATGGGAGAGAAAAACGAGAAGTAATGTGAATGAATTCATGTGTCTTGATTACACAATGGAGGTTTTTATTTATAATTAGAGCCATAGGCATATTGAGTAAAGGCTACACAATTATACTGCTCATGTTATCCCTAATTACTGTATTTTCAATTTTTATACAATACATTACATAACTACAAAATTCCTACCCATTTGCATCAATAGTTAAAAATGTTTTGTTATGCTTTTTTCTCATGCCAAATATGTTTTACCCTATTATAACTTGGGGCAATTGCCATATCTACCTTAAAATTCTATTAGAATATGATTTCATGGTTTAATATATATTTAAATTGCCCTCACTCATCAATAAGTTGAATAAAGATTTTGAAAAATAAAATTATTTACATGTTAGAGTTATTACCATGAGATAAATTTATGCCCTTGATCTATTCACCATCTAACCTCAATCACTTGGGCTATTGCTCAGATAGCTCAATTTTATATACCTTTTTTCTTGCATAGTTATTTGAGTTATAATTTTGCTTTTGGGGGAAACTATCCTTTTTTAAATGTACAAATTCGTTTAAGATCATGGTTTGTTATTTATACTTTTCTCTTTATCTTAATTCCCTTTTCATAAAAAAATGGCAAGAATTATCTTTCGAATCAGATAATTCATTCAGGTCTTGATTTCTTTATTTCTTCTTGACTAATAGATCGATCACATTTCTATACAATATCATTACTTTTTTTATTGATATGAATGTTAAGAACAGATTGTTTTGTGCATATGTATTGTTTCGTTCCGGTTCACACTTTAAATTTTCTAGATCCTCCACCTATCATTTGCAGTGGCATTAAACGTCAGGTTATATATTTATCACTATCCATAAACATATCATGCCGCATGAGGTGAAATAGGCATACTTTTGTATCTCTACAATACATGCCTTTGGCTGGGTTTGGTCTATTTGCATTCCAAACTTTGGTCATCCCCTTATAGAAAAAAAAAATTAGTTAATAATATTCTGGTCTGTACAAAATATGAAAAACTGAAAATTAAAACCTTTACCTATTTTCTCCACTTTATTGTTTTTCATCTCCTCACACGTTTGTTTCTGTTTTCTAATACTCTTCTCTATTGGGAGAAATATTTGATTTTATTCCTTAACTCTTGATACTGTTCCTAGCTAAAAGCAATTCAACTTACGTGCCTTCTTGCTTTTCCAATAATTATGTTGTGGTTGCAGGATGCAACAATTGAGCAACTCCTTCCTATTTTCCTTTCTCTTTTGAAAGACGAATTTCCTGATGTCAGACTAAATATTATCAGCAAGCTTGATCAAGTGAATCAGGTTTGTGGCTTAAAATTCAACGTTCTTTTAGATTGGCTATGTACGTTTCAAAATTATTATTTTTCATATACTATCTCTTAGAAGCTTGTAATTTTACACGTGGATTGCAGGTTATTGGCATCGATTTGTTATCTCAGTCTCTGTTGCCAGCTATTGTTGAGCTTGCTGAGGATCGGCACTGGAGAGTTCGACTTGCTATCATAGAATATATACCCTTATTGGCAAGCCAATTGGGTGTTGGGTTTTTTGATGACAAGCTCGGTGCTCTTTGCATGCAATGGCTAAAGGACAAGGTTTGTGAAGCAATGGCAATTATTTTCAATGGGTTCTGTGAAATAATGAAAGAGATGAGGAGAAATTTCCCTTGTGTTAAATACACACATAGGGTTCTCTCTTTATAATAGAAGAAATATGGGCTAAGTCCAAATACAAATGAATATGTAAGAATAAAATAAAATAAAATAAGAACAATGTTTCCCTAATAAAAATATAGGGACAATGTTTCCCTAATTAACATAAACACAATATAAACTAAATATAATATCTCTAACAGATATGAATGTTAAGAACAGATTGTTTTGTGCATATGTATTGTTTCGTTGTCCCAACTCCAACCAAGGCCACCTCCTGACTCACTTTCAGAACTCTCGGACCCACCATCGTCGTTAAGCACCGGACCTCCGTCCTCGGATCTGAAATCCCAAGCCTCGTCCTCTCCGGAAGTTGGTTCTCCCACTTGGAGGACTGCTGTCATCAGACCCGGAACCCTCGTCTTTCTTAACCTCTGCTCGTAGTCGAGCCTGCACGACTCTGCTGACGGGAGGTGGATCATACTCGGGGCACTGCAGCCGAGCATCAGCTCTCGGCTGTAGGACATCAGACCGTCCCAGTACGGCGTTTCTGTCTGTGTCTCTGCCCAGTCCCACACCTGGCCGAACATGTAGTATACGGCAGACAGCCCGCTGAGCAGCGTTCTCGGCGGCAATAGCTGCCCGTAGTCTGATAGTAGCATCTGGTACGTTCCTATCCTTGCTTGGAGTGACCAGACGGAGGGCTATGCGACGCCTCTGGAATCGGGCACTCCAAGCAAGGATAGGAACGTACCAGATGCTACTATCGGACTAAGGGCAGCTATTGCCGCCGAGAACGCTGCTTAGCGGGCTTTCTATGTTTAAGCTAATAGAAATGATAGAATTACATGTCTTTGGGAATTTGTACGGTGCTGTTGGTGAAGATTGGGTTTGCCCAATGTGCTCCATTTTTGGTATATTTGGTTGGAAAGAAATGCCAAAAGGATTTAGGATAGGTTGTACACTTAACTTCTTTGGGTCTAAAGGACTTTCTAGGAGAACTATATTTTATAGTTCTTCAGAGAGATTGACATGTATTGATACATGTTTCATGTTCTTGATTTTTATGTTTTCCTTTTGATTATTTTTTGGTTTAGCTTTTTAGGATATCGTATCCTCTTGTAGTAGTACCTTCTTTCTTTCTTAAGAAGTTCTTTTGATAATCAAAATGATGGTGATAATAATAATAATAATAATGTGATTTTTTCTATAATTTTAAAGCTCTCGTTATTAGCTTTAATACGTTACTTTTAAATAAACAAGTCAGGTCAAACTCTACTACAGTGCTTGGCTTTTTTATGGTGCTTATATCTGACATGTATTTGGAAACGTGGCCTTTTCTTTTCACATGAAAAGGAAAAAGAAGAGAAGTTGGTGTTACTTACATCTTAATATTAGAGGGCGAAAAGAATAAGCAAAAGTTAGTGGAAGTTATTTTATGTTTAATTTTCAATTTGATGGTAGTTTAGGATTGGATGTAGAAAGACCAAAAGGAAAATACCACTTAATGTTTCATATAAAGATTACAAGTCTTATGTTTGATGGAAGGTTTAAACTGAATCTTCCATTGACCGAGTCGGTTATAAAAAATATTCAAAACTCTTCTGGTCACGAAGCCAACTATTCATTCTTTCCTTTTTACTAGGGGTAGGGGTGTTCAATTCCGTTCTGCTTCTTATTTTAGTATTTTTTTATTATAGATTCGTTGTGTTATATTGACTTTCTTTAATGTATGTTCATGTATTTGTAGGTATACTCAATCCGTGATGCGGCCGCAAATAACATCAAACGCTTAGCAGAAGAATTTGGACCGGATTGGGCAATGCAACACATTATTCCCCAGGTTTGAAAACAGACACTTAGTTTGTTGATGTACGTTTTCAGTATATTTTACCTTGAACTACAGAAAAGGATTCCTACATCAGGGATATCGTAGAACATCCTTAATGTTTACCTTGACTTGTAGGAATTCTATTTTGCTCGGGTTATGAAATTTGTTTAAAGATCAATTAAAAGGTTTCTTGGTATTGACATCTTAGCGTAAGCGTAAAGCCCATAATCAACTATAGACTAATAAGAAAACAAAAAAATTACAAGATAATACTGATTTAGGAATAATGTTAATGAAAAAGTAAGCACACGATATCAAGAAATGAAACGAACTATTGGAATGGGTTTACGAGCTGCAAAAGAAATTACACGGGGATAAAAGGTTAAAGTGAAAAGAAAAGGGAAAGTCTTACATTCTTTAAAGGCATTGGGAGAAGAAAAACAAGGTTTATATCATTTAAAGAAACCCTAGATATTGAATTGGGTTCGGTAGTGACTGGGGAGAGATTCTACTCTATCTACTTGTAGAATGTGTGCTGGAAATTTTGTTGCAGTAGACACCTTTCTTAGTACTTCAAGGATTAGAAAAATATGTCCTGAATGCTATTATATAATGAACTACGGTATCCTTTGCAGGTTTTGGACATGGTTACTGATCCACATTATCTGTATCGGATGACGATCCTACAAGCAATTTCTCTACTGGCTCCTGTTTTGGGCTCGGAGATTACTTCTTCAAAACTGCTCCCTCTGGTCATTAATGCATCAAAAGATAGGTAAATTGTGGAGTCCTTACTTCTTTTGTGTATCTTCCTTTGAGCCAATACTCATAGCATGTCTTGCAGGGTACCTAATATCAAATTCAATGTAGCCAAAGTGTTGCAGTCTCTCATCCCAATTGTTGATCAATCTGTAAGTAGCTTCCAATTAAGGTTTCATCTTTAACATGCCTCCATCAATAGTTACTTGGACTACAATACCGTATAGATCTCCAAACTAAAAAATCTAGTATTTTGAAAATTAATCCGAGGAGAGCCATATTTATGTGTTAATTTGGTTCAGAAATATTGAGGTCCAGATTAATTTTTGTTGTAATTTATTTTATGCTACTTTGAATTGGTTGTTTCTTGACTTTATCACTATAAAAAGAATTTCAAACTAATTATTTGTGGAAAATGCTTGGATTACAAAACTAGTTGGTTGAAAGCTAAGCTGACTGTTTGGTACTGGTAAATGACAATGTTATCACTTGAAAATCTCTGTCCCAATTGTTCTCAATAGACTATTGTTTGTTTTTTTCAATAAAGCTTGTGACAGTGAGGAATGATATGAAATGCATTACTGTTTGATAGAAGACTGTTGGGTTGCCCTCTCCCAATGCATAATTTTTTTAGTGTCTCTTTAATTACTGATCGAAATTATCGTTTGAATAATGAAGGTCGTTGAGAATACCATCCGTCCCTGTCTGGTTGAGCTGAGTGAGGATCCAGATGTTGATGTTAGGTTTTTCGCCTCTCAAGCACTACAATCAAGTGATCAAGTCAAGATGTCTAGCTAGATCAGTCTGCCTGTTGTCGTTAGTTTTTCTTTCTTTTTCTTTTTATATAAGATTTACATTTTCTTGTGTAATTGGCAACACGCCAACTTGCTCAATCTTTTGTATCACATATCATTGTGGTGATCCTGCTTTGCTTTCATTTTATCAGTATTACCAGGTTCTTTGTAGTGAAGAAACATTGTCCGGAGGTGAGATCGGTTTTGATGACCACTAATTATGATTTACCAATGTGAACATATTTTGTATGAAATTTTGATTTACCAATACAATGAATATATTCATTATCTGCTTAAAATATGTCCATTCTAAAATATCAGTACCTATAATGTAAAAAAAGTGGGCAATTAGGTTTACATTTATTCGGTGACCATATAAACTTAAACTCTTAATTGGGTAGGCTTTTTCTTGTAATTCCACATTTTCTTTCTATGCTTTAATAATTTCCTATATAATTCCGGACAAAGATTTTAGATTCAGTGGTTTAAATTTTTTGGACTGAGTGATTCATATTTTTCAAATCATCCTATTTGAAAATAAAAAAAAGTAGACATTGTGATTTAGAGTGCATAAATATAGAATTATTAATTTTTAATAATTTATATGTATTTTCTAATCGTGTAATTTAGAATATATTTTAAATGTAGATATACATTTTGAATTATATTTTAGAATTCAAATATACATCATAGATAACATTAATACAAGGTACATTGAAAAATTAAAGAAATTCATGCAAGTATGAAATGGTAATGGTAATCAAAATGTTAACTTAAACATGATAATAATTAAATAAAGTCTTGTCAAGTTTGAAAAATTAATATGAATACAAGATATAAGAAAAAAAATTACTTACACAAATAATATTCAATTCTCGGTTTTTAAAATGATTATTTATTTGTTATATTTTTAACAAAAAAAAAATCTATTTTTTAAACTTTTAAATATATAAACATTTCTCATACTCTAATAAACAACACTTATTTTTTGTATTTTAATAAACATTTATTTTTTTGTATTCTTTTAATAATATATACACACTTTTCTTATTTTATTCATAAAACATTTATTATTTTAAAAATCATTTTTATTTAAATCTTAGTATGATATTTTAAAGTATAACAAGAAAAGTAATCTCAATTTATTAAAAATATATAAAAAAATGATATTTGTTTATCACAGATGAGTAATTATTTAGAAACTATAAAAGTTATGAATGTATTGAAATGTATATTTTAAAATTAGAGACATCACACATGCACAACTATAGTAAGATATAGTTTGATTGATTGCTGATTTGTTGATGTGTCTCATATAACTGAAAGCTATACTAATTAATGTCTGCTGTTCCGGTAAATTGGGAGAGACGACAGTTACTTTTTCATTGTCAACTAATTTTTATCAGAACTTAAAAGGGATACTAATTACTTTTAAATTAACAAATTCAGAATTTGAAATTATAATTTTAGATTAAATATTGTAGAAATAGTTTATGAAACTTTTAACTCAAAACTTCAAATTGTTTAATAAAAAGAAGAGTTCCAGAGAAATTTTTTTAAAAGACTATAATTATTATAAAATATAAAGGACAAAGTAATCATTTCAAAATAAATGAACTGTCCAAGAAGAAATCTAAGCCTCCCTTTGGGGTATCATTGAATCTGGAATTCACTATTTGAACTAGTTCTTGAAGAGTTTTAGTAGTTAACAGACTCGACCTAAACATTTTTACATTCAAAATCATAAAGAGAAAACAGTACTGCTAACTGCTTTTGTTCATTGTGGAAAATCCTTGAAAAAAAGGTAACACGTGGAAAATTGGTCAGAATCTAATTAGATCTCTGAAGAATATAAGTTTAATAATATAACAGGATCAAGGAAGTTCTATTCTCCATGATGCTGCTGTTAAGAATCTGCTTTTCCAGCCGTAAGTCAATTTTCCATTGCATCAAAGTTGTGTCTAGACAGTTTTATGCTGCCAATAAGAGATTCAGCCGCACCACTTAAACCCTTCCTCCCAACTAAACTCACCCCGAAATTGCGGTTTAAAATTCTCATCCTGTTCTCATCCCCCTCCACCTGACTCAACTCAATGACCAGCTTCTTTGAGAGCAAGGCATAGAGATAAAGATTGCCAGCACCTCCAATCTTAACCCTCAGTAATGAACTGGAATCAAGATCGTTAAGTTTTGGATCATACAAAGCAGAGAAGCTACCAAATGCCATATCAGGTTTCAAAAACAGTTTGTGCAAATCATCATCCTCCTGGATGTTACTTTTTGATGTGTCAGGTATGGAAGACCTCCTCTTTGCCACTCTCAAAATGTTTGCAGCCTCTCTCATTCCACTGAGAAATGCTCCATGCATAGTTGCAGGATACTGCTTGCTAGTTGCCTCTCCAGCAAAGAACACTCTTCCATTCCCAACACTCTCTGCAAGAATGTCATAGTCATCTCCTGAAGACCCAACAGCAACATAAGAGTAAGATCCGTACGCAAAGTGATCCTTCCCCCATCGAGTACACACCGCCTGAACAGGTTCCGGAACAACAATCCCCTTTGGATTAAAAATATCCTTCAGAATGTCCAACACCCTTTTCACAGACTCCACCGGTGACATCATCTCAAACCTAATTGCAGCCTCCCCAGCAACAAGAGCCACCAGAAGCGGTCCCCCAGACACTGACGAGTAGCTATAGAACAGAAAAAACTCACCCCTCATACTCAAATCCTCAGTCAAATGACCAAAAGTATCAATGTCCCCGCCCCAGAAATTATATGGAAACAAAATTGCAACCTTGTTCAACAACCCAAACCCCAACCTACGAATAGCATCCTTCTTCCTCTGAGGAAGTTCAGGCACAAACTCAATATCCCCCTTCTTAAGTACCCCCAATGGCACTGTACAAAGCACCATATCCCCTCTGAACTCCATCCCACCAGCAGAAACCGCCACCCCATCACTCCCATACTTCACACACTCCACAGTCCTCCCATAGAAAATCGGCAGATCCTCTGCCAATGCGCGAACAAATGTCTCATTCCCCCCTGGAATGAAGCAATGATCACCCCCCATCTCATAGGGATCATCCTGATCCCAATACGCCATCGACAAGTTGGACATGAGAGTTGCATTCGCGTACTCCAAATTTGCAAGGTGCCAATTCAACAGCATCCTCTCCTCCTTATCTTCAGCGACCTTGTAAACCCTTCTGAAAGCCTCCAATGCCGTCCCCAATGGCACATCCACCGACTTCACCTCTTCAATCATTGCCTGTCTGAGCTTACAAACCCTCTCCAACAACTTGTTAAACGAAACCTCAACCCTGGAGTCAACTTCAGGGTCAACACTCCTACCATCAGGCAAATACAGAGGACAAATATCCCTAACCTTATGCAATGGCAAACCCAATTGCCTAGCAAGTACCCCAAGAGGGTTCCCATTTATACCAGTGAGGACACTCCCACCGAAATCTGCTGCAGCCTCAACACCATCACCGCTCATCTTCTTTGTCTTGACCCTCCCGCCGGGTCGGGTCCTACCCTCCAAAATCACGACTTTAAACCCCATAAACACTAATTGTCTAGCTGCAACCAAACCCGCGAACCCAGCACCGATCACAATCACTGTTCCTCGATCAGACCCATCGAAAGGTTTCAGCTTTAGGGTTTTTATCTCTTGCGCGAGGCCGAAGTTAATGTAACCGTGCTCCAGGAGGAATCTGTACGCGGTTTCAACCAAACCCTTGTGCTCCGACCGGATTGACCGGAGGGCCCGGTCGTGGGTTAACCAGACAGAAACGTTGGACCGCCACCGCGCCAATATGTGGTTTCGGACGACGATGTAGTTCGATTGCTCGGAGCCACCAACGGTGGAAACCACGTTCGCTTCGATCTCTTCCTCGGTCAACGAGTCCACGGGGAACCCCACCGAGATCGCTATTAGGGCTTCCACGTCGCAGTCCTTGGCTACGTCGCTTCGGCGAGTGGAGGACGGAGCGTTGAGTTCCGTGAAGAACTTCTTGCGACGGCGACGTTTTCGCGGCGGTGGAACCGGGTCTTGTCTGGTCGTGGTGGAGTCTGGGGATTCCGGAACGGCGGGCTCGGGCGTCATTTGGGTGGGGAGGGAGGAGTCTGGGTCTTCAGAGGAGTTTTGGGGAGACATTGCGACGTCGTTTTCCGGCGACAAGGTTTGTGACGGTAGCGGTACCGGAGGATGCGGCGGCGGCGGCGGCGGCGGCTCCGTCATTGTTAGTGGTGGGTGGTGATAAGTGATGGCAGTCTGATCTTTCGCTCTCAATATTTTATTTTTGGCAGGTTTGGATAAAGAAGACTATTTATTATTTTCCTTCTTCTAGTATCTGACCCGTATATACACTATATAATAAATTACATATCTCTTACTTTTTTTGTAATTTCCATTTTTATATTTTTTAAATTATAATTTTGGTCTAACTTTGGTCTATACTATAACTGCTTACATTATTTCAGTTAAGAACTTTTTGATATACTTTAAGTATTTTTCATTCGGTTTTATATTTTCATTAATCTTATAATTTTATAGAAGACCCTTTTTTTAATTACCCTTTGTATTGATTACTTTTCTATTAAAGTATCTTAAATTACTTTAATTTACAAACAGTAAACACTATAAATCGTCTCTTCCTCTTTTCCATGAAAATTAAAAAAAAAAGACTTTAATTTAAAAATTAAAACTACATTATCAATGTCCTCTCTCCATCCATCAATTACTTAAGAGTTTTGAAAAAAAAAAAATAGTTATATGAATCTTATATTTAGAAAAAAGAGAGGATATAATAGTGAAATAGTGATTGGAGTATAAAATAAACTATTATATCCATTACTCTTCTAAGTTCCTATATTTTGTGTGTAACTCTACATTGGCTGTTTTATTCGTGGATGCGATCTTAGATTTTAGCATGAAAGGATCTAAATAATACAAGTTATATTGTTTTCCTTAGAGTAAATTATAGCATGGTATCAGGGATAAAACTGTTTTTCTTTCTCAATCTTCTGCTTGACATGTCACAGTCTGCTTGCTTCCAACCAATTTTCTGCTTTGCATTATCATACACAACTAAGTATCCTCTGAATGAAATGTCTGCAAAAATCACCCCAGTCAAGTTATTCATCATCAAACACATTAAACACAAATATACAAAGATTATAGGCTAAGTGAAGTAGTGTAAGATAAATTGGAGATAACAAAAAATGATCATACAAAAATCTCAGAAATGGATAAGGATGGATTTATAATCTATCCATGCAGCAGGGAGACTTGAAATTGCAGAAAAAATCAGTCACTGTTTTCTAAAACATTGGTATGAATCCAAACCAAGAATATGTGAAGGATTTACATAGGAAGGAAAATAACCCTGTATTTGCAATCCAATCATTGACACTTATACCACTATAAGGTAAAAAGAACACAAAAAAATAGAAATTATTTGTAAGCTTTCAGGTTTTCATAAGGACGAGAGTACCTCCAAGAATAATTGAGGATCCATCGTTTACATCACTACCATCAAGGATACCCAAGCACACATTCCCTTTGTTCTGCAGCAAAAAGGTAGTTTTTTAGAATGAATGACAGTAACAAAATCAGTTGGAACAAAAGTTGTAATAGAAATATAGGATTACACTAATGATCAAGTAACCCTCTGGAGGTATATGAAAAATTGTGGACAAAATCCACCACTTGTTTCCAAACCGAAGAGTTAAGGTCTTGAAGTAATCCTTGACGTCTTTGACAGATCTGCATTCATGTAACATGGATTTTAGAACTAAATAGTGTCATTTCACCTTGTGTAATTACTGCTTTACAAATTAAGTTACTTTAGTTATTAAAAAATAACATTACAAATGCAAAAAATAATTGCACATTGAGTAGTTTATCTTACTTGATTGGGAAATTTGCTTGCCAACAAATGGGTAAAGTAGTATCTGAATCATCTTGAACGAGTTTCAACCCAGAAACTTCATTAAGCTGCACCAATACGTATAAGTAATGAATTTGTGGTGTTCAAGAACAGACTCAAGAAAAATGTACAAAATGGTTCCAGATTGATAAATGTAAAAACTCACAGAAGCAAGAAGATCCAAGTATGCTTCTTTTGGGAAATATGTATAAGAACTGCCACTATCAAAAACCACCTTTCCTACTTTGCTTTGGCCATCAAAACTGAGTTGCCGGTTTCCATAATTTATTCCAAAAATCTCAGTTTGGTATAAATCCCTATAGATTAGAGTGCATTCCACATGAGAAGAATCAGAACAAACATCAGAATACTGCTCAGCATCAGGAAAAAATGTAGATACATAAAAACATTTTCAAATGAAAACACAGTTTCACAAAAGAAAATCAAACTCACTTCATAATTAAATGGGAATAATCACATTCTTAATTTAGAAATCATACTCACGTAGTAAGGGTATAGGCCATTGGTACCCAAGTCATACCCCAATATGGCAAGAAATCATCACCCAAAAACATGTAACCTCCACCAACTTCATCATTGCTCAAGCAATGACCAACCACGTTCTTAATAAGCCCTTTACTTGCTAACTGGTTAGGTAGGCTCACTTTTGCCCTGCTCAGTCCCATGATTCCATCTGTCTTTGCCAATGTGTTCAAAAGTAAGCCTTCTTGATCATATCCACACCTTAATACAAAAGTATAGCATTGAATGGATCATCAATTTTTTACAACACATTATTGCTAAAAGAAAAAGGTAGAGCTGCAAAAAAAGAAGGCATTCATACCCAAAAACAAAATTTAGCTTGATTTTGGATCCATTTTTAGATACAAGATGAAGATCGTCTCTAATAAGAACTCCCAAGGAAAAACTCCTATCTGCATATTCAATTTCATAGTCACACTGTTGCAAACTTTCGTGATGCCCATTCTTCTGATTTTTCTGAACATCCAAGCAGAGAGAGTCCATGGATGATACTACATTGGATCTTGTGGGCTTGTATAGGGCATGAGCTCCCTGCATTAATTTTATACTTCAAGTAAATACAGTTCTCCAATCACAAAAATCCACCAAGGCAAAATTTCATAAACATCTACTATCTAAGTTATATATCTATGCTCTATAGTTCCTGTTGTTGAGAGACATTTTCTACCTTATCAGCTTACTTTGACACAGGAACATACATAAAAAATGGCAACAGGTGCTATATAAATATTTCACACATCTACCTGAGGTGTATTGATATTTGATTAATAACAAAGTATACCTTTCCACAACTTGTGCAAGGAGCATCACACTGCATCCAGGTTAAGTCACTCCCTGTATCCACATCAAGAAAATAACTTCTTGGAGGATTTCCAACACGTAAAATAGTGAAATACAATCTGCAAGGAAGAACATGTTGCTAAGTCATCACATCAGAGAAGGAGTTACCAAAAATCACTAGTTCCTAGCTTATCATACAATTGCCCTATTCTTTTTTATACGCTAACTAAATATTATTAATGCATAGAAATAACTCGGATGTGCCATTATAATAAGGTCCACAAGAAAAAAGGGCAGATAAATATCAAACACTGAGACCCCTACCAATTTTAACAATGACAAAAATATACATCTATATTTGATCTCTTCTACCAAAAAGCATCTAATCTGCCCTATGTACATTTGATAACATGTATCTTTACACCAGCATTGTATTTGCCTTTCACCAAATACGCACATACACAATAATACATTTCTTCTCTCCGAATTTGACCTATACCTCTCTTTTCATCTCATCCTTTAACGAGCTCTTGCATTCTGAATACAGTTGGTAATGAATACGCAAAAGGACAAAAGGAAATGTACTACTATAATAATGGGTATTAAAGAAATTAATGGCTAAAAACCATTTTTCTTTCTTTCTGAATTTCATAACGGTAGTAGTGTAATTACAGAAACAGTGTTGCTGATGCAGTTGCAATTAAAGCTGAAGAAGAGCTTCTATATTAATTATTAAACCACTAAGTAAAAAAGAAACTTTTAAATTCTTCAATTTTACTTTTGTTGTTCTTCGTGAACCCAACAATGAAATCAGGAAAAGCAACGATTTTGATCATACCCATCCGGAAAAACATTGCCGCTGACAGGAAAAACCGAAGAAGAGTCAACGGCAACAACCTCAGAACCAACCCTATCTTTTGTTTGTGTCAAAATCTTTTCTTTACGAACAAGCTTCCCCAGTTGGAGCTTCATGTTCTTCTGCCCCAAAACACCAAATTTAGGATACAGAGGGAACAAATATGATCCGGGTTTGCCATCATCATCACCATCATTCTTGGGGCCACTCAATTCCAGAGTGGTGGTCGAAGAAACAGAACCATAGAGAAAGAGAGCAAAAAGAAGAAAACCAAAGAAGGAGAAAAGCTTCACTGGGGTGGCGTGGAAGAGTCTTCTGAGTGAAAAACTAAGCTGAGTATTAGATGGGTTGGAGTGAAGGGAAGGATCAGTGTTGTTGTGATCATTGAGGTTTGTTTGGTTTTGGCCAGGTTGTAGAAGAAATGAGGGTTGAGGAGAAGAAGGGTCAGAGAAAGTAATAGCAGTGATGGTTTTGCCCAAAGAAGGGTTATCTGGGGGTGGAAGGGAGATTATAACAACACCTTTGATCTGAGGAAAATGATCATCTTCCATCTCTGCAGTAGCAGCAGCAACAGAAGAAGATGAAGAGAGAGGGAAGAGATGAATGAAAAATGTGTGTAGCTATACCAAGCAGTCTTTAGTCTCCTCTGTCATATGATATCAGACAGGACTTGGTCAATCGATAGTTACTCTTATCTTAGCAGCAGAAAACGTGTTCAGTACTCTGTTTACTCAGAAGAAGGTTCCTTCCAAGCACCAAGAAATAACCACCTTAGAAAAATGTTGCTGTAATTGTTGTCTTAGAATTTTTTATTGTTTTTATTCAAAAGTATTACTCTGTTTTGTTTTTGTTTTTATCACTTTGAAAATATTTTTGTAGGTCTGGTTGTGGTTAAAGTCCTTCTTGTTTAATTAGGATCAATTAAATCTAATCCATTACAACATTCAATTTTAGCTGTCCAATTTTTTAATCACTTTAACTGAAATTGTTATTTTAATTTCTAAAATAAAATATATTGGTAATCATAAGACATCCTTCTTTTAATATAGCATCAAATATGAAACTTTAAATTATAAAATAAAAAAATTATTTTTATATATTGAAAACATTAACAACAACGAGGATTTTGTGTAATAATTTTTGCAATAGAGATTGAGTTAAAATATATTAAAAGATTAAAATTATACTTTTAGATATAAAAGACTCGTCTTGATAAAATGTGTATTTAAATAATTAAAATTAGAATTAAGAAAATAAAACGTCCTTTTAAGTATATTTTACATACAGTGTTTTTTAATCCATTTTTACCTTTCCATAAGAACTTTTATGTTTTAATCCATTCATACTCTTCAGAGGACCTTTTCCTGCTTTTGATTGATCTGTCTGGTCTACGATTTCTGCTTATTCCTAGCATTGAGAAAATACATGAGATGAAATACTAAATTTGAATAGTATTAATGAGTTAATCAAACCAATTCAAGGGAATAAAAAACCTCTCACCTTAGAAATGGTGACATTGTTCCATCCTATGCAGTCATTTGATCCTTCCTCGATTTCTTCCTTGGATGAGTAACAGTTGCAGTGCTATCAAACTTGATGAAATTTTCAGAAATTTCATTCAGTTTGTGAAATTTTAGTGACAGCAAGGTCTACATTTGAGGCAATACCATCCATTCCAGAGTTAGACAATTTGCCATTAACACTACCATCTTAACTAAAGCACAAGACTTGACATAAACAAAGAAACAAAAATGAGATTTTGATGTTTTCCCACAAATTATTACCTGAAGGGTCAACTTCAATTTATCTTATCTGAAAAATTTAGGCTTAAATCCTTAATTAATCCCCATGTTAAGAGGAAATTTTCAGTTTAGTACCCGCTTTTAAAAGTGTATACATTGGGTCCCTATGTTTTGCAATTTGTGTCAATTTAGTCAATTATGATGCTTCAAACAAGTTTGTAACAACAATTGGAAGGTGTGCAAAGGTTCAAACAGTTAAGAAACATGCTACAACTCAAAATGACTTGTCCACTTGCAATTTTCAAGTCAAATTGATGGTTAAAAGGGACTAAGTTGACACAAATTACAAAATATGGGGACCCAATGTATACACTTTTAAAAACGGGTACTAAACTGAAAATTCCCTCTTAATATGGGGACCAATTAAGAATTTAAGCCAAAAATTTAAGAAAGATAGAGAGATAATTTATCTGATCTGAAAAGTCAATACAATGATACTGAGTTTCTAAACATGGAGACTCGTATGATACTGAAACAGAATTCTGTGACAAACCAACAAATATATGGGTAAAGTAACTACTTCAAACAAAATACGGTTGCATAACTGAATGTAAAGCGGTTATTTAACAGAAACCTAACCAGCACATACACAGTAATAATAAGTCCATACTAGACATATGCTCTGTCAATACAAAATTATACAACTCCCAAAAACAACAAAATTAAAAAAAATATAAGTTTTCTGGTGTGAGAGTTTCTACAGTTTGTTTCTGACAATGTAAAATCCTTTTCATTACAGAAATTAAGATTTAGAATTTTCAAGTATTGCTATTGATGGGAAACAGAAATGGAAGAAGCTAATTGCAGTAGTTATTGGCCTAAACTGCAGTAGTTAAAAGGTGCATTAGTAAGGTCAACATATGCCTTTGAAATGGTGAATAGTAAGGTCAACATTTAGTAGCCTCAGATTGGCTCCCATATCACTGCTAGGGATAGGTTGAACTCATTCTAAGATGGAAAATTTTACATGAAAACCAAAAAATTCTTTTACATGCTTATAACGATAGAGTGATAACCAACCAGATTTGGGATCATACAGTTTATACCCTCCAATATAGTGATAACCAACCAGGTTACAATAGGTACAAATCATTTCTGGTATATAACAAGAAATATCAATCATTCATGGTATACAACAAGTATTATCAACCTGACTAGACGAGTTTAACTGTCTAGAATCTTTAATTTCATTGAGTTAAGCAATACAAGTGTTTGAATTAACTTCTAAATATAAACACAACAAGTGTTTAGTTCTTACAAGACATGTGATAACTCTCTTAAAGAGGATATAAAATACAATGAATTTTTGGAAACTTATAAAAGTTCTTTCTCTTTAAATGAAAAACTTTAGACGTTATGAACTTACAGGAAGAGTAGGAGCTAAAGATTCAAAGAATTATAATGTTTTTCTGCTCTTTAGCAAATGATCTTTATATAGCTTTCAAGAGATAACTGTCAAACATATAGTTGACTCCATATATAGTTACACTTAAACCATTGAATGGATGAAACACTCGATCACTCAAATCCAAAAACAAAATCATTGTTCAAATTATTTTATCATATTGTAAAATATGTCACATGTCTCAAATTGAAACTAAAATCAACCCTATTTTAACCTAAATGGCGAGTCGATAAACTGGTATAGTGAGCAAATGTTTCTTTCTTGGTATGGAGAGTCCAAATATCTCTTCCATGTCTAACTCATCACAACACATGCCCAATGGAAGCTCCCAATCAAAACAATGCACCAATTCAGCCAAAACAAGACTAATAGTGGTTAAACCCAAATGAATCCCAGGACACCCTCTTCGACCCGACCCAAATGGTAAAAACCGAAAGTCCTTTCCACGAACATCTACGTTGTTATTCTCAAACCTTGTAGGGTCGAAAATCTCGGCCTTGTCCCAAACTTTAGGATCTCGACCTATAGCCCAAGTATTTACCATAACCCTTGTTTTTTTCTTTATCAAATAACCATCAATAGTTACATCTTCTCTACACTCACGAGGTAATAGCAAAGGTGCAGCCGGGTGTAACCTTAGTGTTTCCTTCACCACCATGTTCAAATAAGACAACTGTTCCAAGTCATTTTCCTCCACATGTCTGTTTATTCCGACCACATGTTCTAGCTCCTGTTGAAGTCTCTTCATAACAGTCGGGTGTCTCAAGAGTCGTGACATGGCCCATTCTACTGTTGTGGAAGAGGTTTCTAATCCTGCAATTATCATGTCTATTATGATACCTTTTATGTTTGTTCTATCAATGGCGTCTTGGTGATTTTGAACATCGTCGGGTTGGTGCATGAGAGACAACAAAATATCCACAAAGTCCATGTTGCGATTTTGATCTTGGTCATATGGATTACTTTCGTGTTCTTGGATTATTTGTTCCAATAGCTCATCAAATGACTTTGTTGCTTTCTTTAATCTTTTTGTTATTCCCTGCACAATTGTTGCATTTAATTAAACCTCAATATCATTGTTTCTAAAACACATTAGTTCATTTATTTTTATTACAGTATAATTTATGTAATTGTAAAGTTGAGTATAGAAAAAAAAAAGGTTTAAATCTTTTTTGGTCCGTAAGTTAAAAGTTGGTGTTGAGTTTAGTCTCCCTTTTAAAAATGTAAACCTTTGGTTTCCATGATGTGCAAAATGTATTAAATCAGTCTTATCCGTTAAATTTTAGGAAGAAATTTGCAAGCATAAATCTAAGAGATTTTGTATATCATGAAGACCAAATATTTATATTTTTAAAAGGAGAATTAAACTAAACACCAGCTTTTAACTTACGGAGAAAAAAAATTAAAAAAGAAAAAGATAGGTGTGAATTAATCATGATTTATACCAAACTTTACTAGTTTTAATGATTATATTATCTTAAAATTGAATTGTCAAATGGTTAGTGAAACGTAAAATGACAATTTCTCAAATGTTTCATGTGTGTAAAACAAAAAAAGTAACAAGAAATATAATTTTATATCCGATAAATTTTTACATTCACTTTATATTTATTATTTTATTTTTTATGTTTTTGAAAATGAAAAAAATTTATTTGTTTAATAATCATACAATCCTAAAAGTGAATTGTAAATTGTAAATTGGTTGGTATTTGGTGGGTGTGAAAAGATATTGCTCATAATATTCTTTTGTACGGATATGAGCGACAAACTTTTTGGTTTGTTTATTAATGGAGTTAGATAATTTCATTCAATAATAAAAAATATGGCGAAAGTAAAATAAACACTAGCATGAACAAGGTATAAACAATTTTTTGTGAACTACACTAGACAAAAAATATATGAAAAAATAACTAGAGCAGTAAACGCAAATAATAATATTTTGTATTTGCTTAATGCTTCTAGTAATAAACATAAATGATAAATATAATAAATGAAAACGGTTTAAAGTTTGTATTAAAATGCACCAAAGAAAAGTCTCTCTACACCAATTAATATATTCTAGTAATATATATTAAAATATATTCTATTAACATTTTAAATGTCGTGAAGTTTGTAGTAGAACATGTAATTTAATTTATTATGGTGTTATTTATTGTGGTATTATGGTGAATGGATTTTTTCTCTTTAAAAATCTAAATGTATTAGGGAACTTTGATTCCTAGTATATCTGTTTTAGAAAATGTGATTTTTATTGTTAATAGTTTTCATTGTTAATAGTTTGTGAGATTTATGATAATGAGACTCATCTTAGCTAAGAGACATTTTCTAATTCTTTTGAATCTGATTAAATTTGATTTTTTAGAAGAATTAAAATTAGCATTTAGATGGACAAATATGAAAAGGAAGATTTAATACTAATTAGAATAATAAGCCGGTATATACTATAAAAAAAACCAGATAAGGTTAGGTAAAAAGAAAATTAAAAGGAAATTTTCTAAAACAAAGATTTCTAAGATAACTCTAATTAGATTTAAATGTCTTTTTTGAAATGTATACGAAGTTTAAAGTATGAATTGATTTTTGAGAATGCAATGATGAATTATCTATATTATTTCAATTTTTTGACCTAATTTTTATATAATAGATTTTTCTCTCTCTATGTAATGTAATTGTATTATGGATTCTGTCTAATTTATCATATTTTTCTTTGTTTTTTTTACGTTTTACTTTTTTAATATTTTTTTCGAATGATGTTTAATATGAATTTATTTTTAAAAAATAAATATATTTTGTTTAATAAAAGTATAAATATTCTATAGTTGGTGGGTGGGACAGAGAGAAATTAGATAAAAGAAACGTAAGGTAGAAGTTTTTGTAAAATCGATGAAGAGGATAGGAATGAAGATTATAATGTTAATATAGATTTTTTATAATATTTTTAAACAATATACATGCCATTTTTTTTATTGATTTATTAAAATATTTTTTCTAATATATAATTAATGAGTTATGATACTAAAACTGAGTTTTCTTTATAGGTTTATTCATCATTTGGCTGCATACATTATTGCACCAGTTCATCATATGTTATGAAACAAGTTATAGCTGCAAGATATGTGATTGAATTTGATACCTGAGGATCAAACACTCCTAACCAGGGCATGTAATCTGCAAGATTGAATAGTCCAATCAAGTTCAACACTTCGTGAACCAGCAATTTTAAGTCAAATCTATCATTTTTGGCACGCCCCAACACCATTTTGAACACGATGTTCTCCATAAGCTCTCCCAGCAACTCACTCAGATCGACAACCTCACCTGATGCTGCAGAATTTTTCAGAGACTTCACCAACACTCTCAACTCTTGTCTCCTCAGAGGAGCAAACATCTCAACCTTTGAGGCACTCAGAAGCTGCACAGTGCACACTTTCCTGGCGTTGCGCCAGTATGCACCGTACTCAGAAAAAGTCATACCCTTGCTGTCATAAAAAAGAAGATCTGTGGCTTGGGTTTTGGGTCTGCTGGCAAAAACAATGTCATGGGGTTTGAGGAACAGTTCTGCAGTTTGTGGAGAAGAAACAACTATGGCTGGGTGCTGCCCTAGCTTTAAGGACATTATGGGACCATATTTTGTGGCAAGAGATTGAAGGGTTCGATGTGGGAGTTTTCCTAGCATATGAAGGTTACCAATAATTGGCAAGGGTTTGGGACCTGGTGCAGTTCTCCCATGGTGTTTTTTTTGGAACACAAAAACCATGAATGAGAGTACGATGACGAGGATAGCTAGTGCTTCAAGCAACATTTCTGAATCGTTTATTTGCTTTATGAGAAGTTAGATATGAGTTAGTGTATTTATAGACCACAATGTTATTTGATGTGAAAATAAAAAAGAAATATATATATATATATATATATATATATATATATATATATATATATATATATATATATATATAAACCTAATACATTATTATGAAAAGAAAGTTCTGGTTGAAATAAAAATATGTAATTTTTAATAATAATTCTTGTAAAGAGTACTAAAGGATATTTTTCTCCACATAAAAAAAACATGCTAATAATAAATAGATAATATACACGTCCTTGTAGGAAGAAAAAAAAAATTAATTCATATTAAAGTCAATTATATAAGGTCATTTATTAAGTTTTTTTTTTAAAAAAAAAGAATTTACAAATTCAATTTTTTTTATGCTTACTCCCTGACCCTTCACGTTAAATTTGTCCACTCCAAGACAAAATGTTCCAACTTTTTAGAAATAAATAAATTAAATATTTAAAAAAACTCAGCAGTATTAAATTGAATATTTTAACAATCTTATTTCACCAAATATAACTTATATGCAATTAAAAAGTTAAACTCACTGACCAGTATTTTTGGAAGGATGAATGATTCTAATTTTTAAACAAAATATGTAGCTGTTGTATCGAAAATTAACTATAATTGAGCGATAGAATTAATTAACTAGTATTGCTATATGACTTAGAACTTTAAAACAAAACACTTGGATATGATTTTTGGATAGACCCAAAAGAATGACATGCTATATAATCTTTATTGTTAAAGAATCAATATTTACACAATATAATGGTTGAAATATCTCATAGCAGCAGAAAACAACAAAGATTTGCTACATGGTGCAGTCTGACACAAGCACATGGCCTTAAGAGCAATTAATATAAAAAAAAAATAGATTTTTTAAATCTTCTATCTATTAGAAAGAACCGTGAGGTACCAACTCTCCATTTTCTTTTAACAATTCCTTTGTAAAAAACTTTTTGATAATGTATACTTTTTTGACCATGTATACGTGATAGTGTCTAATTATTTCGTTTTAAATATTTTTTTAAATAAATTTAAATAAATGAATAAAATAGTGATACGTGTCGTCATGTCAAAAAGTTGTTAAATAATATCGTTAAAATATTATGATGCAACAATAATACGTTTATGTTTATGAAACTTTATCATTCAGTCATCAACATTTCTTTCACATTTTTCAGAAACCGTTATATGCATCTCAACAGATTCATGAGACAATATCAAGCACCAATCAAAAGATGTATTTCAGAGATTTACAGTAAAAGATATTCATACAATCGAGACATTAAGTTTCTCCTTCCTCAAGCACGGTAAGATTTGCTAATTCTTATTACTCTAAGGTCTACTTCCTTGAAAGTTATATGGCTCTCCATTTCAAAAAAAACTCATTATTTTCACGTTCATTCTTCTATATTTTTTATAGTTTTTGTTAATTTTATTAAGCTAGAAGACTGATGTTTTATATTTATTTTCAAACAACTTAATAATTTGGATGATTCTAATCAAAGAAGAACAAAATTCCTTAATCTCCACATTTTGTCTACGTAACTAATTTTAAATTTTGTCCATGTTTTATTTCATTTTTTCAGAAGGAGATAAATTTTGTTGTATGAAACCAAATGATAAAAAGATGTTAGAAAAGGAAAAGACCGTCAGTTGAAAACAGAGTTTCTCAACTACAAAATCTGAATTATTAGTATTTACATAACAAAGGCATCATGCTTTCGTAATCTAAAGCTATTCGTCTAAAAGTAATTTCGACAAAAGATTTTCAATTCTCTTAATCAAACATGTACAAGATTAATTCACTAATTAAATACTAAAAAAAAAAATCAAAGACTACATAATTCAAAGATTAATGGGATTTAACACTTTCTATTCTCGTAACAGAAAAAATAAAGGATTTTTATTCAATTCTTTCAATACAAGAATAATAATAGTTATAGAAATTTCAATTCACTTTTATAAAATATTTTTCGTTACAATTTTAATATTTAAATTGAAAAATATTCATGACTCTTAATTTCTAATTTACGTAAAAGAATTTTACATGCTTACAACGATAGAGTGATAACCAACCAGACTCTTAATTCAGATGTGGAGACCTCAAATGCTATAATCATTCTGCTTTGTTTTCTGACACTTGACAACATTCATTCACGCACAGAAACACAGACTAAGAAGAAAGCCATGAATATTAATGGCAAACTGGAAAGAGCGAAACGAGAAGAATCAGCAAAACGGGGAAGTGAAGTTTCGACGATACCTTTCCAGAAGGCGGAGACGACGGAGATCGGAGAAGAGGATGGAGGAGCGGTGGATTTGTCCCTCTCGGGTCCGGATCCGGATCCGCCTAATGGAGCCTCCATTTTGCGGTGCAGTGTCTGAATTAGTTGAAGAAATTGTGTTGTACTTTCTTCTTCTCTTTTTCGTGTCTCGGTCTCGGGTTTTGTATTCGTCTAATCGAAAAACTTTTATGCGCGGTAATGTGGGATCAGAAAAACGGATCTGAATGTGTTCCAAAGATAATTAAATTAAGCAATATTAGCTTAGCCTAATACCTTTTATTCATGTTTTATTTGGTCAATAACCATGATTTAGCTGGGTTCATAATTTGTATCATTGTTATCGATTTTTTTTCATTACCATGAGTAATTTTTACATCTATAGGTGCAGTTTTGAAGGAGACAGGTTCTTCCCTTGTAATCGTTGGGTCGAGTCGGTACTCTGGGCTTTGGGCCCCGCACTGCTCAATTTTTTGGTATTTTTCATAAAATAAAAAAAAAGGATTTATTTCTAATTTTGAACAGTAAAACCATTGATTTGTTGTGTTGAGAAATGGAAAATGAAGAAAAGAATTGCCAAGAGAATTTTGCACAAAAAAAAACTATATTAATATTTAATTCATAGTTTAATTAGATAAGTGTTTAATAATATTATTGTTTTGATTTTACCCAAAGACAAGAAACAATTAAAAGAACACAAAATGAAGGAAACAGCTTAGAAAGTAGAAAGCCGATTACAGTTGTTTGAAGGAAAAGCAGAAACAGATAATTGAGAGAAAGAAAAAAAGCAGAATGAAGTAAGATCCATGAATGAGGAGATGAATATCTAACGAGTCATGGCTGATGCAACACGTGGAGCTTCCATGTTAGCTTTTCTCATCATTCTTTCCTCGTTTTTCTTCCAACCTATTGAGGGGTCAAGTCCACGGTTTTTAAGTTCTCTGTGCTCTTGGCAAATAGCACAAAGTAAACAAAAATAGTGAACGCAACAATCTGAGTATGGTTCTTCAGGTAAGTTGTAGAGAGATCTTAGTTTGATTCTGAATTTGTATGAATATAAGCAATGCAATCCCAAACATCCAAGCCCAAAAAATATCCAACGTGCATGTGTAGCAGCTGCCATTAATATTTTCAACACATATTAGGAAACTAAGTAAAATATTATTTTCACTATGAAGTAACTTCCAAGTTGAACCATTTAAAGATACGAGTTTACTCACACGTTCTTCCTTGGTCTATAATTTCCGCATTACGACCAAAGGTGAAACGAGGACAGAACCCCGTATAACAACCTTGATGAAAACAAATGGGAGAATGTTAATATAAAAGACATAGTAATAATAAAAGACATGGTGTGAATACAGAACTTACAATTTCCTTTGTCGTCAAAGCAATCGTATAAACCAGTTGTCCATTTCCCAGTTGGTGGAGCATTGCTGTTTGGTTGTTGTGCTATCTTACCTTCAACCTCCGACATCTTGAAGCAGATATAACAGACACAGAATATATATTTATATATCAGATTAAGAGATTGGAAACTCTATGCATCTTTTTCCTAGTTCACTACATTGTCTTGCATATATATAGCCACTGGAAAAGCTCCACAGAGTTGCATTATATATATTATCTGTCTGTGAGCACCTTTTCAAAATGCAAAGAAATTCCATTACCCTTTATTAAATCTAGCCATTAATTAGTACATTGTTCTACTCACTTTAATACAAATTAGTTTATCTCTTATCAAGCTGTTTAGCTATATATATTAGTTTAAGTTAAGATGGCTATATAATGAATAAGGTCAAAGATTGACACAAGAGTTATTCAATAAAATTATCAATGTACTTCGTGATAATCAAAGAGGTGTAAAATTAACATTTATTTGAAAGAAGAAAACAGTAATATTAGATTGTGATATATTAGAGACATTATCTGAAAAAAAATTGTAGAAGTTAGGAAGAATGGAATTGAAGAAAATCCAACAAATTTGTCACTAAAATGATTAAGCAAAATTTGGTATCATTAAGGACTAGTAATTTAAAGTCTCTGTATGAATTTGTCAATGTTATTATTTCTGTTAGACATTTAATTATGTTTTTTTAAATGACTTTGCGTTTATCTTTTACAAAAGGGATTTGTGTAATTCTACATACATTATTATAAAGCAATATAAAGGAGGATAATTAAGTAAAAAAGTAAGTTTCGGAATAGATTAAGAATTACAAAACAGAGGAGTCGTAAGAGAAGTTCTATAAAACTAATTAAGGTGTAGTTGAATGTTGAATTTTCAAATTGTTATTATTGATTCTAAATGATAATGTTATTTTTTACACTGGTTAATTTCACCATATATCAATTATTATATGTACTTTTATGTATATGCAAGACAAAATTAATTATATTTATACATATAATACGGTATCTTTCAAGTGGATGTTAGATGTGGATACAATCTAGGTGCATGTTTGTCTTTATTTGGATGTTATTTCTTTGATTTTAAGTGGTTATATTTTTCAAATATTATGTTTTGTTGTTTATAGTTATTTGGAGGTGGTGAATGGTTGCAACAAAAGCTATGTTTTATGTGTTCCAAAGGCAAATGTGATCTTTCACTGTGTTTGAAGTCTAAATTGAAGGCAAATATGATCTTTTACTGTGTTTGAAGTCTAAATTAAGAGTAAGGGTAAAATGATAGATATTTATATTCATTGAGCACATATTAAAAATAAAATATCATAAAAAAAAGTGAACTTTATATTAAAAAAAAAGCAAAAATAAAAAATGATTCTATAAAATCAATGCATGTCAAATTTTCATTTCTCTTAAATCAATTCACAAAAGTTTGATAAAGAAGACGATAAGTTGGAATGAGAAGCAAAGGAGTTGCTCGTGGCATTGATAAGCCTGATTTCTCATTCATATCTAATTCATGGTGAGCAATGCCGTAAGGTAACTCCCAGTTGAAGCAGTGCACCAATTGTGCTATAACTAATTTAACTATGTTCAAACCCATCACCATTCCTGGACAGCTTCTCCGACCAGACCCAAACGGTATAAGTTGAAAGTCTTGTCCCTTAAAATCTATGTTGCTGTCGACAAATCTTTCAGGGTAAAACATATGAGCATTTTCCGACCACACTGTCGGGTTTCTCCCTATGGCCCATGCATTTATTATTATTCGTGACTTCTTCTTGATGTAATAGCCTTCTATCACTATATCCTCCATTGATTCATGAGGTGCTAGTAAGGGCACAGCAGGGTGAAGCCGTAGGGTCTCCTTCACAACCATATCCAGATAACTTAGTTTTGCCAAATCAATCTCCTCCACCATCTTCTTCATTCCAACCACATCTTTCAGCTCGTCTTGAACACTTTCCATCACTCTAGGATGTCGCACCAGTTCTGAAATGGCCCATTCAATCACGTTGCTCGAAGTTTCTGATGCACCGATTACCATGTCAAACACAATACCCTTTATGCTTCTTTTATCGATCACAGCTGCATCTTCAACATGTCGATGCATTGGTTGGTCTTTCAACGAAAGTAGTGTGTCGATGAAATCGTTAAGGTGCCCTTCTGCTTTAGGAACCCCTTCGTGTTCTTCGATAATCTCCTCCAACATTTCATCAAGCGCTTTACTGATTTTCTTTGATCGTTGTGTTAATCCCTATTATTCAAGAAACAAGATTAATCATCCGAATATAAAGTTGTTGTCTTTATATCAGCAAGTTCTTGTACACAAACCTGAAGATCAAAGGGTCGAAACCAAGGCAAATAATCTGCCAAATTGAAAGCTCCTGAAACGCTCATTGTCTCCAAAAGAATCCCTTTCAAGTCAAATCTATAATCCTTGTTCCTTCCCAGCACCATCTTACATGCCATGTCAATCAAAACTTCCCCCACTCGCTCACTGAGGTTCACAACTTCACGCGCCGCCGCCGCTTCCCTCAACCACTCCACCATCGCCCCAACCTCCCTCTTCCTCAAAGGCGCAAACCGCTCCACCTTCGACGCGCTCAGCAGGTGCGTGGTGCACACCTTCCTCACGCCGCGCCAGTACGCGCCGTACTCTGCAAACGCCACGCTCTCTGGGCCGTACGTGTATTGGGCCGCTTCGAACTTGGGCCTGTTCGCGAACACAGCGTCGTGGGTTTTGAGGAACAGTTCCGCGGCCTCCGGAGACGAGACCACAACGGTCGGAACGTTTCCCAGTTGTAACGACATTATAGGACCCTAACGTTGGGACAGGGATTGAAGCGAACGATGTAGGAGTGGTCCTCTTCCTCCTACCATCATGTGGAGGTTTCCGATTATCGGTAACCGCGGTAGCCCAGAGGAGACGGTGGCTGTCTCCGTCGTGACGCGGTGGTGTGTAGGATGTAGATTAATGAGACTAGGATGGCTAGGAGAATGAGTAGTGTTAGATCGAACATGTTGCTGTTTGGTTTATTGTTGATGTGTGTGAAGCTTTGGAGATGGCAGAAGGAATGGGTTGTGACTTGTATTTATATCTTCTTCGTGTATGAATTGATTCGAGTTGGGTGATGAAAAACAAATGTGATAAAAGTATGGTGATTCAAAATTTTGAAAGTTTATAAGAAATTAAATTAGTTAGTATTTTAACCTGATTTTGAAAAACCCAACAAAACATTAAAAGTACACTTCAAAATCAATTGAGATTGTCTCTTACCGATTCTTAGATTTTAAATCAATCTCTCAAACTTTGACCGAAGCATATGTTTGATTTGTTGGTATGTATGTATAGTTTAAGAACTGATAATATGTTAATGTAACGGTTGAAGAAGTAGTGAAGAGGATTAATGTCTCTATGTGATTTGGAACGATTCTTCTTCAGATAACTCTGATTGTTTTTCTTGATGATTATAGATTTTTTGATGTATGAAATCAGATCACGTATCGAAGAAAAATCCTCAGTGGATTTGATTCGAATCTATTTCCAAAGTAAGCATTGATAACTAAAATTAGCAGTGACCTGGTACATGTATTGTATTTGGTTAGAAAAATTTCAAGATGAAGATATCAAAACATATCCCTGGAAAATGACTGTCCTTGAAGATGAAAAGAATGTTTTCGGCTGTTTTTTTTGTTTTCAGAATTAAAAGTTTCTTTATTGTTTTGATAGAGAAAATGCTTCACATTAAGAGAAAGTTAACTACATTATAAGGTTAGAAAAGACCACAAACCTTCACAAGAACAGTATAATTTATATATAGTTTATCAAAAAGATCAATCTGAATGCACCACCGAGAAGTAGAAGATTTGACCAAATGTGCTGACTCTGATGGATAAATTAAGAATTGCATATCTTTGATGATAAGAATTAATTAACTACGTGTTTAAGAAAAATCTTGTGACGTCAATTGAATCTCATGCTTCGTTTTTCGATTGACTCCATTTTCTGCATTCAACATTTGCCAGGAGAGATTACTTCTCCGAATTTCTGTCTGTTATTTCTTTTCCATGATTTGTTTTGCACAGCTGATTTTCTGCTCCAATTTCGAATATTAGAATACTGAATGTTTCGTGCATATATAGACACAAAATCTCACATATTAAATTTTACAAACTATACAAAATCGAATTTGAAGGTTCATGCAGACCAAATAGTATGAAGTTTAGTAACTCAAATGATTGGGAAACGAGTAATTGTCTCTCCATATAATCAAGCATTGCAAGTAACGATAATCCAAACCTGATAAATAGCATGTTATTTCATATTGGTAAATCGGTTAAACATGAAAGTTACACAATTTTAGACTTGCTATTGTTTTGCTTGGGCTAATAATTGATATCTTTTTGAACTGACCAGGGAAATATATAATATTAAGAAGATACTTGTCTTCTATTTTTTTATTGAACCATGCTATGAATCTTTCATACAGTCGTTTGACCCAGTGAGTATACAGACTCGTGCAGGAATATTGTAAAACTTTGTGTTAAAAAGAAAAGAAATAGACAGAACTATGAGAAATAAAGTAGAAAAATTAATTAGTAAAAGCGTACTAAATGTATAATTTGGTAAGAAAGGAGAAAAAGGGGTGTGATATAACAGGGAAACGAACAAAATAATATAGATGAAAAACAGTAGAAGTACTTTTCATGATGCAGTTTTGTACTATAGGATTAACATAATTGCAATCAGTGCATCCAATTGCAGCAAAGAAATACAAAGTGGGAACCGGTTATTATCTTAGTTTAAAAAAGAAAAGAAAAGAACATATTTTCCTAATTTAATTTTATGTAAACTATATTTAGCAATTAGCCTAATCTGCATAATTTATTCCTTTCCAACTTCATCTGTCAGGCGATAAGTTGGCACAGCTAGCAAATGCTTACTTCTTGGCATTGTAAGACCAAATTTCTCAGTCATGTCCAATTCATCAGGGGACATGCCCAAAGGAAGCTCCCAATTGAAGCAATGAACCAATTGAGCCAGAACAATCTTAGCAGTGGTGAGACCCAAATGAATCCCAGGGCACCCTCTGCGACCTGAACCAAATGGTATGAGTCTAAAGTCAAATCCTTTTATGTCCACATTGCTATTGGAAAACCTGTCAGGACAAAACTCCTCAGCATTATCTGACCAAACTTTAGAATCTCTCCCCAAAGCCCATGCATTTACTATCACCCTTGACTTTTTCTTTATGGAGTAACCATCTATAGTAACATCTTCTCTACACTCACGAGGTACCAGCAAAGGTGCAACAGGGTACAACCTTAGTGTCTCCTTCACAACTAAGTCCAAATAAGTCAACTTTTCCATATCAGTTTCCTCCACCTTTCTATTCATCCCCACCACACTTTCCAACTCATCTTGAAGTTTCTTCATCACCCTTGGATGCTTTAAGAGTTCTGACATGGCCCACTCAACCGTTGTGGCAGATGTGTCAACTCCTGCAATAATCATAGTCATCACAATAGCCTTGATATGTGTTCTTTCAATCACAGGACCATGTTCATCCTGAGGATCCAGGGGTTGATGCAGAAGTGCAAGTAATATGTCCACAAAATCCTTTTGGCCCTTTTGTTCTTTATCAGAATCCTGTTCGTGGTCTTTGATAATCTGCTCCATGACTACGTCAAATGATTTACACACTTTCTTTAATCGTTTTACTAGTCCCTGAAAGTCACATCAGAAAATTAAATCAAATATTGTTAGAATGATTTTTTGTTCAGCATAGATTCTGTCCTTCAAAGATAATGTTGTTTAAGACACTACTTAAAGGGATTAATCTCTTTCAACTAATGTTTTTCCATATTCATAGATGATAACTCAATCATCAAAATCACAATAAAATCTATACTGTGAAAGATCATTAACAAAACATGCAGCAGCATGTCATACCTGAAGATCGAACATGCGTAGCCAAGGCAAATAATCTGCAACATTGAAAGTTCCTGCCAAGTTCAGTACCTCACGAACAAGGTTCTTTACATCGAATCTATCGTCCTTACTGCGACCAAAGATCATTTTAAAGGTGAGATTCTCAATGAGATCCCCTACAGTATCACTGACATCCGTAACCTCATGTGACGATGCTGTCTTCTGCAGAAAGCAGACAAACTCCGCCAACAGCTCACTTCTCAGAGGAGAATACATCTCAACTTTTGATGCAATCAGAAGTTGTACTGTGCAGAGTTTCCTCATGTTGCGCCAGTAGGGACCATACTCAGAAAAAACTAAGCCTTTACCACCATAGGAAATATAGTGGGATGAGATGCTTTTAGGCCTGGAAGCAAAAGTAATGTCATGAGTCTTGAGGAATAGTTCAGCTGTTTCTGGTGAAGATATCACAATGGTTGGAACCTGTCCTAGCTTTAAGGACATTATAGGTCCATATTTTGCTGCAAGGGATTGAAGGGTGCGGTGTGGTAATTTCCCTAGCATGTGGAGATGACCAATAATTGGCAGGGGCTTGGGACCAGGTGGATGTTTTCCATTATCTTGGCCTTGTTTTGCTTTCAACACAGCAACTGATACAACAAATATGAATACCACAAGGAGTAGTGCAGGAATAGCTAGTGTTTCAGGAAACATTTCTGATTTTTCTTGATTAAAAATGGAGAATGTGTGGAGTATTCCTGCTACAAAAGAAACATGGGTGACTGCAGAGTGAATGTTAGCTTGGAACGTGAAAATAGAAAAGAAATAAACTTCACACTTCATGTAATCAATAAATCAGACTTGTTAAACAAAGGTAAAGAATTAAAGCCGAAAGATTATAAAGTAAAAATTAATTTACTCTAAATTCGATTAATATATATATTCTGCTATCTCCTCACCAATAAAGTGTTTTTGTTGGATAAGATGAGAAATAGATTAAAAAAATGAGGTTGAGGAATGAAGGAGATAGACATTCATGTGAAAAAGAAAAAAAAAAGAAGAAAAAAAAAAGAAGAAGCTTGGCCTGAGACCAAGAGCATTTCAAGTTATCTGCATAAACTCAAACGAAGATGACAAAAGCATAAAAAATGAACATTGGTGATTCATTGACAAGTCCACTCTCTTCAAGGATAAAAACAAAATGCATTGAAAGCATTGGCTTGACAAGTTTGCAGGTCAATTCACTAAAATTAATAATAGTAATAATAAAATTATTTCCAGTAAAATTTAAACATAAGAAAATTCAAAAAAATGCTACATCACTGATATTCAAAATTTTATTTATTTTTTATTACATTTGAGCAAGATGAGCCAAAATGAGTTCCTGAATATTGTTGGTCAAAGGTAATAAACAACTTTATTAAAGAAATACATTGAAAATCATGAAAGAGTGTAGTGTTAGATTTCTTAACAAAAAAAGTTTCCAGCTTTGATTACTTGTTTAAGTATCTCAACCCAAACATGAAAACACCTTCTTTCCGTAATTAAATAGCTTGACAAATGACAGACACAGTCACGATGCTGATAATGATTCAAATCATATCACATGGGTTTAAACCAGATTCCTGTGGTGCCAGGCAAAACCGACCCTACAAGATTTTATTTCTCCTAAAACAAGAGTAGTTCCAATTTCAACTTATTATTACTATTATTACTAAATCTCTAACAGCACTAAAATGGTTAAGAGATTTATTTTTTTTTTAAAATAATATTTCTTGAATGACAGAAGCAAAATACCCCACAAATTCATGAAGCGCGACCATAAACACAAAACTCTATGCGACAACATTTCTGTTTCGAAAGAACATATGTAAAACTAAAATTGACAGATAAACATACCTTCTTAAACTATGCTAACTTGTAACAACAAAAGAGAGTTGAGTATTGATTTAGTGGGATTCGGTAGCTGCAGAATAAAATATAATTTTCTTTTATAATATTGTTGAAGAATAGATACAAAATGAATATCCTACAATTTGTTTTCTCTTTATCTGGTGTAGGCAGATCTGTAGAAAAACTGGTTCTGAAACACAGTAGAAACGGCATATAGTGATTTAAGAAAACACAGTTTCTGAAGTTACAGTCACAGGATTCAACAAATCAGCAGTAAAGTTAAGACTTTTGAGACTCCCAAATTCCTTAAACAAAATAAGACATAATAGGAAACTTTTGGGACAACAGTTTCGTTTGCTTTGTCCCATTGCCCTGAAAATAAGAATAGAATGAGAGAGAGATACCTTAGTCTGTGATTGTGTGGATCCAACGAAGAGAAATTAGCTGTGTTGGGAACCTCAGCAGAGAGTGCAGAAGACAGACAGAAACGTCGGAAGATGAAACAATTAAAGCAGGAAAACGTGTTTGTGTGGGCTGTTGACACTGAATGAAAGATATATATGAATGTGAAATGATTTTGGAATTTTGTTTATATAGGTTCGTGGAAAATTGCTGGTTCAGGCCTTCCGGTCATCGGAGACTTTGGAAAGAAGAATGATACTTCGAATCCACACTTTTATATTATTTTATTTTCATTTCATGTTATTTTTTTATTTTTTATTATTTTTCTCTCTCAAAAATATTTTATAATATTTTTACTTTTACTTGTGTTATATTTATGTCTAAATATTTTAAAACATTAGTCAAACTCTTCTAATATCTAGCTAAGAATTTTCAACTACTTGATATTTTATGCTGAAATTGTTTTCTCTTTAGAAAAATATACTTTAACATATATAAATTTTATACGTTCATTTAATATTATTTTTTCATTTTTCATTTTTTTTAATATAAAAATTTATATTTTTTTACTATTTTATTCTTATATTATGTATCAAATAAATATAAAAATAGATTCTAATACTATTATTCATAAAAAAAAATATGTTTTTTAAATTATTTTTAATAAGATGTTGACATGAGTGGATTTGTGTTGATGACATTTGATGTAAATTTATCTCGTATTATATATATATATATATATATATATATATATATATATATATATATATATATATATATATGTTTTAAGGTCAAAGATATTTAAATAATTTTCATTCTCAAAACTAAAAAAAAAAGAAACCCGAAACCCTTATTCACCCCCCTCATTCCTCTCAACCATTTCTCTTTCATCTCTCTCACTCTAACATTTTCTCTATCATCTCTACTCTTACCCCAATTGAAAAAAAATAAAATAAAAAACCCTTGTCTAACCCTGATCCACCTTCCTCACTTATCCAATTTGTTTCTCTCTCGTCTCCATACTCTCCCTCAGCCACACACAACAACCCGCGACATCGTAATTTGTTGATCTTGCTTTGTTCGTTCATTTGGAGGATATATTATATATTTTCCCTTCTTATTTTTATTAAATTTCATTTTTAAATTAAATCATGTAAATAAAACCTTCATAAATCAATTAAATTTTCATACATCATTTACACATCTACATCACATTTCATTAAAGAACAAGATATTTCCCTCTATTGTCCTTTTTCCTTTACACAAAGTGTTTCTTTTCCTTTCTCTTTTCCCAGGGAGTTCTTCTATACCTATTTCTTTAATTTCCATTCTCAAAACAATGTTTCTGATTTTTTTCAATTGAGACAACAGTAGGGATGACAAAGAAAATGTTGGAGTGAGAGATGAAAGAGAAAGGGTTGAGAGGAATGAGGGAAGTGAATAAGGGCTTCGGGATTTCTTGTTTTTTTTTTTAGTTTTAAGAATGAAAATTATTTAAATATCATTGACATTAAAACTTATAATTTATGATAAATGAGGATATTTTTGTCTACTATAATTCGGTACACGTTGTTAAAACGTACCAACTGAAAAACAGGAAACCCATATATATATATATATATATATTTAAGAGCGTGTTGGATTGGAGATATGGTTTGTTTGATTAGGTCATACTCATAATATAAATATTACAATTACTAGAAATATATGATATGATTTGACAGAAAAAGATTAATACGTTTCTCATTATTAAATATTGATCTTGTTTAATAAGTTAAACATCTTTGTCACTATAAATTCATATGCTGAAAAAACGTGTATACAACACACCATTAAAAGCAGTGTGACTTCCAAATTGACTAGTAATGGTTGTCTTACTAGTATTTTATTAAAGACAAACTTCTCTACAAAGAGTTTGAATTTTAAATTCTTTCCTCTTTAAGTTTTGAATTTTCAGTCAATCTTTCTAGATTTTAAAAGAAAAATTGAACGTATACGTAATCTTTACATACGTATTTAATTTAGGCTAATTATTTTAAGGGTTTGTAAATAGTCACGGTCTTGTGATATTTAAATATATTAAAGAATGAAGATCTTGTATACAATATTTTTAAAATTCATTTAACGAGAACTAGAGTTTGTTGGATCATTGAATAGTAGCCTAAACTTTGGCTATTGCTTCTCACAATTATTAACTACACCCGACACTAATAGAAAAAGACTAAATTATCCTTTATCAATGTTATTATTTTGGTTTAAATCTCTTTTTGGTCCCTAAGTTATGAGTGGATATTCAGTTTAGTCCCCGCTTTTAAAAATGTAAACATTTGATTCCTAAGTTATAAAAAATGTATCAAATGAGTCATTTTCTGATGTTCATGGTCAAAGTACAAAGAGCAATTTAAATTGCTATTATTATTAAGAAACAAATCAGAGCAATCTAAAGATGTAGCAGTGGTTAAGAAACAATCAAAAACAATATTTTAAGTCATAAAAGGACTCATTTGATACATTTTCTATAACTTAGGGACCAAAGATTTACATTTTTAAAAACGGGAACTAAACTGAACACCCGCTTATAACTTAGGGACCAAAAAGAGGTTTAAACCTATTATTTTTGTCGTCGCCATTTCTATCATCATTGTTGAAGCAAAGAAAGAAGAAAAGAAAGAATGTTATCAAGGAAAAAGAAGAGAGAAAACGAAAAAGTTTGTTCTGAAAAGTTATTTTCTAAAATTATTTTATGTGTTTTAGAAAACTCTTTTCAGAATACATTTCATGTGGAGTTTTCAATAAAATACGTTCATATATATATATATATGATAATTTTTTTTAGAAATTATATTCTGGAAAGTAATTGGGGGTGCAATAAGTAAAAGCTTATACTTCAATTAAAGTTTTCTCGTGGAGAGTTACTCCCTCCACCACCACAGTCTACTCCCTCCACCTACCAATTCTAATTTTACCCTTCAGTTAAACGGATATTAACATGAGTTAGATTCTTTTGACATCTGTGCACGGATATCAATAGGACAAACGGACATCGACATTTGTTATGAATGGAGGGTGCACCAGAAAAATTAAAATATATATTAAGATACACCAGTAGCAAACGACTCCAACCTATGAACCACTGATAAGGAAAAGGGTCTCCTCCTAATCCTCCTCAATCTCCTTCTTCATCAATGTCAGATTTAGTGGTCGCTCCTCTTTCTCTGGCGACACTCTTAATTTCGGCAACTTTCCGGCGCTGCGGACACTCTTCAATGGCGAAAATGACTTCCGATCCCGGCCTTCCTCTCTTCAATCCTGACTATCACGGGAGTGATTGGGTTTTGGGTTTGCTCTGGTTTCTTCTTGCAGGTCTCGTGAGTCGCAACGACGACATTGGGTTTTAGGGTTCTGTTCTGGGTTTGATTTAGGGTTCTTAGGATGGTTTTTTTTAGTGCAGGGTTGAAGATGAAGACACGGGGAAGGAGATGACGGAGAAGAAAATGCCCACGCAGCGGAGCAATTTATGTTGGTGAAGGTCTCGCAATGGAGATTTCTGGTGAAGAAGATGATTTCGCCGCTGTAGATGGTGCGACGGTGTGGTTCTCGTGGTGCGGCCTGGTGTGGCCTGGTGCGAGTAGCTTGTGGAGAGGCGCTGAGGTGTTAATGGTGGAGGCGGCTCGCTGAGGACTGGTGGTGAGGATGGTGGCGACGCTAGGGTTTGGCGGCGTCAATGGAGGATTCACGGTGATGGTTGAAGATGACGACAATTTACGGTTCTGATTGTGGTGGCAATGGAGGCTCGCGGCGAGGTTGATGATGGTGGAGATAGGGTTTGGCGGCGATAAGGTTGGTGACATCGGCGACAAGGTTGGTGGTGATGGAATTAGGGTTTTTGTGTAGAAGGGGAAGCTGGCGTGGCAGGTGAGGGGGTATAGGAAGATTTAAGATTTTTTTTTAAAAAAATAGTTAAATTATTGTAGGGTATTTTTGGAATTGAAAATATAGTGTGGAGGTGTAGGGAGGTTTTGGGGTGGTGGAGGGAGCAACCCCTTTTTCGTGACATCCTCATCCTTAGGGTGGCAACAGGTCAGGTCGAGTTGGGTATGGATAGTTTGATACCCGAACTCGACCTGCACCTCGCTACTTACCGGATACCCGTATAAAAAATTCCGTAGATTTTTCCCTACCTGCAGATACCCGTTGGATACCCGTTTTCTTGTTTGGTAGAATAATAACATACGAAAAATATAATAAACAAATAATAACTTACGAAAAAAGAATTATGGGCTGGCCCATTTACTCTCTTTCAGAAACCACTAGGGTTTATTCTTCTCAAACAAAGGGGAGCAACCTCCTTCTTCTTCTTCTTTGTTCAAGTCAATCTCTGTTCCCCCTAAGAAGCTTCAAGCTTCTTTCTTCTCCCTCTCTCACGGACAACCAAACCTTAGGGCGGGAATGCTTTACATCTCGATCAGAGGCACAACCTCATGACGATAAGAATGACGACATTGTGGGAGCGGCTTAGGCATGATCTTGCCTTCGTTGGTGGCTGGCGGTGGACTCGCAGGTTCTTTTGTCGCGTTAGGAGACCTTCTTCTTCCCTTCTCCATGTCAGGTTTGCGCACTAGCCATAGCCTTAGAGAGTTTCGCATAAGGAGATATCATTCTCCATCTCTTTTCTAGCGGCCAACCAGCCTAGGGGATCGTCCTTAGCACAACAAAGGCGTGACAATGGAGTGGCGAGGACGCGGTATGGCGCAGCGGTGGCGCGATGAGGGCTTTTGCATTTAGTGGCGAGCCTTTCGTCTCCTCATGTCCTCGACCACTCCGTCTGCCTCCTCTGCCGCCTTGCCGCAGACTAAGTCATCACCACTTCTGCGTTTACCTTGTTTTGATTTGAAGAAGAAACCCTAACAAGGATCCTTATTCTGATTTACAAAAAAGAAACCTAAAAATGGATTTGGGCTTGACCCAATTTTACAGCAGATTAAACAAAAAAGAAAGCCTAATTGAAAATTAGAAAAAAAATTAAAAGATAAAATTGTAATTTCGTTTTTTTAATGGGTAACGGATACTCATGGATACGAATAGTGTGATATCCGAACTCGACCCGTTAACAAGCAGATATTAAAATACCCGCTACCCGCATGTACCTTTTACCTGCGGATACCAAATACCCGTAGCAGATTTTATCCACGGGTATGAGTTTTTTTGTCATCCCTAATCATCCTTATCTAAGACTTTCTCTTTTTTTTTCCTTTGAATTTTTTACATGTTAACCTTGTTTGTGTTCTTGTTTTAAGAATATATTATTTTTTTATAACACTTCAATAATCTCATGAATTAATTTTGTGTATAAGGATTATTGTTTTATTTTCTTCATTGCTTTGTTTTTGTTTTCATGTTTTTATTCATTAGTAAAAAGAAAACTTTAACGTAGGTTATTTTAGACTTTTAATGTTTATAAAAAGTACCAATATTGCAGAGGGAGACGTTGATTGACGTCGAAATAAAAGAAAAGATGTTGATTAACATTGAAAATGATCATTTTTTGACATTAATTAACATCGGAAATTATTATTTTTTATGTTATTGACGTCAAAAATTACTATTTTCTGACATTAATTGACATTAAAAAATAGTAATTTTCGACGTCAATTAATGTAAAAAAAAAAATCAGTTTTTGACATCTTCGCCCTTTTATTTATTTTTAATAAATAATAATCCACTTTTTTACGGTTTTAACAAACCTGAAAGCAGGAAATAAGTAAATGTAACAAAATTTTGACATTTCATATATCTAGAATTTATTTTCAAATTTGTTTGAACTATAAACTATAAACTAAAGCTATTACAAGTTAATGATGTTATAGTTAGTAATGTATATTGACTATTTATTTGTGATTTTTGGTTTTGATTGCTATAGTTATTATTTTTTGTTCAATTTCTTTTAGTACTGCTTGAAATCCCTATTTTAGGGAAAAACACCCAGAGTCCTTAATTTTGGTACGTCTAAAGTTTAAAAATTATTTGAAATGTTAGTTGTTACATATCTCTAAACGATCATAACTTATGTTTTTGTTGACAGATTTAACATTATTATATATCAATTTAGGAAAGAAAAAATTTCCCATGTTGTGACAGTCCACATAGTTGGCTGTTCCTTCGGATTTTCAAAAAAAGGTAGTTTTCTAGTTTTCGTCAATTTATTTAGTTTTTTTCAAATTTTGTACAAATATTTCACATATTTAGACTTTGAATTTTGATTTAAAATTTTGTGTGGTGACTTCTCATGATTTTTGGGTACTTTGAAAAAAATTTCAAGTCATTTGGAGCTCTATTGATTATATTCTCAGTTTTACCCTAAGTTTGGATGTATATGGTGTATGAACAACAAATAAGTTCAACAATACCAATATTAACAATATCAATAAGTTCAACCAATTTATAGTCCATAAAAACCGAAAATGAAAGTTCATAAAAAATCTAAAATGAAATTAACCTTCTTAAAGGTGGATTCGCTGCTAGAATAAAGTGTTGCCGCTAGTGAGAGAGGAAGGAGAACACGCCTATGCTCCAAAGAGCACCTATGCACGAAACTAATAAATCAAAAAAAGAAAGGAAATAATACCTAAAGTACTTAATCAATGTTCATTTGTGTAAAATGAAAGAAAGATTACAAGTACTAGTCACTGAAAGCTTCGTTCGAGAAAAGTTTGAGTAGAGAAGAAGGTTTCACACAAAGATAGAGTGAATAAATTTCATCCTTCCGTCCAAATTTTTAATGAATTTACTAACATATAATGTCTGTACAGTGATATTATGACGTCTTATAGTTTTTTGACGTCTCAAATTAAGGCATTTGAGATCATCATGGATACATTTTTACCTTTACGCTAAACATTTAATCTAATATAATGTTGGAAATTGATTTTGATGTCTAATGAATATATGATGTTAGATAAATATAAATTTTGACGTCAAAATTAAATATTTATTTATAAAAAAAACACTGATATTTTGAACGTTGGTTTATTACAACTTTGAACGCGAGAGTTGAAGCTTTATTTTATACTCGTGATTTCATCTTACATGACTTTTACATTTATATAATCATCGTTTTGCATTAAATCTACGTCTACTGTAGTAATTATCTTTCAGCTTTTTTGTTGTTTGACTTCAAATTATGAAAAGTAAAAAAAAAATTAAGTTTTAATACTAACTCAAACTAAAACATATGTAGACATTATCTGTAGTAATGTTGTAATCAAACAATGTGATATGTGTTGAGATACAAACCATTCTTATATTACATTATATCCAATATAAGTTTGTCACACCGCGCTTGGAATTCCAGTTCTTATTACGAATTTAATATATTTTGATTTGTAAACTTTAAAAATAAATAAATAAAATATTTTTAATATAATATATTAACTATTCTGATTTATTTTGAAATGGGTTTTATAAGTTAAAATAATTTAACACAATTAAATTAAAAAGAAATTATTCATTTGTATTTAAAATTTGAAAACTAATATATGTAAAGGCTTAAAAAAGAAGACTTTGAGGAGGCACACGTGGTGGGTGAGCAAATAATCTTAGAAACAAATATAACTTGAGAACATATATATTTCAAGCTCACGCTTTTTTTTTTCTGCAAGGCTACCATCCTACTTCAAAGCCTTCTCCTCTGTGCTTCACTTTCTCCCAACGATAACTCAAGAATTTTACTGATTGATTCTTGATCAGAAGCTACTTAGGCACTTCAAGCTTCAAGGATCACATATGCAACCGATCAATTTCCTTGTTCTTTAGTAGGTAAGTAGAATTCCTTTCTTAGTACAACTTTAGGGTCATGATCATGCAATTATTCTTGACGCATGTGGTTCTTAGCATTTTCTCCTAATTTCTAGCTCCTATTAGGTTCTGAAAATTCTCTTCCATTTCCCAATTCTTTGATTTTTAGGTAATTCTAGAAAACTTTCCTCTACGTCCCAATTTCTGTTGATCATGTTGAGAGGTTGAGCAGTTCGATTGTCAAGGTAAGGGGAGCTAGTTCTCTGTGTTGATTTCCGATTGATTGTAGAAATAGATTATCATTTTGTGAAATTTGAATGCATGCGTGTGAAGAAACTGTTTCTGGATGTGAATGATGAAAATGAGCTTGTAATATGAAACTGTTACACTGTAGAATGGGTGTTGTGAAATTGATTTCTGATGAATGATTAAGTATTAGCTTTAGTATGATAGATGAAGTACTGAATTAGGGATTAATTGATGAGTATATGAATTCATAGGAAAAATCTAAGTAAATTAGGTACTTTAGGCTAAACTATAGGAACTAGAGTAGTCATATTTTGATTCTGTGATTATACATTGTATTGACCAGTTTAGGATCTTTAGTTAAGTCATTTATGACTTATAGGAAGTGCCCAATTGGTCTAAAATAACTTGGAATTGGTAAAATCAGAATTGGACCCTTAGGTTCATGAAATTGAAATTTAAGAGGTAAATCTATGCATATCAGCTAGAGAATTGTGTTAGGATAGATTAGAAACATCTAGACAAGTTTAAAACATCATAGAGGTCGAGTTAGGATCATCCAAAGTTCATAATTTGGCCTAGAAAGAATTTTGAGTGTGTGAGTTCCTAAAATTTGCAGAAATTCGCTCTGCAGATTATGCAGAGTCGCACAGCGCACTCTATGCGCTCTAGGAATGACTACTAGCAGACAAAATTCGCACAGCGCACCACAGGGTGTGCGCTCAACGAATTTTCTGCGACAGGTTGTGTATTTTTTATGTTTTTGACGTTTTGGGAGCTCCGGACGTCCGTTTTTAACGTTTTTTAGGTCGTTCTGGGGGGTTTTTGACCCTTCCGGAGCCATTGGTAAGGGTCTCAAGCTGTTTGGATTACTTAAGTATTGATAATTAAAGTTGATAAAGAAATTGGTATTAATAAATGATGTTTCTGTGAAAATATGTAGTGTATGAGTTGTATATGTTTTATTATGCTTCTGAATGAGATTGTATGATTACTTGAATGATCTTTAAGGTATGAATTATGTGTGAAATAATATGCTTCTGAATGAGATTGAAAGATTTATTCAATATGGATTGGTGGAGTGAAATATGTTTAATGGATGAAATTGTGGTCTTTGAAAAATCAAATAAGATCTCTAGGTGAGATCAAATTAGTGTTTTGAATGTATGTAAGAGGCTTCCACTATGGGGGGTTATCCCTAACACTCTAACGGTCTTTCATTCTCACTTAGAGAGGATTGACGCGTGTGGTGAGAGTAGTGGGAGGTCCTAGGATAGGCGCTATCACTGGAGGTCTATTCCGCGGTAACGGACCAACCTTGTGTGTGGTCGGGTGAAACCCCTCGGTAATAGCTTTGCAAAGCAGTAGAGCCCACCACAAGTGCACAACCCGCCCCAGCTCTATATACATTCTAAGTCCAGATGAGTCTAGAGGTCTTAATTTGATAGGATATTTGCTTTGATGAGTTTTATGAAACTAATGCCTATGTTTACAAAAACTTGCAAGTGTATGTGAATGTGAATGTCTTGGCAATGTTAGATTGATTTAAATTTAATTGTATGTTTTTATGAGACCTAGCTTACCCTTGCATCTGTGTGTATTGCGTGTGTTTGCCTCCCTCCTTGCGATGATCATCCAATCATTTGGATGTGAGCAGAAGCAGATGATGCGTCCATAGTAGAAGCCCTGGAAACCGAAGAAGGCGCAACTCCTACTTCTTAAAATTTCCTTAGTTTCTTTTTATATTAGATAGCTTTTCATCTAGAAAGACTCCTAGTTTCTATTTTAATGAAATATGTATTTTGACACTCGTTTAAGGGATTCTTGCATCCTTAGAGGTTAGGTTTTGGGAGGAACTTATTGACTGGTATCACTTGGGACCTCTTTTAAATTCTAACCTTCTTTTGGGATGACTGTATTGCTTAATACTATTATCTTATACTCTAACTGTTTTCTCATATCATATATGCTGAATCCTATTATTGCCACATGTTAGTGAAATTTTGGGATGTCACAATATATATTAAAGGTTAAAAATTTTAATTTAGATAGTAAACATATATTTAATTCTATAAATAATAATGGTATAAATAAATGTTTTAACTTCCTATTTAAATCATTGAGTAGGTTTGCTATTTTGACAAGAACCAGAAATATTTGTGCATGTTATAATCCACACGTCAAATCAGTTTATTGATTATGAGAATTGAGCCAATACGAGAGTGGTGTCGACAACTTCATTTTCTCATTGGATTTTATGTGATATGCTTTAAAAATTCAAACCATATTCAATTATGAGATGATCCACAGTTTTAAAAGCTTAGCAACAATAATTGTGTGTTTAATAAATGAGTATGTATCATCTATACATTTTTAATGTGTACATATTGATAGGTATATGTAGATATTTGTTAAAATATAAAATTTTAAATTAAAAATAAAAAATATTAGAAATATATAACCAAATTAATCACTCAAATGTCTAAAATTATGAAAACACAGCAGTGGCCTAAAAATCTGTTACCTGGCGTTGATTAAAATTTTAATTAACGTTAATTAAATGTCATCAAATTTATCTCTACCTAAAACTAAAGTCACAACAACAAAAAAGTTTTAACGAGTAATTTCGAGGAGAAAGGTTTGGATTTGATAAAAATAATAATTAAATTTTAAAGAAATAAATATAAACATATTATATGATTGTCGGTCACATATTAGATAGTTAGTTGTTATTCAAACATCTCACTAAACTATCTTTTAGATAATTGGACTGAATAATTGATTTTATCAAAATGGATTTAAATATGTGAACCAACCCACTTTATTGAAAGATTTGAATTGGGTTGCGTTGGAAAAAAAATTGAAATTTTGATGAGTCAATTTTAAATAAGAACCTGACTCATTCGGATTGGTTCACTAACCTTCAACTCACCTAGTTTTTTTAATTTATTAGTTTAGACTCTTTTTTATCGTATTAAAGATGGGGATAAATAATAAGATGTTTCAAGAAAGCAAAATATCGTAAATTTACTCATTCAAGATTCTAATTTTATAAATAAGTGATATAAAAATGATCAATTTTAGATACTTATTTATTTTGTTTTTGGTGTTTGTTTTTGGATTGTATTTGGAGTTTATAATAATTTTAGATTGTATTTGAATTTTATTGTATTTTTTTTATTTTGAATTGTTTATGGAGTTTAACATCATTTTGAACTAAAATTTATTCATATTTTAATTAGAATTTGTTTTTAGAAGTGAAAAAAAAAACTTCTAATTAAGTGAACTAGTAAGCCAACTTATTTAATCCACAAACTCGTGGTGATCGAGTTTAAACTTTTTTGGCTCATTAATGAGTGAGTCGAGTTAGATTGAATTACTAAGTGGGCAACACGTGATGAGTGAGGCTCTGTTGCCCATTTTGACAACAATAACTCTAATATTGAACAATTTAAGGTAAAGTGTAATTACCATCAATTGAACCACAATTAGGCTATTGCTAACCAAAATCACACTCCAAATCTATAAATATAAGTTTGAGATAAGGAAGTAGGAAATTAATTGACATCAAAGTACCTTCTGCATGTGTCCTCCTATCAGTTTGGACTTAGAGACTTCTAGTATCAGTATTTGGACTCCTTGAACTACTTTCTAGACATTAAACATTGACCTCAATCTTACATCATAAACATTTAAAATTGAAAACTTTAAATAAAAAAATGGAATGAATCTAATTTATAAAGCTTGATACACCATCATCGATTTTATTTTATCTTCAATCTCAAATCCCAACTCCGAACAAAGTTTTTGACTTTTGCACGTGAAAGGAAATTGTTCCCACGCCTAAACTTGTCGTGTAACTTAAAGTTAAGGTAATTTGTTTCTTTTTGAAAAAAAAGTATCTATACTTTCCTATTTTTGATCATTAAGAATCTAACTTCACTGTAATATACGGAAAACTTTCTTTTAACAACTTTTTTTTTTACATGTAATTGGTCCGTTTCAAATAGTTTTTTAAAAGTAAATTTAAACAGATCAATAAAATGGTGACATATATTCTATTATAAAAAAATTGTTAAAAAATATTGTTAAAATATCATATATCCATAATATATATATATATATATAGATACCCTAATCGTGAATGAATATACATAAACCTAGTTGATTTTCCATCAAACAAGCCTTAAAATGTTACTTGAAACATTAGCCGTTCCTGAAACACTCTTTGTGGTATTCATTTTGGTTCTATCCTTCGCCTTGTTCCATCCAAACCACCTTAAAGATGATAGAAAACATCCACCGGGTCCGAAACCCTTGCCAATTATCGGTAACCTTCACATGCTAGGAAAACTCCCACATCGAACCCTTCAAGCTCTTGCCAAAAAACATGGTCCCATAATGTCCATCAAGTTAGGACAGATCCCAGCCATCGTGGTTTCCTCACCTGAAACTGCAGAACTATTCCTCAAGACACATGATATTGTCTTTGCCAGCAGACCCAAAACTCAAGCATCAGAATACCTATCTTATGGAAGCAAGGGCATGGTGTTTTCTGAGTACGGATCCTATTATCGCCACGTGAGAAAGCTTTGCGCCTCACAGCTTCTAAGTGCATCAAAGGTTGAGATGTTTCGTCCTTTGAGGAGGGAGGAGTTACGAGTGTTTGTGAAATCGCTTGAAAAAGTAGCAGCTTCAGGTGATGTTGTGAATTTGAGTCAGCAGATTGGGGAGCTTATGTCCAATATTGTCTGTAAAATGATACTTGGTCGTACCAAAGATGATAGATTCGACCTAAAAGGGCTTACTCATGATGTTCTGTATTTGACTGGAGTGTTTAATGTAGCAGATTATTTACCTTGGGCAGCCATCTTTGATCTCCAGGTACAACATTCAACTATTATTTAGATCTTAGTATTTCCAAAATCTATTATAACAGGGATTCTGTATAGGTTTAATAATTTCCAAAATCTATTATAACAGGGGTTGAAAAAAAAACTTAAGAAAGTTAGTACGGCATTTGACCAAGTGTTCGAGCAAATTATCAAAGATCATGAACATCATACGGATAGAGACAAGAAAAGTCTGCATTCTGATGATTTTGTTGACATACTTGTATCACACATGCACCAAGCCATGGATCAGGAAGAACATGATCACTTCATTGACAGAACTAATGTGAAGGCTATCATATTGGATTTGATTGCAGGAGCGTTTGAAACATCAGGTGTGGCCCTTGAGTGGGCCATGTCAGAACTCTTAAGGCATCCAAAGGATATGAAGAAACTTCAAGAAGAGTTAACTGATGTAGTTGGAATGAACAGGTTTGTGGAAGAGTGTGACTTATCAAAGCTACCTTTTCTGAATATGGTAGTGAAAGAGACTCTCAGGCTATACCCTCCTGGACCCTTGCTAGTGCCTCGTGAGTCCTCGCAAGACATTTCTATCGACGGCTATGTCATAAAGAAGAAGACAAGAATTTTGATCAATGCATGGGCCATAGGACGAGATCCTAAAGTGTGGTCGGAAAATGCTGATATGTTTTATCCTGAGAGATTTGTCGACAGTAACATAGACATCAGAGGACATGACTTTCGCCTTTTACCGTTTGGTTCTGGTCGCAGAGGATGTCCTGGGATACAATTGGGTCTAACCACTTTTGGCTTTGCTTTGGCTCAGTTAGTGCATTGCTTCAACTGGCAGCTTCCAATTGGAATATCTGCTGATAATTTGGATATGACTGAAACTTTTGGTCTTTCAATACCAAGAAGTAAGCATTTACTGGCTATACCAACTTATCGCCTATCTAATAAATCTTAATGTTGGAAGGATTTGAAATAAGACTAAATTATAATAAGTTATAATATATAAGTGAATGTAAATTTTATTTTAAAAATTGATTTTGTGAGATTAAGTTAAGTTTAAATTCTATTTTATGATAGAGAAAGGTTTAGTTTTGTAGGGTTTACTTTGTGGCAGGAATTACAATGGTGTGGATGTTTATTTTTCGGTCATGTTTATTAATTAGCATTGCTTTTAATACAATTTATGGTAAATGAATGAGAAAGTCGGCCATTTAGTGCATTCTTGCAAAATCAACAATAATAATAACAGAGAAAGCCTCGTTCTACTGTTTCTAGCAGTGTACCGATGAAAGTAATTCTTTGATATAGAAAATTGTAGAAGTAAAATAGTTATTAAAAAAACAAATTTTTATATCTATAGAGAAAAAAACAGAATAGTAAATAATAAATAATAATATCAAATAGATATGAAAAACAATTTAGGTATAAAATATCATTCTTCTTTCATGACTATTTTTATTTTAAATAGTCTTTTAATGCATACGAATACAAATCAAAGTCAACGACAATTTATTGAAGAAATTATTTCTTTGTCATATTCCAATATCAAAATAGTTTGGTATTTTGTACGTACTCGTTTGAGTGGGCAAATCAAATAGTTTTCTATTTCGAATATTTTAGTTGGAGAGATGATCTTATTGAGATCTTGCTTATTGGCGTGGAATTGATATTCACGGTGATCTTTGATAAGTTCCTTTATAAAAAATTTATATGTAATTTATTAGTGTGTGCAATGTTATAAATAACCATGAATAAAGTTAGGTAAAAATAATATTATTGAATGTAGACAAGTGAGATAGTAATATAGATTAAATATGTTTTTTATCTTAAATGAAAATTGGAATTAATTTACTTTTGAAATTCTGATCTAATTTAGTATTTTAACTTTAAAAATATATGAATTTAATCTTTTTCACCAAATTTTATTAAGTTTATTTGATGTTTTAAACTTATTTTTTTCTCAGTTAACATTGAAATGAAAATATGTCAAATAAGATAAACCACTTAAATAAAAAAATTATATATAATTACATATGTAATTAAATACGAAGAAAATGTATATATAATATTATAATCATTTTATATACGAAATATAATATGTCAATAACACTGTATTATATAAAAAGGGTTAAATATGTTTTTAGTCCCTATATTTTGGGGCGATTTTGGTTTTAGTCCCTATTTCAAACTAAGGTACAATTTAGTCCTTCAACTTTAGAAAACTCTGGTTTTAGTCCTTTTTACCAAATTTTTTTAACTTTATTTGTTGTTTCAAACGTGTTTCTCAGTTAACACTGAAGCAAAAATGTGTCAATAAACAATCTAAATGCTATAATGAAACATGCTTGAAACAACAAATAAAGTTAAAAAAATTTAGTAAAAAGGATTAAAACTAGAGTTTTCTAAAGTTGAAGGACTAAATTGTACCTTAGTTTGAAAGAGGGACTAAAATCAAAATCGCCCCAAAGTATAGGGACTAAAAACATATTTAACCCTATAAAAAATTTTAAATCTTGCAAATCCATTTTTCTTGTAATTAAAATAGTTTTTTAAGTCAACTTTTAAAAACCAACAAACCTAATCAATATGGTTTTTATACATACACTTTATTATTATTTTAAGTTAAATATATGATTTTAGTTATTAAATATGAAATTATATTTTGCTGTTGCTTCAAACTTTAAATTATTATCATCTCTAAATACTTAATCCTTGTAATAGATGAATCGGGTATGACACTGGTTGATTTTCAAAAGGTAGGTTACCGAGCGAATCGTTTATCATGGTACATCAAGTATCTCAGGGGTTTTATGTCAAAGATCCTGCGTCTGACCATTGGTATGTCGTTCTTCAAGGAAAAAAACAAATTGAAGTTAACGAAGACAATTTGATTAATATTCATATTGCTAACAACCATTCATTTCAAATTACAACAAATTTAGATGACCAATCTCTAGTTGACGACGATGTACATGCAATTCGGTCAGATCATGATGAGGGAATATACATATGATGAACCCATATCTTTATGTATGAATTTCCAATTTCTGTATAAGTATTTTATTAATATCACATAAGTTTTCCTTTTATATATTTCCTATGATTACTATTACATGTTTTGTTAAATTATATGATATTACATAAGTCTTTTATTAATATTTCATGTAGCTATTTATTTTGACAGATATATGGTTGATCATCCACATTCTTCAGGGGATGAGGCTCCCCCTACCAGATCCACTAGAGGACCCACCAGGATGAAACAACTTTTGATCAGAAAGAATAGTGGTGAAAGAACTCCAGTGAATGTGAACGTGATCACGGGTGTGGCAACTGGCCCCAATGCCGATGACTTTCAATCATACCTTGGAGTAGTGGCACGTGACAGGATTAGTATTCTGACTCCACCTTTTGACCATGTGTCCGAGGTTGATCGGAACATTATATGGAACGATATATTGGTAAGTTAGTTAATATCATTTGAATTACAATTTGTTTATATTGATAATTTTGTACTGATACAACTTTATTATGTTTATTTCAGGTGACATTTGACATTCCAAATGTCGCAACACTTAGAAATAAGTGTTTGTCAACTGTTGTTGAAAACTTCAGAAACTTTAAAAGTAAGTTGACATCAAGATATATCTTTGGAAAGCATAAAAATAAGTCTCCATGTAGTACATATAAGTCCATTGATGAGGAGACTTGGCGGCTCTTTGTAGAGAGTCGGAAAACAGAGGAATGACAGGTTAGTATAGTTGATATTGTTCAATTCCTCATTAACAAATATATATCATATGAACTAAGTATTTAAACATATGTGACAGACAATTAGAAGCAAAGCACAAGGAACAAGTGCTCATAACAAAAACTCTCACCTATTATCTCGTGGTGGGTATAGGAAGTTCGAGGAGAAAAATCCTCAAGCAAAAGACAGATGCTAGACCACCATCTCAGGGTTGTAGCCCCCTTAGCCTCCTTCTCCACCTTCTAGACATGAAAAATGGAAGTTGGCTCGTATGAGACCATCAGGCACCTACTCTTCTGACACTGCATGGGAAATTTCTGAAAAAATTGTAAGTTATCACTGTTCGTAAAATAATAATAATTTCATTATACATACTACATTGAACTTTTTAAAGAATAATTGTGTTTTGTAATGTTACAGGACTCCTTGGTTGAGCAGAGCTCCCAAGGTCAATTCACTCCAGAGGGTCGCCAGGATATTCTTACCGTTGCGATTTGACGACCTGAGCACCCTGGACGTGTACGTGTTGCTGGTCCTGGAGTAGGAATTCGAGATTATTTTGGGAGCTCTGCTCGTCAGCCTTCATATGTATACAACGAAGCAGAAAGAGAAATGATGACACAAGAGATCACAAAAAAGGTTCGAGCCGACCTTACAGACGAGATCACAAACAAGGTTAGATTAGAGCTCAGGGCTGAATTGTTTAGTGAGTTCAGCTCCATGTTCCAGCAGCAGTTTGAGACCTATGGCATGCGCCTGGTGCCATCTCCTGTACAGGAACAGGAACATGTTGTGCCTCCCATAGGTAAACTTAATAAACATTTATGTGCAATTATTTCTATCTTTTGTATAATCTAACATTTACTCTGACAGGGAGAAGCGGGAAACGAAGTTGTTCAGCACTAGCCGTCCCAGGGGATGACATGGACGATGTTAATCCATGTCTGCTATACATTTTAGACGATACCGAGACAATCCTGGTAGCTTGTGGAACAGTGTTTAAGGCAGCGACTGTTGTTCATGGTATGGAGCTATCAGAGGATGAGGTGAAGGTCTGAGTGGACGAAATGATAGTACCAGATGCCGAAGTTCCTCTGCCCACAGATGAGATTTTCACTGTGGCACATGCATTCCAGACTTTTATCGCTTGGCCTAAACATTTGGTTGGTTCAGTTTCTGACCCCCCGATATGGAATTCTACTTTACACTTCTCAATTTTAAAGTTTACATGTTATTGATGTCAAAACTTATCTTATTTTTCTATGTAACAACAGACGCAAGCACAGGAGAAGATTCCTCTATCTAAGGATGATCCTCTTGGTTCATTGCATCTACTTGCTGACATCCTTGAAGATAAGCCTTTGGAGGTTGAATATGATGCTAATGTATTTGGGACAGGCTCTGAGATCCCATTATTCCTTCATAGCCAAGATGTCAGAGAGCTTGCGTCAGGAACACAAGAGTTGAATATTTCAATTATTCAGCTATGGATGATGTAATTCTATGAGCAATTATTTATATATAAAATTGATTTATATATCAAGTATCCATATATCAAAGTTAATTTTTGATTTCAGGTATATGTCTGGGGTCAGTAACAAGTTGGGGCACTCTGATAATTATGGATTCATTGATCCCCAATCCATTCATGAATCAAATGATTTTGATCAGATCAACACAAATCTGATAAGAAGTTTTGCAAGCGGCAAGAAAATATATTTTTTGCCTTATATATTAGGGTAAGTGAACTTTGTTAACATAATAAAGTTCCATATGTGATTTTAATATATAATAGTTAAGTTATTATGAATTTTAGGCGCCATTGGCAACTTCTTTTTATGTCTATACAGGAGAGCTATGCTTTGTGGTTCTGCTCATTGCACATGCCTCCTCCCACACATCTCAGACAAGCAATTGATTGGTAAGAACCTCAATGTTGGGACTTTCTTTGTTATATAAATGAATGCTAAAACCTTTTTTTATATATAGTTCTATTCCAACAAGTATGATGATGGTTGGGAGATCAATTGTTAACAATAGAAAAATTATATGGATTTCTCTCAAGGTTTGACATATGCTAAAGTCATACTTTCTTATAGTTGTTTTGTTTCAATGTTTTTCACTAACTATTTACAACTGTGATCATGTATTGTAGTGTAACAGACAAAATGTGTCATATGAGTGCGGATATTATGTAATGTATTGGATGACCCACATTGTTCGTTCCCATATCACAAGAGGCTGGGAAACGGTAATATTTAACTTTAACAAATTTTGATTTTTTCCAAAAGTTAGAATTCATATACACTAATTAATATCAATTGTCTTGTGCAGAGGTTCAAGACTACTACATCAGTTTTTGAGAAGCCACTATCATTCATGAGGAAAGCTGCTGCAAAATATTTCATTAGATTATATAATAAGTCATAGTTATTAGATTTAAACGTTCTATTTTATTATATTGTATTTTATTACACTTTGTACTTTATGTGATGTTAGAATACATTTGAACATTTGTTTGATGTGTTGAAATTGAATTTGAACATGTATTTCATATGCAGGACTGTTTTTGTGGTAGTGAATATCACAAAAACAGACCTGCTATTTTAAAAAACTGCAGGAGAATATGTCGCGGTTGTTACCAAAATCGCGGTAGAAAGTAGGAGCATATGTCGCGGTTGTGACCAAACCCACGGTAGAAAGTCTGTCGTTTTTTTAATTTTTTTTAAAGGACTTTTGGCCGCGATTGATGCCTAAACCGCGGTCTATTCCTGGTCTTTTACCGCGGCCTATAGTGGAACAATTTTTTTTTTTAAAAAATGGGGTTTTGGCTGCGGTTCCATCACTAGTGCAAAAACGCTGTTTAACGTCACGAAATAAACGTTGGTTTGTTGATAATCCGACGTATATGAGTGGACGGTGGCATTATCGTAAATAGCTTGGTAACCTAGACGTCGGTTTCTAGACAACGCGACGTCTATGATATTTTAGACGTCAACACTGCTACAAACAGACGTCTAATGGCCTGAGGTAGGTCAGAAGACAGTCCCTTGACGTCGGTGTTCCAGGGGGTCTGACGTCTATAGGACTGCAATTAATGCTTTCACCTAATTCCCAGGCACTTAGACGTCGCGTAGTCAACAGGCGACGTCTACGACCTAAATGGAAGGTGGGAAGATAAAAAAATCTTCAATTTAGACGTCGGGGATCTGTGCAAACGACGTCGACATGCCTGTAATTAATTAGATTCACCAAACTCGAGGGCCGTAGACGTTGGTTAGAAGGGGCTTCGACGTCTATGTGCCTGTAAGTAATGATGTGCATCATTATAGACGTCGGCGCCCCATCACAACTGTCGTCAACATCCCTGACAAGAAATCAAATGTCAATCGTTTCAGCTTCCTAGACGTCGGTGCCCATTGTTACCGACTTCTAGTGGGATTCAAAAGGTCAGTTGAAAAGTTTAACTTGGACGTCGAATTAGTAACAACACTGACGTCTATAGTCATATAGACGTCGGCTATTTGGAGTAACCGACGCCCAGTTTCATTTTAAATAAACCGCAACTCTTCGCGGCATTCAGTTTCTAATATCTTCCTCTTCCTCTTCTCCTTTTTCTCTCGCGACACTCTTCTTTTTCTCCCTTTCAGCACGTCTTCTTTTTGTTGCAGCATTCTATTGTTGTTTCTTATATCTTTATCGCCTTCCTCCTCTCTTTTCCTCTCTTGCGACATTGCATCCCAGGTGCATGATTTTCTTTTTATGCTTACCATTTGTTAAGTCTTTCATCGATTATTATCTTCTGGTTCAACTGATTAAAATTTGCTTTCTTTGTGTTGTGTTTTAGTGCAATTTTGTTCCTTTCTTGGGATAACATAGTAATACATTCTCCATTTGCTAGCTACCTCCCAGAAATAGCGGCGTCTTTTGAATTTCTTTTGATCAGTTCAACCCAAAATGACCCTGGGTCGTTGTCTAGTTTTCGTTTCACCGTGATTTTTCCCTCTTGCGGATGAAAAATGGAACTAAGCAACCACTCAGGTTCGGTTTTGGGTTGAAGGGACCATAAGAAATTCAAAAGACGCAAGCTGTTTTTTTGGGGAAACTAGCAAAAGGAGTCTGTGGTACTAGGCTATCCAAAGACTGGAACAAAACTGCACTAAAACACAACCACTGTATTAGACGTCGGTTAATGTGCACACCGATGTCTATAGTACCTCTTAGACGTCAGTCAGTGTAATGTTCGAAGTCTTTAGTGCCTCGTAGAAGTCGGTAAATGCGTTGACAGACGTCTATATAGTGCCTTTAGATGTCCAGTTAAACTAGAACCGACGTTTATTGACGTCGGTCTCTAGTATTAACTGACGTTATTATAGACGTCTGTGGTTAGAATGTCAGACGTCCCATTGACGTCACCGGTTTAGACGTCGGTTTATTAGTATACGTTAAAAGCCTAAAATAACCGACGTTAAACAGCGTTTTTGCACTAGTGCATATCCAACCGCGGTCTATTCCTAGAACTTTTGACCGCGGTTGCAATCGCGGCCTATAGTCATAGACTCTTTACCGCGCCTGTATATGCCGTAGTTCTTAAACCGCGACGTATAAGGAAAAACAACCGCGGTCGTTTCCCTGCACTGCACTAGTGGGTATATCTTTTACGTCAACTAATCTCAAATATTTAATGTGATTAGAGATTAATTTCATTAATAAAAGTTTGAGAAAAAAAATTGAATATTTAATATAAGAACAAAATTCAATTTCAAGATTAAAAAATTAAAAATATATTTAATCTTTTTAAATTTAAAAACAAATATATGTATTTTCTAATTAATATAAGATGATTTTGATTTAGTTAAAAAAAAGTTCTACACACTAAATATATTCTAAATATAGAATATATAAATATAAACTAAAAAAATTAAAATATATATTATTTATTGAGGTCATAAAAAGATTAAATCTATTCATTTATTGAGATAAAATGATTTAACATTTAGAGACCAAGTCCACTTTTGCATGAAAAATTAGGAGACTAAAACCATAAGTAACCTTCTAAAAAAAAGAATACATATTACTGAAGGCTAAAATTCATCATAAATCTGTTGATAATGACTTTTTTCGACAAATTTATTACAGGTTGAAATCTGTAGATGATAGTGGGTAACATTTATTGACGAAATTTATTTTCATTGACAGAAAAATCTTTTGAGAAAAAACTATGAATAAATTTTATCGGTAAATATCATGATCTGGTTCATCTATTTTCTCCTTTCTCCTTTTACTTTCTTTTAACTTTCCCAATCCAAAAAAACCAACACATTTTCAATCCAACTTAATCTTCCATAACTAAAACTCCACTTTCATCCAACATAGACGAAAAAACCTACAGAAAAAATGAAAAAAGATTTGGGATTTTAATTAGAATGTAATGGCAATGATGGCAGCGGAGCCTACTTCTTCCTAGGTAACAAAGCTCTTGCAATAGTAGTGTCATTGTCACGGTAATTGTCCAATTCAAAGCTCGTGATGATCTCTCTATTACACAATGTGATTTGTTGTCTATGGTGGAGGCGAGAGGACTTTTTGACTGATTTTATCTAAAAAAAATTATGTCCAGAAGACAAATTTCATTTATTAACATATCTTATCAATAACAAAAATTCATCAATGAATAAAATATGTATTATTGTCAAATTTACTGTCGAATTTTACATACAAAATAAACTTGTCGGTAAAAACCTTCAATAATTAAAATTTTAAAAATTCATCAATAAATTTGTTAATAATACAAATTTTTTGACATATTTATTTATGTCGATAAAACTTCTTCAATAATTTTAAGAATATTTGTAGTGATCTTGTTATTTTAAACTAATATGAAAATTTTAACTCACTTTAAATTCCTAAACACTCCTTAATCGCTTAAGATGTACAAAAACAATGTCATCTATAATACAAGCAATTTCAAGAACAAAAGTAGTTGGACTCAAACCATTGAATTGAATGATAAGAAATTTATTCACTTAAATCCAAAATCAAAACGTTTATTCAAATTATTTTATTATATTGTTTGATATGTCATATATCTCAAATTGGAATTGAAATCAACCACAAATATAGATGAACCTTACTTTGCATTAGTATCCTCTCTTAACCTAAGCAAGTAGTCGATAAACTGGTCTAGTTAATAGATGCTTTTTTCTTGGCATGGCAAGTGCAAATATCTCTTCCATGTCTAACTCATCACAGGACATGCCCAATGGAAGCATCCAATCAAAACAATGCACTAATTCAGCCAAAATAAGACTAATCGTCGTTAAACCCATATGAATCCCGGGGCACCCTCTTCGACCCGACCCAAAGGGTAAAATTCGAAAGTCGTTTCCACGAACATCTACGTTGTTATTCTCAAACCTTGTAGGGTCGAAAATCTCGGCCTTGTCCCAAACTTTTGGATCTCGACCTATAGCCCAAACATTTACCATAACCCTTGTTTTTTTCTTTATCAAATAGCCATCAATGGTGACATCTTCTCGACACTCGCGAGGTACCAACAAAGGTCCGACCGGGTGTAACCTTAGTGTTTCCTTCACCACCATGTTCAAATAAGACAACTTTTCTAAATCATTTTCCTCCACGTGTCTGTTCATTCCTACCACATGTTCTAGCTCTTGTTGAAGTCTCTTCATGATAGTAGGGTGCCTCAAGAGTTGTGACATGGCCCATTCTACTGTTGACGAAGAGGTCTCAAATGATGCAATTATTATATCTAATATGATAGCTTTCACGTTTGTTCTATCAATGGCATCTTGGTGATTTTGAACATCCTCAGGTTGGTACATGAGTGACAACAAAATATCCACGAAGTCCATCTTGCGATTTTTATCTTCGTCATATGGATTACTTTCATGTTCTTGGATTATTTGTTCCGATAACTCATCAAACGACTTTGCTGCTTTCTTTAATTTTTTTGTTATTCCCTACATAATTGTTGCATATATAAGGGATAAATAAACCTTTTAATATATCATTGTTTCTAAAAACACATTCATTCATTTATTTTTATTATAGTATACTACTAAAACAATAATTTATGTAGTTGTGAAGATGAATATAGAAAAAGAGAAAGATAAGTGTGAATTAATCATGATTTATACCAAACTTTAATAGCTTTAATGATTATATTATCTTAAAATTGAATTGTCAAATGGTTAATGAAACGTAAAAAGATAATTTCTCAAATGTTTCATGTGTGTAAAAAAAAAGTAAGAGCACATATAATTTTACATCCAATAAATTTTTACATTCACTTTATATTTATTATTTTATTTTTTATGTTTTACAAATGCAAAAAGGAATTGCAAATTGGATGGTTGTTGGTAGGTGTGAAAAGATATTGCTCATATATTTCTTTGTACGGATATGAGCGACAACGTTTTGGTTTGTTTAGTTATGGAGTTAGATCATTTCATTTAATAATAACAAATATGGCAAAAGTTAAATAAACACTAGCATGAACAAGGTATAAATTTCTTTTTGAGAACTACACTAGATAAAAAATATATGAAAAAAATAACTAGATCAGTAAACACAAATAATAATATTTTCTATAAGAATTAAAACACATTCTCGTAATAAACATAAAGGATAAATGTAATAAATGAAAACGGTTTAAAGTTTGTATTAAAATGCACAAAAGATAAATTCTCTCTACACCAATTAATATATTCTAATAACATGTGATTAAATTTATTGTGGTGCTATTTGTTGTGGTATTATTTTGTGTTGTGAATATATTTTTTTCCTTCAAAATCTATATGTTTTTACTAGTGGAGTCTAATTTCTTAGCTTTTAGTAATGGAGTCTGATTTTTTTAGTTAGTATATTTTTTTGGAAAATGTCAATTTCATTGTTAATAATTTGTAAGATTTACAATAAAAATAAGCTAGAAAAAGTTAATCTTAAATTCTTCAAAAACAACCATTTTTAAAAAGCACTAATTAGATCTAAAGGGCTATATGAAGTAAAAAGTATGAATTGATTTCCGAGAATGCAATGATGAATTTTCTATTATCTTTATTAATGTTTTGACATAATTTTTATATAATTTTAGTTTTTCTGTGTGTAATATAATTTTATCAATGAATTTTGGTTAATTTATCACATTTTTCTTTTTTTCTCTTTTTATATTTTAATTTTTTAATAAATATTTAAGAATAATGTTTAATGCAAACTTATTTTTGAAAAATAAATATATTTTGTTTTATAAAAGTATAAATGTTGAATAGTTGATCGTGGGACAGAGACAAAATATATAAAGAGAAATATAAGGCTGAACTTTTTTCTGTAAAAGTTCGATGATAAGATAAGGATACGAAAGAAAATAATAATAAAGAAAAAAAAAGTAAGGAATTTGTAAAGTGATCGGTGAAGGATTGCTAGCACAACTCCTCTCGATATTATCGTCTGTCTATATTCACCACAAAACAAAGCTCCTCGTATATTTTTTAAAAGGACAATGTAAGTTAATAAATATATTTGTAAAAGAATATGAAAAATATTTTTCTTTTAAAAAATATTTTGATACATGTATTATTTTTTTTATTGATAGACACTGTAATAATTAAATAATAAACTAATGAAAAATATTTAATATATAATTAATTGATAACTTATGATCGCGAAAACTAATTATTTTATAGGTTTATTGCACCACTTCTTCATATATGTTATAAAAACTAGTTATAATAATATTTTAATATTTTATTGGTTTATATATTTAAAATAAATTAATTATAAGTTATTATATATATTATTATTTTATTAGTCTGTATATTTTAAACAGAACTAAACTCTAAATTGTAAAAAATTTGTAAAAAGTAAAAGTTGCTAAAAAAATATTTTTCTTATAAAAATTGAGTGCAAGATATGTGATTGAATTTGATACCTGAGGATCAAACACTCCTAACCAGGGCATGTAATCTGCAAGATTGAAAGCTCCAACCAAGTTCAGCACTTCATGAACCAGCAATTTTAAGTCAAATCTATCATCTTTGGCACTCCCCAACACCATTTTGAACACGATGTTCTCCAAAAGCTCCCTCAGCAACTGACTCAGATCGACAACCTCACCTGATGCTGCAGAATTTCTCAGCGACTTCACCAATACTCCTAATTCTTCTCTCCTCAGAGGAGCAAACATCTCAACCTTTGAGGCACTCAGAAGCTGCACAGTGCACACTTTCCTGACGTTGCGCCAGTATGCACTGTACTCAGAAAAGGCCAAGCCTTTGGTGCCATAAGAAAGATACTCTGTGGCTTGGATTTTGGGTCTGCTGGCAAAAACAATGTCATGGGTTTTGAGGAACAGTTCTGCAGTTTGTGGAGAAGAAACCACTATGACTGAGATCTGCCCTAGCTTTAAGGACATTATGGGACCATATGTTTTGGCAAGAGATTGAAGTGTTCGATGTGGGAGTTTTCCTAGCATATGAAGGTTACCGATAATTGGCAAGGGTTTGGGACCTGGTGCAGTTCTCCCATCATCTTTGTTTTGAAACACGAAAACAATGAATGAGAGTATGATGACGAAGATAGCTAGTGCTTCAAGCAACATTTCTGAATCTTTATTTGCTTTATGAGAAGTACGATATGAGTTTCGGGTATTTATAGACCACAATGTTATTTTATGTGAAAATAAAAAAGAAATATACACATACATATATATAACTATATAACTATATATATATATAACTATATATATATATAACTATATAACTATATATATATATATATATATATATATATATATATATATAGATAGATAGATAAATGATAAAATGTTTCCAGAAATTTAAATATATTAGTATAGATAAAAAAAGAAAAGTAATTTTTTGACAAGATTAAAATCAGTTTTTTAATGTATATTTGAAGGAAAGACAAAGAAAGTATTCAGAATATTTGAAGAAAAGTTAAAAGAGGGAGAATATTTCTGAATTATATATTATATATTGTAATTTATAACGGAAGTAAGTTAAGAGAGCGTTTAAAAAAAATAGTTGAGTAGTTTTAGTTGTATATGAATAAACAGATAGAGAAAAACAATGTGTCTGTGCAAGTAATTGACACTTATATATTTGTTTAACAACGACAAGTAGATCACTACTAGGATATCTACTTTTGAAAAAGAAAACTAAAAAAATAGATATTAAATTTTAAATTAAAATTAATTTTATCAGTTACACCCTTAATAGTCTCGCATAAATCTAAACTAAAAATGATTTAAATAAATCCTTAATTTTCTTAAACGTCCTCGGACTTTTACTGAATTTCAAATGTAATAATTGTAAAAGTAGAATGACTCTGAAGAAATTAATACATAAATTATTCCTAGATTAAACAAAAATGTCGTTTTCAAACGGTAGTTGCGAATTTCTACTTACTCATTGTGGACATAATTTCAAAATTATATTCTACTTAATCAAGTATCTTTTTTTAAAAAAACATTTAAACCAATGTAAATAGTGATTAAGATTGGAAGTCAACAAACTTAAAGGTTTAACTCTAAGATGGATGATTCTCTTGGACTAATTATTTTTAGACGACTCTTGGATCATATTACTTGGAGTCAATTTTTTAGATATCATCTTATGACTGATTTTCACGACTGAACTTACATAATGATCAAATTAATAATGACAATAAAGAATGAACCTCTTAATACTAATTAATATATGATTGGGTCATGATTTGGCCAACAAAAACTTAAAAGTTTATAACAACTATCATAAATAAAGGTATAAGGTATGACTTTCATATACATGCCCATAGCATACATCAGTGCATTAATTGCAAACCAATAAGTCATTTACTGACTTTAAGCATAGGAATACCTTTTACAAGTATCATTCCAGCGGTTTTGGACATATACTTAAAATATCAACCAATTTTGTTACCAAACTTTATTAATGAATGATAATCTTCGTGATAGGATGACATTAAATATCTGTTTATGTAACAAATGACATTGTCATAAGTCAACATGTGCTAAAGTGGACACACATGTGTTAACACATGGACATACATGTGTCAACAAATGGACATACATATGATAACATTGTTAGTCACATAACAAATTTTTAACGTTTTGAGGTCATAAAAAGATTAAATCTATTCATTTATTAAGATGAAAATGATTCAACATTTAGAAACGAAGTCTAGCTTTGCATGAAAATTAAGAGACTAAAACCATATTTAACCTTCTACAAGAAAAATATGTATTACTGAAGGCCAAAATTCATCAAAAATCCATTGAGAATGACTTTTTTTGACAAATTTTTGACAGGTTGAAATATGTTGGTGATAATGTGTAACATTTATTGACGAAATTTATTTCCGTTGAAGGAAAAATCTTTTGAGGAAAAATCCATCGATAAATTTTGTCGGTAAATATCACGATCTGGTTCATCTGCTTTCTCCTTTTTCTTTCTTTTAACTTTCACAATCCAAAAAAATCAACACATCTTCAATCCAATTGAATCTTCTATAACTAAAACTCCACTTTCATCAAACGTAGACAAGAAAACCTACAAGAAAGATGAAAATCAGATTTGGGAGTTTAATTAGAATGTAATGGCGATGATGACAGTGGAGGCTACAGCGAAATGGTTACCGTGAAATAACAAACTAAGAGGGTTTTTAATACAAATGCGTGCCTTTTAATTTCTACTCAATTAAACTTACTATGCAAATAATAATAACAAATAACAAGAGTAAGGTTGAGAGAAATTTGCGCAGATGATTTTATCCTGGTTTGGATCTTATCAATCCTATCTCAAAACAAAATAAACAGTTAACTAATTACAAATTACAATCACAAAGAAACAATTTGTAAAAGTTTAGAAAACACCTTTCTTGATACCACAAGAGATGAACCTGCACCTCCTTTGAGTCTTCACAAAGGATGAAACACTTCCTCCTCATCCTAAACACTTCCTTAGATGCACCAAGGATGAACCGGCTATTCCCCTGTCACCGTAGCAGTACTTCACTAGCTCCACAAACGAGAATTTCTTAAGCCGAACAAGAACACACAAGTCTCAATGATTTCTGAGTACTAGAGCACAAAGGAAGAGTGTTGTTGATGGAAAATGAGAGCTTATTTATAGACTCAATCAAATACTCTTCCATTCTTCCATTCCAGCTATTTAACGCTTTTAATCGATTAATATTATTGTTAATCGATTAAAATGAGTACAACAACTAGTTTTAATGGCTAGAAAACTCCAACGGTCAGTTTTAATTTATTAAAATGTATTAAAATCGATTAACTAACAGAGAAAGTTTGAGTTTTCAGCTTTTACTCGTTTTAATCGATTAATACCAGTTTTAATCGATTAAAACAATGCAATTTTGACTCTAGGAATCAATTATATAATATGAAAGTACATGGAATCAAAACCAATGAAAATCTAAGTCCTAGACGCTGAACTACAATTATTACAAAAGCTTTCCATGCAATACAAGTCTTCATAACATATTCTTGAATCTTGATTTCTCTTGACTTGATTTGGATATCAACAAAACTTCATCTTCATCATTTTGCTAATAGTTACTTCTTCCTAAATAACAAAGCTCTTGCAATAGTAGTGTCATCGTCAAAGTGACTGTCCAATCCAGAGCTCGTGATGGTCTCTTTATCACTCAATGTGGTTTATTGTCTATGGTGGAGGCGAGAGGACTTTTCGACTGATTTTATCTACAGAAAAATTATGTCCGTAAGACAAATTTCATTTATCGACATATTTTACCAACAAAAAAATTCATTGATAAATGAAATATATATTATTGTTAGATTTACCGTCGAATTTTACATACAAAATAAACCTGTCGGTAAAAACCTTCAATAATTAAAATTTCAAAAATTCATCAATAAATTTGTCAATAATACAAGTTTTCTGACATATTTATTTATGTTGATAAAACTTCTCCAAAAATTTTAAGAATATTTGTAGTGATCTTATTATTTTAAACTAATATGAAAATTTTGACTCACTTTAAATTCCTAAACACTCCTTAATCGCCTAACATGTACAAAAACAATGTCATATGCAATTTCAAGAACAAAAATAGTTAGACTTAAACCATTGAATTGAATTGATAAGAAACTTATTCACTAAAATGCAAAATCAAAAGGGTTATTCAAATTATTTTATTATATTATTTGATGTGTCATATATAATTGAAATCAGCCACAAATATAGATGGACTTTGCTTTGCACTAGTATCCTCTCTTAACCTAAGCAAATAGTCGATAAACTGATCTAGTTAATAGATGTTTTTTTCTTGGTATAGTGAGCCCAAATATCTCTTCCATGTCTAACTCATCACAACACATGCCCAACGGAAGCTTCCAATCAAAACAATGCACTAATTCAGCCAAAACAAGACTAAGAGTCGTTAAACCCATATGAATCCCGGGGCACACTCTTCTACCCGACCCAAATGGTAAAATCCGAAAGTCCTTTCCACGAACATCTACGTTGTTATTCTCAAACCTTGTAGGGTCGAAAATCTCGGCCTTGTCCCAAACTTTAGGATCTCGCCCAATAGCCCAAGCATTTACTATAACCCTTGTTTTTTTCTTTATTAAATAGCCATCAATGGTGATATCTTCTTGACACTCGCGAGGTACCAACAAAGGTCCGACCGGGTGTAACCTTAGTGTTTCCTTCACCACCATGTTCAAATAAGACAACTTTTCTAAGTCATTTTCCTCCACGTGTCTGTTCATTCCTACCACATGTTCTAGCTCCTGTTGAAGTCTCTTCATAACAGTTGGGTGCCTCAAGAGTTGTGACATGGCCCATTCTACTGTTATGGAAGAGGTGTCAAATGCTGCAGTTATCATGTCTAAAAGGATAGCTTTCACGTTTGTTCTATCAATGGCATCTTGGTGATTTTGAACATCATCCAGTTGGTGCATGAGTGACAGCAAAATATCCACAAAGTCTATGTTGCGATTTTTATCTTCATCATATGGATTACTTTCGTGTTCTTCAATTATCTGTTCCAATAGCTCATCAAATGACTTTGCTGTTTGTTTAATCTTTTTGTTATTCCCTGCACAATTATTGCATGTATAAGAGATAAATAAACCTTAATATCATTGTTTCTTAAACACATTAATTCGTTTATTTTTATTATAGTATACTAAAATAAAAATTTATGTAGTTGTAAAGTTTAGTATAGAAAAAGAAAAGATTGGTGTGAATTAATCATGATTTATACCAAACTTTAATAGCTTTAATGATTATGTTATCTTAAAACTGAATTGTCAAATGGTTAATGAAACGTAAAAAGATAATTTCTCAAATGTTTCATGTGTGTAAAACAAAAGTAACAGCACATATAATTTTATATCCAATAAACTTTTACATTCACTTTATATTTATTATTTTATTTTTTATGTTTTACAAATGCAAAAAATTATTTGTTTAATAATCATACAATCCTAAAAATGAATTGCAAATTGGTTGGTTGTCGGTGGGTGTGAAAAGACATTGCTCATAATATTTCTTTGTACGGATATGAGCAACAACGTTTTGGTTTGTTTATTTATGGAGTTAGATCATTTCATTTAATAATAACAAATATGGCAAAAGTAAAATAAACACTAGCATGAACAAGGTATAAACCATTTTTTGTGAACTAGACAAAAAATATATGAAAAAATAACTAGGGCAGTAAACACAAATAATAATATTTTCTATAAGAATTAAAACACATGCTTAATGCTTCTCGTAATAAACATAAATGATAAATGTAATAAATGAAAACAGTTTAAAGTTTGTATTAAACTGCAGAAAAGAAAATTCTCTCTACACCAATTAATATATTTTAATATTATATATTCTAATAAAATTTAAATGTGGTGGAGATGTGATTCAATTTGTGGTCGAGTTTGTAGTAGAACATGTGATTCAATTTATTATGGTGCTATTTGTTGTGGTATTATTTTGTGTTGTGAATATATATTTTTTCCTTAAAAATATATATGTTTTTAGGAGTGGAGTCTAATTTCTTAGCTTTTAGTAATGGAGTCTGATTATTTAGTTAGTATATTTTTTTTTTGGAGAAGATCATTTTCATTGTTAATAATTTGTAAGATTTACAATAAAAATAAGCTAGAAAAAGTTAATCCTAAATTCTTCAAAACAACCATTTTTAAAAAGCACTAGTTAGATTTAAAGGGCTATATGAAGTAAAATGTATGAATTGATTTCCGAGAATGCAATGATGAGTTTTCTATTATCTTTATTAATGTTTTGACATAATTTTTATATAATGGAAGTTTTTTCTGTGTATAATAAAATTTTATCAATGAATTTTGTGTAATTTATCGTATTTATTTTTTATATTTTAATTTTTTTAATAATTTTTTAAGAATAATGTTTAACATAAACTTAATTTTGAAAAATAATTATATTTTGTTTTATAAAAGTATAAATGTTGAATAGTTGATCGGTGGGACAAAGACAAAATATATAAAAAGAAAGATAAGGTTGAACTTTTTTTTTCAGTAAAAGTTCGATGATAAGGATATGAAAGAAAAAAAAAAGTAAGGAATTTGTATTTGTAGTGGTTATAAGTGATCAGTGAAGGATTGCTATCACAACTCCTCGATATTATCGTCTTTATATATCCACTACAAAACAAAGCGCCTCATGAGTTGTTTCGTGCGCAGAACGACAGGATAACACGTTTGAGAAATAATTCTTTGACACACCTAAATTTTTTATATTCATTTGACACTATCCTTACTTATTTTTTATTTTCTTTTTTCTTAAAAAACTACAAAACTTTATACTTTCTAGACCATTTTACCCTTGTATGTTGTGTCAAATGAATGTAGAAGTGGGTCATGGTATTATTACTCAACACATTTTTTAAAAAAACTTAAATCCTTCATTGGTCATCGTATTTGTATGCAAATTTCAGTTTAATCCTCAAGTTTTAAACTGTCCCAATTAGGTCATAATTTATGTAAAAATGTACACATTTTACCCTAACCTTAAGTTGTCTCAAACGGCGTTAATTGATGCTGAGATGAATTTTTTATTTTAGGCGTAATCCATCCCTTGGTCTTTATGTTTGTGTGAAAATCTCAGTTCGGTCCTCAAGTTTTGAACTGTCTCAATTGAGTCATAATTTTTGAACTGTCGACAACGGCGACATTTTTTAGTTTGAGAGGGAGAAAAGGTGTGAGTTGGGAGGTTTGAGGGTTTGAGGGTGGAGGAATGAGAGAACTCTGATCAATGATTGGAAGGAAAAAGAAAGACCATAGTCACGTGGATTTAATGATTTTAAAACATAAAAAAAAATTACAACTTAGTTCAAAGTTAACGTCGTCTCAATACACTTAACAGTTGGGTAAAATGTTGTAAAATGTTTGCATTCATAAGGACTTGAGGAAAAAATGTGATCATTGATTGGAAGGAAAAAGAAAGACCATAGCCACGTGGATTTAATGATTTTAAAACATAAAAAAAAAATTACAACTTAGTTCAAAGTTAACGCCGTCTCAATACACTTAACGGTTGGGGTAAAATGTTGTAAAATGTTTGCATTTCATAAGGACTTGAGGAAAAAATGTGATCATTGATTGGAAGGAAAAAGAAAGACCATAGCCACGTGGATTTAATGATTTTAAAACATAAAAAAAAAATTACAGCTCAGTTCAAAGTTAACGTCGTCTCAATACACTTAACAGTTGGGGTAAAATGTTGTAAAATGTTTGCATTTCATAAGGACTTGAGGAAAAAATGTGATCATTGATTGGAAGGAAAAAGAAAGACCATAGCCACGTGGATTTAATGATTTTAAAACATAAAAAAAAAATTACAGCTCAGTTCAAAGTTAACGTCGTCTCAATACACTTAACGGTTGGGTAAAATGTTGTAAAATGTTTGCATTTCATAAGGACTTGAGGAAAAAAATGTGATCATTGATTGGAAGGAAAAAGAAAGATCATAGTCACGTGGATTTAATGATTTTAAAACATAAAAAAAAAATTACAGCTCAGTTCAAAGTTAACGCCGTCTCAATACACTTAACGGTTGGGGTAAAATGTTGTAAAATGTTTGCATTTCATAAGGACTTGAGGAAAAAATGTGATCATTGATTGAAAGGAAAAAGAAAGATCATAGCCACGTGGATTTAATGATTTTAAAACATAAAAAAAAAATACAGCTCAGTTCAAAGTTAACGTCTTCTCAATACACTTAACGGTTGGGTAAAATGTTGTAAAATGTTTGCATTTCATAAGGACTTGAGGAAAAAATGTGATCATTGATTGGAAGGAAAAAGAAAGATCATAGCCACGTTGATTTAATGATTTTAAAACATAAAAAAAAATTACAGCTCAGTTCAAAGTTAACGCCGTCTCAATACACTTAACGGTTGGGGTAAAATGTTGTAAAATGTTTGCCTTTCATAAGGATTTGAGAAAAAACTTGAGGACCGAACTGAGATTTTCACACAAACATAAGGACAAATGGAGGAATTAAGCCTAAAATAAAAAATTCATCTCAGCATCAATTAACGTCGTTTGAGACAATTTAATGGTTATGATAAAATGTGTGCACTTTTACAAAAAATATGAACCAGTTGAGACAGTTCAAAACTTGAGGACCAAACTGATATTTGCACACAAATATGAGGACCGATGGAGGGTTTAAGCCTTTAAAAAAACATCTTTAAAAGGACAATGTGTTAAAATGTGTTATTATTTCATTGGAATGTATATTTAAAATAAATCAATTACAAATTATCATTTAAGTGTTGTAAAAAAAATTTATTAAAAATATTTTTCTCTTAAAAATAATTTTGATACATGTATTATTTTTTTATTGATAGATAATATAATAAATAAATGATAAACTAATGAAAAATATTTAATATATAATTAATTGATAACTTATGATACGTAAACTAATTACTTTATATGTTTATTGCATTACATCAAAAAATTTTGAGAATAGATAATGTGTCTTAATTTTATTAGATCAGTCACGCTATCAATTGTTAAAAAAATATTTTTCTTGTGAAAGTTGAGTGCAAGATATGTGATTGAGTTTGATACCTGAGGATCAAACACTCCTAGCCAAGGCATGTAATCTGCAAGATTGAAAGCTCCAACCAAGTTAAACACTTCCTGAACCAGCAATTTTAAGTCAAATCTATCAACTTTGGCACGTCCCAACACCATTTTGAACACGATGTTCTCCATAAGCTCTCCCAGCAACTGACTCAGATCCACAACCTCACCAGATGCTGCAGAATTTTTCAGCGACTTCACCAATACTCCTAATTCTTGTCTCCTCAGAGGAGCAAACATCTCAACCTTTGAGGCACTCAGAAGCTGCACAGTGCACACTTTCCTGGCGTTGCGCCAGTATGCACGGTACTCAGAAAAGGCCAAACCTTTGGTGCCATAAGAAAGATATTCTGAGGCTTGGGTTTTGGGTCTGCTGGCAAAAACAATGTCATGGGTTTTGAGGAACAGTTCTGCAGTTTGTGGAGAAGAAACCACTATGACTGAGATCTGCCCTAGCTTTAATGACATTATGGGACCATATGTTTTGGCGAGAGATTGAAGGGCTCGATGTGGGAGTTTTCCTAGCATATGAAGGTTACCGATAATTGGCAAAGGTTTGGGACCTGTTGCAGTTCTCCCTTCATGTTTGTTTTGGAACACAAAAACAATGAATGAGAGTGTGATGAAGAGGATAGCTAGAGCTTCAAGCAACATTGCTGAATTGTTTAGTTGCATAATGAGAAATAAGATATGAGTTTCGGATATTTATAGACCACAATGTTATTTGACGTGATAATAAAAAAAGAAATATACATACACACAGATATATTATAAAAAATAATAAAATTGAATTATAAAGGTATTGGAAAAAAGAAATTGCTATAGTTCTACACACAAAAAAAACGTAATAATAATAACGGCAGGTATTTTAGGTGTGCAGTGTTTTGTATAAATCAAGTATATTAATAAATAATTTTTTAACAAAATATTTTAACTAAAATTCTAGATAAATTGATACCTTTGAATATAAACTATGTTTTAAAAAATTTATAAAGAATAATTTATGCCGTAACAAAAAAATAATATCATAAATAATTCAAAACTTATTAAAATTTTACTTTTACAAATAGCGATACAAAAAATGATGAATGAATGTTTCAAGAAATTTAAATAAATTAGTATAGATAAAAAAAAAGGTAATTTGACAAGATTAAAATCAGTTTTTTTAATGCATATAAAATGTATATTGGAAGGAAAGACAAAGAAAGTATTGAGAATATTTGAAGAAAAGTTAAAAGAGGAAGAATATTTCGGAATTATATATTACATATTGTAATTTATAATGGAAATAAGTCAAGAGAGAGTTTAAAAAAATCATAGTTCAGTCACTACTAGTTTTAGTTGTGTAAGGACCCAGAAAATAAAAGTAATAGAGTAGATAGATGTATGAAAATAATGAAACCGAGTTTTTGATAGTAAAATACACCAACAATATAAATAAAAATTTCTAACACCCGGTTCATTATCCTAAAAACTATTTATCTCTCTAAAACCTCAGTTTCCTACTCTTGTTCTCCCTTCTCTCTAGATTCCTTCAATCTCAATTTATCTGTTCAACAATCAGGCAGTGCCTAAGCAATCCTGGTGTCAAGAGCTTTCCATTCCATCGATCAATTTTGTGTTTAGAACTAGTAAGTTTCGTTCTTCTTGATTTCTTCAAATTCTGGCACATGCAAGAACATCTTTGTTTGCATGTGTTTAGCAGTCTTCCTTTCCTCTTTCTGAGTTCATTTTGGTTCTATAGTTGGTCTCCTCTCACCAATCGATGATCTATAGGTGTTCTAAGGATTTTCTTGTGTTGTGAGCAAATTTATAAAGTTGTTGAGCTATTTGGTTCGGTTAAGAGGTAAAGAAAGCTAGTTAATTTAATTTATTGGTTTATGATGTATGAAAATGTTGTTTAATGGTTTTGCATGTGTGTGAAATTGAATGATTGTGTGTTCGACATTGTTTGTGTGGGCTGTTAAATGTTGTGGTCTGTTAAATGTTGTGGTCATGTTGATTTCATTTCTGCAGAATTATGGTTACTGTGCCGATGAATTGTGAATATAGTGTTTGAAGAAATATATTTTGGGATAAAATCATCTATTGATTTATTCATTGTACTGCACTATCTTATAATACATGATTCTCCCTTGACTTTAGGAGTTATTACAATTCAGAGCATATAATTAGGAAAGAACAATAACAGTAACAAATCTAATCTAATCACGACAAATTAGAAATCAAAATTAAATGCGAGATTTCCACATTAAATGCGAGATTTCCACAGTGAACCTTGATCTTTATTTTCCAACACCCCCCCTCAAGCTTGATCATAGATGTTAACTAGATTAAGCTTGCTTGTCATATTAGTGAAGTTCACGCGTGGAAGTGGTTTGGTAAGCACATCAGCAACTTGGTGTTTTGAAGGCACAAAATTCAGCGAAATCTGCTTGCTCTCAATGTGATCATTGATGAAGTGTCTGTCTATCTCGATATGTTTGGTACGTCGTGTTGTACCAGATCTTTGGCGATGCTTAGTGTAGATTGGTTGTCACAATTTAGCTTAATCGGTCCACTAATTGATATCTTCATATCACCCAACAATCTACGAATCCATAATCCCTCACATACACCATTCGCAAGAGATCGGAGTTCTGCTTCTGCACTACTTCGAGCAACGACGGTTTGCTTCTTGCTCCTCCAAGTGACAAGGTTTCCCCAGACAAAGGTGCACATACCCGAGGTTGATTTCCTATCAATTGGAGAACCAGCCCAATCAGCATCGGTGAACACTTCAACTCCCCGTCTGTCAGACTTTCTGAATAACAAACCCAAGCCCGGGGCTGATTTCAAATACCTCAGAATTCGTATAACAGCCTCCATGTGAGTCTCAGATGGGTTGTTCATGAAACGACTCACCATACTTACAGCGAACCCAATGTCAGGTCTAGTGTGAGCCAAATATATGAGCTTTCCAACAAGCTTTTGATATCGTTTTTGATCAACTCCGGCTTCAGTTGTTTGGCTATACAGTTTATGATTGGGGTCCATAGGGGTATCAATAAGTTTGCAATTGATCATACCTGTCTCCTTGAGTAGATCCATAGTATATTTCCTCTGAGATAACGAAATACCTTGCTTAGAGCGACCAACTTCCATTCCCAAGAAGTATCGTAGTTGACCGAGATCTTTAATCTCAAATTCTGCAGCAAGAAGAGTCTTAAGCCGAGCTATGTCCTCGACATCATCTCCCATGATTACAATGTCGTCTACGTACACACTCAGGATGGTGCACTTCCCGGATGATGAGTGTTTAGTAAATAATGTGTGGTCGGCTAAACTTTGACTGTAGTGGTTTTGTTTTAAGACTTTAGTGAACTTGTCAAACCATGCTCTAGGAGATTGCTTCAGCCCGTACAATGACTTTCTGAGTCTACACACTTTGCCTTGATTTTGTTGAGTAGTAAAACCGGGAGGAATACACATGAATACTTCTTCTTCCAAATCACCGTTGAGGAAGGCATTTTTCACATCAAATTGATGTAATGACCAGTCTAAATTTGCTGCAAGAGAGAGTATGACACGGATCGTATTAAGTTTTGCTACGGGGGCAAATGTCTCACTATAGTCTAGGCCATAGGATTGAGTGTACCCCTTTGCCACCAATCTTGCTTTTAATCTATCCACAGTTCCGTCTGCATTATGCTTTATCGTAAACAACCATCGACAACCCACTGCTTTCTTACCCGGAGGAAGAGTTGTTAACTCCTATGTGTTTTTCTTTTCCAGAGCCTTCATCTCAACCTGTACGGCTTGCTTCCATTTAGTGACGCTAAGAGCTTCTTCAATGGATTGTGGAATTTGGATTGCATCAAGAGAGGATACAAATGCATGGTGGCTATCTGACAAATTTCCATAATATATGTAGTCCATCCGATAAGGGCCGCATGATCGAGATTGTTTCTTAGTTCAATTGGGAGATCCATATTAGTATCATTAAAATTAGGAACTTGAGATGAATTAATAATACCTGGTTGCTCTTCACGTTGCTTAGTGTCAGAAGTCAAGAACTCAGATTGAATATTTGATCGAGCTTTATCTTCTTCTGCAGGACATGGACTTGTGTTTGGGACATTCGACTGACTCGTGTTTGGGATAATTGGAATTGACAGACTCGTGGTAATTGGACTGGCAGCGTCAAACTGACGTGAAATTTGAGATGATTCGGTTGTTGGCAAGGGTATGGGTGTTGGGAAAACTAAGGACAAGATTGAGGGTTCAACATGATTTTGTTTCTCCCCTTGAAGCCGAGAGCTTGGATAAAAGGATTCTTGTTCATTGAATGTAACATCCATGGTGATGAAATATTTTTTGTGTGAGGGAGAGTAACATTTGTAACCCTTTTGAGTTGGTGAATATCCCACAAATATGCATTTAATTGACTTTGGATCAAGTTTTCCCTGATTATATAAGTGGACAAAAGAGGAACACCAAAAGATTTTTGGAGAGATTCGGGAAACTAACCGATAAGCTGGAAATAACTCTTGGAGTTTCTGACATGGTGTTTTGAACTTGAGGACTCTTGAAGGCATTCGGTTGATTAAATATGCTGAGGTGAGAATAGCATCACCCCAATAAAACTTAGGAACATGAGAGGTGAACATGGTTGACCGGGCTACTTGTAACAAATGACGCAATTTACGTTCTGCAATGTCGTTTTGTTGAGGTGTGTAAACACATGAACTCGTATGAATAATTCCATTACATGAGAAGAAATTGCTAAGGTCTTTGTTGAAAAATTCTTTTGCGTTATCCGAGTGAAAATTGGTTATTCGAGTTTGAAATTGAGTAATAACCATTGAGTGAAACTGTTTGATTATTGATATGGTTTCGGATTTTGTTTTCATAAGATAAACCCAACAAAGACGTGTATGATCGTCAACAAGAATGAGGAACACCGAGCTCCATTGATTGAAGAAACTTCGGAGGCTCCCCAAATGTCACAGTGAATTTTTGAAAAAGGTTTTGATGCAACATATGGTAATGGAATATAAGATGCACGAGTATGTTTCGACAACTGACACACTTCACAGAAAAAATCATCCACCTTTTTATTAATGAACAAATTTGGAAACAAGTGTTTGAGATACCCAAAATTCGGGTGACCTAATCGGTAATGAGGAAGCATAACATCACCAATTTTATTTGAAGAAAAACAGCAAGGATAAGACGGTGATATTGACTCTTGTGGATGAGGATGATGAGTTGGTTTATTTGCAGAAAAATGGTAGAGCCCATTTATGAGTTTAGCACATCCAATCATCGTTCCTGACTCCCGCTCCTGAAACAGACACAAATTGCTTTCAAATACTGTTAAGCATTTCAAATCCTTATTTAATTTTGACACTGACAAGAGGTTGCACTTAAGATCAGGAATGTAAAAAACTTGAGTCAATGTGAGCTTTTCAAAAAGTTTAACAGTTCCAACTCCCTTTATCGGTGACTTGCTTCCATCGGCAATTGTCATAGTGGAACTCGAATTACATGAATTCAATGTAGAGAATAGAGACGAGTTACCGGTCATATGATCTGATGCACCAGAATCAACAATCCATGAAAGGTTGTCGGCGGAGGTGAGGAGGGCTTTATGCTCACTATTTTTGTGGATGACAATGTTGGCCTGGACCGCAGGTGTCGAAGGTGTCGTGGAATGATTTCCACTGATAAGTCGTTGAAGAATTTCCATTTGTTCCTTGTTGAAGGTAGGTGTTGTAACGGAAGCATTGGTTTCAGCAGGATGAACAGATGCACCGGTAAGAAAGTCATCTTTTCCTTTTCCGCGAATGAACATACAAACGGATTGTGACCACGAAAGATAATTGTGACTAGAGAGTTTATGGTTTGTAATTTGCGGAGTGAAGGAATCCATAGCGATTTGGCTAAGGGAGGATCCGGTTGAGGATGAGTTCTCGCCAGTGGTGGTAAAGGATGATTGACCAGATGAGGTCATGGTTCAGGATACGATTACTGCTCTGATACCATGAAGAAATATATTTTAGGATAAAATCATCTCTTGATTTATTCATTGTACTGCACTATCTTATAATACATGATTCTCCCTTGACTTTAGGAGTTATTACAATTCAGAGCATATAATTAGGAAAGAACAATAACAGTAACAAATCTAATCTAATCACAACAAATTATCAATCAAAATTAAATGCGAGATTTCCACATTAAATGCGAGATTTCCATAGTGAACCTTGATCTTTATTTTCCAACAGTTTGGTCTAGTTATAACTTTCGATCTTGACCTAGTATTCGGCATAGATAAAATTATCTGGTATAGTCTAAGTTCTTGGTCTTACACTAGTACTCGGTTTGTATTGATGTTCGGTCTTAACTGTGTTTGGCCTCTTATGGGCCTTACTTGTTACTGACCGTTCGGTCATCCTTTAGTGATAAGTCCTACCTGAGTATTCTGTCTAAGTTTAGAGTGTTCTGTCTAAGTTCTTAGTATTCGATTGTTCTAGTGTTCGACCCTCAGACTGTTTTCGGCTTATGTTTGAGCCTTGCTCTTTAAATGACCATTCGGTCATGTTACATGTTATGAATGTTTTCCGTTCGGTCTTGTTCATAGGTTAGGGTTGATCCTTTCCATTCGGTCTTGTTTACATATATATATATATATGTGTGTGTGTGTGTGTGTGTGTGTGTGTGTGTGTGTGTGTGTGTGTGTGTGTACTCATTTAGGACGTAATTTCAAAAATTAAAGTATTATTTATATTCTACTTAATCAAGTATTTCTTTTTAAATGTTTAAGCCAATGTAAATAGTGATTAAGATTTGTATTATACGTCTAACTGATCGAAAGTCAACCATGATCGAAAGTCAACCATCAACTTAAAGGTTTAATTTTAAGATGATGATTCTTTTAATCGAGTTTTCTTAGACTAATTATTCTTGAACAATTTTTGGTTTAGATCATTTGGAGCCAATTTCTTAGACATCATCCTGTGATTGATTTTCATGATCGAACAACACAGTCAATCAATTACAGAATGGTCAAATTAATAATGACAATAAAAAATGAACCTCTTAATACTAATTAATATATGATTAGGTCATGATTAGACCAGTAGAAAAGTAAAAATTCATAACAACTATCATAAATAAAAGTATAAAGTATAACTTTCATATATATATATATATATATATATATATATATATATATATATATATATATATATATATATATATATATATATATATATATATAAAACTTTCATATACATGGGCATAGCATGCATCATTGCGTTAATTATTTTATTATATTGTTTGATGTGTCATATATCTCAAATTGGATTTGAAATCAACCACAAATATAGATGTGTCTTGCTTTGCATTAGTATCCTCTCTTAACCTAAGCAAGTAGTCGATAAACTGGTATAATGAATAAATGTTTTTTTCTTGGTATAGTAAGCCCAAATATCTCTTCCATGTCTAACTCATCAGAACACATGCCCAATGGAAGCTTCCAATCAAAACAATGCACTAATTGAGCCAAAACAAGATTAATAGTCGTTAAACCCATATGAATCCCGGGGCACACTCTTCGACCCGACCCAAATGGTAAAATCCGAAAGTCCTTTCCACGAACATCTACGTCGTTATTCTCAAACCTTGAAGGGTTGAAAATCTCGGCCTTGTCCCAAACTTTAGGATCTCGACCTATAGCCCAAGCATTTACCATAACCCTTGTTTTTTTCTTTATCAAATAGCCATCAATGGTGACATCTTCTCGACACTCGCGAGGTACCAACAAAGGTCCGACCGGGTGTAACCTTAGTGTTTCCTTCACCACCATGTTCAAATAAGACAACTTTTCTAAGTCATTTTCCTCCACGTGTCTGTTCATTCCTACCACATGTTCTAACTCCTGTTGAAGTCTCTTCATAACAGTAGGGTGCCTCAAGAGTTGTGACATGGCCCATTCTACTGTTGTGGAAGAGGTGTCAAATGCTGCACTTATCATGTCTAATATGATAGCTTTCACGTTTGTTCTATCAATGGCATCTTGGTGATTCTGAAGATCGTCGGGTTGGTGCATGAGTGACAACAAAATATCCACAAAGTCCATGTTGCGATTTTGATCTTCGCCATATGGATTACTTTCGTGTTCTTGGATTATTTGTTCCAATAGCTCATCAAATAACTTTGCTGTTTTCTTCAATCTTTTTGTTATTCCCTGCACAATTGTTGCATGTATGGATAAATAAACCTTAATATATCATTGTTCCTAAAACACATTAGTTCATTTATTTTTATTATAGTATACTAAAATAATAATTTATGTAATTGTAATTTTGAGTATATAGAAAAAGAAAAAGATAGGTGTGAACTAATCATGATTTATAACAAAGTTTAATAGCTTTAATGATTATATTATTTTAAAATTGAATTGTCAAATGGTTAGTGAAACTTAAAAAGATAATTTCTCAAATGTTTCATGTGTGTAAAACAAAAGTAACAGCACATATAATTTTATATCCAATAAATTTATATATTCACTTTATATTTATTATTTTATTTTTTTTACAAATGCAAAATTTTATTTGTTTAAATTAATAATCATACAATCGTAAAAATGAATTGCAAATGGTTGGTAGTCGGTGGGTCTGAGAAACGTTTTGGTTTGTTTATTTATGGAGTTAGATCATTTCATTTAATAATAACAAATATGGCAAAAGTTAAATAACAAGGTGTAAACAATTTTTTGTGAACTACACTAGACAAAAAAATATATATATGAAAAAATAACTAGAGCAGTAAACACAAATAATAATATTTTCTATTAGAATTAAAACACATGCTTAATACTTCTCGTAATAAACTTAAATGATAAATGTAATAAATGAAAAAGGTTTAAAGTTTGTATTAAAATGCACAACAGAAAATTCTCTCTACTCCAATTAATATATTCTAATATATATTAAAATATATTCTAATAACATTTTAAATGTGGTGGAGTTTGTAATAGAACATGGTATTCAATTTGTGGTGGAGTTTTTTTTCTGTGTATAATATGATTTTATCAATGAATTTTGTGTAATTTATCATATTATTCTTTTTAATATCTTTTTAATAATAATGTTTAATATAAACTTATTTTTGAAAAATGAATATATTTTGTTTAATAAAAGTAAAAATGTTGAATAGTTGATCGGTGGGACAAAGACAAAATATATAAAAAGAAAGATAATTGAAGTTTTTTTTCTGTAAAAGTTCGATGATAAGGATATGAAAGAAAATAATAATAAAGAAAAAAAAAAGTAAGGAATTTGTATTTATAGTGGTTGTGAGTGATCAGTGAAGGATTGCTGTCACAACTCCTCGATATTATCATCTGTATACATCCACCACAAAACAAAAGCGCCTCATGAGTTGTTTCGTGCGCAGAATGACAGGATAACACATTTTTTAAAAAAACATCTTCGTACATGTATTTTTTTTTTATACAATTAATAAAAGAATATAATAAAAAATAATAAACTAATGAAAAGAATATTTAATATACAATTAATTGATACAAAATGATTATTTTATATATTTATTTAAAGAAAAAAGTCTTTTTTAATAATTTTTTTAACAATATTTTTATAATTACTTATATAAGACTGTTTTAAATATATTTACTAATATAATATATAGTTTGTTGAAAAAAATGTTAAAATATTATGGTCGTTATTCAAATTCATTTTGGCTATATATATATATATATATATATATATATATATATTATTGCACCACTTCATCATATGTCATGAAAAATTGAGTGCAAGATATGGGAATGAATTTGATACCTGAGGATCAAACACTCCTAGCCAAGGCATGTAATCTGCAAGATTGAATAATCCAATCAAGTTCATCACTTCATGAATCAGCAATTTTAAGTCAAATCTATCATCTTTGGCACGTCCCAACACCATTTTGAACACGATGTTCTCCATAAGCTCACCCAGCAACAGACTCAGATCCACAACCTCACCAGATGCTGCAGAATTTTTCAGCGACTTCACCAATACTCCTAATTCTTGTCTCCTCAGAGGAGCAAACATCTCAACCTTTGAGGCACTCAGAAGCTGCAGAGTGCACACTTTCCTGGCGTTGCGCCAGTATGCACCGTACTCAGAAAAGGCCAAACCTTTGCTGCCATAAGAAAGATATTCTGTGGCTTGGGTTTTGGGTCTGCTGGCAAAAACAATGTCATGGGTTTTGAGGAACAGTTCTGCAGTTTGTGGAGAAGAAACAACTATGGCTGGAATCTGCCCTAGCTTTAAGGACATTATGGGACCATATGTTTTGGCAAGAGATTGAAGGGTTCGATGTGGGAGTTTTCCTAGCATATGAAGGTTACCGATAATTGGCAAGGGTTTGGGACCTGGTGCAGTTCTCCCTTCATGTTTGTTTTGGAACACAAAAACAATGAATGAGAGTGTGATGAAGAGGATAGCTAGAGCTTCAAGCAACATTGCTGAATTGTTTAGTTGCATAATGAGAAATGAGATATGAGTTTCGGATATTTATAGACCAGAATGTTATTTAATTTGAAAGCATATATATATATATATATATATATATATATTTAAAAGAGGAAGAATATTTCTGAATTATATATTACATATTGTAATTTATAATGGAAATAAGTTAAGAGAGCATTTTAAAAAATAAAAGGGTTGAGTCACTAGTTTTAGTTGTATATGAATAAACAGATAGATAAAAACAATGTGTCTATGCAAGTAATTGACACTTATATTTGTTTAACAACGAAAAGGATGATCACTAGGATATCTACTTTTGAAAAAGAAAACTAAAAAATTGATATTAAATTTTTAAAGTAAAATTAATTTTATCAGTTATACCATTAATAATAGTCTCACATAAATCAAAACTAAAAATGATTTAAATAAATCCTTAATTTTCTTGAACGTCCTCAGACTTTTACTGAATTTCAAATGTAATAACTGTAAAAGTAGAATGGACTGAAGAAATTAATACATAAATTATTCCTAGATTAAACAAAAATGTCGTTTTCAAACGGTAGTTGCGAATTTCTTTTTCTAGTATGGTGGACAAATCCTTTCCCCAAGTTAGGCTAAATAATATATATAACGTAATTTCAAAATTTTAAGTATTATTTATACTCTACGTACTTTTTAAAATGTTTAAACCAATGTAAATAGTGATTAAGATTTGTATTATATGTGAATCTAATAGGAAGTCAACCATCAATTTAAAGGTTTAATTTTAAGATGGGTGATTCTTTTGATGGAGTTTTCTTAGATTAATTATTCTTAGACAACTCATGATTTAGATCACTCGGAGTCAATTTTTTGAACATCATCTTGTGATTGATTTTCATGACTGAACACCGAACGATCCAGTCAATTAGGTCAAATTAATATGACAATGAAAAATGAACCCCTTAATATTAATTAATATATGATTAAGTCATTATTAGATGAAGAAAAAAAAAATTCATAACAACTATCATAAATAAACATCTAAAATATAACTTTTATATATATTTGCATAGCATGCATCACTCATTCCAAACCAATCAGTCATTTCACATCACATTAAATGTGATATAATAAAACCTGAGAAGAAACCTTCGATGGAGGATATATATTTATAAATTTTTAAATATATATTCATCTTATTGTCAGAGGTAATGGAGCAGTGAGTTTGGTGGAGGAAGATAAAATAAAATTAGGGTTTATTTTCTTAAGTGAGCTTCGAGCCTAATTTAAAAAACTTATAATTTTAGATCGAAATTCCCTATTCCGAACAAACCAACATCTAATCTCACAAATTTAGCCTACTTTTGCCTTTTAAAGCAAAGCACAATAAATGTAACAGAATTCTCATATTAATGAAAAACGATTTTTTTATAATTTTTTTACAATTATTTATGTAACAGTTTTGTGATTGATCCGTTTTAAATATACAAACCAATAAAATAGTGACACATAATTTGTTATCAAAAAATTGTTAACAAAAGTTATTAAAATATCATGGTCAAAATAATAAATATTATGACAAAAAAAAGGGGTTATGAGAAATTTTTTCACTTAAATAGCACACTTGAATTTAAAATGTATTCAAGTAATGTATTGTATTAAATACTTATATAAATAATTTGACTATTTTTTCAAGTCAAAATTTGGTATCCGGACAAGCAAATTTTGAATTGTTACTTTTTACAATTTTTTTTTTGAAAGTCTCTTTCTTTTTTGCTTTAAATGCAAATAAAAAAAATAAAAATTCAGTTAATAATTCGATTTTATGAATATCGACTTGTTTTCGAACTAGTTTTCTTTCTCACAGTTCAAAAAATTTTGACCAGAAAATTTCTGTTTGTTTGTTTATAGAGAAAAAAATATATTATTCAAACCTTTCAAGAAAATATATGAAGAACTTCTCCACTACATGTTGATAACCCAATTCTCAGAAAGCTGGGCCACCTTTAAAATTTAATAAATGAAATATTTTTAGGATAATGATATTTAGACAATATTTTTTTTACAACATTTGAACATTGATTATGTGTCAATCTGTGATTGGTCCAAAATTACTCTACATCAATAATAATAATGATAAACATTATTGTGAAATAATTTTGGACCAATCACAAATTGACACGTAATCAATGTTCAAATGTTGTAAAAGAAATGTTGTCTAAATATCATTATCCATATTTTTATTATGTAATTTTGGCATTTTAAATAAAGTGACGCACTTAAAAAGATACTATATATAGGTTTCGATTGAAAAGTAACGGAAGACATACATGTATTTCTGTTTCGCTTTTTCATTAATCAAGCGTAAAAATTTTCATAATTTTTCAAAGTTTTATAATAGAAATTGGTTTTTCAACAACTAAAGTTGAAAGATGCACAAAATTTTCACAATCTCCATTATTACTTTATCTTAGCAAAGAGATTTAGCTTCACTTAACCAATGTTCTATATTTTTTTTTCGATTTTTAAAGAATCAAAGTTGAAAAATGTGCAGAATTTTTTAAAATTTGTTTTTTTATAATTTTTTATTTAAACGAGAATATTTGACTTCGATTTTCTTATAATTGAAGTATAAAGTCTTGTCTAGAGTTATTTTTAATGAAATGTTTATAATTTTTACTAAATCGTTATTGTTTTCTATCTTTCTCCACTATTTTAGTTTTTTTCTAATGTTGTTTTGCTATCATCCTCAACTGTTTTTTTGTTGTCGTCACCACATTGTCAATTTCCTGCTGCTACCACTCATATACTCCTTTTCACCTCTCTTTCCCCCAACGTCATTACCTTCACTCTGTTTATTATTTTTTTATTTTTCAATTATAAACAATTGCTTATTTTAATTTGGAACCACCTTTGTTCCAAAATTATTTAATTTCTTTAAAACGAATAAAAAAATTCAATTGTATTTTATATTAAATTTTAAAAAAATTTAAAAAATTAAAATAAATTTTAGACAAGACCCCACTACAAATTGAAATATATAAAAACAATAGAAAGAGGTTGAATATTTTTTAAATTATTTTTGCAATCAATACTTAAGGACTATTTTAGAGGTTAGAGAGTTTGCAATAATTATTAGAAATTTGTGTTTTTAATAAAGCCTGGAGGAAACATTTTAACAAAGGGAAACAAATACAACGTTCCAACCAAAGTTACGTTCAGTTCTTCGGTAAGATCTCTTAAGGAGTTCTTCTAATCTCTTACAAATATTACAACTAGTAGATGAGTATTATCAACCATTTCTGGTATACAACAAATATTATCAACCACTTTTGATTAAAACATTATAGTCAACCTAACAATACGAGTTTAACTGTCTACAACCTTTAACTCCATGAGTTAAATAATACAAGTGTTTGAATTCACTTCTGAATATAAACGTAACAAGTGTTTTGAGTTCTTACAAGACAAAAGATAACTCTATTAGAGATGATATAAAAATAATACAATGAACTTATGAAAATTTGTAAGAGATTCCTTCTCTTTGAATGAAACACTTTAAACAATATGAACTTAGAGGAAGAGCAATAACGTAAAGATTCAAAGAATTGTTTTCTTCTTCTCTTCAGTGAATAATCTTTATATAGTCTTCTTCAAGAGATAATCGTTAGAGTTCACTCCATGTAAACTTCATAGCCTTTTAAGGTAGTACTTAGTCAGTCCTAGGTCATTGTAGAGTGAGTGTACTTTATCAAAGATTTCTCCAAAGGTAGCTTATATGGTTCTTCATAACTAAAAGCTGTAAGGAAACGTTTCAGGAATGTCTTTCTCTCTCTTAACGTCTTTATTCATCTTATGCAAGAATTTGAGCAAAGATCTTGTACAAATCCACACAGATAAAGAGAACAAAGCTTACAAACAAAGAAGTGTTTTTTCATACAACAATAAATATTTTAAACGTAGGTAATCCTTAAACACATTGTGTGTTTAAAACATATTGGCACATGTCAACTCGTTTGGTAAAAACATATTTAGTTATATTTAGCGAAACTTATTTAGTGATATAACATGGTGATTAAATATTCAGTTAGGAGTTCTATAGCATTTGACATTTTTTATGTCTATGTTAGACGATTTTGTGATATAACATATTGGTATATCATTTGAGAGCATTTATACGTAAATATAAAAGAATAAATGATCAATTATGGAATAGAAACCGGTAAAAAAACTATGAAAATGGTGACTTCAATTACAATAAACATGTCATTACATTAGTATCTCTTCGTATTGTTCTCAAGACAATTATGTTATAAATACATTTTATCATGGCTTTTTCATATAAAAATGTTTATATTCCTCTCCTTTTTTCTCGCAGGTAAGTTAAAATCAAATAAAGACAGTTGATTTTGAAAATCTTAAACTCAAAATAGTTTTTCTTAACAAATTTTTAAATTCAACAAACCTGATAAATATAGATTTTTCTATTTGTATATTATACATCATATTATCTTTTTTAAGTAACGAAAACTTTTAACTCATTTGAATTCTTAAAATACTCCTTAATCATCACTTATAAAGCAATGTCATCAATGCAAAATATTACAATTGCAAAACCACAAACAGAAAATCTATATTCTCACTGGTTATGACAAACAAATATTGTAACACCTAAACCATTGAATGGATAAAACACTCGATCACTTAAATCCACAAACAAAATCATTTTTCAAATTATTTTACAATATTGTTAAATGTGTCACATGTCTCAAATTGGAACTGAAATCAACCCTATCTTAACCTAAATGACGAGTCGATAAACTGGTTTAGTGAGCAAATGCTTCTTTCTTGGTGTGGTGAGTCCAAATATCTCTTCCATGTCTAACTCATCACAACACATTCCCAATGGAAGCTTCCAATCAAAACAATGCACTAATCCAGCCAAAACAAGACTAATCGTCGTTAAACCCAAATGAATCCCGGGGCACATTCTTCGACCCGACCCAAATGGTAAAATCCGAAAGTCTTTTCCACGAACATCTACGTTGTTATTCTCAAACCTTGTAGGGTCAAAAATCTCGGCTCTGTCCCAAACTTTAGGATCTCGCCCTATAGCCCAAGCATTTACTATAACCCTTGTTTTTTTCTTTATCAAATAACCATCAATAGTTACATCTTCTCTACACTCACGAGGTAATAGCAAAGGTACAATCGGGTGTAACCTTAGGGTTTCCTTCACCACCATGTTCAAATAAGACAACTGTTCCAAGTCATTTTCCTCCACGTGTCTGTTCATTCCGACCACATGTTCTAGCTCCTGTTGAAGTCTCTTCATGACAGTTGGGTGCCTCAAGAGTTGTGACATGGCCCATTCTAGTGTTGTGGAAGAGGTGTCAAATGTTGCACTTATAATGTCTATTATGATACCTTTTACGTTTGTTCTATCAATGGCGTTTTGGAGATTATGAAGATCATTGGGTTGGTGCGTGAGTGACAGCAAAATATCCACAAAGTCCATCTTTCGATTTTGATCTTCGTCATATGGATTACTTTCGTGTTCTTGGATTATTTGTTCCAATAGCTCATCAAATGACTTTGCTGCTTTCTTTAATCTTTTTGTTATTCCCTGCACAATAATATCATTGTTTCTAAAACACATTAGTTCATTCATTTTTATTATAGTATACTAAAATAATAATTTATGTAATTGTAAAGTTGAGTATAGAAAAAGAAAAAGATAGGTGTGAATTAATCATGATTTGTACCAAAGTTTAATAGTTTTGATGTTATATATCTTATCTAAAAATTGAATTGTCAAATGGTTAGTGAGACGTAAAATGATAATTTCTCAAATGTTTTATGTGTGTAAAACAAAAGTAACAACAAATATAATTTGATATCCGATAAATTTTTACATTCACTTTATATTTATTATTTTATTTTTAATTTTTTGGAAAATGCAAAATTTATTATTTTAATAATCATACAATCCTAAAAGTGAATTTTAAATTGGTGGGTGTGAAAAGATATTGCTCATAATATTATGGATATGAGCGAGAAACTTTTTGGTTTGTTTATTTATGGAGTTAGATAATTTCATTCAATAATAAAGAATGGCAAAATTTAAATAAACACTAGCATGAACAAGTAGTATAAACTATTTTTTGTGAACTACACTAGACAAAAAATATATGAAAAAATAACTAGAGCAGTAAACACAAATAATAATATTTTCTATTAGAATTAAAACACTTGCTTAATGCTTCTCGTAATAAACATAAATGATAAATATAATAAATGAAAAGGGTTTAAAGTTTGTATTAAATTAATGCACAAAAGAAAATTCTCTTTCCACCAATTAATATATTCTAATAATATATATTAAAATATATTCTAATAATATTTTTAATATGGTGGAGTTTGTGGTAAAACATGTATTTAATTTATTATGGTGCTATTTGTTGTGGGATTACTTTATGTTATGAATGGGTTTTCTGTATATGTTTCTATAGGTGATAGGTTAGTGGAGTTTGATATTCTTTATACTATATATTTTTTGAAAAATGTCACTTTCATTTTCTATAATTCATGTGGGATACCTTGACTCGTTTCATAATAGTTAGGAAACAGTTTCTAATTTTTTTAAATCTAACTAAATTTTATTTTTTAGAAAAAATAAAATTAGCATTTAGATGGACTATAAAAAAGAAGATTTTAATATTAAAGAGAATAATAAGTCCGTATAAACTATATATATATATATATATATATATATATATATATATATATATATATATATATATATATATATATATAAACAAAACTGATAAGTATAGGTAAAAGAAAATTAATCGTAAATTTTCTAAAACAAAGATTTCTAAAAAAAAAAATAGATTTAAATGCTTTTTTGAAATGTATATGAAGTTTAAAGTATGAATTGACTTTTGAGAATGCAATGATAAATTATCTATTACTATATCATTGTTTTGACCTAATTTTCTTATAATAGAATTTTTTTTCTATGTAATGTGATTGTATTATGGATTTTGTATCATATTCTTCTTTCTTTCTTTTTTATGTTTTAATATTTTTTTTAGAATGATGTTTAATATGAATTTATTTTAAAAAAATAAATATATTTTGTTTTATAAAAGTATAATTATCTTGGTGGGTGGGACAGAGAGAAATTAGATAAAAAGAAACGTAAGGTTGAACCTTTTTCTAGAAAATCGATGATAAGGATAGGAATGAAAATTATAATAAGAAAAAAATAGGCATATGTATTTGTAGTGGTTGTAAGTGATTGGTGAAAGATTGGTAGGACAGGTCCTCCATATCATAGTCTGTATCCTCCAGAAAATATATAAGTTAAGCGAAGGTAATTAGATTTATATTTATTTATCATTTGGATATATATATATATATATATATATATATATATATATATATATATATATATATATATATATATATATATATATATTATTGCACCAGTTTATTATGTTATGAAAATTGATCTGATGGAAGCATATGCTATCAAGTTATATATGTGATTGAATTTGATACCTGAGGATCAAACACTCCTAACCAGGGTATGTAATCTGCAAGATTGAATAGTCCAATCAAGTTCAACACTTCGTGAACCAGCAATTTTAAGTCAAATCTATCATCTTTGGCACTCCCCAACACCATTTTGAACACGATGTTCTCCATAAGCTCTCCCAGCAACTCACTCAGATCGACAACCTCACCTGATGCTGCAGAATTTTTCAGAGACTTCACCAACACTCTCAATTCTTGTCTCCTCAGAGGAGCAAACATCTCAACCTTTGAGGCACTCAGAAGCTGCACAGTGCACACTTTCCTGGCGTTGCGCCAGTATGCACCGTACTCAGAAAAAGATAAACCCTTGCTGTCATAAAAAATAAGTTCTGTGGCTTGGATTTTGGGTCTGCTGGCAAAAACAATGTCATGGGTTTTGAGGAACAGTTCTGCAGTTTGTGGAGAAGAAACCACTATGGTTGGGAGCTGCCCTAGCTTTAAGGACATTATGGGACCATATTTTGTGGCAAGAGATTGAGGTGTTCGATGTGGGAGTTTTCCTAGCATGTGAAGGTTACCAATAATTGGCAAGGGTTTGGGACCTGGTGCAGTTCTCCCTTCATGTTTGTTTTGAAACACAAAAACAATGAATGAGAGTACGATGACGAGGATAGCTACTGCTTCAACCAACATTTCTTAATCGTTTATTTGCTTTGTGAGAAGTAAGATATGAGTTAGGGTATTTATAGACCACACTCTTTTTTATGTGAAAATAAAAAATAATTAGTATATATTATTTGACATAAATATCTGAATACATTTTTTTAAAATGCTTTTTTAAAAAATTAAACTATTAAATTCGAAATATTAAAATTTTTAACAAATTTATATATAAACTATTCTTAGGTTGAAGTGATTCTCATCTTAAATACCACCTTGATGAACAGGAGAAAATGAAACAAAAGCTACGAATATTAGAGCTTATGTTTATATTCGTTGCTCCAGAGAGCAACATTTATTGTTCTAGGTATTTTCTGTTTTGATGTTTTAATGCTTTCTGTTAGGGATTCTCCCTCCACCGGAACTCTATATATAGAGTAGTTTCCCGTGCTTGAGAACATAGAGAAAAATACTCAAGAATGAAATAAAGGAGTTTCAGTTTTCTTTCTTACCTTGACCACCGACACGCTCCCTTTCTATTCGATCTCTTCTCGTTCCAGCAACATCTTCCTCTGGCTTCATCATTGCACCGCCACAAAGAGCTTCTGAGCCACGTCTCTCGCACATCATTATCTGCTACAGACTTCATCTACCATCTGACAATTAAGAGAATTCTCGAAGGGGATATTTTGCGTTATTGGGCCACAAAGGTTGGGCTTTCCTATTATGAGGTCTGGGCCAGAATTAATATGGTATCAGAGCAGGTTCTAAACCTGTTCTGATTTCATTTCCGCTGCGACCCTTTTCCTATCTTGGCTATCTTGATTCTGTTTCTTGGTGATGACTTCTGTTATTGCAAATATGGACCAAATCAACAATCTTTCCCGTCCTTACTACCTTCATCCAGGAGAAAATCCAGGGATTTCCCTAATTTCACAGGTTCTTGATGAATCTAACTATACTTCTTGGAGCAGAAATATGAGACGGGCTCTCCTTTCCAAGAACAAGCTGAAATTTATAGATGGAGGAATAAAGAAACCACAAAGGGAGGATCCTCTGTTTGATTCCTGGGAAAGAAGTAATATGATGGTATTGTCTTGGATCATCAAGACACTCGCAGCCCAAATAGCAGAAAGTGTGGTCTATGTTGAAGATGCTCAAGAATTATGGGAAGAATTGAAGGAGAGATTTTCCAAGGGAGACCACTTCAAATTCTCGGACTTGCTGCAAGAAATTCACTCGATTAAGCAGGGAAAAAGGAGCGTGAATCAATATTTCACTGATTTGAAGATATTATGGGAGGAGCTGGAGTTTCTAAGGCCTATCCCACATTGTAGCTGCAAGATCCCATGCAGTTGTGATCTTTCTAAAGCTTCTCACAGATATAGAGAGATGGAGCATGTGATTTGCTTCTTAAAAGGATTAAATGAGTGTTACAATTCTGTGAGGACACAAATTTTATTGATGAAGCCTTTGCCCAGTATTAACCGTGTCTTTTCACTTATTATACAACAGGAAAGGTAGGAGAAACATGATTCGGGACATACTAATCAAGCCGATATCAAGATTCTTGCCACAAACACAGAAAGACAGAAGAACTGGAAAGGTGATCAAGGTTGGAGAGGTCATAGGCGTGGTTTTCCATCTCGTGGCCAAGGAAGAGGGAAAGGAAGGAATCCCAACCAAAGAAAGCAATGCTCTTATTGTCATAAGATGAATCACACAATAGACGAATGTTATTCTAAACATGGGTATCCCCCATGGTACAAGAAAGACAGTAACAATCAGAATGGTGCAGGACAGAGTGAATGGGCATCCACAAATGCTTGCGCTGCCCCTGTCAGTGCACAGACCAGCCAACAAAGCAATAATAATATTGTACAAGGCTCATTCACACCAGAACAAATGAAGAGAATTCTTGAAATGCTTGACAAAACCGAAAATCCTTCCCACAGTATCAGTCAGATACACAAAGACAACGTAGAAGACAAACAAGGTACTTTTACATGGATCATGGACACAGGAGCCACTGATCATGTGACTCATAACAAAAATCTATTCATGACTTTTAATAAAATCAAGCCTATATCTGTTAAATTGCCAAACAATTCTACTGTTACAGCCCATTATGCAGGAACTGTACAATTCTCACAAGAATTTATGATTTTTAATGTTTTATACATTCCAGAATTCACTTTCAACCTGATTTCTGTTCAATGTTTAGCTAGAGATATAAATTGCAAGCTAACTTTCTCCTCTAAGATGTGTAAAATCCAGGACAGATCTACATTAAGGATGATTTGATGTGCTAAGGTGTACAAAGGACTCTACTACCTGCAGCCTATTGGAAAGAATTTGAGACCTAGTTTTGTTTTCTCATATGAACATGTAAAAATGAACTTGTGGCACTATAGATTAAGCCACCCAGGACATAAAGTTGTTGAAAGAATATGCAAAAGCTTCCCTTATATTCGAATTGATTCTGACAGTACTTGTGATATTTGCCATTATTCAAAACAACACAAATTGTCTTTTCCTAAACATAATTCTTTGACTGCCAATTGTTTTGACATTATACATTGTGACATATGGGGTCCTATTTCTATCTCATCCGTGCATGGTCATAGATACTTCCTTACTATTGTTGATGATTGTAGTAGACACACTTTGGGTTTTCTTATGCAAAATAAAGGTCAAACCAGAGAACTTTTACAATCTTTTATCATGAAAGTCAAAACCCAATTTGATAAAACTGTTAAAATCATACGAACCGACAATGGCCCAGAGTTTAACTGTCCCAGCATTTACAATATACATGGAATTGAACATCAAACCAGCTGCGTTGAAACTCCACAACAGAAATCTGTTGTGGAGCGCAAACACCAACACATATTGAATGCCACCCATAGTTTAGTCTTTCAATCTAATGTTCCCCGTGCTTATTGGTCTTATGCTCTATCTCATGCTATATATCTGATAAATAGATTGCCCTCGCCTGTTATTAAAGAAAGAACTCCTTATGATGTTTTGCATTGTAGCTCCCCCACTTATCTTGATCTAAAGGTTTTTGGATGCTTGTGTTTTGCTTCAACTCTGGAAAACAACAGCAGTAAGCTCGACTCTAGGGCTAGAAAAGGGATATTTCTAGGATACAAGAATGGGGTAAAAGGGTATATTGTTCTTGACATTAATACTAGGGAAATTTTCATCAATAGAAATGTAATATTTTATGAGGACATCTTTCCCTATAAAAATCAACAAGAGAATTCTGGAAATAAAAATAATAGTGAAGATAGCACATTTTTTTTTGCATAACTTTCCTTGCAGCCAAAGGGAGATCCGAACAGAGGATGAAAATGATGATGAGAGTCACACTGATCATACTATTGATAGTGCTGCATATGCGAATCCTATAGAAGAAGAACAAAGAAACGACCATAGGAGATCAAACAGGGTGAGGAGAACTCCTGAATATTTGAAAGATTATGTCCAAGTTGATCATTCTCCTTCCACATCTTTGTGTGTTAAAAACATGTTAAAGACTCCTTATCCTATGACTAGTGTCTTGTCTTATGAATCTCTATCTGATAAACAGTTGAGGTATACCCTTTCCATAAGTACTGGAAAAGAACCTAATTCTTATGCAGAGGCCAGAAACATCCCTGAATGGATTGATGCTATGCAGAAAGAGATCAAAGCACTGCAAGACAATGGTACTTGGTATCTGACTAAGCTGCCTCCTGGGAAGAAACCCATTGGATGCAGATGGGTTTACAAAATAAAGTATAAAGTTGATGGAACTGTGGAGAGATATAAGGCCCGATTAGTGGCCAAAGGTTATACTCAACAAGAAGGAATCAATTTTTTGGACACTTTTTCCCCTGTGGCTAAACTCACATCTGTCAGACTCCTACTTGCCCTAGCTGCCTCAAGGAATTGGTTTCTACATCAACTAGATGTTGACAATGCTTTCCTACATGGAGATTTAAATGAGGAAGTTTACATGGATCCTCCACCAGGTCTGAATATTGATACGAAGGAGCAAGTTTGCAAGCTCACCAAGTCCTTATACGGCCTAAAACAGGCAAGCAGACAGTGGTTTGAGAAACTGTCCAGTTTTCTTATATCTGTAAACTATGTTCAGTCAAAGTCTGATCACTCTCTATTTATTAAGAAAATTTCCACGAATTTTACTGCTTTGCTTGTTTATGTAGATGACATTGTCTTAACAGGAGATTCCATGGATGAAATCACTCACATAAAGACTCTTCTCCATAGTCAATTCCAAATAAAGGATCTTGGAGAACTAAAATATTTTCTAGGATTTGAGGTTGCCAGATCTAAGAAAGGGATACATCTCTGTCAGAGAAAGTATGCCCTTGATATTCTAGAAGAAACAGGAATGTTGGGAAGCAAACCTTGCTCTACACCATTCTTAAGCAGCACTAATTCCTTATACAAAGAGGAGAATTACATGGATGATCCTAGTATATATCGCAGATTAATAGGAAAGCTTTTCTATCTCACTAATACTAGACCTGATTTGTGTTTTACTATTAATCTCTTAATTCAGTTTATGCAATAGCCCACTAACTACCACTATCAGGCCCTGCAGCACGTTCTAAGGTATGCTAAATCCAGTCCTTCTGAAGGGCTTTTCTTTGCTGCTAATTCCAGCATACAGATAAAGGGCTTTAGTGACTCTGATTGGGCCATTTGTCCTAATACACGGAGATCTAATACTGGGTACTGCATTTTCCTTGGAGGATCTCTTGTTTCATGGAGGTCGAAGAAGCAAACCACAGTTTCAAGGTCATCCACTGAAGCGGAGTACCGTGCCTTAGCTGCTACCGTGTGTGAGATGCAATGGCTCCATTATATTCTCCAAGATCTTCAAATTCAACTTGATGCTACTGTTGTTCTCTACTGCGACAACAACTCTGCGAGACACATTGCCCACAACCAGAGCTTCCATGAGCGAACCAAACATATCAAGTTGGACTGCCATGTGGTTCACGAAAAGATTCAAGCCAAGTTACTACGTCTTCTACCCATCCGATCGGAGGAACAGCTCGCCGATGTCTTTACCAAATTTCCTCACCGTACGCGCTTCAGATCTATCATCCCCAAGCTCGGACTAGTGAACATCCACCATCCAGCATGAGGGGAGGCTATTAGAGCTTATGTTTATATTCGTTGCTCCAGAGAGCAACATTTATTATTCTAGGTATTTTCTGTTTTGATGTTTTAATGCTTTCTGTTAGGGATTCCCCCTCCACCGGAACTCTATATATAGAGTAGTTTCCAGTGCTTGAGAACATAGAGAAAAATACTCAAGAATGAAATAAAGGAGTTTCAGTTTTCTTTCTTACCTTGACCACCGACACGCTCCCTTTCTATTCGATCTCTTCTCGTTCCAGCAACATCTTCCTCTGGCTTCATCATTGCACCGCCACGAAGAGCTTTTGAGCCACGTCTCTCGCACATCATTATCTGCTACAGACTTCATCTACCATCTGACAATTAGGAGAATTCTCGAAGGGGAGATATTTCGTGTTATTGGGCCACAAAGGTTGGGCTTTCCTATTATGAGGTTTGGGCCAGAATTAATAGCGAATTTGCCAATAGGTAGCCCAGGAGTACGTAAGAAGGATACAAAAAGAGGTACAAGATAAATAATTTCAATACATAGTACTATGTGTCTAGTGTGAGTCCTTATACACCACAAAAAAACTGATAGATATAATGTGAAAGACATAAATGGTAATATAATTTTGACGCTCAAACTAAAGATGACATTACAAGCATGAGAGATCATTTCAGGCACTCAACTTTTATATATATCTTGCAATATTTAATAAAGTTTACATTAATATAATTTGAAATAGTATACTTTTCTCATTGGGATGAGAATGACTCTTGTATAACACTCTTGTTTAGACTAATGTTTACCTCTCTATTATCTGTCTTATTATCTGTTTTGGATCATCGATCGGTTTATTTATTTATTTATTTAGTAAGGACGACCTGGTTTCCTTTTATCGTGTTTGGCCCTAAACCTTATGATAGTTATCGATGGTATTGGGCGGCACGGAATGGCGTTGAATGTGATATGAAAAACGTGATTACTTTTACCTTTGAAAGCAAAACAGTATAACGTAATGTTGAATTAAGAAAAATGTAATAGGACTCCTATGTTCCATGTCAATGATGATGTTCCTATGTTTGGTCTCCCGTTACCTTCCACCGCCTTTCTCCATCTTCATCCCCCTTTTCTTTCATCATGGTTTGATTCTTTATAATTTTTTAAATGATATAGAGATGAAGGGTGAGGGAGGGAATGGCAAAAGTTCTACCTGGACTTTTGTTCTTAGGCGTGAAAGATTAACGTCGTGAGTAATAGAATGATAACTCATATGTTTATGCAGAGTACTACGAGTGTACACTTAAAGGCCTATGTTAAAGTATATATTCGGATAATTAAGTCTAAAATCAATTGTATGTATCTTCATATGAGTTATTGTATTTTATAAATGTTGAACTAATATGTGATATGCTTAAATTTTTTTCAGGAATGTCTTCCTATCTCTTAACGTCTTTATTCATCTTATAAAAGAATTTGAACAAAGATCTTGTACAAATCTGCATAGATAAAGAGAGCAATGCTTACAAACAAAGAAGTGTTTTTCCGTACAACAATAAATATTTTAAATGTAAGTGATCGCTAAACACATTACGCATTTAAAACATATTGACACTTGTCACATCATTTGGTAAAAACATGTTTAGTTATATTTAGTAAAACTTATATTCATACGTTTTCTTATTAGATGATATGACGATTAGATATTGAGTTAAGAGCTCGCATTTGACGGTTTTTATATCTAAGACGATTTTATTATATAAGATATTAGTATATCATTTAATAGCGTTTAGCATATTTATATAAAAACTTTAATTGAAAAAAAAACGTAAATAAAATAAATAATCAATTATAGAATAGAAACGGGTAAAAATATCTATAAAAACGGTGACTCCAATTATAATAAACATCGTCATTACATTATTATCCTGTCGGCGGTGTTTTCAAAATATTTGTGTTATAAATATATTTTATCATGACTTTTTCATATAAACATGTTTATATTCTCTCCTTTTTCTCGCAGATAAGTTAAAATAAAATAAAGATGGTTGATTTTGAAAATCTTAAACTCAAAATAGTTTTTCTAAACAAATTTTTAAATTCAACAAACCTAATAAATATAGATTTTTCTATTTGTATATTATACATCATATTATCTTTTTTAAGTATTGAAAAATTTTAACTCATTTGAATTCTTAAAAGACTCCTTAATCATCACTTATAAAGCAATGCAAAACATCACAATTTGCAAACCACAAACAGAAAATCTATCTTCTCACATTCTCACTGGTTATGACAAACAAATATAGTAACACTTAAACCATTGAATGGATGAAACACTCGATCACTTAAATGTAAAAACAAAATCATTATTCAAATTATTTTATCATATTGTTAAATATGTTACATGTCTCAAAATCAAACTGAAAATCAACCTTCTTTTGACCTAAATGGCGAGTCGATAAACTGGTTTAGTGAGCAAATGCTTCTTTCTTGGTGTGGTGAGTCCAAATATCTCTTCCATGTCTAACTCATCACAACACATTCCCAATGGAAGCTTCCAATCAAAACAATGCACCAATTCAGCCAAAACAAGACTAACAGTGGTTAAACCCAAATGAATCCCAGGACACCCTCTTCGACCCGACCCAAATGGTAAAATCCGAAAGTCCTTTCCACGAATATCTACGTTGTTATTCTCAAACCTTGTAGGGTCGAAAATCTCAGCCTTGTCCCAAACTTTAGGATCTCGCCCTATAGCCCAAGCATTTATCATAACCCTTGTTTTTTTCTTTATCAAATAGCCATCAATAGTTACATCTTCTCTACACTCACGAGGTAATAGCAAAGGTGCAACCGGGTGTAACCTTAGTGTTTCCTTCACCACCATGTTCAAATAAGACAACTTTTCTAAGTCATTTTCCTCCACGTGTCTGTTCATTCCGACCACATGTTCTAGCTCCTGTTGAAGTCTCTTCATGACAGTTGGGTGCCTCAAGAGTTGTGACATGGCCCATTCTACTGTTGTCGAAGAGGTGTCAAATGCTGCCGTTAACATGTCTAATATGATACTTTTTACGTTTGTTCTATCAATGGGGTCTTGATGATTCTGAACATCATCAGATTGGTGCATGAGTGACAGTAAAATATCCACAAAGTCCATCTTCCGTTCTTTATCTTTGTCATATGGATTACTCTCGTGTTCTTGGATTATTTTCTCCAACAGCTCGTCATATAACTTGGTTGTTTTCTTTAATCTTCTCGTTAGTCCCTGCACAGTGGTTGGTTGCATGTATAAACGATATAAATTGTATAAATGTGTTTTATATCTTTACATTATTTTACATCTACCATTTTATTTATTATTTTTTTATAAATACAAAATTTTCTTTTTGAAATAATCATACTACCTTAAAAATTAATTGCATAATGGTTGGTGGTCCGTGAATATGAAAAGATATTTTCTGTGAATATTTTGTCCGGATATGACCGACAAACGTTTCGATTATTTATGGTGTTAGGTACTTTTATTCAACGATGGAAAGTATGTCAAAAGTTAGATAAACACTACCATGAATAAGTGGTGTAAACAATTTTTTGAGGATCACTTATATATATGTATATATATGTGTGTTTTTGTCGTGGTCCTAAGTAATCAGTGAAAGACATCATGATGATCCGTATCCAGCAGAAAACAAAGCTACGGAACAATTGTTTCTTGCTACTAAATATTGGAAAATATTTTTATGCACCACCTTAATTACAAAAAATTGGTTATTTTTTTATTTATAAAGAAAGAGATAGATTAAAAGATAAAACATTGAAGGTTAAATATGTTTAAAAACTCATTGAATATTAAAATAATATATTTAATAATAATGATACTTTGATAAACATACTTTTTACACATATTTAATAATACATTTAAAAACTTATACCTATTTTATTCCTATAATGTGTTTTCTAATGTTAATCTAATGAGTATAAAAGTATCGTTGCTCAATATATAACTTTAAATTGATAATTTATTATATAAAATTATTATCTTTAGGTTTAATTATTTGGAAGTTGGGAGCGTGTCAAAGTTAATTTTTGTTTTTTAACAAATTTTAATTGCGTCCATCATAATTGGGTTCTTTTTTAAAAACATTGTCATATATTAATGTGTAGTTTTCTAATTTTTTTTAATTTTATTTTAAAAAATATCTTTTATAAAATAAATTTATTGTCGTGTATTAGGTCTCTAGATAAATTAGATAAAAGAGATATATATAAAAACTAAATCAAAATTAAAATTATGATATTTAACTTTGACACTGATATATGGCAACATACAGTGGCATTTACAGTGTCAGGTAATAAATGAAATACTTGACACGTGACAACAAAAGCTTTTACAATTTTTCTTAACTTAAAAAAAATTATAAAACTATTGACACTTGACATGTAGCTTGTTAATAATTTTCTTAAAAAAGAACTTAATCAAGATACTTCTCCAAAATTTAAGACACAATTAAAATGTTTTTAAAATAATGATCAACTTGACCTATTTCCACTAAATCAGAAACTATTAGAATAGAAGTAATGGTAGGGTTACATAATGGTTATAGATGAATAAAGTTGTGTAACTTTTCAAAAATTAACCTGATACTTTTACATTTATTTTGACATACAGTATAATAATAAAATGATAAAAAAATAAATTTTTATATTTTTTCAAAAAAAATGGTAAACAATTAGAAATAATAATATCAAATTAATATAAAAAATTTATGATCTCAAAATATTATTTTTCATTAAAAAAATAAAAGATAAAAAAGAATAATATCAAATATAAAAAAAAAAATATGCATATCAAAAAAGTATCAATTTTGGTAAAGTAATTAAGTTTTTGTCTTTTATTTATGTACCTTCAAATTCATTTGGCTATATATTATTAAACCACTCCATCATGTCATGAAAATTGAGTGCATATGCTGACAAGTTGTAGTTGCAAGATATGTGATTGAATATGATACCTGAAGATCAAATACCCCAATCCAGGGCATGTAATCTGCAAGATTGAAAGCTCCAACCGAGTTCATCACTTCAAGAATCAGCCATTTTAAGTCAAATCTATCATCTTTGGCACTCCCCAACACCATTTTGAACACGATGTTCTCCAAAAGCTCCCCCAGCAACTCACTCAGATCGACAACCTCACCAGATGCTGCAGAATTTTTCAGCGACTTCACCAATACTCCTAATTCTTCTCTCCTCAGAGGAGCAAACATCTCAACCTTTGAGGCACTCAGAAGCTGCACAGTGCACACTTTCCTCGCGTTGCGCCAGTATGCACTGTACTCAGAAAAGGCCAAACCCTTGCTGCCATGACAAAGAAAGTCAGTGGCTTGGATTTTGGGTCTGCTGGCAAAAACAACATCATGGGTTTTGAGGAACAGTTCTGCAGTTTGTGGAGAAGAAACCACTATGGTTGGGAGCTGCCCTAGCTTTAAGGACATTATGGGACCATATTTTGTGGCAAGAGATTGAAGTGTTCGATGTGGGAGTTTTCCTAGCATATGAAGGTTACCGATAATTGGCAAGGGTTTGGGACCTGGTGCAGTTCTCCCATCATCTTTGTTTTGAAACACGAAAACAATGAATGAGAGTATGATGAGGATAGCTACTGCTTCAACCAACATTTCTTAATCGTTTATTTGCTTTATGAGAAGTAAGATATGAGTTAGGGTATTTATAGACCACACTCTTTTTTTATGTAAAAATAAAAAATAATTAGTATATATTAAATTCGAAATATTAAAAATTTTAACAAATATATATATATAAATTAAATAGCACCTTCGATGAACAGGAGAAAAATGAAACAAAAGCTGCGAATTTGTCAGTGGGTAACCCAAGAGTACGTAAGAAGGATACAAAAAGAGGTAGAAGTGAAGATAAATAATTTCAATACATAGTACTATGTGTCTAGTGTGAGTCCTTATACACCACAAAAAAACTGATAGATATCATGTGAAAGACATAAATGGTAACATAATTTTGAGGCTCAAACTAAAGATGACATTACAAGCATGAGAGATCATTTCTGGCACTCAACTTTTATATATATCTTGCAATATTTAATAAAGTTTACATAATATAATTTGAAATAGTACACATTTCTGATTGGGATGCGAATGACTCTTGTAAGCTTAGACTAATATTTACCTCTATTATTTGTTATGAATGATCGATCGATTTATTTATTTATATTGTTATACATGATACTATAAAAACATTGACAAACAAAATTTGAGTAAAGCAAAGTTATTGACGTTTATGGACAACAAAAAATTTGTCAGATAAAATATTCTACAAATAGAAAATTTTATGAGTAAGTACTCACGATAAAAAATTCATCAGCAATTTTACAAATTCATCGATAATTATGCTGACAGTTTAAATTTATCAGTACATATTTGTAGTAATTACCTATTATTATTATTTTATCAACAAATATTGTGATTTAGTTTTTTTCTTTTTTCTTCTTTTTTTCTTTTTTTCTTTCATATCCTCCTCCTTCATTGTCATTATTGTGTCTGTCGTCACACCAATAATCAATATTGTCTTTGGCTCTCCTCCTCATTATCATAATTTGTTATTGTCATCATTATTGTTATTGTCATTTTCGTCACCACCTACTCTTCTTCCTTTTTCACTTTTTTCTCTTTTTTATTCTCTTCTTCTTATCACATATCTCTTGTTTATTTATAACAAATATTTTGCCAAGCTTTGAAAGAAAATTGGGGACAGATGAAATTATCGATGAATTTTAAAAAATATAATTACTAATAAATTTTTAAAAATTCAATTATTATCATATTTACTAACAGATTTTTAAAAAGATCAATTACCAACGAATTTTATGTATTGGTGATGTTTAATGTATAATTTGACACGTGAGAATTCAGAAAAAAAATATACTACTAGTCATTCAAATCATATAAAGATGAAGGGTGGGGGAGTGAATGACAAAAGTTCTTTACCCTAGACTTTTGTTCTTTGGCGTGAAAACTTCCCAGCAGGTCACCCATCCCAAATTACTTCAAGCTAAGCATGCTTAACCATGGAGTTCTTATGGGTTAGGCTACCGAAAAGCAAATGCATTTGTTGATATGAGTAGCCAAATCAATTCCTTTAAGCTATCCTTCAACTGTATAGTCTCATACCTATACAGTCTCTAGATCCCTCTCATTCCGGTGTATGTTCAATTCGTCCACGTGTCCCTTCCACTGGAAGCCTGCCAGGAGCCGCTCCTTGTCTGTGCCTCTTGCACTCCATGTCTCTTGCACCGGCGATCACTCTCCGCCCTCGTCAGTGTCCGGGTGTCACCTTAGCTTACCCTGTCTTCTTTTCTTTTGTATATTGTTTGTCTTTTGCAATGATCATCTCTCAGTATCAACACAGGATGAGTTAGGTGCCGACATGGAAACTGAGAATGTTGGATAGTGATTGTTGCGTTTTAACTATGTAACTGTATAGTAAATTCTTCTCTTTTGAAAAACTTGTATAACTTTTCTATGTTCTTGTACATATACTATATTAATATAGTTATTACATTAGGAAAACTGTATTAATATTTTATATGTTTTAATCTATCGGTTGTGCATTATAAAAAATTATTGTTTTATTTAGTAATTTTTATAAAAATGTTACAATTTCTATTTCTTATATCTTAACTTTATCCTTTGTAACATTTTTTATTTATTCAATTATAAACGAAAATAAAAATAGTATAAGAGACATACTGATGAAAAATATCAAACCGGTAGTATTTTGTGAGGATAAGAATTAATTTAGAAAAATGTTAAGTAGAAAAATGAAACTAATAATCTAGTGTATAAAGATTAAATTATACGCTTAAACTGAATTTTAAATAATTGCAATGTTTAAGAAAATCAAAATCTTTGTTCTTAATATTATTTATTACGTAGGAAACTTTTAGAGGACGTTAACTAATGGTACCTATTTTATTCTTTGTGATGTGAAGTTGATTATCACGTTCTTCATAATCACGTTTAACACAATATCAACCACCAAACACATAAAACTATTTATTATTTGTACGGTAGTATATCTCCAGCGGTCGGTTACACATTTATACCGAACGGCTACATACATCAAACGTATCAAATAATATCCAAACAGAGATATATCAAACATATCAAATAATATCTTACCAAAGATATTATAACAGAAATATATCAGAAGCATATCTAACTAATGATATCGTTATCAAATAATATCTGACCAAAGATATTATAACAGAAATATATCTACCCAAAGATATTTGGATATATTCAGTAAGTATGTTTACATTTTACATCTTATTCTGTTAATATTTTATTGATATCATATCAGTACAAGGTCTATGAATAATAAGCCAAGGTGACAGGCCAGGTACGTTCCAAATACACTTCACTCATAATTCATTTAGCATATTCTTTGCTATTATACATCATCAATCCTCTCCCATAGAGGATCGAGTTCTGTCCTACTGAGAATCTATCATACACGCCTAACTTGGGCGTCAGAGCGCCTTTTCAGGTACCTCCCCCCTCCGGTCAAGACTTGAAGATCACCGGACGGTCGAAATCAACACAGAGCGTGCGGTTGAGATCCAGAAGAAGCAGACAGAAAGACAAAAGACGACGTCATCAAGGTCAGTCCTTCGGTCCCAAAAATTTATACCGAAACATTTTGGCGCCCACCGTGGGGCCGGAGGGCATCCCATTGAAAGCCACGAGGAACCAAGACAAGCGCTCGGTATCAACATCACTGCTTCAGATCAATACCAAGAATTTTCAGCAAAACAAAAGTTACACAATATGAGTTATCATCTCTACATGGAACGTCCTCAACAAGATAAGTGTCTCTAAAATATAAATATTTCATATAAAATATTCGCCGAAATATTATCTTTTATTATAAAGCACGCTAATATCTAAATATTTATGACCTACCCAAAACCATTACTAATCTGTTACTGCATGATTGAAATCATGACATTCAAAATTGACTTGTTCGGAATCAACCGGAAACACCTAATATGCATATATTATTATGCGTGCACCTTCATAAAATTATTTTGCTATCAATGCAAGATTTTAATCAAGATTTATTTCAAGATTTGTTTGCATATATCACAACCAATTTTACTTATTTATAGACATACGTGAATATATATATATATATCCCAACTGATTTTTCAAGATTGACATCTTCCTCTATATGTATAGATATATTATGAATCCTGGAACGGATTAACATACATATATATTATCATAATCAAATACCTGCACCTTTTTTCGTTGAATAACATCAGCCTTTATTTTCATTCGTTTTATGGAGATACAAATCAAATTCATTTAGTTCAATTGGAAAAAAGGTCATTTTACTCTCTGAAAATAGTAAAAGCTTACTAAACGTAGCAATCTCTATATTCTTGTTCGATACTGACATTGCGGCTTTTATAGCTGCTTCTTCCCACTAATTAATTTTCAAGTGCAGCAATCTTCAAAAGTAAAGCTGAAGAATTTTCATCAGTCAAAACCACGGCTCGCTACTGTTGCGACATCTGGAACAAAACCATAGGCGAAGAAGGGTGTAATCCCTTTACACCTAGGTGACTGCCTCGTGTGGAGTGCAAGAATTCAACAAATTCTGAGGTTTCGTCGCCACCTGCACCAACCTTGTTCATCATAGCTTGGAGCATATATTTCAAATTCATCATCGTGGAATGTGGGAGAAGCAAAAGTGTTACACGCCGGTTCAAACACATAGGCGGTCAAATGGACATTAAAGCCAATCACTATTTCACAGCGATGATTAAATAAATATTTTTATATAAATCATATTTTTTGCAGGTCTAAAAGACTTCACATGGATTTTTCAAATGATTGAACGATCTAGTTTATATTTTCATAACACATGACTCTAAAGTCGTTGAATCTTAACCGACCGGTCTCAATATATCTTCCATGTTATATCTCTTGCAGATTACTAAAGCACTTACAATCTTAACCGACCGGTCTCTATTATATCTTCGATATTATATCTTTTGCAGATTACTAAAGCGGTTACAATCTTAACCGACCGGTCTCAATATATCTTCCATGTTATATCTCTTGCAGATTACTAAAGCACTTACAATCTTAAATCTCTTGCAGATTACTCAAGCGATTGCATCTCAACCGATCAGTCTCAATATATCTCTGATATTATATTTCTTGCATATTACTGAAGCAGTTACAAATCTTAACCGATCGGTCTCGATCATATCTTTGATAATATATATCTTGCAGATTACTAAAGCGGTTGAATCTTAACCGACCGATCTTATTATATCTTTGGCATTATGTATCTCGCTGATTATTGAAGTAGTTACAATCTCAACCAATCACGTCTACTGGGAGGTTCTCCAGGAACTCCTGGGCCACGGACGGTCAATTTTGTCTACTGGGAAGTTCTCCAGGAACTCCTGGGTCACGGACAACCAATCACGTCTACTGGGAGGTTCTCCAGGAACTCCTGGGTCATGGACAATCAATCACGTCTACTGGGAGGTTCTCCAAGAACTCCTGGGCCACGGACGGACAATTTTGTCTACTGGGAAGTTCTCCAGGAACTCCTGGGTCACGGACAATCAATCACGTCTACTGGGAGGTTCTCCAGGAACTCCTGGGCCACGGACAATCAATCACGTCTACTGGGAGGTTCTCCAGGAACTCTTGGGCCACGGACGGTCAATTTTGTCTACTGGGAAGTTCTCCAGGAACTCCTGGGTCACGGACAATCAATCAAGTCTACTGGGAAGTTCTCCAGGAACTCCTGGGTCACGAAAAATCAATCACGTCTACTGGGAGGTTCTCGAGGAACTCCTGGGCCACGGACGGTCAATTTTGTCTATTGGGAAGTTCTCCAGGAACTCCTGGGTCACGGATAACCAATCACGTCTACTGGGAGGTTCTCCAGGAACTCCTAGGCCACGGACAGTCAATTACTATCAAAAAGCACGGACCACCGAGTCTGGACGCTCACTTACTAACAGAAGCACGAATCACTGATCAGAAAGTAAAGCCTCCCTCGAACTTTTAAGTCCTACAGTCAATCGTGGCTAAAGCCTAAACGCTTCACTCGGACTTGGGGGAGATGATGTACGGTAGTATATCTCCAGCGGTCAGTTACACAGTTATACCGAACGGCTACATACATCAAACGTATCAAATAATATCCAAACAGAGATATATCAAACATATCAAATAATATCTTACCAAAGATATTATAACAGAAATATATCAGAAGCATATCTAACTAATGATATCGTTATCAAATAATATCTGACCAAAGATATTATAACAGAAATATATCTACCCAAAGATATTTGGATATATTCAGTAAGTATGTTTACATTTTACATCTTATTCTGTTAATATTTTATTGATATCATATCAGTACAAGGTCTATGAATAATAAGCCAAGGTGACAGGCCAGGTACGTTCCAAATACACTTCACTCACAATTCATTTAGCATATTCTTTGCTATTATACATCATCAATCCTCTCCCATAGAGGATCGAGTTCTGTCCTACTGAGAATCTATCATACACGCCTAACTTGGGCGTCGGAGCGCCTTTTCAGGTACCTCCCCCCTCCGGTCAAGACTTGAAGATCACCGGACAGTCGAAATCACCACAGAGCGTGCGGTTGAGATCCAGAAGAAACAGACAGAAAGACAAAAGACGACGTCATCAAGGTCAGTCCTTCGGTCCCAAAAATTTATACCGAAACATTATTAATTCTGGTCGGAAGGAATGGAGGCTAAGGAAAGGAGAAAAAGAAAAAAAAAACGTTGAAATCTACTTATTTAATTTCTTATATGATTCCTTTAATATTTTTAAAAATTGTATTAAAAATTAATAAAATTACATAATTTTTAAAATAATTATCTATTTCTGAACTTATTTTTCTATTTATTATCTCTATTTTTTCCCTCCAGACGAAAGATACTATACAGAGCACTATAGTCACATTTCCATCATTATTCCCATCAATAATTATGGAAGCATAACTTTTTTGTGTGGTCTATGAATGCTTTATTTCTATATACTATGAGAAATAATATAAATTGCATATTTTTTAAGAGAAGAACGATAAATTTTATTATGAAAATTTGTGGTGTATAATTATTTTAAGTGAATAGTCCATCTTCATTATTGTTTTCAATTTTTTTATTGATATATAAAATATAATAATAGTTTTGAAATTTAAATTATTGACATTTAAAAATAAACTACCATGAGACCGGTGCGTACGGACTTTTAAAGATATTTATAATAAAATAAAATAATTATTATTATATTTAAATAAATAAATTATATATATATATATATATAATTTTATATAATAAATAGATACAATATTAAACTAAAATTTTTAATACATTATACTATTATATTTTAATATATAATAAAAAAATTATATGTAGATTTTTGGATATTAAAATGTACAATAATAATGTGCATGGGTTTAAAAAATTGTTTTATATAATGTTTAGATAAATGAATAACTGAAATAAATATTTATTGTGATTAGAAAAGAAATAATGTTCTTGAAGTGTAATCATTACCATGAGTACAATTATTAGTATAATTATTATAATGAAAAAGGTCATTATTATAAGATATAAATCATAGAACAATGAATATAAATTATTGTTACAAATTTGAAATTTAAATTTAGTATGTAAATTCATGAACTTTAACTGTGATAATATTAAAATGTTATATTTTTTAATTAAATTATATTATATCTAGGAAATATATATTCCATAAATTGGTGGTACTAGTGCAGAATTGGCTTTTAACGTCATTCCTTAGATGTCGATTAAGGGGTGACTCGATGTATATTAATGAACGGGGGCACTTTCGTAAATAAGTTGGTCATACCGACGACGGTTTGGCGGAGGCCCGACGTCTATAATATTGTAGACGTCAGGTCCTCCTTAACCGGACATCCATGGGCCTGACAAATAGGTGAGAAGTAAGTATTTTTCTGCCATATAGACGTCGGTTACGTGGGGGACTAACGTTTATCTTTGTGTAATTAATGTTATTCACCTATCTGGCAAAAACTTATACGTCATGTAGTAGGGGACCGACGTCTATAATATTGTAGACGTCGGCGGCCCAAGTCACCGTCGTCTACTGGCTTGACCAGTAATTGAAAAGTCATTTCGTTCAGCGCTCTAGACGTCGGCTCCCCGTACGTCCGACGTCTAATTGGCCTAAAAAAGGCAGGTGAAAGTTTTCTTCGACGTTACATTTGTGAGGTAACCGACGTCTATTTGGCTGCAATTAATGTTATCACCTACCTGACAGACACTTAGACATCATGTAGTAGAAATCTGATGTCTATAATACTATAGACGTTGGCGCCTCAAGTCATCGTCGTCTATTGGCCTGACCGATAATTGAAAAGTCATGTCATTCAGCGCTGTAGACGTCGGCGCCCCTTGCGTCCGACGTTTAAGTGGCCTAAAAAAGGGACGTCACATTAGTAAGGTATCGGACGTTTATAGTACTATAGACGTCGGTTGTTACCTTAACCGACGCCTCAATTCATCTTAAATAAACCGCGAACTCCACTTACGCGCACATCATCGTCTTCCTCCTCTCGTTTTCTCTCTCGCGGCATTGCACTTCAGGTGTGTTTTCTTTTATTTATATTAAATTAGTCTTTTAATCGGTTATCTTTTAAATGAACCGATTAAAATGTGTTTTTGTTGTGTTTTAGTGCAGTTTTGCTCCTTACTTTGGGTAACATAGTATCACATTCTCCCATTGCTAGCTTCCTCACCAAGAAAACATTCGTCTTTTGGATGTCTGGTGGCATTTTGACCCAAAATGGAACCTGAGTCATTGCCTAGTTGTCGTGTCACTGTAATTTTTTCTTTTTGCGATTGCAATGAAACTAGGCAAGGACCCAGGTTCCGTTTTGGGTTGAAATGTCATAAGATATGCAAAAGACGCAAGCTTTTTTGGTGGGGAAGGTAGTATTGGGAGAGTGTGCTACTAGGCTACCCAAAGATAGGAGGAAGGCTGCACTAAAACACAACGGCAATATTAGACGTCGGTCAATGCCAACACCGACGTCTATACTAACTTAAGACGCTGCGTGCTATATCCAATGTCAATGTAGTGCCTTAGACGTCGGTTATGGCCATGTCCGATGTTTATATAGTGCCATTAGACATCAGTTGAGTCATTAATCGACGTTCTCTAACATCGGACTTAACTCGAACCGACGTCTACATATAGACGTCGATTTTTTGGAAATGTAACGTCCCATTAAACCCGTATAGACGTCGGTTGTTAATTAGACATTGAATGTCCAAAATAACATACGTCTAAGTCAGTCGGTTCTGCACTTGTATGAGTTACTATATATTTGATAAATTTATAATTGTGAATGCTATATTAGAGAAAACTGATTATATATAATCATAACTGTTTGTAAAGTAATAGAAAGTAATGTATATTTCAGTGTAAGATACAGAGTGTCGAAAGTGAGTTAACTTGATTAAGAGGGTTTGAGTTGACTCGTCTTAAGTTAAAAAAACTAAGTCTTAAGTTAGATATTTTGTAATCCGATTCAACTCATCAGAGTGGGTTGATTACTTTACTTTTAGATTTTTATTTTATATATTTGTTGTAGTACAATGAAAATAAATTCACTCTGATAATTTTTTATAATTGATTCATTTTACTTTTACATTTTATTTTATATATCTTTTGTAGTATAATAAAAATGAATTGACTCATATAAATTTTGTATAATGGTGAAATGAAAATGTTTATCTAATTTGTCACATTTAGAACTCATATACAGATGATATGCAAAAGCAAATTCATTCTTTTATAAGGTTATTATAAGGTTGTGGTGGATGTTTGATGAAGCTGCAATTCATGAAAGTTTTACATAACCCCGAAATTGGTTTGCTGCTGAAGCTGAATTTCTAGAGTTTAATTTGGATGCAGAAGATGAAGATGATGAAGATCTCCATTGCTGCAGATTTTCGATTTTCACTAAACAAACAAAAACAGAACAAACGTTTAATGAATAGGCATCAAATAAGCAACTAAACAGACAATAACACTGAGATTAGAAACTAAAAATCGTAAATATAATTTTTAAATCTCTCTTAAATTTAATTATTTTTAATTGAGAGTTAGGTAACAATTATTTTTTCAATCCAGTACCATTTTTTTTAATTAAATTTGTATGTTATATTTTGTTATTAATTTGAATGATATGATTATTATTTTAAAATAAAATATTTGTTAAAATATAGAAAAACCTATATATAATTTTTTATATAAGTACTAAAAAAATTAAGTATTTTAAAAATATAAAATTATAATTGCATAATAATATATTTTTATTAAAAATATAATTATTACTTATATTATAAGAATTATATATTTATATCCCTCTATATTATTCTATATTTACAAAATATTTTAATCAATACGCTTATTAGATTATTTTAATCAAATAAATTAGTTTATTAGTTCAAAACTTATAGATTAAGAATTTATAATAATTAACTCATCATCTAAAAACTAACTTAGTTACTAGTTTCATCAAAACTGACCCTTTATTTTTGCATGTATTTCTATTTAAAATCATTTGTACTTGTTATTTAAAGATATACTTTTTAATTTATAATTATTTGTAGTTGTTATAAGATATATAAAATAATTTTAATTTACAAAATAAATTAATTTTCAAAAATGTTTATGAAGAAAAAAATCATACAGTAAAAAAACTAAATTCTCAATATAGATGTAACATCCAAATTTTTACATCATTCAACTACCATGATATTAGTCACACCTTCAATATTAAAAATAATCAACTCAAAGAAAACTTACATGTTGATATTACATATATCTATAAATAACTTATAATAGCAAAAGATATGCAAAATCCTACAAAACTATGAGATATTACACTAGACCAAAGAATATCATATCATAAATTATGACCTCCTGTTATTCCTTATCATATGACCCTTTTCTCTACTTGAGATAAAATGGTTATTGGAGCGAGAGGATAACTTCCAAGGTCGAGTTCTTACATCAATACCAACATGAAGTACCCCATAACTATTGATATACTAACATGAAATCTCATTAGAGGTCTGTGAAATCATGCAAATCATCGATATCATACCATCATATTCATAAACCATGAACATAAACATAAATATGTTCACAAACTATAAATATCCATTTTCTTATAACATATTCAATTATCAGGGTTAATAATCGGTTGTTCTAGAGAGTTTTAAGCAAATATCATACTACCTACTAAAATAATCAATTCTTAGTCCTGATAATCGATTATCTCAGAATACCTATTACAATAATTGATTATCAGGTCTGATAATAGATTATTCTAGAAAAATTGCAAAGATATAATTTTAGTTGAAATAATCAATTATCAAGTTTGATAATCAATTATTCCTGTCAATTTTTTACAACAACATGATTTTCGAATTTGATTGCACCTAAAACTCATCCAAAAAATCAATTTAGTATTATTGATATTAGAATTGATTCAAAAACATGTTTATAACCACAATTGAATACCGTTTCACTCTTTTGGTCATGAATTAGGTACACGAGATTAATCTAACACTTTAAAAACTTCCAGGTTTTACCCATTTCTCATCATATTTGGATAAACTAAGATACTAAACATTTCTTAAAACACCTTAGGATAAGCTACAAACACCAAGATGATTCCTAAATTATAGTGTTAAAGGAATATATAAATAATAATAATTATGACAATAATAATAATAATAATAATCTTTGGCTCATGAAAATTTTTTCTAAAGTTTACTTAAAATTTTAAAATAGTTATGACATTGAATTTTTATTTTCTTTGAGAAGTCAAATTACTTTGCCATGGTGATGGTGATGTAGTTTGAATGAAGTGGGAGCAGTGACAATAACAATCACGAGTGAATTAATGTCACAATTTGAATGATAAAGTTTTTGGGAAAGGGATTTTCTGTGTGGTCACTTTACCTTTCCCACAAGGGAAACTAATAAAAACAAAACTAACTACCTTCATCAATATTCTAAATTATTTAAATAATAAATGTTTAGTGGTTTTGGTGTTAGGATCTAATTTTAGTTTATTACTATAACTATTTTGTTCATATTATTTTCAACAAAATTATTGTGCCTCGATGATGATTTATAATTTTAGTTATTGAAATTGAGACAGAGACTTTCGAATATATCAAGCATGGATTTTAATTATTGAATAAAAATAATGGTGTTTATGATATTATATTTATTTTTCCCTTTATATTTTAATATAATGAATATTTCATAAAAATAACTTTGAGGTAAATTGCTTCCCAAAAATTACTGAATTTTATATTTTTATAAATAAATAAAAAGGTGCTTAAATGGTGAGTAAATTGAAAAATGTTGAATTTACAGGTAGGATATAAATTGAATTTTTTAATAGGATTTGGGTGGTTTTAATAGGGTGGGTTTGGGTGGTGGAATTTAGTTTTAATAGGATTTTGGAAGGTAACCTGAAGGTATAATGAGTAAAATTAGAGATTGAAAGATTGGAAAAATCAATTTCAAAAGTGTCAATACCAATTTATGAAAAAAAGTTATATTAATCATTTTAAAATAAAATAAAAAGTAAATTAAAAATAAAAATTAAGATATCAAAGAAAAAGAAGAAAAAAAATATTGTTTTAATATTTTTTTTTCGATAATTTTTTATAACTGTTAGGTGGTTCCGTTTTAAATATACAAACTAATAAACGTATAATTTATTATAAAAAAGTTGTTAAAACAAATCATAAAATTATTAAGTTTCACGTGATCTTCAAACTTTTCATGTGAAAGCACATGGGACCAGAACAAATAGCATGTTTAGAACGACAACCCACATGGGTTTTTCCACTTTTATATATAAGCTACGTAATCTACTTTTCTTTCGTTTTATTTTTTTATTGGTTTAAGGTTTAATAGGTTCGTATATTTGGGGATTTGTTTCAATTGGGTTTTCCAATTTTGGAAGTGATCAATTAGGTCCCTAATTTTGTCAATTTGAATCAATAAAAGTTTTTCAGTTAACGACGTGAAGTTTTTGAACATGTGGTACGCTGAGGCTTCCAGATGGCACCCTTTCAAGTGCATAGGTGGATTATAAAAGGGTGAAATCTCTTTTAATTTAGGGATTTCACCCTTTTATAATCCACATATGTACTTGAAACGGTGCCACCTGGAAGCGTCAACTTGCCAAATTAGAGACCTAATTAATCACTTCTAAAATTAGAGGACCCAATTGAAACAAACCCCCAAATATAGGGACCTCCGAACCTATTAAACCTTGGTTTAATAGTCAATTTAGTCTCAATTTGGTCCCTCGTTAGCTTTAAGTTGTGTCACATCATCCATTAATTTCGTTAAATTGAGATTTTTCAACCAAAGTGAGGACTAAATTAGCTATTTAACTTTTTTTATTTTATCTTATTGATTGAGAATATACAACATGAAACAGAATTAATCAATGGCTCTATGAATTAAACCTAACATTTGAAAGTTTTAAAAATAGGATATCAATTCACTTTAATCCATATGTTTGCTTTCTATTAGGGTATATTTTGTAGTTGCTTTATTTGTTTTTTTTTATTATTTATGTATATAGTTTCTCTTTTGATTACGCCCTATGCACGTTTTGAGGATAGTGTTTATATATTTTTATTAATATTTATAACGTTAATTGTTAATTTTTATTAGATTATTATTAAAAAATTAAATATATAGAATGTTATAATAAATTGAAATACTTTACTTAATATAATCTTTTAGTAAAATATTCAAATATAAAATAATATTATTAATATATATACTAGCGATTGATTTACTTCAACAATAACATAAATGAATTACTTTTACTCTTTACAAATTATTTTTTAATTAATAATTATAGAGATTGATGGACCAAAATCAAACAAACTGACAGATTTTACCACTTTAATAGAAATTGAAACCACAAATCAAGCATAAATAAACCACTTTTACAACAAACAATATCAGTCATTTGAATAGTGAGTAATAAGTTTTCTCTGCAGACAAAAGATTGTTAGAACAAAAATATAAGTGAAAAAAAATGGAGAATCTTAAAAAAAAAAAAGAAAAAGTATACTATCAGGCACTCTTAAGGAATCTAATAAAATTACTCAAAACTAATGCATATATGTAATTTCTTAAACACTATATCATCTTCATGGGAAGCTTGAGATTGTTGAATGAAGAACAGGATTTCTTGATGTGCAATCTGATTAAATGTTTTGTATACTTTTTAATGTAAGAAATAAATACAGTACTCAAATTTAAACACTATCAAATTCTAAATAAAAATTACACAAGTGTCTATGTGTTGCCATGTACCACCAAACATTTCACACCAATGTTTCAGAAATAGTTGTTCAAAACATAAAACATCACCTCCTCAAATTACATGTGTAGTAGTTCAAGAGAATCGATTCACATAATTCTTACAACAGTGTTATCCTAAAACTCAAATGTCTGCATCAATGAGCTTTAGGCCTTTTTGTCTGACTTCCTTGAAGCCGAAATGCTGCACAGATCTTCCTCCAACAGCGGACGGCAATGATAGAGGGTATTACAATCCAAGAGAAATTTGCTCCAATATAGTATGCATAATAGTAAAATGTGTTGCTAGAAAAATTATCACCTTCCAAAATAGCTGTGATGTAATAGACAGCAGTTCCATATAATTGACCCAAAGAAATGGCAAACTGAAGTATGTAGCTGTATGACTTTCCTGTAGCTATTGCATATCTGGAGAAATGAAAAACAAGAGCAGATAAAACATTCAGTCCAATGTAAACTTACTACAGCTACATGTGTTTGTCTTCTTAGATGTTATTGGAAACAGAAATCAGTCACTCAGTTAATGAAAATTCTCAACAGCAGTGTCACAACTATAGTTATCATAGTAGAGTTTTTGTTCTTTAAGTTCAACTTACACTGCTAGGAGGCTAGCTGGACCCTCCAAAACGGCTGTTATTCCTTCAACAGTAACTACTCCTGCATCCCTTCCTGCATACCTTGAATCCCCTTTGCTATATTCCTTCCCTGTTCATTAGAAAACTTCCATCAGCCAAAAGAATGCAAATACCTTAAAGGGAAATCCAAATTTCAATTTGTATACATTTCTGACAAATGCTAAACAAACTTACAAACTTCAGCCAGGTAGAAGCCACTCTTATCCTTGAAAAACTCAGGTGAGAAAACAAAATAGCCCTCAAGAATCATGTGTGTAAGGCCTGTGAAGGCCCACCAGCACATCAGCACTCTGTCAACTTTCCTTTTCTTAAGACCTCCTGAAAAAAATACAAAATCATCTCAACACAATCAGAAAACCTACTACCAACAACCTGATCACAGAAATTCAAATAACAATCATAGTGGAAAGCACGGACATCTTAAACATACCACTCATATCAATTTCACTCTCCAATACATTATACTTTCCAATGTCCTTGTTGGTCAGGACAAAACTTAGATGCAATTTTTTAAGTGCATTTGGTACTGTTCTCCAATTACATGACAGATCTTTATTACTTGGATTACTAAGATAAAACTTTTATTGTAAATCTCCATCAAAAGCACATATAATTTTGTTCTACCATACACTTAGGCACTATGAAAATGGGTTTGACAATCAAGGACTATAAATAGTTTCAGAGACAATACAATGTTAACTGCTAACAACTACTTTTGGATTGTATTATATTGACACCAAAGCACATTATTAAACAATAAATCAGAAGCATAGCAAATGCAAATCAAGATTGGAAAACAAAAAACAAAACAGATCTATTCAATTTGGGAGACACTGCACATTCGTAACACAGAGAAACAGTGTTTGAGAGATGCAAATAGATTGGAAGACATTGCACATTGGTAACATAGAGAAGCAAATGTTTGACTTAAGACACTGCACATTGGTAAGATAGAGAGGCAATATTTGACAGATGCAAATAGATTGAAAGACACTAATGTTTGACATATGCAAATCAAGATTGGAAGACATGTTTGACAGCTGCAAATCAAAATTGGAAGATACAGCAATGGTAACATAGAAGTAAATGATTGACAGATTATTTTAATCCTGACTACTTAAAATCAAAAGAGGGTAAAAAAGCAATTTTTTCAATTGTGGCACTTGAAACATGTGAAATATCTACCCCCAGTTTCTCGGTAACACTCAAAATCAAATTTTGAAAAGCAACCAACACTAAATACTCAAACTTTAGCCGAAATGAAATGTTTCGAACAAAGGGTTTTTAATTTTTTTTTTTAAAAAATGATGACCCATCATGGTGACAAAAACCTCACCAGACAGAGACCCCACAGAAAGGTTTAAAACCTGTTAAGGAAAACAATTGAAATAAGAATGTTTAAAATAAGATGAAGGGTTCTGAAAATGTGGGAAGAAAGTGTTGAAACCTGAGAAAATCCAGATGAGAGAGACGGTGAGCAACGAGGAGAAGGCGAAGACGGAGATAATGTTGGACATGGAAAGTAAGCAGGGAGAGTAATCGGGTAGGTGCAAATCGAGTGGGACATAGGGGTGACCCTGCGAGACTAGGGATGGATCCATCTTCTTCTTCTTCTTCTTCTTCTGCTTCTCCTGGCGTCGCAATGGGTATAGAGACTGCTTAGTGTTGACTCATGAGTTGGACAAAGAGAGTCTGTTAAAGGAGATAAGGGATGTGACAATACTTCTTTCATCTTACGTTAGTTAATTTTTTAACATTAGTATTCGGAATTTTCGATGATATTTTATATGTATTTTTAAATAAATAAACTCATTATAGTGAATAAATATTTTTACTAATAGTATTTTTAAAAAAAAAATACAATTTACTATGATAAGTGAAGATAGAAGCACATTATACTTTAATTCTGTTTGAAACTTTCGTATACTTTAATTCTTAAATTTTTAAAAATAAATTATTATAATCATTTTGGTTTGATAAGAAAACAATGTAAAAAATGATATGCTTAGATAACTATTTTTAAATCGAGATAGTGAGATATATGCTGCATATAGTTATGAAAAGAATCATTTTTTTCATGTAAAAGAAATCATAATTGAGTATATTTTTTAAGAAAGAAGTATATACATCAATTAAAACAATTTCTTTTATTATTACTTTAACAACAATTATATTTTATTTTGGCAATGAAAAAGAAGGAATGTTTGTTTTAATAAGTTGTATACAATAATAAAGAGGATAGAGAAATGTGATATTTAATATGATACAATTCATGATGAGAGAGGAAGAGAGAAAGTTATATTATTGTTTGGAAAATGTTCATTCTTGTAAGGTATAAATTTGTAACAATTAATTTTATTAATTAAAATAATATAAATTTATACCACAGATATTTTAAAAATATTTTTTTTTACTTTTTATATGTTTACAATTTTTTTTAAACACAAAAGAAACATTTTAGAGTTTCTAACTTCTTTATAAAAAAAAGAAAAAAATATTTATACGAAAAAGGAATGTTACAAAAGTTTTTAGATAGGTGAGAGAAAAAAAAACTCAATGAAATATTAAATTTATAATTTTTTTTTAAATTGTAAATGTTTAACACTTCGTTACTTAATAGTTAATATACTAGTTATTTTTTATTATTTTTTTTGTTTGTTGTGTTTTTCAACCTTTTTATGCTTAAATTTTTAATAACATTAAAACGAAAGACAAAGTATAATACATATTGACATCCTCTAAACAAAGTAAAAATCTATTAATATTATTGAGGTCATAATTCATTTAATATCAAAACTAGTTATATTTTTTTGTAAAATTTAATATTTATTAATTATTTTTAATTAGTGTCTTAAGGATCTTATTATTTTGATATGAAATATTTATGATCCATGTGTATATATGACTCATGCATGCAAGATTGAGATTAAGAATAACTTCATTTCAATTACATTCGTAATAAATGAATCTCTACTAATATTTTATACAATGAAATTAAAGTTAGCGGATTACTTTATCCTATATGTTAACATCTTAAATAGGATGAATTGAAAATATGTTGATTAAGTAAAAAGTATAAAAAATGTAATTACATTTATGATAGTAATTGAATTCCTAAAAATTATTACACTAGTGAAAAAAAAATTTCACATATATATTTTATTTCCTTTAATGTCTAAAAAATATTAAAATTATATCGGAAATCATTAAATTAATGTCAGATTTAAAATATTTGACGTGTAGTTAGTATGAACAACAAATAATAGGTATGAAAAACAAACAAGTTAAACAATATAATAAATAAGTTATTGAAAACGAAAACAAAAACTAATTTTCTTGAACGTAGTTTGGTCGGAAAGTGTTCCCGTCAATGAGAAACAAAGCATAACACGCCTATAAAGAGAAACACTAAAACAATTGGTCAAAATAAGCAAAAATCATTCATGAATTAACATACATTTGTCTATAATAAAAGAAAGATTACATGTGTTGGTCGCTAAGCTTTGTTTAAGAAAAGTTTGAGCAGTTTAAAGTGTCTCGTGCTAAGATAAAGTGAATGAATTTTCAACTTCTCATATCAAATTTTTATTGAATTCACTAACATATAACATCCAAAATTTCATTGAATTCACTAACATATAACATCATATTCTAGGACATTCGACATCTTATAACATTTGACGTCTGATTCTAGGACATTCAACATCATATGGAAGTACATTTTCGCCTTCGTGCCAAACAATTCAATGTCTTATAACCAATTGACGTTACACAAGTCTAAATCCGACGTCTTAATTAAACTTTTATTTATAAATTGTCACTGGTCATTTTTAATGTTGACTATTAGACGTTGGATGCTGACATTATACGTTTTTTTTGCAGTAGTGTTATTTCAAGTATTACTTCAGTGTTAAAATTTGAAAAATTTATATCAAATATATATGTCTATTTTCTTAAAAGGTTTGAGTGATGTTATATTAGCTTGGAATTGTATAACTTCTTAAGATTAATTAAATTATTTAAAACTAGATAATGTTTACTTTCATTTAAAATTTTGAAAATATTCATATTTTTAAATTCATGTTTTTTTTATTAAAATTTGTTTAGAACTTTATATTATTGCAATTTGTTGTTAGTTTTCTTTTGATATTAGTTAGAATAATTCTTTAGAGACTATTTTTTTTTTTGTCTAGATATTACTTTTTTTTCTAATATAAACTGAAAAAAAGTAAAAGAGGATAATTAATTAGATGTAAATAGTCTCCCTTTGCTGTACCTGAAGCAAATATACTGTTTACCGAAACCACGGGTGTTTCGTAGATCCAAGATCATTAATTATGTTAACTATAATGTTTTCTTGTGAGCAAAATGGATAAATTTATGTAAAGGCTGTGATTTTATTGGTATCTTTTTCGATTAATTATGTTAACTATAATGTTTTTTTAACGGATAACTTCACGTAAAGACTGTGATTTTATTAAAATATTTTTTAAATAATAATAAATATGAGTAATTATTAAGTAAGTATTTTTTAAAAGTATTAATTGTATGTATAAAATTAATATAAATTATAGAATTATGATATTATTAGAATAATACTTATTTCATATATAATAACCTAATAGTTAATAACAAGATAATTATATCTTATCATTACTAATAACCATAATATTATATTGTGAAAATTAATTATAATATATGGGTATAATTGTTCTAACAAATGTAGATTTGAACTGTTACAAAATAAAAAGACATAAAGAGTCTAATTAAACATTTAGTATGTTTATTAAATCGAACAGACACATAATGAAATATGTTTGTGTCCTTAAGGTTAAAATAGAAACAAAAATTAAAATGATGTTTACAAATAAAAAAATATAATTAATTCTTGTGTAAATAATTGTCCAAGCATGCTTTATAAAAATGTACTTTTTATTATAAATTAAAACAGTTACCATTTCTAATTAAGTTTTGAAAAAAATACAAAAGGTGAACAATTAAAACATAGTAAACAAGCATTAAATCCATAATGGAAAAAAAAAATTGCAACAAGAAAGAAATAATATGAATAAGTTAAATAAATTGTAAAAAAATAAAAGCAAAGAGTAAGATAATAAGACACAAGTTGGATTTAGATAAGTTATTTTAAAATGTTAACATAATAATATAAATAAAAAATTGAAACTTATTAAAAAATCAACTTATCAATTCGCATAAACTAGTTCCGTCTACAATTTAGATTAAATTTGTCAAACTTAATCAACAATTCGTATAATTATTTATACAATTTAACTCAAAGTCAAATCCAATATCATATTCACCGTTTTCTTTTTTCATTCTTATTCTCTATTTGCCAGCAGCACATTCATCGGAGTTGATTACCAGTTTACTCTACCAGTCTTTGAATATTATCTGCCGTACCAAAATGTTTTTTGTTTAGGCACTAAAGTTAAGGTTGTCACGTCCCCATTTTAGTGCTTACAAATTCTGACATGCAAGAACGCATTACAACTAATATCCATCACTGTTCACAGCTTCTTAAAGCCCATTGACTTTGCTTACAATTTGGCAGAATAAAACTTGGTTTTGCAGAACAAAACTAGTTCTTGTGAAAGAATATGCAACCACTCTAAACTATAATATATATAGCTAAACAGCTTGATAACAGATAAACTATTTTATTTTATAAGGGGTAATGGAATTTCCAAGTCCAGCCTTGCATTTTGATAAGGTGATCACAGACAGATATACACAACTTATATATATATATATATATATATATATATATATATATATTCCAGTGGCTATATATATGCAAGATAATGTAGTGAACTTGGAAAAAGTTGCAGAGTTTCTAATCTCTTAATCTGATATATAAGTATATTCTGTGTCTGCTATATCTGCTTCAAAATGTACGAGGTTGAAGGTAAGATAGCACAACAACCAAACAGAAATGCTCCACCAACTGGGAAATGGACAACTGGTTTATACGATTGCTTTGACGACAAAGGAAATTGTAAGTTCTGTATTCACACCATGTCTTTTATTATTACTATGTCTTTTGTATTAACATTCTCCCATTTGTTTTCATCAAGGTTGTTTTACGTGGTGCTGTCCTCGTCTCGCTTTTGGTCGTAATGCAGAAATTATAGACCAAGGAAGAACGTGTGAGTAAACTCGTATCTTTAAATGGTTCAACTTCGAAGTTACTTCACAGTGAAAAGAATATTTTACTTAGTTTCCTAATATGTGTTGAAAATATTAATGGCAGCTGCTACATGTGCACGTTTGATATTTTGTGGGCTTGGCTGTTTTGGATTGGCATGCTTATATTCATACAAATTCAGAAACAAGCTAAGATCTCTCTACAACTTACCTGAAGAACCATGCTCAGATTGCTGCGTTCACTATTGTTGTTTACTTTGTGCTATTTGCCAAGAGCACAGAGAACTTAAAAACCGTGGACTTGACCCCTCAATAGGTTGGAAGAAAAACGAGGAAAGAATGATGAGAAAAGCTAACATGGAAGCTCCACGTGTTGCATCAGCCATGACTCGTTAGATATTCATCTCCTCATTCATGGATCTTACTTCATTCTGCTTTTTTTCTTTCTCTCAATTATCTGTTTCTGCTTTTCCTTCAAACAACTCTAATTGGCTTTCTACTGTCTAAGCTGTTTCCTTCATTTTGTGTTCTTTTAATTGTTTCTTGTCTTGTTGGTAAAATCAAAACAATAATATTATTAAACACTTATATAATTAAACTATGAATTAAATATTAATATAGTGTTTTTTGTGTAAAATTCTCTTGGCAATTCTTTTCTTCTTTTTCCATTTCTCAGCACAACAAAACAATGGTTTTACTCCAAAATTAGAAATAAATCCTAATTTTTTTTTATTTTGTAAAAAAGTTTAGTATCTCAAATTCATTTTTAAAGGCTGGAAACAGTTTTGAAAAAAATACTCTAATCCTCAAATATTTTACTTATTACTAAAATAACATTTCTGTTTTTTTTTTAAGTTCACCTCAAACGTTAGGAATTTAAGATTTAACTATAAGTCATAAAAGTTTGTCCTAAAATAAATAAACAGACAAATTAACAAATACCCAAAAATTGAGCAGCGCGGGGGCCCAAAGCCCAGAGTACCGACTCGGCCCAACGATTACAAAGAAGAATCTGTCTCCTTCAAAACTGCACCTATAGACGTAAAAATTACTCATGATAATGAAAAAAATCGATAGCAATGGTGCAAATTATGAACCCAGCTAAATCATGGTTATTGACCAAATAAAACATGGATAAAAGGTATTAAGCTAAGCTAATATTGCTTAATTTAATTAACTTTGGAACACATTCAGATCCGTTTTTCTGATCCCACATTACCGCGCATAAAAGTTTTTCGATTAGACGAATACAAAACCCGAGGCCGAGACACGAAAAAGAGAAGAAGAAAGTACAACACAATTTCTTCAACCAATTCAGACACTGCACCGCAAAATGGAGGCTCCATTAGGCGGATCCGGATCCGGACCCGAGAGGGACAAATCCACCGCTCCTCCATCCTCTTCTCCGATCTCCGTCGTCTCCGCCTTCTGGAAAGGTATCATCGAAACTTCACTTCCACGTTTCGCTCTTAGTCTGTGTTTCTGTGCGCGGCAATTGACTTGGTTATCTCTAATCTATGATGCGTTGCCGCATTGTTTCAATTACTATTGTTTCAGGACTTTATTTTTCTTCTTTTCAGATTTTGAGTTGGAGAAGGAGAAAACAGTATTGGATGAGCAAGGGCTTCGAATTGCGGAGAATCAGGAGAACAGTCAGAAAAATCGACGCAAGCTTGCAGAGAACACTAGAGGTATGAGCAGTTAGTGTTTTCGTTTCTGTTTCCGAATTGTGCTAGAAACGTATTTAATAGAATTGTTATTGACCTTTACTACGAAATCAGCATTTGATTTAAGCTTCAAAGTTCACAGTTCACCTTGGATATTGTATACTTACATCTTAGGGCATGCTTTCACTAAATTGGACCAACGGAAGGAGCACTGCTGCACCATGCTTTTTTCATGCTCTGTTTTTTTTTTTTTTGTCGTTTATTGTTTGGTGCTTTAAATAGACGTATCTGAGAAACTACATATAATCCTTCTTACAGATTTCAAAAAGGCTTCCCCAGAGGATAAGTTAAGTTTGTTCAATTCCTTGCTTAAGGGGTACCAGGAAGAGGTTGATAATCTTACTAAGAGAGCCAAGTTTGGAGAAAATGCTTTTCTCAACATCTATCAAAAGCTCTATGAAGCTCCCGATCCTTATCCAGCTCTTGTATCGATTGCCGTGAGTTCTGGGATTTAGCTTACATTCCTTGTTCTTTTTATTTTTTATTTCGTTCGTGAAAGAACTTGTGTAGTGTTACTGGATGAATTACATATACATTCTTGAGTTAGTTATGTATAACAATGTATGATTCTCTGATCCAGATATACTGATGTAATAATACTTTTTTAACAATGAGCACTGGGCACTCCTTCCATCTTGGAATGCATGCAACTTTAATGGTGTTTCCTTGCCATGAAATCTATGCTGAGACAATATTCTGTTTCTAGTATCTCTTTTTTGTTCTGCTCATTATTGCTTTAATTAACGCATTTTCATCTTTTGACTTTCAGAGAATTTGGCAACCATACTTTCTTAGTTTGTATATTTAAAATTACCAACTTAGGCGTCCATCATTAATTTATTATGCAATGAAACAGTTTCATTTTTATTGCTTGCTAACTTGTGGGTACAATTCTCTTGTGCATTGACACTTATGTTTTATGTGTGAAGGGAAAACCATGTCCATGTTTACATATGGTTGTTTATGTTCTGATATGTTTTCATTGTACAGGAGCAAGATCTCAAGTTATCTGAACTTGAATCTGAAAACCGGAAAATGAAAGTTGAGCTTGAGGAGTTCAGAACAGAGGCAACTCACTTGAAAAATCAGCAGGCTACAATACGAAGACTTGAGGAGAGAAATAGGCAATTAGAGCAACAGGTTATTAATTCTTCTGATACTGTTGTATATGGTAACGTAATGTCACAGTTCCTTTCATTAAATAACTGTTGATGCTTTTATTTGTTGCCTCCTGTTTCCAATCTTGTATTAACTGGTGTGTTTTTCGGGATCCTATTTGACTGCCTGTTTCATTTCTGTTATGAAACAAGTCTCCCAAAAGCTTAAGCTTTTAGGTGAAAGCATAACAATGGTTTTTAATATGTTAAATCTCTAAATCTTAATCCTTTATCCATGTTCCTTGTCTAATTTAATTTCTTAATAATTTAAGGATGAATAAACTTAGGCGTACTGTAACTACAAGTATAGTATTGACTAAAGATTGCTTTACATGTGTTTTATCTAATACTGTATGCTACAACTTTCCTTAAATCTATTAGAAAAGGGGTAAAGTAGGACTTACCAAGTTGCTGATTTTGTACCGTATTTTTTAGTAAAAAGATTTTTCATGAATTGCTAATTTGTCAATTTGAGAAGCATTTCCATGTTTCATGCCTGTTTTATGCATATATGGTGCAAACAAGTGAATTTGGGATGCATTTGCATGTTCCACACCGGTTTATTATCTTAACATAACTGAATTCAATTCCCTACGATCAAATTGATAAAGTTCCTTCAATCTGTATGTTTATATCTTGTGGTTTTATGACATTTGCTATTATTGGAGTGCTCTAGATCCCCAATATCTTTAACTTTCAATTACAAATTAGACCTAGTTTTCTTTCATGATTTTTAATTAGTCATTTGAATTTATGTGAATTAGATGGAAGAGAAAGTGAAAGAAATTGTGGAGATTAAACAACGCAGTCTGGCTGAAGAAAACCAGAAAACATTGGAAGTTCTGAAAGAAAGGTATCCTTCAATCTTTTCTGCTATGGAGAATTGTTTGTTTGTTCTGTTTAGTACATGCAACAACTGCATTAGGGGACCATTGAAAGAAGAGAGGGGAAGTATGGGATCGGCACCATGTGTGAGCCTAATAAACACTGGCTCCAAGTACTACTTGTACACATGGCAAGGTGGGAAGAAGAAACAAAATTTGTTAGTGGTGTGAAGTATAAGAAGGTCTGACAGGGAAAGGAGGGGCAAGCAAGGACCTATTGGCAGATTGGATGGATGTTAAGGTCTCTTGGATGACCTTGACTTTCTTTTTTTTATTCCTTTCTGTGTGTACGTTTTTCGTTAGCTTTCAGTTTTCTGTGAGTGAGGGAGAGTCCATGTTTTTGTGAGTTCTGTTTATGCTATTTGGAATTATTCCTCTTTCTACATTCAAATATGAAATACCTAGGTTCCCATTAGTTTGTCCCTCTTGTTCTGTACAGACTGGCAATTACTACTGTATCAGAAGTGTCCTCTGCTTTGGCATTGCTTACCCAGTATGATGATCTCTTTTTTATATGCAGGGAACAAGCACTACAAGACCAGTTACAGCATGCCAAAGACAGTGTTTCTAATATGCAGAAATTGCATGAAATTGCCCAAAACCAGTTGTTTGAACTCCGTGCCCAATCTGGTAATCTAATAGTTTTCAATGCAATTTTAGTTGTATACTTCACTGGAATCAATGTAACATTGGTTCTTTCATTACTTTATAATCTGCGGATTAAGAGTTAAGACTGTGATTCTCCTGATATTATCTAATATTAAGACCATGATTCTCCCGTGTTCTTGAAAACTACAGAGGAAGAGAGGGCAGCTAAGCAATCGGAGGTTACACTTCTAATGGATGAAGTGGAGCGTGCACAAACAATGCTTCTTAGTTTAGAAAGAGAGAAGGTGCAATTTACAAACTTTTATTTCAATAATTTGATTGTGAAGTGTGGTTTTTTGTATTTGTGTTTTCCTGTTTGAGAAAATTTTTCAAATTTTTGCTGCTTTCTCTCTATTTGTTTTAGAAGTTATGAAATAGTGTGGTGCACTTCCTTGGATCTATCCCGTTTGATCAAATTCTTCAATTTTTTCTGCTTTCTCTTTGTTTGGCATCAAATCTAGGAATTTCTTGGGTTTTAATGTAGGGATAGTTATTACTAGCTCATGATCAAATCTTAAAATAACTACGGTCTGTTGGGTATGCAAACTTTGGATGGGAGAGGAAGGAACAGGGGAACAAAAGGGTTGGTCCCTTGTTTGGCATCAATTAAGGGTAGAGAGGAAGAGGAAGAGAATTGGATGAGTTTCATTGTCTCAATCTGCTGAGTGCTGATGCTTTTTTACATTCTATTAGACTTATGGCTTATTCTTGTGATACTCCTTTGTCTATGCAGGGGCTTCTCCGATCTCAGTTACAAACAGCACATGAAGGTACTGATTCTAAGAATAGGTATGGCAGTCCTCTTTGTTTTCTATTTATTATTGTTGATGTTATTATTCTTTTTTCTAGAACCAATATTATCTGCATTTCAAGTTTCTGACTTCCAAATTCTACATAAACATTATTTTTATTGGTAGCTAAACTAAGAACAGAAGTTCCAGTTCTATGGATGTGATTTGTACTGTTCTCTAATTAGAATTGGAATTTCACCTTGGTAATATGTATAATTCTTCAATGTAAAGCTTTCCATACATTTTAACATGGTGAACCACCTATTCTAATTGGAGAATAGCAGCTATTGAACCTTTTGTAAGTTTTACCTTAAACAAAAACAATATGTTGTAAGTACACGATCCTTCTTTACTGTCCTTTCTAAGTTCAGTAACATTTCTGCTCTGCATTTTCCTAAAGATCATTTGCTCTTCGTTCTTCCAAACATGATCAGTAAAGGCAAACCTAGTTTAAACTGTTCAAATCCATATTTTCATCAAGAAATCCAGTTTTATTTTTATGATCAATTTGCTATTTCTTGGAACAAAGTGAAAGTTGCAGCTGCTTGTTCCAAAATGAGTAAAATTATCACAATTCTCTGAATATGCTAAGCAACAAACCAGAAGTTGTTGGATATATAGCATTGTTTCTGTTCGTCTTATCATTCTAATTTGGTATTTTTAGCTTTATGTGTTATTGTTTTAATTATTTTGTTCAGCTTTAAAAGATTGTAAACCAAACCCCCTTGATAAAATTCAGAGCAAGGCATGTGAAGCAAACTGCATTCTTCACCTTTGGTTTTATCTCTTTTTATTAACAGAAGCGATTACGTGGACCCCTCAACCTATTAGTCATACAAAAAGTTATTCAGTGGGCAGAGCTACTTGACTTATTTGCGCTTTCTGTCTATCTGATCCTATATTCATATATGCATACTCACTCATTGATACTGCTCAAATTCTTCCAATTTCTTACCTTTTACACTGGATCACAGTCTTCAGATTATTGTTTGTTTTTATTTTTGCAGTGATAGTTTTGACTCAACTAGTGCACTTGAGAATTCTTTAAATGCCAAAGAAAAGCAAATCTCTGAATTGAACTTGGAACTACACAATATTGAAACAACCTTATCTAATGAAAGAGATGAACACATGAATGATGTCAAGAAACTTACTGCAATGCTTAATGAAAAGGTAATATTATGGTTTGCAAAAGTCTACATCAGATCTCCTTAATGATATTTGGAGGCATTTTAAGTTATTGTGGTTTATGAATATGCATATATTTTGATCCAATATAATGTTTCAAATTGTACAAGTCCCACAGTAAATGCATTTCAGTTAATATATTAGCAATTCCGTCTGCATCATTTCATGGCACATAGTTTTGTTCTTTCATGTTCATGAAACTCTGAAACTACTTTTTAACTATTCCAGTCACAAAATTCTCAATTCAAATTGTGGTTTGGCATGTAGGTCTGTGAACCTTCACTTTAACGATGAATATTTCTTTTCCATTATTTGAGAAATAAAAATGCAACTTGATAGTGCTCTTCCTTTGTGAAACTTTGTGTATGATACCGTGATTTACAAGCATTTGTTATGTCTATCAAAAGCTATTCTCTCATGGTATGAACAGTAATAATACATGTATGCTAATTTGAGTCTCTAAATTATTTTTGGAGCTAACTCACTTTTTTATTTCCTTTTCTTAATGTAGGAGGCTGCCCTTGAGGAGATGAAGAAAGAACTTCAAGCAAGGCCTACAGAAAAAACAGTTGATGATTTGCGAAAGAAAGTGAAAATTTTACAGGTGGTGTTATGGTTTCTTGCATCCTCTTATTTATTATTTTGGTTACCTCTTGTAACTTCGCTATTTTTATACCTCCTTGTGAGCTATATATGCAGGCAGTGGGATATAATTCAATTGAAGCTGAAGACTGGGAAGTGGCTACAAGTGGGGAAGAGATGAGCAAGATGGAGTTTCTTCTTCTTGATAAGAACCGTAAAATGGAACATGAACTAACACAGTTGAAGGTAGGAATGTGATTTATTTAGCAATGGGATGCCCAGTCTTCCTGCCCCTATAAACAGAGAAAAGTTTGCAAAAATTAGGGTGAAATAAATTATCAACTACCAAGACCAGTTTCAAAAGGATCCTCTGTACTTACTTCATTTGAGCATTGTTCATGTTAAGGACTCAGTAGCAATATCGTGTAGAAGGATGTTCTTTAAGATGATAGCAAGTGTTGTTGCTGTGCATTTCAAAAGACCTTTGTTATTCAGATGAAGTTCTACCATTTTCAGGTCAATCTTTCTGAGAAAAAATCTTTACTGGAAACAGCTGAAGAAAAGATAGCAGAGCTTACGGCGAAGGTTAATGAACAACAAAAATTGATACAGAAGTTGGAAGATGACATATTGAAGGTTTTGAATAGTTGTCTCTGCCACCACTTTTACATATACCCCACTTTGAATAGAATAGGAATTGCTCTCTTTTTCTAATCTCTATTTGTCTGTTTATTTACATTTGAGAATTATGATAAAATTTTGTGCTTATTATTTTTATAATGCACTTAATTCTTTTGATACAGGGATACAGTTCCAATTCAAAAGATCGTAAAGGGAACTTCCTTGATGATTGGGATCTTTCAGAAGCGGGAGGGGCGGAGGCCTCTGAGGTAGATTCCTATCTTGTGCTTCTATTCTTTCTGGATTCTATTTCTTTTCAAAGAATAATCTTGAAAGAAACTAATGTCATGCATTCAGAAATTGGAAATAGATGCTGCCTCAACTGTTACTTTCTTTTAGGTTAACAAAAAGGATTAATCAGTGATTTGTTGGGTGGAGTGGAATTGAGTGTACTTAACAACGGATAAATATAATTCTAATTCCAGATGCATCTCTTGGATATATTAGCAAAATTCATCACAAGCCTTTTCCAACTTAGACTTTTGGGATAGCTAGTTCATGGGGTGGTTGAAATCTTCTTTTTACCAGACAATTGATAGATTGATTCTTATAATTCGCATTCTCCCATTCAAACTTAGATGAACATTAGATGTGCTTCAAGTTAGCACGCTTTGAAGGGATGTACACCATTATTTAACTTTTTACAGCTTAAGCTTTGAGACAGATGGTCTAATATTACAATCTATTTTCTTTGATTTTTTTAATGGTGCATTTAGGTACAAATATTTATTTTTGCAACTTGATTAAGATTTTGGAAAAATTGAAAAAATATTTTGCTGGATAAGTAAGTAGTGATTGATTAATCACACACCCAAATAATCTTCTGTATGTAGAAGTGCTTTAAAATTAGATTTGAAGGACTCTTAAATTGGCTTTTTTTTCATCAGAATACAGACCAAAGGCAAGTATCCTTGGACCAAGATCAGAGCTCAATGCTTAAAGTGATTTGTAATCAACGAGATCGATTTAGGAACCGCTTGCGAGAGACAGAAGAGGTATGTATATAATCGATATTACCTCATTTATTTTATTTCTTTCTATCCAATATTATTTAAACCAAATTTTAGATTATGGATATGGCGGGGTAACAAGTGTTGACCTGGGTGAAATTTTCGCTTTTAATAGGAAATAAGGCAATTGAAGGAGAAGATTGGGATATTAACAGTGGAACTGGAAAAGAGTAAAGCTGATAATGTCAAACTATATGGGAAGATGCGATATGTACAAGATTATAATATTGAGAAAGTGGTTTCAAGGGGTTCGAAAAAGGTTTTCTAAATTGGGCTTGCATCATTTTGTTTCTTTCTTCACGATCATTTTTTACCTTTTACCCTGAGCATGAGATTTTTTTTGTGATTTTTGTTTAGTATGCTGAAGATATTGAAAGTGGTTTCTCGTCAGATGTTGAATCAAAATACAAGAAGATATATGAGGATGATATAAATCCTTTTGCTGCATTCTCGAAAAAGGTGATCCAGCTTGGCTAATGTAATGTGTCATGGCTTCACTGCCTTAATGTAATACACACATGTTAAAGCTCTGGTGTCTATCTGTCCAAGATAACTAAAAGCCTAAAACCATACAATAAAATCTTTGGATGAAATTTTCTATCTATTTTAAGGTTGTTACTGCCATCAAACGTGACTTCTTTATAACTGTTTGTGAAATAACTTGAGTTTTCAGGTGTATTATTACTAGTATTAAGAAATTGTACGTCACTAGTCTTTGGCACAGGGAAGATACCTGTTATGTCTTTGATTGAAAATCTAAACTTTGTCGGTTAAACATGCATTTAAACAGTTGTTCTTGCTTTATTGGATCTATTAAACACTGGATTCTCCTTATGCATAGATCGCTGTCTCCCATTTTGAACCTTACCTAGAAAAGGGAGGGCAAATTGGGATTGGATGAAAGAAGTTATTTGGTTAGAAATATGTAAAAGTTACCTTTATTGTGTTCTATTATCAATGTTATTTAATTTTAATTTTGAACTGCTTCATCTATTTTCATTTTATTAGGAAAGGGATCAAAGATACAAGGAGTTGGGATTCAGGGACAGAATTACACTCAGCAGTGGGCGTTTTCTCCTTGGTAACAAGTATGTTTGAATGCTTCTACAATATTTTTGACATTATCCAATGCTCCTGTCTTCTTTTGCTTAAATTATTTATTGTTTGATTTCAAAATATGGAGAAAAAAAAAATTCTCAATGCTTCTAATACATTGACTTGCAAGCTCATAACCAATCATTAATTGTTGGCTTAAATATGTTACAGCTCTTCAATATATAACCGATTTTTGTTGAGTATCCAATACAATTTTCCTTCAAATTAAATACTTAATCAAAGTTTCTGGTTAAGTCTCTTTCGTTTCTTTCATCAGTTGCATGGTCCACGTGACTGTTTAGTTGTCAAACATGTCACAAGATTTGAGTAAGTTTCTTTTGTTACTTGTATTAACATTTTCCGTCATCACATAATGAAAAATATATCAATTGTTGTGATAAATAAAATATTGAGGAATTAAAAAGGAAATTTAGAAATATTTCAAGGAATCGAACAAAATTAATATTTCATCTAAGAACTTAAATCAAAGTTCTTAATTTATTAAGAATCCAATTTAAAGGAAAAAATTATTGGCTATTCAAGATAAAAATCGGTCGGATACAGGAAAGCATATTTAAGTCTTAATTTTTTCACCAACCATTAATTTTGGAAAAGCTTAGCTTCCATGCTTTCGAATCTCCAATTTCTTGCTGGTTCTGTCTGCCGAAAACAATGCCTCTTTCTACTGACCCAAGCAGGGGTGGAGCTATGATTGGCTAGAGAGGAGCATGGCTCCCCCAAGCTTTTCAGAACCACTTATATATCTATACTTTTTATATTAAAATATTAATGAAAAATTGTAACGATTTAATGTTGTTTATTATATATATAAGGTATGTGATCGCGTTATGCATTTTGTTGGTGTCGTATATGGTCTTTTGTATTTACACGAAAATTTAAATTATATATATAATATAAAAGATTAATGCTTCTATCATGCCCCAGAATTTGACAATTGATGTTCTGAGACTTTGGACACTTCAAAGCTTGAACTTTAATATGTTCTGTACACATTTTAGCAACTCAGCCTTTTCTACGGTTTCTTGATGATATAGATAAGAGTTGGTCTAATCGTTATCCTCATGCTGAAACTAAGGAAATTGGTATCTTTGGCTTGGTTATCGTATAAGTTAATTGATAAAAAATCCACTTGCAGGTACGCCCGAACTTTCGCATTCTTTTATACCATTGGATTGCATATCTTGGTCTTCACCTGTCTCTACCGAATGTCTGCTCTCAGTTATCTTAGGTAAAAATATCTGATGACTAATTTCTCTGTTATAACTATTATAGATGAATTTCAGCCACTCTTACCCTTCTCTTTTCCTGCAGCAATGGCCCAGAGGAATTCCTTGTTGGAGAGAAAAACGTTGATCTTCCACGTGGGCTGTAGTGGATATGCAACTCAGTTTTCTTTTGCAGTGATTGATTTCTCAAATTGAACGGTGCATGTGGTCGGAATGTAACCTCTTTTCAGTGGTCTTTATTTTTGCAGACAAAACGATAACATATTGTCAATATTCAAATATCAAATGTATTGTACATATGACTGTTGTTTTACTCTATACAATGTTGCAATGAAATAGAGAGGATTTTTTTTTTCTTGTACACGACAATAGCAAAACACTATAAAGTCGTTGTTGACGGACCCACGAAAGAAGAACTGTGGACTGAAAATTAACGAATTTTAACTTACAGTCTTATTAATTATGATCATGCATTTTAATGAGTTCCTTTTCTTAAGCTTATGTCTTAAAATTGGTATATATATTTAACAAATTTATATAAAAACTCGCTTCAAATTATGAATGCTTAAGTCATTGAATTTTGTAAGTGAAACTATTTTTGTTATTGTTAGAAACTAGTAAATCACGTTACTCCTTTAGAGCAAGAGCAATGCACCGCCACGTGATTTATTTTGGCAAAAAAAAAGTTTAATTATTTGGGAAGTTTTTTTTTTCTCCATAATTGTCTCAAATAGATTTTTGTATTTTTTTTATCTCAATTAAATTTTTATTTTTGTAAAATTAAGTTAATTGGAATCTTGTCAATTTCAGCAAACGAGGACTAAATTGAGATAAAAAAAAATAAGATGACCTATTTGAAACAATTATGCATAAATAAAGACTTCTGAAATTATTAAAATGTAAAATATAACTTCTTTTTATCTCTTTTAGTGGTAAAATGAAATAACTTCTTTTTCTCTTGTTTTAAAAAATATAAATCATATTTGATTCTTAGCTCGTGTTATTTGATGAGAAAGTCTTTCACACGGTAACTGTTCCATTGATTTTATGAACAGTTATACTCTTCAATTGAGATCATACTATTCCTTTTCTGACCATATCATAGAAAATAAGGAAATATTTGCAAGGTTTGTTGTCTTCTTCACCATGATTTTTTCTTCAAGATCATGTGCACACCTTACCTTCACTCTGAAAAAGGAAACAGTCAACTTCCTTCATAATAAAGTTGGATACATTAGGTTAATTTTTTTCTTTTAAAAAGGAATTGCCAAATGTGTTCTTAAACTAATTGAAGGTTAAAAGGTTCAATCTTCTTCTTTTATCAAGACTTGGATGTGTGAACAATCAGTGCCTATATCAAGTCACTTTCAAATAGCTTCGGGAATAGAACAGAACAACTATGCTCATAGAAAATAATATACTATTGAACAATAGTCTCATAGTGGTTGGAATTTATCAAATTCTTTATAAAGTGCTTGATTTTGAAATCAAATTTTAATCAACCCCACTTTTTTATCTTTTGACTTACCCTCCCTTTTCACACCCTTCATCATATCTCTTTGGATGATCCCAATGCGTAATCAGTGGTCAACATACAAAAGTTTTCCTGTCTTAAGACTTCATAGATTTTTTGTAATAAACCCATGTTATATAAAGTGATTTTTGCATCATAAAACCTTTGAGTGAAACCGTATCCAATAGTAAGGTTTTGAATGAACAAAAGTGAGTCAATCTCTTCAATCACTCTATCAATACTTGATTGGACAATGAACGTCTTCATTTTTGTTTATCCCATAGTTCGGATTCTTGTCAGAGGACGAGTGATCAAACGGTCAAACACATGTTAGTTGATTATGTTGCAAATTGAATAAGTTTACAGATAAAGTATGTTTATATTTTTTGAATCGTGATTAAGTCAATCTTAATTAAAAATCTATTTCAAAACCTATAAATACAAGTGTAAGATAAAAATGTAAGTGATTACATGATTAGGAATTGGCTCTGATACCCAAATGATCATTGACTTAAACATCGAAATACTTGTGCAGATAACCCCTATACGATATAAGGAGTACTGAAGAGAAGCACTTGGATAACACGAACATATTGAAATTTGTTTGAAGCTTTATGTTAGAGATAATTAATTTCGACCCCACATTCAAAACAAAATACACTTTTATATATCGGTTTGTAAAATAAAGTTTGAATTCATATATATATATTATGAATTTGTCTTTTATTACTAGTCGATGTAAGATTTTGAACATTTTTTTAACATCGATACACATATATTTCAAGTGTGAAACTAGACATTAATGAATGATCCAATAATAAGTTACAGGATAAATTTAACAAACAACAAATTTTGTTAAAATATATTTTACATGACTTTGATAGCATCTAAGAAGTGAACTTTAAACCTAATTTAATCTTAAAATACTAATTTAGAAGATAAAGTGTGTAGGTATTTATATTTTTGTGAGTTAATCAATGTAAAAGAATAGTAATAAACACATTTTTCTTATAGTCATCTTTTATTTTTGTCTCATAAAACCATAATAATACTTAAAGCAAGAAGGCAAAAGAATGGATGAGGAAAAGTTCCATGATTTGAGGCTTTTATCAATTAGTGGCACAACACGTGCAACATTTTACGTGTGAAGGAAGAGATTTTGGGACTTCCATTGCACATACTTTATGCAGCAATTCTGGTTGACCAACCTTTTTTTTCAATCACATGATTTCATAACTCAAACTCTCTTCTTTGCTTTCATTCTGACATTCCAACGACTGCTTTCATTTTTTTCATACAATTTTTTTCTTCCATCCACCCTTTTTCTAAATATCTCATTAATATTTCTCATTTATTTGGTGTAAATTATCTATCAATTTCCTTAACAATTCAATTTTATCTAATTTTTTTAGTAGAATATCTACATCAAATCATATTTACTTTATCTAGAAAATTTTAATTCAGTACATTACTTCAAAAAACAAATACAAGTGTAAAACCAATGTTAATTGTATATTAATAAAAAAATTGTAGATCAAAATTATCATCTTTAAAATATAGTTAAATTAATATGAATAATTTGATCACATTGTTATTTAATTTTAATAATATTTAACACAAATAATTATAATGCTATGAAATTATAAATTATATATAATTTAAAGGTTGAATTAATATTTATTTTATATAAAGTTATTAATGGTATAATACTTTTTGAAAGTTATTTCACTCATTATAATTTCCTGAGATAGGTTTTCTTATATAAAAAGTAAATTTGATCCTACATTGGACATGATAATTTCTCATTTTCTGAATGAATACAAAACAAAAATAGCATATTAAAAGTTCATGAAGAATATTCTTTATATATAGTTTAATACCATACTTTTGTACAGAAAAGTTAAAATCATATCATCAATCTTGGTTTTTATTAACATGTAAAATACTATGATATAAAATTAATCTTATTATAAAATATATAAATTAAATACCGTGAAGATTTTGTAATATATGTAGTTACTTAATAATGGTTACCTGAAACCCTTACACTTGAGCTTTTACTTTATATAGACCTTAATTTCTTTCATCTACTTTTAATAGGAACCGTATAAAGATTCCGTACATAATACGTTTATCATACTTTTAGTTAAAGTCAACATACGTAAATACACATTAAAATAAGTAAATTATTAGTTTTAATTTGTTAAATGTAAAACTTAGTATAAATAAACAAGTAAAATTGGATTATTCTTTTCATAAATAAAAATAGTTATGAGTAATATTGGTAAATAATTTTATAGAAATAGAAAATAGGTACATATAAAAGTGGATTCCAGCTGTTGGAAGTAGACAGAACCAAACCTATTTACTGCTACCATCCATGAATCCATGCATTATTTGGCCTACAATCACGGACCCTCTGCCCCACTTTTCAATGTTCACCCTCTGCAAATAGGTATGCTACCCTTCATCTCTTCCCTTATCAAAGAGTCACACATAATGTAGGTTAAGAAATTAAAATCAAACTTTTCAGAATATATAACTAAATATCACTTGAAAAAAATCGAAGTTATAAATAACCTGTACAAAATAAAAAAAAAAATGTAAGAGACAAACATCCTCAAATCTCCTTCATTATCCAAATAAAAGAATCTATAACAAGTTAAGTTCCGACATCGCTGTCACATTGTATGCCATGTGCCCTACATGCAAGCCTTTAACCAACAAAGGAAAGTACAATGCAGAGGGAAAACATGAGCATTGACCAAAGACTCCAATCTCAAAAGCCAAAACGAAAGAGAAAAAGGGTAAGAGCTTCTTCATTAATCTCAAAACCCATGCCATGAAAATCAAGTATTAATTCTCATTAAATTAAAAACCGCTACTTTTGGAATCACACAATCCAATTAATAATACAAACCTACCAACCCTTTTTTATATATATTTATATATATATTTTCATAAATTAATTACTATTATTCATGTTATTTTTTCCATAACATTAATAACAATAAGGCTAAAGTGGTAAATTACACGGTCTAGCACTTGTTGGGAGAGAATCCCACTACAGAGTTCGCTAGATCGAAACTGACACGTGTCCCCTGCTGCTGCACGTTCCCTATGATCGACAGAGTCGACGCCGTTGGCGCAAACGCGAAACAGTAAGTCCCGGCGCCGTCTACCGGAATCAGATAATTCTTCGCCGGAAGCGCCAACGTCTTGTCGCCGGCGAAGTGAAACGACACCGTCGGCACGCGCACGGATTGCAGGGACGACAGGTCGTAGCACGTGTCGAACAGCGCAACGCCCTCCGCGGGACGGAGGTTCTGGGTCATCCTCTTGAATGCGTCGCGCACGGCGTTGTAGGCCTGAGTCCGCAGGCGAGTTATGGCGGTACCGGAATCGACGATCACCCCACCGACACCGGACTGATCGACGGCGAAAGTTTCTGGTGGGATGGAGACCATCTCGCCGCCGACGCTAAATCCGGTGAGTTCAACGTAGTAGAACGTGTTCGCTTGGCGGTTCTTCAGCAGCGGCGCGGTGACCGAGTCACTGGGTCGAGGTGAGTTGAACTCAAGAGTGGACGATTTACCAGAGTCGCGATCCACTAAACAGTACGAAAACGACGCCGCTTTGATTTGCGAGGTTAATGACAGCGGCCCACCACCAAGGCCGAGAAGCCCCGCCGCTCCAACGAACAGCCCCTCGTTATCGTGCCCGCACCCGATCGCGACCCGACTAACTGACCCGGACCCGCCGAATGACACCGTTTCAGTGACGTACTCGCCTACGGTGAACGACCCATCTCCGTAGGAAACCTGGTAGAGGCATCTACTGTTTCTGCAAGCCGACATTTCAAGGTCCTGACACTGCTGCGCGTCGCAGGTTAACGGGTTGTACGAGGAGGATGATGTAGGGTCGAAAATCGGGTCGGATTGTTGGTAACAATCTGAGCAGGGTTTGCATTGGAGCCAGTTGACGTCGGAGCCAGTGTCGAGGACCATGTAGAAGGGCTTTGCGGGCTGGCCGACGCCGACGCGTGAGAAGTACTCGCCGCTTCCCTGGGAGGTGCCGGAGGAGACAGGCGTGGTGAGGTCTTCGAGTCCGACCTCCGTCTTGGTCGGGTAAAGGTCCGATCTTTTGACGCCATAGAGTTTGAGCTGCAGTTTGGTCAGGAGCGAGTTGACTCGCGCCGAGTCGCGGGCGAGTCGGGCCAAAACTAGAGTTTTGTAATCTGGGTGTTGCTCATTGACGAGGGTCTCTCTTGTGTGGAGTTGAACGGAGAAGAAAGAGGAAGAAGGTGAAGTGGGGTTTTGCTGTTGAGTTAAAGCTTGTTGCAGAGGGTTTTGGGGTTTGAAAGAGATGATTTGGTTGGCTTGGTGAAGGGATGAAGAGATATTGAGAAGGTTGGTGTGTGAAGGACTGGTGATGGTGCGAGAATAGGTGAGAGATAAGGTTGTGAAAATGGTGAAAATGGTGCAAAGTGAGAGAAGAAAATGCGCCATTGTTTAAAGAGAAAAGGTATGAGAGTGAGTGAGAGAGAGTATGAAGGAAGAGAGACTGATTGGATTGGCTTTATTGGATTTAGAGAAGGAGAAGAAGGCACGGAGAAAGACGTGCTTGCATTTCATTTCATTCATTGATTTGTTGGTTGGTAGATGGAAAATTAAAGTTGGAAAAAGAGTTTGGTAATGCATCTTATGCATTATTATTATTATTATTATTATTATACTTTTAAATTGTAAATAGATAGGTAGATTTCTAATCTTTCATTTTGTTTTTATGTGCATGTTTACTGTTATTTATTTTGTATATATGTGCATGCTCCAATCAATAATCAAATCGTCATACTGCGTAAGTTGTTCATGCCATCAGAGATTGTGATGGACACTTAAATCAGATTGTAATTGAATAAAAAAATTATAAAAACTAAAGTAAATCATTCATCTAAATCATAAATATAAATTAAAGAATCAAATTATTAATTAAATCTAAAAAAATTAATGAAAGGAACACCTCTGAAACTAAGTTTACTCGTTAGAAGCATATAAGAAAAGTTAAAAAGTATTACTAGATTGAACATGTTTTTAAACAAGGTTAAAAACTATGTTAGAAGAAGCATAACTAGGAGATATATTGACTAAAGGGTAAGTTGAGAGTAAACAAAGAATAACATGTTAATATTTGTATAATTGAGAAGTAAAATCAGGAATTAAATTATATTTGTTGGCAAGTTGTTAATTTCTGGTTTAATTGATATATTAGTATCAATAAATTATAATTTAACACTAATGTCGACAATAATTTTAAATAAACTATACTGTCAATATAAGTTTTTATTACCCCTTCTTCGTAACACGTGCGTAACAATGTATTTTTTAATATTTTTTCCTCGTTTGCTATTTAAATAAAATTGTCTTGAATTTTAATACAGAATGTAATTACTATAACCTACAAGAGTATCTGAATGCTAAATCTTAGTTCACTTTGATTTGAATCATCTCTCCATTTTTTTTTTTAATTTTAGAATTCTTTAATATAATCATTTCATCACATGGGGCAATTCTTTACATAATTGTAGTGTCATTATCCATTCCAATGCTCTCAAACTAAAACTAGGGAAGTTTGTTAGTTAATATATACCTATTGTATTTTTTTCTTAGTTTTTATGTTGTTTATTTTAGGAAGAAGATGGTTAGTTTAGCTTACCTTCAGGTAAATATAATTGGTGAGGAAATTGAGACAATGCTAGTGTCTTTAAATATTTTATCTATGTCCTTCAATGAATCAATTTTATTTTATTAATAACCTCAATTCAACACGATTTTAATTGTATAGAGTATAGTAGGCTAGAGTGAGTTTTCTTGCATAGCACTTTAATGTTAACATAGCAACTACCTGTGATGTTCATACACAATAGTTGCAATTGTGAAAGGTATTTGAGTTAAGCAAATTAGAAAGTAAAGAAATCTTTACAAAGTGAATACTTCACTGGGTAGTTTCGGTTAGAATTCTAAACGCGAGTTTAAATTTGATATTGGATAGAAATAAAAAAATAAAATATTACATAAAGTGAAGAATTATTAACATATTATCTTAAGGTTGTTTATATAGAAAGTGGTGTAATTTCTTATGATATGTAATCGTCTCAGTCCAAATTACCAGATCTGAAAAGTCTCACGGATTTGTTTTTTATAACACTTTCAAAGTCTTTTATCAATAGAGGTGTTTAGGGTTTATCAATATAAAATTTTGTTTGTATCCTAACACAATGAACCTCTTCTTGTACAAACCCTAAAGTTTTTGCATGTGTGGTACAAGAATAGGACATTGTTTGATTTGTTTCAGATTGTTTCTGGCCCAATATGTTTGAATGGGCTACCTTAGCCCAAAAAGCTGATCGGCCCAGGTTATATTATGAATCAAACAAGGTTGATCAAAGTCAAACTGCATAGATAGAAAATTTCCAAGACAAGTTCTTCAGTAAGAAGAGCTGTAATGTCAATGCACCAAGAGACACTGTTGTATCTCAAAGACATCAAATTTATGTATTCCTTAAATTTGTCTTGGTTGTTGAGGTTGTTGCATTGGTCATAAAAGCATGTCAGTGTCATTTACTATTCTTGTTTCCTAGATTTTCTTTTATCTAGCTATGATCACATTTTCACGTTTCATTGCTTACTGGAGCAAAGATTGCAACCAACCTGGATTTAAACTCTGGGGAAGCAATCAATGCTGTGCTGATGAATATATCAGCCATATCTGTTTGTTTTTAATGCTGCAAACTAAAATAGTTAAAATGCTTTTCAAGACACTAACAAACACTGCCAGTTAAAGCTCATTCCCTGTGATATTTAATCTTTTAGGTATGAAGCATTCTAGATAACCAATTGGTGCTACAAGTTTTGCTTGAGTTTTCAGCCAACCATCTTCATCCAAATTTCATGTTATGTTCTGGCTATTGTTTATATAAAGACACTAGTCATTATTTTTCTATACAGACATGTTTAATGGTTGGAATTGGAAAGAAGAACATTATGGAACTGAGTAATTTGTAAGAAAGTACTAGACTATGGAAATGATCTGTTTTTCTATCAGCAACCACCACCATCAGCTGGCTCGATTGAGCTTAAAAGGCCGTTTCCTCTCAACTGCATGCAGTGGTCTTCAGCATCCACTTGAGCACATGTGATAACCACTGCTAATCCATTATGATGTGCCTCCTGCATGATGTTAACTGCATTATCAATTGTCATTCCAGGTATCACCTTCATCAGCACTTGCACAACATATTCTCTCTTGTTGAAGTTGTCATTGTGCAGCAAAACTCGGAATGGTGGAGATGTTTTCCTCGATTTCCTGATACAAAACATGTCATCAAAGATTTTATCATTCCCTTTTGGTTTCAAACATTTGATGAAATGAGACAGCAACAAACAACAAAGATAAGAGTGAGCACAGGCAGAAATTGAAATTGATTACTTGTCTGCTTCATAGTTACAGCATGCTGTTTAATTTGAACCACCCATTGAAATTGAAAGTTGAATTGTTATCAGTTGAAATAACCATAACTAATGAAACCTTCAATACTCATAACAACATAATTTGGACATTTGCTATTGACACAACTTTGGCATTTCATCTTTCAACAAAATCAGTTCCAAAAATCAAACATTAGTATTGATGTGATATGCAGTATTGCTTTCATTTCATCAGTGGTTTTCAGTTCTTGCTATAGTAGTTTAGTTCAGCTGAAAGATTCTTATGGAATTTAAAAACCAGTTCATACTCCTAATAAACAGTAGGAAATTAAGGGTCCAAGTTTGTATTTCAAATTGTTTAGATATTATTAGAAAGTAATGAAAATTCAAAAAACAAAAATCAAATGAAAACACTGTATCGGTGCTTCTTCTTGGCCTAAGATTAAACGTTAAATCAAATACAAACAAGAAGATAGTCTACAAATGAGAAAAGGTCCCAAAACAGAGGAAAAGATACATTTTCTCTGTGGCATCTAGCTACATGAACTGATTCCAAATATAATTTGTGTTCAGTGTTGAAAATGGAAATTTCTGACCTTGAACTAGGAGTTACAGTTTCCTAATTACACTAAACCGAAATTCCCTTTCATTTTTACATGAAAATCTCACATCAATCAGAAATAAAACCGATTTATGGTATTTAAGTGGATATAAACCTTATCTGATAGTTTTATAAAGTTGAGTTAAACTAAAAATCTCTTTTTCTTAACAAGACAAGGGACCTATAGGCTTAATCTGTCTCAGAACCAAAACTAAAAACATGGTAACAAAAACTAATTTTAACCAGTAAGAAAAATTATGCAGACATACACATGAATTTTCAAGACGTTTCTTCAGTTCTTCTGCATAATCATACAGTGATAAAATCCTCTCAATTGTGCTTACTGTTCCTGATATTGGTATTACCTTACGTCAAATTCAGATTCCCTTCCAGGTGTTGTTGTCTCTATGGTTGGCCTCTCAATCAACCCTCCACCTTTTCCTAATATTCCAGTGGCTGCCATTGTCATTACAACAGTACGATCTTTGCAATATTTCAAAGCAAAGTTTTTATCTCCTGCGAATACAAAATGTAATGAACCCTTCAATTATCTTGGAAAATATATCAAACAACTATAGTACAGTACTAATATGGTAATGAAAAAAAAAAATGAAACATAATTAGAAAGAGGAGATGGTATAGTACCAGGATTTACTGCATTGAATAGTTGGTTAGGTGAAAGAGCAAGTGCAGTGCTTAATGCAGCTTCCATTGCTGCTCTTTGAGTCTCTTTGTTGACACTTAGCAGACAGCTCCTGTAACAATAAGAGGGTAGCAATAATGTGAGATAAGTAATCCAATGTTGTCTTTGTCGTTACCTCACTGATTTTTTTGGTATGTGAAAGAGATGCAGAGGGTATAAAAATTGGTCAAGAGAATTTTGTAAGGTGCAAACTGAATTGGGTTTTACACGTTAATATGGTGACACGTGTAGATACCAATTTTTTGAGGTTATTGTGCCCTTGTGATAATAAGGGTTTGAAACGGATATGAAATTTTGGAAAACTGCTTAAAGCCACAAACTAAAATGGTGAAGTAGCTTGAATTGTATGGCTCAAGAATTTACTCAGAAAATTGAAGTTTGGAGAAGTTGGTTTGTGACACCATTAATAGAGAATACATTGTGTTGCCACAAAAATCAATTACTTTGTTAGCCAAATCTTCCTTTTAAGAATGTGTTGATTACAAGTTTTCTTTCAATCACAAGTTGGTATATTTGAAATATTATTTTATTTGAAATTTTGCTTCATACAGGTTTATCTTTAAAAAACATCTTCAATAAAGAAATGTCTCAAAATATATAAAAAGAAAAAAAAATAGTTAAACTCTTTAATACTTTGATTTTTAAATTATATAAAACTATTAGCTATCCAAAACTAGTTAATATTTAATTTTTGTTAAGATGAACTTTCATGTTTCCATTTTAAAGAGTCATTGTTTATTATTTTTTACGCTTAATATCAATTTTGGCATCTAATTTTATTAATTGTATTCAAAGTGGTCCTTTTATTTTTGAATTGTTCCATTTTTATAAAAATGATTTAAGTTGGTCTTTTTTGTTGAACAACAATTTTACCGAAACAACTCTAACTTACCATTGCCATGTCATTTTCACTTAACTTAACTTGTCAAGTATATTCAAAACTGACAATTCATTTAATATTGGCTAAGGTGAACATTGCACCATTAGCATTTTTAACCCTCTGAACAAAAATGATTAACTTGAACCATTTTTACAAAACATGGGACCACTATGAACAACTCAAAAATAGGAGGTCCACTTTGAACACAACTAACAAAATTAGGGACTAAAATTGATATTAAGTTTATTTTTTAACATTAGGTCCTTTCAATTAAAAAATGCTTGATATCTATTTTGGTCCTTTTATTAGTTAGTTTTGTTTAAAATTGTCCTTATATTTTTTAGATGTTCAAAGTGGTCTCCTTTTTTGTAAAAATAGTTCAATTTAGTTCTTTTTGCTAGCGGTGTTTAAATCCCTAACGACGTAATGTCTACTTTAGCTAATATTCAATAAATTGTCCAATTTTGAAATAAGTGATAAGATCAGCCCAATTGACGTGACAGTGTTAAAAGTCAAATGGTTTCTGTATAAGAAAATTACAATAGGTTTTGAAAGGGATTTGCAATTAGGGTTAAATTGGTGTTGAAGAATCTAGTGATTTGGGAGTTTTTCAGGTTTTTGTCTTTTTTTTTTTATTTGACTTTGTAGATGACTATTTCTTCTTCCCCTTTGATGGCGCAAAACTTAGGGTTTCTATTTCTTACGTTTTGGTCTTGCCACTTTGGAGTTTTTCGTTTGCGAATTGAGTTTTTTTTCGTTCTCTACATATTGGTGTCAATGATCTTGCATTTTGGGATTTTTTTGTTCTCTCTTACAGGTCACGATTTGGGGGTTAGGGTCCAATTTGGAATTTTTTTTGGGGTTTCTTTTCTTTGCGTTTTTGTACTCTTGTTGCTTGTTGATGATGGTTGTGAAAGTCAGGATTATGGAGGTGCTAATGGATTGCGTGTATGGGGGGCTCACGATGGTTACTGACTACGTTGGACTTTGGCTAGTTTGGAATGTGCTCGAAAAGAATCAAAAGGTGGGGATGACAAAAATTATTAGGGTTTTGAAAGGAAATAAGACATTTTGAAAAAATTAATTAGAGATTAATTGTAATGCATCCAATTATGATAAGAATTAACATTCAACATAGGTAATAGAAACACTAACCTCTAATTATTTGCCATGTATTTTAAAAACTGACACATCTTTCAATATTGATTGAAATGGACATTATAATACTATAGTTAGAGTAAAAAACCAAATTGAATCATTTTTATATTTGAAAAGACCATTTGAACATCTCAAAAATAATTTTGAACAAAATTAACTAATAAAAAGACCAAGATAAGTATTAAACTATGTTGAACCCTTTATCTTATTATAATTAAATTAAAATATAAATAAGAAATTGTATTTTAGAGTCAAAATATTTTTTTTAATGTGGTAGATTTAAAATCTGTTTACAATAATGAGGGTAATTTTGGACTAATACACCATTCAATAATGAGCTATCATTTTTCAACATTAAAAGGAGAAATTAAAATAGAAGGTAAAATTGGGTTATTTAATGTTATTAGTTTACTTGGAAGAAACTTTTTAAAAGAGATAACTTACACTTTAAATCTATCAAAAACTTCTTTTAATGGTATAACTTTTGAAACATTAACGTGGTTTTACTTTACTCTGGAGTCAAGATTAATAATAATTCATATATATTATCCTTTTAATCTGTTCAATTACAAGAAAAAAAAAACTATAATAGAAACATTAAATTTTAAAATAGATAATACCTTGAACATGGTATTCACTCTAACTATTATCATCATCAAAAACTTGAAGCTAAAGTATTAAAGTCATTGTGAGAACAAAATGAAGGATTCAATGTAGCTTTTACCTTTTAGCTCTCGTCTCATTTTTTTTTTCTAAAAAAATAAATTAGAATTTATTTTTTATTTTTACTTAAATATGTTTTCAGATTTTTAAATTTAAAATAATTAACTTAATTGCCTTTTCAATTAGAGAGACGTAGAAATAATTTAATTTTTGAAGAATAAAAACAACACTTATCTAAATGAAGAAACTAAAAACAATCAATTGTATATTAGTCAGAATGTCAAAGATAATTATTATGGAAAAAACATTAAAATTACAGTTGAACTTAAAAAATGTGTAATATAGATTATATTAGGTAAGACAAAGTCAATATGTGCCAGCTTGAATGAATTATTAATTACCACCAACCCATAGTCGCATTAAACTCTCTCCTGTGAATTTGTGTATTAATTGCTAAACCCTAAGGCTAACATGAATTCTTAATTTTAATATATATATATATATATATATATATATATATATATATATATATATAATTTTTATTGTATGTTTAGGTGAATTAAGAATCATATTTAAACCTAATTCAAAATATAATTTTTTATCTACTTATAACCATAGTCTTGATATCATGTTAAAATGTGAATTTTAAACCTAATTTAATCACACAAAACCAGTTTGTAAGGTGAAATTTACACTCACTTATATATTATAATATCTAGTCAATATGAGACTTCCAACGTGTTCAAAACATATATATATATATATTGAATGTGTGATTAGATATTAGTAAATAATCTAATAGTGAGTGAAATAACAAACTCAACAAATAATAAATTTTATATTAAGAAATAAGCTTTAAATGAAATCATATCTTACAAAATCAACTTATAAGATGATGTGTAGATAAGTAAATTAATCTTATAAATAAATGAAAATAGATAAATAAATAAGGAAAATATTTGAATTTAAAATTTATAATTTTTTCTAAAAGTCATTTTTTTTTATTTCCAAAGAAAAACATTAATATTTTTCTTTTCTCCACCAAAGCAAACATAACATTGGGTCAATTGAGTATAAGCAACAAACTCTATTTTTTTTTATTGGTATTAAAAACTCCGTCAATTGATCCCTCTTTTTAGAATTTTCCATCATATGAATCACGTAATGAAAACGTTTATTTCGTGCTAAGTTATTCATGAATTTCCCATCATATCATTAATGTTTGGTTTGGTAAAATGAAATTAAAACGTAACTTAACTAACACCACTTCACGGACTATTTTTTCTTTTTAGATTTAGTTCCGTCCATTAAAAGTGTTTGCTTATTTTTCTTTAATATTGACAAATAAATAACTATAACTTAAAAAAAACATGTTACTTGATAAAGTGGAGCTACGACAAAATTAGTAAATGCTCGATTTTGAGTAGATCTTGTCGATAATGCATTGAATAATGCTACCAACACTCTTTTCATAAGCTCAAATTTATTAACATTTATAAATTTTTATTTATCTTGTCTCTCATTATGAATTTATCTCATAATTTAGTAGAGAGCATGTGTAAGAAAGATACGATAGAGTAAAATTAATTAATATTTTGCTTAATATATTTCATGTAACTCAAATTTTGATAATAAATTATAGTAGTAAGGAGCTTGTGACAATAATCTTAACTATAATTAAAAAAAATCTTATGACATGCACTAAATAATTAATTATAACAAAACAATATAAGGTGATAATATCTCGTTATATTGTGAGCTTATGATCTTAACTATAAATTTTTCACATGATTAATTCATAAAAAATAGTGTTAGTATGATATATAAAACGGGTTATTTCAAAATTTAATCATATTTTTATCTTAAGATAAAAAAAAATATGAATTATATGTATTGAATTATTAATTATTAATGTAGTAAACTTAAGAAACATTTTCACCTTTTTCCGTAAAATTAAAAGGTTTGCTAAGAACGCGTGTCTCATCTTTCAAGGAACAGGTGCATCATTGATTAGACTTAACTCGTAACTATCCAACGCATAACTGATTAAACTTGATCAACGGTTGATATCTTCTCCTATAAAATCAGGGCAATATAGCATCACCACATAAATCCTCGGGACCCACACCTTATGTGTAATCATGATCCACAGACAAAAATTAATATCCAAAAAAGCACACTGAACCTTTTCGCCAATCAAAGGTTTCCACGTGGCTTCCTGGCGGAAACGACCGACCTCTTAGGGGAAAGGTTCTCTGATTTGGTGTTTTATTTTAGAACCTTTCATCGGGTTACCGGTCGGTCACTGATTTCAAACTTCCATGACCATCCATTCCCAATATCCATTTTCAATTTGTTATTTTTCATTTTGATTCGATTCTGGGTATCGCGCAATTTCTCGATTTTCCGCGTATTTTGGATTTGGAGAGTTTCAACAAATAACCGAACTTTGGAAGGAAAAACACAACCCCATGATGCAACGGTTGGTTGATCATGTTCTTGCTATAACTAAAGAGTAAGGACATTTGACTCACCTATGTTGGATTTGAATATTTGATCATGGTTGTTGATTATCCATGTTTTTTAATGAAATGGGGGGTGCCTGTATTTTTCTTTTTTCTGTGTGTGGACTTTAATGTAATCATATTATGATGTTTTTTCTTCGAGGAAACGATTCAATGATAAGGACATGTTTGTTTTCCTTTTTGTCATTGTTTCTGTTTGGTCATGGTTTTTCTTTCCCTAAGGCTGTAATTCTGCTGATCCTCCTAGTCCTAGACAAGGATGTTTGGTATCGTTTTTTACTGTTCAATGTGTATCGTTTTTTATGTTGGAGGGGGTTAAGTCCTCTGGCTTCTTTTATGACTTTTTTTTCTTCTGGGGAAGGGGGTAAATGGTGTTTTATTGTTAATCTACATGTTTTTGCAGAAAATAGTTCTGTTTCATTGTTACTTTTATTCAGCCTTAAGGTGTTGATCAGTTTAACAGATTTTTTCTTTTTATGGCAGAGAATTCAGAATTCTAAAACCATTTCAATGAATTAATCAATTTTCACTTGGCAAAGAATGAGCATGTTTATCTGTTTTTTAGTGCAGGTCCGTGAAGGCATTTACCTATGAGTCCTTAAACAATATTGTGAGGCTAATCAATGGAATATCTGCCCTTTTGTTGGCATGCCTACCTGGGAAAGCTAATATACTTGAAGGTATCCATGGTTGGGAACTCAGGCCAACTTTCCGTGGACCACGATTTCCGCGGTGGATGGAGAAGTAAGTTTCCATCATAACATCAGTAATTTCTGGGTGGATTTTTTCTTAATTTTCCCAAGGTCACTTAGTTGGTGGTTTTATATACTTGTATCTGTTGCTATGTTAGAACTCAGAGTATTGGTATGGAGTAATAGAATCACTATTTATTTGCCAAGAGCCTTTAGTTCAGTTATTGTAATTTGTTTGTTAATGTTCTTTACAATATTATTATATTTTCCATCATAGATTTTATTGTGTTATTTACCAAGCGATTGAATGCACCCTGGTAATTAAGAAAAAGTGCACCAATGCATTCTGAGGTCGCATGCACCCTTTACACCTTCTCGTGATTCTGGTGTCAATTATTTCATGCCTACAGAATTAATAAACAATGCAAGTAGCAAAGAACTATATTACTGAAAAAACCAAATTCGGAATGAATCGACTTAGGCTTTATATTTTCTGAATTAAAGATTCAGAGTTTTAAACTCAAGACAAGAAGGAACAATAAAAACTTAAGAATTAGCAAAAGAATAATTTAGGACATAGAATGTAGCTAGAGAATTGGGAGAGAATGAGTTAAAGTAGACTAGAAAATACTTTATGCCAAGGAGTTAGTACACAAGGATAAAACTTGTTATTCTTTTAGCTATTGTGTTAGTGAGATATTTGAGTCTATTAGAGATTTGGGGTTGTTCTTATTTATTAAAAGTATTGTATATTTGTACTGTATTTTGTTATTTCTTTTACATTTTTGTACCATACAATCTACTTTCTTTTTTTCTAATGTTTTGTTTTTCTGATTCTTTGAAAATTTAGAGTTTGTATCATTCATTTTATCATATTTTGGAATGAATACCTTTACTCTAGAGCTTAATAATGTGGCTAGTTTGTTAGTGGTATCATTGCTTTTGCGCTGATTTTTGTTTTCTTTTTTCTAGTGGTGTATCCTCTTTCAATCAGTTTGTCCATGATTTTTCCATGGATTCTGACAATTCAAGCCTTGAATACTCGTCCGAAGATGACGATAGTGAAATATATAGTGATGGACTTGAATACCCTCCAACTCCTGCATCTCAGAGTTCTAGAACCTCAGAAGCTGGTATTACCAAATTCAGTAGGCATCGGAAGGATTGGATCCAATTTATCTTACATTCAATTTTGTTTCCTTTAAAGTTATTGGTGTGGATTCCAGTTAACCTTTTTCGGTTAGTTTATTATGGGGTGTCAAAAGCCATGTCTTTCACCACAAATAAGCGTCCTCCTCATTTACGTGCACACAAGAGAGTGCTGAGTCTCAAGGATCATATTATCCACCGTGCTACTGATAGGAGACGAGGAGTTGTAGAGGTTGTGCAACATTTCTTTATATTAATTTCTATTGTTTTTTTTTTCAGATAAATTTCATAGGAATGTAAAGAATGTGTTGCTAAGTAAGTTTATTTTGTCAACCAGGATCTTCATCTAGGCATCGAGTTATCTATAGAAGCCGTGTTTGATGTTGTTCACAAGGCAGCACATCTTCTTCTTTCCCCTTCAGAAGCTTTTGGGGCATTAGTCAGGTTGTTTTCGTCTCATGAAAGTGCTGTTAAAGGAGATCCTGATGGTGAAGAGGACGCCTCCATATATACAGATACATTAGGAGAAAATGACCCAAAACCCAAAGAGAGAACTGTCAAGTATCAGCCTCTGAATACAGATGCTCGGACATGTCAAGATGTCATAACGGACCTTGGGTAATGCCTATCATGTAGTGGCCTTTATATTATTCTTTTTTTTGTTTTGAAATCTTTGCTTGTCTACCTCATGGTTTCTCATTCTACTTTTGGCAGGTATCCATATGAAGCCATTCGTGTGATCACCTCTGATGGATATATTCTTCTTTTGGAAAGAATACCCAGGTAAAAAATTCATTTCTGAGAAAGTTATATGGATCTTCATAAATTTAATTGCACATCCCTTTATGATTTTTTATACTTACTTTTATCTTCTGAAATTAAGTGCATAATAGATGGTTAGACACATGATGAATCGCTTCAGAAGTAATAAATGTGCACAGGATACACTAGTTGCGATTCTAGTTGGCGTGTTTTGACATCTCATCTATTTTGTCATTGTGTGGAGTGAATTACTTCAGTTTGTTGAACAGTTACTGATGGAAAATATAGCAATTTTGGGATGAGACCTTGTACAATTCATGTCTAGAGCTGGTGGAAATGCATGAAAATGTATCATGATGTTATCATTATGAATAAAGTTCGTTTTCATAAATTGATAACGAAGTTGAAAAACACATTTATATGGAGATGATTAGGGTTGTCATTGTAATTTCTAGAAAAAACGTGGTCTCTTTGCATGCAGTGTGTTGTGTCTGACGTCTGTTCTTACTTCCCAGGCGAGATTCAAGAAAAGCTGTTTATCTCCAGCATGGGGTTTTGGATTCATCAATGGGGTGAGTCATTTTATCTCTATATTTTCATTGCTCTTACTTGATTCTGTTATTACCTGAGTTAAATGAGTTGAGAAGTAGTATATTTATGTTTGGAAAATATCCTTTTGAAGAACACATTTTTTCCTGAGCATTAGTATGACGCCAGAGTTAGCTAATATTGTGTAGAGAATTTGGACAATATTTTTGTTACAACAATATGAGCTCTTGTTTAAGTCAGTAGGCTCATGAGTCTCACTATTGGTAGGATATGAATCACCTGTAGACTTAGTGAAACTGACAAAACATTGTTGCTGTCTAAAGTCACGGGTGCACAGAAGTGCAGGAGAGTCATGACTTTGGATTTAATTTTTTTGTTTCAATTTACTTCTTAACCCTGGACTATGGTCAAAATGACAATGATACTCTAACCCTTTTCTTTCTTGGGTTCAGTTGGGTATCTAATGGAATTGTTGGCTCTCCAGCTTTTGCAGCATACGATCAAGGTACGCTATATTTTGCAATAATGTCTGTACTTGACAAACGATTCGTCTTTTTGGAATTATTGCATGTATAGTTTGTTCTATCTGCAGGTTATGATGTATTTCTGGGGAATTTTCGTGGTTTGGTTTCACGGGAACATGTCAACAAGAACATATCATCACGTCAGTAAGTTCATAAAGTAAATCTATTTGAACGCTTTTGGAACTTTCAGAGAGAATGAAATGGAAAGGGAAACAAAAATGAAAAGTTAGATGGATTCAAAAAGGAGTTATTTGAAGAGAAACATGTGTTTGCTATTATTTAAAATTTAACTCCCAAATAAGTGGAAGTATTTCCTTCCCATTCTTCCCCCTATCTTCATTTTGAATAATCTGTGTTTGAATTGATGTAATGCAGATATTGGCGGTATTCCATCAATGAGCATGGGACTGAGGATATTCCTGCTATGATAGAAAAAATCCATGAAGTAAAGATTGCTGAATTGAGGCTTACTAAACCTGATATAGAGGAGGAAACTGATGATGATCAGCCTTACAAACTTTGTGCCATTTGCCATAGTTTGGGAGGAGCTGCTGTACTGATGTATGTTATTACTCGAAGGATAGAAGGGAAACCCCATAGGCTTTCAAGATTGGTTTTGTTATCACCAGCCGGTTTTCACGAGGACTCTAACATGGTTTTTTCTGTGGCTGAACTTCTACTGGTTTTACTGGCTCCTGTTTTGTCTCTTCTTGTTCCTGCCTTCTATATACCAACCAGATTTTTTCGTATGCTTGTCAACAAGTTAGCGAGGGATCTGCATAACCTACCTGCAGTTGGAGGGTTGGTTCAAACTTTAATGAGTTATGTTGTTGGTGGAGACAGTTCAAACTGGGTTGGAGTTTTAGGATTACCACACTATAATATGAATGACATGCCAGGAGTAGCTTTTCGTGTTGCTCTCCATCTGTCACAGATGAAGCGCACTGGAAAATTCATAATGTTTGATTATGGTAGTACTTCTGCCAACATGGAAGTGTATGGTTCACCTGTGCCTTTGGACTTGGGTGAACGCTATGAACTCATAGACATTCCTGTTAATCTTGTTGCTGGACAGAAGGACAAAGTGATAAGGCCTTCAATGGTGAAGAGACACTATAAATTGATGAAGGGTGCTAGGGTAGATGTTTCATATAATGAGTTTGAATATGCACACCTAGACTTCACCTTTTCCCACCATGAAGAACTCTTGTCATTTGTTATGTCATGCTTGCTGCTTGTGGATCCTAATCCAAAACATCAAGTGAATCAAAGGGGTGTAAGGTCAAGAAGAAAAGGGCAAGTTGCAACCAGTGGTTAGATTGAACAAAAATCTTACACAGAGTTCATACTTGCTGAAGTACTTCTGCCATTTCTTGCAAGAGTCTCCAACACATGTATGCTTGAATATAGAGTTGCTCTTTACTGGGGTCATCTCCTTCAAATATCTGTTTTCAGTTTGGAGGAAAAATAGACCTTGAAATATGTTTGTATTGTACATTGTAAAATGTTGTACTGATTATCAAAATTCAGAACAAAGACACTAGAGTCTGGATTAATGTTGTATTATGTTGGTAGTTCACTAGTTTTTTTTCTTTGACAATTTGACGTTGAGTAGATTTCCTCAGGCTCATTGCAGTGGTACTTAACATGCTTTACTGTCCCCAATAAATATATGTAAACCCCAATAAGATAAAATAAAAGTATAGCATTGGAATTTTTCCATGGTGCAAGGTCTTGGAGAGGCTCTAATGGTATATATATGTTAACAAATATTTCTTTTACTCTTTAGTAATCTATGATACTGTTGAAAATAATTCAAGTTTGACTTTAAGTCTTATATTAAATATAAATGATAAACACACACACACACACAGAGATATATATATAAAGCATTATATCATAAAACTGGGAAATAACAATATGTAATGCGAATCATGGTCTAACCAGTTGTTTCCAAGGTCGTCTGGTGTCATGACAAAAGAAGAATACTACAACGGGAGTAGACATTGTATTCTTATAGCATCCGGAGACCCTGTTCCTAGGAGAATGTTAGTCTCTCTGCCACAGATTGATAAAGGAAGAATTTTTGGCACACAGTTGCATACTTTAAATGTTGATTTTTGTGAGGTGGCAGAAATGTTTGGCCCGGTAATATTGTGGAACTCTGTTCTTACATGTTTTACCCAATGGTAGCCTTCTATTTGCACTGACTGAGTTCATGTTACTACATGCAGCTAGCAATATCCCTTTCAATAATATCTGCAGTGCAACATCCAATTTTTGGAGTGATATTCAATGTGGTATAAGTTTATCTCCCATATAATTAACATCCTTTCACTAATATCTTATTTGTTATTCTGGTTTAAGATATGTAATGGCATGTTCCATGTCAGAAAGTATATTAATACTAGTAGAAAGGTTTTACACTGTAGTTTGTACAGTTAATCACAAGTTGTGTTGCATATTTATGACAACATGGTATTCATATATGTTTTGGTTATTACATAACTTTGTTTTCCTTCTGTTGTAGGGAAATAACGGTTCTCCAATGGTAACCACTCCAAACTCTAACATTAGAATTGGCGAGTTGAATGTTCTATTGGCAAGAAATTTTAAGGAGGCACATGATGCCCTTCGTGGGAAAAGAAGAGTGGATCCAGCCACAAAAGAGAGTGTAAAATCAATGAGGATGACAAATGGTATTAGACTTTCCAACCAGTGTATCTTACTGCTACGAAAATGGATAATACTATGTTTTTGTCAGCAATGTGGAAAGTGATACGAAACAGCCTTTTCCCTTCATTTTGTTTTGATATTTTCAGAAGAAGTTGCTAACATGGTTGATCCAATGGGTGGTTTACCAGCTGATGACTCCATGTTCATTCAGTCAAGAGGAAACATAGTTAATACTGAAGCATCCTTATCACGACCAGTTCTTCCATATGCTTGTACTAGTACTAGCAGCAGCAGGCGTCCACATCTTCCATTCCTGGCAGCAGGCTTTGATCCTTATGGTAGACCTGTGTTTGGACCAACCACTGGGGTTCCATCTCCACCAAAAACACCTCAATTTAATCCCCATGATTTCTGGCCTCCTCCACCATCTTGTACATATTCTCAAAACCTAGTGCAAGCATGGGAGGTAAACTCATTACTTATCTTCATTATTCTGCAGAAAACTAACATAATATGCCTTCATGTAACATGTTAAATTTTCCTTATACTAGTTTCTCTATAAGATACTTTCATACTTTCTAGCTTAAAAATTAATCTTTGGTTTAAGTTCACATTTTCTCTTTTGCTTCTCTAGGGAACTTTGTTTGGAAAAATACAAAGGAATCACACAAACACTCAGAGAGGAAAGGTATGTTAGAATCCATTAATGTTACGTGACCGAGTAGGAGACGTAACGAAATCACCCTTTCACACACTCAAGACAAGTAAAAGAATAACGAAGGAATGGAGTTGAACGAATGAATCTCTTTTATTGATGGTAATATGTGGATAAATAAAAGTAAACAATAATTGGGAGCATAACCTCCGTCAATTATTTCCAATAACTGGAAGCAGGATCTCCGTCAGTTACCTGAGAGCATAACTTCTCTTACAAAACTCACCATTCAAAAGCGTGCCCTTAACCCTAGGCTTCCCCTTTATTTATACTAATTAATTCCCTCCCAAAAATGTACTGAATATTAGAAAATAATCCTATTTACTATAAGTATTGATATGAATATATTTAGCCTTATTTACTATATTTAACTTATACTGAATAATATATTAAGATCTACCGAATAATATATTAAGATATGATCTTGTTACTCTAATTATTTACTTTAATTAGTTTCCCGCTTCTACCGTTCGGTTCCCGCCTCTACCGTTCGGTCCTCGCTTCTGTCGTTCGGTTTTCCCGCTTCTACCGTTCGGTTCCCGCCTCTACCGTTCGGTCCTCGCTTCTGTCGTTCGGTCCTTGCTTCTACCGTTCGGTTATCTTCTCCTTCTCTCCTATGCCACTTCCTCTCCTACACTTTCCAGCCCCTATCATATATATTCCAACCCCTAACAATTAACGTCTAGAATCAAGTTTTTTTTACGTTTTTAGGAAAAAAACACTTTGAACATTACAAATATAGATAAAAAGTTTTAAAATTACGGATATAGACAAATCATATAAATTCTACATTACTTCAAATAAAAAAGTCGTGCTGAAATGCACGACTTTATTTCTGACACATGGTTACATTCTCACACATTTTTTTTTTGTTTTGGTAGTCGATTATAGTAAGTTGTAATCGATTACTTATTGCTAAAATCGTTAATAAGGTGCATGACTTCACCAAAAGCATCAAATAATCAGTTACAATTTATTATAATCGATTACGAGAGTGAGAAAACGTGTGGAAATTTTTTTTTGCTTATATTGGTAATATCCAAAGTGTTTTTGTCTTGAAACGTAAAAAGAACACCCTAAAATCATATTTCTTAGCTTAGAACTAGTTTGTTGAACAAGATCAACAGTGACTTATGTTCTGACCCATGAAACAGGCCCTCAGAAGAGCAACATCACCCCTTACGTAAGTGTACCTTCTTTCCATGTATTCCCAATCTTAAGTTTTCTAAGAAATCATTGTTCTTACATTTTCCCAATTAAATGATCACTATAATCTACTTTTGTTTTTCATTGCAGGCTTACTTACGAGTGGTCTAGTAGGCTAGAGATATCCCTCTATTTACCTAAGAAAACTATCGACTATATGATAACGTAATTTTATGGAACAATGCTATTGCTACTTCTTAAACGATCACTTCCTTTTGTATAGAATCTTACATATCTTCCAATAATGCAGGATTCATCTTGGACCCATAGATTATGTTTTCTTCGACATATTGCATTTCAACAATCTGGACTTGTATGAAATCTGACAAACAAAAACCTGGTCTGTCATCTATACTCATAACAACATTGTCCAAAAACATGTTATTTCTCCATTTTCCAGAGCTTCATTTCCCAATCAAAAGATATCAATTGCATTGCCTTTTCATTTCAAAACTAACTATAATTTACTTCATTTTCTGCTTGCTTTCTTCACCACTGATGTTAGATATCTGTGTGCAGTGTGCGAAAATTAATCTCCCTTCTCAGATTTTGATCATATCTCCAACCAAAAACAGACACTACTACATAGGAACAATCTTTCCTGCGGTGAACATTTAGCTACACACCTGTTGTGACCTTCTGTTTTCAATACTTTAATTATGACTAATCAATAAATTGCAGGATACTACATTTATTCAGAAGATCAGAGCTTGCAAATGACTTTCAAGAGAAGATAAAACTGCAATTTATAGGCGCTGTTGTGGATTTATCAACGATATAGCAGTCTTTTATTGTTTCAGTTTGTTAAGTTCCTATATAGAAACTGTGTGACACCTTTTATTGTTTTACTTATATAATAATTTATATTATGTATAAAAAAATATTGAAAAGCCAAAGTCCCTGTCTCATAATCAAATTCAGCCACGAAGGAGCAGGAACATGAAAGTCAACTTTCACCATGATAAAAATAATTATGATTTAATACCTATTTTAGTTTTTATATTCGTCATTTTTGTTCAAAGTGTCTCCTTTTTGTAAAATTTTTTCAATTTGATCATTTTCGCTGATAGTGTCTAGATCGTTAAAGTTCACCTAAGCCTATATTAAATGAGGTGTCAATTTTAAAAATATCTGGCAAGTCAAGGGAAAGTAACATGACAATGTTAAGTTAAAGTTGTTTCTGTAAAACAAATTGATATTGGTTTTGAAGAGGCGGTTCAATTTGGGTTGAAGAAATTGGTGAAATTGTTGTTCGATTTGGTTTGTTGTTCGTTTAAATTGCAATTGGAGGAATGTAAGTCAGGTAAGCGTTCTTAACCCGATGTTGTGTTTTCTGTGCAGGTGTGTGGAGATGAAGGTTCGATGATGCGTGGATTGAACTCATGATTTGGGGGTTCTGTCGCAGTAGTTTCGTGGTTAAAAAGGGATTTTGATTATGAGATTTGGATTTTTTTTTGCATTTTACATGGAGGTGTTGTGCTTCGCAATGAGAATGGGGTTTAAGTGGTTCAAATTCTCAGATCTGTGACTGGTTTTTTTGTGGCAGCGCGAAGATGGTTGACGGAGGAAGATGAGGTTCTGCTAATTTGGAGTTTTAGGGTTTGCAATTGAGGTTTTCACGATGGTGAAGATTGCGATTGTGTTTTCGTGTTTTCCGATTTGGGTCTCTAGTTTTGGTTGTTGTTTGCAGGTTGTGCTCATGGCGGCACGAAGGTCTCGTGTTGGAGGATGATGATTGAATAACAATTTCACAAATTTCTTCAACCCAAATTGAACCGCTCCTTTGAAACCAATATTAATTTTGTTTTACAGAAACAATTTTAACTTATCATTGTCATGTCATTCCTACTTGCCATGTATATCCAAAACTGAAAGCTTATTCAATATTGACTTAAACATTATATTGTTAGTGATTTAGAAACCATCAGCAAAAAAGATCAGAATGAACAAATTTTACAAAAAAAAAATAGATCACTTTGAACGATAAAAAATAGGTATTAAACCAAATGATTATATGGATCAAAATAGGTACTAAACCAAACAATAATATATATATATATATATATATATATATATATATATATATATATAAAGATAAAATATCATAAAAAAATAATTTTTGTATTTTAAAAAAATCTCAAATAAATATAAAATTTTTGTATAAATCATTAATGATTATATCATTATTATTATTGAACTTTTATTTTCACTTGGAAATGTGTAAATTTAATATTCTCATGCAATTTTAATAACACTTTTTTAACAACTCATACTTACCATATTTTCATATATTCTTATTTTGAATCTTTTAATAAGTCATATAAGTGATATAATATCAACCTATTATTATTATTAATTATTATTATTAATTATTATTATTATTAGATAGTTTAAATATTTTATTATTTTAGAATTCTTAATATATGTAAAATAATATCAAATAATTATTTAATAGATATTAAAGAAATAGAAAAATAATATAAAAAAAAGGAGTGGAAGAGATAGGCCACAGTTAGGGACGACTTATACTTTCAACTACGATCTCAACAAAATTCTACTACAAATACAAAGTGCAAATTATCATAAGCACAAAAAATATATATGAGTAAGTGAGTGATAAATTTTATTTTCAATTTATCTAGATAGCATAGAGTAGCCATTTATTACTTTTAAAATATGTTATACCTTTTTCCTTTGCTATTTTGTATTATTTTCATTAAACAAGGAACTAACCTCATCTCTTCTTATTGATTGTAACTATAATTATATTTAAAATAATTTTGTTAAATATTATTAAGCTAATAACAATACAATAAATAATCACATTAATTAGAGTATATATATATATATATATATATATAGTATAATTATATGTGAAACTTTTTTGTATAATAAACATATATATCAACTAAAAGTATATAAAGGAATCATACAATAACAAAAGTGGTAAGAAAAAAAAAATTTAAGAGAGAAGTTAATTTAAATGGTTAATTTTTTTTTTTAAAAAAGGTATTACTCTAATTTGTAAATTAATTTATTAATTTTTGAAAAAAGACGTTACATTTTTATTTTTTTTATTATACTCTTATTTCTCGTAAATGATACCTAAATGTATTATATTAGATAAAAAGAGAAATGGATAAAATAAGAAATTATACAATTATTTATTAGAATAAAAAAATAAATTATCTATTTGTTAGAAATTTTTTTTTTAAAAATAATAAAAAAGGAACGGAAATAATATTTAATACTTTTACATTTATGGTGGTTTAAAGAAAACCATTCTTTATAATATTCACATATAGTTATATTTGAAACAAGAGAAAGTTATTTTTACAGATTTAAGTTTTAAGTCTGATTATTTTATTTTATTTTAAATAAGTTTAAGTAGTTTAATTTTTATTAATTATGTAAAGTGATTTTTATTTTGTTTCGTCGTCTTATTTATTTGTTTATTTGTTTTTAAGAAATATGAGGATCTGTGATTATAAGGTCATATTATGATCTCATCAATGTTAACAACGAGAACAGTTCCTTAATTATGATAAGTGTGATAGGATAAAATTTATGGAAAATATGATAATTTCGTTATTTAATATGTTTTTAACTAGAGAAATATATAAATTGTTCTTTTGTTATATATATTACCTAAAATATCATTTTTATATTTTCAATTTAAAATATTAAATAAATTTTATTAAAATTATTTAAATTTAAATAACAATTTTAGTTTTTCAATTAAAAATATAGTTTTATTACTCAAATTTATTATTTAGAAGTGATTAAACAGTTTTAAATTACCAGTTTAGTTTCTTAAATTGTGTTTTGAAACTAAAATGGTATTTTGTTTAACATAAGAAAATTATCAAATAAAAACTAAATTTGGAGAAAAAATTAATTAATTAATTACTATATTGACTAAATTAAAAATTATTTTATAAACTAAAAATATTGGTATCTAAAATAATATTTATCATTAATAAAAAATTACAATCAATTTATTATTGGAGTCTAAATTAATATATATTTAGAATTAGTCTAATTTACTTGAGTTGCTATTTCTAATTCCTCTATCTTTTCCAGAAAATATCATCTAGAAATTCATTCCTCTAGTTTTTTTTTTTTTTTTAGTTTTTCTATTAAAAAAATCACATCATTAAATTCTATTTATTTCCTATTTAATGATTTTTACTTCAACTTTATTAACTAAGAATCACATGCAGTTTGCATTTATAACTCAATAAATATTAAGGTTCTTTACAATTAGTGATATAAGAAATGTTTATCAGTATATGTCATGAATGTCTGAAATAAAGCAACAAAAGTCAAGTTTACATTAATGAGGGTTGACCTTTATAATGAACACTACTGTTATATAAACAACCAAACACTGCTTCATCTTCTTCATCTTCATCTTCATCTTCGTCTTCTTCATCTTCATCTTCTTCATCTTCTGCAATATCTATTGTTTTTAGCAGATTTCAGTTCTGGATCCCATGGCAAATAACAAATGGTTAAACATAACAGTTGATGGAAACTCAGCCTTGGCTTCTTACTGGCACAGCATTTTCTCAGATTGTCTTGAAAAGATAGTCAGGTGTCGAAATTCTTACCATGCACCATTAATTTGTTTCATCTTCTATATAAAATAACATGCATGTTGTATTTTTCATCATATATGCTTGATATTAATCATCATTCATAACATGCCCAATTAATAGATTTTGTTTTCATAAGTATGGATTATTTTCTTAACCAGAGGATGAGAGAAAAAGACTAAAAAATGAAGTTATTTCATATCTTTTTTTTCTTCTTTAAGAATGTAGATGTATAAACTAGTGCAAACATTTTCTTGGATTTAAGAAGCACTGTGGAAATTGATATTTCTTTTAAGCAAAAAACTAAGACTTTTAACTCCAGGGAAATGTAGCCTAAAAAGAAGAACAAGAAGATTTTTTTTTATTAAATATAATTTTAGTTTTAAATTTTTTTAACATAAAATTATAATTTTCTTTAATATAATTTGGACTTCAAATTTTAAAAATAAATAAATATAATTCTTCTGTTAATTTGTTTTATGTATAAAGAATTAACGAGCTGTCTATATTATTTAATAAATTATAAATCAAATGTAATTAAAAAAATTAATATATAAATTATAAAGACTATATTTATTTATTTTTAAAATTAAAAGATTAAAATATATTAAATTTTTTTGTGAATTTCAATTTTATAACTAAGTTTAGATCTAAAAGTATATTTAATATCTTTTTATGACAAAGAGAAACAGTTTCAATGAATTTATAAAAAAAAATATACTTTATATAATATAAATTTTGAACTAGGATTATAATAAAATAATTTATAATAACGTGTGCTTTGAAAATCCTGTGTCTAAAAAATATGATACTAATTAATACAGTTTATTGAAAATAAATAAATAAATAACTAATCAAACGTCTAAAAGTGCCCCTAATTTAGACAAGAAAAAATATATCAAACTTTCCTTTCTTTTTTACTTAGAAGATTAAACTATTTTTGCTGTATTATATTTCATATCTTTATGAATGAATTTTGGGTGATTTAATTTATTTATCTAAATTTAAATTTGTTATGCTTGAACGGATTCGCTCTCATGTATTAATATAATTTGTTTTCCTATATATGCAGGAACTTCTTTGAAGACTCAAGAAACGAGGTAATTTAAAATGTTATAATTTTATTTTTTTGTTATGATCTTTCGTAAATGAGCACAAAAAGAAGTTACAATAATTGATCGATTGTAAAACTAAAACTCAAGGTTTCTTCCATTATGTATGCTAAATCATTGATCCAAAACTTCATTAAGAATAAAAATATTTCCTGTCATATATTATTAATGTGTTTTTGGTGTGTGAAGCAATGCAAATACATAATGTTAGTTTACACAAATTCAATGAAGTATTCAGAAATTGATTGACTTTACAATTGAGTATATGCATTAACTAGGAAGTTGTAACTAAGATTTTATTGACAGCTTAAGAAAACTCGTGAGAATAGTAAATTCCTTCGTATAAAAAATTTGAATTTATAGAAATATTGTTTATAAAAATATATAAATTCAAATATATAAGTTCATACAAATATTATTTATAAAAATATTATAAAATATAAATTAAAATGTCAAAGTCTCTATATTTATTCCTCTAATCTTATATCGTCATCTTTATATTTTTGTCCAACTTTTCTTAGGATGAATGTTAGCATCGTTATTATCTTTAAATGTTATATTATCAATATCAAAATCATTTAGAAGAGGATTTGTTATTGGTCCTGGAGCAATTTTACTTTTACTTTTAAAGGGTTTCCACATTTGCTAACATGATGTTCTAAATTTTTCCACTAAAAAAAGTGGCAGAACTTAGGGTTTAAAAAAACACAAACAATAAATTTCATTTCTTTAATAAAAACATAAGAATTTAATTTTTAATAAATCATTTACATACTTAAATAAAACTTTTAATAAAAGAATAATACTTCATTAACCACCACTTGTGGCGAAGAAGGTCAGACCAGAAGCTGCGGCGACGAGTGCGATGATCGTAAACTAGGCAAACTTCGACGGAGATGAAACACGATCACGATTGACGAGTGAATTAACAATGACCACGATTGACAAGCGGGCCAAACGTGACCACGAACAACTACCACAAACGACAACCGAACGGAGCGAAGTGTGATCATGAGCGAAGAAGAACAGTGGTGGAGTGAGACCCTAAACAAAAATGAAGAAGAAAAATAATAAGGTTATTAAACCCTAAACTGAAAACGATTGCTCCTTTCTTTGTTTCTGCCTTCTTTGAACTCGTTAAATGGCTGCAAAATCACAATTCTAAATGATTTCACCAAATTCATGTACGATTCTACCAAGTTTAGTCAAACATTTGATTCCAAATTAACTCAAAAATCAGGACTGACAATATAAACCCTAATGAGTTAACCCACGAGTTTGAAAACTATAGTTATAACACAATGAAAATTCCATAAAGAAAACCGCGGCTTATGAATATTTGGCTAAAATAAAATATATATATATATATATATATATATATATATATATATATATATACTTTGACACAAATATATCTTTTACATTTACTTGACTTATCTTTTTTATTTTGTATTTTTTTATGATAATTTTATTTTTATATTATATTTTAAATAAATGTAGAAGTGTATCATCCTGTTCTATCGTTACATAATAAAAAACTTAACAATAGTGTATTAATATGTTCTTATGTGAAGGTATATGCAAGTATATACAGTCTAGCTTGTCAAATCCACAAGACAAATCGTCTTGGCTTACATAACTCAATTTTTTTTTTTACAGGGAGCTAATGCACAGGTAGGTCTGGTAATGTATAATGCCAACAACAATCCAGGTATATTATTTCATTTACCTTTTATTTTCAGTGTATATAAGATATGCCTTGTTGAGTTCAATCCATAACAACTTAGTACTAATTATTTTTGCCAATAACCTCAAGTTAATTATATATAGGATTATATGTTTTTACTCTTAAACTTTGAACCAAAATTAGAATTTCCCAAATTTGGATACATTTAGTACCTTTAGGGTTGGCCGTTCAATATAAATGTAAATGTGTTAAATGAATGTAAACGTGTCAGTTTATCATTATTCAAATTTGTTTGTGTACCTTTAGGGTTGGACGTTCAATATATCCCTTGGACAAGTGAGGTGGATAGTTTTTTAAGTGTGTTATCATCATTGATTTTCAATGGAAATAATGAAAACCAACACACCATGGTGAAAGGTCTTGCAGAAGCTCTACTGGTATATATATGTTAACAGATATACTTCTTTTACTATATTGATGTAACTATCTTGCATATGGGATTTGCAAAAAACAATAATAGAAGTGTTTGATGTGAATCATGCTCTGATAAGCAGATGTTTCCAAGGCCTTCTAATTTCATGACAACAGAAGAATACTATAATGGGACAAGACATTGTATTGTTGTAGCAGCAAGAGATCCCATTCCTGGGAAAATGACAGTCTCTGTGCCAGAGATTAATCAAGGAAAAACTGTTGGCACACAATTATATACTGTAAATGCTGATTTCTACGATGTGGCAGAATTGTTTTGTCCAGTAATGTCATGAAACTCTCTTTTTACAATTTTTTTCCCCTAATTGGATTTATACTGATTATGTTCATGTTACTGCATGCAGTTAGCAGTATCTCTTTCAATAATATCCCCAGTACAACATCCATGTTTTGAAGTGATGTTCAATATGGTAAAAGTTTATATCTTCATATATAATTAACATCATGAAATATCATATTTGTTAAGTAAGATATCTATTGAATGAAATACTTTTGATTGATCTAAGCCAAGGTTTATAGTTGTATACTGTGAATGAATGACTGGTTTATTATTCATATATATGTTTTGGTTCGTACTTAACTTTGTTTTCCTTCTTCTGTAGGGGAATAATGGTTCTCCACTGGAAACCGATCCTATTTCTAATTTTAGAATTGGTCAGTTTAATGTTATACTGTCAAGGAATTTTAGAGAGGCACATGTTGCCCTTCGTGGGAAAAGAACAATGGATCCACCCACAGATGATACTAGGGTTCCTATACATTATGCTAACGACAATCAAGGTTGTCTTGCTCTCTGTGTTCATCAATTTTCGTCCTTGTCTCAAGAACTATGTTATTTTTTAGTATCTAAGTTGTAAACATTGATTGATCGAGAACAACTGAAAGTTATTAGCTTTATTTCAATACAAATCTTCCCAACATTTATTGTTGCACTTTGACAGTTTTTTTTGCAATCTCTGCACAAAATGTACTTGAACTTGGAAATGGATGATGTTGTTTTTAACCGTGCATTTGCAATAGATGCCAAGTGATTTGAAATATATATTTTCAGAAGACCTATTCACAGTTGCTAAGATGATGATGAGTGGAGGGAGAAATACAGAAGCTGCAAGAGATAGACTTGTAAGTGTAGAATAGTTGGAGATCTTTTCCCTTTTAATTTCCTATACTTAATCAAGGATGAAAATGCCAATTAAAGTGATATTATTTACTCTGATTTTGTATTTGTTATTACTTAAACTTGTTTTCATTTGCTTGTTATGAAAATGAAGCAAAGTCATGAACAGGAAACTACAAACACAGTATCCCTAGCTGTCTCAGTAGGGTTTTCAACTGCAGCAATGGTTGTTTCCAATGCAGAAAATTCCACAAGAGAAGGGTCTTCAGAAGGATTAGTTGAAGAAAGAGGCATGGCTGATCCACCAACCTCTCATTCAAGTGAAAACTCATTGAATATTCTACCCTACTTAGCACCACAAACGCTTAATATTACTACTATCACTAGTAGTAGCAATGGTTTCGCACGTCTTCCATACTTAGCAGCTGGGTTTGATCCATACGGTAGACCTACGTATGAACCAAATGGGGTTCCTCCACCACCCATAACACCCCAATTTAATCCCTTTGATTTTTGGCCTCCACAACCATCTTCAAACTCTCTAAATCTCGTGCAAGCATGGCAGGTAAGTTCAATATTATACACATATACATAACATATATCCCTTCATAATTGCCATAATCTTGGAAACTATCCATGTTTCTATGTGTTCTATGTAGCTTTTTAATCTTTTCCTTACACCAGTTATATCCATATTTCGTTCTACATTATTTACTGCTAAAGAAACTACCTGCGAATGTCTGCATGCAAACACGTACTTTCTATATATATGTAATTAATCTTTGGTCTCCAGGGAACTTTGATTGCAAAAACGCACAGGAGTCGCAAAAACCTTCAGAGAGGAAAGGTATGATAGAAGCAATTAACCTATAAAATAATCTTTCATGGCCTAGAAATAGTTTGCTAGTGAAGATCAACATTCTAACAATTATATATGCCATCAACAGGCTCACAGAAGAGTAACATCACCCTTCATGTGAGTTTACCTTCCATGGTCCTAAATTTTCTCTCTCTCTATATATATATAACCTAATTGTTACATTTCCTTAATCATGTGTAGCTACAGATGAATGATATCAGTATAACGTCACTGTCATCTAATTTTTTTGTTCATTGTAGGCTTACGAATGAGTGGTCCAGTAGGCTAGAAGTAGCCTTCTATTTACCACAGAAGGCTCTCAACTATACGATAACGTAATTTTTTTAACAATTCCATTGTTAGTTCTTAAACGAACACTTCTTTCTGTGAGGAATCTTACCTATTTTCTGAAAACATTTAAATGTAGGATTTTTCGTGGACCCATTGATTATGTTTTCTTCTATATGTTGCATTTCAACAATCTGGACTTGTATGAATATCTGATGAAGAAAAACCTGGTCAGTCATCTGTACTTACACCAACACTATCAAAAAAACGTATTATGTCTTTCTGCTGGAGCTTCATTAAACAATCAAAATGTTGGAAATAATATGAGTCTATAATTTATAGAAATTACTTTTTCCAATGATGTATATATTGGCATTGCAGTGTGCGAAAGTTAATCTCCCGTTTCAGACTTTGATCATATCTCCAACGAAAAACAGACACTTCTACATAGGAACAGTGTTCCCTGCGGTGAGTGTAATGTAAATAAGATTTCATATTATTATTCTTCTTAGGTTGTCTGTCGAACATTTAGCTACACACATGTTGTAACCTTTTGTTTTTCTCAATACTTTAATTTTGACAAATCAATAAATGACAGGATGTTACATTTGTTCAAATGAACTAAGTATGCAAATGAAGAGAAGATAAAGGAGAGACTGTGTGGGCCCTTGTGCATCGATGGTAGCATTACTTCAATGTATTCTACTCTTTAAATAAAGAAACTATTTAATTAGTTGGAGTAAAGAATTTATGCACTTAATTTTTGTTATTAAAAAAGTTAAATTTTTAATTTTTTTAAACCTTTCGAATAAATCTTATATTTTTCATTTGAGATAGAAAAGACTATTTTAACATAAGTCTCAACTTTGTATTCATTTGCATGAGTTTTCATTATACCAACATTTCCAACGATGTTAATAAATTCAAATTACTCTAATTCAAGTGTGTAGAACTTAAAAATTAATAATTTAACCTTTTAACTTAAATTAATATTCTTATTCCAACACATAAATTATTTCTTAGAAACTATAATCAATGAGTCATTTTATTTTGGATTAATATCTATTATGGTCCATCGGTTTGTTAAATTCACAGTGGTCCTACTTTTTTTTTCATATGTTTACGATTGTTTCATATTTTGTCAAAACAGCTCAAGTTGGTTCTTTTTGCTTACGGCGTTAAAAACGTTAACGACATAATGTCCAACTTAGTCAACAGTGAATGACTTGTCCGGTTTTTCATTACGTAGTAATATCAACCCAATTGATATGACAATGTTAACTACATGTTCTGCTCTCGACACCAGAATAAAGCACACTGAAATTAACTACTTGCTTTGCTTTCGACCTTCGGTTATGCAGTGATTCAGTATATAGTATACATTTTTTTACACACTATTAATTTTGATGTCACAAATTTGTACTCAAACTTGTCTTACACACCTCTTTTATTTCATACCATTGTCGTTGCTACTTGGACATTATGTGAGAAACGTTATGTTGTAATGCATTCTTTTTTTTTATAAGCCAGCATGAAGAGAAGAAAGTTCTTTTTTTGTGTTAAAATGGTTATCGTATGATGAAATATATATATATATATATATATATATATATATATATATATATATATATATATATATAAAAGATGAAGCCTCTTTTGTTCGTGCTTGTCACTGTAAAATTATGATTGTAAGGTCACATAATCAGATTCATCAATTTGAGACGCATCATGGATGATGTCATCTAGTTTGATAGAAAAAGAGGAAACACGTTATTATTCCTATCAAACACAACTTTGAACTTGTTTCATTTTGAATTGGAGCCTCTTTAGCTTCTAGTTTTATTCTTGTTTCATTTTGAATTGAAGCCTCTTTAAGCTTCTAGTTTCATTCTTGTTGGTGTTCTTTCTAGTTGTTTCTTTTGGTATTTATGTATAATAATTACTTTGAAACCTTTATTCTTAAATAGTGAAAGTCTTTTGGAAATTCCCCACAAAAAAGAAAAACGAGATGAGAGCGTTACCGAGAGGGACGCCAAACACGACATCAACAACGTCTTTGATTTTACTGTATGGACACGGTGGCGGCTGATGTTGGCGTTGCTCCTTGGTTTTTGGGTGAAGATACAAACCCTAGTTATTTTAAAATACTAGATGTCTTCCTTCCTTTTACATCAACATTGTCACTTTAGTTGGGTCATAGTTGCCACATAATGAAAAATTGGACAGATCATTTATTGTTGACTAAGTTGAACATTACGTCTATATAGTGTTTTTAACGCAGTTAATGTTTTTAACACTGTAAGAAAAAAGAACAAACTTGAATCCTTTTTAAAAAATATCAAAAACTATTTTTTTTATCCGAGTCAAAGAGAGGGAAAGAGTTCGCTCAATGTCACCACATAGTCAATTGCGTTTCTACGCATTTAATGGAAAAAACTTGATTAAGGTAAATTTTATAATTGTGAACGAAATTTAAACTTTTTTAAAATATAAGGCAATTATGACACGGTAACAAAATTAAAGACAAAAAAAAATAATTAAACCTTCGAATTTTGCAAGTTGGTCCAATCCTCCAACACTATATTTCTAAAATGACTAAAAATATAATAATTTATAAAGGTTGTGCATTAAATTTTTTTCAATATACATTAATTTGCATTTATAACCCTCTTAAAGTATATTTATTTAAACCATTATACTGTCATTGGAAATTTAAATTGCATAATTATTCCTTTGCTTACGGACGTTAATGAACATTTATTTACAGATTAAAAACGCAAATAAATTTTAAATACCCTTAAACATATCTTCTAACACACACACACACACGGAAATTAAAAAAAAATAGAAAAAGCTATGTGGAATTCTAGCAGCATTTTGTCAATGGAAATCCAAAAACACCATGCAATTTCATTTGCTTGCAAAACAACTTTTAAGATGTCGTTCACCACAGAAAAAAAAAATCCAGTTTGACAAAATATTTTTCAAATTTTAACATGCCTAAAACAATTTAACACGTGACACTTTTATATTTTAATAATGATATTTTTAAACTCACTTAAATAAAAATAATAATATAAAACCAATGATAAATCATAGTTTTAAATATAAAAGTTAAATTACTAACTATTATTTTATAAACCATTTCACTATATAATGTTACATAAATATTTGATTTAGACAAATAATAAGCTGACTCTAATTCCCGTGCTTTTATTACATTTCTAAACTTATCTTATAAATTTATGTGATAATAATAATATAAATTTTATATTTTTATTCCATCTTTCATAGAACTTTTTACAAATCATTACAATAATAACAAATTTTTACAAAAGTTTATACTCTACTCTTTCTAAAAGTTATTCACATTTAAATTATTTCTTTTATTTTGCTGCTTCTCCAAAGTCAAATTAAAATTAATTTTAACAATATTAATCAATTAGTTGTATAATTTTTAGATTTTTTTCTTCTGCTTTTAAAAGATTGAAAAAAAATCAAAATTATTCGACGTGGGAGTCAATTTCTGAAATTAGACACTAAACAAGTCTAATTTAGAAAATAAAGTGTACGAAAACATATTTGAAGATTTTTTTTTTAAATTAGGTTTATTTTGGCGAAAACAATTTATAAAAAGAGTTTTGAATATTCAAATAAACAATAAAAACAATTCAATTAACCTTTCACATATAGTTGTATGAACAGAGAAAATTCAATTAAGCTATGATAAAATTGAAATAAAAGTTTTGATATTTGACTAAGAGACAAAAGGTATAGGAATTTAATTAAGTTGAAAAAATATAATATAAAAATTAACTTAAATTTATAAAGAAAAAAGTAATTATCTAGTTTATATTTTTAATTTTTTTTAATAAAAACTATTTCATTTAAAAATTGTCCATTCATTCACTATATTTTTACTTATCTAAATAACATCAATTTTTACTCTCTTTTTTATATTTATTTTCTTTCACATCTCCTTTTCTTTTCTTAGATTTTATTTTCCTTTTATTTTCATCCAAATGCAGTGTTAAAATAACTTATTTTGATATTTCAGGACTAAAAGAAGCACAAAAAGTTTTTGAGACTGAAATTAAATCTCCAATTTTTTAGAAAAACAAAAAGATATATTTTCTAAAGAAATGTAATAATTGATTTTCTTTGTAGTTATTTGTCATTAATTATATATTCAATCCTCTGACTTTTTTATTAGCAATATATTCACCAGCTAGGTGGTATTATCTGTGAATTACTTTAACGTTGGAGCCTTTGAGTTTTTTTTTCTTTTCAAATACTTGGTCCATTATTTTTCATTTATCTCAATTCTCAAAAATATAGTTCCCTTTTATTTATTTATTTAAAATTTCAATAGCATATTTATTATTTTTTTTCATTATACTTTTATTCCTTATAATATTTTCTAAGTAATTTACACTACAATTTATTGTATTAAATAGGAAAAAAAAGAAAAAAAACATTCTAAGTATTTTATTAAAATGGTTTAATAACTTCAGAAGTTCCTATTTTGGTTTGAATATCAAATTAACCTATTAGTTTTTTTCTTCTCAATTGAATTTCTAATTTTGAAAAATTGAAACAATAGAATGAGTGACAATAAATTGACTAAAAGACATTAACAAATATATTAATTTTTTTAAATGACATGATATGTTAATATGACATTTCAATTTTTTAAAACAAAAAATTTAATAAAAAATTTGAGAAAATTTCATTCAAACCCTAATTAACACTTCTTACATTGCGCCGCTCAACCACCATGTTCATCTTGTTGGTTCAATCATCGCTTGGCTTTTTCTGATGGTCGTCGTCATCTACTTTGTTCAGGTCGAGCAGCCTATAATCGTTCATGACTACCGTGTCTCTTTATGTCGTCGTCATCACGAAGCACTATAGCGTAGCTTTGTGATGTCGCAACTTAGAGATTGACCTCACATCAAACTTTCTTCTTCTTGTCCTTTCTTAATTGATTTAAAAAAAAAATAGTTGTGTTGTTCTATTATGTCATTAGGTTATATAGATTGGGAAAGAACAAAGAAGGAAGAACACCATCATAAGACAATCGTTATTAACATCTATAAATCTATATGTCTTTCATAACAATGGAAAAAACAAAAACAAAGTGAAATTAGAGATTTTTTATTTTAGAGTTTTGTATAAAAATTGAGATTTTTCAATTATTTGACCATGTTCGAAAGTTATGGTACATATGTGAAGAATGTAGGGATTTCAATAATGTGATTAGAATTAGGATTGATGAACAAAGTTGAAAGAAAAGGAAGATGGAAGAAGAAGAAGGAAAAACAAATTATAACTTCAATTAAATTTTTCACAATTTTCTTTTTTAAAAATATAAAATTCCACGTCATTGAACTATCTTGCTTAAAAAGACCACGTCAATGTGCCACATCACCTAATTTTAACGTTGTTGAATCAATTTAATGACAGGAATCACATTGTTTCAATTTTTTAAATACAGATACTAATTAACATTGGAGAATGATTAAACCTATTAAAATTAATTATATTTTCCAAAATGAATTTTAAAATTTATGTAATAAAAAGAATGGAGTATTTGTCAGTATCTCTCATCCATGAATAACGAAATGACAAAAGTCAATGCAATATGTTAATGAGGGTGGAGACCACAATAGCTTTATAAACAACAAAGTAGTGCTTCATCTTCTTCATTCTCACCTTCCTCATTTTTGTTATTTAAGCTCTCAATTCTACAAAAATGGCAGCTAAGAAATGGTTAAACATACTTGTAGATGGCAGCTCAGCCTTGGCTCCATACTGGCCCAACATTGTTTCAGAATATCTCGAGAAAATTGTCAGGTATGTTTTAGCTACTTAAGATTTTCTCTGTTACATAGTTTTTCTTATAATTTTTTTTTACCCAGAAACTTGTTATTTTAAATTAAAATAATTTCATTTTTTTAAGTCGTCGTTAATTTAAATTTTATTATTTTTTAAATTAAATATTTTCATCATTTTATCATTTTAAATCATAATTTATTTATTTTTCAAATTAAGTCTATTTATAATAATAAAGGTAAACACACCACATATATTTTCCATATATATATATATATATATATATATATATATATATATATATATATATATATATATATATATATATATATATATAAATTAGATGACATGACATGCAACAAAATGAAATTATTGAAACTTATTATCTTTTTCCTGACATTTAAGGATAAAAACAAAAATAAATTATTTTTTGGTGTGCATTAATACATATTTTCTAATAAATGTCACACTAATTAATAAAGTTTATTAAAAATTAATAAAGAAAAACATAAAACTATAAAGCAAATGTCTAAAGTGCCCTTAATCTGAGGAGGAAAAAGGTGGCAGAATTTATTTTTTTTCATTGTATTTTATATTAATGCTGTTTTTTTTTTATGCTTTGTACATTTTTATTTATTCATGTTGTATTTTGTCCACCATTTCTTGATATATAAAAGTGAACTAGCTAGCTTTGTTTTATGAATGAAATCATCAATTGTTTTAGTGTAAGTAAATAAAAGATTTGAATTTGTAACCACAATTATGCTAAATGAATTGTTAATAGCCTTGTTTATTGATTATGCAGGACCTTCTTTTACAACTCAATAGAAGAGGTATATTTTATAATATTTTCTATATTTTTAATTTTTAATGTAATGTGGTATCTTTTCTAAACTTATACAACTGGCATAAATTTATTGATTTAAAATCAAAACTAGTTTGACAACCTTACATATAAAATTACAAATTTTCTCAAAAATACTTTTGTAGTATGTACATACTAAATTCGTACTTGTTAAGAATATTTTAATATACTTTTGATTGAAAATTTTGTGTATAGTTTCCAAATCTACAATGTATGTCTTCCCTTACCATGCATCATTTATTCACAGGAAGCTAATGAAGCACCATGTGAGTTGGGTCTAGTCATGTATAATTCCAACTCCAATATAGGTATTTCATTTTTTTATTACATTTTTTTTTCCAAGACATCTTTTTATTGAATTCAATTTATAACAATTCTGTAATCATTTGTTTAAGTCCACTCCATCTATTTCTTTTCATCATATATTTATTTTTGATAGAATTTATCGATATATTTTATTATAAAATAATTAAAACTTCCAAATAAATGGTAGAAATTTTAACATTTATTTTATTAATAAAATTTATCAATGAATTGCTAAAAATTTCATTATAATTTGTTATTAACGAAAAATATTCATCAATAATAAAAATTTTAAAACCAATTTTAAATACTAGTAAATTTTATTAACATATTCAATATTAACAAATATTTAAAATTTATTGATATTTTTTATCTATAAATTTATTTTATCAACAAATTTATATTAAAATTTTGTCAATAAATAAATAATTTCCTATAAAAATAAAACTATTTCTGAAACATAATTCCTTCTCAGAAAAGGCCTATTCCATAATAAATAAATAAAAAAAGTAGTTTTTGTAGCAAGAACCATAAATTTGATTATATGTGTATTATGTGTGCAGGGTTGGACGTCCAATATATTCATTGGACAAAAGATGTGAATTATTTTTTAAGCATTTTATCATGCTTAGCTTTTAACGGAGATAATCTAAACCAACATGCCATGGTGGAAGGCCTTGCAAAGGCCCTAATGGTATGTACATGTCAATCACACACTTAGTGTTCTCTTTATTCCATTTTTTATTTTTAAATTCATTTCACATTATTCTTATTTACTTTTTATTCTTTTCTTGAAAAAATACAAAAACTTTATATTTTTAAGAAAATCATATTTTGACACTATTTTAACACTGTACATGTGTCAAAATGTGGTTAGACGATTTCAAATTAAAAAAAAAAAACTTTAGTTTTTTTCTTCCAAATATACCCTTGTCTCAGCTTTTTTTAATTTGAAATCGTCCAACCACATTTTGTAACACGTGTGCAGTGTCAAAATAATGTCAAAAATTTGTGTTAAAATATTATTTTCCATACTTTTATAATCATTTATCCTTGTATCATGTGTCAAATGAATATAAAAGTGTGTTACTGTATCATGTAACATAACTAATTGCATATACATGTCCAATAGATGTTTCCAAGGCCTTCTAATGTAATGACAGCACAAGAGTACTATAATGGAGAAAGACATTGTGTTGTTGTAGCAGCAAGAGATCCATTTCCTACCAGAATGTTGGTCTCTGTCCCTGAGATCACTAAAGAAGGAATTATTGGCACAACGTTACATTATGTAAATGCTGATTTCTACGAGGTGGCAGAAATGTTTGGTCCGGTAATGTCTTGAAACTATGTTCTTTCATTCTTTTTTTCCATGTTAGCCTTCTATTCATACTCACTGTAATCATGTTAACCACACGCAGTTAGCAGTGTCATTATCAATAATATCTCCAATTCAACACCCAAGTTTTGAACTGATATTCAACGTGGTAAAAGTTCATCTCTGTAATCTCCTTTCCACTGATATGAAAATGTGTTCATTAGAATACTGAATTTACGAGTCTTTCTACTTATATAATTGTAATCTTTTTCATTTTTATATCGAATATGAAACTCAGACTCATTTTGAATTCTAACATAGCTATTTTTTTCTTCTTTTGTAGGCAAATGATGGTTCTATAGTATCAACCATTCCCATCAGCAGTACTAGAATGGATCAATTTACTGTTTTACTGTCAAGAAAATTTAAGGAGGCACATGATGCCTTTCGAGGGAAAAGGATAATGGATCCAAGCACAGAACAATGGGTAGAATCAATGAAGAGAACAAATAACACTCTGTTTCCCATAAATCGTCAAGGTTTTTTCTCTTTCTATGTTGTGTGTATTTGCAATATCTGACAAGTTATTTTTTGAAACATATTATTTGACACTTAATTTTTCTATATTCATTTGACACAGTGTCCTTTCTTATTTTTTCCGAAAATGATATTTTAACACTATTTTGTTGATATCATTTTGACATTGCACACGTGTCAAAATGTGGTTGGACGATTTCAAATTAAAAAAAAAACTTTGATTTTTCTCTTTCAAATATGTTCTTGCATCAGCTTTTTTTAATTTAAAATCATCTAACCACATTTTGATACGTGTGCAGTATCAAAATGGTGTCAAAAATTAGTGTTAAAATATCATTTTCCTATTTTTTATTGTCTTTCTTTTTTTAAAAAATACAAAACTTTATACTTTTATGACCATTTTACTTTTATACTCTGTGTCAAATGAAGGTAAAAGTCTGTCATAGTACCATTCCTCTTTTTTTTTTTCCCAAATGGTTCAACCAATGAATTTGACATTGAATTCCAGCAATGGTATCCACAACACCAGCTTTGACAGCAGGAGAAGGGTCTTCAAAAGGAGTGGTTATGGAAGAAAGAGACAACATAGGTGTTCTTGGAGGCATGTCAATGTTCCCTGGTTCAACTGGAAATTCATTGAATGTTCAACCATACTCATCATCAATGCTTCCTTATGCTACTAACAATGGTGGTGGTGGTGGTCACCAACATTTTCAATTTAGTAGATCTGCAGTGGGATCAAGCACTAGGGCTCCTCCTGCATATGCAACACCTCAATTTAATCACACTAATACTTTGCCTTTCTCACCATCTTTTACAAACTTTCAACCCTACATCCATGCATGGGAGGTAAGCTTATATCAGCTTCATCATTCAACATTACACCATCATATAATTTCGAAAAATATTCTGAGACACCTAAATTTTTTACATTCATTTGACCTTATCTTTATTTACTTTTTACTTTTTTATTTCTTGAAAAAATACAAAACTTTATACTTTTAAAACTATTTTAGCCTTGTATCATGTGTCAAACGAATGTAAAAGTGTTATTCTATAATTTCATATCCCTATGTTATTCTCATTCTTTTTTCCTTATTTTATATCAATAGTAAACTTAATATATCATCTTCAAAAAATGATTGACTTACCATTCTCTTTCTCTTATGCATCTCTAGGGTTGTTTGGTTGGGAATATTCACAATAATCGCACCTCCTTTCTTATAGCAAAGGTATGATAGAATTGATGAGTCTTCATATACCTTGAACATCTATGTTCTACTTTTTTAGCAAAAACATTCTAATAATTGTGTCAATTTGCTAAATAACTGATCTTTCTACTTATGAAACAGGCTCTCAAAAGAGAAACATCGCCCTTAACGTAAGCGTATCTTATATTCTTAGTTCTAATTTTTTTACAAAACTTTACATTTAGATTTTCGTAATCAAAATATAACTAGCAACGATTGAAATTTATTTTTCTCCATTAATAAATACATGTATAATTAATATCAGAAGCATGGTAATTTTTTTTTTCATTGCAGGCTCACTGAGAACTGGTCTAGTAGGCTAGAGATTGTCCTCTATTTATCAGAGAAAGCTGTATCCCATACAATAAAGTAATTTGAAGCCACAATGCTATTGCTACGTACTCTTTAAAATACTTTTGTGAAAAAATCTTACATATACTTCAATTACATTTAAATGCAGTATTTATAGTCAGCCTGTAGATTATGTGTTCTTCAGTGTAATGCAATTCAACAATCTTGACTTATACGAACATCTGAAGAACAAAAAACTGGTTAGTCATCTATACTCATAACAATAATGTAGAAAAACATGTTATTTTATCAATTTACATCTTTATTCCAGAAACATTAATTGTAGTTTGAATCTTAATGAAAAAAAAATGATAAATTACTTCTGATCAGGGCATAAGTACAACAATCTATTCTAAATTTGATTATCTTTGTGCAGTGTGCGAAAATTCGTCTCCCTTCTCAAACTTTGATCTTATCTGCAACTGAAAGCAAACACCACTACATAGGAACAATTTTCCTTGGGGTGAGTTTAACATGAATAGTGTTTCAGATCATTGTTTTCCTTCTAAGTTTTTGTCTAAGCATGTAATCATCAACATGCTGAAATTTCTTGTGCCTTTGTAAATATACATGATGACAGGAAACCATATTTGTTGAACCTATCTAAGCATGCATGTGATTCTCTGAAGAGAAGATAGAAGAAGAAGATGGAAAAGTTGCATGCTGTGGGAACAAGAAGAACATAATCAAACATCATGCTTCTCTTCACTGACCCTAGTTTTCGTAGAAGACAGCTTAGTATTGAATCTGTCATGAATAATATATCAATTTTTGTTTTTATGGTTTCACATTTTCAGATGTTTCCCAAACTAATGATTCATAACTTTGAAGTGTTTCCCAACTAAAATAAGATATTTAAGTTGTTGAATTTCAATTATCAATTCTTTGTTTTAATCGTTATTTTTAATTCAATTGCTTACTCAAAAAATAAAATAAAATTATGTCACTGTTTTTTTAATTAATAAAAGAATCAGATATTTTCTGTTCCTATTATATTTCACTTTATACTTTTTACTATACAAAATCTTATCCGAAAAAGTAGGTTTTACAACACCATCAAACTAGTTGTGCATATTTTAATCAATAAATTACACTCTCTTTTTTTCAAAATTACACTTAAATCCTATTTTTAAAAGTCCTACACAAATCTCCTTTTCATTTTAAAAATATTACATCATCATTCATTTTTACATTACATATACATCTCAGTAAATTTTAAAAGCTTTACACTTATATAGATAAATAAGGACATCATTGTAAAAAATATTATATTATCATTTTCTTTTACTCTACACATTCTCTTGTTTAGAAAAGTGATATACTTACATTATATAAATAAACCATTATAATGATGTAAGAAAGCAGAAGAGGTAAGCATTATTTCAAGAAAAAAATAGAGATAATAAGTTTTCATGATATTTAATCCAAATCAATCCACTCCTTTATTAAAAGACACATATGAACACATAAGAAAAAAAACTAAATATATAGTTTTTTCTTGTTTTGATCAGTAATATATTAGTACCTCATTAATCATTATATGAAACAGAGTTGATAATATTCTGGCCCATAAAAAATGGGCCTGAGACAAACAAGCCTAAATTGAACAAACCAGATTCCTTTGTTCATGTCTCGACACAGATACCTTAACTTTGTTCTGTTGAAGAAACCAGAGATAGCAATGGGAACGGTATGCTGCATCAGCAAATTTGCTACTTTGAGCTACGTCAGATCACGACCCTTCTCTTCATTCCTTCCCTCTCACCCTTTTCCCTCCACAACTTCCACCAACTTCAGCTTGGCCTCGTCTTTTTCTTCTTCTGTCACATTATCGTTCACATGGAATGATGCCATTGGCATATCTGAATCTCAAACTGACACACAAGACCGCTCTCGCTATCTCCAAGGCTTCTTCAACAAAGTTCAACTATGCAATCGTGGTTCTGTAAGCTCTTTGCACCGTTCTCTTTGCTTCCTTGGAAAATACAATCTCTGAATGAATGAAGCAAATTTCATATATAGAGACACCCAATTGTGTGTTCGTGCGTCATACCCTCTTTTTTACCGTAAATTTATTTTCTTTTCGGTTTTTGAATTATGGGTCTGGCTAATTTTAAGTTTGTGGGTGAGCCTTTGCGAAATTGGTTTGAGTGCTGTTGAATTGCGATATTGTTTTTTAACGGAATTGGTTTTAGACTGAAGCATTGTGTTAGTACTAAAATGTAGTGTTAATTGTTTTATAACTGAAAATCAATTCTGGACACTGCATGAGACCAAATATATGAAAAGTTATATAAATTCATGATAGTGGGTATCTTAACGTGATTTTATGAGTTGAAGTGAAACCAAGAAGGCACTAGATTATAGGATACACTTGTTTTTATTTCTGTTGGTGCAGTGTTTGGCTCCATCAGAATTGAGTTTAATCATAGTCTTTGTTGTTGACATTGAACTTGCTTATAGGAAAAACAGTCTGAGTTCCTTCCGTTTGTCGTCGAGGACCACGTTGTTGGATTCATTCACAATGGGTAAGTTCAATTCAATTCTATCTCTTTTTTTCCTTGTAATTATCGTGTCATCTCTTGCATAGTTATTTGTGAATATCTCATTGATTAATCTTGTTTGGTTCTGACTGATCCTTGTAGCCGATCTCACCTTATGGGGATAAGGCTTCTTATCGTTGTTGTTGTTCTGATTTATTTTCATGACATGAATTGCTGCGCCTGCACCTTAGCTAATGATAGTTGCAGGTTATTTGTTTAACGTAAAATAAGTTCAGATTTGTGGAGCATTTGAGGGGCTTTGGCGATGTGTTTGTTTTCCCCAAAGAAAAATTCAATGGAGGGCCCAATGGTGACTTTGTTTCTTTGCATCCAATGCTGAAGACAGCTGATGAAAGAACCAGTGCAGTTGGATATGTAGTACAGCAGTTGGGAGAGGAGCGGATTCCAGGTATACGGAACGAGGTATAAAAATCCGTAGAATGTTATATTTTGTCATTCTTTTGTGCCTTCCTAATGCCCAGGTATCTAACCTATGTTTCTTGTCCATGTTTTCCCAGCTTTACCCTGTGACATCATCCTTTGGTGCACCCATTTTCTTTTCATTGGAGCGTGCAGCAGCTCCTTATTTCGGCATAAAGGTACAAGGAGATTTTTTTTGCTACTGGTTCTCTGTACTTTTTGTAGTTACTGCAAATGTTAGAAGCCATATATTCAGCTGGTGTATACTGTGAATTCTGCCCTGGCCTTGTGCTGATATCATAGATGGGCCTGTTATTTCTACTCTTCTAAGCATGTTTAACACAATTGATCATCTTGGAAGAAAACTGATTTCCTCCGCATTGCAGGTTTGTCAACTATTTTTTGCCAAATAAATTTCATGAGAAAAACTTTTAAACAAACAGGTTACAGTTCATTGCTAAATTGTAATTGAAAATTGAACTTCCGTTAGTTTGTGGAATTGAATGTTACCACATTGTGATCTTGTGTTGGCATCATTCTGAAATTACTTGGTGATTTGTGTTCAAGCAAATTTGGGGCAACTACTAAATATTTGGTTTTCAAAAGCCTTTCTTATTGATAATTCGGTATACATCCTAAAGCTCTTGTTCAAAACTTTTCGTCCTTAACCTGTCCTTTTATATCTTAATTCCAAAGCTCTTGTTTTAACCCTTTTTTTTCTCTTCAAAGATTAGGCTTATGGAGTCCATATGAATGGCTATGTTGAGGTGGATGGGCAGAAGCACCTGTGGATAGGAAAGAGAAGTGACACAAAACAGACATATCCTGGAATGCTTGATCATCTAGTTGCAGGAGGACTGGTTTGTATCTTCGTTTTTCTCTGTTCCGAGCTTAAACATTCTCCCCAACATCACTATTACCTTTTGGGTGAATCATTTTTCCGCTGGTTAGGAACTGAAAAGTTTTAGCAAAGTGTAGCCACTGAATAAGCAAATCAATGTACAAGAGCCACTTACTATTAAATGTTTCATTTTGTTCAATATATTATCATCAAGTTTCTTATTTAATTGCTACTGTCACAGCCACACGGCATTGACTGTCAGGAGAATGTCATAAAGGAATGTGAAGAGGAAGCAGGAATACCTAGATCTCTCTCTGTCAAGTAAGCAACTAACCTCATTCTAAACTTTTCTCCTTCCTCCTATATTCCTCTAGTGCATGAATTTTGATTTGTCTTTGGAATGGTGGGTTAACTGATTTTTTGTTTGCCTTTGGGATGGTCGGTTAACTGATTTGTTTTTTTCTTCCTATACTCTTGAATGAGGTGTGTGTACTACTTTACTCTATACAGTCATTAGCCAAAATGAAAGATTTCAAATTGGTGCACTTTCTCTCTGTCTAATTCTTTTTATTGCTGCTTCCACAGAGCCATACCTGTAGGGGCTGTTTCATATATGGACATTGATGGGTACAGATACAAGAGAGATGTTCTATTCTGTTATGATCTAAAACTTCCAAAAGATTTCATACCCAATAATGAAGGTAAGCCTTACATGTCCTTCAATTTTACTGCTGTTTGTTTTGTTCTATCGCTGCCCTTCTCACCTTTTTGTGGTCTAATTAATAAATATCAGATGGAGAAGTTGATAGCTTCAAGTTGATCCCTGTTAGGCAAGTTGCAGAAGTCATACGTAAGACACAGTTTTTCAAGACAAATTGCTCGCTCGTAATCATTGACTTCCTGTTTCGACATGGGTATTTATTTGTCAACATTTTTCCTACCTTTTTTTTCCTGTATTCTATTGTAAACTTTTAATTTGAAGGGAAATATTAAACGGCCTTTGTGCATTAAAATCCTAACTTTCATCTAAAATGGCGATGTGATCATTGTTCTATTCTGGGAACCATATGGTGTTGTATTTGATTGTAACACTTTTGGTTGTGTGCTACTGTGGCCTCTGGATACTCAAACTGATTCACTATCATTCCCAAAATTTATGGACCTTTTTGGTAGAGTATACGCAATAGATTTTGGAATTTTTGAGGCTTTGTGAATATAAACTATGAAATCATGTATTGCAAACGTACAAAGTAACAAAAGTGAAATTTCTTTAGCAATAGTTCTCTTAAATGGTTATTCTTGGAATGGTTCCAGTGAAAACTTTATGATTATTTGTTCTTATATTGCAGATACATCACTCCTGAATATCATGGATATTTGGATCTCCTCCGTAGCTTAAGAATAGGAGATTGCTCCTGACACAAAGCATTGTGACTATTCACTGTGTCATGCATTGATGTTTGTTGTTCAAACTTCATAATGGTTAATTCAAAATATTATGTTAGAAACTGTTGGATTGGACTTTTCCAGTTATGCAGTCTTCAACTTGGATTCTCATATTGTACTTCTGATTTTTGCAATAATTGGTGAGTAAGCATTAAATATGTTCAAAGAATTATTCCATGCAAAATCTGACATTCAGATTTCATAAAGTCAAAATTGCGGCTGTTTGTTTTCCTTGTTGCAACCACTTAAAATGAAGAAAGAAAAATGCTCCAGATCATGTCTCGAAGATGAACTTGACCAATGGATAAAATAAGATTCTTGTCAACACACTTTATTTGCCAGCATACCTATATCAGAAAGAGATTGAAAAAAAGTACATTTCCACAAAGCTAATTCACATTATTATTTCAAGAGTACAATGAATTAAGTAACACATACCACACTTTGTCCAGATCAAGACACCATATAAACCTCACACAAACTACACGTGTGTTTGGAACCACGTCTGGTGTGCGTTCACTTCAACACAAAATGTAGTCACTTCAGTATTAGCGTGGATTGTGAACGTAGTTCCAACCAAACATGTAAATCAACCTATATAAATGAAATCAGAAACAAGTATAACTAAGATGACAAAATGATGGAGATTGAGAATTACTAGCCAATAACACCCTTCAGCACATCAACTAGCTGAGGGCATGCAGTCATCTGAGGAAAATGCCCTTTAGCTTCTAAAGCCTCCAATGTAACTTTTCCTTTAATTTTTCTCTCCATGTATAGTGCTACATTGAATGGAACAATAATGTCACTAGTGGTCTGAATGATGGTGCATGGAGTTTCAATTTTCTCAAGTATATCTCTGTAATCACTATAGAACACAGTCTTGGCTAAGGATAATGCCACACCAGCTCTCATTCTTCCCAGGAACTCTCTGAATTTGTTAACAGATGGCTCATCATTTGGGTCCACTGCTAGTAAGGGGAAGGAAGTAACCCAGTTGTCATAGTTGGACTCTATGTTCAGCAAAAACTGCTCAACATCTGAGCTAGTAAAGCCACCCTCATAGTCATCTGTATTAAGATACCTGTATGTCATAGCAACAAGTTAGAGGGACTTACCTTAAGATGCATTGGGTTTGAGTTCGTCAAAAAGATGATTTTCTTCGATCTTAGCCATGCTATTAAAAGCTTAAAATACTGTTATAACTCTTAAAATCATATATAATGAAAATTTATTAAAGATAAAATCAATTTACATACAAAGCTCAACCTTACATGTTGTAGGTTAAAGTTCACTTTTTTAACTGTATTGATGGAAGAAAGACTTTTCCTTCTTTTGTTTGGTATATTTTTAAAGGAGAAAAATCAATATTTTAGGACCTGTTTGGTTTAGTATCAAAATCAAAATTTCAACTGTAGTATACGTATTTTGGTCTGACATTTCTAAGATTGATATGAACACACACATCTTAATCACTTCACCTCTTTAAAATGCACATAAATGTCTTTCTACCTTTTATTTTATATATCTCTTTACTTTAGAGGAATCAAAATTAAAAATTGTCAAAATGGTGAGAGAATATCTTTTCAACTGACATTGACATGGCCGGCAAATCGGTGGTTCAAATTTGAAAAGGGCTAAGGAGCAATCTTCCAAATCTAATTTTATAAGAAGTGGAGATAATTGAAGTCAGCAAAGTGGGAAGAGAAAGTGAAGTTTTGTCTTTTTGAGTTAGTTCAGAGCTTTCTGTATATTCTATTAACAAATTTTTTATGGATGAAAACAAGGTTGTTTCATCAAACACACCACGCTGAAAAAGGTGATACCACAAGATTACAAAAAAAAATTCGAATCCCTCCCCCAATTCCGTATACACCACATGTTTTGGTTGGTTCATCTTTTTTTTTTTCTATAATCCTGTAACTGGTTGGTTCTTTTTAATACTGAAATTTCAATTATTGTTTATTCGGGCTATGATATATCCTTATCTTTTACACAGTCGAAGATTGCAAGTTGTCCAAATTATTATGTGTGTTGTTCTGTGAGTACTGCTGATTATTGTTTTTTTTTTTCATAGATTCCTAGAGACAGTGGAAAGTCCTAGAAAAATTCTGGAACCAAACCATTAAACTTTGTGTAGGGTTCCCTTAAGACAAAGAGACAGAAGAAAAAAACAGCATATGACTCAAGCCTAACTCAAACAACATAGTGATCATGGGATTAGTGAGACAAAATACTAAAAAAAATTGACAGTGGGGAATAAAAGAGAGCAAAATTATATTTGTAAAATAAATTTTAAACAATGAAGGAGAGATGAGAAAGAATATAGATTGTAAAATAATGAATTATATTAAAATAAATACCAGGATTATTGATTTAAAAATGAAACTATTGTTAGAAATATATTTACTATTTCAAACAAAAATGTTTAATAAATATAAAATATATGTAATAGTTTTCAATCTAAAAAACCTGTTAACATAAATCCAAAAAGGTATCTGAGAGAAAGCTCATAAAGAAGAAAACAGTTCAAAGTGGTAGTATTGTCCATGATTAATGCAAAAGAGAGTTAATGTTTCTATCAAAAGAGAGAAGGACTTGAAAAATATTCCAGAAAACTTTCTTTTCTGCAAAAGGAGAAGTTAAAAGCTGGTATAAGAATTCAAGTGGCATCTACTGGATCATAAGTTTTAAACTTCAACCTCAGTATGATCATTAATGTAAGAAAATAAGAGGAAGAAGTTTAACCAAGTCAAATGACAGAAAGTCAAGTTATTTCTTAATCTTAAAAGAACATAGCAAAGGATAAGCAGACAGACACTGAAATGTTTAGTACATGAATTTAAGGAACACAGAACAAAGATACATGGGAGAAAAACAAAATAGAAGAAAAAAAGATCACCTGGGAGAAGCACCAAGGAGAATAAGCCTTTTGAAGAGGTCAGGCCTGGCGATGGAGGCTATGCAGCCAATCATGCCAGACATGGAATGACCAAGAAAGGTGATAGCTTTGAGGTCCATCTGATCCATGAGAGTGACCAACACATCAGCAAAAGCTTCCATAGAGGAATACTTCAAAGGGTCATAGAGGGTTGGATCCACAGTTCCAGAAAAGGGCCAATCAAACAGCACAACCTTGTAGTGTTCAACAAGGGAGGGAGTGATCTTGTCCCAGACAGACTGGTCTGTTCCAAAACCATGAGCAAGGACTATGGTCTCAGTGCCTAATCCAATGCTTCTGGCATTCAAGGCAGTAGAAAGCCACTTTTTTTCTAACATCTTTGGATTGTTGTGAAGTTTGGGTTCCATAAGAAGCAAAATTAGCAGAGAGAAAAGTTGTAGAAGATCAGAATGTGTAGTTTCTGTCCTCCATTTTGGTGTGTCTGGCCATATTTATAGCCATATGAGAAATGCTTTTCTCTTTCTTTTCTTTTCTATTGGTCAAAATAAAAACATGTAGAAGAACTGTAAGATGGTAGTTGTAAAGGTGCAATTCGCCATTTGATCTCAGCTCATATGATCCTCAGCTTTACCTGTCTTTTTGGTTTGTTGGATGAAATTTTTACCTCGAATATGTTTTTAATTCGTAAATCTCAAACCTAAATTTGAATTAGTTATTTTCTAAAACGTGATATATTTTAATTTTTAATTTTAAAAAACTAGACATAATTATTTTAATTAAAGTACTTTTTACATAATTAAAATATTTCAAATATAATAAATAACTCAAATATTAATTTAAAATTACACTTAATACACTAAACAAATTTAATATAATTAAATTAAAATGATTGTATATATTTATTTTTAAAATTTAATGATGAAATTACATCAAAATTTTAGATAAAAACAAATTTCACTTTCACAACAAAATTTATAAACTAAAAATATATTTAACTTTTTTATATTTAAAATAATTATAAATATGTTATTTAGTGAAATATTGTTATTCTCTCAATAAGCATATTACAAATATTCATATTATTTGAAGATGAAAAAAATTAAAAAAACGTAACTATTTTTAGTTATAGGAAATACTTTATGTCTATAGAAGGCATGTAACTAAAAGTTTGATGGATTTAGTTTCGTTTTACATTTTTTTAAGTTTATTTTATTTTATTTGAGTATATTTTTATTTTAGAATAGTCAAATTCTAAAATTTTAATGCTATAAAATTTGGAAGTAGTAGTCTCTCTTTATATTTAATAAATAAAGTTGTTAATATTATTATTGCAAAAATATAAAATTATATGGTTTTCATAAAGTTGACATATAAAAAGTAAACTTTTGTATAAGTGAAAACATACTGCATATGTAAGATATTATTTCTATTCTTTCAACAACTTATTAATTATTTATAAGAATCCTCTAAATTTATTTTTTTTTATCTTCACAATCGAAATAAAAAAATATCATATTTTTTACGTCATTATTATACACATCAATTATACAATTAATTAGAATTTAAAACGACTTACTAAAAGTCTCATTTCCAGTGTTGTATGACCTCACAGTGTTAATGCAACTAAAAAATCACTTTCTTGTGTGTTGTCAGTCAGAGCACTGTTGTAATCGAAGTTTTTTTTTCTTATTATTATAAATTACATTCATTTAATATACAATATAAACTTAAAATAGTCATTAAAAAACAACTTTTATATTTTTTAAGAAAATAAAATAAAAATAATAATTTTAAATAGATATAAAATATTTATATGTCAAAATATCACTTTTTCCTTTTAGCTGCAACCCTATTTACTTTACTCTGAACGAGGTTTCGATGAAAATTAAATATAAATCCGATTAAAAGTTAAAAATGTTATTTTGCTGCATCTTTTATTTTATTTTTTTCGAAATAATTTTTAATTAAAATAAAAATAATTAACATATATACATATATTGATATAAAGTAAAATCTTTTTTTTATGATTTTTTATTCTCGATTTTGACTACTTTATTTCTAAGAATAGTTTTAAAACAAATTACACTTTTAAACAATTTTATTTTGTTCTCACAATGGGTTGATAAAAAAAAAGTAATAATACTAGCGTCCAAAAGTGGTGACGAATTAAATAAACCTTCTAATTAAAATTTTAGCCTAATCCCACATAAATTAATACATCTTTTAGGAAAAAGAATGCGTACGCATTTTTGTCATATAATTTTAATTTTTTAAGTTAAAATTTAATTATTATTATTATTATTATTATTGTTACTATTATCCCTGTATTTATGATTATATTAATTACAAATTTTTGCATATATTTATTAATGTGATTTTGTATAACTTTATAATATTGTTTAAAAGGTAAATTTAAGATTAAAAGAATTTGAAAGTATTCATTAAAAAGAAAAAGGAAATAAGATGAGGGAGAAAAGGAACTTAAAATTTACAAAGAAATAAAAATATAACCTAACGTGTGAAATTATTAGTTCTATAAGTTGAATACTAAAATATATTGATACTAGTATTTTAAAAATTCTTTTAATATATTTTAAGATATTATTAATATGATTTTAAGACAGAAAAAAAATACATACTTAAATTTTCACATATAATTACAACAAAAGCACACCTTCAACGTACTCCTATTTTCGTCTCTGTGAAACTGTGCTTTGGTCAAAAGTGTACGTAAGTGCATTAAGTTGTTTCTTCATTAAATTCTTTTTTCCCGTTTTTTTAATTTAATTTTTGTAAAAGCCACAGTGATGAATTTGAGCTTATAGTTGGCGACATTTATTATTTCTAGTAGGCTCTACCCATTCAAACAAAAGAAAAATCAAACTCCTTATTTTTGCAACTACAAAATTTTATATATAGGTTTAATAGGTTCAGAGGTATCTATATTTGGGGTTTGTTTCAATTGAGTCCTTCAATTTTAGAAGTGATCAATTAGGTTTCTAATATTTTGTCAATTTGAATCAATAAAAGCTTTTCAGTTAACGACGTAAAGTTTTTGAACATGTGGCACGCTGACGCTTCCAGGTGACATCATTTCAAGTGCATAAGTGGATTATAAAAGGGTAAATCCCTTTTAATTTAGAGATTTTACCTTCAAATACACTCTTTTAATTTAGGGATTTCACCCTTTTATAATCCACCTATGCACTTGAAACGGTGCCACCTGGAAGCGTCAAGGTGCTACCATGTTTAAAAACTTCACGACGTTAATTGCGCAAAGGCTTTTATTGATTCAAATTTACAAAATTAGGAACCTAATTGATCGCTTCCAAAATTGGAGGATCCAATTGAAACAAATCTTCAAATATAGGGACCTCCGAACCTATTAAACCTTATATATATATATATATATATATGATAAAATATAATTCTCACTACAAAAATTAATATTAGATAAAAATAAAGTTTCACATTAAAAATATCTATAGTCACCTATAAACTAAAAATAATATAAATTTATAATTAATTTAATAAAGTTGTCCATAAAATAAAATTTTGAAAATATATAGAAGATGGAGTTTACTAATAAGATAAGGCGGCTTGTTGGAGATAGGATATAATAATTATTAGTGTATATATTAAAGTAATATTTTGTTGTGAAGTAGAGTAAATAAGAAAAGTTTATGGTTGGGGTGAGTTGAAAGAAAGATGAAGAATATAACATAGGATATTTTGTTGATGTGGTTGGAATAAAATAATAATAATAATAATTAATAAAAAAAGGCAATTAGAGAAAAAAGGGAGAATTTGTCGTGTTATGTTTATAGCGGCGTGACAGTTGGTGGATGAGATAAAGAAAGTCCAATGGCTACCTTTTTCTGCCATTAAAACCTCCTTTTTGCTATTAATTTTCTGTCCCTACCATACATAACAACACGCCACTTTCTTCTCTTTCATTCCACAAATATAATGTTATTATAAACTATGCTCTTTAAATACACCACTTCAGACAAAGACGTCTTAGAGGATATTTTTAAATCAACTTCATTTCTTAACCTAAATAATAATCTTCCTTTAAATATGTTTTTTTTATGATTAAAACGGATTGGAACTATAAGTCAATTTAGTTAATCACGAGTTTGGTTTATTATAAATTTGATTTATTACAGATTTGAACGAAATTGGATTGAAAAAAAAAATTAATATAACTTAATTTTGAATCTAATCTATTAAGAATCCGGTTCATTTTGATTAAATTTACAGTGAATTAAATTGAACTTGTGGTGAATCAAGTTAGATTAATTTACTAAATGACTAATTCGTAGTTGATTAATGAGATTGAGTTAAATAATTCGTTTTAACAATATCAATATTTTTTTTTTCATTTTCATTCTGTATAATAAACCTCCTGTTTTGGTTTTAGTGGTGAATGTTTTGTTTAAATTCTTCTATTTAATGCACAGTTTTAAAATTTCAAAATAAATTGCTTTAGTTTTTTTAATCTAATTGTTTATGACTATTTTAACGTGTTAAATGTTTTTATAAAATAAAATTGATGATATTATATTTATTTAATTTTTATTGATTGGCCTGTGCATAAGGAAGTACATTTGAAAGTATTAAAAATTTTGGTTTGCCGGCTTTAAATTTGCTCCATTTGTTTGATTGGAAAATCTTATCCATTCCACCATGATTGAACCAATAGAAGCTCTGAATTTGAGCTCAAGCAATTATGGCTAAGGTTTGCTTCTCATACATATACTTACAAAATTAATTAGAATTTTTTGGATTGATTGAAATTTAAGAAAATGTTTTAATTCGAATCTGGATATGCCTTTAAGAAAATAACTATGATATGTTAATAATTCTTTTTAATATTTTGTTAACAACAGTTACTATTTTATTGATTCGTATATTTGAAACAGATGAATTATAAACTATCACATGGACTATAAACTATATATTATTATTTACAAGTTGATATGATAAAAGTGATTACAGGTGGCGAGCATTTTCTTTTTGGTGAGAATCTGATTTCATAAAGACATAAGGATCCATTTATAAAAATTCGCAGTGACTTTTGTCTTTTGTATTCCAAATTGTGTGGACATAACTCACCCATGTTATTTTTTTTTTCTTTACGAAATATTCATTACCGACAAGACACTATATGCATTATCCTCTCACTTTTAGTTGAATGTTTCAACTTTCATTCACACCATTTTCAGTTATTCTATTATTGTAAACCAAACTCTGCAAAGACAAACCCTCTAACACTTTTAGGTGAAGTGGGAACACTGTCATAGCTTTAAACTTCGTTAATATTTATGTTTCGTTTGCTCGTATACTACTTTGATATTTAAAGACAGGCTGATTCAGTGGATAAACTTAAATTTTAGAGATTTTTTATTTTATTAATTTTGGATACAGTAATATTTGATTTGATAGAGATAAAATATGAAAGGATAGTTATGATTTTTTGTTTCTAGGTAGAATATTATTTTATGATAGAATAAGTAAGTAAGTTGATATTTTATTGTCAATTTTTATTATTTGTACTTGGTCCAATGCCTGATTTGCACCTAGAGGTTGTTAAAGTTTAATGAAAATAACTTACAATGAATTGGAGAATAAAATTATTAGTATGGGTTACGTTATGAATGTGTACGGTAAGATTTTCCCAACAGTTTTCGGTTTCCATCTATGGAAAGTTTCTTAATTTTATATAATTTCTTATAAATTTGATTTGATGTTGTTTTAGTTATATTACAGGGTAGGTTATAAATTTCTTAAATCCTATGTTCGAATGTTTGTTTCTATCATCAAGTAGGAAAATTATTTGTAGAAAATATTTCAATGCTAAAATTAATAAGAATTCAACAAGTTTAACAATAAATATAACAAATATGTAATAAATTTAATCACATACTTTATTTATATTTTAGAATGAGTTTTAGATTATTATCAATCTAATCACGATCTAATTAACAATGTTCATATTTTAGTAAGCTAATGACTATCAAACTTGATTGTTGTTTGAGAACGATCGTTCAGTCTATAAAATTCAATCGATTGGTCTTTAGGTGGTTTGATGAATATTCCTATCTATCTAGACCCTATGATCTTTGATTGTCCGACGGTAAAATTGTTAAAAATATTACTTATGTAATTGAAAAAAAGAAAGATAAAATATCCACAATTTGGTTTATTAAAGAAAAATATTTACTGAAGAAACACTAATAATAAAACCTGAATTCAATCACATAAAAAATTAATCTCATTGTGAACCAAAAAAATTATAGGACAATAAATTAATGGAATTTTTATCCTTATAATATGGTACATTTTCAAATAAATTATATTGAGGATTAAATATATATTAGAGATTAATTGAAATATTTAATCAGGTTCTATGAGCAGTTATTGCTCCTCAATCTGTGGCATGATTCATGTCCACGAACATCGTGCGAGATTAATTGTGAAGTAAAATTAAGTATTTGACCTAATAACACTATAAACAACAATAACAGTATTGATTATAAATTAATTGAAATGTTTGAGATTCATCTTTGACCTATTAATTCGAGAATAATCTAACAAAATATAAATATATAATGCTTAAAAATATTTTCTTATTGAATGTGATAAATTAATGTTTAAATTTATTATAATTTAAAGGTGACAAAGGTTTTGTAATTAACTTTGTGTCATGGTTTGGCAGGAATTAGAAGAATGATGCAAAGTCATAGGAATCTACCTCGCAACCTGTTCTCATATAATAGAATTTTTTTTAAAGAAGAATTTTTCTTTTTTATGTTTTAAATTTGTTTAAATATCTTAATTTTTTTATCCATTATACTCATATTTTCATTTTTATCATACATTATTTTTGTTGTTGTTGTTAATGATAGAAGTGAAAAAATTATAACAAATAAATTTTTTGAAATTATTCTAAAAGCAAAAACGAAAAAAAAAACTTTCGTTCCTCTGGGCAAAAGAATATTAAACCATACTATTATATACTAACAACCGAATGTTATTTTCAAATTATCTTTTAATCAATAACAATTCAGATAACCATATCTCTTTATTGAGGACGTATTAGAACACTATGTCTATTAAAATTGTACAATACCTTTTATTGAGGACGTATTAGTCTTACCAAAAGTATCCTCCTCCCAATCATAAAAAAAAAAAAATTGTGTGAATATAAAATCTATATTAAATAAAAAAAAAAACAGGTTGAACAACATTATAAATATAATTATTTTATAAAACTTGTGAATTATAGACAAGAGATCTTTGAGTATCTGTTTAAATTCTAAAATAAAACCTAAGAGGATATGAAACAATATGACAATCACTTTCTTTGTGTCAAATATTGCTGCTGGCATCAAAATTTCTTCATCAATATATTTCCTATGGTTGAACATCAATTTTCAATCACCCCAAACTGAATATAAAAAAAAGATAGTGATGCATGTAAGTAAATAAATAAATGACATAAAATTGTAGAGATTGCAAATTAAGTAAGACAATAAAATATTAAACATGCAAAACTACAATTTTTTTTTATAATGTTTTCTTATAAAAATATGATATTGGAGGTATGTATAATCGTTAATTGGAAAACAACTGAAGTTATGGTGAAATGTGAATTTAATTTAAATGCATTGATAATTATATAAAAAAAAAAAAAACGTTATCATCTAGGCATAGAAATGATGTGTATTCACGCGTTTATAATAAGTTACGAAGTTATAAATTTACTTTTTAATTAATACGTATTGTATCGTATGAAACTGATTTGTCATAATCTTAAACAGTTTTAAGGATAGTTTCTAATCAATTTTATTGGTAAGTTTTGTTTATTAACATGATAAATTGTGATTTTTTTTTTATAACTATAAGTTCAACTTAACAATTATAAATACATATTAAAATAATTGTATTTATTATGAATTTGAGATTTTATTGTAAGAAGGTTTGTAGCTTGTTTGTAGTTTGGACAAGGAAATAATTTGACATAAAGTATTCGAGATAACTTAAATTAATTATAAAGAAAGTGTAAAAAGATATTTTGTGGAATTTTCGACCTTATATCCGAAAGGCTTATAGTATATATTTTCATACGAAGAAAAATTATAATATAACTGCAAATCTAATTAAGTGTGTACCTAAGTAAAGAATGACAAGATTTTATTTTTTATTTCTTATATATTATAAATTAATCTTATAATTAAGATATCTTCAGTTTTGATAGTGATGCTCAATTGATTTCAGAAAAAGTGAATTGTAACTCTTATTTTGACCAGCTATAATAAAAGAAAGTAGATGAGAATTTGGTTTCCAAGAATTAAATTCTGACCCTAAAGTGTAAATCATAAGAAAATATTTTGAAAATTATTCTATTTATACAACTTTTTAATAATGTGTTTTAGAAAAAAAATTAAAATTTAAAAATAGAAAAAGGGGTTGAAGCCACATGAAATGTGATGGTGATTTTGGTGTAAGAAAAATCTGAAAATGGGTCCTCTTTTCATTAATTGGACGGTTCCTAATACTGCTACTTCAGATGTGACTCAACTCCTTTGTTTTAACTCTTTCACTCACATATAATAATAATAATAATAATATATTTTCGATAAGATATATATATATATATATATATATATATATATATATATATATATATATATATATATATATATATATATATATATATATATATATAATAAAGTAAAATATTATTTTATCCTAGAAATAATTTTTCCTCTAAAATTTGTACAAAAGTCTCTCATTAAAAGAACATAATAGAATTTTAAAATAATGTGATAGGGAAAAATTTATAAAAGAGAAATTAAAAATAGGATTGAGAGTCATATGTGAAAGAGTATGACCCATAAATGCATGCTGCCCTAAAATAAAGTCTAATTTATGGGAAAAAGGACCTAAATGTGTAAGGTAGTGAAAAAAAATGTCATTAACTCATATATGATATTAATACTTTCAGTGATGTCAATATTATTTTAATTGTAAATTTAATTTTTTGGTTTTCGCAACTAAATAATTTTAATTATATGTTAATATATGATTTAATCATAACGTATATGTTTAAATAACATGTATGCAAATTAGTTAATAAATAAACATTGTAATGTAAAGTTTTACGTTAATGATTCAATGACATATTTATTGTTTAAATTGGAAAACTTGGACCTACATCTACCATTCAAATATTATATTACATTCATACAACTATCCATTGTTAATGAATGTAGTGATCATACAGCTCAGTTATAGTTGATATAAAATTGAAGAAATTAAACGTGAAAAAAAATAAAAAATAGTTAGAAAAAGGATAACTAATAAAATAAATGAAATAAGAAAAATTTAAATTGATTATAATTTCTTAAAGGATGAGAATGTGTCTATTTGGATTGTGTATGATTTTTTCCAAAAAAGTTTTCTTCTTCTAATATGAAATGTGTGGATGGAAAGAATTTGATTTAGTTAAATATTTTGTCACTAACTAAAACTTTAGTTATTTGAAAATTATTGTAATGATTGATTTGGAAGTTTAAAAATTGAGTGTAGTTATATGTTCTTTGATTTTTTTATTTTTTTTTTGAAAATAATATTGAATCTTCGTATAATTTGTTCTTTCACTGTTTTATTATTTCGTGATTGAGAATGAATGAAGGGATTTTTTTAGTATTTATAATTAAAGTTACTATCATTAGTAAAGTTATCTGAATGATTTAAAATGATATATAAAGTTGACTCAGTGGTAAATTGGAAGGGAGGGTGGAAAGGGTATGAGAGATTCTAGATTCAAATTTTCTCATTAACAAATACTAACAACTATCATTGTCAAAAAATAAATATTCAAACTAAGAAACTAGTGCATATGTCTATGTCTCGGAATAAATTCAACAAACATATTAATAAATTCACACATATGATTCTTAGCATAAATAGTAACTTCATTAAAATTTAAAGCATTATACCAACTTATAACTGACAAAAACATTATCTTCACTTCTTCAGAGATATGTACAAATATAAAAAAAACATTTAAAGAGGTAGTTAAAATTTATTTAATAGACTAAAATAAGTGAAAAATATTTTCTACACAAAAGAACTTACAAAGGGTGGTGTGATATATTTAATTTCAGTTTCAATCCAACCACACCATTTGCAGTATATCCCTATCTCCTAATTAAAAATGGTGTTATGTTTGCATCGAATGACTGGTTCAATTTCTCTTGGTTCACCTGTCTCTTTATTATCACCCTACAGATCACACACAAAGTTAGGGAGTAACTTCAAATTTAAGAATTTTTAAAATTTGATGACAAAAACGAAATAGTTTGGTCTGAAATTTACCTGGACTCCAATTTTTTTCAGTTTGAAGCAACATCTCCATTTCTTCCCACAACATATCCAACCCTTGATCTGACTCAGATTTCTCAACAGTTTTTTCACCTTTATCACCTTTATTCTTCATATCAACTGATGATGAACATGAAGCTCCATACACAAATGCAAATTTCTCCCCTTTGCCTTCCATGTAACAAAAGAGCACTTTTTTTTCTGTATTCTCAAAGATGCAGTAACCACAAAACACAAATGAGAAAAAGAAAGAGTTAAAGAAAAGGCTTTTTAGGCAGAATGGGCTTATGCCCAAAGAGATGGGGTGCGAAATATGAAACCAGGGGGTGTAGAAAAAAGATCTTTTGTTTGATTTTTTTTTTGGTTTGGCCCAGCACCGGCCCAAACAGAAAATGAGGAGGGGTGCACGTGAGAAATGGGGGTGTACACAAAGTAGAAAGCGTTTCTTTTTTTTCATCTTTTGTAAGCTGAATTAGAAGGCCCAAGGCCTTTTTGCTTCTCAAATATGGAAAAACCCTTAGGGGTTCTCATATCCTAATTCATTTCAGCACCTATACTGAAAATCAAAACCTAGAGCCAGACACCTTCGAGAGAGAGAGCAAGCAGGTTCGCATCCTCCGCCCCCACGCACACACCGTCGTCAACCTCCCGGACAGCCACCGCTAGGAGACCGTCCGCCTGGTTCATGATATCGCCGGCGAACCCAAGCGCAACCAAGGCTGTCGCCGGCCGCAACACCACATCTTCTTCCCGCCCTTTCTCGCGTGCGAGAGGAGAGCACACACCTTCCACCTTGCGTTTCCGCCACCGTTTCCGACCACGACTCAGCCTCCACCGTTCAACGTCGCCGTTATCCTCGCCGAAGACGCTTCCTCGCCGGCGCCGTCAGTGTCGCTTCCCTTCCCTCTCTGTTCGAGGGTTTTCTTTCTTTTCCCTCAAACTCTAGGCGCCTCCAGCAGTGCCACCACCTACCTCCAGTAGCTCTACCGCCGACGTTCTACTCTATTTTTTTATTATGAAAACTGACATGAGGATGCATATGATTCTATGTATTTTTTGAAGCAAAAGGTATATCGAAATCTTGATGTTGGAGGATCTACTTATCCTCTATTATATGTTAAATCTGGAGTTTACAGGCAAAGAAACTGCATTTTGGGTGCAGTTTTGATCAACAGGTGAAGCCATCCAGACACAACAGAGGAGTATGCATTCAAATCAAACCGAGAGCTTAGACATGAAGACTTTCCTTCACAGCTTCACAAGAAGTTGTCCTTTTGATTCTAGCACTTTTGATTGAAATTTTCTTTTGATTCTCCAATACTCTTGCAAGCACGAGAAAGTTGAATGGGAGGTTCACGGATTAGGTGAAAGCAAATTTGTTCCCTTTTCTCTCATGCTCTCGTGGTGATCGTGAAAAAGAAAAATTGTGATCCCTGTGAATCCTGTCCTCTAGCTCTCTCTAGTTGTGATGTTGTGTGAATATTGGTCTCTTGTGGTGGTGCTCTTGTGCCCTTCCCTGTGATCTTGAATGAATAACGTTTGGTAAAAGAATCTCTTTCCCAATGTTCGGTCTCGCAGGGTTTTTAAGAAACCAGTTCCCTCCCAACAAAGTACACACATCTCTTTCTGATTAGGACGTATACCAGAGGATTTGCTATCCATCCTCTTTTGTAACTCATTGCAGCATTGCACAGTGATATTCTGCAGTGGACAATGATATTCTGCAGAGAGATGAACTTGGCTTCCAGTTTTATTCTTTTGGCATTGGGTCAAACTTCCAACCTTTTCATTGGTAATTAGCTTGCCTAAAACAAAATCACACATCTCATTCTTAGCATAAATAATAACTTCATTAAAATTTAAAGGCATTATACCAACTTATAACTGACAAAAACATTGTCTTCATATATCTGAAAGTCTTCTTTTTTTTCCTTCATGACGGCGGGCTGCTCGTTTGTATGCTCTCTCTACTCGTCTATTTGCTTTCTCTGCTTCTTCTTCAGAGATCTGTACAAATATCAAAAAAACATTTAAACAGGTAGTTAAAATTTATTTAATAGACTAAAATAAGTGAAAAGTATTTTCTACACAAAAGAACTTACAAAGGGTAGTGTGATATATTTAATTTCAGTTTCAATCCAACCACACCATTTTGCAGTATATCCCTATCTCGTAATTAAAAATGGTGTTATGTTTGCATCGAATGACTGGTTCAATTTCTCTGGGTTCATCTGTCTCTTTATTATCACCCTACAGATCACACACAAAGTTAGGGAGTAACTTCAAATTTAAGAATTCTTAAAATTTGATGACAAAAACTAAATAGTTTGGTTTGAATTTTACCTGGACTCCAATTTTTTTCAGTTTGAAGCAACATCTCCATTTATTCCCACAACATATCCAACCCTTGATCTGACTCAGATTTCTCAACAGTTTTTTCACCTTTATCACCCGTATTCTTCATATCAACTCATGATGAACATGAGGCTCCATACACAAATGCAAATTTCTCCCCTTTGCTTTCCATGTAACAAAAGAGCACTTTCTTTTTCTGTATTCTCAAAGATGTAGTAACCACAAAACACAAATAAGAAAAAGAAAGAGTTAAAGAAAAGGCTTTTTAGGCAGAATGGGCTTATGCCCAAAGAGATGGGGTGCAAAATACGAAACCGGGGGGTGTAGAAAAAAGTTCTTTTGTTTGATTTTTTTTTTGGGTTTGGCCCAGCACCGGCCCAAACAGAAAATGAAGAGGGGTGCACGTGAGAAACGGGGGTGTACACAAAGTAGAAAGTGTTTCTTTTTTTTCATTTTTTGTAAGCTGAATCAGAAGGCCCAAGGCCTTTTTGCTTCTCAGATCTGGAGAAACCCTTAGGGGTTCTCATATCCTAATTCATTTCAGCACCTATACTGAAAATCAAAACCTAGAGCGAGACACCTTCGAGAGAGAGAGCAAGCAGGTTCGCATCCTCCGCCGCCACGCACACACCGCCGTCAACCTCCCGGACAGCCACCGCGAGGAGACCGTCCGCCTGGTTCATGATATCGCCGGCGAACCCAAGCGCAACCAAGGCTGTCGCCGGCCGCAACACCACATCTTCTTCCCGCCCTTTCTCGCGTACGAGAGGAGAGCACACACCTTCCACCTTGCGTTTCCGTCACCGTTGCCGACCACAATTCAGCCTCCACCGCTCAATGTCGCCGCTGTCCTCGCCGGAGACGCTTCCTCGCCGGTGCCGTCAACACCGCTTCCCTTCCCTCTCTGTTCGAGGGTTTTCTTTCTTTTCCCTCAAACTCCAGGCGCCTCCAGCAATGCCACCACCTACCTCCAGTAGCTCTACCGCCGACATTCTACTCTATTTTTTATTATGAAAACTGACATGAGGATGCATATGATTATATGTATGTTTTTTGACGCAAAAGGTATATCGAAATCTTGATGTTGGAGGATCTACTTATCCTCTATTATCAGTTAAATCTGGAGTTTACAGGCAAAGAAACTGCATTTTGGGTGCAGTTTTGATCAACAGGTGAAGCCATCCAGACACAACAAAGGAGTATGAATTCAAATCAAACCGAGAGCTTAGACATGGAGATTACCTTCACAGCTTCACAAGAAGTTGTCCTTTTGATTCTAGCTCTTTTGGTTGAAATTTTCTTTTGATTCTCCAATACTCTTGCAAGCACGAGAAAGTTGAATGGGAGGTTCACAGATTAGGTGAAAGCAAATTGGTTCCCTTTTCTCTCGTGCTCTCGTGGTAATCGTGAAAAAGAAAAATTGTGATCCCTGTGAATCCTGTCCTCTAGCTCTCTCTAGCTGTGATGGTGTGTGAATAATGCTCTCTTGTGGTGGTGCTCTTGTGCTCTTCCCTGTGATCTTGAATGAATAACGTTTGGTAAAAGAATCTCTTTCCCAATGTCCGGTCTCGCAGGGTTTTTAAGAAACCAGTTTCCCTCCCAAGAAAGTACACACATCTTGTTAAACTCGCTTTTAGTCGCATCAAAGCCAACAAACTTGATTTCCCCACTAATGAAGTATAGTGGTCAACCAAGGATCAATCCAAGGACTCAGTTGATTAAATCTAAAGTGTATGGTTTAATCTTGTATTTATTTTCTAATATTCTACTATTAAACTATTAAACAGGTGGGGACAAGAAATGAAAAAAAACAAACAAAGACATTATCAGTAAAGAATTAAAGAAAATAAAATTCTATTATGAAACCTAAACTAAACTAAAGAACTAATGCAAAAGAAAGGACCTAAACTACTAAACATTGTTACTGTCTAATAACAGAACCTAAGAACTATAAATGCAAAAATCTAAGTGATGCAACTAAATCTACAAATGAACATTTTGCATATACTAAACTACAATATAAATTCTTGAAATACACTGAACTATACTAAAACACTTAGATTTAAGAAATAAGCAGTACCTAAAGTCTAATCATGGAAGTCAGATTTAAGAACATAACCTAAAACACTTAACAGAACAAAAATCAGTGGATAGCAATCACAAATTTGAACCAAACTTGCTTGAAACAGTGTATCAATTGATTTATTATCATACAGGAAGACATCCCGTGCATAAAATTCCCACCTCGGGGTCTCAAGTTCTAATATAGAACTTAAAATGGATAATCAATCAAATGATTTACCGAAACAGAACATATTCAATTCCACAAACACAACTCACAAACAGAAACTAAAACAATATGAATTGAAATATATTTTTTTTATTGATTGAACCCTTCTCTGACTCGGGAAGACATCCCGTTCATTTACGCTTACTGTGGAGACGTTTAATTCCAAAAGGAATTATAGAAATGCAGATATCCGAGTTCGAATCATTTTCAAATCAAACCATTTCAGAAATTGAACAAACAAAAACGATCTCAACACAAACAAGAGTCGAATAAAAACACATAAAACAAGAAATTTGAACAAAACAGAAACATCAATTGCTCAACACAGATGAACATCACAAAATTTTTATTAAAACGGAAAGAGAATACAAGAATGTACCGAAAAGGAACAAGCAAGAACACGAGAACTGGAATCTACCGGAAGCGATAAAACCCTAGACTCTCGCGTCGCTCTCTAAAAACGAAAAGATGGAAACTATTTCTCTGAAAGAGTGTATATAAAAACCCCTTTTATAGGGTCAGAAAATGAAACAAAGAGAAAAAAAAATAAAAAATATCTAAAAAATGAGAAACCTTCGCAGCTTGACGTTTAGCTCTCTGAATCGGATGGTCCACAATCCCTGCCTCTTCGATCTCTTCTTCAAGCCCTCCGATCAACTTGAACTCCGGTCAGCTCCTTAGAACCGCTGGTCAGCTCCAGGTCAGTAGCGTCAACCGTTCTTCTTCTCGCTTGAACCCTGGCTCGAGGGATTCTCCTCTGCCCGAGAGTTGGCCTCTCTCGCTTGATAAATGAGTGTTTTTCTCCAAATGAGGTGTGTGCCACAAAGACCCTCTGCAGCTGCTGCCAAGCCACTCCAAAGCGACACCGTTCCAATTAAGTTGGTGCCAACCCAAAACGCATAACAGCAGCTACTCATTGTATGGCAGTAGCTTGTCAGCCCAAGGCTTGCTTCTCAGTGGCCCAATCAATGTTTACAATCTGCCAGCCCAATTAATGCTTGTAACAGCAACACATGTGCAGCGTCAAGGCAGCAGGCCATATCAGCATCAGCGTCCCAATTTTTCTTCAGCCCAAACTTATGGCTTCAAATTTCCAGCAGCAGCCCAATTGTAAACACATCCCTGAACAGAAAATATATGCAACCAAATTTTTCAATGTAAAAACCAATCTTGGAATCTCAATCCAACTACGAACAAAAAGAGCAATTAAAGTCAAAGAGGGAAAAAAAATTAAAAACCTATTTAAGCAAAATAAAGAAAAAGATTTTTATCAAAATTTTCAAAAAATATGAATTCCCTATTTATTATCAAAGACTAAAAAAATACATCTAAAAACCAAATTTTAACTACAATTTTACAAAACTACAAAAATAAGGAAAAATTCTAAAATCATTCTAATTCTAGAAAATTAAAGACTAAAATAGACTAACAAAAGCTTCTAAGAAAAGAAAAATATGCAAATATAAGGAGTTATCACATCTCTTTCCGATTAGGACGTATACCAGAGGATTTGTTATCCATCCTCTTTTCTAACTCATTGCAGCATTGGACAGTGATATTCTGCAGTGGACAGTGATATTCTGCAGAGAGCTGAACTTGGCTTCCAGTTTTATTCTTTTGGCATTGGGTCAAACATCCGACCTTTTCATTGGTAATTAGCTTGCCTAAAACAAAATCACACATCTGATTCTTAGTATAAATAGTAACTTCATTAAAATATAAAGGCATTATACCAACTTATAAATGACAAAAACATTGTCTTCATATATCTGAAAGTCTTCTTTTTTTTCCTTCATGACGATGGGCTGCTCGTTTGTATGCTCTCTCTGCTCGTCTGTCTGCTTTCTTTGCTTCTTCTTCAGAGATCTGTACAAATATCAAAAAAACATTTAAACAGGTAGTTAAAATTTATTTAATAGACTAAATAAGTGAAAAATATTTTCTACACAAAAGAACTTACAAAGGGTGGTGTGATATATTTAATTTCAGTTTCAATCCAACCACACCATTTTGCAGTATATCCCTATCTCCTAATTAAAAATGGTGTTATGTTTGCATCGAATGACTGGTTCAATTTCTCTGGGTTCATCTGTCTCTTTATTATCACCCTACAGATCACACACAAAGTTAGGGGAGTAACTTCAAATTTAAGAATTCTTAAAATTTGATGACAAAAACGAAATAGTTTGGTCTGAAATTTACCTGGACTCCAATTTTTTTCAGTTTGAAGCAACATCTTCGTTTCTTCCCACAACATATCCAACCCTTGATCTGACTCAGATTTCTCAACAGTTTTTTCACCTTTATTCTTCATATCAACTGATGATGAACATGAAGCTCCATACACAAATGCAAATTTCTCCCCTTTGCCTTCCATGTAACAAAAGAGAACTTTCTTTTTTTGTATTCTCAAAGATGCAGTAACCACAAAACACAAATGAGAAAAAGAAAGAGTTAAGGAAAAGGCTTTTTAGGCAGAATGAGCTTATGCCCAAAGAGATGGGGTGCAAAATATGAAACCGGGGGTGTAGAAAAAAGTTCTTTTGTTTGATTTTTTTTGGGTTTGGCCCAGCACCGGCCCAAACAGAAAATGAAGATGGGTGCACGTAAGAAACGGGGGTGTACACAAAGCAGAAAGCATTTCTTTTTTTTCATTTTGTGTAAGATGAATCAGAAGGCCCAAGGCCTTTTTGCTTCTCAGATCTGGAAAAACCCTTAGGGGTTCTCATATCCTAATTCATTTCAGCACCTATATTGAAAATCAAAACCTAGAGCTAGACACCTTCGAGAGAGAGAGCAAGTAGGTTCGCATCCTCCGCCCCTACGCGCACACCGTCGTCAACCTCTCGGACAGCCACCGAGAGGAGACTGTTTGCCTGGTTCATGATATCGCCGGCGAACCCAAGCGCAACCAAGGCTGTCGCCGGTCGCAACACCACATCTTCTTCCCACCCTTTCTCGAGTGCGAGAGGAGAGCACACACCTTCCACCTTGTGTTTCCGCCACCGTTGCCGACCACAACTCAGCCTCCACCGCTCAACGTCGCCGCTGTCCTCGCCGGAGACGCTTCCGCGCCGGCGCCGTCAGCGCCGCTTCCCTTCCCTCTCTGTTCGAGGGTTTTCTTTCTTTTCCCTCAAACTTCAATCGCCTCCAACAGTGCCACCACCTACCTCAAGTAGCTCTATCACCGACGTTCTACTATACTTTTTTATTATGAAAACTGACATGAGGATGCATATGATTCTATGTATGTTTTTTGAAGCAAAAGGTATATCGAAATCTTGATGTTGGAGGATCTACTTATCCTCTATTATCTGTTAAATCTGGAGTTTACAGGCAAAGAAACTGCATTTTGGGTGCAGTTTTGATCAACAGGTGAAGCCATCCAAACACAACAGAGGAGTATGCATTCAAATCAAACCGAGAGCTTAGACATGGAGACTTACCTTCACAGCTTCACAAGAAGTTGTCCTTTTGATTCTAGCTCTTTTGATTGAAATTTTCTTTTGATTCTCCAATACTCTTGCAGGCACGAGAAAGTTGAATAGGAGGTTCACGGATAAGGTGAAAGCAAATTGGTTCCCTTTTCTCTCGTGCTCTCGTGGTGATCGTGAAAAAGAAAAATGGTATTCCTGTGAATCCTGTCCTCTAGCTCTGATATTGTCTTTCTCTAGTTGTGATGTTGTGTGAATAATGCTCTCTTGTGGTGGTGCTCTTGTGCTCTTCCCTGTGATCTTGAATGAATAACGTTTGGTAAAAGAATCTTTTTCCCAATGTCCGGTCTCACAGGGTGTTTAAGAAACCAGTTTCCCTCTCAAGAAAGTACACACATCTCTTTCCGATTAGGACGTATACTAGAAGATTTGCTATCCATTCTCTTTTGTAACTCATTGCAGCATTGGACAGTGATATTCTGTAGTGGACAATGATATTCTGCAGGGAGTTGAACTTGGCTTTCAGTTTTATTCTTTTGGCATTGGGTCAAACTTCCGACCTTTTCATTAGTAAATAGCTTGCTTAAAACAAAATCACACATGTGATTCTTAGCATAAATAGTAACTTTATAATAATAATAATAATAATAATAATAAATTTTCAGTGTGTGTGAGTGAGTGAGTGAGTGTGTGTGTGGGTGGGTGCGTGTGTGTGTGTGTGTGTATGTGCGTGCGTGTGTGAGTGTGTGTGAATGTGTGTGTGTGTGAATGTGTGTGTGTGCGGGCGGGCGTGCGTGGGAGTGTGAGTGGGTGTGTGCATTCGTGCCTGTGCGCGTGTGTGTGGGAAAAAAGTGATTAACTCATATATGATATTAATAGTTTCAATGGATATGTAATTTTGATCTCAATGTTATTTTAATTGTAAATTTAATTTTTTGGTTTTCGCAACTAAATAATTTTAATTATATGTTAATATATTATTTAATCATAACGTATATGTTTAAATAACATGTATGCAAATTAGTTAGTAAATAAACATTGTAATGTAAAATTTTACGTTAATAATTCAGTGACATATTTATTGTTTAAATTGGAAAACTTGGACCTACATCTACCATTCAAATATATTTTACATTCATACAACTAACCATTGTTAATGAATGTAGTGATCATACAGCTCAATTATAGTTGATATAAAATTGAAGAAATTAGAGATGAAAAAAAAAAGAATAGTTAGAAAAAGGATAACTAATAAATAAATGAAATAAAAAAATTTAAATTGATTATAATTTCTTAAAGGATGAGAATGTGTCTATTTGGATTGTGTATGATTTTTCCTAAAAAAGTTTTCTTCTTCTAATATGAAATGTGTGAATGGAAAGAATTTTGATTTGATTAAATATTGTGACACTAACTAAAACTTTAGTTATTTAAAAATTGTTGTAGTTATCGATTTGGAAGTTCAAAACATAGTGTAGTTTTATGTTCTTTGTATTTTTGTGTGAAAATAATATTGAATTTTTATATAATTTGTTTTTTCATTGTTTTATTGTTTTGTGGTTGAGAATGAATGAAGGAGTTCTTTTAGCATTTGTTTTCTAGTCTTTTATTAAAATGACTAAAGTTATTATCATCAGTGCAGTCATCTGAATAATTTAAAATAATATATAAGGTTGACTTAGTGATAAATTGGAAGAAAGGATGGGAAAGGTATGAGAGATTCTAGATTCAAATTTTCTCATTAACAAATACTAACAACTATTATTGTCGAAAAATAAATGTTCAAAACTAAGGAACTAGTGCGTATGTCTATGTTTGGAAATAAATTCAACAAACATATGAATAAGTTTTTTGATTTTTTTTTTGTTTGTTTTGAAACTAGGAAAAGTAGGATGATTTTAATGTTCAAACTAAAAAAGGTTAAATGATTTCTTTTACAGAAGTTATATATGGTATTTCAATTTTCTAATTAGGAGTTTTATATTCTAATTGTTTTTATTTTTTCTATTTTTTAAACTAATAAATTAGTACAATGTTTGAGAGTAAATTCAATAAAGATATGATTTATATTGTCGTTTGATTTTTGTTTTTTGAAAATTTTTAATATTCAAACTAGGAAGATGGGTGATTTCATTTACGGACGGTAATTTTTATATACTAATTGACTTAAGGTGAATATTGATAATGCAACTAGAGGTTGTCTTGATTTAGCTACATTATAGTATTTTTAGATGAAGTTAGGATAAATATATGTTGATAATTTTTTTTAATTATGCATATTTTTACTTATTCTGAATTTATGAAAATCATTTATGTTTTGAAAAGATTTTGTTGGAGAGAGATTTTACTTTAGGTTGTCATGGTTTCATAAATCAATAGCAGTTTTTTAATAGAGGGAGATAACTCTAATACTTGCATTTTTGTAAGTATATTTAATTTAAAGTTTTTCATATTTTTCAGGTAAAAAATTATTGTGTTTATCATTTAGTTAATTTAACTTTTATTCATAAAGAATATTATAAGTAGTTTAACGTTTTATTTTATATATTTATTTAGATTTTTTTCATAATAAATTTAATTTGTCAAATATTTTGTGAAGTGTAAATTTTATTATGAGTTTGATGTAATTCCTTATATTATGTATTTATTTTTTATTTGTTAATAATTTTTCATGTAATTATAAAATGATTATGAATTTCGAAATGTTAATATAACTAAAATATCAAAGTTTATAATGGTATCTTATTTGTAAATAAAATAACTGTGATGTATATATGTAAAAATAATTAACTAGAATAAATAGTTATATAATTGAAGTGTTATTGTTACACATGTACTTTAGTTACTTTTAACACAAAATATAAAATTTTAGTAATTGTGGTAGTGCTAAGCGTTTTTAAAAAGTTGTACTCTAAAAGGTGTTGAAGAATGTGGATGTGATTATCATGTGGCCAATTAGGGTTGCATGAAAGACGTGCCCAAGATTTTAATACAGTCATAATCACAACTTAGAACCACAAATCGAATTTGAACATTAATTTCGTGCAAATGCAAAAAGAATACAAAATTGCATGATAACATTACCATATATTAATATATGGAAACATTTTGTTAATCTTTACATTCCACGCATTATAAATGTTTTTGTCATTTTTTTTAAATATAAACTATATAGCCCTATTTGCATATTTTTCAAGAATTTAATTTTGGTGGTAAAATCTTTTTTTTTAAAGTTAAAAAGTTATCTATTTCTTGAAAAAGTAAGCTGAAAAAATTTACCTTTTATGATTAAGTCTTTACTACTACATAAAATCTTGTCACACCAATGCACGGTTGATGAGAATGAGAGAAAAAGCAATTATAAGATTTAATGAGTAATTAACGTCTCCTTAGCGGTAAAAGGAGCTTAACCCCTTCTCCTATTACATATATCTCATTCCCTAAAAAATGGAAAACTTGGTATTAAATTGGAGCAAATGAGTCTCCTATTTCTAATAAAACTTCAAAGCCCTTTACTTTCCCACTGTTTCTCCTCAATCATTAGATATTTCCAAAATCCAAAGGTCAATGGACTTGACTTTGGACCTTCTTAGCATCATGTCGTTTTTTTGTGCAACCTATAAACTTTGTCTCTCATATCTAATCACATATGACATTTTATCATTACACCCTCTTTGTTGTTGTGCTTATCAAGGTTGGAGGGCTAGTATACCTGTAGGGCAAGACTTAAAGATACAACTTTTATTTACATAAGACGAACAATTATATAACGACAACATGAAGGCTTGACTATGGACATATTGAGTTTGGGGCCTAGGGTATTGTATATGTCTAAAGACATATCAACACTTGCCTAGACATCTTAAAACCTCAAGGTCTGACCACGAATCATAATAATATGTCCGGTTACATAACGATGAGTTGTGCACTATGACAATTTGACCATTTATATACTGGCCAAGTAGATTCAACATATAGGAGAACTACTTAAGATAACAATTAAAGCATGATTAAGTACATGAATTAACAAAAGACTAATAAAAGTAATTAGTCGCATGACATTCATTCTGATTAAAAAATCCATAAACATAGTATAAATAGCACAAAATAGAAATAAATTATTATGTTCATTAATTATTACATTTATTTTTTATTGAAACATTTGATTGATTTGAATTGTCTTTTGTAAGCACTTTATTCAGTTTAAAAAGGACGAATACTTATAAGAAGATCGAAATACTCTTAAAATTGAAAACTTAAAACATTTAAAATACTTTTAAAATTTTTATAAAATATACATTTGATATGAAACAAAATTATATACATGAATGAAACAATTCCTCAAACTAAGAGAAAAAAGAAGCTTAAATATATTTCCAAATAATATCATTTTTTTATGTTTTATTTCCCATAAATTCATTAGTTCTTTTTATTCTTTAATTTAAGAAAATCCTATAAATTTAATCTCTTATAAAACTATTAATGTCTAGAAACACAAATTATTTAATGTGTCGAAGAAATAAAAAATATGTGAAACCCCTCTCAAAACATAAATATTTAAAATTAACAATTTTTTATATAAACTAAGTTCAGAAACTAAAAAATCTTTAAAAACTACAAATATATTTTACACAAGTTAAAACCATTTTTCTATACTAAACGACACATAAGAAATAAAACTAAAAAATAACAGCCATGGACATAACAACGACAAATGTTGTCCTTGTATAACAACATGATTGGACAAAGTCAAACATCATCTCTTTCGATTTCTCAGAAATCATCAAAATTGGAAACACATGCTTCACCATCGGAGAACCTTTTCAACTTTGTTACAGATGGTTTCCAATAAAAATTATTTCTTAACTCATTCTGCAAAAACTATAAAAGTTCTATGTTACCAACTTTTTGTTCTATTTTATTTTTCAATGGCAAGTGTATTTGTATGATGTTACATATATTGTTTGTTTAGATGACGCTGATGATGTCTTTGCACTATTCATCGTATAATGATGGAGACTGAATTTTAAAGAACCAAAATAAATAATTTGTAAAAAATAAAGTAAAATAAATTGAGATATAAAAATTTAAAAAGATAAAGGCGAAAACAACAAAAATAAATTAAGACTAAAAAGTAATGACAAAAAACGAATATAGCCCATTTTATTACTAGAATAATAATATGTCCATTAGATGTATAAACAAAATATATCAAAAACTACCATAATAAAAAAAAAATCTAGTAGGAATAAAAATAAAACCAAAACACCGTATGGACACTGATGTTTTTAATACTTATTTCTTATACTATAGTCTATATACACCATGAGTTAAAATATATTAATACGATTAAAATAATATTAACAATAATACACAAAATAAATTATCCAAAACATTTTATTAATAATATAACAACTATAATTCAAATCTTTTTGATCTAATGGATATGACTTTTTGTTACTAAGTAAGCTTTTTGTTATAAGAAATGAAAACAATAAATACAGATTATTAGACCTTATTAAAAAAAAAAGAAAAATTAATGCATATGACTTTTTGGGTGGCCGTTGAATAACTTAATATTTTGACCATCTATATAGAATTCTAGTTTCTTCATGGTGTAAAAGTCTTTATCAGAATGCATGAAATTAAAAATATATCTTGTGAAGAAAAGTGGCATTTTGTCTTTGTGAAGAAAAGTGGAATTTTAGCATAATATATTTTGATATCTGCAAAACAATACATCCTTAAAAGGTTTATGGTACAAGGCTAGCAGATGAAAATGGCATACACCTCTGTTCACAGTTGAAAAAAAAAAGCTTTATTCTTGAGGAGTGCTGTGAATTTCAATGCCAATCTATATCTCACAGAATGCTCTATCAAACTCTGTTAATATCCCTATTTGTTGAAGGACTATTGAATTGAGGCTATCATATATGTATAATGATTTTTTTCCATTTCCAACACCATCAATGCAACTCAGATGATGTTTTTCTTCATCATGCTTGTACACTTGGTTCAAAAACATCATCAACCAGCCGCTCCATCATCTGTAATTGATCATAAGGAGCAATCTGCAACATGTGGCAGAAATGAAAGTTAACCATAGATTAAAAGTTGCTAATACTCTCTATTTCTGGTTGCATTGCATATACTTATATGCTTCAGCTAAGATATTAGTACTATAATGATTGATGGATTTTGAAATATCAGTATGACTGAGATGTGAAAGTTCATAATAATGCATAGCATGACCTTATTTGGATACAGTAAAAATTCTTTATAATGTCAGTACATATACTATTCAATCAAATTTTCCTTTTTCCAGTGGATTATCATATCAGATGTATATATTTACCTGACTAAACCCATCAGGCCAAGTTATTGAAACTGCATAATTTCCCATTGGCCGAATTTCTTCAGGTTCAATATCTTCAGGAACATCATTGTATTGCAGTTTCTGCTCTCCCGTCCATTCATCCTGTTTTAAATAAAATTAGCTCCTGATGAGACAGATATCTAAGTTGAATATGACATTTGAAAGATCCATGCAGGTATTAGTTTAAATTATTTGATAAAATCAAACATGGATTACTAGTCAATATGCAATTTTTCTTCTTAGAAAGCAACAGCTTTTTTAAAGTATTCGGTATTGAATTTCTTTCACAACCAGACACTTTGAATTTCTGGTTAACATGAATTTCAACTTCAATCCAATGTTTCCCTTTACTTTCCATGGTCAGAAAAAATAAATAGTCCCAAAGTATTATTGTACATGGTTATTCATATTCTATCATCCTCATGTATGTTGATCTAAGAACAATACAAGTTCAGAAATTTTAGTTTTAAACTGTTACTTAACTTCAAAATATTTTGAAGATAAAATTTATCAGTTAATTTTTCACATACCACACTTTGAGCAGAGCGATCATTTCGTCTCACTGTTGCAGGATGCAGAAAAAATTCTTCTTTTGAATCTGGTACTTTCACTTTGATTGCCTTGATTGATTTATCATAGGTGACAGCAGTAGAAACTGATATGAAGTAAAGCATTTTTCAATCAAAGAAAAAACATGGATGCTTAAAAAAACTGAATATCTGTATTCAAATAAACAAAAATAATAGTTTCTGAAACATGATTTCCTTGTTACACTTTTACAGAAGTTATTTACATTACATAGACATAGGCTAATAACTAATGTGTACTTCAAACTACATAGAACATGGTTTGTTTATAGGTTTTTGCAAGTACTTTTTTCAATTACTGCCTATAATGTTGTTTAGTTGACAAGCTTAATAAAGTAACTAGTTAATGCATAATTATAGGAAAAACTGCTTTCTGTTTCCCTAAGTAGCATCAAATACAATAGTTGGACAAAATCTTATTAATAAATAACAATGTTTCACAAACCAAAAAGGGATTTAAGATCTCAATTACCCCAAATTGATCAGTGATTAACTAAAAATTAAATGCTAGTTACATACAGTTGAAAAATTACTTCAGTATCCTGTTATTGTAATACATTTGGTAAAAGGCATTTCGTTCTCAAACATCACCAAGAAGGAATAGAGTACCTTGTTGGCGTATTTTTGCACACTGCTGAACAACACATACTCCTAGATTTTGGAATATCTTGGAAACTTCACTTTGAGGATCAGCCACCACTTCTGGCACTCCACTGTCTCCAGAGGCAGAGAGCTGTGACACTTATTCAAATAAACTTCACTTGTTCTCAAATCATAGTGTGCATTTAGCAATGCAGCAAGAACATTGAGCTTTTGAGACTAGTATTAACATAATATCTTTAAAGAACTAGACAGGCTCATTGTATACTGTGTAGTTAACCGCTGTTTTAACTTCTCTAAGTCTAAAATATGGAAGGTTAAGGATAACTTTTGCTGATGGTACTTAAAATTATAGAAAAAAGGCTTGAGTTATAAAAGATAAAGTAAAATGAAACATACAGTTGGTCTAATAGGAAGATCAAATAGATGAGGTATTCCAAACTGCTGAACAACCTGCAAACATAATCAAACTATCAAACATGGGCAACAGACATTACATAATTGTTTTATATTAAGTACCATAAGCTTGTCTACATTTTTTCCTTGAAGAAGTAGCAGATAAAAGTTAAGAATCAAAAACATTATTCATGCCTGAGAACCTGAACCTCTGCCAAATGGGTAATATCGTTTTCCATCAGCATCAAAATGACACATGTTCTCCACAACAGCAACACAAGGCACCTTACGCATTAACAGAAAGAAATACACATAAGTATCAAACATAAACAACAACAAAGTAAGTATGACTCAAATTATGACTGGCAATTCACTTTCACAAACTTTTTCAAAAGAAGTACATATCAAACAGAGGGAAGCATAAAAAAATGTAAAACAGTTCGAAACATGAAATTAAACAGTAAAATGGAATAGTTATGTCTTCATATAGTAGAAGAACTACCTTAAGCTTTGAAAACATCCGAACTCCTTTTGCAACATCAATGAATGACAGCTTTTGAGGAGTGGTAACAATTACAGCGGCAGTTAATGGAACTATCTAAGGAAATATGAAACCAAATCAAATGAGACTAGGAAACTCAAAGATATAGGCAAATTAATTAAAGGATATACACTATGCAGGCTTCCTAAGCCCAATGCAACTGAACTTAGTCAGATTTCAGCACCAAGCAAGGAGATCAAGTAGTCAAAAACTACAAAAATAATTGGAAAGGACGGATTTTAGGTAAAAACCATGATTGAGCTGAAAACATGTCAATCCAATTACTTTAAACTTCTCTAGGCTGAAATCTGATGCAGCTCAATAACATTTGGCTGTTGTGATTTCAGACATAAGACGGTTCCAGCCCTATGACGGAAGTCAATGTGTGATTAAGAAAGAGAACAATACTAGTCCACCAATTCAGAACCTGGCATAACGTGAGTTGAATATCTCCAGTTCCAGGAGGCATGTCTATAATAAGGTAATCCAGCTCACCCCTACATTGTATATAGAACCGGTATTATATACTTTTTGGACATGATTATAATAATAACATTGGACAAAATTGGCAAAAACAACAAAAGCCTTGCCCCAATAGGTGACTAGTACAATAAATACAACGCAAAAACTAGAAGACATGGTTTTATAAGCCAATATAGCATGCAATGTTTTCTCTATTCCCTCTAGCATTTTTTCTTTAAATGCTTACCACTCTGTAGTAGTAAGAAGTTGATTAATGACTCCAGAAACCATGGGGCCACGCATTATTGCACGTCCTTGTCCAGCAAATCCAAAAGAGACCAGCTTGACTCCCGAGTATTCAGTTGGAATTATGGTCTTCTTCTCTGGATTCTGCCGCAAGACTCTCAAGAATCATGTTTGCAGTACTGAATAAATATTTAAAACCAATTGGTTTATCAATTCCTACCATTAGTAACAATCGGTTTTCAGGAGAGACCATGGTTGGCAAGCTTGGACCATAAACATCAGCATCAAATATACCAACTCTAGCACCCATATCAGCCAATGTGTAAGCAAGGTTTACAGCTACAGTTGATTTTCCCACGCCCCCCTGCAAAGTTTGACATAAAAGGTTTCATAAATTCAAATTATGGTAAATGAACTGTTACACAATTCCATCTAGAAATTTTTTAGCTTCAACCAATACTTGATTTTATAATGTAATCCTTTCAGTGTGGAAGAGCTGCATTTAGTTTTTGTTGCAATAAAAAATCAAGATACTTTTCAGGTGCTATATATGAAAAACTATCATTCACAATTAAAAGAAAATTTCTATTTAACTCATTTAGATACTGCAAAGTCTTTTTATCAGCAGGAATAAGGGGCAAACCGGATGAAAAACATATGGCAAGAAAGTAGTCACGGCAAATAATTCAGTATAACAGGACCAATATATGATGAAGGAAAACCTCCCACAAAGATCAACCTTGCAACTGGACACAGCCACAATATTTGAAATTGTCTGTAGACCTGCTGGAAGTTGCTCAGCGTATATAGGTCTTGCTGGTTGTGCAGACATAGTAACTTTAACATTCTTGACCCAAGGGAGCATTGCCACCACTTCATTTGCCTTCTGCTCAAACTGTGACATTCATATATATTCATTAGTCTCAATAACATAGTGATGGGGAAAATCAAGTATGAAACATTTCTTTCTCTAATGGAAGATGGATGAAATATTTCATTTTTTATCCCTGCTACGTACTGATTTTACAAAAAGAAAGGTCCACCACTCTAACCTACATCAGATATAGCTCAAACAATGGCAAATGTGTCATTTACCATGTCCTTGATTGGACATGCTGGTGTAGTGAGCTCCAACCGAAACGATACCTGAGATTCAAAGGAAAAACTTTTGGTGAGAACATTATCATTTACAAGTGGTGCAGAAAGTATCAGGTCAGTGCTTTTAAGACCTCTCCGGATGCTTCATCAATCTGCAGATCTTTCACAAATCCACATGTAACAATATCCGTTCCAAAGTCTGGATCAATGATCTGAGACAAGGCTTTCAACACATCACCCTCAGCCGTTCCAGTTGATACTGAAGAATCACCAACTGCATCTTTGAAAATCCACAAAATTAACGCAAGAAGCAAGAAGAAGTATTCCATTAATAGACCATTTACTTATTATCTGGTGACTGAACAACAAGAGGTGTAGTACTTTTTATGACAAGTTTTATGCATGGAAATCTTCAAACTTTTTCCAATATAAATCTTCCATTGTCATTTAACCAAATACGTGACTCATTAGGCTGTGAAAAACTTCTTCCTTGTCAATTCTTTACAATCCTTTCACTGACTGCATGATCTCGTGAAACGTCTTTTTACCATTTGATATGCAACCGCACTGGTCTTAACCATCCTAGCATTCAAAATTCTTATGCAATTGTTGAATGTGAAAATAATCTGATTTAGTGCTCAACAAAAAATATTTCTTTGAAATTCGAGTCAAAACATTTTATGCATATTATGCCTAAAAATTGGCATAGTTTAACTATTATGCCTAAAAATACCACCAGGGAGCAAACAATATATGAATACATTCTGTAGTCTCCACTAGTAAAACAGTATCCCTAAATCCCAAACTTCATCCTTTGACAAACATCCTATTTGAATTATCCACTATGTCAGCAAATTAGCTAGTTGATCTTGCTTTGTCAACTTTCTCCAACCACTAATTAGTACAGAAAACAGCAGATAAAGAAACCAGAACAATCTATAGCCATTTCACCCCTCTATAGAAGTGTGAAATTCTGCTCTTTAAAAATTTATCATATTAATCCTGATAAGACTATACAACAAGTCAACCTACCTCTGGTGAGCTTAAGATTGATCAAGCATTGGGTTTGCGCTACCCACCAAAACCAGAAACAGGGAAAGTGATTTTTTTTTTTTATTAAACAGTTCCATTATGCATACATACACTCTAAACCCACAACCACACTGATATTCACAATGCCCACATCCCAGTTCACAAAACTTTTACTAAATTCCAAAACTTTAGCACACATTTGAGGCCAATGAGTAGAATTAAACATCTTCCATGTACAGAAAAGAAATCAAATTTAGTAATTTACCTTCAACAGAAGCAGCTCTGGAGGTGAACCTTTTATGGGGGCTCCAAAGCAACCGCTGGTCCTTTTGGGAGTGAAGAGAAAAATGAAGGGTGGAAAAAGGTGAAGAATTTACACACACAGAAGGAAGCAAACCTGCAAGAAGAAAGAAAGTAAGAAAGAGAATTGTTATGAGCATAACATGATGTGAAAAGGTTGTAAGAGAGTGGCACACCCCATGTTAGGTGTGGAGGTTTTGAGGTTTGGATAGAAAGGTGAGGAGAAGATGGAGCTTGAAGAACTTGCATTGTGTTTGTGGGTGAGGTCAGTGACAGTTTGTTTCCAACCTCATGTTTCAGTTGCTAGTTGCCACTACTATATCTTTTTTTAATGATCATTTTGCAGATTACAAGCTCAATGTTTCCTAGTAAAATTTGTTCGACCATTGCTTTATAGGGTATCTGGGCTAAACTCATGATTGGTCCGAATAACTTGTGGTTGATACAGTTTAAGATAAATAAAAAGGATTTAAATTTAGAGCACTTGTTCTGTTTTAATTCTCACGTATGATAAAAAAAATTATTTTATAATAATTATTTTTGAAAGTCAAAATCATTTATAATCGAATGAGTGTAAACAGAATGATGTTGATAATGTATAAAAATAATAAAACATAGATTTTGAACTTTTTTTAGTTCATCTTCTAAAAGAATTTGATTGAAATACATTGATAATTTTTGTAATATTGTCATATAACCATGTATTATATCTTAAAGTTTATTGACTTTTTGTAAAAATTACTTTTGAATATCATACTCACTTCAAATTAATTAATAATTAAAGATATTTATTTATACTAACAATACATGTTAAACTCTGCATAAATTGTGGATTAAAATAGTGTGTTACTAATCCAAGGATTAGTAATTTATATTTGTTCACAGAAACGATTTAAAGTTAATATTTTAACATTTTCTTTGATTTTATATTATATAAGAATTTCTCTGTCTTGCCTTTAAAGATGGTTTTTTTTTATTCAATGATAAATCAATACCATTGTGTTATATTTTTAGTTGATTTATTTTTCACGTGATTTTTCTTTTTTATATTTTAAAGATTCTTTTTATACTTTTTCTAATCATACCATTCAACCCACTAAAGTATTTTATTATAAAAAACCTCACCTTACTCTTTAAATATTTTTTAATAAATTAAAATAATTATTTTATTTACCTTTTATTTAAATTTAATCATTTTTTCAACTTGACTATTTTTTGAATTTAATCATATTTTAGTTATAGAACTAGCCATAAAATAAATAAAAACTATTTACAATAGATGTATAAAAATTATTTATATTTAATTTTATAATAACAATGATGATAATTTTATTATCATAAAAAAATGAAAACATATTTATAATGTATAAAAAAAAATAAAGCATAGATTTTGGGCTATTTTTAGTTCATCTTCTAAAAGAATTTGATTGAAATGCATCATTTGTTAATATTGTCATATAACCACGTATTATATCTTAATTTATTGGCTTTTATAAAAATTCTTTGAATATCATACTTAATAAGGCTTCAAATTGATTAACTATATAAAGATATTTATACTAACAATACATAAATGTTACATAAACAAAAAAATATAAAGATGATATCGAGTAAAAAAACTGATAGAAAAAATCATTAAATCATTAATAATAAAAAAATACTATTAAAAACACATATATCTAAAGTGTGAAAGAAACTCAACAGATTATTGATCAAGTGTGACAGGTTAAAGTGAAAAAATAAACAAAACATAAGATATAGAAAAGTTGAATTCTGAGAGTAAGAATGTTCCATCTTCATCTTCATCTTCTTCATCTTCATCTCACAGCATGGCATCTGATTTTGCAGGCATTCTCCTGAGGAAGTTTTGTGGAACTGCAGGAATATCAAAGCTGCGAAACCTCGGAGGTCTCAACACATATGTGAGCCAAATGAACATCAAAATGCGAAAAGGAACAAAATATGTCACAATAACAGCCACAAAGCAGAAAATAACGAACAAAACGGTTGCTCTTGGATCCCTCCAACTCAGTAGAGATTGAACCCTTTCTCCTTGAGTTGCCAAATCAGCCATCACTTCCACCACCCTCCCTGCAACTGCCCTTAACCGATCATACCTTTTCTTTAAGTTCTCACCACTTACTTTAGATGGAAAAGGGTCAAATTCTTCTTCTAGTTCTTCAACAGTGGCTGTGTCAGCCTGTGACAAACTCATATCCATGTGGGAAGGATACCTTGGCCTTGTTCTATACCGCCAAATTCCAACCATAAGGAGGAAGGAAAATGCTGATGGCAAAATCATCTTAGGAAGGAAAATGATCAACAGAAACATCAAGTAACTAACCACTGTGGTCATTGAACTCTTCCAAGAATGTATCTCATGAAACTGTTTAGCAGCAAAAACAACAACACTCAGAAGACCAGCAATTCTGTAGAACTGAGCTTTTCCCCTCCTCATGCTCCACACATTTGCTCCCATGTCTACCATGTACTCCACAACCTCTTTACTGAGTGGTGGTTCAGCCCTTCTGAACCTCAGTGTGGTGATCACAGCAGCTTGGTTCCTCAAACTATCCAGCTGAAATCTAGACAAAGGGCTTGTATAGTGCATTCTTGGGAGCAAAGGTTGTGCGTAAGTTTGCAAAACATTCAACATAGATGGACAAGAAAACCTCACAGCCAACTGAATTTCTCCCATCTTCTTTGCTCCTTGAGTTTGCAAGTTTATAAGTGGATAAGAGTGAGTGTAAATCTTGTCACTTTCAAGAGTGGACAAACGAATCCTTACCTTGCCAATTCTCTTATCAACTGCTTCTTCTGTTTTTTTTCCTCCAGCACTCTTTGCTACACTCAAGTTTCCATTATCAAACACAGCAATGGTGATTACAGTGCAAGGATCATAAACTTCCCATGTGTATTGCTCATTCCACTTTGGAGAAAGACTATCCACTACAGTTCTTGTCCTCACCCACTTTGGACCATACTTGGCTACACAAAAGGCATCAGTGCGGTTATCCTTCTTCATTGGAGAGAGCCCCACAGCATTCAGGATTCCCAATTCAAGAACTCCAATGCTCGGTTTGCATAAACTCCTTGATGATGGCCTGAGATCACTGGTGTAGTGAGTGGCCTCATCAAGAACATGGTAGCCTCCATCCAAAGAGATCCTCATGTTGAGTTTGCTTGAAAACTTGAGCTTCTCTTCACCCTTATTTTCCTTCTGCATGTGAAGGTTGTACCACACACTAGCTGGTGGAGTGGCATCAGTTCTCTGCTGCACATTCTTCAAAGGAACCACACAACTTCCCACTCTTTCATGCTTCATATAACTCCCTTGCTCAATTGTCACTAACAAGCAATCATCAAAGGGTTCTTCCACAACAAACATCAAGTCCTCATTCCACACGGGGTTTGCATTACTCTTCCTAAAACGGCTCCTCAAAGCCAAGTTCCCCACAACACCTTGGATGAAAATATCAGAACTATTACCACTCTTAACTTTGAGCAGCAAATCCTGAGCTTGAATCACATTAACTCTAAGATACCAAAGCCTAGGAGAAATATATACCTTCGAACGAGTATGAGCAATGTTTTCACCACTAGTCTCTGCTGCATCTGAATGCCAAGCCTCAGGAAAAGCTTCATCTGCCTGAGTTCCCATCCAAACAGACAACATCAACTCTACTTCAATCTTCACCCCTTTCTGATCCTCAAGCTTGTACCACTGTGGTGCCAAGGGGCTATCAGGAGGGACCCTCATGGGAACATCAGAAATTGTGAATGCAACACTTCCCAATAACTCATCAGGATCACCACATTTCTTGTTCCAAACCACAATTTCCAGAACAGGCACTTGAATCCTGTCCCTGGAAAAGGCAAAAACATGGTTCCATTCCGGAGTTGTGGTTTTCTCCAAGCATCTGGTTGTTCCTGTAAAGCTTCCAAGGTTCACTTTCACATAAGGGTTACCAGGTTCACATGCACATAAACGTTTGGCCTTCACCACCCTAGCAAACAGAAACTGCATTTTCTCAACCAGGTCAAATGCAGTGGGCAGCCTGTCACCACTGATCACTCTTCCGGCATTGATGTTTGGAGTTGTCACCTTCAGAGAGAAATCCTCTTTCTGCTTCTTCTGTTGTTGGTTTTCATTTTGGTTTGCCATTATTTACTCTTCAAAAATTAAGACAGAATACAATCAAATCAACACAAACACTTACATAAAATAAACAAACACCACATAGAATCAAACATGAAACTTACAATCACAAACTGTTGAACAATGAAGAACTCAAAAAGTATGTTCCTTCAATATTTCAAAAGAGAAAAGCATGTGAGAACATATAAAGGAAAGTGAAGGTTTGCAGAAGAAGGCCAACATCAAAAGAAGAAGCAGTTGTCAGTTATAAAACATGATACATAATTGTATGGTGATTTCGGTTTGCAACAGCTACATGAAATTGATTGAAATTTAAATTCAATTTGAAAATGTGTAACTATATAATACTAATTGTATTACATATGATACCTTTTATGTAACTATATAATACAAATTAAAAACATTATCAGATTCAATTCACTGGCACTCACTCTTAACTGATAAATAGTTAAAACCTCACACAGGAATGAGAAAAGTTGCAAGAGAAACAAGAAAGAATAACCACCTTTAACCTCCTTCTTCACTTATTCCTTATAATAATTTAATTAAAACTAATAATAAGAGCAGTTACTAAATTTCATTGATAACGGCTGTTACACAATTTCACAGTAGAATTTTCAATCTATATATTTCTTTTACCATGGTAATGCAGTCTATATTGACAATTAATATACATTTAATTTTATTAAATTATTATTATTATGTGAGAAGATATATCTCATGGTTTAATTTGTATGTTTTGCTTGATTCTTTGTATAAATCGATTTCATTATTTTTTTAAGAATACTGGTGGTGGTAATGTATCAGTTTCTTATTTGAATTTTTAAAGACTATTCAATTCAAAACAATGAATGTTGTCGAATTATTCAGTAACTTTTTAGTTTGAAAGAAAAATCATTTTCCCTGCTGCCTAGTCAAATGCCATTGTTTTGTGCATATTAAATTATTATTTTTTTGTTGTTGTTTTCTTAATAAAACTGAATAGGGCAATCGTGTTTTCATGTCAAAACCAATTTAATCTAAAACATAAACAGTTTTACATTGTATATTCTGAAATGGTTTAAGTTCTTGGCAATGATAATAATTTCACAAAAAAACTTAGGTACGTGCTGATTTTTATTTAAAATAAAAGGTAAATACAACACTTAAATCAATTGTCAAATGTTAATAGTTATAGGTGTGAAATATTAATTAAAAAAATTAAGAAATTTAGTCTATCATATAAGTTAAACAAGGTTTGTTAATTATCATATAAGTTCCTCCACCAATCCTTGTGGAGTATAGATCGAAATTCTAGTTTTAGATTATAATTCTTTAAGTAAACTTTGTAATTTAACTGGAATTTGAAATGTATATGAATATGATATGACACTAGATGAAGAATAAATAATTAAAAAATCACTCAAAATTAAGAAACATTAAATACTTTTAATTATCAAGATCTTTAAAATATTATAATCATTTCCACTTTTCAAAGCAACAAACACTCGTGTAATTGTAACATCTTTAATAAAAACAAGTCTTATAAAAACGTGATTTTTTAGTTTGGCAGAGCATAAATTTTATTTTTAAAGTGAATTTCAAAAGAACAACCTTATTAATTATTAAACTTGAGAACATTAAGGAAAGTTTTTCACAACAAAAAGATATAGTTTAAATTTGGAAAACTATGTTTCTTGTTTGATTTAGTTTTAAGAAAATGACATTCTCAAAAATCAATTTTGATTAAATTTTCACAAAATCATTTTCATTCCATGGAAGGGGTTCAAAAATTCCTTACCAACAAGACAGAATTACTGGTATGCATTCTCTCAATGCAGTGTTTGAATCAAGTAACTAACAAAACCATGAAATAAAATAAAATAAAATAACATTTATCAGTCAACCAAAACATTGTAGACAAATTTTAAATGTCAAAAAATCCATTTCATGGTGCATTTCAGAAAAACCAGCTGAAGGAAAAATAGGATTCATTTTTAAAAAAAAAAAAACAAATGATATGTTCTAAGCTTCATTTTTATCCTCAAGTTTCAATTAAAAGAGAAGAAATTGCATCATTAGAAGCATTTCCTTAACTTTAACATAGTGTCAAGCAGGATACAACTAGAATGTTATCTACTGTGTCAACAGCTTAGTGTAATTGACTATTCATGGTGGCTTCAGACCTACAACACGCTACGATAATAACTAAGAAAGAGAGTGCATGAGCACCTGGGTTACATAATACAGACCCACATGAAGATAATCATGGAAACACCAAAGATAAGATAACAAAAGAATGACGGGATGAATAAATCAGCCATCACAGTGTTGTTTGTCAAATGAAGTAATGAGAAGAGAGTTCAACACTAATAAGATCAACTGTGACTAAATTCAAATTGATAAATAATTGCAGTAATTTAGTAAATAGCAAATAGCCTTCAACATCCTGACACTTGATGTCCAAAGATCCTTCTTCACTTCAAGGATGAATGAGTTACTGTCTGCGCAAATCATCAATGCAAATCCTTTTAGCAGGACAAAAGCTTGTCCCAATAAAATGAATCACGGTGAGTAATAAAAAATGCATGTACAAGGCAGAAACAATCAGGGTGATTTGAAATGGTGATAGTCTTGAAGCAATTAGGGATCTCATGTAACAGGATTCCAAAGGCTTAATTTGATGTCACAGTCTTGTTGCAGAACCCATTTCTTGGCCTCTTGTTGGATATAATATCAGAAAATGAGTCAACTAGCTGCCCTGCCAAACTACTAGGATCATCAATCAGAGTTTGAATGAAAGTATTTACCACCCTTCGTTCTTGCTCTGTCGACCTCAAACTAAACCATGTCAGCAATTTCAACCTAAATTCCTGCTTGATATGACCCTGACATTCTAGCCAGCGAATTACTTTCACACAATACTCAAAGTTTTCATCTAAAGAGAATGGACCATCAGAAGGGCGCAAAGGAGAGTCATTTATCAAAGTGCTGTCACAATCATGTGTCTCTTCGTTTGTGTTAGCTTTCCTTTTCCTACTTGCATCTCCACGTGAGTCAACAGCAGGAACTTCTCCCGTTTGTACATGGTTCCATGTTTGCGAACCACCACTACCATGTGATCTTGCTAAATTTTTGTCTAAATCATGAGAAGCAGCATCATCATCAGCCTCAACAGCCTGCTGCAAGGTACAACCGTTATCTTCATCCCTGGAAGACTCAAACGGAGGTGTCAGCTCTTCGTTTAAATCAGGCACTGAAACAACATTTAGATCGAGGTCTCGCGAAACTGAAGGCAACTGCTCTTGTGGTTTGCTAGGCTTGATAGTTTCACTCTGCCCACAGCAGTTTCTCTTGTCAGCACAGCAAAACCCCTCAAAGCTACCTTGTTCTTGAGCCCAAGTAAGATGCAAGATTTTCCCAAGGTCTCGAACCTTAAATCCAGAGTCAGCTGATGTGGGATTGGGCTCCAATTTGGAACCAGAAGAATTGCACTCAGCTTGAAGGTTCTTTTTTTGATTCACAGCCACTGATGAAGATGAATTCTTTTCCAATATCTCAACGCTCTTGGTGAAACACTTGGTCTCAGAGTGACCCAGGTCACCCGTATCAGTAAAAGATACAATCCGAAATGTATATTCCGTGCAAGGTTGGAGGTTGGATAACAAAACCCTTCTCTGAGATTTGGGAAAAACACAAACAGGATCTTTAGTGTGTGATTCCTCCCTGCTCTTGTAATACCATAGCTTGTATCCCTTAACGTCCCCAGAAGATGCATTTGACATTTCAATTAAAATTATTTTGACTGAGGAAGACGTCACCTCTTCAAACACAACCTTGCAGGCAGCGGGAAGTGAACCCTCTGCAAGATGAAGAACTTCATCATACACCATGTATAAATCAAATTGATAGGCAAACAAAAAGAATATATATATATATATATATATATATATATATATATATATATATATATATTACAATAAAAAAAAAATAGTTCCAACCTCTGGATTCTGGATTTACATTGGGAACAGTGGCCAACCACTCATCAGCTTTCTCAATAGCAAGAGAGCAGAGGTTTTGGACATCACTAGCAATAGGGAGTCTGCTGACAATCCCACGTGCCATTTTGGCAGAAACCCCATTAACTGGACCAACTTCAGTTTCCAGTTTAGCCTTTGCTTCTTTTACCATTTCATGCAATTCTTTAAATCTTGAAGTACCATCCAAAAGCCTGTAGCTCAAATATATCCTGAAACATAGTACATCTACTCGTCGAGCATCTTTTGCTATGCTTAGCTGCTTCTTCCAACATCTGCCAGTATTTAACATGAGTCACCAATTTCACCAACGAAGGCTAAAAGTTTAGTCACAAACGCAAGTAGAAAATAGTTTAAATGTTTTATACACTACAATGTTCTATTTTCACAACCAAATTAGAAAGCATTTGATAGCATCAACTGTAGCAGTTAAAGTTTGCGTCATTGTTGCAAGTATGTCTATGTGAATGATGGACAAGAAAGAGACACAAGAAACATGGAATATATAGTTATAAAACAATACAGGCTGAGGCATGTTTAATATTTCACAGCATAAACAAGAAATTTGAAAAGATTAATCAAAGCTTCATTTAATATTGATAAAATGAAGGGAGGAAAACACAAATGAAAGTAAAGAAGATTACTCACCCAAGTATCCCAGTAACTTTACCGCAGGATGCACAACAATAACCACCATCTAATTGCATCAGTTGTCCATGATCAACAACTCCAACTTTTTCATGTTGAAGAGCACACTCAATATGGCAAGATAATCCACAGGAGTCCCCTTGAGCAGATTCACATGTGCATACCAACCAAAGGCTGGGATCCTTGTTATCATCAAAAAGGTGGCAAATACAGCAAGAGCACCTTCTACAAAATGTGTCATCTTTAGAGAGAACTGCTCGACAAGCAGAATTCTTACATATCCAGGAGTTTGATTGTCCAAAATCACTAGGTGGGTCAGGAACTGGTACAAACCGCACAGGGTTTTCTCCTTTGCGATGTTGCTTCCTAGAAGACTGATTGCTGACACCAGAAACTTTTTTTGAGTCCTGCTTCTTGATAATCTTACTGGTTGACTTAGTTTCAGTCATCCTGCTTTTTGAAGAAATGTTCTTTTTGTCCTTATCAAAGCAAGTTCGTAGAAGTTCCTTCTTAAGACCAGGTTTTAGGAACTCTTGAAGAAGTTCTGAACTTCTTGAAGCATCATCTGAATGACCATTTTTTTCAGGAGTACTTTGAGCACTAGATGAAAGACTTTGAATACCAGAAACTGGACAAAAAACAAAAAAAAACAAAATACGAAATAAGTCTAGTGGAAATAGAAGGAAAATCTGACTAGAGGAAACAGCAAAACCTACACTCCAGTAGAGGTGTTGATTAACAGAAGAGAAATAATAGCAATAACAGATTAATCCAGAGCAATAACAAATACAATAGATAGTAATCTATTCACAGGTTCCACTTCGACCAAAGACATGAATAAAAGGGTAATCACGAAGCATTTCAACCTTGAACAGAAGATCTTCAACCATTCAATGATTGACTACATCGTTCAGATCAAGGTAGTCAATCAGGATTTTATGCACTCAGAAAGGGGAAACAAAATAGCATATCATGCAATTGTAACACAACATAAGATTCTACAAGCTTCAGAAAATTCATATTCATATATATGCACATTACAAAGTGAGAGAAAAAAATGAAAATAACACTTAAATTCATAATCATAAACATAAGAAAGCAGTGCTGTTAAAGCCACCATAGCAGCTGTATGGAACTCTTTGGCCAACAGCCATAAGCAATTTGTGAAGGAAAGACTGCTGCGGTAGTACCATAGGCTGGAATGGCATGTTAATATAGAGGAATTTTGGCCTTCCACCATATTCCTCCATCTGCCATCAGTACCATTGTGAAAAATTAAATAAAGCAACACAGAATTCACAACTTAAGCTAGTAGTGTCTATTGCCTTAAACAAAAGACATGGACGCCTAGACCTCTCTAATACAGATTGTCCAAACTAAAATCATAATCGCTCAAGTGATCTTCATTTCCTCCATCTCATTCATCACTCATTATCTAGATGATACTCACCTAGAAGTGGCACAGAAAAAACATCATCATCCTCCATTTGATTTCGAGATGGTTGCAAGAGGTTGAAGATGAAGACAACTAAGTTGTGCTTCTCAGTTCACTTAGTTGCTGCTTCTTGATTCTCTAGTAGTTAGGGTTAGTGAGCACTTGATTTATGTGTTTGGGTTTGCAGAAGTCCAAAATGGAAAAAAACAGTTTAGAACCCAACTCACCAAACAGAACAAAAAAACTCTACAATTCTATGCAATGATCTGCAGGTTTGTTCTGAGCTCAGAAACTCACCCACATATGCAGAAGCCTAAAATAGAGTAATTCTACAAGTCAGCATGCAATTTTGACTACCATGATTCGGATTAGTGTAACTACAGAAATCAGCTTCAACAGAACCTATTTTATTTTCTTTGTAAATAAAATCATGCCCCAATCGTTTATACTTAACATAATATCCGAGCATATGTTGCTACCCTTGGTATATATAGTATCATTCTCAATCTAAGACTTGTATCATTATTGGTAAACCAATACCTACTTTAGCTCCCCACTCCTAAGCTTCATTTCAACATCATACATAAGCTTAAGAGTTAGAAATCGAGCAACTAGAGCTAAACACATCAAGTTATGTTTCTACCTAGTTGTCATGCATGCATCAATCAGCACTACCGAGAGAACCTGCAATAGAACCATCTCTACTTTAATTCAACAGAAGAAACTAAATAAATTGTTCAAAACAGTACATCACATATGCAAACCAAGAAAGAGGACAAAAATGTACAAACAGATCAACTCCAACCCACATGAACACAACTAGCTAAAATGAAGAACTAATTGTATGAACAATATAAAAACAAAAAACCAAGAAGAGTTGATGCAGGAGAAATTCATTAATTCACATGCCAAACCCAAGGAAATTCAAAAGCATTAGCTCAATTTTCCAAATAATGCCACATAAATCTGTTGACTCTACATTTTAAACTAAATCATTTATCATGTGATCAAGAAGGATCGTCCAAATTAGAACACAATAATTGTTTTGAAAGCATTTCTCTTTGTATGGATAGAACTAATTCAAATTCATTACCACTTTCCACTTCCAAAAAGCAATAAAAATGTGTAAACATCAATGTCAAAATTATGAGCAGATACTAATACAGTACTAAATCAGTAAATGAATTAAGCATAAGAGAAATAGACAAACACCATAAAAAGTTATTTCAGTTCAAGATCATCAACAACCAAATAAAAAACTTGGAATCAATTTCCGCTGGCTGAAATGCACAGTTTATCTTTAAATAAATAGGAGTGACATAAGTGAGCTACCCTGAATAAGTTAAAAGTATAGAACAATCTCCAACCTATATTCCAAACAATAAGGATATCCACACCAAAAGTTTGACAATACACAACAAGGACACGATGACACATAATTGTATGCACACATCAGGCATTCTCGTCCTTAAAATACCTAAAAGACTAAATTATAGGAAATACAAAAGGAACAATTGAAAATGAGAAAGTAAACACCTCATAAGCACCAGATCCTCCCTACCATGGAAAACAGAAAAAGAAAAGAGATATCCTGACAGAGTTGACACTACAGGAGCATCTACAAACACTGTAGCAAATCCTGGAAGGGAGTCCAAGTGTATTGCACGACAGCTATAGTTTGGAATAACCCTTTATATAGACTACATTATGTAGGCAAAGGAGAAAGACCTAAAGCTTTAATTTCTAATTTATTATGCACATCTCAATTAATATAAGTGCAAATCTTGATTCACGGGCACCATTCAAAATACTTTTAAGGAATGTATTCTTCTTCAATCAAACCATTTAAGTGTACTTAATCATCTTGATCTTTCTTGGCTGATATTAGAAATTTTGGTCCTTAAAACATATATAACTAAAATCACTCCCTCATTCCTATTTATAAACAATTACCTATTTCATCAAGATTGAGAAAGTGGTAATTTAGTATATAGTAATAAATTTGTCCAAAAATTTATAATTTATCTACAAATCTACCCTTCTAATCAATATTTCTGTCTCTCCTAATAGTTTCCTGGTACAACCACTTCCTGTTTTTTAATTGGGTCTTATAGAAAGAAACCACTTCTAATTTATCTTAAGACTAGGGACAAAAGAGGTAATATTTTCTTAGCTTAAAAAGTATATTGTATGCTCATCTTTAATATTTTCCTGTGAATATTTACAAATCAAACCAATTTCAGATTAACGTGAGATATTATGGCATGATCTAAATTAAAAACATCGATTATCCCATGGAAGTTTTCAGCGAAATTTGCTATAAAAAGTCTTGTCAGGATAGATATGACAAGATATAAATAATATTGGAGTATAGTCATATACCAGAGACACTGGCAGTTCTACTCAATTGTAATCTTTTTAAAATGCCAAGTGCACGTTTGGATGATTGGTAAAGTATTACTAGAGTGGAATGCATCTTAAAGAAGCAACTCTGGAGAATGATTGGTATGTTTAGGAAGGTTCTTCCTAACGGTAATTGGCACAGAAATCTATATCAAAAGTACTTTCAGCCAAACTTTTAATTCCCAAATAAATTAAGTTTGGTAACTGACAAGACAATTTGGACAACAGAATCGTCTTTTGAGGAGGTATTTACACAAGAACTAAATCCAATAATCACACCCAATTCTTAGCATTTATAATACTATTAAATTCTGCAGTTTGCGTTTTAATTAGGAGGATTACATGTACTTCAATCCTATCTAATTATACTCTATCTATAGCAGAAACTGACATTAAAGCATATTAATTTTCATAATTTCATTTCATATCACAAAAAAAGAACATGATCGGTACATCAAAATTCATATCCCCAAGATTTAAAGGAAAAAAATAATAGATATTCATATTGTGAATATACATAACAGGAAAATTCAGAATAAACATTCAGTTAAAAAGAAATCTCAGATTGATTTTGTAGACGATCTGCATAGCCTTACCATTGCTGAAAATTTTAGTACATGATTTTTCATTATTAATATCCTTAATAAGGTTCTCAACATTTAACATTTCCTCATAACAAAGGACACGCAGTATTGTTTATTTAGCATTATATAATTCCAATTAAAAAGTAAGAGGAAGAATAGAAATTAGATTAACTTTATGCAGCTTTGCGGCCTATAGCCACAATCACTTTCCAAAACTATGCCATACAGAGGAAATATAGAAAAAATACTAGATTTTAACCATATGAGTCCAGCATTAACAGATAAAACCTCAAGTGTATATCTAATGTCAAGTTAGGGATTAGCCAACAAAGAAGGAAAAAAGATGTTGATGAAGCAGATAGACACTAACACAGTAATGAGGCAACAAACCATTGGGCTAGAAAATGATCAAGTAACAAAACGCCTTCCAAAATAAACCATTTTCAATATTTAACCCTAACAGTGGACTGAAACTGTACATAAACATTAGTAGATGTGTTGAAACATGTAGCAGCCTGTTTGTCAGTGGTAAAACACATAAAATAACAGAGTCATTAGATAAATCACACAGCATGCATCCTTCACTTTCTAAATCGTGTCAATGGATGAGAAAAATACACCCAGCAAGACAATATTAAAAGCACAACAGAATGTTGCATCTTGTAACTACTGAGAGAACAAACTAAAAAGAAGCTCAAAAACACACCTTTAGCAAGGAACTTGTCTTCTAGGTCCATTCTGCAACCGTCCAACACTATAATAGAATGGCACTTCTCTGACAAACAGACAAAAAAATGCATTAAAAGGTTGCTTACGTTATTGTGAAGAGCAAATGAGTGTCGTCGCTCCATTAAACATGAACAAAAAAATGAAACATTATAGTAATGTCTAAACTGCATCACACTAAAGAAAGCTAACAAACAAACACTAGTTAAAGCACAAATTCCAACTTTCTTAAAAAAATAAAATTATCAAACACTTACAAAGAAAAACTTATTCTTGATAGCTCATCTTATTTATCATTTACCTTAATGAAATAGAAAAAACAAATAATTTCCGACGGAAGAGAGTGACCATGTTTCAAATACACCATTTTCAGAACACAACCTCTCCTCGGAACGAAAACTATAAGTACATGACACCAACCATTCAAGTTAAAAAGTATATATCTCTCAAATTAAAAATCTAAAAAAAAAAATCAAACTCCAAATACATACACCATCCATTATCTTGCTCATTTGACTCCAATCCACGTTCCCTCATGGAAATGATTCAACTCCAATCAACATTCAACAGCTAAAAAATACGAAACATTAATATTATTACTATTATTATCATTGACTTAAATACATTTCAAAAGAAATTAAATAATGTAAAGAAAAAATAAATGAGAAAGAGAAGCTGGAGAGAAAGCGCAACAACAAATCACGATTTAACCATTTTCCCAATAGGCATTGCGCACGGTGCATTAACGAAAGGAGAAAAAAAAAACAAGAGCCTCCGTATTATTATTTCGTTTAATTTTAAAAATGAAATAAGGAAAATTAGAAAGAATAAAAGCGAAAATTAACGCGAGAATCACGAGGCGAACGTGAAGGTAGGAAAAGGAAGCGAGGAAGGGGGAAAACGAGAACGAATCTGCGTAGAAAAACGAATCGAAGAAAGAAAGAGATAAAAAAAAAGGAAGGAAAAGAGGTTTAATCACTGACCTCTGCAGAGAATGGGGAGAGGAATCAAGGGTTTGTTGCCATGAAGAATCCCCAACAACACAACACAACCAGACACAAACGTTGTTGATGGTGGTGGTTGTTGTTGTTGTTGTTAGTTTGCGTTGCGATATAGAGAGAAGAAGGAGAAGAGGTTGGTTTTGTACGAGCCTTTCACGTTTTGAGGAGAGCAAAGTGACGCGCGAGTAGAGCGCGTGGGATGGCGGTAGTTTGAACGGTTCGGTTTTGGGGTATGCATGCGTACGGATAGTGTAGTCAGGTCAGCCGCTGCTGCTGCTGTTTTTCCCAATCTCTTTTTCTTCTTATTTTGTTTTTGAGAAATATTATTATTTTAGAGAAAATTATCATTCATCGTATTTTTTAATTCGAATTTACCAAATTATCAATGGAAAAAGATACATCATTGGATGAAAGTTGTGTTAAATGTAAATATAATAGATTGGAAAATGCGTTTTTTAATTTTATAATAATTTCAAAATAGTATATATCATGAATTTCAGTTAGGTGGACAAGAAAAAAGTATTTTATGATAAATTAAATCATTATTTGTCAACAGCCTATTATTTAGTTACAAAAGTAATTTTAAAATTTGTAGAACTTAAAGTTTATAGAATATTGAGAAATAAGTTCTGAAATCTTTAATTTTTAGTTATGGAGTAATAATTTGTATCTGTTATATTTTAAATTACTTAATTCACGCTAATAATATGAAATATCTAATTATGGATTATATATTGTTAATTTTATATATTATGATTTGTTAAACACAAAAAATAAATAAAATGATTGTTTATTTTTTGTTTTAAAATTTAGGCAAACCATTTATAATGAGTTAGGTCAAATAAATATTTTTAGTATAACCTAATAAATAAGTCAAATGAGTTAAAATGGGTCAATTTAAAAAACAATTGATCCATTTTTACAAATATAATATGTATTTTTAATTTAGTGAGTGTAACGTTAACATACATATGATTTCAAAAACAACAAAAGTCGTGATATTTAATTTAATCTTTATAAATGTGACGTGTTCAGTAAAAATAATTAAAAATAATAAAAACATGAAACTTTTAACCCCTATGGTTTGCTGGGAAAATAGGTGTATGGACAATAATGCCCCTATGTTTTCGCTTGAAAAATATAAAAGTTTGTGTATTGCAACTGTTTTGGCTTCAGTTTTACGTAATCTCAAATCAACAGCTGTACTTTTCATCAAAAAGATTTGAACACAACAACAATAACCTACTCAACCTAGCACAAATTATTTTCAATTAAATTAATTTTGAATTGATGCAAATTATATTTAAAGTTAAAGTTCTTCCTTGATAAAATAAATGTTTAATAAACTTAATAGGTTGAAATAATAAATAGGACGTTTTACATTTTTATCCATGCCAAATTATTTTAGATGAAGTGTACAAGCTTTGTAATTTTATTTTTTTATATACAAAAAAAGTAAGTTGTAATATCGATAGTGAATAATAGATTCTTTTTTTCATTAATTATAAAGTAAACGTGTTAGGTCAAACTTGCTTTAAATTTCCGTGATTGTTCCACCTTAATTAAGAATCTTAGTTTGACTATGTGAAAATACAATTACTTTAAAGACTTGAAAAAAGGGAAGAGAAAGGGCTTTTCTGGGCATGGCAAAATAATAATTTAATTCCATAGAAAAATATTCAAGCAAAAAATTGTGTAACCAAAAATCACCATAAGGGAAATTTATCTGTAAAAAATTTTGAATGTTTAAATTAGTAAGAAAGAATTAGTGAATATATGAGAATAATTGTTATCCTATCTATCATATTATTAGGATGTCAAATAGATTTATTTGTCCAAATACATTTTCGTTTTGAAGAATTTATGTATTAATTGAGTATGGATATAAGTAATATTTGGTGTATTCAATTAGAAAAGGAGATGAAGATGAATATGTTAGAGGTGACAAATTTATCTAAATTTATCTTTATTTTGTCGAAAAATCTTTACCTTGACTATATATGAGTAATGTTTTGATGTTTTCAACTGGATAAGAAGACGAGAAATGAAAATAAATTTTTTCTTTAAAAATATGTATGAAATAACTTGTCATTCTAACTTATCATAAACTTCCTAAAAAATTATTATTATTATTATTATTATTATTATTATTATTATTATTATATATATATATAAATAAATAATATGTTGTGTTATTTATGATAATCAAATATTATATTTTGAAAATGATATATAATCAATTATTTTATCATAATATATTAAAAATATTTTATAATAAATTATTTTATAATATATAATGTATTAACTATAAATATCTTATAAATGTTTTATAATATCAAGCAGTTGTATTTTTCTTATATTTACTCTAATAGTCTAATAGTATATAAGTATCTTATTATTATTATTATAATAGGAGCACATAAGAAAATGTAATAACTCAGGTATGCCAAAGATATGGAGATAGTCAATTTTACATTTTTTTTTAATTGAAAAAGTATGTGTAAACTATTATTTTACAAAATTATATGCTTGAGTGGATATTTATTCATGCAAATTCTTTGTAGAATAGAAACTTAATTAAACGCTTATTTAGAAAATAATACGTTTTCCCTTCACATAAAAATCGCTATTAATGTGTTTGATCATACAATTTTTTTATAATTGATTTTTTTATTAAATATGATTTTAAGAAGTTAATTATAATTTCTACGTCCTATATATGACTTTTAACTTGACAATAAGTTCCAAACCCACGTGATATGTTTTAATGTAATGTGTTCGTCAATACAAATCAATAATCAATCATATTCATGTAATTAAAAAATTAATTTGCATGTCTTCTTAAAATTAAGAGTGCACTCCTTAGTTTTGAGTTGTTGTAAGAAAAGAAAAAAAAATATTTAGTAAATGTGAGTTGGAATATAAATTTTTTAATATTCTTTTATTTCACTAATCATATATTTTCTTTCATTCTTTCTTTTTATCTTTTCTCGAGTATATGTAAACTAACATTCTTCTTCATTATCTCTTGTGAATTTCAACATATGTTGCCTTAAGTAAGTTCATTCATCTTTAAATAATGATATATATTAAAAGAAATTCATCTTTTATAAGGTGATAAATTATATGTAAATAATTATATATATATATATATATATATATATATATATATACCTATTACAATCAGAAAAAAAAATTCTTTTAAGTTTTCTCAATTATTTATCGTAATTAATTTGTGAACATTTAATATTAAGATATAAACAAATATAAAAGAAAATATAAGTAATGAAAAAATAGTAGTGAATAGGTGAATAGTGGGGCCTTAGGGCAGCTGCAGAAGCAGAGAAAAAGCTACGTTAAGCAGTGTTTTCTGACGTGATTGGTGGGTGAATTCTTCATCCTATCAACTGCGCGTCAGAATAACATTATCCATTTTTTATTAATTATTATTTCCTATTTATTTTTTTCACTTTATTATTTCCAATATTTTATTTTACTTTATTATCGACGCACACTGTTGCTGGAGACAAAAAGTGATGTTTGGTGCATAAAAAAAAACATTTAAGAGATATAGGATATGATTATTTAAATGTTTTTAGAAAGAAATTAGATATAAATTAAAGTTTTTAAATTAAAATCGTGATTAATAGCCACAGCATTACCAATGGGAAGTTAAGAATGCAGCTGTATCAAATCACAGAAAAAAACTACGGTTGTCTTTTGAGTCTCATGTTATTATTAATTTCGTTGTACTAAATAAATAATTTCAAAGACAATCATTTAGACAGTGTAATTGATTTATTATTACCATAGGATTCAAAGTCAATCAAATCATCCTTATTTTTATGGAAGAGTTATGCTCGAGGTGTTAGATTATGAAAGAAATAAATAATTAATGAGTAATAATGTTTTTAATAGAATAATTATCAAATTTAAACCTATTTGAATTGGTTATTAGGAATAACTGATATTTAGGGTGTAGTTATTTTGGAGGAAAGTGAGTAGATGAATTTGAAGGGATTTAAGAATAAAGTTTTTGTTGTTTATTTGAGCAGATTTGAAAGTGAGTGAAAATAAATTTAGAAGTAAAATTTATAGGAGTTAATGTAGAATTTGACAACAAATAAAAAAATGATTTAATGAGTAGAAATTGAAAATTATCAAAATATCTTTAGTAGTAAAAATAATATAAAATGATAATTATTAATATTATATATAATCGTAAAAATTATTATAAAGAAAAAAATAAAAATTAATTTTTAGAATTCCATAATAATAATAATAATTATTAGATCTTCTACTATATAATATTTTTGTTTTTTATAGAAATAATTGTACGTGGGTCTATGATTCTTTTATATCATTTTTGTTAGTTACTTTTTCTTTAAATTTTAATATTTTTTAATAAATGAAAATATTGTTTATGATTTTTATATAGTTAATTTATATATATATATATATATATATATATATAGTCATAATTTTTCTGAATTAGGATGAGAGGATCATCTTCTATCGTACCATTAATTTTTTCATTTTTTTAGAGAAATACCATATAATAATTTGGAAAGACACTTATCCTTTATCTTATAGATCTTCGTAAACATACTACCTCATGAAGCACGTGTCTTTGAGGATCTTGATTCTACTCTTATAAATGTCAAAACTTAAGAGGTATTAAACTTGCTTCATCATTCTTTCTCAAAGACAAATTCCTTAACATTATTCATCATTTCAAACTCAATATCTTCAAAAAAAATGTAGTATCTCGAAAATATTCTTTAATTTGGAACTATAGAACTTATAGTCTCTAACTCTTTCAGAATAGTTGCTCATTGTTTGAGCTTCAACTAGACATCCCCACACATGTAAGTTTTTCATACACCCCCACATATTTATTTTATTTATTAATAAAATAATAAACGATGTAATGATCAATTTAGAAAAAAATGATCCAAACTACTTTACAATTTTATTCAATCAAAGATACTCAATAAAATTTATGATTTTAAGATTTAAATATCAATTTTATTATGACACAATTAGTTTTTTTTGTTTTTACTCTGAAAAAAAAAGACCAATTATATCATTTTCAAGATTAATATCTCCACTATCACCTTTTATCATTTCCTGTTAGTAATTTGATTTTTCAGGCTAAGCAAAGAAGTGATCTCAGAAAATAAAATAAAATTATAATACCACGTTCTCTAAATTCAACCAACAATACCAAACCTACTTGCATTTAAATATGAAAGAAAACTAATCATGTATTTATAGTTCGTATCATCAACTAATTTATCATTGACGTTTATATTAAGATAACATGTTGTCGTTAGAGTTGACAATTCTTTTAAACTTGTCATACTATTTTTTTAGAACTTAAAAGGAACTTTCATTAGCTTATACTGTAGTTATTTAGAATTTTAATATTTTTTTAATTAAAGTGTAGTTATTAAGCACCAAACTACTTCCTGCCTAGGACCCGACGCAACTGTGCATGATGGAATTGGACAATTGGTATGGGTATAGTAAGAATATCATATCATTGAATCATGTATACTCATATACAAAACCTTTATCAACTTCATAAACTTCTATAGGATTGTATTCAAAATAAGTTTAAACTAATTTACAGTGCAAGAAAAGAGATTGGATAGCAGAGAATATTGAACATGAAACGTAGAAAGTGGCCTTATTCAGGAGTTCAAGGAGTATTGTGACCATCAAGTGAAATTAAAGCAGATTCGTGGCAGCATAAATACGACTATGTAAAAAGTATTACAAGCCTTGTAAAATATTACACATAACAAGAGTGACTTTAAATTATCTGCACTTAGTGGACACATATGGATGCTATGCTATCTCATTACATAACACACCAAGACTCAGAATAAGCAGCGAATACCCTGCATGCATAAAGGAAGATAAGATATACAAAATAAAGACGATGTATGAAAGTAACTATAGCATATTAAATAGTATCATTCATAAGTCAACTTAAGAACAACCTGTTACATCAATGCACCTAAAAAGAAGATATAGTGTTGAAAATCCCACGTCGACTAGAGATAAGACCAAATTATACTATATAAATGAGGTACAAACCTCACCTTACAAGCCTTCTGTAGGGTTGAGTTAGGCCTAAAAACCTATTTTCTAATATAAAGCAACGGGATTTCGTGACACGAAAACCTGACATCTCACAAACCAAAAATAAAAAGAAACAAACAATATTTAGAAGTCACATCAAAGCTAATATTTAGAAGTTCAATGGTCAAAACATGAACAAGAACCAGAGACTCAAAGCACGACACTGAGAAACACAACAACGGATCTATGAAAATCAAGCAAATGCAAAGAATACTTCAGAGCTTGTACAAAGCTCCAAACTCACACAGCCAAACAAATTCCGAAGTTATAGTCGCTAGTTAAGTGAACCTAACTGAGTAAACAAGTCAGTTTATAAATGAAATAATAGCAGAATAATCTGCAACCAAACAAAAATATCCCAACGACTACTGTAAATGTTAAAACCAAGGCAAACTGTTCAATGGGAGAATTAATGGTACCAATGCCTGAAGAGATCTTGTAGAGATGAAACGATAGAAACAGTATCCCAAAACATATTGTGGGCTAGCAATGAAATAAAACCAAAACAGTATGGTGGTCAACAAACAGATGCTGTTGACAGATTCAGTAACCATTTGCCACAGCCAATAGAAAGCTAGGAGATATCAGGCTCAGAATCAACCACCAAATTGCTAGAATCTCTTTTGCAAGTTGCCTAACTAGAATAGAATATAAACAATTATAAAAAAGAAGGGAATAAAATAAATAAACCCTAAATTCTACTAATGCACACGAATTAGTTTTCACAAATAGGATTATATAAGATCAAACACCAAACAAATCGACAATATACCAAAATTTTATAAAAAAAATCCAAATTCAAATTTTCTACCCCAATACAGTATGTTCAATCAGGATATTTTGTAATTTTGAGGGTGACAACAGTATTGTGAAAAGTAAAAACAGTCAAAAGGTTGAATTGTTTCAAAATCTGATATGAACTAATTCAAAAAAGAAACGAGGACATAATTAATACACCACAATAGCTTTTTCCAGCCTTAGCAAAACCTTACCATGGATCTTCGTGTGGAAGAAAAAATAAAACATGGTTGGCAGGAGGACACAGTCTATAAAAAAAATAGTCAAATCTTACACACCAAGTAAAATCATTAACAATAACTGTTATGCTTATAATCAAATTAACAAAATCCCAATTACACTACCAATATTCTCCAAAACTTAATGATGACATTTGAAATACTATATCCCCATAAACTACACTAAACCCCAGAAAAAAGGACAACGTCGGCTTGCAATTCTAATGAGCACATCCACTACAAGCAACTAATCAGACTCATGATATAACAGAGACCAACAAAGTAAATTTAATTTTTTTTTTCATGGCCACGTGTCACCATTTTGCTTTTTTGTAACATAAAAAGGCGATCGTGGAATATTTCAAGACACGAAAATGAAAGAACCACATAACAGTGGGGCTTTCTCTGTCATTCTATCCCCATCCAAAACTTTATTCAAATTCACAATACATTACAACAACAAAAACCACCGAAATAAAAGGAATAACCGAATCATCAAAAAAGATAAAAAGAAGCAGAATTATAAATCCAGAATCTATTCTGCAAGTCCAGAGACCATTACATATTTAAAAACTATTATTGTCTCAACTAATTTCACGCAACATATACTTCAGTATTATTAAACTTTTTCTTTTTCAGTAAAATGAAGAACTCGATTATATGTTATGTAAAGATTAGTGAAGCCACGAACTCCGATTATGAACGACCAAGATCATATAACAATTTCTCCTCAATAGTCAGGTCAGACTTTATTATTAGTAACTAAAAATGAAGTTAAAAGCTTATCGATAAAATTAGCATATTCTAACATAAAAGCAAATTACATATGCGTGCAACTAATAATCAATGTAAATATTTAGCACAATGAAACTGAGGAGAAAAAAAAAAACTAACCTTTTCATGAAGAAGAGTGTTGACCCTCGCACGCGGGGCTATCATCGAAATTCTTCGATGGATACTTCGCCGTGACCATGCCGACCTCGAAGACGATGTCGTCGCCGGAGGAGCGGATTCCGGTGATCGACCACCACTTGAAGAACGCGCGAACCCTAATTCCGTCAAGTTCCGCGATTTTCCCCTGCACGATTTTCCCGGAGATGGTGTCGGAGTAGGTGGCAACGTAGTTGTCCGGCGGGAGCGTGATTTTGCACGCGCCACCGAGCTTGACGGTAAACTCCCCGGTGGTCCGGTTCACGGCGTATCCCAGGACGGTGGTGGCGGGAAGAAGACCGGAGGGTAAACCGTAGCTGACCAGCTCCACGTGAGCCCGCGAAAGCGTTGATTTTGGCGTTTTAGGGTTAGGTTTTTGGAACGAATTGGCCACGAGATTAAGAAGCAGAGCGAGCACGAACAGGATTTTGGGATTCATCGCGTTTCCGTTTCGTTTCAAAAAAATTTCAAAATTTTATTTTTCTCTGGTCTTCTATATGGAAAAATGAAACAGATATTTTTATTTTTTTATTTGTCAATTTTGATATCTGTCACGATAATGACGAGACTCTGGATATGAGGATTTTTATCGCGATAATCAATGCAAGGATCTTTCAACACGTAACGGAAAAAACGACTTCCACTTTTGACTTTTTGGTTCACAGAATTGGGCCTAGACTGAACATGATATTGAGGCCCAGCTTATGAAATGAGCCCGGCACAAACACACAAAAAATCAACAAAAAAAAACTTGAACTCGATGAGTAAAAAGGATAATAATTCACCAAAACCCAAAAAATATTTCTTTTATATACTTTTTTTAAAAAATTATATTTTTAAATATTTTTAATTCTCTTTTATATTCTTGGTAGATTAAGCAGCATGTAAATAATAGCATGAACATTTTTCAACGGTAAGTGACCTCATTCTAAGCCAATTTTACTACTTCTAATTCCATCAAACCTAATTTAGTATGTAAAGATATGAACAAATCTAATGAAGGTGAAAAAGCTAAAAGGTTAAGCTGGACATCTCAAACATCATCAAACATGTATGTCCCCTGTGTTCTTAACAACATGCACATGTCTTAGATTAGGCTACAAACAAATTTAGACATCTAACTAAGAGATGCATTATATATCTTATCCTCCATTTGTTTTGCTGTCTCTTTTATTTTTGATGATTGATGACAGAGGGAATTGTGATGCTTGTGGAAGAAGGAAAAACACCAAATCATGCATTTATTTAATGGTGATGACTATATTAAGCATGTCAGAAAACCATTTTGTGCTTTATCTGTGTTCACCATGTTTGCTTGTGACTCAATTAAGCTTCTTTTAGTCTGTGGCCATGACACCATTATGTTGTTTGCTACCTGGGACACTTTTTGTTTAGTATTCCAAGTTTCAAAAATAGGATAAAACTCGTGCATAATGGACCTTCTTTTTAATTATTCTGGAAGCAATAACCATAGATTTCTGTTGCTTTAATAATGTAAAGTATGAACATCAAGAAATTTTCAGTTTCAGCAAGCATATCTCTTATTTGGGATGGAAGCTTTTAAACACAAGAAATTGTTGTTTGGTTTGAGATAATAGTCTGGTAGTTTGCTACATTTTAACGGAGAATTAATGCAAAGTATGACATGTTTGTGGAACAACCGGTTGGAAGTTCCAACCAGATATTAGACCAATTTATAATATATAAGTGAGATGCAAACTTCATTATACAGGCCGATTTTGTGGGGTTGAGTTAGACTTAAAGTCCACTTCTAACACAATCTCATCAAACACAAGTGAAAATTTTAATCACTGTAAAAATGTTCATCATACCATCGTTCGATGTATTATTCGCTTTGGAGTCAGTATGAAAAACACATCATAGGATAAAAAGAATATTTAAACTGTATTAGATTTTGATTTCTAAGCGATGTAAGACTATTGATCGTGATATTTGCATATATACGATTAAAAAGCAAGAAAACCGAAATACAACGAGAACCAGTGGATACTCAGGTGCCAGCAGGCCTTGTAGGAACTATCAGCAATGATAATTGGCTTACATTTGGATCTTCACAAATGTGTTAATATCAAGACAAACCGAAAGAGACATTAATGCACTTCTGTGTTCTTACTTTCCTTCTGTGCATGAAAATTACTGGAGATTGGATATAGGTCTTAACAGCATTCACTATATTATATATACAACACCAGAAAGACACACAGAAAATTAGAGCTGCTTAATTCTATTTCAATATCTTCTTTTGGATGAATCTGATGAAGATGGTTCTTGTATCCAAAATTATTGCTTGCTACCTTGAGAATACCAAAGCTCAGCATTTTTCACCTTAGACACACTCTGCAACACTTCAGAGGGAAGAATATCGCCCATAACCACTACTATTTTTGTTTCCAGATCCACCTTATATGAGCTCACTCCTGTTTTAAATGTGGATTCAGATATTATGATTATCAATAGAGGCAAAGCAAGCAAAAACACAAACACACCACACAGATATACTGAAAATAAACATTAATAATGTTGACTTTATGGCAGATGTTGTCAAAAGGAGTGGTTAGCATATTCTCTATCCTAGAATCCTGTGGTGGACATTTGAGCAACCCACTGTGTTTGTTCATCAATATCTGACAGAATTTGCTTTAGCTTGTGATGAAATTTAGGAAATAAAGATAAACTGATAAAGCAAAAGCTGGCATCACCAGTTCCAGTATGATGTTACATACTTATATAGTTACATTGATGGTTAATTTTTCTTTTTCTTCATTTTGTTTGTGACAGTTAAATTACTCTAGAAAGCTGCTTTATGATGTGGGGATTAAAAAGGTACTATACTCACCTTCCAACTTGGAGATATGTTTCTCAACTTTTCTTGCACATCCATAGCAATGCATTGACACCCTCAATGTAACTATCTGCATAATTTATGAATAATAAGAACATACATATTAAACCATTCAAACCTTTTTCATTTTGAAAAGATAGAAGAAGGACTTATGTTATGATGTTACAATAGAAATTTGAGTAAAAGGAAAGAGCTGGAACAGCATCATCAACAACAAATTCTTATCATATTAGATGAGATTATACACATTTATCAGTTCAGTTAAAGATTAAAGTTTCAGAAGAAAAAAGGCCTTACCTGGGGTTTCAGCTGAAAAGCCAATGTCTGCTTTCCATCTACTACATCCTTCAATCTCAGTTTATGATCAGTAGCACTTACAATCAAAGGCTTTTGCTCAAACTCATCTTCAAACTCCATGGAGTTCATGCAGAAACAGGTGTTTGACCCAAAAGAAAGACAGATGGTATCCAACATTCTCCCTAGTTTTCCCATTTCAAAGATCTGTTCTAAGTCTAAGGAAAGTCTGAGTTTAAAGAAAACTAACTAAACCAACCTCTTACACAAGTCTCGAGTTTCATCTCAACCAAAGCATGGTTATAGGAATATCTTATATTAGGGAGGAGAGAGAGTATAAGGGAGTGGAGGTAGCAAATAAGATTAAAGTCAAATTTTATTGGGGAAGCCAAAAGCAGCACATAACCCAATAAATTTTAAGAGGGATAACAATAGAAAATAGATTCAGTTTGGTTACATACTGTCATGTGATGAGCTTCCAGAAACACTAGACCAAACTAAAAACAAGTTTCTGTGAATAAAAAATACAGTGTAATAAACTTTAAACAACACATTACTATTGTGTTTTGTTATATCTTAAATGTGGTTTTTCATACACAGTGAAAAATTAAGTTTTGCTATTCACACAGTAAAAAAGTACTTTAAACTTAACTCAATCTTATAAAACTGATTTGTAAAATAAGTTTTATGTTCATTTATATATTATAAATTTACAATGCTTTTTTATTTAACTGATTTTATCAAAGGTGCTGTATTTCATCTATTAATGTTTCTTAGGTAAACCTGCTAGAAACTGACTGAGACTTTAAAAAGTATTATAAAAGGAGAAGTGTAGCTTGTTGTCTATATGAATATTTTGGTCATGGAAGAGACAAGTCGTATTAAAAGAGGTGAAAATTGGATCACATGTTGAAGGAGGAGAGAAGTAAAGGAGGAAACACGGATCACAAAATCAGAAATAGAAATGACAAGCTTCATTAGTGAATGTGATTAGGATTAGCCCAAGTTGGAGGAAAAGAATATGTATACAAATCCATGTGGGTGATTTATCATGAGTCATATAATAGGGTTGTTCATGCCACTAAAAATTTATGACAGGCAGACTTCTTTATAATATGCTCCAATGATATAAATTTACTTATCTTATTTGAATTTATACAACTCAACTAACAATCTCGAATTAAACGAATTAATGTCTTAAATATTGTTAAGAATTCAAGCTTCATTCTTAGTTCCACTTTAAGCAGAAATGAACAAATTGCACATTAAGAAAGACTTGTAAATTTATTGTTTTTAAGGTTTTGGGTAAAAAAAAAAATTGTGAATAACATTTGTCTCGTTAGTATTGTATCTCCATATTTCTCTATCAGAGAGGCCAACTCTCTTATGATCCTTTCTTGTAGAGTTTAGAGTATAATTTAGTCCTGTATAGAAAATCTTGTTGTAAATCTCATATTGATTAGAGATAAGACCAATTTATAATATATAAGTGAGGTGTAAACCTTACTTTAATAGTCACTCTTGTAGAATTGAGTTAGACTTAAAATTCACTTTCTACCATAATATTAGAGTGACGTAGTGGAAGTGTGGTGGGCTCATAATTCACAAGTCTGTTCCATCCGTCGGACTACTACCGAATAGAATTGAATTAGGTTTAAAATTCAGAACATAATTTATTAGGTTTAAAATTCAGAACGAGGAAATGAAATAAGTAATTGAGAGGTATTAAGAGCAGAATGAGAAAGTGTGGACATGTGTGTTGTCCTGAGGTTGAATATATGATGGGACAGGAGGTCACGTATTGCATTGCATTATTGAAGTCCATGAGATAAGAAGCGTTTAGGAATTATTGAATCATTGAAAAACTGTGATATAGATAAAGGCTCTTTTATCTACAGCTTGGTCCATGTGACAGTGGTAAGCTTTCAATGGAAGCAGAAGGAGAATTTTGAAAAACAGATGCTAAGGGTTAAGTGATGTGTCAGGTATGCTAATCACGTCACCTTTTGTTTCTGCATGGATGAAAAATGCACAGTGAGTAGTCACTGCAATGTATTGTTTTAATTTCATTAATGATATTCAAGATAAACTTAGATATATATTCTGATTAAGACAATGTAATGCTTCAGTTCATATAGTGAAAAAATCTTCAGGTATATATGTAATGATCATATATACAAGAATCTTAAATAATTATTAAAGTTTTTTTTATTATTTGTATTAATAATTTAATGATCATTACATTTTTTTTCTCTTGTAAAATCTGCAAATATGATAAAGAAAAGGAAATTAAAAAAAAAAAAAAAAAACATGATGAAGACAATTAACAACTACATGGTGAGAGGCCACTTGTGTCTGCTTTAGCTTGGAAAGACAAAACATGTTGGTTTGTATTGACAGCATTTTGCAAGAATTCATGAAATACACCTCTAATCTTTTCATTACATAAATTCTTTTTATTAAATCTTTAAATGATATATAACTTAATATTTTTTACGAAGTTAATGATGCAACATAATAATTTATTAATACATATATTTTGTTTAATTACTTAATTTTTTTCTCTAAAAATTTAAACTTGTCCTTCAATTTCTTTTAGTTTTAATTTGCTTCTAGAAAAAACTAATGCAATTAAATTATTTTCATTAGTACTGTATAAATTATTCAAATTGTAATTTTTTAATTATTTAAAATTTTCTTTATGAAAATTTTGTTGTGTTATTTTTAAGTTGTATCATGTGTATTATTAATGTGACGTGATAATGGCACGTATAAAATCTTAATTTATTCTTTATTTTTGTTTTTAATTTAATTAAATTTTAAATTTTGGTTAGAATGGAACAATGTTGTTCCGGTTCAAATGAAAATTAATTTTTTTTATATAAATTTTATGTTACTAATTTTATAAAATTATCTTTTTTATTAAATATTTTTTAAAACATTTTTAAATTAACTTAGATTAGTACATGCCATTTAACTTAATTACTTTCAAATAAAATTTTATTATGATTAAATTAGTTAGTTAAAATGAATCAAATATATAAAATCTATTAAATTTATTAATATAAATAAAAATTTACATTATAATTATTAATTAAATAATTTTAGATAAATAAAAAATTATTTTAAGTAATAAAAATATATGTAAAAATATTAGAGTTGATAAATATTTAATAGAAATTAAATTTAATAAAAATATAAACTTAAGATTTATACAAAAATATAAATTTTGTTTCAAATAGATATTATTGCTGACTAAAATAGGAACTAATATAAAGACTAAATACTAAATTGAAACTCTTTCACCCGACATTACTAAATAACACTTACATATCATATTATACAACTTTGAAGTGATAAAAGACAATTAAAAAAATAAAAAAATTAGAAAAATCATAAATTAAAACGTAACACTTTATTCACGTTTATATAATATTAATAAAATGAAACTAATTAAATCAATTTTTCACTAATTGAAATTAAATTAAAACTAAATAAACTAAAAAATGAACTCAATATTTTTAGAGAAAAATTGACAAAAAATAATTAAACTTTATTTTATAAGAGAATGTATATCTTTGCAGGAATGGAAGTGCTTGACGTGACATTGGTAGTAAGACATTTTTGTCTAATTGGAAAATCTATCAAAGCTTTTATTTAATCATATGTAAAAGTTAGATAAAAGATCGTTTTAGTTAATGAATAATTTAACTTTAAACTTAATAAATTAATTATTCGTTACTGTTTTTAAGTTAAAATTATATTTTTTTTATCACATAAGATTTAAGAATGTTCGCAATTAAGTCCAAGTTCTTAACTTGTTTTTATTTACACGATAACTCTATTTTAATTTAAAAATTTCTTTTAATAACAAGGCGACCTTAATAATTTAAAATATACTTTTACATTTAAAAAATAGTTACTTATATAAATAACTTTCATAAAAATTTATAAACATTAGTTTTTTTTAATGATATTCTAAAGTTCCTCAACATTAAAAATCAATTTAACCCAAAAAAAAAAAGAGTGTTAGACGAGACTGATAAACAGCAGTTTATGTTAGAGAACTTTTTTGCCAAATGTTTGTTTCAAAATAAGATCATGAAATTTTTATCACGTATTGAGAGTAACAATGTATCTCTATGAAATTCAAACAACTGTCACAGTAATAATGTAGCATGTTTCTGGATTTAAAATTTGTACAAAATTCATTAATTCAAAAGCTTCCAAAGTATGATTTTTAGTTTTGAAAAATTAAACCAAACATACTCATATTAATAATAATAATAATAATAATACTTTTTCGTATAGTAACCCCTAATACTTGTAAATAATATATATATATATATATATATATATATATATATATATATATATATATATATATATATTAATTATGCCTAATGTCACATGTTAATAATGTCATTTTTTATGTATTATATGTTGCCTATTGTGTCAAAGGTGAACCTAAATCGATTTAGATTGAAGGTTAAATAAAATTGGTTTAAGTTGAAGGTTGAGTTATGTTAGTTCGAGTCGAAGGTTGAATTATGTTAGTTTGGACCAAAGATCGATTTAAATCAAATCTAGGTCAAACAACAAATATCGAAGGGTGATCAACCTGAACTGAAGGTCAAGATCAATTGACCGAGGTTAAAAGTTGACTAGATTCAGTACGGGACAACAAGGTAACTTGAATCAACCTTTGGTCCGGATCAATTCATCTCAACCTTTGGCCCATATCTATTCACTTCAACCTTCAGTGCAAGTTGGCTCAATTTGGCCTTTGCTCCAATAGACTCGATTTGATTTTCGACATGGGTCGACTTAGCTTAACCTTTTGTCTGGACTAAAGATCTTATATTTAAGAATTAATTAAAGTCTTTTAGTGGGATCAAACCTATTTTGACTTTAATCCTAACAGTTTTAAAAGGATAGTTTAGGGAATGGGACTCTTTGACACAATTGGCCCGTCTTGACCTTTAGCTCATCTTAGCCTGTCTCGACCTTCAAAGAGGTCAACCAGTCTCGACTTAGGTCGGCCCGTCTCGCCCTTTATCATGACCCGGTCCATCTAGACCTTCTATCTGGCTTGGATTGTCTCGACCTTCAATCCAATCTTAACCTGGGGCCAATGACAACCCATATCGACATTCAGTCCGACCCATCTTAACCTTTGGTCATAATCGATTCATCTTGACCTTTGACTCAACTCAACTAGTCTCGACCTTCGACCGAGATCAATCGACCTTCGGGTCAAACCGGCCTGTCTTAACCTTTGATCTGGGTTTACCCTTCTAGACTTACAGCTTGGGCAAGCCAACCTTCAATTTGGACTTACCCGTTTCGACATTTGACCTAAGTCAAAGGTATTATTTTTAAGAGTTAATTGAACTCTTGTAGTGGAGTCAAGCCCATGTTGACCTTAACTTTAACATCTTTGAGAAGAGCTTTAAGGGCTAGGACTTTTTTTGGATCCCATGATTTAGGGCCTCCTAAAAGGGAGATTTAATCAATGTTGGATCAAGACTGGTCCATAGACCCGGCTCTATTAAAAACCACAACACAAAGGATATCCTATCTATATTTCTATATCTATATATATAATATAAAAAAACAATGAACAGTGTTTCATTAATAGTATTGGACATTATTTGTTACAGACAAATGGTGATACTGTGTATCGAACATACAATGATTCACTCACGTAAAAAATGTAATAGTTGAAACTGGGAAACTGAAAAATGATGAATGCAATTTCTGATGAGCATACTCTAATTGTTGAGTTATTTAGATTCCCTCAGTGGCAAATGAACATAACAGGTACTGTGTAGCCTCATGTAGCAAATCCAAAAGCTTACGTGCCTTTGTGCCACCACCATTACTTCTGACTTCAAATTTCTAGGATGTTGCATGCAGTTGGAAATTCTTTTCCTATCAGAGAGGAGCCCTTGGAGGAATCAACTACATGTGCAGCAGATATATAGGGCAATTTTAGATCTTAATCCTCACAATTTCAAACCACAATGGGGGATAACAGCGAAGTCCTTATGTAGAATCACCATGTCTGTTCTTCCATACGATTGGAGCCACCAGCATCCATACTGTCAAAAAAGGCAAAAACTTATTGGCTCAAGAAATTACACTATCAAGAGTCTCTCTCAGTTTAAAATTGTTCAAAACTAGAAACTCAGTTTTGAAACTTTTTCATACATTCTTTGTTATGGGCTGAAATTCACAAACCTTGTGAGTCCCATTTCAATTTAATAGGACTCATTCTCTATTCATATTCATTTCACCCCACAAGAAAAAATGTTGGAAATTTATTTGTAGAATTCCTCCTTTCTGATTATGGTTAAACAAAATTGAGATGGGATCATCATACTTACGATAAACACAAACTGCCAACCATTCATTTACTATTCTGACCCAGGCGCTGGTCCAGCCTATATCAATAGTCCATCTGCAGTAGAACACAGGTATTAAAGTTTATAACTTCTATTAAAGTTTTCTCTAAGAGAATAAACAACTTCATATAAACCTTCTACTAGCACCAATAAGTTAGCAACTAGGTAATACTGTTAAAATAGACCACCCGACTCGACCCGCATACAAAAAATACAATTTTTTCAAACCTAATCGTGTCCGAACTCATTTTGACAACTCTACAACTAGGTCAAAAATGGTTACGTTGTGAGTGACAAAATTTTGGGATCATACTTTTTCATAGAATGGTGACTGTTCCACCCAATCAATAGCATTGCAAAGTACATTGCTCCTGTGGCAAAAACAAAATGGAAGAAGCCATAACCGTATGGAACATCATCTTCTGCTGGAGGATCACTCTTTCTGAACTGTAAGAATATCAGTTAGATGTGCTTTGGAGAGAATCTGCTGTTAAAATAAAATTCAATATAGATCCTGTAACTAACCTGAAAGCATTTGGAATCTATGCCTGTGGAAAATGTTGCAACAACAAGCGCTAGTATTGCAACAACAAAGCTCTGCCAACAGTCAGTGTTAAATGTCAGACAATAAGAAGGTAAAGTGATATCATGTTTAGAAAATGAAATACTAGCAATTGTAAGAATAAATCAATTTTTTCATAAAAATGTGTTGATGTTACTCATTAATGTGAGAATATTTCAAATGAAATAGTAAATATTACAATGATGCTTTGCCAATCTGTTTTGGATTCAGATTCTGACTTTCTGATGCAATCAGCTCCCGCAGGTTCACTGCACACACAAATATGTTCTAAAGCTCAGATTCAACAGAAATGAAGACAATAGAAAGTTAGATGGATCACAAAGGCAATGGATGGAGAGAAATTAGGAGAAAAAAAAGTAAGATATGGTTTGATTTTACATCCATGTTTCCTTTGGTTGACAAAAATCTAGACATTTGAAGCTTCATGCATTACACAGCTATATCAAATTATCAGTATAAATCCAAAAGTACAGAAAAAGATTGTAGTCCCTACCTTCTAATTGCACACCAGCAAAGAAAAACCACATAAAGCCCCATCAACCCTGGACTTAGAATGCCAGCATTCACCTAGTGAAAAACATAAATTTCAAATAAAGTTATGATGGGAGATAAAGTAAGTTGATCAAGCAAAAGACCTGCAAACAGTGCTTACTTTTGGGTGAAGAGATACACTTGTCATGAGTTGAAGAAGCACTAGGGTCCAAGTGATAAAGAAAATATTGAGGAGGCAAGATGGTAGTGGTGCATACCAAAGGTACATCAAAATGATCCCCACCAAGCAGATAAAATACGAAACAGTTGCAAATAACATCACCTGGATTTGGCTGCAAAGAAATTGAAGAGAAGTGTAAACGTTTAGGAAGTATTTTTTGAGCACTGTACAAGAATTCTGCAAACTCTGAATTAGGAAAGAAGAATAGCACAGCTAATGTAATTACAATTTTCATACCATCTTTCTGCATATTTTTCAGAGCCAAAGCAATCAGTCAACCAAGTAATGAAGCTGATTATGCTTATTAATTGAATTAGGAGGAAAACCCTGAAAAATATAGAGAAAATTAAAACTTTCATAGATCAGTTCAAGACAAAAATATACTGCAATCATTTAGTTGAGGTAAAAAATAGACATACCCGGCACCAAAATGTGCAATCTCACCTGCCCCAAAAGAAATAACAGTGTTAAGAAAGATAATGAATATATATTTTTATATCAAATAGGAAGCATTAACACTTGAAAGTTTTTTCAGAGACACAATTTACCAACCATAGAGTTCAATCAACTCAGAAGGGAGTAAAAATGGGAATATTGTCACAAGGATCAACAGAACAGTCTTGACTAACCACCATCCTGAGTGCCATTCATCTCTGCCTTCCTTCAATTTAGAAGTACCAGCAGTTGACCAAAACATTATCATATAAAACAACTGATCAAGAATTAAGGTTCAAAACTGAGCATAAATATTGATTGATGATTGACCAGACCAGATTTCTTGCATATAAGTATTGAAACTTGAAAAGGATACAAAGCAACCCATGCTCACACGTAGAACACCATCTGCACCCAAACAGTCTTTTCCAACCTTGCATCCCTTTACACCTGAAGGTTCAATATATGTTAGAATTCAAGCTACTGGTGCCATAACAACATAATGCTAATAATTCATTTAATGTGGTGTTCTTGTTAAGCACAGTGACATTTATTGGAAGTCTCTAACTAAAAACTAATTCAATTTCAAAGCTTTCGTCCACTTTTCCTTTTTTAATGAGTCCATGCAAACTGTTCTAGTCTAAGAGTCCATGCAATTTCTGTCACATTCACAGTATTTGACTAGAGTTTCTTGTAATGTCAAGATTTGTGATGAGAAAAATGACACCTTGAAAACAGCTTAAAACCCTGCACGTGTTAGAAAAGAAAACAATCTTTCTATCATACACATGGCATGGACATGGCCAAAATTTGAAAGTAGCAACCAAAAATTAAATGTGATGGTGATGGAATGTGAAAGCTCATGAAGGATTGAAGCAATCTCACCCTTGAGTTGAGTTAAAGCAGTAAGGCTTGAAAGTTCATCACGTGCAGCCCATGCCAACAGATTGGCCACTAGGAAGATCAAAGCATACACATATCTTGCCAACCAAGGGTTTGAAACATTTCTGAATTGACTATACCATGAAGAATCCTTCGACACTTCACACCTTTGGTTACTGCTGTTGCTTTCCCCTGTCTCCATCTTCTATCTAATTTTCAACAAATCAATGCAACACGGTGTGCATGAATGGATCACAGAGACAAAAAATATGATCCACACACTCCAATCAATATCTTCTAATCTTCTACCCTGCACTGCAATGCATCAAAAGACTAAATGAAAAATCATCACATTCATCTAGGTCTCGAATGAAACAGAACAAACAGTTAAATAAGAACCAACGATTAGCCTTCACTTAACCCTGAGAATAATAGTCGTTATAGTTGGTCCTACTAGTCATATATTCTTTTCATGCTCTGCATTATCTTACCTATCATCATAGACTAAATGCTAAACCCCAAAATTTCTGGTATGCCTACCATATCATTGAAATTCCATTTATATAACTCTGAGAAAAATAGTCTAACCCTGAAAAAAAATATTCAATAGAACATTCCTAGGTTCTATAAAGTCTTACCTGCACTACATCGAATTAGAAACCTCCATCATGTTGAAGTGAAAAACAGTATGTTTCACGAAAACAGTGTTTTTTAAAGTTCGAAAACAATAAAAAAATTGTCTTTGGATTGTCATTTTAACCCCACCTTCTTAAGTGGCTAAAGTTTAGGTTTTTCTTTTTCTTTTCAATTTTTACCAAAAAGAAAGTGAAAGAACTTTTTCACGTCATTTGCTGTAACTATCTTGATATTGGGTTTCCCTTCGCAGTTTTAAGGAGATGCTTTGGATAAAAGAAATCAAGAGAAGGAGAAAAGAAAAGTGTAAAATTACCTTTTCATGAAAAAGAAGACATTTTTAGATTAAAAACTGTTAACCATATCATTTAAAAGTCGACAGTTCAATAAATAATCTCACCATCGTTACCAACATTTTTGAAGTAGAAATAATTTAATTAATCACAGATGTCTATTTTAAATAAAAAAAAAACAAGTGGGGTGAGTAAAGAAATTAAAATTTTTCTCTTAAAAATTGAATATAGAAAAATAAAGAACATAAATTTATAATTTTTCCTGAGAGATTTTCCACCTTAATAATGTCCAAAAGAACAGAACAATCTGAAGAAATATTCGGTTTCCCAAACCTCGAAGAAAGCGTCCAATTTTTCGTAAACTTCCCTTTGCGATTTTCTCAGCAAACAAGAATCGATCAAACTTATGCGTTCATCAGTTCCATAAACATGTGTAAGTTGGTCACAAACTATAATCTATAATTTAAAGTAATATTTACATTATCATAAAATAACAATCACTCAAGAACGATAAAGATTCAACGAACACAACAGTAGAAACTCACAGAGAAAACAATAAACAAAACCAGGAAAATTTCTCTATTTTTAAACATTCACAAAGCAGAATGCAAAACACGAAACCACGTAGCAAAAACTCTTATTTTCAAAGGCAAAAAACATCAGAAACTAATGGAATCGTTAATTGACTGCCAGCTTCAAATGGGGTTCTTCAAAAAATTTATCAGAAAACAAACCAAGCTTAAAGTTTGATTTTTTACTATTTTTTTCACGAAAAAAAAAAAAGGGGTTGATGAATACATGGGAATGAAAAAAATGAAGGAATATAATGAACAGTACCTGAAGATGATCAAAACCATGGGAGAAGAGAATCAATGATGATGAGGATGAAGTAGTAGTATAAGGCAATAACATGGAGACAGAAGAATAACAGTGTTGTTTCTTGAAGAGGTTTTGATGATGATTATGTTCCATGACAATCTTTCTCTCTTTGCTCTTCTCTCATGAAGAGACAGAAGAAAAGGAAAGAGTGAGAAAGAGAGAGAATGGATGGTGCAACATGTGTGTTGATGTTTGAGGGTTTAAAAATGATGATAAAGAAGGATCAGAGACACTTAGAAATGTTGTGAGACAGCGACATACAGGTGGCTGAGGTTGCTTTTCGGTGGTTTCTCTTTGCTTTTTGTTCTTCTTTTTCTTTTCTCCCGCCGTAAGCTCAAGCTTCATGCACTTTCTATCTTCTCTCTCTCTCCCAATAGCTTCCTTTCAAGCTAAACTATATATTCTTGCCCATACAAATCTCTTACTCATTTTATTCCCCACTTCAATTAATTTTTCCACCACATATATATATATATGCATATTCTTTTCAACCGTATAAAAATCCACACTTTCAATCAATTATCATTATTATAACAATAATAATTAATGTAATAAAAACCAGTCATCTCATGGTATATAATTCATGATTGCATGAAGATATTACCAACACAAAAAATGTTTAGTCATCAACGAAATTTTATCAATAGAAATAAATTTAGAAATAAATTTGAATTATTAACAAACTTTATTGATCAATTTTAAAATTCTTTTCACCATGTATACATATTTTATTATTCTTTCAATTTTTGTATTAATTCATTCATTCATTAAATTTTATTGATAAAAATGATTTTAATTACAGAAAAATATTTATTCCAAATTTTTTTATAGTATAATATTCTTTTAAAATTAATTATTAATATTTTATTACTTTTTAACTTTTGTGCTAATTAATTAATTCATTCATTTTAATTTTATTGATAAAAAAAATATAGGAAAATATCTATCCTCAATTTTGTTTCTAGTATAAGATTCTTTTTACCATTAATTATTCATATTTTACTATTCTTTTAATTTTTGTGTTATTTAATTAATTAATTTATTTAAATTTTACTGATAAAATTAATTTTAATTGTAAGGAAACATTTATTCAAAATTTCTTTTCTTTTATGAGATGAGATTTTCTTCACGGTTAATTATTGACATTTTTTTACTTTTTTAATTTTTGGATTAATTAATTAATATACCCGTCGATAATTACTAAATAATATATCTTTTTCATAACTATCAACAGATTCATTCTTCTATAATTATTGACAAATATATTTATTGATATCAGTCCATAATTATCGAAAGTTAAAATTTGTCAATATATCGGCAATATTTTTACTAACAAATTCTTTTCTATTGTTGATCGGTAAAAAAAATAATAATTATCGATTAATTTTTACAATAAAAAGTATACTCGTAATAATTCACACTGTCTATTTTTAATAATATTTTTGTCATTAAAAAATTAAATTTTATATGTGTAAATAAAAAAGATATTAAAAGAAAAAATAATAAACGTAAATGCGAGTTGAATTTGTCGGAATATTTTTGAATTGTTTCTTTAGTTTTTTTTATTATTATTTCTGTACTAAACTTTCAAATTAATACACTAATAAACAAAAGATTTTGATGTTTTAATTAAAAAAATTCTTAACATATTAAAATAAGTATATTTTGAAAAGAAAAAAACAAAAATTTAGACTTTTATCTAACATTTGGTGAAAAAATTAGTTATCTTCAATGATTTCAATGAACTAAGGAGGTTTGGCTTGTTTGTGATTTCCATCACATACTATTTATGTATGAACATCTGATAAATAATTATTTTCTTTATTTTGGACATAAATTAAATAGTGAGAAGTGTTTATTAGAAGAGAGAAAAAGGAAGAGCATGTTGGCAAGGTTGGTGAAATGAAGGTAGTAATGATGGATGTAGCATCAATGTCTTAATTGAGTGTGAAAATTAGATTCTAGTGTTTCTTTCACGCACAACTTAATCATTGGTTTCATGCTACATACTATTATGTTTTTCCTACTAAAACATTAATAATGGAATCTTATATTATTATCATCTTTTGTTGCGTGCATGTAGCAACATATTACACTGTCACTTTTTCACGTTTGCAAAAGTGCTTCAATCTTATTCTTCCCTATTTTGACTTCTCAAAATCTTATCAATTCTAATATTCCAGATTCTTATGTTATAGATTATCATTAATTAGCAGTAACCAAAGTTAAAATTTGTTCGCTTTTTTTCAATGCAAATCTCATTTTCTTATTCTTTTCCTTGCATGTTGAAAGAATATATATATATATATATATATATATAGGTTTATTAATGGTACGTTTTTTTTTTTACATTTTAACAATGTGTATCAAATTATAATAAATAAAAATACTCTTATATATTATAGATTATAATTTTAAAATCAAGAATATTTGAATAATTTTTATTCTCAAAATTAAAAAATTCACAGATATTTTTTAAATTGATATTCATCTATAAATAATATTTAACACGATAAATTTTTTTCATTATAAATCAAAGATAAATATTATCTGTATCCTACCTGACTTATTATTATTATTATTAATTGTTTGATAAGATAGTATGGTACAGAATTCCGTTTTGTGGTATGATAAGATTAGTGGTGTACGTAAGTGAATTAGGCAGCATCCAATATTATGTTGGGATGAAAAAAGTTTCCTTTAAATTAGTGGATTTCTGCACTGAAACCACATTGTCCATTCTTTATTTGTGTTGTTAAGGTGGTCCATTGGGTGCATTTCTGCAACAAGTCATCATCTTTTTTTCCATAGGCACACATAAATATCAACATGCCAAAAAACGTCACTTTGTTATCACCTCTGCTATTTCTCACCATACAATTAATTTTGCAAATCCTTAATTATTTATTCCATGGCCTACAAACTTTTAAAGTCAAAATCATATTAAAAAGAAATGTTAAATATGTTAAAATGTAAAATTTAACATTAAATTAATGCTACAAAATAAATTTATAAAATAAATTTTATTTATATATTATTGTTTCGAATATGAGGTCAAATCACTTTAAACATTTGCACAATTTTTCTTCGATACCTCACTCATATATTATAAATTGGTTTTATCTCACTAATTATGGCTCTGATACCATATTAAGAAGTGAGTTTTAAGCTTAACTCAACATTACAAAATCGGCTTGTAAGATGAGGTTGACACCTCACTTATATATTATAAATTGTCTTATTTCTAATCGACGTGGGACTTTCAACAATAAATACAATCATCTATCTCTTACTTTTGATCCATATTTATAGTTTTTGACATAGGCTTGAGATTAATAAAACTTTACTTCAGGTTCAATCTCAGTTTAATACTTCTAATCATCATTTACCTTAATCTTTATAGGAAAGTTTGTTTATCGACTAAGGTCAAACGTCTCTATTCATGACCATTTGGTCTTCTCTATTAATTCTACTACATTCATTTGTTACTTAATTGCTTCTTATCCGACCGACTTATTTGGTATGAAGTATCACATATATAATCATCCGAACCATACGATATAATTATAAATTAATTTTATGTTTAGTGAAAAAAGTAAATCTTATTCTGCATGACGTCTTCATACGTAATAATTTGCAGTGAATGATTAAAAGTGAGTTTATTATTGGTGGATGTCACGCACTGTTTGGTGATGATTCAAAGGAAAGATGAGTTGAAGGAATTTGATTCTTTAGAATGGGTGAAGATGATGGCAATAACGTGTACATATATAACTCACACATACACTATTACGAAATCCACGACGGAAAATACATACGTCAACTAACCGTATTCGTCAAACTTTAAACAAACATGTGGTTGACCACTACACTACGCAACCAACTTCTTTTTTCTCTATTTACCATTTTCAAACTCATTATAAATAATACCTAATCGTTTATTCACTAAACATTAATTAATATGACAATTTCAAGTCATTATTATTTCTTCATAATGTCCTAAGCACGATTCAAAATAATATTAATCGTTTCAACTTTTTAATTAAATAACTTTAATATAATGCCTAGTTTTGTACGATCCACTAATCTTTATTTATAAAAACATAATTATATGTAATAATAATTTGATCAATACATTATGAGTTGGATTTATAAAAAGGTCAGCATACATACATTATTTTCATAATGATAAGATATTATCCGTTTTAGATTAAATTATCACAGTTTTGTTATTGGTACTATTCTAAAAATTCATATGTATATATAAATTTATATTTTTTTTTGTTTTTATCTAATATAAAATTTAAACTCACATTTAGAATTCTAATAATCTCTTCTTTTATATTGATATAATTCCTTTTAGCAGTGAATTTTTTTTATATTTTTATACGAAAGGTTCAACAAATTATTTTGTAATGAAAATATTTGAATAATTAATTTAAAATGCTTTTTCCCCTAGTTATTTATACCGATAAATCTTCATTTTTATTCAAAAACTTTTTTTTTGAGAATTACACGTGAAAATTGGAAAATTAATTTCACATGCATTTAAAGTTTCTAAATTTCATTCTCAATTTTTTTTTACAGTATTAAAGTAGGATAATTACCCTGAGTTATGTTTTAAGAAAAAAATAAAAATAAAAATAAAATATTATTTTACACTTTGAAGACAAAATTGATATCCAAGCTTGAAAAAGTTGACTTAGCATTACTTAAGAAATATCTTTTGATTGGTCATCATGTTTGATGACATCTAAACATGTTGAAAAGGATTTTGTGTTTGTGTCTCCCTCTCTCACACAGTTTACTTGATATGACCCACACGTGTAAGATAAACCATGGAACTTTACAAAGAAAAAAAAAAGAAAACATGATTTCTATCAACAGAAGAAAATGGAAGAGAGAATGGCTGAGTAAAAGAGAGATAATGATAGTTTCATAACATTCTTTTTATAACATTTTAATAATATCTATGTGTTATTTTTTTATTCGTCTATGGTGGTGTTTATGATTATTATTATTATGGAGTAATTTTATACTAATAACATGTAGATGATATTAAAATATTGTCAAAAAAATATTATAAAATATCATTTGTCCAAAAAAATACCACTTTTACGTTATTTAATTTTCCAAATTTCAATAAGTTCAAGACTTAAAAAAACTATTTTTAAATGTTCCTCAGCAAAAATTAGTAATACATTATTAAATGGATTCTGGTTTCTTAAATAAATAATTCAAATGCCATTTTTATTGAATATTTTAATCTTTATGAAATTAATTCTCACTTTTTTCCGTTAAGCATATTTATCTACGTAGGTGGTTGACCTATTATTGCATGCATAAAGATTTTCAAGTCTCGTTCTTTTAGATTTATTTCATGGATCAGTTTTCGTCCACTACAGAAACACGAAAAGCCCAATATTGGAGGCCCAACTAAAAAGCCATATACTTACTAAGAAGAAGACAAAGGCCCATCACTATATTAATATTTTATTATAAAACACATCACAGCGTTTTTAATTTATTCCGTTCAAATAATATTTGTTTTTTTGTCAAAATTATGTTTGAGAAAAGGTGAAAAACATTATACAATCTAAAAATTCCAAATTACTCCAGGAATAATTTTCTCATAAAAGTGCTTTCTTTCAAATTATACAATCTAAAAATTATTTTTAAAATTTTATATTACAACATTTATAAATTTATTTATTAAAAAATTAGTTTTAGATCATACAATCTAAAAGTACTTTTTTTTTCTTTAAATTTATCGATAATACAACCAATAAACAATGATAGTGGCCCACTATCAAGAAGGGGTGGTGGCGATAACAAATCGCGGTGGCAAAGGACAAATTTAGTCTCTAAACCCTTCAATTACGGTGGACATAGAAAGTATGGGGTGTAGGAAAGTAATTTACTTACTCGATTTATCCAATGGTTTTGAGCCCACAAATTACGTACAAATTTTACGCTTAAAGTCTGGTAATATTTATTTGACGCTTTACTTAGTCTCTATCTCGAATGTCATATTTGATCAGAACTGTAATAATCAACCCAAATTATAAAAAAAAATTTAACACATTTAAATTAATTTATTAAAAATAGATATTTCGTATAATAATAATTTAAATTTAAAAAAATATTAAAAGCAGTCAAACTATTTTCAAAATATTTAGGGTAGTTAAATATCAGAGTTTGAATTCGAAATTGTCATATGATTTTATTTTACCAACATGCATTAATATTATAGACTTTTGAACTGGGTAAAATAAATACTGTAGCAATTGAAAAAAAATAATAAAAGTAGAAAAAAAGAAAATAAAATGAAAGAAAGAAAACATAAACTATGAGTGGCCACCGCACATGTGCACACACACAAGCGTAACCAAAAACATTATGAAATCACGCGAATCTTGTCGGTCACTTATTTACGCCGAAATTATCACGAGTGCTCACCTTTCACTACTTTTAATCAAATAATAGTAATAATAATAATATTATTATTAAACAAGTTTTATGAAAATATAAAAATAATATTATAATTTTCATACATTAAAAAAATAGTATTAGTTTGATTTATTTATATTTTAATAATTTAAGCTTTAGTCTAAAGATAAAGATTCATTATTTTATTGTTTTGAATTTTTTTTATGAAGTAATGTTTATTTAAAATGTGATTAAAATAGTCTGGCAAACAGATCCCATGGGTTCTGATATTATTATTGGAGAATGTTCTATATATATATACATATATTTTGATATTGTTTTGAACCAAACCTTCACATATTATTTTATTTTTAGTATTCTCTTCAAATAATTTTCTACTAATAAAGATATCTAAGTGTATATAAATTTAAGATGATGATATTTTGACAACTTTTTTTAACATTTTTTTTACAACAGAACACGTGTCATCATTTTATAAGACACTTTTTCCGTAAATTTATGTGAAAAATACGAAATTAGACAAATAGAAGTATATAATAAATGAGACATAAACGTGGGAACTACTAATGAAATACGCAAATCACGAGCAAACATTCTGGTGATAGAGAAACTCGGAATTGAATAATCTGAGAATGGAAATTTGAAAGGGTCTCATTCAAGAAAATCGAAACAGAAGTTTGTGAGAAGATGGTTTTCTTTCAACCTTTAATTTTGTTTTTCCCTTAGGGCTAGGAAAAGTGTGGCAATGGTGACTTTCTGATTGACCCATCAATTGCGGCAAAACTTTCTACTCTTCATAGGGTAATTTATTCAAATCGTCCTTTTCCATTTCCCCTTTTACTTCATCTAAATTGAGGCTACACTACAAACTTTACTCTTCTTCTTTGCATTACTCAATTCAATTATTGGATTGGCAGAGAATAGGAACTGAAAAAATCCATGCCTATTTACTCCAACAATTATTATTATTTTTTGTGTTAAGATTTTGTGTTGCCGTGAATAATGGGTATGATTAGGTATATGCATCTATGTGAATTGGTTGCCACTGCCCACCTTCTTCATCTCCATCCATTAATGGATTACCTACAACTTTTAGAGACTTCAATCCATTCACTTTGCTTTCATAATGTTCCTTTTATGGCACCTCCCACATTAATACTAACCTTACCTCCATTGCTATGTGTCTCTCATCTTCTCATATGTCTTTTCTATCTCTTCCTTTTTCCTTTTTCCTTTTTCTGTTTAACTTACATTTACAAACTAATGTTTTTATATAACAAAAATGTATCGTACATACCGACTGGTCAAAACAATTCCAAAACGAACGGTCAATTAATTCTATACAACCTCTAAAACAACGTAGATTGATTGGTCACTAGCAACATTAGTAACCAATTCGTATAACGTATATTAAGAATACTTCAAGATAATTAGTAAGGTAATACATGCTTATAACACATTGACTCGTAATGGGTCAGTTCTAAGCAAAAGCTTATTTCAAAACCTATAAATACAAAAGAAAGGTAAGGAGGTAGGTGATTGCATTTATTGGACATTTAAAATTTAACTGTAATAACATATTGGTATAACTGAAAATTGACTTAAACGTCAGAGAGTGTCTTTGATAGGTATCCACTCATTCCAATTTAAACCTTAAAGAAGAGAATTCAATAAAATCTTAGGAGAAGAGAGATAAAATAAACTAAATGAAGTGACTTAAAGTGTAAAAATATAGTTTTCAACCCTACCGACCTAAACAAAAACATTTGCATTTCAATATCTTTTACTCCTTCATATTCATTTCTTAAAACAAACACTATTTATTTGATTCAAAAAAATATAATGAAATGTATTTGTTTTTACTTCAATCATAGTCATGGATGGACAGAAAATTTTTATGGTAAAAATAGTTTGATTTGAAAAGAGAAATTTGCCTAAACCGAAGATTATTGTAGATTGATAAGGTTGTTTATCTCTTTATCTTGGTTGAAATAGATAGTTGTCTGTGTTTTTAAAAAGTGAGAATGGGGTCAATATCATGAGTCACTTTATGAAATGCCATTAAATATGCTTGACCTAATCACAGGCTGTCCTTGAACCCAAATTAAATGAAAACTTATGTCCCGGTTGAGGCATAGAACAAGTCAACCAACTTCTAACATTAATATTTTTCATTACATGTTTGATGTGAAAAGCCTTTGCAGGCCATGTGAATTTATACATGGAGGGGCCCTTTTTCGTGTACGTCACTATCCATTTCATGGTGGGATATGCTCTGTTTGGCTTCCATTTTTTTCTTCTGATTTTCCCCTTTCATCCAAAGGTAGCAAGAACAAGTGGAAGAACTTCCATGCTTTTACTTCTCTCCACTTTTTCCCTTCCCCTAACATAAGGGATGTATACAATTAATAATGAGTTTTTCTTGACTGGAGAGAATTCGCACCCGATATACACGAAAGTGTTGAGAATCCAAATGTGAATTTAAATTTTACATTGGATAAAAGTGAAAAAATGTAGCAGTATATGAAGTAAAGACTCGTTAATTTATTGTCTTAAGATTTTTGATAGAAAGTGATATCAATTTCTTATGCGTTTTTGATCAATTCTTATCCTTAAGATTTTTGATAGAAAGTGATATTAATTTTTTATGCGATTTGGATCAATTCTTACCCTACTGAATCTCTTTTTCGATATTTTTCGATAAATCTAACAGATAGTATCAGAACTCGGAAGATTAATTTTAAAACAAAAACCACCAACTGTATAGACTTTTCATTTGTTTTGGTTTCCATAGTGGAGAAAGTGACGCTAGGTCCACTATTCCCTTCAAATGTAGAAATTTTGAAAAGGGGTATTCTTTTTATGCATGTTAAGTTGTAAAAGAGGAATCGATTCATGTGTAAAAAGATGAAATTTGTGTAATGAATGCAGCTAGTTTGTTTTCCCGGTTCAGTATGTGGGCACTGATGCGTTACATAATGGTGCAAGAAAATAGTAGGAGTGATGCTCATCAATGTCCTAAAGAATTTTCTTTTACAAAGCCATTAATGATATTAGAAGTTGGACATCATGTTTTCTAGTGGGGTTACGATTCTTACAAGGCATTAATTAAGAAATTAATTGTAACTTTTTTTTTATCAAGAATAGTACAATGAAAATGAGGGTTGTGTTGTATTCAAACTAGCTTTTAGATACCTATAAAAAAAATACCAATTTTAATAAGAGGTATACTTTGATTCCTTACCCTTATAAAAATCGCACCCATTGTTAGACACCTATCTGCAAACACAATAAAGCGAATATTTAAAGCGCTATACCTATCGCTGCTCTACATTTTTCTAATAATTGCAAACAAATTAATTATATGCCATCACCCTTTTTCTTAAGCATGATGAACAAGTTGCTACTTCTATTCAATTTCTTAGAAAAAGAAACAAATAATGAGGAGAATAATGGACGAAAATAAGAAGCAAGTTGGGAAAAAAGTTGCCATGAAAACTTGCTTCTCTTTTGATGAGAACCAAGTATTGAGCTTACAATTAAATGGAACCAAATGTTCCTTGAAATTCTACTTTCAGTATTTCCATTATTTCGACATATACGGTTTTGTATGCGACATTACATACAATTGAACTTCTTACAGTGTTGATTAATAGAAATCGTGTTATTCTTCTGATAGTTTTTGTGAAGAACAATAAATTTAGTATAAGTTGTTCGTTTGATAATGTAAAAGTAGGACGTATCTTATATTTTCATAATTATAATTATTTGTTTGTGTTGGAAATCTGGAAGGTCCCTTTTAAGAATGGAAAACCCCAAATTGAGTTGGGCTGTAGAGGTTATCCGAATTTGTGAACAATTCACATCAGTAGGGTTGGAAATGATATGCCAGAAATAGTAGAGTTAGCTGTTGGTGGTAGGAAACAAAAGTTTCATAATCATCTTGCCTTTACTTTTATGTGAGACAAGTTTCAGTGGACAACACCAGAGGAAGGCAGGTGGTGATGAAAGAGGTAGCACAGAAGAGGCACAACCAACAAAAAGTAAAAGACAAAAGCAATTTTTTGTCTTTAAAGTCAAAAGCCAGATAAATAAAAGCACAAGCTTCAATTCACAAGCCTTAATTTATGCTTTTGATTTTGTAAAATTAAAATGAAGTCTTTTTCAACATTTAAATTAAACATTTTCTATATGAATATTAGAACAATTTCTGTGAGTGTAACAAGCAGCAGCCTGGGGATTTTTATGGCCAGAAGTAAGTTTGGGTGAGCACCCACCCAGTTTGGTAAAAAGAAGAACAAAACAAGGATTTAAAATAAGAGGAAAAGCAAGTTTGAATGTTTGATAAAGGAGGCAAAATGGGAGGGAGAGTTTTAACCTGAAGGAGCTTTTAGCAAGGTTAACAGTATTTATGTCAACAATTAGAATGGTGGAAAAGTGTGCTTTACGTAAACAGATTTGAATATATTTGAATTCAAATCTAAAGAGTTATTATTATGAAATGTGCACATGGGGGGCAATCTTAAACCATACCGCTAATCAAGTGAAAAAGAAAGGCTTAAAAACATTAAATAAATGAAATCCGGCGTGCCATCATCCTTAAAAGGGTCCTTGGGATGGAAATCCAGGTCCCACCACCATGACCAGAATTAGGGTCCTCTAAACTATAGACAACAGGTGGTGTGACCTCGATCCAAGATTAAGGGTCATTTCAAACCGCAAGTATAATCTTTGATGACAGCAACAACCACCATTAGATTCCTAACTTCAACTTAATTATCAAGTTTTAAATAAAAGAACTCCAAACATCTTTCTGATTCCGTAAACCCTCCTCCGCGCAATGTAATTGCCTTTTTGCCAAGACACTGGATATTGCCAAAACCATATCTAAAGTTGAAACAAAGATGGGGTTGCCTTTGGTTGGCCAAAACCATATTCGAAGTTTAAACAACGATGGTGGTGGAGTTGGAGCTCTGAATTACAAAGGTATATTGCTCCAGAAGTTTGAATTGAAACAAGTATAACATTATTGATCGGATGATGAAGTTAGTCTATCTCATTAGCATGGTATGACAAATGAGGGGACATCGCATAAATGCAAAATAGAGATGGGCAGGCATAAGCACACACACAACATTCTCATAGCAGAGAAATATTTCGAGACACTGGTACGAGAAAGGAATTACCTCAATTCAGAAAATCAATACATGTAAATGTTCTTAAATTATACTATCAATTGCAAAACAAAAGAAACAAAAAATTAAATAAAAAAAAAAGTATGATATAAGAGAGACAATAACAATAAACTCCACAAACCTGCAGAAGCAGCAGCAGTAGCAGAAAGTGCTGCTACTCTCTATGCAATGCAACCCTGAATTATGGTCTCCAAATTCATCCCTATACATACACATTTTCTCTGCAACCTACTCTTTCTCTGCCATTTTTATTTCACAACTCGAATATCCATAACAATTCAAATCAATATGGAGAGACTTTCTCCTCCTACCGCAATCCACTGTGATCTCCTCTCTGTTTTCCTATACTAGAACAAACATCACATGCAGCCTTACACAAACCCTTCTGGTTCTCTCAGGTTTTATTTTTCGCGACGAGAGTCGCGTACTTACTTGACATGGCTGGCACAGGAAGAGGAGGGCACAGCAGAAATAGCCACCAATAATAACAAAAGTATGAACTGAACTTGAATGTTTTTTTTTTCATTGCTAGGGTAGAGGGCAAAGGGTTAGAGGAGAAAAGTTCTCAAAAGAATCAATAAAAGGGAGGTGGAGGAGGAGATGCATATGAGACTCCTATGACGGGTGGCAAAGGCCCTTCATATACAGGGGCTGGTGGTGGAGACGAAGGAGGCGGGGGCGGCGGTGAGTTGTAATAATAAACAGGTGGCGATGATGGTGGTGGAGGAGAACTGTATTGAACTGGAGGAGGTGGCGGTGATGGCGATGGCGGTGGCAGGTAAGGTGCAGGATGTGGTGATGGTGGTGGTGGCGAATGCTCTTCACAAGGTGGTGGTGATGGCGGAGGCGGAGGCGGTTCTATACAGGGGGGAGGTGGTGGTGGCGGTTCTATACAAGGTGGAGGAGATGGTGGTGGTGGTGAATGGACCGGTGGAGGTGGAGAGTGAACAGGAGGAGGTGGGGGCGGTGACAGATAGGGATAAACTGGAGGCGGAGGTGAATGTGGTGGCGGTGGTGAGTGTGGTGGGGGCGGGGGAGGCGAGTGTTGTGGTGGCGGTGGTGGACTGTAGTAGTATTGCACGGGTGGTGGTGGGGAGAATACAGGACTTGGTGGAGGTGGAGGTGATGGCGGAGGTGGTGAAGGTGGTGGCGGAGACCTTACACAATAAACTGGTGAGGGCGGTGGCGGGGAAGGTGGCGGAGGAGGTGGCGAATAGACTGGTGGTGGCGGGGATGGGGGAGGAGGAGGTGGCGAATAGACTGGCGGTGGAGGGGATGGCGGAGGTGGTGATGGTGGTGGCGGTGAAGGTGGGGGTGGAGGTGGAGAATAGACTGGCGGGGGCGGTGAAGGCGGAGGTGGTGAAGGTGGCGGAGGTGGAGGCGGTGGCGGCGGCGGTGGAGGAGAATACACTGGAGGTGGTGGAGGAGGCGAATACACTGGAGGTGGTGGTGGTGGCGAGTACACTGGTGGTGGAGGCGAGTACACCGGCGGTGGGGGCGGAGGGGAGCGGGGGACATAAACTGGCGACGGTGGCGGTGACGGCAATGGTGGTGATGGAGGAGGAGGAGGAGGCAAGGTAGGAACAAAAGGCTTACACCTAAAAGACTTGCAATCTACAGGGTGTGACAAAAACGACTTGCATTGTCCTGCGGAGCGCTGGTACGGCCTGTTCGGTAGGCAGTTGCGGCGGTCGTCAGCCGCCGGCAAAGCGAGACACCGCGGCGGCTCGCCGGTGAAGAAGTTGTAAGAGAAAGTAAAGTTCTGGAGATTGGGAAGCTTGCAAATGCTCTCGGGAATCTTCCCAGAGAGTAAATTATGAGCCACATTGAGCTGCTCCAAACTCACGGCGCCTCCGATGGCATCAGGCAAAGGACCTAACAACTGGTTGAAGCTCACATCGAACACAGTCAAGTTCTTCAGCAACCCTATCTCCTCGGGGAAGCACGACCTAAAAGCGTTGTTCATCAGAATAATCTCGTTCAACCCCTTCATGTTACCGATTCCAGCCGGCACGCAGCCATGGAAGCGGTTGTTGGCCAGCACGATCACGGACACCGGCGAGTTGCCAAAGTTATCCGGCAGGTCGAACACGAAGCGGTTGTCGTTGATGAAAATGGCGTCGAGGTCCTTGTCGAAGAGCTCCTTGGGGACCGTGCCTTCGAATTCGTTGAACCTCAGATCTAGGAACTTGAGCTGCGGCAGACGCAGCACCACGTCGGGGAACTTCCCGGCAAATCGGTTGTTACTGAGATCCAGCTCGAAGAGGAGTTTGAGCTTGTCGAACTTGTGCGGCACGGTGCCGCAGAAGCGGTTGGTGTTGATGTGGAGGAGCGCAAGGTCAGTGAGCAAGCCGAGCTCCTCGGGGAGATACCCGGCAATGTCGCCGTGGTTGAGGTCGATTCCGGCGACGGTGCGGATCTTAGGGTTGTCAAGTGCTTGAGCGCAGAAGACGTAGGTGTAGTTGCAGACATCGGGCCCCACCCAGTCTCGCGTGAGGTTTTTTGGATCAGAGAGAATGGCCTGCTTCCATGCCTGTAACGCTATGTATGCGTTTCTCAAACGGTCGTTCTCGAAGCGGAAAGAGGGATCTACGGTTACTTTTTCTCCTCTGTCACCGAACTCATCCTTGTAGTACAGAAGCTGGCGCTGCTTGATGTAGCTGGCTTCCGCGTCGGTGAGAGGCCCATTGTGAGAGATTCCTTCAGAAACACAGAGCGACTGCAAAAGCACAACAACGAAGAGAGAAAGAGAGAGTGAGAGTGAGAAGTGGAAAGAATAGGTTTTCTTCCTCATCTCACATGCCGCATCTGAACAACCCAATTCAACACGCGATTTCTTCCACCCCTTCTTTCAGATCTGCTTCAAATACTGCACCTCGATTGCTTTCAATGCGCGTGAGCGACTCACTCTATTTCTTTCTAGGGATTTAGGAAGAGTGCCAGAGAGAACCCCTGAAGGAGCGTATATGAGTCTGTGAAGAGAGAGAGAATGTGTGAGCTTAAATTTAATTTTAAATTTAATTTTAAATCAAAATTAAATAAAAACAATTTAATAATTCATCAAAAGGACAGCTAAATCACAGCTCAAAGCCCACCAGATTCTCTATCCCTTCTTCTCTTCCGCACTCGCTTTTCCTTTTCATTATTACTTTTTTTTTATTTTAGAAATTCATTTTCTACTTTTATTTATTTTTTTCTGTATTTTCTGGCTCCTTCCTTCCCAGACGCAACCATTTCATTATTATTTTTATTATTATTTTTATTTTTATTATTGCTTTTTTTAAAAACTTAGTTGGCACTCACTTGAATAAAGTGGTTTACGCGGAGAGATGGAATGGCAAGAGAGAGAAATATTAGACCATTCCCACCAAACATGCATTAATTTAATACGTTCTTTTCAGGAAATAAATAAACTTAATAATTAATCAATATTTTTACATACTCTAATTTCTATTACTAATAAAAATATTTTTCCTAATGATTGTTTCCGTTATATTTTATGAAGACAGACGTGATGTAGTAGTAGTTGTTGCATCCATCAAATTATAACGCGCCTCTCTATTTGACAGAGTTAAAAAATAATTATAAACCGTTAGCACGATGATGTGGAAATTGTGAATGCCACAAATTTAATTTAACTTTGGAATTTTTGTTTTGCTGATTATTCATAATCTGAGAGCTGTTCCTCTGTGTCGGTGACCACTGTCAAATCAAACACCTCTATAACTAAATTAAATGGCCGTAACTTTTTTTCCACTGATAAAAAAAATAAGAGAATAATATATTTTGTTGCTAATTTAATTCGTTTGTAGATTTATTTGATTATAAAAATACGTAATACGTGTATATACGAGTAGAGTGCTGATTAAAATACGTAATACGTAATATTTAATGTCACGCACTCACACCTCTTGAGCTTTTTCCGTAATTCAATTCCCGTGATGGCGATAACTTCTGGACGGACTTTCGCCTTTCTAACTAATGGCTTTTTCTGGTTAATAGATTCCACCGTTTTCTCTTCTTTTTTTTTTCTTTTCCTTTTTTTTTAATATATTAAAAAACACATGTTGTTTTAAAATCGTAGACCAATAATAATTTGTAATTAAACACAATTATAAACTTTAAAAATGTATTAAATAACTTCCTCTCTTTTATTTAAGAATCTTGTATCCTCTCATATATTTATTAATTGTATATACACCATTATTAATTATTTATCTTCCGTTTCGCTTTTTAATAATAATTTATTTGAATTTTCCATCGTGTCATCCATTACATGTGAAGAAGACCACTGAGCCCAATTTTAAAATAGTTAATCCTTTGTAAAATAATTAATTACATTAATATAGAATAGATATTTGAGAAGATTTTGAACATTTTATTCATTCATTCAATAAGTAGAATAAATTTAATTAAAGTATGTCCATAAGATATCTTACTAATAATGTATTGAAAAGCTTATATATTTTAAATATTTTCTGCAATGAAAGTCGTTTAATTAGAGACGCGGAGTTTTAATTAACTTTGAGAAAATATTAATTGGAATCATTTAAGATAAATAATTTTATAAGAGGTTATGCGTTTCACTAAATATTTTTTGAATGGTGTAAAAGAAATCGAGGGAGTTAAAAATAAATAAAAAACGTGAGACTCCTTATTTCAAAATAACAAAAGTAACAAAGTTATTAATAAAAAATTAACTATAAGGTCTTTGATAACTTTGAATTTGTCATTTGAAACTAAAGACCAGATTAATCATTGGACAATCCCTTAAAATATTCGAACACAAAGTGCAATTGCTATTTCCAGTCAATAACTATTATTAAATGAATCTAGATTTATTTTTTTTATTCAAAAAATAATTCATTAATTTATTTTATAGACTTTGTAGGTTTTAATTAATATTTATAAATCAAACTGAAAGAGACACATTCTGAAATTGTTAATGTCATACTCTCTTCCAAAATGGACCGCTTTTAATTCCACGAGCTTCAGTTTTTCTTTTCTTGAAATTTCATGCCAGCAATTTCTCTTAAAATTTAAAATAATATAAAAAATAATATTTATTTTATTATACTATTATTCAATCATAGATTGTAAAAAAAATAAGTATTATTTTGTGTTTTTAGTAATAAAAAAAATTATGATGACATGTTGAAGTGCTTGAAACGCGTTTTGGTGATAAAAAGTTAGCAACAAGTGGTGATAATAACTTAATGAAAACGTGAATCTTTAATTGTAATAACTCTCAAAATTCATTACATCAAACGCAAGTGTGACATTTTAATTCATCTGTTTATTTGGTAGTATCTTTGTCTCCCAGCGTTGAGTCTTGTTTATGACTTGGATGGGTTCACACTTCAGATAACCTAATAGGAATGCTGTATTTAGATTTTCAAAATTTTCGGTCAACCTAACCAGATGTATTCCTCAAAATTAAAAATATTTTAATATATATTACTAATTAAGAAATGTACCAGAATAATATTAATTTTAAATATTAATACGTTAAATATTAGAAAATATATTGTTGTTATTCTAAATAATTATACATATATTGGATATTATAAATTTATTAAATTTTTAAATATACAATGTGTCACACCCCATTAATACTCTTTCTTAGTGTCGTCCACCTCTCACCCTTTCAGCTTCCTAGGATAATAGTGGGAGACAGGAGCTGCAGCTGCATTTAATTCCCCAACCTCGGGAAGCGTCCAGCGACAAGGAGAATGAAGGACTTTTGGTAGTGGAAGCCATGTGGCAACACCGACCGTCCGGACTGGAGGTCGTATTTAAGGTGGGATTTCAAAATTTTGCCACCTTCTGCATGCAACTTTTCTTCTTCCTCAGAACCCAAGTTTCAGAAAAACCATTTTCTCCTCATTCTCTCTAAAACTTCAAACTTCTCTCTAGAATTCTGACTACCTCTCCACCTCCGATCACCTTGCTCCTTTCAGATTAAACACTCCTGGTGCCAAGCTTTTTCACTTGCACCGATCGGATTCCCAAGTGGAGCACTTTGAGACGTTTGGACAACCATAGCATAGAACTTTAGAAGCTTAGCTGAAATAGAGGTAAGGGAAGCTTATAAAGTTTAATTTTAACGTTCTGTATGATTTGAATATGTGACTGATTTAATGCATGTTTGATATCTAAAGTATGTTGCTTGATTTCTCATGAATGGAATATGGTATGTTGTTGTATGAGTTGTATGATAAGTATGAACTATGAATTCTGCACTGATAAGAATATGTATGAAACTTAGAGAAAATGTGAATTCTGAGATCGAACGTCATTAGGACCGTTCGATTTTCCCCAAAACGATCGTTCTTGTATTATTGTATCGAAACTTAAATGCCTTGCTTGGTCAGTCATAATGATCTATCCATTATAGAACGCTCGGTCTTATACTGAGTGTTCGGCTTTAACGTATTCGGTCATAGACTGATTACCTAGTCTCATGTTAACTATGTTTATTATAGTAGCGTTCGTTCATACTGAACGTTCGTTTTTATATTGCTAATGTTTATTGAAAGTACTCGGTCATAAATCGAGTGTTCGTCCTGTGAAGTACTCGGTCATAAACTGAGTACTCGGTTTCATATTAATTGTTTTATTATACTGAACGTCCGGTCTTATACTGAACGTTCGGTCTTGAAGTGCTTAGTCATACACTAAGTATTCAGCCTCATATTAATTATTTAGAACGACCAGTCATACACTGAGCGTTCGGTTTATATTGATGATGTTTATTAAAAGTGCTAGGTATTATGCCGGTACTTGAATTTTAAGAACATTCGGTCATAAACTGTACGTTCGGATTATATAAGTGTTTGGTATTAGACTGATACTTAGTTTCTAAAGCATTCAATTTCATATTATTATTATTATTCATTTTAAGAACGTCTGGTCAAGCGTTCGGTTTTACACGTACGATATTATGTTTGAGTAATTGGTCATAGACTAAGTACTCGGTTTGATGTAAATTATCCTTCTTGAGAAAAAACGTCCCTACTAGTTATGATTCGCTATTGAGTATCTGGTACTCCTCTCAACACCCTAACAGCTTGGAAGTAATAACGAACGTTGGTTGAATTCGACTAAGTAAGAGAATTCCACTCGCGGAATGTCTCATGAATTTGGTAATGATTGGTAAAGTATGAATGTGGGAATGACTCAGGCGTTGTCCTTGATCCTGATATTCCGTGAGGGCGCTTCCTCAAGTAGAGGGAGGCCACTCATGCGTGGGAATGGCAGGAGGTCCGCGGTTATATGAATAGATAACCGTTTGAGGACTAACCTCGGGTGGCAACTGATAAGGAAAACAGTTACTACACCACACCGGGTGCTAGGGACGACCGAGCTACATGTTCATACCGTCCGGACAGTGTCATAATGGTCGGTCATGAGTATAGGAATTGTATGTTGCATGATTGATTGGCTTGTATTGTACGTTTACTTGTATGATGAATTGATAAATTAAATTTACATAAGCTTACCCTTATCCTTCGTGTCTTTGTCTATGTTGTCGTTCGGTATCTGACCGTTCGGTTATCCTCTTCATTGCAATGATCATCCTTTTGGGTGTGAGTAGATGATAGCTTGGAAAATGTTTTGGGGGTTACTCTGGAGGACGCTGTGCAGGCCGAGGAACCTGTGGAGGCCGTGCCCGAACGTTATGCAGGACCGTCTAGTCCTTAGTGTAGTTGTTTTTGTTTCTTTGTATTTTGTAGATGTTCTGTATAGGAACCTCTTGATGTTGGCCGTTAGGTCAATGAACCGTATTCAAGACCGTTCGGTCTATTTTGTAAACATTGTAATCTATATTCCAATTGTTCAGCTTTAAATTTCCAAGTATATTTCATACTACCATGCTTATTCACTATTGTTCTCCTTTATTATTCTTGTTAACTCCTAAAAATAAATTATAGCTTTGGTTATATTTATTGGGATGTTACACAATGTTGTCTATGTCCAATTATTCTATGAGGAAGACTAAATGGAATTATAATTCAATTTATTCTTTTACTCTCACTTTTCTATTTTTTAATAATATAAGATGGATTCAATATATATATATATATATATATATATATATATATATAATTTAATAAAGTAAGATAATGATATTTATTGTATTTTTTCTTCTTAAAATACTATTTTAAAATTGATAATAGTTTGATAATAATGAAACTTAATTATTTTAATATTAAATTATTTTACTATAAATAGTTTTGTTATAAACGAGTTTTATTATTTTAAAACAAAACATCTTTCTATAAATATTTTTTTTATATAATCTTTTTTTTTTGTCTATTTGACGATTGGAGATAGTCTATGTGACTAGAGCATAAAGTTCTACGAGGACGGTCGATCTGAAACTTCAATAGAATAAGTTGGGTTTTTATCATTTTTGCCGGTTCAATTTGTTTTTGTCTTGCACGTGGTGGGTCTTTCTTGCTTGCATGTGCTATTTGAGGTATCAATATGAGTCTCTTTTGATTAATGATCGTAATGGTATGTCTTTAACATTTTTTTTATGTTTTTATATGTAGATAAAACATCCTAAGTAGCTAGAGGTGTTTTGGTTATCTTAGAGTTGTTTGAGCCGTTTTGTTAGGTAAGGAAAACTAGTTTATTATTGTGATTATGTCTATATGTTGATATTTACACTACATATGGCTGGTATGACAAATTTAATGTATAATTTGTTGTTGAATTTTTCTTAATTATTGTATAAATGATAAATTTTGTTAAATAAATGTTGTGGTATGTGTTTGTGAATATGATGAATGGTGGTTTGATATGAAAAATTGAGTGAAAAGGTTATAAATTAAGCAATTGACTCTATTTGTATCAATTAAAGATTGATTTATATCTTTTTAAATTAAAGAAAATAGTAGAAGTACTAATTAAAATCAATTGAGCAAGTAAGATTTATCCACATTCAATTTAGGTTTTTATCATGGTGTTGGTCGACAAAAGAGGACGTTGGGCACCAGTTACAATTTCAAGGTCTGGAGCATTTTTTGTTTCGCGATGCTAGGCATAGGAAGGCGTCGCTCGACAACACTTTGATAGTGCCTCCCTAACTTAGTCTTTGCTAGATAAACATGTGTTCCGTTTGGTGAAACTAAAGTCAATGAGTTCACGAGCTTGGTGTTATTGAGTGTCAACCGGAGAAGTCAGACACCATTCTTTAAATTTTTTCCAGAATTATAATTTCAATTATATATGTAAATATTTTATATCTAAAAAGATATATATATATATATATATATATATATATATATATATATATATATATATATATATATATATATGTATATGTATGTATGTATATTATATTCTACTATATAATGGTTATAACTTTTAGTGAGTCATTACATTAATTATTTTTAATCTTAAATAGTAGTTACAATTATAAGATATACAAGTTTAATTTAATCCAATCAAAATTGGGAAGTAGATTGAAAATATCCCAAGAGGGTAAGAAGATGAATAGGGCTTGTAGTTAAAAGTTTACACTTCACATTGCAACCACAGACAATTGCCATGTTACGCATCCGTATGAGCATTGATGCGGAGGAGGGAATTGGTCCCACAAAACTCAAGCGATTAAGAAAACGACGTCGTGGTTGGGCCCCACGTGTCACGTCTTGCTCGCCTGGATCGTGGGCGCTCGTCACATCTTTCCTTTTCTCACAGTTTCACTCAAAATTTAATACTATAATATTTTTTTATTTAAATCATAATAAATCTTTATAATATAAAAATAAATAATCTTTAGAATGATTTTAATTTTTATATATCACTTTAATATTTTTTATCCTTTATAAAAAGTGTTACGTGTATGTCAACCTTTGAATTTATTAGAGTGGTTAATATTCTCTGCACAGAGGAGATATATAGTTTGTTGGGTTACACTAGTCCCTTATTTATCTATAGTTATTTTAAGCGCATGAACTAAAATATAATATTCAAATTAGGAAGTAAAAATAATTTAACTTCTTTCAAAAATATAGTATTTTTTTTTTAAATATGTTTTTAGTCCATATGCTTTGGGGCGATTTTAGTTTTAGTCTCCCTTTTAAACTGGTACAATTTAGTCCTTCAATTTTAGAAAACTCTGGTTTTAGTCATTTATACCAAATTTTTTTAACTTTATTTGCTGATGCGAGTACGTTTCATTATAGCATTTAGATTATTTACACTGTTTGACAAATTTTTGCTTCAATATTAACTGAAAAACGCGTTTGAAACAACAAATAAAGTTAAAAAAAATTGGTAAAAAGGACTACAACCAGAGTTTTCCAGGGTTGAATAACTAATTTATACCTTAGTTTAAAAGAGGGACTAAAACTAAAATCGTCCCCAAATATAGGCACTAAAAATATATTTAACCTTTTTTTTTTTTATCTATAACGTAAAGTAAATGTTGTATAATATAGACGGTACTTGAATTAATTTTATCAATGCCCACACTTCCCAATTTAGCACAAGATAACAACAACGATTGTTTTTCATTGAATTTCGAATAATTGAAAAAGAAGATTTGTAGTGTGACTTATTTATAAATTAAAAAAATCTTACAAAAAAAAAAAATAGAAACTTAACCATGTAATACAAAACGCGTAATTAGATAATCCAAAGACAAAAAACGAAGAATTGTAATGTATAGTTCATCATTAGAAACATTATAATTATGATTTCTTAAGGAGAGAAACACTTTTTTAGGCCAGACAATGAGAAGTGTATCATAATTTATAAATTAATTATCTTAATTATAAATGTATCATATAAATGTTTTTGAACAATTGTAAACATTTTTATAATTATATTTATAGATTAGTTATCTTAATTATTTGTTTCACTTGAGTAATGTTTATATTTAATTAGAATTAAGATGCGGATTTGATTATAGTGGTGATATACGCGTATCCACCAGCAAAATCAGTCATGAATATAATTTAGATATTTTTTTTTATAAAAAATAAAAAATTAGAACAAAAAAATTGACATTTTGTAATAATTATATAATTAAAGTTTTAGGATAATTCTAATATTTATTACTTTTACATATCTTAAGAAAATGTAAAAATAAATTCATAAACTTCATATATAATAAGAAAAAAAATCATTGAAATGAAATGAAATTAAGAGACAAAATTAAAAATCAAACAGAAAGCAAAATATACTTTTAAGAGGTTTTTAATAAAAAGCAAGGCTTTACAATGTTTAATTACAATTAAGTTTTATGCTTTATAATTTACAGTACATTATTTAAAGAAGATCAATGAAACAAATTTTTAATTGAAATTATAACTAACACCGACCATTACTAAATCTTGACAGTTTTATTATATATTTTAATAATTATTAAATATCTTTTAATAATTATTAAATATTTTTTAATAATACATTTTTAATATATATTATTAAGAAATACACATTCAAATTTATATTTGTTATTTTATATATAAAGATCCAACTTTCTTATTGATTTAAGTTAGAGAATTCTTTGCAGATTTACTACCTCTCAGAACGTTATGCTACAAATACCAATAAAAACTTTAAACATAAAATAAATACATATTTAAAGTTTAAATAAATTTTGTGAGTAATTCAATTAAAATTGAAAGATCATATAGAATAATAATTAAATAAGTATTTTAAGTCACTTAATGTATTCAAATAAGATAAGTATGAAAGTTCAAATCAAATAAATATATTTATTTGAGTAAGAGAGTTAATTGAATTTATTCTTATTTCAAGACAAGATAGATATTATTATTTATAATACTTTTATGATTTTTATGTTATCATCTAATTAAAACACTTTTGTTGTTCTCATCATCACTATTAATAAAGGTGATAACAAGAATGAATTGAAGAATGAATTGAAACTTATTAATCATACTTTTTAAGATAAAAAGTTCTAAAATGGAACATTGAGATACATTATTGAACAAAAATTTATTAAATGATATAGTAACTAAACTTGGTCACTTTCTCAATATAAAGATGGTTAAATTATCACTTTCAATCATGCATGAATAACTAGGTTTAGAACAAGTTGTATCATCCGAAAGCAACCAGTTCCACTTTGTATACCTAATTAATGTTTAATTACTCTCCAAATAATGTAATAAATAAGGAAAAAATATGTTAGTTGGATCGATATCTCAATTGCATGAATTATTATGCCGTGATTAGTTAGAGATTTTATTGTTACGATGATTCTTCTATTTAGTATACTCCTATATTAGGTCTATAGGTTAATGCACCATATTACTATATAATATTTTTTATGTACCATTATTTTAATGAAGTATGAACTTAAAAAGTTTATGTAAAGTATTTAATCCTCAGGTCAACTTTAAAGAGATTATTGACTATATGATAACTTAAAACATGTTCCACTCTCTTAATATTTAAATATATGTTATTATGGCTATTTTGAATGGTTTTTGTTTTTGTTTTTTGAAATTGACATAAATATTTTTTTTTCAAGCCATTTAAATAATTAAAAATAATAATAGAACAAAAATTAAAAAGAATGACCATGATTCAACAATAATAGCAATTTTAATTGGCAGGTACCATTTGGCTAAAGAATCAGATAACGTAAGCAACCTTCTATGTTATATTTTTTAATTAAAACCTTCATAAGATAATGAACATTATTTTGACGTAAAAGATCGTTTTAGATAATATAGAAAAACTAGAGGCTCTAACCTGTTTTAGCTTTCCAAGTTTGAAAATAAGTTGGTGCACAATCGCTTGTATTCGATTAACAAACGCCATTTACATATATTAAAAAGTTATTTGAATAATTTATGATCAAATTAATTTGGTGAAGTGGGTTGAATTAGAGTTAAATGTGATTTATTTATATTGAATAATAATGGATAAAAATAATAACATAGTGGAGTAGGAAGAGCCTTAGGTGGCAACACTTGCCACGTATGAACGAGAGTAAGACAAATTTGCCAACCGGCAATGCCAGCTGTTAGATGTTTTGTTTTATGTTGACACGTGTCGTGTTTGGAACATTCCACGCGGGGCCACAAATCTTATTCCATGTTGACTATCATGTTGAAAACCTCCTCACGCAATCTGTTTATTTTTTCTCGACAATTAAGTTCATTATATCTTTTACACGAAATATTATACACACACACACATATATATATATATATATATATATAATCATATTATATTAAAAATCTATTTGAGTCAAGATAAATTATTATGATGTAAAATATTTCTTTCAAATATCTTATTAATATATTAAGAAAATCATATGATGATTGTTTTGAGCATTTAACGATAGAAGTTGTTATTCGATTCAATGTCTCAAACTATATAATTAATTTTTTTAATATTGTGACTTTGATGTAAAGTGTAGCCAATACCATTCAGTAATTAACTTCGACTTTTTTAGGTATATGCTTAATACAGATATAAATAATAATAAACTAATTAAAAATAAAAAAGATATTTATATAAAATATTTAATAATTTAATATATTTATTATTTTTTGGTAAGTTAGTACGTACATATGTACATATTAAACTTGTTATAATTCTCAATTCTTGTAAAAATCTAATAAGAATACAATTTTTTCATTTAAATTATATTAAATTGTTAATAATTTACAAAGACAATATATCAATTAAAAACACAATTCTTAAACAATAAATTTGGAAGGTTACTTTATATAAATATTTTTTTTTTTTACAAATTATTGTTGAGAAAATGACCTCTTGATAAAAAGACCATTGTTAGAAAGTTATCTTATTATAAACAAACTAATAAAAGTTATCCTTGCTAATGGAGAAAAACAATATAGATTAATGAGATGCATAAAAGAGGTAAAAAAGAGCGGAAGAAATTATAAAGAAACATATATTGTTTAATCAAGACACAAAGCATAAATTCTGAAAGAGATGAAAGAAGTGACATCGATATTGTAAAAGTGTGTAGAAATTTCGATGAAAGTGTTATTGACGACTTGATGATCGCCTAGTCAACACGATAAAAAATCGTGTGACTAGCGGTCAAAAGTAAAACTTCAACAAAAATAACGATAATAAAAAACGAAGATAGTAATAAAGATACAATAATAGAGATGAATTCTTTTTTTAAAAAAAATAATATTCAATATAATAAAAATTACGTATAAAATTATTTTTCCTTATATTAAATATAGACATAGATTTTATATTTATAATAGAAAAATTATAAATTAGTTCGAGGTTAAGAATTATTTGAGTATGTTTTTATTTGTTTTAGAATGGTTGGAGAAAGTAATTATGAGATGAATATTTTTATTATTTATTTATTTATTTTTATCACAACCTTGTTATTTTATTTTAATTATTTGTTATTATTGATGAAAAGTAATGAACTGTAAACAAAAGTTAAATAAAGTGGGAATGATTAAATGTAGTTTTATTTTATTTTTTAATAAATTCTATTTAATTATTCAACTTTTATCTATATATATCTTCTATTCCGAAAAGCACTTTATTAGCGTAATAAATACTTTAGTACTCTTTTCGGTGGAAAAAAAAAGAGGAAAACTTCTAGAAAGAAAGATGAAGCAGACATAAGAATATATATATATAATATATCACTCTTTCATGAGAATTATCCAGACGCCATTACTTACATAGTTGGACAAATTCAATAAAATTATAATCACTCTTTTATCAGTTTTCATGGACAGCTTTATCTGAAGCATTCATAAAATAGATAATTTCGTTGAGATAAAATAGTATAGTAATTGGACAAAGGTTATTTTATGAGTTTTTTTTTTAATATTTTTGGGTTTTATTGTTATGTCACTTTTAATATTTTCTTACAACTTTTACTTTAATGTAACCTTTTAAGATTCACCTTTTAATTAATATTTTATTTAATTGTTACGACTGAATTCAGGTTGGAAGAAGAAAAAGAAAAATACGCGGTCACGCAAATAACGGAGAATTTGAAGAAGTCAAGCCTCTCGTGATATTATTGTTTGGAAAATGATATTTCAACACCAATTTTTGACACGGTACACATGTAATGTGATTAAACTATTTCAAATTAAAAAAATTGATGCAAGGATATATTTAGAAGAGAAAAACTAAAGTTTTTTTTTTTAATTTGAAATCGTCCAATCACATTTTGACACATGTACAATGTCAAAATAGTGTCAAAAATTAGTGTTAAAATATCATTTTCCTTATTTTTTTATCGTTTTATTTCTATTTATTTATTTTTTCGCATTTATTTAATTAGAAACTATATAAAATAGATTATCTCATCTTTTTCTAAAAGAGGAGAAAATAGATATCGTAGAGCACTTATTAATTCTCAACTCTTCGTGAACTCCACTCTTAAAATTCTCAAACAAATATAAATTTTTAATTTGAATCATGATATATATTATAATTATGTTTTTTAATAAGATTTACATCTATTTATATATTTAAAATTAATTTTATTTTTAATTAATATCATTAAAAATTATTATTTTTTTATATGAAATGATACCTTACTTTCTTTTCTTCACGTATGAGGTCTTTTCAGGCTTTATTTTAAGTTGAATTTTGGAACAAAACATGTGCATATACATGCTTGTATAGCACACAAGCATTTAATTTTACCCTTGACCTTTTCTCTGTATATTCCTTTCATTATAATTATTTTATGTCTAGAAAGTCAAGATTTCGCATGTCCCATTGAACTATACTTCTTCAAAATCGTAAATGTACCGAAATAAATAAATGAATGACAACTATTAGAGACACATTCTTCAACATTTTCTATTTGTTGCAATTCAAGGCTTATATATACTCACTACACATGTGCTCCCTCATTTCCTTAGGATCTATGTAATCCTTTGTTTAAAAATAAAAAAAGAAAATTATATTTTTATTATTCCTCTAAAAGAAAATTGCAATGAATGTTAATGTTATCAAAACGGATCATCTGGTCTGGCCTACCGCGGGTTGATTACTTGTAAGTCAACCTAACCTGGCTCATTATTAGCGAGTTAGAAAAATTTGAAACTAGTCCGACCCACAAATAGGTGGGTAAATAGATTGGCTCATTAGTTCACTTAGTTACAATTTTTTTTAAATAAAAAAATTACAAATTTTCTATAATTAAAATCTAAACAAATTTCACTCACATTCGGTGTTTAATTAGTTTTGAAAACATGGAACTTAAATAATTTATTCAAGCAAAAATAATAATAAATATTTTTTATAAAATTAAAATTAAATTTTAATAAAATAAATTTTGTAAAGACTTAGAATTTTTTCAACACCAGGGAGGACATATGGCAACAGATAAGAGGGTGATCATTTTAAAACAAAAACTTAAGCAAAAATCTGATTTTTTGAACCATTTCTCCTGTCTGAAAAGCCATCACTCACTCTTCAAGCTCTTCTTCTTCTTCTTTACATTTTCTCCCAATTCCTCGCCATCTGAAACATTTGGGTTCCTTTCGAGAGTCACCTAAATCATCTTGACGTCGAAGACTCCAATTGACACCAATTGCGTTCTGGGTTCAAAAAGAGGGTAAGTTGTTCTTCCCTCTTTTCTACACTGTTTGAATTCTAGAACATGCAATCTGCTGATTACATGTGTTCTTGATTTTTCCCATCTCAATTCTTTTTGATTCCAGCTTTAAAAATCTGTTTTGATCACCGTTTCGTGATCTATAGGGTTGGGGCAACATTCTGGAAGTGTCAGGAAGTCTAGAGGCAAGCCTTGAACTGTTAGGAAAATTAAAGGTAAGGGAAGCTAGGTTTGATTTTTGGTGTGTAAAATGTTATTATGCCTGTGTCAAGTTTGTGTAAGGTTGTTGAGTCAATGCATGTGAAAATGGTGAAATTGAATGCTACTGTTTGAACTGTATAGATGAACGTATGTGCTGGAATGTATGTTTATTAACTGTGAATTTTGTAATTCTATATGTGATGAATTAGGAATTTGTATGCCTAATTGGATTATATAAATTGAGTGTTGAGAGGTTGAAATTTCAGTCATGCAGATAGCTAGCTAAACAACAGATATAAATTATAGTGTTCAAATCAAATTTAGGGAAGTGGAGTAGTGATTTCTTGAATTAGGGGTCCGGGATGGGTTTAGGCCATTAGGACAACTTAGTGTTCAATTGTGACTTATTAGAAGCACAAAAATGGCCTGAAATAGTTTCCAAATGGTAAAATTGAGTTTGCGTCCACAAGTGAATGAATTTGAAGTATTAGATCCCAATTCTATGCATAATGACTAGAGATGGAGGTTAGGAGTGTGTGTGAACCTTTAGACAAGTTTAATTCAACCTATACTTCGAATTTGGAGTGTTAGAAATTCACCAAATGGTCTAAAGTAAGTTTTGGGTGTGTGAGTTCCTCAAATCTGCAGAATTTCGCGCTGCAGATTATGCAGAGTCGCATAGCGCACTCTGTGCGCTCTGCGAATGAGTTATGGCAGGAAAAATTCGCACAGCGCACCACAGGGTGTTCGCTGAGCGAATTTTCTGCGACAGGTTGAATATTTTTGATGTTTTTGACGTTCTAGGAGTTCCGGACGTCCGTTTTGGACGTTCTTTAGGTCGTTCTGGGGGTTTTGGACCCTTCCGAAACTGTTGGTGATGGTTTCAAAGCCATTTTATTTGTCTAAGTATGAGTTACGGGGTTTTGGGTTGTTTAGTGATTCTTCTTGGACTGTTATGATATGCTAATATATATTGAATGATTTTTATATGGATTTCAAAGTGATAACATTATGGTATTCACTTGTTCACGTCTTGAGTTAAGTTCTAAAGTGAAAGTATGGTTGATGGACGTAATTCCATGATCCTCAAGGGAGGTTACATGGTGGTGCCCTATAGTTGTTGTGATTGACCGTATGAATGGCCGGAGTTCAGGATGGGGTTTATCCTGACATTCTAATGACCATCCATGTCCAATTAGAGAGTGATGAGTCATGTGGTGAGAATAGCAGGAGGTCCTAGGATAAGCGCTTTCACTGTAGGCCTATACCGCTGTAAAGGGCTTACACTTGTGTGTGGTCGGGTGAAACCCCTCGGCAATGGTTTTGTAAAGCAGTAGGACCACTACAAGTGCACAAACCCCTAGAACTCGACATTTCATACTAGTTCGGATGGTCAAATCACGTGGTCAGTCATTGGTATCAATAAAATACATTTGGTCATAGTCTGTATTGTTTATGGTCCTTGCATGGTTGAAATACTTGATTGATAACATGTTTTTTTTTTATACTTAGCTTACCCTTGCATTATGTGTGTTGTATGTGCTTGCCTTCCCCCTTGCGATGATCATCCAATCCTTTGGATGTGAGCAGTAGCTGATGATGTTCCACCGGAGCGCGCATTGGAGAGCAAAGAAGACTCAACCCCTAGTTCTTAAGACTTCTACTAGTCCAGTTTAGATAACTTATTTATATTTTGAGAAACTCTGTAATGTATATGCAGCTCCTAGCCTATGGCATTACACCTAGATCTTTCTTGTTATTTTGAGAGATCTCTTAAGTCTGTAAAGTTTTAATTTCATAAGTATTTCAGATGACTGTACCAAATATAACTCCAGGTATATCCTTAAACTGTCTCATCTTATTATAATGTTATGTCCTGATATATTATACTCAGCTTATAATTTTTGGGATGTTACAAATTTAGATAGATGGGTTGGTGGACCATTTTGTAATCCATTTTGACAACTCTAATGAAAGTCATCTTTTAAAATTTTTGTAACAAATACAATGTTAATTCTTTTGATATTAAATATTTAATAAAATTTGATGTTTTCCTCGATGTGATTTTTATATATTTTTAAAAATCATTTGATTAATATTTGAACAATAAATGAAGTACGAATATATCATTAGTCGAAACAAATATTAAAATTAAAATTAAAATTAGAGTGAGATAAATTTTTAATTGAAAAATGAAAATAGAGATAACATAGTTAAAAAAACAACCAACTCATATCATTACTAAATATTAGTTAAATAAAATTCCAAATTTACTAAAATTTGTTCTCTTAGTCTTATAATTTTTCTCCCAATTTTAATTTTTTAAATATTCAATTGTTTCATCTTTATTTTTTTGCTAGATATGTTACAACAATCTTAATGACACATTAGTTATGTTAATACCTTGTTATTATAATTTATGTCCCCAAAATATCACGTTACAATGACGTAATAAATCCCCAAACCAATAAAAGTAATATCGCAACATTAATACCATATCAATACATTATCACATCATCGTGATGTTAAGAAAATATAAAAATAAAAAAAGATACTTAATACTGTTTAGCTGGGTGAACATTAAAAAAAAAACTGAAAGAAATAAGTATAATTATTTATAGAAACAACTTCAATTATTTTAAATAGTTTCGAGCAATAATTTCTTACCCTAAGTAGTTTATAGGCATTTGTCATTAAAAATGCTCTTAATATAGCAAATAGGTTATTTTATAGATTCGTGATTATACGTTTTCAAGTAATAATACATTTTTAACAAAATAAAGCGAAAAAAGACATAAGAATCACTTACCTATATGTTAAATGAAAAGCTCCCAAATGGATGCATTCTAAAGAAAGTAAAAATATATGTATTTCTTAAAGGAATTGAAATAACTTAATTTAAATAAAGACGACAAAAGAAGACAAAATTAATAAATAGGTTGGTAAAAAAAAAACATTTATAGGTATGAAAATAAATATATATGCCAAAAAAGCATAATATAAATATCGGTTTCTGTGTTAATAAGTGATTGAGAAATTCATTGCAAAATTTCACATAGATAATTCAGCATGTTAATTCTTTATAATTATTTTATTAAATCTCAATATTGATAAGGAAATTAATCTTTTGGGAGTAAGATATTAAACAAATAATATTTTTTATTAGTTACGTTCTGATGTGACGTTAAGATCGCTCTTTTTTTTTAGGATTGGTTTTTGTAGTTTTTTCTTTAAAATAATTAAAAAGTAAATTTCGACTTATTTTTGCACTTTTTTGAAAGACTACAAGAATAATGGTACAAAATTAGGAGACCAATAGTACATATTTTAGTCAAATAATGATAAATTAACTATTTTCAACTTCATTGTTTGCTTTATTCCTAAAAGAAAAGGTTTTGAATTATTCCTTAATGAACAACTCAAATAGTGCATTTGTCAGAGACAAGAAGTTAAAGATTTCGGATTAGATTAGTTAACTAACGCGTCTTCTTAAAAGTAGCCACATTATATGTTCTTATCTATAAATGTGCTTTCATATACGATAAATTTGATATTTAAAATAAAAAATATAAATTTAGCCTTTAAGATGAATATTTTTCATAAATAACTAATGTTTGATTAAATTCACATGTGTTTTAAATTTTTGAAAACCAAATTTATTAGTGTATCCAGGGTCGAACGATATGAGAAAAGTGAGACACACCATTCAAGATGGACGATCCTGAAAAAGCCACGACAGCAGATTATCCAGATCGACAGATAAAGCCAAATGACACATTTAATTTAATGCTAGACGGCATCGCTCGACAGACAAAATTTCTTGATGAGGATTAAGGTAAACGGTAATTAGAGATATTGGGCTGAGATTGAACTGAGATTAAAGTTTTACTAATCTTAAACCCATGCAAAAAAACTATAAATATAGGTTAAATGTAAGAGGTAGGTGATGGTACTTAGTGTGCATTTATTACCATTGTTCTAAATTCCATACACACCATTTGCTGACTTAAGCACTAAAGAACCTTTGGCAGGTATCTCTTTGAACAGTGGAGTGAAGACGAAGACTAGACCATCGCTTACCGGACAACATCATAGGAGAAATTGTGAAGGTATTTGAAGTAACTTAACCTCATACCCAAAACAATTAGTATAAAAAATAGAAAATATAGATTTAATTATCAAACAATATACTAAAAAGATATACTGTTTATAAATCATTTATATAAATATAACATTTTTAGGAATTATTTATACTTTTTTAACAAAAAAAATTCTTACAATAGAATGTAAGAATTCAAGGAAAAATAAATCGTTAATATGAAAATGAGAATGTTAGAATATGATTTGTTTTCTTCTCAATTATTTAAATCACTTTTGCTTTAAAAAAATTACAAGGAGAACACAGAATTATTAAAACCCCAAATTCCTGAAAGGAATTTTCAATGTTGGGTGGTTGGTAGTGTTTGAAAGATTATTAATTATTGCCATTCGTTGAATTAAGAATGTGTTGAGGCCAATTATTAGGCGCACCAAAAATTATAGAAAAATAAATAAAAATTAAACTAATTATTTGTTATAAACTATAAGCACTTATCTAATCCAGCAACTAAACCAACCCTTTAATCATTTCTATATATATATATATATAAAAAATCCTTCATTTACCCTCAATTTTCGTTTACGAGTGCCTTGCATGTTAGGCTACATATATTTGTATTGTTCGTAACGTCTTGAAAATGAATTTAATGATCACTGTTTAATCATTCGAGTCTCACATAAAATTACATATTTTATTTTATATTTTCTTTCGTTTTAATCATGACAAGAAAATATATAAAACTAGAATAATTTGTATTGGAGTTAAACCAATGTATTTTCAAAATCGACTATGACATGTTAATTATTTTTAACAATAGTATTTTATCGGTTCGTATATTTGAAACGGACTAATCACAAACTATTACATAAACGGTTAAAAAAAAATTGTTAAAAAAATATTTTTCTTTTCAAAATTACTAATATTTATGAAATAAAATACGAAAAATGGTGGTGGTCCAAAATTGGAAGTGTCCGTGTGGGTGGCATGTGATATGGTGTCATGTTATGATAAGGAACATGGTACCCCATGAAGATAAGATATACCCTAAACTCAAAAGCTCTTGTAACCTTGTTTTTATGGCATTGGACCCTCTTTTTCTCAGCATTAACTAAATATATATATATATATATATATATATATATATATATATATATATATCTTCTCGTCTATCATCAAAGTTACATGCTGATTTGACATTCCATTCTCCCCTTTCAGCATCCATTAAAACTCTTCCTACAACCACCATTTTAAACGGCAAAAGATACATAAAATCTTCCTTTTTCTTGAACTCGCTTACCATGCATTTGGACCACACGTTTGATTATTATTATAAAACCATTAATTATGATGTTTGAAGAAGTTTAAGAAAGTATGGTTAGAGAAGAACATGAGAAGCACCAACTCAATTTTTTATGATCCCTCTGACATATGAATATTTGAGATAGACCAAGCAGATGTGTATAGAAACGGCTAAGAACTAAAAACTACTATGCTTTTCTTAACCTATGAACTTGTCGGCACGTTACAACAAAAACAAACAACTTTGTATTGTTCAAACTAACCGTGACAAGTTAGATTCGTTGCAGACGCGTATTCATGCATACCCCACAAATGCATCATAACAAATACGTAACCTTTTCATATGCCAGCTCAGTTCGCATGCCTCTTACAAAGTGTCACCTAATATATATATATATATATGTTTTTGGGTGTTGAGTCATCATCAGCTTGCTCGGTTTTTTATGTATGGTTCAAAGTCTTAAGTTTTGTCTAGTAAGAATATCTCCTCCAAATTATTCAAATGATATTGGGAGAAGATAGATATTTGATGTTAAATTTAGTAGATATCTAATCAATACAATATTCTTATTCGAAAGTCATATCTTACTGGTAGTTATAGTTTTTTTTTCATATAATAATCACGGTCAAATCATATCTTAATTAACAGGATGATTTGTGATTACCATTATGATAATTTGATCATTCTGTAACTGTTTAACCATATTGCTCGTTCATGGTGGTCAGCTACAAGTGGTAGGTTCAAGAGGTCGGCCAAGACTAAAGGTGGTTGACCCATAGTATCAACCATAAATGCTCAATCAAGAATATGATCGATCTTGAAGTCGGTTAAATGTGATTTGTCATGGATGTTCAACCAAATATGTGATTGGTCTTGAAGTCGGCCAAATATGATTGGCCTAAAGTAGTTGGTCAAATATGATCAACCATGAATGTTCCTAAGAATATGATCTATCTTGAAATTAACTCACTTGATTATGGTTAACGGATTGTAATTAATCAAATGAATATACATTACGAAATATATATGTTGTTTATAATTAAGGTTAATTGATAATTTAAATATTTCTCTTAATTTAATTTTTAAGACACTTTTAAAATTTAAATATTGACATTTAACAATTTAAAGTGAGAATAATATACCTCTTTATATATATTTTTTAAATAGAAAACAAATTTTTTAACAATGGAGTTAAGTAATTAGACAAATAATGTGTTTAGGAAAGAATATATTGTTTTTGATAATTTTGTGATGATGAAGAGTCCGACCACTTATTTATTTGGCTAAGTAATGTTTATGAAAAGGTAACCAAATGATTGGGCATGATTGGGACATTGTTTAAGATAGTGGGAGGTTTGGAGTAAGAATGAAAAAGGTGGAAGAAAGCAACAAAATGAAGAAGAGATAATAAACTAAAATTTATGCTAAAGTACAATCATTCTACATAATTAATACTCTTATACATACATGCATGACATAGATTCATTAACGAAAATGATATTTTAACACCAATTTTTTTTGACACTATTTTGAAACTGCACACGTATCAAAATGTGGTTGGACGATTTCAAATTAAAATAAAAAAACTTTGGTTTTTCCCTTCCAAATATGTTCTTGTCTCAGTTTTTTTAATTTGAAATCATCCAACCACATTTTGACACATATACAATATCAAAATAGTGTCAAAAATTGGTGTTAAAATATTATTTTACTAAAACAAACGCCATTTGAGGCACCTGGTTCCTTTGATTATCTTCCTCTGGCCCACTGACAACCTTGTAAGAGTTGTATAGCATTTACAAATAATCTAAGAAAATGTCTGTGTAGGATGTTCCTAACAGATTCCTTGTAAGAGTTGTTTTTTTTTCTTCTTCTTCGTTTCTTTTCTCGACTGGGATTGTATAAGAATAATATTCGTATCTAAGAACTTTAAGGGTCTTTGCAATACGAACATGGAAGTAATAAAGATCAAAGGTTAGAATTTATGTTTGGTCTTTTTCCAAGAATGTGGGAAAATGGGTTATCAGAACATATTTAACATCTTTTTGACCTTTCAAAGAAACTCCATTTGAGAAAGTTAACATACAAGTTGTTTTAGTTCGTGTAAATTTATTTTCAAGATTCAAATAAATAAAAAAAAACTTATAAAATTTAAATATAAAACTTATAAAATTTAGGGCTAAAAATGATAATATTTTTTATATACGGACTCATATTTTATTAATGTCATTAATTACCCATCAATTCGATACCAATTATATATATTTATTTTCAAGATTCAAATGTGGTTTTACGATTTACGGAATAGGATTGCGAAAGTTAACCTTCATAAAAAAAAAACCTTATAAAATTTAAGACTAAAAATGATAATATTTTTTTATATACGGCTCATATTTTATTAATCTCACTTATAACTATTTGAAGTATCTATTATAACTGTTTTTTGACCTTGAATTGTAATTTTATGGATTAAGTTTAGACCACAAACACAAGTTTTACTTTTATTTCTGACTTTTTTTTTTCTCCACTTCCAAACATTCATTCAGCATTTTTAATTTTAAAAAATAATCTTAAAAATTAAAATTTTTTAAGGAATTTTAAAATGCGTTGAAAATTTTTTCGTTCAACGAATTTCGAAATTAATCGAAGCTTTGAGAAACTTTTCAATATATTCTAAAATTCGTTAAATTAAAAAAAATATGTATAGAGTTTTCTGAATTACAAATGATATTTTTGGAATTTAAAAAAAATTGAAAGTAAACAAAAAAATGATTGGAGGTGTAGGAAGAAACAACCTTATTTCAATATATATATATATATATATATATATATTATTATTTTTTTCATTTTTAAGGCCTTGTTGTAGTTTGAGGGTAAACTCTTCTTATTTTGGGCCGTGAAGATTTTGGGCCAATATCCAATTTCTTTTTATACTTCAGGTCATTCCTAGATAGACTTTGGTTGTTTATCTCTAATTAGAATCTAGACTTCAATAAATTTTTGGTTCTTATAAGAAATAATTTTTCTGTTCTGTTTTAATCCTTATATTTATTTTATTTTAGCCCTCACATTACTACTGTTTGAGTTCCTATACAATTAAAAACATTTATATTATAAGATTTTCATTTTAGTTACCTTTATAATGAAACGTTTCATTTCAGATCCACTTGTATTAATAAGAAGATATTCATTTTAACATTTATTATTTTTACAGCATTTTAAATATTATTATTTAAAAATTTCAAACTTGTTTATAGAAATATTGACATCATGTATTCAATTAAAAAAAATACAAATTTATTGACTAAAATTTGCTCAAGTCTGTAATTTATATTCGGCCCAGTCTTTAAACTTTGTCTCTCTTCAACTAAGACCGAAGCCCAAAAATGCACTTGGCCCAAAATTGAAAAAGAAAGAAATTTAATTAATATCTAATAAGTTTGAATAAAAAAAATGATGCTTTAATGTTGAAAAAAAAAACTGATTAATAAATATTTAGTAAAAAGATATAAAATAAGAGGCAAATAGTTTGAACCATTTAATAATAATAATAAAAATCTGTTAGTTAATATACAGATATTAGAAAAATAATCAATATCTTTATTTGTTAAAAGTATGTTCAATTTTCAATTCATTCTTCTTATTTTTAATTTTAAATTTCGTAATCAATGTTTTATTTTCTTACGAGGATTTAATAGAGAAACTAATTAACATTTTTTAAAATTTTAAAATACCAATGTAATTTTTTTTTAATGAAAATATGATGATGTGCTAACCATATTCTCAGTAGTTTTTTTTTTTTTTTTTTATCACATAAACGAGTTGCACTCTTAGGAAAAACTCAATTTTTAAATATGGTTTGTTCTCTAAAAATTAAAAAGAATTTTAACCCCAAATACGATACAACAACATGTCTATACAATAATGGAATAAAGAGTAATAAATGCAGCAATATTGAAAATGTACAGGAAGATTTTATTTATATCTGAACTTACTTATTCCTCAGTTTACAAAATCGTTTGATAATAAATGATTAATGAATTTTAAAATATTAATTAAGATGTCAAATTGTATATATAGTTATATTTAATACGAATTTATTTGAAACATTTACAAAATCAACTTCTTCAAATTAAATCCTCTAAAAACCACTGCGACTACAAACAATAAATCTAGTTAATCTTCAGCATATATATTCAGAAAATTCGTTATTTATAAATGAAATAAGAAAGATTAATATGTTAAAAGAAAATAATAGTAGGTTGCCGAACAAGTGGATTGATTTTATAGAGATTTTGAGATGACAAAAACATTTTTATTAATAGATAATGATATTAATATTTGTTTATAAATGAATAGGACGTGAGTATTATATTATTCATATTTATAAATATATATTATTTATAAAAAATTAAAATTAAAACTTAATTCATATTTTATTAAGTTAAATTTAATCAAAATTTAAATTAAATTATACTTTATTAAATTAAATTAAATTTATATATATATATATATATATATATATATATTTTAAATATTTATAAAACATTGTTCTAAATATTTGTGGATATCGATTGATATATCGGTTTTTAAAATATTTATTGTTATCATGGATTTATAGTCGATGGATTAGATACGGTGACAAACTGGATGTAAAGGACCAATAAGTTGATGTACAAAAAAGTGCCTCATTATAGTTGAGTAGAACTAAGACCCAATATTAATGTTACCACAGTTATTAATGAGTGATCAAGGTTTGCATTAATGATTATTAAGAAATAAATTAATTGATCTTCTTATAAACTAAGCAGATAATTAATTTTGAGATAAACTCACCTTTTCACAGTTGAATTATTATAGACCAACTGAAAAACGGACACAATAACTTTACATATGCGTTATCATCCTGGTCGCATAAACACTTATAAATTTTTTTAAACAAATATGTAGTAGATAATAAATACTTACACAAATATAAGATGAATTTTATATTTACACTTTTCATATTTGATTGAACCCATTTTCGTATGTAAATATCTACGAAAAAACTTGCCAAACTTTTATATATATATATATATATATATATATATATATATATATATATATATATATATATATATATATATGCATAGACGTTGAGAAGTGTTATTAGTTGTGGGTAACAAGACATTAGTTATTGAGATGAACTTAATAACGAAAAATCTGTTAAAGATATGCTAATTTGATTAAGTTGTTATAAGCTTTTCGGCAACAAGAAGAATAAAACTACGAAGAAATGGAAAATTCCAATAAAACACGACACTTTCATGTGCTCGGTTGCCATTGCTTTTTCCTATGTTCTTGTCTATGTTCATTATTTAGTTTCATTATTTCAACATAAATAATTTATTATCATATAATAAATCATCGTTAATTTTTTATTTTCTATTTTGAAAAAGACATTTTCCTTTTGATTGTTAGGTGAGTGTTGTTCTTCCTTCTACTCATCTTTCTCTTTTGATATCATTCATTTCCTCAATTTGCATTATTTCTTGGACTTCTCTTGTGTTCCTGTTTAACCTTTCTTTCGATTATAAGCTTTACTTTTATTTTTGGAAATATGTATTTTCTATTTCAGTCATTAATTTTGTTTCCCAACATCACGTCTTTTTTATGCCATGAAGAGCCAACACAACTATCAAGAACAACAGATTGAATGGCTAATTAATTAATATCAAATTATATTCATTTAACTGATTGAATTAAATTTGAATTTTAAATATATAGCTACATTGAATAAAAAACATAATTTAATAAATAATAAATTTAACATAACAACAAATCTCATTATAATAGATTAGGAATGATTATAGTGAAAATAGACTTTAAAACTGATTTAATCTTACAAATTCAACTTATGATATAAGATTTATATATATTTACATGTCGTACATTTATTTTATCTTTACTTAATGTAAAATTTCTATCAATAAAATTTAAAAAATAAATTTATAAAATAAAAATCACAATGAATGAATTTGGAATCTATTTATTATTTTTAAAGAAATTGCCTTTTCTCAATTTTTGTAAATCATTTTGCAAGACGAAAAGAACATGTTATTAAAAAAATAATGTGCTATTTCATTATTAATTATTAGTTGTGGTTGGGAATCTACATTGACGGATTGCAAAATAAGCCTAATTTAAAGTATGTAAATAAAAATACTTTTTATTTTATAAGTGAATTTTATAAAAATAAGTTAAATTAAAATTATTTTTCAAATAATATTAAAATCTATTTTAATAAAGTTTATTTTACTATCATATATGCTCACTAGTATCTAATTATCTTAAACACAAGATATTTATAATGTAAATGGTATATTATAAATCTCACGTCAAGATTAATTTTAAATATATAAGTTAGAACATTACAAGGCGGTTGTATTTTTTTATAATATCATTTTTTTCTCTTAATATATTCAATTTTAACGGTAAGATAAATCCTTACACTAATGATTATATACTTTGATCACATTAGCAATTATATTCATGCTTAAAGCACATTTACGGACAGTATTAATATTTTTTAAGTTTTTACTTCACCAGTAATTTTAATGTAATTGGAACGTAATTTATTTTTTCATTGATATGGTTATTGGTTAGTTTAAATTAATCTTCAGCCTTTTAGTTATGTTATGGGTTGCTCTGTATCCCATGCTGCATAGGAAAAATATCACTAGCTAAAACTTTATAAAATTTATTAGAAAAATATTCTTTGACACAGATACATTTTTTACATTCATTTGACACTATCTTTTTTATTTTTTATTTTCTTCTTTTTTTAAAAAATACAAAGTTTACACATGATCATTTTATTCTTATAATTTTTGTCAAATAAATGTAAAAGTATGTCAAGATACCATTACTCAATCCATTAATAGTTGTATAATAATAATAATTATTATTATTATACTTATTATACTAAACAAACTAACATTGATTTGGAGGTATCGAAAAGCTAGTCAATAAACTAGTACATGAAAATAATTTCTTAAACCATGCCACCTTCGCCATGATTTTCCTTTGATGAACGAAGTGAATATTGACTTGCCATCACTGCCTCATCCAATGTTAGATAGAACGCTTCTTTCCCAATTTTGTCAACAAACTTTGATAACACAAGCTTCTCCAACACCTCCACCCTCGGATTTACGAACAAAATCTATGCAAAAACATGGAAAATAGACATAATTAATCACTTAAACACATTTATTTAGTTAAAAGACTAACATTAATATCACATTCGGTTAAGAAATGAACTGTAAGTCTAATTCAACCCTACAAAACCGGTTTGCGTCCACTTATATATTTTAAATTGACTTTATCTCTCAATGTGGGACTTGCAATACACCACCTTCACGCCAAGGTATATACATATCGAGTGTGAGAGTAGACATTAATGGGTGGTAGCAGATGAAATAATATGTCCAATAAACAGATGAATTTACGAGTCTTTTTTATTTCTATTCAATATAAGACTTAGACGGTTGGATTGATCGAACCATTAATTACCTTAATTGCATTCTTTGTCAACACTTTAACCAGCTCATCCAATGCTTTGATAGCAGTTGTGTCAATGGATGTTACTCCTGTGAATTAAGCGATCAATAACAAAAGATAAACATTTTTCCCACAAACTCCATGATCAAAGAGGATTCTAAACATTAATTGCAAACAATTTTTCTATCTTCACCTGACAAATCAAGTACGATGTGTTCAACATTCTCTCCGGTAGAAGCTTGTTCACTTCGAATATACCTCATAATCCTAATGCAAATCAAATTAATTAGAATAATTTTGATGATTACGTTGCATAATCAAGCATATTAATTAACTGTTGATTACTAACTAATTACCTTTCTTTGACGTAATTAGAATTTGCAAAGTAAACGGGAGAACCAAGTTGAATAATAAGAACCCCAGCGAATGTTGAAACTTTATATTGCTCTGTGTCTCTGTATAAACCAACTTCAGCTAACTTTCCAAGCTTGCATGGCGCTGGTCTAGCCACATATAACAGTGCTCTCAAAACCCCTAGTCCAACCTTCATTGCAGATACAATCATCAAAAAGTCAAACTCAGTTTGAACCATGCATGACATATATATATAGATAATGTGGTAGCCCTGATTATGACATGACATTGAAAATTTACATGAAAAGAAGTTCCTAAAATGAAGAACGGAAATACTGACAGAAATCATGAGACCAACATCCATGCTTATGAGGATAACTCCGAGGAAAGCAGCCATGCAAATGACAAAATCAAATTTGTCAACTTTGAAGAGATGAACGACTTCTTCGTAATGAATGAGTCCAAGCATGGCAGATATGATAATGACTGAGAGAGCAACAAGAGGGGTGTAGCCAAATAATGGTGCCAAAAATTGCAGTGTCAGTGCCATTATCACTGCCTGTATCACATTTGCCATTGCAGTCTTACACCCTGCATTGTAATTCACTGCAGTCTTCGAAAATGGTCCTGTAGAATATAGATTTTAGAATCAACATGTAACATTTCTATGCCAAATTGTTCTTGTTATGACAGACACATTTTTGTTATCAGTATAATAGCAGAATGGTTGAAATGAAATTTACAACATGTAACAAAACATAACATAACATAACATAATAACATGTACTAAAAAGTATTAATTACTGATATGATTAGTTTTGTGAGATGAGCATGTGTGAATGAAAACTCACCACTAGTCAAGTAGCATGAAGTAAAAGATCCAAACAAGTTCATGAGGCCAAAAGCGATCATTTCTTTGTTCCCATCATGAGGTGTGTTATCAGTAACAGCAAAGCTTCTTCCTATTGCTATTCCTTCCTAAGAAAATCAAACGAATAAGTAAATAAAACTGATAAAAGAAATTGTTCAATTGTTTATGATGATTGGAAGAGATTCTAGTTTCTTACTGCTAATGATAACACCCCTGTGATAATTCCAGCTTGCAGAACTGCTGATAAGTATTTACCATTAAAGTTCAAATAGTGGATGGACAATGGATTTAATCCTTTGTCTAGATGCCCCACCTATATGTACATAATCAATTTCACATAAGAACAAAAAACAAAATCTGAGGATGTTTTTAAGATGATTTTAGAAACTGAAAACAATTATTATTATATCTTATTACTTACAATTTGAATTCCATGTTTTTGGCCCTTGACGAGGTAGGTGAAAACACCAGCAGCTACTACAGTCACCATTGGACCTATAGCCTGTACCCAAAAGAGTTTTGGATTCTTGTTCCTCTGAAAGATTACAAAAAAAAGTGAAATCCATTAGAATAATCACTTAATTAACATATATGGCCTTTGTGAAATATTAATATTGCTTCATTTTCTGAGTCTAACTTGACTTTACTAGTATTGGTTTGCCATAATTATATTCATACGATATTCTTAAGGTCCAACAAGTTTGAGTGGCGCACTAAATGTCTTGTCATGCCACTTCTTGTTTTTTATTCACACAAATAAATTATATGCAAAAGAGAAAGCTAAGATGAGAATGGCTATAGAAAAAGGGTACTCACCAAGTGTCTGGTAAATTGCAAGAAAGCAAGCAAGACTACTCCAAGAACTGTAGGTTCCCACCTAATCTGTTGAATATATGAAAAAGACAACCCCACCCACGTTATTTATCTCCAAAATATAGATAAAAGTAACAATTTTCTTTTCTTAAAAGCTATTTTTGATGAGACTAATGAAACAAACAAGTGAACATATATAAAAAAGAAACTAAGGTTTTAAATTGTAATTTGCAACCACAAGCATACTGTATATTTTTAAGATCTTTGTGATGTGTAGGTGAGTGAGATTGTAAAACATGATGCTTGTGTTGAAAAGAGGCTAAAATTGAGTTGGGATATCGTTATCATTCTAGAGGGAACTGTCCTCATATGTAGTAATTTGATTTCGTATCGCAACCTTTTACTATTTTGGTCGGTCAAAAAAGCACCAAGTATAATTTAAACTTGTTCTATGCTAATTAACCTCGTGTCTATTGTTAACGATGCTCTTTATCACCGCCACCAAGTTGGTTTTCTGTGAAAAATGTATCATTCCAAACACGCCCTTTAGCTGTTGGAGGATGAGAATCACTGCTGTCCCTCCCATGAAGCCATTGATGGTAGAATGAGAGAAAAAGTCCACCAATATCCCCAGCCTGCAACAAGTTTTGGAAAACATGATACTTTGTCTCAAACACAAAAACCTTTGCATGTGAGAGTGTTGAAAATGAGTTACCTGAAAAATCCCAAAGCAGCTTGGAAAACACCAGTGACAAAGGTGGTTGTGAAAATCAAATGAAGATACAAGGTTGGGTCCTCGTTTGGGTCTGCCACCTTTTGTATGGTTTGACCAATAAGCAATGATGCTGCTGCTATCGTCCCCACAGCCATGTGCCTTGAACTCCCAAAAATAGCATACACCAGAGGTGGGACAAAGCTTGAATCTGATAAATTTACAACAATGATTCCAAATACGTCAAATCAACACACAACCTATTTCCTTAAATTCTTCATGGCTTCATCCCAAACACAACCTTAACAAATCGAATCAATCACCAGGTTCTTCACATCACACACAAGGGGATTAAAACTGTCAAAGGAAGTCACGTACGTAACTACAAGTCTATAACTAACTTTCCACACACACCCACATAATGGATTTAATCAAACCACACACAAAGTGATTATCAAAATTTCTTTATCTTAGTTTCCAAACCATAGAGCTTTCTTTTGCTGATAAAAATCTCGCAAGTTCAATCCATGCACCATGAGTTTGTGAATATAAGAAGGAAGAAGGAAATCTTTCTTTTTTTCTTCCCACGTATTCCTTCAGTATCAGACAATTCTGATTTGATCTAGTTATAAACACCATCGTCACCATTCATTAGTGTTTGGCGGTGTTTATCACAGAATTGTATAAGACAGAAGATGAAGAAAATCAATGGTTTAAAAAGAGAGCAAACGTGGAAATCAATATTGCATATGCTGTGATGATAGACGTTATTAAATGCTACCAAACACGGATTAAAAGCAGATAATCATTGAAAGACGTGGAACCAAAGTGAAAAACAATGGGTGAAGGAAGAAAATGAAATTTGATTCTTACAAAGGCCAATGAGAGGAGGAAGGTCTGCAAGTTTGGCATAGCTAATGCCTTGAGGGATGGCAAGGCTTGATATGGTTAAACCTGCGATCAAGTCAGAGCAAAAGAGACGCCAATTATACGTTGGGAGCCACTCAAAGATAGGGATGAAGTATTGCACCCCCTTGAGCACCCTCCTGGTCTTTTTGTCCTCGTTCTTGAACTGCCTGAAGGGATCATCAGGAAACAAAGCTTCCTTCAAACTCGCCTTCAGTTTCTCCTTGAATCCTCTCTGGATCGAGAAATTCACCCCATGAAGATACTCTTCAGGATCATTGTCTTCATGGTCGTGATTGTAAACTTCCGTGTTACCAAGAGTACCCATAGTACGAAAGAATGTATTTTTATGTGTATGTGTATGTGTGTTCACAGAAGAAAAGAGAAAAAAAGAAGAGGGTGTCTGATAAATAGTAAGTAGTCAAGGATGCTTGTGTGAGAGACGCGTGGTGGCTTTGAGAGTATATATAGGCCTTTTGCAGTGGAAACTATTTAGGGTAAATGGTAATTGGATGACAGAACAGTAGATTATAAGTCTTGATGAGGTTGACAATGAAAATCCTAGGTGTGTGCTTTTTTTGGTATTTCTTTGGTTTGGATAACTGAGAGAATTCTCAGGAATTGTTGGATATGGTTTTCGACAGACTTTGATCTTCTGCAGAAACGTTAAATGTTCTGCAGAAAACAGTTATTGTGCTGTCTCTTCTGCATCCTTCCATGAATTAATACCAACCTTCATCTTCTCTTCTATATATATATATATATATATATATATATATATATCCTTTTTGTTAGCACACTGTTATATGTACACGAACACGACCAATTTACAACGTCAATGAAATTCTGTCTTGGTAAGTTACATTACGTTACAACGTCTGTCATTATGGTTAATTAATATTTTCACAATATTGCTTTTGCTTCTTTTAATTTCTAGCTTTTCTGAATGTATTAATATAATTATTAAATCTAAAAATAATATCAACTACTCTTTTATTAATTATATACGTAAATTTTAATTAATTTTTATCTTTATTGTGAAGTAGAAATGAATAAAATAAAAAATCTCGTAACTGTGTTGTAGAATCGATAATTTTATTTTTTTTTTGCATTTATTGAAGGATACAATTTGAAAGACAGATAAGAAAACATAAACAGGTATATATTTAAAAATGTTAATTTAGAGTTTAAAATGATATTAATGCTTTATTAATTTATTTCAATTACAGACTCGATATCCAAAAACATTAATTATGGATTTTTTTCCCCTCATTAATATCTGGTCTTGGTTTGTTTAAAAAAAAAATAAAACGTGAGAATCTTGCATTATTTGATATATGTTTTTTTCGATATTTTGTCAATCAATAATAAAAGTTATTATTTTAAGAGAAAGTATTGTAAAAAAACGACAAAATTAAATTGTATTTGTTTCAAGTTTTATAAAAAAAATACTCTGGGAATTGTAGGTAAGAAAGTGAAACATTAGCATGTGAATTATATAAACATACATTCATACACGTAACTTATTTTGAGAAATATATATCACACATATTTTTCTTTTTCTATTCCCATGCAAAAGGGTAAAAAATCTTTTATTTCCGTAAAAATTGACTTTATTTCCTAAAATATATTGCTCCATTCAACTCATTATACATTTTGAATTTTTTTATTTTATTTCTGATGAAATATTCATTTCTTTGTTAGTAACATGGTGCAAAATATATTCTCTTTTTAAAATAGTTAATATTTTTAGAATACTCAAAGAGTAACACTAACCATCCAAATAAATGTGATTTATTTGGAAGAAATTATTATTATTATTATTATTATTATTATTATTATTATTATTATTAATGTTGTTGTTGTTAGGAGATGAATTTGCCAAACTCTAATAATGCATCGTTTTGAGATCGATTTTGGGTGATATTAATAAATTTAAAATTTATGAACTATTATAGTCTTTTGGTTGTGGCGAATAGAGAAGTAAATTTATTTATTATGATATTATACTCATATGTTTGTTATTCAAGTGATATTGGTTGTTGTTTATAAGCTATTTTATTATGTTGTGCTTCTTCATCGACACATACACATATATTGTTTTAAGGTATTTTTGGATTGATTGTGAAAGATAATAATTTAATAATTTTAGAGTCAACCTTTTAAATTTAATTCATTAAAGTTAATTTTATGCTTCAATATAATTTAAGCATGATTGCCTTTTGAGCTACTATTAGCATTCTTTGTTTGCAAATATAAGAGGCTATATGAGTGTGTTAGGAACACGCAGTTTTTCAAAGAGTTATATATATATATATATATATATATATATATATATATATATATATATATATATATATATATATATATATATATATATATATATATATATATATATATATATATATATATATATATATATATATATATAAAGAAATACCTCACTATTAAAAAAAGTTCAATTGCAAAATTTAAATTTTTATATTTTGATAAAAAAAAATTATGAAGAAATTTATTCTTAAATATTTAATCAATATATATAACCAACAAGCATGTAGATTTTAGTTTGGAATATCTAATGTAAATTAAAATATACCTAATGAAACTCTCAAGTGTGTATGGTATATATATATATATATATATATATATATATATATATATATATATATATATATATATATATATATATATATATATATATATATATATATATATATATATATATATTTCTAATTTGATCTTTTTAATACGTTTTTCTTCTCGAGTTATGGTTTAAATAATGTTATTCTTATAATTAATTAAAAGAAATAACTTTCTAGTATTTCAATTTTTTTAAACATAATTTTTTAATTGTCTATTTGTTGGAAACAATTATTATTATTTATCACTTTCTCTAGATTGAATAGTTGATGTTCGTGTAGTTTAATAAAATGTAAAATGATATTGACAATTAGATACAACTTCTTTAAACAAAAATATTTAGAACAAATCAATGATATTAGTTAAACACATATAGATTAAATTATTATTATTATTATTATTATTATTATTATGCCTACAAATTACAAGTTGTGATTAATCTACACATTATAGTAAGTACAAATTCCAAATTAAACGAATTGTTGTATTTTAATTGAGTAAACTAATCAAAAGATATTGAATTAATGAACTCATAATCGATCAAGTTCCTTTCATTTTAATTTTTTAATGAATAATTATGCCGTAACACGAACAATTAAGTATAAATTTCAGTTATTAGAATACTGAATAGGTTGCTTCCATTGATAAAATAGTCTTTCTTGAGCTTCTTATATTAATCAATTATATAAATAGCTTTATAAGTAATTTTCTGCATATTTATTTTAACAATGACTATATACAAACACTAATTCAAAAGCTATGGCTGAAATTATTTATTTATTTATTTATTTATGTACATCAACTAAGTTTACATACATAAAGAACTTTGATATTTTATTTTCCAAATACTTAGAATATTGGAAAAATTCACCAGTGGAAAAACGCTGTTTAAGATCGGTTAATTTGGGGTTTTAACGTCACTTACACAATAGACGTCTATAAGGGTAACATTCATGGGACATCGGAAATCCTCTCAACCGACGTCAATATAAACGTCGGTTAACGATATCCACCGACGTCCATATAGACATCTACTTATACCCACACTGACATCTAATTTCTCTATATAGACGTCCACCTATGCATAAAACCGACGTTTACATGAATATATAGAGGTTTAAAATGACACTGACCGACGTCTATGTTCCTTATAGACGTCGGACTTGGCACTAACCGACGTCTAACAAAGGCGTTGTGTTTTAGTGCAGTTTTGATCCAGACTTTCGGTAGCATTGTGCAACACTCTCCTTTCGCTAGTTTCCCTACAAAAAAAGCTTGCGTCTTTTGAATCTTCTATGACATTTCAACCCAAAATCGAACCTAGGTCCATGACTGCTTCCCATTATTCAACCGCAAAAGAAAATAATTACGGTGACACGAGAACTAGACAAGGACCCAAGTTCCATTTTGGGTCGAGAAGCCATAGAAAACTCAAAAGTCGCCACTCTTCTTGTGAGGAAACTAGCAAAGGGAAAATGTTGTACTATGTTACCCAAAGAGAGGATCAAAACTGCACTAAAGTGACGTCCAAGTGAACATTTAAAACTGACTTTTTGAATACCCATTAGACGTCAGTTTCTGTCAGGAGGAACCGACGTCTAGAGAGCTGAACCGATTGACGTTTGATATCCTGTCAGGGATGTTCACGACTGTTGGTATGGGGCTCCGACGTCTATAATAACATACACGTCGGGGCCCTAAATAGCCGACGTCTTAGGCCCTTGAGATTTGTAAACATAATTATTACAGGTATAATAGACGTCGCGTCGCCCGAAAAGCCGACGTAAAATTGAAGATTTTTCTCTTTCCCGCCTAACATACATGCCTTAGACGTCGAATTTGGACTACCGGACGTCTAAGCGCCTGAGAATTAGGTGAAAAGCATTAAATGCAGCTTAGTAGACGTCGGGGTGCTGCAGTGCTAACGTCTTGAAATTAATAGATGTCTGTTTTTGGAGAAAACCGAAGTCTAATTTACCAGACTATTTACGATAATGCCACCGTCCGCTCCTATATGTCGGATTGCACGCAAACCGACGTCTTATGGGTGACGTTAAACAACGTTTTTGCACTAGTAATTAAGAGGTAGAACAAAACCGGTGAACTGATTCTAAAAACTTCTTAATAAATAATTTTTGGATTTACGATAAAATTTACAAACAATCTAGATAGTTTTTAAGTGTCAAAAAAAGGTCGAAAAATATTATTTCAACATCTATAATTATTTCATTATTAGTATAAATTAACAAAATTACATATACTATACCACAAGATGTATGCAATATAGTCAATAATACGAATTTTCATGAACACTTACAAGAAAAATACAACCAAAACTTAAAAGTTATAGTACACCAACACCGTAAATCTTGGTGTGAAAACTAAAATAACTTGTGAACAAATGAAATATAGAAATATAATAATGTGATTGATTTTTGAAAGGTTAAAAAATAAGAAAATTTTTCTATAGAATTTGTAGATGTCTTGGTTCAAAAAATACTTTTTTATCGATTTAATTAAAAATTATAAAAAAATTAAAAACTTTTTTTCTAAAAAATATAAGATCAATAATTTTTTAATTGAGAAGACACTTATATGTTTTCTTTGAAAAAACAATGTTAATCTATTATTAATGACATTAAAGAATTTTTTTATTAAATGATAATTACGAACGAAATAATTATTTTTTTAAATAATAGTTTATTATCTATTAAATAATATTTTAAAAACTTTTTAAATTATATAATTAATCGTACATAAATAACTACTTGTAAGCATAATAAATTATATATATATAATTTCATTTTTCGTGAGAAAAGTTCACTTTAAAGTAAGAATAAAGGTTACTTTTTACTAAAAAAATTACTTGTAACTTTATTAGTTTTAAAAATTAACTTAGCTATTAAGCGCAATATAAGTGGGGCATGTTAAACAAAGCGAATTTCATTGAATTTCATTTCGTAATCATTGCATTTTACACGAGTTTCACGAAAAATAACTATTAAGAAAATAATTTTATTACACTTCTTTTTATATATATAAAAAAAACGTATAATTGGCGTTTTCAATTTTGTTATTAATTGATAAGTGGAGGAAGTCGCCATCAACAATAATTCCTCCATTAATATTGCATCTTCATCATTATTCTTACAGTGTTTTCACTGTACGTATAGTTAATATTACGGTTTTTTTTTATCGTAAAATGACCAATTTATTTTCAAAATTATCAATTTTTATTTAAAAAAATAATATCTGCATGGTTTAGTCATATTATACAAGAATTTGTTTGAAAAAAACCATTACATTTATAGACGACTTTAAACTATAGGAATGAAGTCGTGAAATCAGATGACAATTTATATATAAATTGAAGTCTATATTATATATACTAAATTTAGTTAGTATTAATTTTTTTAATAAAAAAATCATCATTTTTCTATAACAATTTCAATTCAAATTTTCCAAATAATTATATTTAAAATTGAAATCGTTTTATATGACAATTTTAATATGCTTAATTTCAAACTAAAATTGTTATTCATTTGACAATTTCAATATAATTGTTTTAGAACTAAAGTTGTCATTTCCTTTGAAATTACTTATATTCAAATTGTCAAAAAGATAATGATTTTGATTCAAATTTAATCAACTGAAATTATTATAGAAATTATGATTTTTGCAGTACTTTTTTTTAAGAAAACCAAATTAATATTTTTAAAAGCAAATTGACCCTTATAAAACCTAATACTAGTCATTCTTTACTCCACCACAATTTTCTTTTATCACCAAACAACATGTTAAATTAGGTAACTGATTATTAAATATTTCTTAGTAGTTAGAATGATAACATCTTTATTGTTGAAAGTCATTCCTCAATAGATAAACAATCCTCTTTCAACTTCTTAAATTCAGTCAAACCCAATGAAAAGAAAAAGAATAATGTAACTTAAAAAAGTAAGTTTATAATAGAGATATTCTTTCCAAAAGTTGTAGGATTATTTATTTATTTATTTCACTTTTTCTATTTAGAATTTTTTTATCATATATATAAAAGGAGGGGATATTTTAATTTTCAGTGAGTTATCAAGTTTATTTTAGCTTATAGAAGACCAAACTAAGGAAGAGTTAGGAATGGAGTTTGCATTTAGTTTTTTTTGGTATCGTGGATAAAGATAATGATACGATGACATACTCTTATATTTATTTGAGATAGAGTATAAAGGTAAAATAGTTATAAAAATATAAATTTTTTATATTTTTTCAATAAAAAAGAGAATAAAAAAATAACATTAAATAAATACAGACAATTTAAATGTATTAAAGAATATTTTATAATTGAATAATGATAGTTAGACAATATTTTTTTTGACAACATTTAAACATTATCTACGTATCATTCTGTGATTGATCCATTATGATGTTTATGATTATTATTATTGCTTCTAGAATAATTTTAGACCAATCACAATATTAAAATATTATCAAAAAAATGTTATTTAAGTATCATTATCCTTTATAATTTGAACGAGTGTCATGTTTTTGTTTGGTCATCGTAATAATGGGCGCGCGTCACACACATATAGAAACGTGATAAAAAACACGATTTGACATTTATTTGAAATGAGGTAAACCCCACGTTTGTTTCATCGTCATCTACTTCTTGTTCCATTTTTCCATTATACGAGATGAGTTGATTTTTTAGTATCACGTTTTGTGTTGAAGTTGTACACATTTTTATTTTATTTTAAATATTATGATTTTTCTTAAAAGAAACTTTATCTTAACACTGATAATTTTAATAGAAAGAAGATATAAAAAAATTTGTAGAAGCAAGACTAAAATGCTTTAGAGAGACGTTATGTTTTGTTTATCGAGGATTTTAGTTTGGTAATATTTCAATCAATTTTAAGTGAACTAAATTAAATTGATTTGGATTCAGTGTTAATAAAACTAAAATATTATGTAATTATGTATAAATAAAATTCATAACAACCAAAGTAAGCATTAATTTTTAAAAATATTAATGAAATAAAGTTGATAAAGTTAAAAAATAATTTTAAATAATTATCAAAAATATAAAATTTCAAGTTTAAAATATTTTAAATGTATATTTGTTTTTCTTTCCTAGATTATAATGATATTTTTATAATATACATTTAAATGAAATCACACATAAAAAAACAAATTTTTAAGTAATAGTAATTTAAATTCAAAAATAAATATTTCATATTTTAAAATTTATAATAATGATATTAAATTATTATAATGATAGAAAAAATATCTTGAAAATATGATTGTTTTGTAGATATAAAATAAACCAAACAAGTTAAAGAGAAAAAAAAAAGAAATATGTGCAAAAAAAAGGAAAAAAAGTTAAAATTATATATATATATATATATATATATATATATATATATATATATATATATATATAAAGTTATTTAATAAAATATTTAGTAATTTAAACGGAATAATATAAAGACAAGACTAGTATTTAAGACAAAAATAAGACATGCACATACCATTCTCTCTTCCCACTAATTAAAATATTTGGATATTATTTATAGTTATCCCCGTAACAAGTAAATACGATGATTATTTTCCGTCAAAATAGAGATTAATTTCAATTAAAATTTTTTTGTTTTCCTATATTAATATCTATATCTAATCACTATGAGGATTTTTCAATCGAATAGATTTGATTAAAAAAAAATCAAATATTATTAATACCCATTTGTATTTAATCAATATGTGAACTTCTTATCATCAAAATAAAGATGAATTCGAAAAATATTTACGAGAACGAGTTTGTTTATATATATATATATATATATATATATATATATATATATATATATATATATATATAAAATAAATAAAATGTAACCGAAGAATGTATAGTAGTATATTTTAAATATTTTTTTATAGATGTTTTATTCTAATAATCCTAATATTTGATCTTTGCTATATTTATTTATAATAAATTAAAGGTTGTTGTCATGACAATTGAAAAATTAGACAAAGTTGATTAATTTTCAAACGAGATGATTATTACTCTTATTGAACTATGCAAATTAAATCGAACTATCCAAATTAAGAAAGAAATTAATTTAGAGTTAAATAAAGTTCCAAAGAAATTAAAAACAAACAATGTCAAAGACCAAATGAACGAAACCATCCAAGATTATTATTTTTAGAATATATGAATTGAAAAGAATTAAAAACAAATAACAAATAATACAAAATAATGTGATCCAATGTAATTGTTAGTAAAATTTCGTGAGTGATTAAGTTGTTTGAAAGAGTGATTGAGCACGATGTGACTTAAGGGAATGAAGGCTCTCTACTTCGTAAAGTTGAACCTATAAACACTTTTTTTTTATCACATCAATCAAAGTATGAATTGAAGTGCATATATTATATGTTTCAAAATTATTTTTTCACACATATAAGTTTTTTTACGTTGATATGATATTTTTTTTTATAACTATATTATTTTATATTCTGTGTCAAATAAATGTAAACGTGTGTCATGATACTATTATTCGATGTGTTTAAAGCATACGGTAATAAATAAGCCTCCCTCAGTTGGGACTGTGAATTGAAGTGCTTATCTGCAACACATTGACCCACCAAAGTGCAATTCAAACACATATCACTCTCCTGCTGTTCAACAATATCTTTGCTTCCCATGTCATATCATCCACATATCATTAATATATACAAAAATCTGAAAGACTAGACAGAAAATTGTGTGAATTTTTAAATAAATTATATATACTCTTAATTTCTGATAATTTTTTACCATATATATTCAAATTACTTTTCTCACCATCGAATGTGAACAAATGTCATTCAATAAGGCCTAGGAAGACAATGGTGTATTGAGACAAAACCCAGACAAAGATAGTGCATGCATGTGACTGATGCCAACAAACAAACTTTTTGGTCTACAAAGTTGGCTAGATGAAACTCTAGTGTGCTTGTGATAGATAATCAAATCTAATAATACCTTCCCAAATCATAATTTAATTATAAATGGATAATCTAATTATACGATCATACATGGAAATTTAAGTGTAAGTTTAGATTTTATTTTATTTAAAAATGAAAAAGTTAAATAATAAAGATAAAGATTCATTAATTTATCATCTTAAATTTTTTAACAAAGAATGATGTGAATCATTTATGTACTCAGACTAAATTTCATTAGTGTTGTGTTAAAAAAAAAATTAATAAAATTAATAACACTTCTATAAAAAAAACCTTACAATAATAAATTTATAAATTTTTAACTTTATAAAATATTTAATTATTGAGCGTGAAACTTAGTTTCTAAAATTGTTTATAGTGTAAATGATAAATTAAATCTTACTAGTAAATTAAGATTACAATAATTTACAAAACAAAAATAAAAATTTAGTCTTATTGTTGGAAGTCCCACATAAACTAAATATAAGACCAATTTAGTATATATAAGTGGATGCAAACCTCACCTTACAAGCTGATTTTGTAAGGTTGAATCAGACTTAAAATCTATTTCTAACACTTATTTTGTCTTTTTTATCTTATAAAAATCACCCTCTTGCTAAAAATTTCTTTTATAATCAATTAATTACAATTCTTCTCAATTGATTGAAGTTATATTCCAACACACCTAACTTAGAGAATGAATTTGATTGGATGGTTGTTATTTTATTGTGGAAATGAGATTGTTACTTTTGATAATGGCAAAAGGATGGAAAATGATATCCAAAATGAGGAATAGAGGAAAAAGCAATATAGAAGATGGGAAATCTTAGTTTGCAAAACCTGAAAGAAAGAGACAAATTGGGAGATTTGAGTGTGTCTTGAAACTACTACCAAATAAGCCTTCCTCAGATGGCCAAGATTCAAACAACATACATTTTCTTCAACACACTAAAACTATATATTATTATTCAAATGTGAAACGCATATCTTCAATATTAATATATATACCTTTTCACATCATTTCCATATCCTCAATCATCAAATAAAACTCTAAATTCGACATTATTAAATCTATTACATATCATTCATGTTGCCTCCACCATTAATCCCATGTTTATGTGTTTCAATCCTATGAAAAAAATGAGAAAAAAAAAAACAAAGTTATGAAGTGGATGAATAGATAAATTTAACAGAAAACTCTATATATTTATATAATTTACTGAATATATATTCTTTGATCAATGGATTCTTTGCAGTTATGTTTTTATTTGATGAGATTACCATGAATATCAGATAATTTTGTCAATTAAATATATTTTATTATAAAGCGAAAGTCTTATAAAAATATATAGTAAAACTATAAGAAAAAAAAGAGTGTGTCGATAGTTTTTAAATTGTTATATTTTTTTCTAGCTTTTTTTTTCGAACTAATTTTAATTTTATACAGGTGATCGATCATTAATATTTTCTAACACTATTTTAATTATTTTAAAATTTGTTACCTTTTCAAATTTATTCTTATTTGTATACAACTTGTATTATATTAAATATAAATGAAATTTTTATTAAAAATATTAATATTGAATATAATTTATTTTGTAAGTTTTACTTGGATTAAAAATAAAGTGAATTTAAAATGTATACATGTCTTATTAAATAAGTTTTGTAAAGTTGAAATAAATTTAAAATTGATCTTTTAACAATTTAAATAAAATTTTATTATGTCTTACAAAATAAATTTAATAAAAATGTATGACTCACCAATTTTCAGAGTTAGCAATCAAATATATACATTGTTTGTAAGATTTGATATTTAATATAGATATAAAATTTTAAATAGATAAAAAATAGTAAATTTATAAATATGTTATTTAGCTTCATTCTTTATTTTATTAAAAATTTATGTCTTTAATTTTTTTTTGTACTCTTATTAAGTTTGAACAAAACAATCAAGAAGTAAATATTCACTTGATTTTTCTCATAAGATAATTGATCTCGATATAAATTAAATTATAATTTGATATTTGTTATAGGATAATTCATCTATTTGACTTTCATCAAAAAAACCTTTCATATGCAGTTCACAACAATGTCTTTCAATATTTGTCTCATTGAGTGGTGAGTTTGACCCTTATATCAATAATTCAATCAAACACTTACTACTATGTTAAAAAATTATAGCTTATACTCAGGATAAAATATTTTATACTCAAAAGCATAAGAACTCATACGATATAATTCAATTATGATTTAACTCATAGATAATTGATAATTATTTGCAGAAATAATTCTTTTAAAAGTAATAGAGTGTGACAGACTGCACTGTTTCGATTGAAAACTTCTACATCTTTATTTAAAACGATTGAGTTTTAATTTTATTTATCGTGTGCACTATGTTCAAATATGATTAATATTTACATATATTATGCATATGGATGATGATATTTTGAAAACTTTTTTACAACAAAAAGCCTACATAACGACCCATTCCCGTATGTTATCATTTTATTGGTGTGTTTGAATTTATGTTTAAAAAAATATTTAAAACGGACCAATCATAAACTATCACGTATGCATTGTGAAAAAATTATCAAAAAAGAGTTATTAAAGAGACTTTTTCGTATGCATATTTTGTTATATACTATGCTTTTTTATGTCATATTATGTCATTGTCAATTCATTGCTATTTTTAGAAATTTCTTATAACACGTCATCGTCAATAATATATATTGGGTGGAATCTCGCAATCTGGATAAATTAAACTGAAGTAGAAGATAGTAAAAATGAATTCTTCAAAAAGTTTTGATATATTATTTTTATTAGTTAAGATATTTATTATCCCGCATACATGATATTGTATCTGACATCTTGAAGCCTTTCATGCACGATGAATATCGAGGAAAGTTTATTCAAAATAATGATTATTCAATTTTACTATTTTATGTAACTAGTATTCTATTTTAACAAAAAAAAACATTTATATTTTTTTGGATAGGATAGGAAATAAAGATGGTGCTATATATCATTATTTGATTTTCTAATTAAGTAAGATTTGAAAGCGATAAAACAATAAATATAATCTTTATTATATTGATTATCTTTAACTACAAAGCGATGTTTGGTTCAGGTGAATACTGTTCACAAGGAAAATAAGGTGAGAATAAATTACTGTTTTAATTTAAAATCTTAAGGTAATAAATTTATAAATTTGTGAATTTTCATTTATCTAATGTAAATATTTCCAACACTCTTGTATTTCCTATTCTTTTCACTGTATATCCATTACAAACATTTATTTTAAATTAATTTTAATTTCAATACTAAATTTTTAATTCCACATGCAAATCCAAATAATTCAGTCGCCATCCCCTGCATTGTGCGTAAATGGGAAGTGGGAAATGGCACATGTCTTATGTTAATGGAATTGTGTGGACTAGATAGAAGACATTTCTCAACTTTCTTTCATTATTTATTTGTCAAGATCAATCCAAAAAATAAAATAAAACACGTAATTAACAAACATTTTCCATTGCCAAGTAGATTGCACGATCCAAATATGGAATCATGACATACAAAGTAAGATTTGTCTCTCTTCTTTCTTATGTAAAATAGAAACAAACACAAAAGAATTGAGTTATTCAACTTATTTGCAGAAAAAATGGTTCTTTTACGATGAAAAAGTCAATTTATAAGATAGATATGTGTAATGTTGTTGTATCTTCTTCATTGTAGAGAAATTTTTATACCAAAAATTTCTTCAAAAGTTCAAAATTGATGCCCTAGCTCTCGAGAGTCCATGCAAAGCCGACCTTTGGTGGACGTCTTTCACACAAACACAACCTTACGTGACTTTGACTCTTGGCAACACCTAAAGGTCAAAGTTGAATACAAGTTTACCTTAAATTCTGACTCTTCACCACTAACCACTGCATGCTGCAAATGGAAGGATACAAATTTAAGGCTATTTCAACATTGTATGTGTTTCGGTTAAGAGTTGAGATTCCTTACTCAAAGCATTTCAAGTTGTTTTGAAGACTACATGGACTTCCTGATGATTCTTCGTTATTCAAATTACGTTGTTTGTTTTCTCTTCTCTTTGTCCAAACTGTGTGGAATGATATCTATCAAAGATACTCCGACGCTTAAGTCATTACCGAGTTGTTAACTACTCCCTTACCATTCCAGTACGTATCTGCGTATTCTACCTCAAATGACTTTGTTTGCAATAGGAAACAGGTTTAGATTTGAGAAGTAGTTGGTTGTTAAGTGATAAGTAATGTCACTGCATTGAATTTTTCATAAATTGTAGTTAAAAATATTGTAAATGACTTCGCACGCCATAAAAATAGCTTCGAAAATATATAACTTTCTCCATATTTTGACCTTCCAACACCTTAGATCATGTTCAAAATCCATAAAACCTAGTTTTATATAACCCTTACATGAACCATGCCAAAATCCTTCCGTTGGGTAGTTAAAAAGATTAATAACCACAACTAAGATTCATTATTCTTATTTATTGAAAACTGATAGAAGAAATGAAGTCAATTTATAGATATAAGTGTAAATTTTATTTTTCAAATTGATTTTATAAAATTATATTAAGTTTAAAATTCATTTCTTAATATAATATCACAATCATGAGTTAAAGTCTATATAATGAAATTTGTTATTTATTGAGTTTATTCTTTTATTTACTATTGAACAATTATCAAACAACTTATTAATGTCTAGTTTCAAGTTTGAGATATATATATTAGGGTTTATTTAACAAACTTTGTTGTTTGTTAGATTTATATACTTACTTTCGAACCACTTATTAATGTCTGAGTTTCAAGTTTGAAATGTATATGTTAAGAACTATTTAGAAAACTTTATTGTTTGTTGGATATATAGTTTTATCTTTTGTCAAACCACTTGTTAATGTTTAATTATAGATTAAATATATATATATATATATATATATATATATATATATATATATATATATATATATATATATATATTTCGGTGTAAGAATATATATTGAAAGTTTCAGATCAATTATAAATAATATAATTAATAATATATAACTGAGTATAAATTTTATTTTAAAAAAGTCTAGTCCAAATTCACATTGATTTAACCAAGATTTTCGTTCTTGAAAGTTTGTAATGAATTTTCCTTTGATATATATAAAGTATGAACCTAAGAATTACATCATCCATGCTTACTGATTCTAATGTATTTGCTTAATTTCTTGATATTGAGTACCGTATTATATATCGTCTAGAATAATAATTACAGCACATCTCTAGATAAAGAATTGGGCTAAACTAAACAGAACGAGTTTTTTTTTTCTTCGCATGGTTTGTTTCTTAGCCAGCAATTTTTGACTAAACTCTCTCTTTCGTTCATAAAACAAAAACATAACGACGTATACATGTCTTGTCTTTTTATTTTATTTTTATTATTGAATTCCAATTTTTCCTTTTTGCTTTCAAACGTCACTTAGTGACATGGCTAGGGCCATGTTTGTCTCATGTTTTAGGACTCACTGGATAAACCATGCCCCACTCAAAATTACTTAACACATTATTTTTTTATTTTATTTTCTACATACAAGCTACTCACTTGCAGCAAAGATTTTTAATGATTTTATTAAGGTAAATGAGAAATAGTATATATAACTTTTTATAACTTGTATAGTATGATTATTCAGTCAACTCAAAAACCGAATGGACGACCACTCTATAAATTCATAAAAGTGGATTGGAAACCGAATGGTCATACTAAAAACAAAATTAACATTAAAGATAATTATATTAATCCTAAATTATATCATTTTTATTTGGGTTAAAATTAGGCTACTACTAATCAAAAGTCCATTCTAAAATTTATAAATATTGTTTGTAGTATTCAGAAAGTTGATTATATTGATTGTATATTTATTAATAGTATCGTTCATTTACTAACTTTAGCATCATAACAAGAATTGAATGTGTGATAATCACTTCTCAAAAAGAAATAACCATGTCATAATTAGTATTAAAAAATTATATTTTAATTGCCCTTTTGACAAAAATTTCTCATGTTATCTACTTTGGATGGGAATGACACCTTATTCACCAGTGATTTTCAACTAAGTTCTTCCAAACACACGTATGACCACCAACACAAAAAAAAAAAAAAAAAAAAATCAAAATGGGGCATATAGTGAACCATTCCCCCACCTTTATATATATATTTTTACTTAATTATGCCATTTACATAATACTTAAATGAAATAAAGCAAAACACAGAAAGTTTGAAACATTTTGGTAAATAATGATATTTTTATTATCAATAATGGCCTTTTCCCAGCTTATTTTGTTCAGAAGTCAGAGAGCACGATCACTTGGAAAATATAGAAAGAAGAAAGTGGCACTCCTTGTTAAAGAAGGAAAGGAAAGTAATTAAATATTGATTAAGGGTAGAAATTTAAAAGCTAAAATGCTTACGAGTGCATTTCTTTTCTTTTACATGAAGGGATAATTATTTTTTTTTCCCATATTTGTTGAAAATAAAATTATGTGGAAGTTGGTGTAAACATGATTTAGAAATTGATTCCTATTCCCAAGTTTGACCCAGAACCCACTACTTTATTCATTTCTACGATAATATGAGTGATCCGTACCAGAAATTAAACCATGCATGTCTAGTTTTCTTCATTTCAAGGGCCACTTTTGACCCTCTTACAGTGCAATGCACCTGCCGAACTCCGTTTACTTAATTAATTACGCAAATAACAATTATTTTTTACTTTATTCTCTTATCTTCTTACGATCAAGTTAACGAGAGAATCTATTCACTTTTTATCCACCAGACTTACTTTTTGACCAAGTAATAGTTTTTTCTTGAATTTTATGTTTGGTTATTTGGGCTTTTGTCAAATTTAAAGTGGGCTTTTAAATTGAATACGCCTCTCAGTATGATCCATTTATTCTTTCTAAGCGTCTTCTTCTTCACATGCCCTTGTCTTGTCTGGTTTTTATTAGTAAATGAAATAGTATATGTAACTTTTTATAACTTGTATAGTATGAATCTTGTTCAGCTCAAGAATCGGATTTACAATTTCAAGTGGGATGGAAAACCGAAGGGTCAAACTAAATTTAGAATTAACGTTAAATAAATATAGTTATATTAATCTTAAGTTAGACCATTTTTATTTGAGTCGAAATTAGGTTAGCACTAATCAAAAGTCCATTTAGAATCTATAAATACAAGTTTGTAGTGTTCAGAAAGTTGGTTACATTGATTGCATATTTATTATTATTAATAGTATTGGATATTCACTAATTTTATTATCATAATGTCTTTTGCCAGTGATACTTCAGTTGACCCAATAGTAACTAGTGTAAAGTGAAAGAAGAACTTTGACGTTTGGAATTTGAAGACCGTTGTGAGAAGTAAACCGAAACACAACTCTTCTTTTGAAATCTTAAAATTGATGTGAATTCAATTAAATTCCATTCCATGGGTTGGATGAGTGCTAAAGGTCTTAAATTTTCATTTTATCATATCATATTGACTGAGACACAAGTGCCATGGCCATGTTAGTGATATATTTAATCATATTAATTATTTTTATGGTGAATGTGATTGGATGTGCAGATTGATTGGATCTAATCATTAAAATTATGCATATTTACCTTCTGCTTATGGATATTTATAGGTAAGTTGTATTCAAGTCTCACGAATGTTGGATATCTTATATGTGATGTATGCATTGTGTTTTGGATCGAAGATAGTTTCAATATGTTGTGAGAAAATAGATCCATATGTATCTATTTGACGAATTCTTTCTCATACAATCCATCACATGCTTTCAAAGTCAAAGGTTTTTCTTAGTGACTAAATCGGATAAATAATCTTTGTATTATGACGGATGTAATTAACAATTTTGTATTTCTTAGAGATTATTATGAATATAACAGAGAGAAAGTTCTAAAGCCATCATGCCTTATCCTAAGGTGGCAATGAGAAATATAAGGCGATATAGAAACAAAAATGGAACAACAAACAGAAAACGGTGTACGTTAAAGTTCAGTACATATATGTTTTGAAAATTACTATAACAGCAACTCAGCATCCTCGTAATGCAAAGACATATATGTATACAAGACATGCAATGTTGTACGACAAGTATATATAATCTTGGAATCTTTTACATAACATGAACGGAAAATTTAGCATGCATGCATATACGTAGGTGAACTTATTTTGTGGAAACAAGATGAAAACAAATTAAAATAGCAAGTGAAAATGAAACACTAATGATAGAACTATAACGTCACGAGTCTGCAATTATTTAAGGTAAATGTTTCAAGGCTTATTGTCGTCAACATGCTCGAAACCACCAATGACACCACCAATTCCACCTATGGCACCTACACCACCTCCAACACCTCCAATTCCAATTCCCTTGTAAATGCCTCCACCAATTCCACCAACTATACCAGCACCGGCACCGGCACCACCTCCAAGTCCTCCAAGTCCACCACCTCCAACTCCTCCAAGTCCACCAATTCCAACACCTAGACCACTACCACCTCCACTATCTCCTCCAAATCCACCACCTAAACCACTACCACCTCCACCTCCGTACCCTCCTCCTAAACCACCACTTCCTCCACCCAAACCACCACCGGACCCTCCATCTATGCATGACTCTGGCTTCTTCACCTCTTCCTTTGATTTTTTCTCCAAGTTCCTTGCTTCAACATACTGGGATATTCCCAGCACCAGACAGAGAACAATAACTGAAACGAACTTCCTCTCCATCACCATCTTATGATGTTTTACTACGTGGCAAGTAACAGTGTATACCTCACTCACTCCACCGTATTGCATGCATTTATATAGTTCTGGCTTGCATGTGAATGAATGATAATATCATTATTGCAGAAAATGAAAAGACGAATAGAATTTAATGTGCAGTTGGAGTGTTAGGAAAATGTTGTTTATTGCAACCTCACAAGTTACCTTCCCTGAAAGTAATATCACAGCTCTACCACATGCCAGCGACGTGAAGCTCCATTCGCATTCATGATTCTCCAACCACAAATTATATTACTAACTTATTATACACTCCATCAGTAATAATTTAGAGGGTATATATATATATATATATATATATATGATACAAATTTCACCTTATTATATTAATTAGAACGTAAGTCTGACGTCAATTAAAAAAAAAATTAATTTTATACGATTAAATTAGAATCAAATACCATTTTTAACAACATTTTTTTTTAAATTTATTACAATTAGAAAAATATTTCTTATACAAATTTCTGCACCGTAAAAAAATAAATAGAAAAGATAAGAAATCATCAATCAAACCTGGACTTAATCTTCGGGAATCTTCGTAATGTGTTGTGTTTTGTAAGTTCTAAATGAGATAATAGATATGTGGAGATGTCAAGATTCGTAAACTAATTTTTTCAATTAGGATTCAAAAAAATGATGATTAGTTATATATGTAAAACGAGTAAGAGATAAAATAAAATGGCGTGCTATTAGATGTTAATTTGTGAGTGTTCAAACATCATCGTTTGGAAATTTATTAAAGTTGTACATACAATTTACTACATTTTCAATTTGGTTATAGATTTGTTAAATTGGGGTTATATATAAATTTATGTTCATATGTACTTTAACAGGATAAATGAAAAAAAGTATAATTTTAGACAGCTTTGATTTGAATAACGAAAGTAACTAAATGTAAAAATAATCAAACAATTATGAAGTACGGATAACATAAATTGAATAATTAGAATGTATAGTTGCACTTAATTTCGTAGCGTGGAATTATTACTCATTATTCGATTCAATTATGATTATGTTATTAATTATCATCCATTGACGAAAACATCTAAACTTTTTCTCATAGTCAATGTGAAATTTTTGAGTTTATATTTAAAATCCTCAAAACAAAAACAAATATAACAATTACACGAAAATAAGTATAATTACTTGTACTTTTTGGGATAAAAGAATCGTCAAATGTAATTATATATCATTTAAATAAAAAAGTAAATGAAAGTTGGTTTGCTTTTCGTTGGCCTTTCATAATGAGAGCTACACTGTTCTATCTCTTCATTAATTTAACCCAACTGTTTTTCTTTTCAAGCAAAGTTAAGATATATAAATTAACTTAGAACAATGAAATATTCTCTGTAATTATTCAATATATTGCAGATTCAGACTTAAACTTTAGATTACTTTAAACGTGTTAGCAATTTCTTGTTTTACGAAATGATAAAGAAATCAGTTTAAAAAGAAACTTGCGCAGGAGAACAAAGTTGATGGTGGTTATGCAGTCATAAATTCTACAGTGACGTACCTAAACACGAAGTGCAGATACCTATTCTGACAAGCGGTTCATCACTTGATTTGCATGAGATACACAAGAATACAGTACTGACCTCAATATTGTGTAACACTGTTGCGGTATATTGGAATTATTTTGTCGGTATGGTGCCACACTACCATCCAATATTTCTCGGTGGTAGATGCTGATGGGGTAATGAACATGGACCATGTCGATTAATTCTGGGATATTTTCCTCGACTACTTTTCATAATTATCTCATTATGACCACCATTTACTACCAAACATTATTAATCACTTTTAATGTAGTCTGTTTTTCCAATAACAGAGGTTGTCTTAATTAGTTTGGTATATTATATCTATAGATAGATATAAAAAGAGAGGAAGAAGCATATAAATGTAAACGGGACCAGTCTCCATTCTCTCCTTGGATAATAATGCTATGCTGTGTTGGCTACAGTGTAACGTGTCTATCTGGTGGAGCAAAACTTCAAGTTGAAGATAAAACTAGAATAGGACACAACGAATAAATCTACATACATTCACGTAGACACGGTTATACCTACTTTGTGGGCTTAGTGTTGGAAACTTTAGGTACGTAGTTTACTTTCAAGTTTGCATGATGTTAAAAACATTACTAGTACTGTCGCATATGTAGTTATGCTCTGACAATAAAATCGATCTTTTATATCCGAATTCAGCAAGTTCAGAATATGTAGTATGCTGTAGTTTATGCTCAGTACTTTTTCATTATTCTTTTGTTTCTAGTTTTGGTCGTTTTTTCTTGGTATACTTATGTGTGAATTTAAGTTTTATATAAAATAGAAATGAGAAAGTAAAGTATCATAAAAACCGTTTTTCATTGTTTTAAGACTTTCAACAGAGATGTCAACCTTTTAGCCTTAGGTTTTATTGGTGTTTAATTTTTTTAATAAACTCTCTCTTAATATATCTAACAATGTGATGTTTTTTATATGTATTTCAAGTTATATGTTTATACTAAATAATTTCGCATCAGTTATATAAAATCGAATTAGATATATATTAGAAGTCTCGTATCGACTAAAGATAATAAAGTTAATTTATAAAATATTTTTTAAAAACTATTTTATGAAATTAAATTAGACTTAAAATATATTTCTTAAAAACTTATATTATAATACTAATTATTTGTTGTGTGTATACAAAGAGACCTCACTTTAGCTTTTCAACAAAACTACTAAGAGGCAGTGTGCTTACATAGAAGAATATGTCTTTTTTGTAAATGGCTTGATAGAACAATGAATGAGTAGGACCATTGATAATTACTCTTGTCATGATTGTAGGTATGAAAATAAAATTGTTTGATTTTGATTTGGAATTTTATTTGATTCTTATTCTTAACAAGCATTGAAATTATGCAACTCAGCCACTGAATGGCCACAATTTATCATAACTGTGCTATATGTCACACATAGCACTTTAAATCATAATGGAAGACTCAAGAGAGACTCTAACAGAAAGAAACAAAACCTGAAAATGTCAACCTCAACTCCATTTCGAACTCAATAATTAATGGAGAAGAAGAAGAAGTGATATTTGATTAGCCAAAGTGTCATTTATGCTGCATTTTTCATTCTTAGTTTGATGAAGGGATTGACCAAATTATAATTGACACTTATGTGTCATTAAATTGACAGAAGAAATTATGTCTAACATATTACAAATTTATTTTATAATACTTTTTGGAATGTGTGGAAATCTAAACATTCTGAAAATCTAAAAGTGCTTAACATTTGATATAAATATTTAGGTAAAATACTTTATGGAAAAGAGAAACTGAGGTATGTTAGTAAGAGTAGGAGGTGCAGGTATCAATCATCTTCTTTAAATGGGTGTGTGAAGAGATGAAAAAAGGTGTTAAAAGAAGCTCATCAAAGAAAAAAAAAAAAAGCATATCAATCAGGCCGCTTAAATTTCTGATCCATACCCAAAGGCCACTATTTTCAGCCCAAACACTATTCCTTCGCAAACACAAAATAAGGAAAGAGAAAAAGTGTCTGAAGATCGAAACATTCCCCAAATTTGACACCACACAAAAACCCTAACCCAATTTCACTCTTCACCGATTAAATTCTCCTATCATTCCTTAATTCCCTCACTTAAAATCGCGATTTTTCTTCGTGCAATCTGTGCGATCCCAATAATCACACACTCTTATGGATGACATGGAAGACGACGCTAGGTACCCCCCTAAGTCATTCTCCCTCAACCGTCAGAATCCCTCTCACCGACATAAACACCCCGCACGCGCCGCCCCTTACCACCGCCCATTGCCCACGCGCTACGACCAGCCCATGGTGGAAGACGACGATGAAGATGATGAAAACGAACACGAAGATTTCAACGACGACAACGACGAAGGCGAAAACGGGTACGATGAAAACGATATCGTGGGGTATCCCCGGATCCCGAAGAAGCGCAAGGTGGTAGTCGCGCCAGGATCCTACGAATTCGCGCCACGTTTTAAATTGTCGTACGGTTCGCGTGGTTCGGGTTCTTCTGGTGAAGAGTGGAGCGAGCACGAGACTTTCGTGCTGTTGGAGGTGTGGGGGGACAAGTTCCTCCAGCTCGGGAGGAACAGTTTAAGGTCCGAGGAATGGCACGAGGTTGCCGAAAAGGTTTCGGAGGAATTGAAGACAGAGAGAAGCGTGACGCAGTGTAGGAGCGTGCTGGACAAGCTGAAGAGAAAGTACAAGAAGGAGAAAACCAAAATGGATGAAATGGGGATGGGCTCTTGCAAATGGCCCTACTTCAAGAAGATGGACATGTTGATGGCATCCTCGGCAAGGCAAGAGTATGGCCTTGCGTGTGGGGTGGATTCTGGGGAGTATGTGTTTATGAACACTAGGGTTTACTTGAACAGGTCCAATGGATTTGATGAGATGAGGGATAGTCCAGGGGAGTCTGAGAGTGATGATGATGAGGAAGAAGAGGAGTTTGGTGGTGGCGGTGCTGCTGCTGAGGATGAGGAGGATGAGACATCGTTTCGTGTGTTGGCGGATTCGATTCAGAAGTTTGGGAAGATTTATGAGAAGATTGAGAACAGCAAGAGGCAGCAGATGATGGAGTTGGAGAAGATGAGGCTGGATTTTAACAGGGAGTTGGAGTTGCAGAAGAAGCAGATTCTCGAGAGGGCGCAGGCTGAGATTGCCAAAATTCAGGAAGGGGATGAGGACGAAACCGACACTTCCACGGAGAATCTCAGTGAATGATGTAGGTAGGTAGGGTGGTTGGTTAACAATTAAGGGGTGTGTATGGAGTGTTTGAAGAACTTATTTATAGTTTATATATAATATTTATGTGAGTGTTTGAGTAAGCTAATGAAGATAGCACATGATTTTCTCTGTAAATGTTTTAACATTTCAGGTTATTTCACCAAGCTCTCAGGATAGGCTACAGCTTATATGAAAATAGTTTAACCTTGTTAATACTTTAATTATAGAAACAACTAATACATAAACACTAGCATGATAACTACATAATTAAGCTGCTTATCCGGATGCGCCCGATTATATTTTTCTTGCATAGCTTATTGTGTTTAGTACACGATATTTAATTTTGTAATGTGATTGATATGTATGTTTGTTTACATAAGGTGTACTGCCATAGTATAAATGTTGTAATAGGCTTTTAGTTGGGTTTGGTGGTTATTGATTATTTATACTCCTAATAGTATAAATATAAAATAGCTATCTATTACACAAATTTGTGCAAGTATTTTGGTTTCCTTTTTGTTCTTGAATGTGATGATACTTGAGAATTAAACTTTAAAATAATTCTAAATGACTTAATTAATTCCTCTCATAATCTTCTATTTATAAGAATAAATTGATACAAGAGTACATGACACAATATAATCATAATAATTAGGTAATTCTAGAGACAATATAATAATGATAAATAAGGTAGTCCTAGACACAATATAATATGATAAATAGGATAATCCTAGACACAATATAATCATGATAAATAGGATAACCATTGACATAATATAATGATGATAAATAGGTTAAATATCCTAACACTTCCCCTCAAGTTGGAGCATACAAATTGTAGGTACTAAGCTTGGAGCAAATAAACTCAATTCGTGGACTCCTTAATGACTTGGTCAATACATTTGTGAGTTAATTGTTTGACCCAATAAACTCAGTACATATTTCTTAGTCAACATCTTTTCACGAACAAAATGACAATCAAATTCTATGTTTGTTCTCTTGTGAAACACTGAATTTGATGTAATGTGGAGAACAACTTGATTGTCGCAATACATCTTCATAGTAGGAATGTCACAAAATTTAAGCTCTTGAAGGAATTGTTTCACCCATATAGGTTCACATGGTATTCTTTATATCCAAATGCTTGCATTTTCCCAGACTTTGGTTTGACTTTGGTAATCTCAAGAAAATTTTAGGAGAATGGAGTATGTTTTAGCTTTGTCTGTTCAGAAAGAACGAAATGTGATGAATCAGAAAGGAAGAGAGGGTCCAACAAGCATGAGCCTCATCAAAGTGACATTGAGGAGAAGTTGCAGGAGGATGAATCTGCCCTTGGTTCTGTTGAAGGCAATCTCACGATGGATGGAATTATTAAATCCAAGGAAAAGGGGAAGAAGAAATTTGGTGATAATAATCTGCAGAAGTTTGGTGATATACCAAAACCAGTAACTTCATATTCAAGAAGCGTGAGTCTCAAGATGGTATCACAGCTATCGTTAAAGCTTATCTTAGCGATATTTGTTGTTTGTTGGGCATATTGCTCCACAGGATAGGAAAAAACTCTCTTCTAACTTATACCAAAAGAAAAGGCAGAAAAATTAGAAATTTCATTCCATGATCCCAAGTCTTTCCCATTCATGCTTGATAGATTTTTACGGAGGAATTCCCAATAATAGTTTAACATGTGATTTGTAGGTTTTACTCTATCCCACTTCCCATTAACAAATATAGCGTATGCTACTGCTGCATACTTTCCAACTCCATGCAATTGAATTACGTAAGTCCAACTTTCGTCTGAGTATTCCTTAACGAGACGTTGTAACATTTTTGCTCTTTTATGTTGAAAACCTAGAGTTTTTATTGTCTCTTCTATTTCCTTTATTGCACTTTTGTGCATGATTTTGCATCTGGACATAACTTGAAGAAGTTTGACACAATGTGCTAAACATGACCTACAACATTTTGTATAGGACATTTTGCATAAAACCGGCTTGTAAAGTGAGGTTTGCACTCACTTATATACTCTAAATTGACATTATTTTTAGTCGATGGGAAACTTCCAACACGTCTCTCTCACGTAGAGGTATATACATCTCGAGCATGAGATTAGACATTGAAGCTGGACTCACATAATTCAGTTGCATCCACGTATAAGAATTTTCTAATTCTTCTGCCTTTTCTTTTGGTATAAGTTAGAAGAGGGTTTTCCTTGATCCCAAGTCAGAAAAGGCAGAAAATTAGAAATTTCATTCCATGAGTTACGTGAGTCTAGTTGTAATGTCTATTCTCACGCTCGATATGTATATACCTCGACATGGGATGAGTGTGTTGGAAATCTCACGTCGATTAGAGATAAGGCCAATTTAGAGTATATAAGTAGATGCAAATTTCATTTTACAAGCCGGTTTTATGCAAAATGTCCTATGCAAAATGTTGTAGGTTATGTTTAGCACATTGTGTCAGACTTCTTCAAGTTATGTCCAGATGCAAAATCTTGCATATAAGTTGCAATAAAGGAAATAGAAGAGACAATAAAGACTCTAGGTTTTCAACACAAAAGAGCAAAAATGTTACAACGACTCTTTAAAGAATATTCGGATCGGATGAAAGTTGGACTCACGTAACTCAATTGCATGGAGTTGGAAAGTATGCAACAGATGTATAAGCTATATTTGTTAATAGGAAGTAGGATATAGAGTGAGACCTGCAGATCACATGTTAAACTATTATTGGGAATTCCTCCCTAGAATCTATCAAATATGAATAGAAAAGACTTGAGATCATGGAATGAAATTTCTAATTTTTCTGCCTTTTCTTTTGGTATAAGTTAGAAGAGGGTTTTTCCTGTCCTGTGGAATAATATGTCTAACAAATATCGCTAAGATAAGCTCTAACCATAACTCTGATACCATCTTGAGGCTCACGCTTCTTGAATATGAAGTTACTGGCTTTGGTATCATCACCCTCTCTTCCTTTCCGATTCGATCACATTTCGCTCTTTCTGGGCAGGCAGAACTAAAAACTTACTCCATTCTCCTAAAATTTTCTTGAGATTACTAAAGTCAAAACAAAGTTTGGGAAAATGCAAGCATTGCTGACCTGGTAAGAGGCATAAACTTTGTCGTTCTATTCAAATGGACTGCCGCTAGGAAAAGTTACATGACCCTCACTCCAGTGTTAAGCCTCTTTAGACTGTGGGTTAGGATTGGAGACAACCAAAATGAAAGGTTTTTGCTTTTGACATCGGAATAACTGTTGTTGCCCAACGTATGGCAGGATTAGATTTTTAGGCCACAAATGAGCCTAAAGCCTCTCCTACAAATCAAACATCTGTAGTTGGAAAAAGTATTTGTGCAATTGGATTGCTAACTTCATCAACCACCACACTGTGTAATCTTGTTATATAGGAACACCATAATGATTAACCCCCCTTCCATTTGTTATCTATTGCAACCACACACGGAGGATCTCCATCAACATATAACTCATACTGAAAGGCTTGTTTCATCAACCACCACATCTGTGTAATCTTGTTGTATAGGAACACAATGAATTATTAATCCTCCTTCCATTTGTCGTCCTATTGCATCCACACACGGAGGATCATGGAATGAAATTTTTATTTTTCTGCCTTTTCTTTTGGTATAAGTTAGAAGAGGATTTTTCTTGTGGAACCCTATGCCCAACAAATATTGCTAAAATAAGCTTTAATTATAGTTTTGATACTATCTTGAGGCTCACGTTTGTTTAATATGAAGTTATTGGTTTTAGTATATCACCAAATTTCTGGAGATCATTATCATCAAATTTTTTCTTCCTCTTTTCCTTGGATTTAATAATTCCATCTGCTGTGAGATTGTCTTCAACAGAACTAAGGGCGGAGTCATCCTCCTGCAGCTTCTACTCGTGTCACTTTGATGAGGCTCACACTTGTTGGACCCTCTCTTTCTGTGCAGGCAGAGCTAAAAACGTACTCCATTCTCCTAAAATTTTATTGAGATTACTAAAGTCAAAACAAAGTCTGGGAAAATGCAAACCGCTATGATACCAACTTGAGAATTAAACTGTAAAATAATTCTAGAGGACTTAATTGATCCCTCTCATAATCTTATATTTATAAGAATAAATTGATATAAGAGTACATGATAATTAGGATAATCTTAGACACAATATAATCATGATAATTAGGGTAATCCTAAACACTATAATCATGATAAATAGGGTAAACTCTAGACACAATATAATCATGATAAATAGGGTAACTCTTGAGACAGTATAATGATGATAAATAGGATAAATATCCTAAGAATGAACAAATTTGTTTGCTATGAAATAAAATATTAAAGAACTTTTTTAATTTTTCCTTTAAGTTGAAGAATGTACTTCTGGATTAAGATGATATACTTACAGGAACATAAATATTATCATATCAAGTTCCTAAGGTACAATAAATGCTTATGTCTAACAAAAACACCGTTTGTGAACAATACATGGAATTTAGTTCCAGATAGAAATATTCCTTTATTAAGGTTTATATTGGTTTCCCTTGATATTATTTGATTTGGATTTTGGGAGGCAACCCTGAACATGATTTTTGTATTTTCTTAAGGGTTTTTGTAGTCACAAGCATTTGTAGATTGTAGTCCTGTCAATTTTTTCAATGATTTCCTTTTTCAATGGAACAAATGGTATCTGGTGATTGGTAATCAATAGAATTAGCATTTTCAGTAGATTAACACAGTTATCAGAGTGAGCTTCCCAAGCTCACTCTTTTAACTTTTTTAATAGTTCATGTACCAGTGCTCATGGTTTAATAATCATTAGCTTGATTTGGTTGTACTGTTCCTATTAGCTAGGTCACTCATATGATTACATAAACTTAATAATTGACTTTCTAAGTGATAGGGATTGTGTTTAAGTCAGATTGGAGTCTGTTTCACAATGCCGAAAAATTAAGAAAAACTTGTGTTCATGTTTGTTGGCGAGAGAAACAGGGACTAAAATTTAACTGCAGCCCATCTGTCCTCAAGAAGGAAAAATGATGACAATAGTCCTTAGAAATCTCAAATGTTGCCCACACTTATCCTTTTCAATGTATAGTGTGTCCCTTGCATAAGGACAACTCAGACAAAATTTTGAATTTTTTGAAGAATGTGACATTTTCGGGCTAAAGGATGACAGTGTCAGGTATTGTCAATTTAACATTACATTTGTTTTGACAAATGGCAGGAGATATGATTACATTTGTTTTAATCAGAATATATGTTGGAATGCTGTGATTGCTCAATATCCATACTTTAGGATGCCAGCAAATTTCATTATAACGTTGGACAGTGTAATCTGGTTACATTGAAAAATCTAGTTTTTGGTAATTTGCGTTGCATTCGTTATCCATAAGAGGTGTGCTTTCATACTGTCAGATTGGATTTGTAACTGTATGTTTACTCGTTTGATTGTTTATTTTGAATAGTGCAAGGTATGATATTGCAATGTTTTATTATTTTATTTTCTGTTTTAGTAGATAATCCTGGAAAGGATGGTGATATCTTGATAGAGTGCACCAGTTTTGGAGGGAACATCGTCTATATGCTGATAAAGAGATCCTCCCAGTAAGGTTTTTGACCTTTATGTTCCCTGATAATGGGGAAGTTGATTAGAAAGGGTAATTTTTTGTACGGGTAACTAACAATAATTTTGGTGCACCATTAAATAATTTGTAGCACATTTCTGTAACTTATCTGTCTTTGGATGGAAATTAAATGTTAATAGTAAACTTAACTACACCTCCACTGAATCGACAATCTTGATGTCACTCTTTGCAATGTTTTATTATGGTACTTGAGCTGGAGAACTACTCTTGTATATTTGTCTATTTTATACAACCGATCAAAAAACATAAATCAGCTTTAAAATAATGTTAGCAAGGTCTTTTTGTCCTTTGTTATTTCAATGGAAGAGTTTTGTTTTGTTGTCTGTCTTTTTTGTTATTTGACTGGTAATATGGTCTGCAAAGGTCTGCTAATTCTCGTTTTCTTTATAACATTTTTAATTATTTTATTTTGATTACAACCTAAGTAGCAAATTCACCTATAACAATTCAAGAATTGGTTTGAATCTCCTGTGTATCTTTATATTTTTAAGAATGTTGGATTTGGCCCTTCGTCAATCATTTATACCATCAATGATAAAAAATTTACCACATTTTGGAAATACGAATATTACAACCAGTATTTTTATAGTATAGAATCAAACTAACTTTGACCAAAACTTGGAAGAGGTATTTTAAACCTCATCTTACCCGAATAAAGAATCAGATTCTTTTCTCCCATCATATGATAGAGTGAACAATGGAATATCTTGTGTACTATTCATGGACTAGATGGTCCTAATTTTTTTCTGCATATTTGCTAAATAGGAATTGCAGAGTTAGACTTTTCTGAAAATTGTAAACAGCAAAAAGTTTATTGGGAATTAATAAAATCAATGAAAATTCGATAAATTTCGTAGAGAAATATGTTTTTAAAACATAAGTTTTATTTTATAAAATTAAATATGTTTTTAGTCTTACTAATAATTAAAATTAGTCATTTTTAAAATTTTAATTCAATTTAATCTTTATAAACTTTTGTTAAGCTTACTGTACGTTTTAAAAATCAAATAGATTTAACAAAATTTTTAATAAAATTTGGTTAAAAAATTTAAATTTACGTATTTTTTAAAGTTAGAGAAATCAAATTCGTTCAAGTTGAGAAATTAATTTCAATTTTATATATTTAAACTTATTTTATATTGTATTTTTCTACTAAAATATTTTAAAAAGTTTATGAATAGTTTGTTATTTTTTATAAGTTAAAATTTATTTTAAATGTGTTAGCAATGTAAAACTTTTTATATTTTTATTTCATTTTTATGTATGGAAGGTTATTGATTTTTTAATGACTCCCATAAAAGTCACAGTTAAGGTGATTTTTATACGGTTGAGTATAAATATTTATATGGTAATGCATCAAAATTAACGTTTTTCACTGTGAATCATTTTACTACATAAATATCTTATATGCTATATCATTTTCTACGTTGGTTCATTTTTTAAAACCTCTATTGTCTTATTCATAATGTTAAAATATAGTTTATTATTTCTCAATTTCAGTTAATCACAATTGAATTAGGAGTTAAATATTTTCTCTATTCTTGTAAAATAAACAAATCTAGACCTACTCATTTCATACAAGTTAAAATTATATTAAACTTCAAACTATTGAATTGTCCGTTTAATGATTAGTTTGATTTTAAACATATATAATTTGAGTTTAAATTTTCATGAGAAGAAATTGCTTTGCATTGCCCATAATCAAGAAAAAAAAGGTTTTTTCCAACATTGAGAATATATTAATTAAAAATAAAATTAATGTTGTTTATTAACTTTTTTAACATATTTTAAAACATGAAAATCAGTGTTCAGCAGTATATTTTAAAAATATAACAAGAGAACAATACAAATAAATTGATGAGAGAATATAAATTCAAAAACAGATAAGAGGTTGCAAAAGTATGGTATAATATGAGTACAATGATATTTTAACAACACTTTTTGATTGATAACAGGACACGTATGACTATTTCATTGTCTGTTTAAATTTATTTTAAAAAGATATTTAAAACGAACCAATCGTAAGCTGGCGCGTTATCAATAAGTTTGTTAAAAAAGAGTTGTTAAAAACATTTTTTTCCATAGTATGATATTGAAACCAAATCCTGAAAAGAAAAAACAATGCATTTATGGTTTACATTTTCCAAGATATACAAGTAGAGGGATGTTGCAATGAAATTAGAATATCTTCAAGGATGTTAAATACATTAGTTTGCTACCCTTTTAACATGTATGAGAGAACTGTGCACTAAGGTTAAGGGTATATGATACTACTGTTTTACATCCACTGAACAGAAGTTGAAGAACAGAGAAAGTCTGCTACAAAAACCAGTGAATGGTGTTAAAAATGACAGAGAAAAAAGGGTAAAAAAAATAGTCTACAATGGAAACAATTCATCCTTGAGAGGAGGGCATATCCACTGTATCTGAATATATGTAATCTCCCACATATCATCATCTTCTCTTGGCTCCAAAATTCCCTCTTCCTTCATTTGAGTTATGATCTTTCTCAACAAATCAGGGATTATTTCACTCAAAGTTGATGCACCATACTGTCCCAAATCAGCCTTCATGCATGTGTCCATCCTTCTCAATATGCCTAACCAGAATGTTCTAAATGCTGGAGATTCTGTTATTTGTTTCAGTGACTGCAAGTACATATCAGACAATTGCTCCATTGCAAGCTTAAGGGTCCCTTCCATGCTCCTTGTTTCCCTCTCTGCATTTTCCCTCCTTGAATACTCCAACATCTTCTCGTGAAGCTCATCAACCATGGCAAAGATCACAAGGTTGAAATAGTTTATGCAGTTTGATGAGATGAAAAGAAGATCCTCGGCTAGATTGAAACTCTTCTGAAGAGAATGAACTGCATGGTTTCTTATCTCCTCCTGTCTTGACAAGCTTGTCCTTCTGAATGCCTCTCCAAGTTTCACAAACAGGTTCATGTTGTAGTTTCCAGAAGAAGGAGCTCTTGAATTCTCGTCAATGGAGGAACTGCTATTGTTGCTTGATGCACTAGCATTGCTTCCCGGATCCGAGTATTGGCTTCTATGCCATTGAATCAAAAGGGTTACTGAATCAGCCAACAGGTCCAGTATCTTTTTCTTTTTGTCTATTGGACTGTTCTTGGCTAAGAAACAACCAAAGGCACAGTCTATGCAATATGCGTAGTTTGTGCGTGATATGTAGGTGCAATCAGAGAATAATGCTATCAGAGCCTCAATTCCCACATCATATGTATCAGGATGCCTCCATGCAACTGATAACAGATTCAGCACTGACTTCCATCCGATTTGTGTCTGCACATTTGCAGGGTATTCAATGAGTATTTTGCTAATTGTTTGTGCTATGACATCGTGACATGTGTCGAGGATTTCTTTATCAAGCTTCCACATTAAGGTTATGGACTTGAACATAAGTTCCTCAACTTGTTTGTCCTCTCTTGGCGCAGAAAAGAGTTTGAGACAGACCTTGAGAAGTATTAGCATAGCTTTTTCTGCAAATGGGATTGGAGAGAACATGGGAAATTGGGCAACTGATAGGAGATATTCATGGAAGCTTGGCCAGAATACTTGGAATCTGTGTGCATTGGCTACTGATATTGCACCGATCAAATCCCAGCAGAACTCAACTGTTTCCTCTTCCTCCACTGGGGTGCTAAATTTTTGGCCTTTTCCAGCCGCTGCAAAGATCAAAGATCTCCCAAGGCTTTGTAAGCATTCTTTGGGGATGTTTGAACAGTTGCTGAAGATGCTACCGATTTTGCACAGCTTGATCATTTTGCTATTCTGTTCAAATTCACTACCAAGGGTCAAACCATCTTCCATGCCCTCTGATGAAAGATTGGAAAAACGAGTGATCATGCTAGCAATTCTCTGGTAGCCAACTTTTTGACCATCTGCTGGAGACATGGAACCTCCTGATTCAGGTGTTGTTGCGGCAACCACATCAAAATCAATGATAGGTTGGGTTAATAGTTTAAGCCTTTTGAGTTTTAACAAGCAATCGACTATGTTCTTCCAACCTCCTTGAATTGAGTCCCTGAAGTAGTTTGCTACTGTGAAAACAGCAACTGTTGCCATTCTTGGCTTTATATCATGACTAAAGGAGAACATGGTCTCTTCTATAGAAGCATAAGGGTTTAGTAGTGTTGTGAATTTGCAGAAGGATGTTATAAGCTCGTCAAGGGTATCCTCTAGTCCATACTGACAAATCCTTGCAACTGAGAATAACCCTTCAATGCACTCATGGAGTAACTCCTCTTCATCAGCATGCTCAAAGAACGATGAAAGAGCAGCCACTGATGGACCAGCAATGCAGGCAAACATGTCTCTACATATTCTGCGGTCATAGTCACATGGTGTGAAAGGTTGTGCCACTTTGGATCGGTTTATGAGCTGAATCCACCTACTTGGACTCATGTCTAGTGAGACTGTGGTTTGAGAAAGGGAAAATGCACAGGTGGAAATGGATTGAAAAAGCTCAGAAAGGTACTCCCTAGGCAAATCCTGTCCTGCATTGATTGCTCTATTGTTCTTGATGAATTCCTCTTCTGTCATCTTCTTCTTGACTTGGGGGTTGTGCTGATCAGTGTTGAGCATGATGAGAGAGTAGCACAAGATGAGAACAGTGTCCTTGCTTGCAAACATGTCTGAGGATTGATGATCATAGAATCTCTCTGCAAATGCCTCAAGTATACGTTGAATCTTCTGTGACTCTCCTGGCAGCAAAAAACTTTCCAGATAAAATCTAAGGGCAGTGTCAAGACTCATGCCTTGGAAATAGAAGGTGTCAGTGAATTCTTTGAGAACTTTAAGGTAGAAAGGATCAGGATCTCCAAGAAATTCCCCTATTGTTTTCTTGTCTATGCCTGGAGTGTAGCGAAAGAAGTGACCATGAGCCTTTGGATCAGGAGGATCAGAGATTAACTTGGCATGTTTCAAGTATTCAAGACCCTTTTTGTTATCACGGTTGAAATGGTTTGCAGCAATTAGCAGTTTCTTTTTCTGAAGTCTTCTCAGCCTTACATGTTCCACCCAAGCTTCCAAGTCTTTTTCTCTATCCATCTCCTCCCAAAAGGGTCTATACTCAGGCAATTGAATTGAGAATGCACCTAAAGAACCTGATGAACCATCTTTGTCAATGTTATCTGCAATGTTATGAATCATGATCAATAGTCCTTCAAAGGCTTGAATGTGCAGACTTGTGACATGCCCATTCAGTGCAAATGAGTGCTTGCAAAGCAGCCTCCCAATCTCCTCAAACACATTCCGACAACTTGGATCACAATCAAAGTTTGCATACGCTTCAACTATGAATGTTGGCTGTCTGCAGAAATTTATTATTCCTTCAATTGCTACTTCTTGAAGCGCAATTGTGCTCCCAAAACTTGCAACCCTGAACAGCACGTATGAAAAGAATGCTTCCAGTTGGAATCGTATAGACCTACAAAAACAAAAAAAACAAAGGTAACGGATAGACTGTCATATATGATGGAATTATTGGCTCTTGTAGTTCATACTCAGATTCATTTTTAATTTTGTACGTTAAATAAATTATGAATTCTTTATCTTCTGTGACAAGTGCAGAGGTTAATAGTAGAAATTATTATATGCTTCAGAATCACAGTAACATGTAACATAACCGAACTTTATTAACTCTTTTTTCATAAATGGAAACAGAATATTATAAACATGTGGTATACACAACCCATGTAATATGGCTCTCCGTAATACATTTAACACTGAATGATTTAAGCAATCTCACTTACCATCATATTTTAACAACTTTTTTAATAATTTTTTGATAATAAATTATATCTCACGATTTTATTGATTCGTATATTTGAAACGGATCAATCACAAGCTATCATATAAACATTTGTAAAAATATTGTCAAAAAAAGTTGTTAAAGATACATTTTCCTTTTACAAATTACTAACATAATACCGTGTCAAATGAATCAATTTAACACGTTGGTGCGTTGGTGTCATGATACTGATACTCTTTTGTTTACCGAAAAAAAATATAGTTAACCCTAAATAAAATCAATATCTCTTAGGCTTGTTAGTTCTTTACATGAAGTATCTCTGACCTGCGGAGAAAGTGAAAGGCATTCAACACAGTGCTGCAAATCATGGAGAGCACAAAGGAGCTAGACCATGTCCCATAGTAGATCAAATGGTGAAACAAGTCATCTTGGATCATTCTCAAGAGCTTTGGGTGCTTTCCTATCTCATCCCCACTCAGTTCTACCGCCGAGTTTATCAAAACCAAAGCAAAAATCTGAACATCTTCATCAGCAGTGTGAGTAGTAGACCCATCTGCCTCAACTATGGAGACAACATTCAACAAAGAGCACAAGAAGTGAAATATATCAATGGCACAACGAATACCGTAGCCAGATTCCAAACCACCACCCTCGTCACCATCCTCCATGTCAGATTCTGAGTCCCCTTCTCTATCCTTAGCCTCGATCTCTGGTAACCTTTTAAACACAGCCTGGATAAGCTCGTGCATGGTGTACCTCGCATTCCTCTGCAGTAAATCTCCTCTACTCGCGGATTGTTGAACAACCTGAAAGCAGGATTTAAACCCTCTTACGTTAGAAAGTAACACCAGAATGTTATTTATGAAAAAAAAATAAAATCATTCAGGAACAGAACTATTTGTAAATGGTTTATCTGTCTGCCTTTGATACTACATTAACAACTGAGGTTTATGTGAAGAAATTTGGCATTTTTTTGGCCATATCGTGACAAAATCACAAACACTGCCTTAATTTAAAACCTGATAACCAAACTTTAAAATTTCAGTCACAGCCACAGTTTCACTGCGTTCCTTGATATTGACGAAAATCATGAACAAGCGTAACCAATGCAGCAACAGTTGCATTATAGCAGAGAAGACTCCAAAAACCTTGACGTTGCATTCAGCAATGATGTTGTCATACTGTGTTTCAATCCCACAAAATCATCATATACTATAAAATCGTTTGACGTGAATCTACAACGATAATAACCGCTAAAAGCTTACATGAACGGAACAATACATCTGTAATAAATGAGCAAAAACAACAGAAGATAGTATCTATATGTTGATCGACCTGAAAGCAAGTGTTGATGAGGGTGCAAACAGATTGATCGGAGAGCAAATCCGAGGCCCTGTGGTTCATTATCCCGGTTAAAACCTGCAATATCTTCATCATAACCGCATCCTCAGAAACCGGGTCGGTCTTCTCAAGCCTGCAGCTGGTGATCCCAGACACAACAGACTCAATACCCTCTCTTGCACCCGGTGTCTTCTCATCGAAGATTTCGAACTTGAGAATCTTGAGAACCGCGGAGAGAGCAACGCCGGTGGCCGCCGCCGGAACGTCGTCGTTTATGATGACATCAAGGAATGGGGTTAGGTAGATGGTAGGGTCGACGGTGCGCCACTCTTGCTGAGGGTTGAAAATGAGAGAACGAAGGGATCTTAAGGAACTGATGAGGGAAGAGTCGAAGGTATCGTCTGGGGCAGATAGGTTGTAGTGAGGAATACACTCCGGTCGACGAACCACTGCTATAACTGCGCTAACTTCGGTGTTCAGCATGCACGACAGCCCTAATTGTCTTCTTCTCGTCTTCGTGGTGCCCTTCTTGTTTACAACGTCGTGCATGAAATCTTGTACGTTATCCATAGCATGCATGAAAAAGGGTCGTTGAAAGCATTAACCTTTCATCTTAAGGACGTACTCCAGTTTTACTCTGTTTCTACGTAGTCATAATGAAACTCAAACATTTTTTTTTTTTTGTTTTGGCTTAGGTTGTAGTGAGAGTGGAAGAGACCGAGTACGAAGGAAATGAGAGGACACAGGGAATGATGGGAAAAAATATAGCCGAATTGTTTGGTAAAGAAGTGGTAGAGTTAATTTGCTTTTTCTTATATTGTCTAGCTGCAATTTTTCTATGGTTAGAAATTGATATTTCATGAGGAGATGAAGCATTTTGTTTTGGAGTAATGTTTATTCAGAAAGGTTGCAAATATCTTCTATGTGCTGCTTGTATACATAATTTAACAGTTTGATCCATCAGACTAAAACTATAGTTTGATAACTGCTTTGATTAAATATTAATGTAATTATCTGCAGATCAGCATCATGGGAGTCAGGAGGTCGTGTGTAATTTCCAAACTTTTATTATAATAAGAATTAGATTTGGTGATTTTTTTTTATGAAATACATGGTTTAATGTTGGTAAATAATAAAATATAATAAAAAATAATATTAAGATTTTTTCTGACTTTTGAGTAAATTATTATTTCTGTTATGTCTCCCACTTTTATATGTTCTTTCTTGATTAGGAGGAAAGAAAATTAAAATGCAAACTTATGATTTCTTTTCATTTCATCTGTCTTTGTAGAAAAAAGACAATTCTCTCTTATCCTATTTCATAGTAAAATATTATTTTCATAGTATACTACTTTTTTACTTTCTTTTTTTTATATTATGGGTTTTTTTTATAATGTTTTTTAGGATTAAATTATGTTTTTAGTTTTGAATTTTGACACAAAATTAGAATATTTTTACTATTTGAAACTTTTTAGTTTCGAAATAAATAAATGAAGATAATATTTTATCCTAATTATGTTGAAAAGGTAAAATACATATTAAAAGTCTTTCCTATTCAAACTGAAACTTGTTAAACTGAAACTTGTTAAATTACGTAAACAATTTAAATACTAACATAAATACAAACATTAAAAACAAAACGTGTCTTATGTAAATAATTTAAATGTTAATATAAAAAATGTTTGATTGGTAAAGCACAATTAATATAAGTGGATTAAAAAGATTCATTTTCTAAGTTTGGATATTATAATATATAAAAGTTTTAGATATGAATGAATTCTATATTTCATCAAAAGACTAAAAAATAATTAATCTCTTTTTTTTATGAAAAATGTAAGCTAACAAATTCAACTTCTTCAACTATTTTAAAATATGATACTAATTATTCAATTAAAGAACCCCTAATTAATATTCAAGAAATAACATGTAAGAAATTTCTTATTAATTTTATGAAATGTGATCTACCAAAACATCCTGGATGTTAAAATATTCAATTAATCAAAAAGAAAAAATTAAAAAAACTTATTTAAAATAAATCCATATAAAATAAAATTTCAAAATTGTCATTTTTCTATGATTTTAATATTAAATTATATATTTTGTATTAATGATAATATTAAATATATAAATTTCAAGATGATTATTTTGGTTAATTAAGTGATAAATAACGATTTTATTTTCAGTTATCACAGGAGTGAGTTATTCTTAATTGCTCATTCTTTTCAGGTATTGATTTGATATTTTTGTAAAATTAAATTGTCAGGAATGAATTATAAAACAAAAGTGAAACGAAACAGGCGCCCTTATAACTTGTAAGCTTCAATACGTTTCTCCATTTTTTTTTGGTCTTTCTAGCTAAATCTTCCTCACATTTTATACCCATTGAGTGAATGTAAGAAAGATCACTGCCAAAAAATAATAAATTCAATCTAAAACTTTTTACGAGGCATATTTTCAGTTATCCAAATGTATACCAAACAATGAACGATAATAAAGAAGCCTTCCATTTTCCAAAATGAGAATAATTTTACATGATAGACTAGTGCCCTACCAATCGAACCCCATATATCATCTGCACTTGCCTGATACAAATGAAGTTTTCAGTTCATACCACACACAGATCAATGTATCCAAAACATCTTCATCCAGCGAGTTACAATCTTCTATTCGTGAGATAGACACCAAGGTTTTCAACCATTCTTCATGAAGGGTTGAGAACTCTGACCTCTGTTCGCTTGTCCTAAAACTTTGTCCAATTGATTTTTTCATGCGTTGGCTAGCCTTAGAAGCAATGTTTACCGTTTTTTCTGGGATTCCAGCCATGAGGGCAACCTGCAATCCGTAGCTCTCTGGACATGCTCCGGAGGCAAGCTTATATAGGAAAACTAATTCTTGATCACGCATGGAATAAGTGTCAGATTTTGACTTGAAAGCACAAGCCATGTGTTGCATTGTAACGCGTGGATGAGAGGCAAACTCTTTCGTGAGCGGATGGTAATGAGTGGCAAATAGCATGCGACAGTTAACCTTCTCAATCAGATGCCGGAATACCTGTGCACATCCACAATTATGTAAAGAGACAGAATACCGAAACATTATCGAAGTCATAAATTACTAAAGGTGGTAGGAATACCAATATAGAGGTTTTAAAAATGCTCGGGACTAAAAGTTAGAGAATAATAGAAGAACCTTAACACAATCATATGTTGTAGGTTTTCTTCTTTCATGGATAACCCCCTTACTACGAAACATAGTATCATTGTTTTTCATTCTTTACATTTTTCCAATGGGCTCTCAAGTGTTAAATCTTTTAGTACTTCCAGTCGGTAAAGTATAGAAATACCAAACTTACAAATAGATCCAAAAGTTTTCATCCAAGAAAAAGACAACAAAGAATAGTAAAGAGTAGAATCTCACAGCATATGCAATGGCGTAGCCATCAAAAGTGCTTGTTCCTCGACCCAATTCATCAAGGATAACAAGAGAATCTTGAGTGGCATTCTGAAGTACCGAAGCAGTTTCTGTACACTCAATATAGAAGGTACCTAAAAAATACGAAGATTGTTGGTATTGGCAATCAATAAAGTCAGCTAAACTGTATCTGAACACATGGACATTTTGAGACCACACGCTACATTTTACAAGTTTTGAAGAAACCCTACAAATGTCAGCGAAGTTATCAAAGTGCTTAGGTATGTAGTATCTTTGATGCTCAAGCGTGTCAAAAAACCATAAAGCACATCTGTTTTTGTTTACTTACTCTCGCCTGTCATGATTCTATCTTTGGCTCCAAGTCGTGTGAAGATGATATCCACAACTGAGAGAACACAACTTTCACATGGCACATAACAGCCTAACTGCAAAGACATCATATATTTATAAAAGACGCATCAGAAGAACAATCTAACATAGTAAACAATGTAGAACACGTAGTTTTAGTGGGAAAAGGATGTGTTGTAGTTTTTCTTCATTTAAATACTTAGTCAGCCATTCCTAGTTTAAATACTTAGCCAGCCAGTGAGATTTTAATGTAGAAGTAATTACGTAACAATCATTTCTAGCTTAATCAAACAAGTGAAAAGGGGTGAAGAGAAAAAACCTGGGCCATAATAACAGCCAGGCAGGTGGAACGCAGAAGAGTTGACTTTCCTCCCATGTTTGGTCCTGTAAGCAGCAAAGTGCGAGGATGAGATCCATCTTCACTCTCACCAAGGATTATGTCGTTTGGAACAGGCAAAGACCCGCTCTCTCCAAGGGCAAATGGATGCCATAGTCCCTTCATCTTGAGCACAGTTCCTCCGGTGTCACCACTTGTTCCTTTTGATGCCACAATGACCGGCCTAGACATATTTCCACAAGAAAAGCTAGAAGTGACGGCAAAAGATCGTAATACGTCAATGCAATTGATGGCATGAACCACTTCAAACCACTGAATTGCTTTCTCCAAAAATAATTCAGCAAGAATTGTGAGCGTTTCAGCATCCGAATCTGTGACGTCATGATTCTAGAACAGACTATATCATTAGATATACACTCCATGATAATAGGTCACTGCATATGTTCTCAAACATTAACATATAATTGATGGAAGTGAAAATAAACATTTGCCATACATAAAAAATGCTAAAATGCCAAATGTCCACCGTAAAAGGCAATGCAGTAAGAATCAAAAGTGCTGCTAAGTTTTTATGTTAACAAAAAATTAGCAGAAGTGCATTTGATAATTACAATGACTATACAAATTTTATCCAGAAAGGTCTTCGGTATAATATATTAAAATTGCTAAAACTGTTATCACAGAAGGTGTTCAAATGAATCAAGCAATTCAAACTTAATAAATGAGTCCAAGTAACCTGAAAAAATGGGTTAATTGATTTAGAAAATTAAAGATTTAGTAATTTTTGTTTGACCTGACTCCCCTGGCAGAAATTAGACTAAGACCCGAATAAAGCCAGGCAAACACAAACGCCTAAGCCACAAATTCAAGTGTCATGCCTCCACTTAAATTCACTCTCCTTTATCATTTTTAGCCTCCTCAACATTTAGGCCTATAGCCTCGAAGTTTCCTGGAGCAAAATCACAATTTCCTACTTGGTTGCTTATTGTTATGCACGGCGAGGTACCTCCATTTCAATCATATATCCAATATTTGCAAACTAGAAATATCTTCCATTACCATTAGCAGAAGTGACAGGTGAATAAGAAAAACTTCTCCTTGAATATTAATCCACCTCAATCTAACACTGTTAAATAAATCTTTAGGAACTAATCAACTATTAAAATTTCCAAATAACAGCAACTGTTACCAGCAGCGTGTGATTTATATTCTAATTTACAATAAAAATAACAGCGCACCCAGTTTTTAACAAATTCAATATTCCATAGTAACAATTTAAATCAAATGAACCGAGACATAGTTCCTGGGCTGCAAAGAAAAGGTGGAAGAAAGTTAACGTTATTTGAAAACCTAGTAAGGCAGAAAGTATACCTGGTAATTTGGGAAGTCACTGTGCACAGCTGCTTCAAACTGAATAAGAAATTGATCAAGGCCCTCACTACCAGTCAGAATTGGTAGTTTAAAAACTTTGGTCAAAGATGATATTAGAGGCTGCTCTTTCATTAAAAGAAGCAACAAACTCAAAGCAGTCCGAAGGCCATTCACTAGTGATCCAAACACTTTCACCTGTATTACATTGAAAATTATGTGCACATAATAACAGAAAATTAGTGAATCAAATATCACAATATAACCTTAAGTTCAGATCTTGTGCATATTATCAAAAATCACTATTAGTCAAAAATCCCAAAACATGTATATATCGGTTATCCAGCTTGGACAGCAAACAATATGATCAGATTTCTCCTTATATAGGTATAGATAAATTTTTCCACAACCAGTTTCACTGTTTATGTATTAGCCACATGTTTTCCTTCTAAGGAGTGCAGCCGCCCCATCTCCATGGCATGAAATATGTGACTAAGTAATTTAGACCTGACAGACACAAGTATAGTGATATTGAAATGAGATGTTGCCAGCAAATCTTTTTTGCACACTAAAATGAGTATTTAGCTCCTAAATGAGTGAAGAAGAATTGATCAGATAGCACACTAACAAACATTAAGTATATCCTTTACAAATTCGGTATAAAAGCAGTAGCAGGAACTCACCCTCTGCTTCAATATTTTCTTTCCTAACAAGGGCAGTAAGAGAGGGCCTGATAATTGAAGGCTGGACTTAATTCGGCCAAGCAAATGTTCCAAGTCTGGAAGCTTGCGAAGATGTTGAGCAATGTGTGATATAATCTCTGGGTTAGCCATTAGATCATCCACTACATCAAGCCTGTTGTTAATTATTTCAGCATCTACCAACGGACAGCAGATCCAGTTCCTAAGGAGTCGCTTTCCAGATGAAGTTACACACTTATCCAGACAATTGTACAAGGAACCTGAAACTCAAGCAGAATATGTCATAATTTCACAGAAATTTCCAATGAAAATTATATTGGAAACTTGAGAGTGCTGAAATAGGACAAGTACTAGCCTGATTTGCTACCATCCTCATTATTAACAAAGAGTTCTAGATTCATCATTGTTGGACCATCCATTTTCACGCAACCCCTGTAAACTTGGTATGGATACAAATCCCCACTCTGTAGGACATCATCTAACTATATAAAAAATGCAACATATTAATTAACTTAAACAACAAGCACACAGATACATTTAGTGCTAACCCCCTCAAGAGACGAATCATTGTATTGTATAAAAGTGTACCATCAATCTATCCAGATGACCAATCAATCCACCCAGAGCAGACAAGGTGATTTCACGATGAATCACATTGTTCAGCACATGGTCCAGTGAATGAGATGATCCTTTGAAGTATCCCTTTGAGTGAACTAAATCCCTAATTTCAGAGTTCACCGAGTCAGTGATTGACTGAACTGGAGTGAACTGTAGTGCTGCCGAACCTGCAATAGGGAAAGAAAATCAATACTGAGATTCCAGGATGCTTTCCAAAATTTAAAATGAATGAATTCAGCTTAGAACAACTAAAAAAATTATTTGAAAAGTTCATGATTTAAAAGGTTGATGTTATGCAAAAGTATCTAACCGCAACAAAATGCAAAATTTGCAAACTCCAAATTATTCCTAATGCAACATACATCAAATTATTCACTGTCATAAACATACAGGATTGTATATTAAGAGCGTGATATGAAACGTCCTAATAGAACCGTTTGCTGTAACACAAAGGTAATATTCCATACCAACTTAATTCCAAAAGACAATAGGTAGCTTGATTTATCTATATATATTTATAGATATCATAGAGATACAGTATAGACTGTGTAGGTCATTTATAAAGTACAACTGACAGCGTGAATGTTAAATCAACGCCCGTCCTTGAGTCAAAGAAAAACTAGATTCCCCAAGGAATAACTTTGTTCACAATAATTGCCATCACCAGATATTTGCTTTAAATTGTTATTGTGCAAAATAATTATTTTCCAGCAAGGTTTTGTAGCTCACGAACAAATTGTTCTAACAACAAACTCATTCTAATACATATCAAGTATTGGTTAAAATTTATTGAAAAATCCATAAAAAGAAACTGAGACACAAAAACTGGTGATTTACAATGAATTTTAACTACCAATATAAAGTGTTGAACGAATGTGTAAGAAAATGCATTGTTAACATTTCTCTTCACATACAGCTTCCAAGCATAATAAAAAAAAGTGGCAGAAATGCCCATTTAAAATTCTAGAATATTCTCAGTAGTGTACCTCTAAACCATGAGAAATTATTAGGTAGTCTTCCAGTACTGCCCATTCTATGGTTCCAATTAATCTTTAAGTGATACATTTTAGTTTTTGTATTTAAGATAATAAATAATAGTATTAACTACAAATCACATAAAGATTTGTTACAACCATGAACAGGAAGTGATCCAGGACTGACTACCTAATAATTTCTCATAAACCACAGTGAAGGATCACATCTTACCAATTAATGAGAATTTTCTAAGTGCTTTCTGAGCTTCTTTGGACAACCCTGCAAAACAACATCGTATCTTAACGTTAAGATATAAAAATTAGAAGTGATGTGCATTCAAGTCAAAATGAATCCTGCCAGCACTCCTTAGTACAGTCTTTCCAACACATTTATTTCATAATTGGGTGAATTTTATGAGAGACCCATTAAATAAAAAGTGGGCAGAGAAGAACAAGATATTCAAATGAATTGACAAAGAATTTCACCAATTAATTTTATGTCAGAAAAAATAGGTGTCAGCATTTTTATTCAATTAAAAGGCAAACTGATAATTCATGGCATTCACCTCTGCTGTCATATATAACTTCCTTGGGTGATACCTACAATCCAGTTCCCAGAATCAAATTAGCTAACAATTTGGCAAAATGGAATGATCATTCACATAAAGTAAATACACAATGAAGAATACGAAAAACAAAGGGGGTATTGTGAGCATACTTGCATCAATAAGGCCCCTAAAGCAGAACAGGACGTATCGTCCTCTATGGAGCCAACCCAAAATCTGAGCCGAGCACAATCAACAAAAGCAAATCCATACACAACGGAACCATTATCCAAGTCATTGCTTTCCTATAGAAAACATTTAATTCACCATCATACATAACAATAATAGCTAACAAAAAATGAATAACTAACAGTGAGAAATAAGAACCTCTTTTATTGCGAGGAGGTGAACAGCATCAGGACCAATGTTACCATCAACATTGGTTGATGGAGTGACTACCTGAACTAACTTTCTCCGAACAACCTGAAATCCAGCAGTGAAGGTCATACCATGCAAAAAAAAAAAAAAAAAAACAGTCAATTAAAAGGCATAACAGATACTGGATGATATTATACATAGACTTATGAAGTCAAGTGACAGCTGTGTCGTGTCCAGTTTACAGTCCCCAACATCCATTAGAAACTTCGCAAAAGTTTCTTGCGTTATTATATTGGATAAAGTAAAGCTAAAACACGAGAGATTCATAACATTAACTGAAGAAATAGAGATTCGGACTACTCCCTCATATAGTTACAGTAACCTAGAGAATGTGAGAGTGTGTGTGCGTATTAGACTTGTTGAAGCGTAACTCATCACGCAAAGCCAAATATTGAAAACGTTTACATAAAACTTCTGAAGCTATATAGCCATACAACTGCAAGGACAGGAAAACTTACAGAGTTAGCCCCCCTAGCTTTTGCTGCTTCAGATGTCTCTAACTGCTCCACTCGTCCAACCTTATACCTTCACAATGAAAGCAGCATACTAAGTCCACAAAAAGTTAACTAGGAATTACTGAGAATTAACACCGTCCATTCTAAGCAGAATTAGCTATAATGATGTTATGGTCCACAAAATTCAAAATCCACATTGAGCATAATAAATATGGTATCCCTATCAACTATCACATCAAATTCATGGTTCCTTACCCACGTGCAACCAGCTTTTGAATGGCATCATCAATCCCACTTTCAGATATACCAACCTGAACCAATAAGTAAAACAGTCACTGGAAGACATCAACTAACCGAAAAGCATGTCAAGCACCAGCCAAAATATAAATTTGAAATCACCTGTCGACATTTTCCAACACCACTTAAAGTTATTTTCCAATCAAGCTCCTTATGACCAATGTCAGCATCCATTTCATAGAGCTCATAAAATTTTCCCTACATTGACCATTAATTGCGGCATACTATTATTACCCAACGGTTATGCATTAAATACCAAATAAATTACAGGATCCAGAGGAATTAAGAAACCAATATTCAAAGGCTTGATAAACTAACCACTTTAAAAAATAGCACAACATCCATATATTTACATTTGACACTCCAATACTGTTTCTGTGATGCTGAAAGTTTTGACAAAACTTCTGGCGGAATATAAAGAGTCGTCCTGTCATACAAAGGATTATTCGGCCTTCTTCCATTAGCATCCCTGATTCGAGAAGGATCAAGCCACTCAAACTTGCTGGCCATCTCTACTTCCTTCTTAGTCGTGTCCAATGCCATTGAATCATCGAGAAACCTGACTCGTTTGCCAGAATTTAGCAAGGAACCAAACTTGGATCCAGCATCACGACTGCGCTTTACCTGTGAAGTAAGAGGCTGCATCCCTGGGGTTTCTGGTCCAGCAACATCGTCATCGGTTACAATCAGTGCCATGTTTTCCTGATTAGCATTTCCCTTGAAACTCCCAGCATTATCTTTTGCTTCTTCCTTGTGCACCCCTTCACGATCAGTATCAGCACGTACTCCCACAGGTTGAGAAGATTTAGACAAACTACCATTCAATGGCAAGCTCCTGTAAAAAAATGCAAGTTATAGTATGTGCCAGTGATTTTAGTCGCAACATCAAAAAAATTTGACCCACCACAAGTGCCAACATGCTTGCCCTGAATTTGCAATAACATCAACGACCACAATAAAACTGAGTGAGATTGTGATTTTAAACATCCATATCATCCATTAAACAGCCCTTTCCTTTACGAAGCAGAAACTGCTTCAATTTCAACAGTGTCTTCCGCTCAGTAATCTCTAAATTTCTAAGGAAACTGAAATTACGTTTGTGTATTTCAAATTAACAAAATGCCGAATAGTGCTACGATTCAACCTACAATGTCTTATCAATTTCACTTGAATAGTTCAACCACATTCCACCAACATCATTACGAAATAAACTATTGAAACAAAATGCACCAGTGCTTCAACTTCGACGCAAACGAATACCATAAAAGCATAAAGGAAACATCAAAATATAGCGAAGAACGAACGAAACGCATTCTGCTTTCTCGCGCTTCCATAAAACCCTAAGCTAACGACTCGGAGAAGGAAAAGAACTAAGCGTACCTCTTAGTGATTCTTTCGTTGTCGTCGACCTTGACGAATTTGTGCATGATGCTCTCAAACAAGGAGGGGCCAGAGTTGTTCTCTTTTGGCGCGAAGTTCGCCGGCAAAACGCGACGAGGCACCTTCTCCGGCGGCGTATCGGTTCCTCTGACATCGTCGGTCGGCGGAGGTTGACTAGCGGCAGCAGAGCCGTGGCGGTCGAATTTGTCAACCGTCGGAGCGGTGGCAGGTCGCTCAACGTTAATGCGCTGAAAATATCTATGCATAATGTGGAAATTTTTGGCGCCAAAATATTCTTGAGAGCTTAACCCTTTGAGTAGTACAGAGTAGAAATGGTGGAAGAGACTTTTATAGTTTCTTACATGAGCGCTTCTTTCTAGCCTTTTTGGAGGGAAATTTTTAGTTACATTTTATAGGGAAAGAAAAAAGTTTAAATAAATATATTTATGATAGCTATTTAATAAAATATATTCAATAAAATGTGCTAATTTTTTTTCGTAAAAATTGTTTTAAATTATTTTTTATACATTTTACATGCGGAGATTTTTGGAAGTTTCTCCTCTTATTTTAATGTATTAAAAAATAGATATTTAAAGATTTTAATGTATTAAAAAATAGATATATATTTTGTTTTGTTATTGTTGCGAAGATGGATCAATCTTTTAGGAGAGTTACTCCCTGCACCTCCCCAATTCCAACCCCCACCCCCACATAACCTATTTATTCTTTTTTTTTATCTTTATGTTTTCATCTTTACGCTTTTTTTTCACGAATTCTCCCGCCACACCAGCACCCTCTGCGCAGCAACCACAACCGCACCGCACAACAGCCGCACAAACAGAGAGGAATTGGAAAGTGAGAGTTGCAGAGCGTTTGGAGGAGGAGGTTTCAAAGCTTTGGTGGGTTGGGGGTGGGAATACGAAGAGGAATCTGTCTGTGTGTTTTGAGACTGTAAAAGAGGGAGGTTATTGTAGGGTAGGTTAAATAGGACTAAAACGATAAAAATAAAAAAAAACATAAAGGTTAATTTTGTATTTAAAAAAAAGTCCAAAAAAATTGAAGGGGTGGGGGTTGGAACTGGGGAGGTACAGGGAGTAACTCCCATCTTTTAGCCCGTTTTTTATTGGACCGACCCGTTGTTGATGGACCATAACCCACACATGCTGGGTTGGACAGTTTTTGTCATTCCAAATTAGAAATTTAAAATAAAATAGATTTTATTAAAAATAATATAAAAACATATTTAAAATAAGTGTACCGTCAATAATGAATTAAGTACATTCGTCCATATCCGTCGAACTTTCGAGATAAGTGCAGAAGCTGAAATTCCATTTACGACGCCATCGTCACAAACATGCAAACGAAAATGGAACGTTCCAGAGACTCATTTCGCCACCCTTATAAAACTCTCATTGCTCTTCCCTGTTTTCATAACTCACCATTCATTTCTTCAAGTAGTAAGTAATCAATTGCAGGAATTAGGTTTCTTGCACTATGCCGAGTCGATCAACGGGAGTCATAACCCAAGACTGGGACCCCATCGTTCTGCACAAGGCCAAGCCCAAGGCGCAGGACCTGCGCAACCCCAAGGCCGTGAACCAGGCGCTCCGATCCGGCGCGGAGGTGCTTACTATCAAGAAGTTCGACGCCGGTTCGAACCGGAAGGCTGGCGGTCCGGCTGTGAACCCGAGGAAGCTGGAGGAGGGGACGGAGCCAGCAGCGTTGGAGCGCGTAGCGGGGGAGATCCGGCACGCGATCCAGAAGGCGCGTTTGGTGAAGAAGATGAGCCAGGCGGAGCTGGCGAAGCAGATCAACGAGCGGACGCAGGTGGTGCAGGAGTACGAAAATGGCAAGGCAGTGCCTAACCAGGCCGTGCTGGCCAAGATGGAGAGGGTTCTCTGTGTCAAGCTCAGGGGCAAAATCGGAAAGTGAGATTTTAACTCTCGGTGTTATCCATCATCATCATCATCTATATTCAGAATTTGTTTGAGTTCAAGATTTTTGGGAGTGAAAGAATTACTAGAGGAATACGATCACTGTAATGAAACATTTCTGTAAAATTACATTTGTGTAAAAAGAATAAATGTATAATTGTTGTAAGGATCCGATATATTAATTACCCTTCTTTGCTAGTTTTTAACAACAATACGTAGAAAACAAATTATTGGAGCCTTTGTGAAATGATGACGTGGAAAAGTCTTTACGGTTCAAAATTTGTTGAGTTCAAAATTATTTCTGGTTGTTCTTCATCTTTTTTCCTTTTCTCATAGTTTTTATTTTTACTTTCTCTCTTCATTTTGTGATAGCACGTTCTTCCTTCAACTTTTCTTCAAACTCTATGGGACATGTCAAAATCATTAAATTTAGAGAGGAGTGAAAGTTAGGTGTGTGCAGTTGGTTGGATTGAACGGTTTTTTACGGTGGTATATAAGTAAAAAAAATTCAAACTTGGAAGCCACTTCCTGAATACTCAGTTTCTCTCCAAATTTATGAGTTTGATATTCTCCTCCTTTTCTTTAAAATCATCATCCTTCTTTCTCTAATTATTAATCAAATCACGTCTGAGTTTTCCTAGCGTAGAAAGCTTTTCTCTGCATCGATCAAGAAGTTGGTAAGCTAAATTTCTCCATTCTTTGAAGTTTATTCATTTTTGGTCATATGTAAACACTATTCGGCTTGTATTTGTTCATCAATCTTTCAACTTAATTTTAATTCTGCTTCTAGTTTGGTGAATGACTTCTTTCACTAAATCTAAATTTTGTAGACACCTTTAGGAGTTTTCGTGCAGTCCAAGCCAAGTTGAGAAGCATAGAAATTGTTTGGATTTTGAGGTAAGGAAAGCTAGTAATTTAATTATGTCTTTCTGTGTGTGGAATTTTGAACGTTTGCATGTACGAATAATTGTATGTTTGATTGAATTGTATGAAAATTCTATTGTGGAATTATTCTTTAAACTTTTTATTATGGTATCAAGAGCCAAACACTGATATTCTCTACAATATAGGAATTAGTGCTTCTTTTCATTGAATAATTTTGATGGCTTCTTCCGATGACAATCAATCGGAGAAACATGATTTTGGAACTTCCGCTGCTTCCAAGAGTTATATTTCTACTGTTGTCGGATTTGTAACCAAGTTAGGTATATCTAACTCTGCTCTTAATCTTTCTGTTGTTACTAAGGGTAGTGATTGGATAATTGATTCAGGTGCTACTGATCATATGACTTGTGATCCTCATATATTTACTAATTTTTCCTCTAATTGTTCTAAAACTGTTATTATTAATGTCAATGGGGTCTCATCTCCTGTTGAAGGTATAGGTATTATATCTCTCTCACCCTCTTATCAATTCTTGATGTTTTATTTGTTCCTACATTAAATTGTAATCTTATCTCCGTCAACAAGTTAACCAAATCACATTCTTGTGTTGCCTTGTTTTACTCAACCCATTGTCTTTTTCAAAACATCCATTCCAAGGAGAAGATTGTCAGTGGTAGAGAGAATGAAGGACTGTATTATCTTAAAAATGTCTCGCAACAAAACCATAAAAGAAGATTGGTTTGTCTTGTGAATGATCACATATAAGATAAAAACAAAAAAGAAATTTGGTTGTGGCATAAACGGTTGGGACATCCCTCTTTTGGTTATTTAAAAAAATTATTTCCATCACTATTTCATAAATGCAATATTTCTGATTTTTTTTGTGAAACTTGTGTTTTGGCAAAAAATCATCGTGTTGTGTTTCCTTTAAGCAATAACAAAACTGAATTTCCTTTTTCATTAATTCATACAGATGTTTGGGGCTCTGCCCCGCAATCTACACATAATGGAAAAAAATGGTTTATCAGTTTTGTTAATGATTGTATTGGGGTAACCTGGATATATTTTCTTAAACATAAAAGTGATGTGTGTGATGTGATTCGTTCATTCTATCATCTGATTGTTACACAATTTAACACATCTATTAAGGTCATTCGATCAGACAATGGAGGGGAATATTTTAAGAATGAATTAATAGAGTTCATGATCTCTAAAGGCATCTTGCATCAAACTACATGTCCTTATTCACCACAACAAAATGGAGTGGCTGAGAGGAAAAATAGACATATATTAGAGGTGACAAGATCATTTTTGATAGATGATAATGTCTCATCTCATTTATGGGGTGAGGCTGTGAGCTCTGCCGTTTATTTAATTAATCGAACCCCTTCCAGTGTGCTTAACTTTCAAAGGCCTTATGATGTGTTGTCTGATCATTGTATCCTTCCTCCCATAGTTTATTTACCATCTCATATTTTTGGATGTGTTATATATGTTCACTTACACCCACATCAACATACAAAGCTTGAAGAACGACGATCAAATGTGTTTTTGTTGGGTATGGATCAACTGAAAAAGGTTATCGTGCTTACCATCCACCATCAAAGAAATTTTATATTTCTATGGATGTGATATTTAATGAGCATGAATTTTTTTATGTTGATTCTCCACTTCAGGGAGACAATGAAAGTGAAGTGCATAATCATGATGTTAGTATGTTTGATTATGAAAATATATTATCTTGTGAGGATCATTCTGCAGCAAGTGAGTCAATCCTAAATATGGACACTTCTTTTCTGGATAATACAGTGTCTTCTGATCATAACCAATTGACTCAATCTTCTCCACAGGTTCAGCTTGACTCTTAAGAGGTACCTTCTGATCTTATCTCTGATAATACTAATTTAGATCAAATTGATCATGGAATTGATTCTTCTTTGCATGAGACCACCAACACATCAAACACTGAGTCTACTACTGTTCAATATATTCTTCCACCTCGTTCTAATCGTGGTCAACCTCCAGCTAAATATGAACCAGACCTCCAAGCCAAAGTTAAATATCCCATTAGTAAATATGTGTCATCTCAGGTTATCCCAGTCATATGTATCATTTGTATCTCAATTATCTTCAATTTCTATTCCTAGTAATATACAGGAAGCTTTGGCATATCCTAGATGGATCGAAGCAATGGTTGAGGAGATGGCAGCTTTAGAAGAAAACAACACTTGGAATCTTGTGTCCTTACCAAGAGGGAAGAAAATTGTAGGCTGCAAATGGGTCTTTACAATTAAGCATAAAGCTTATGGAACTATTGAGAGGTATAAAGCACAACTTGTGACTAAAGGTTACACTCAGTCTTATGGTGTAGATTACCAAGAGACGTTTGCACCAGTAGCCAAGCTCAATACTGTGAGAATACTTTTGTCGCTAGCTGCAAACCAAGATTGGCCTCTTCTGCAATTTGATGTGAAAAATGCTTTCCTACATGAAGAAATTTCAGAAGAATTTATATGGATTCTTCACCAGGCATGACAGATTCAATTGAAATGAAGGTTTGCAAATTAAAGAAGGCTTTCTATGGATTAAAACAATCCCCAAGAACATGGTTTGGAAGGTTTACCAAGTCTATGGAGGCTTTTGGCTATAGAGCAAGTAACTCTGATCACACATTATTTTTTAAGAGAGGAAAAGGAAAAATTACAGCTTTGATTATATATGTTGATGACATGATTGTTACAGGAAATGACCCAGATGAGATTTCTAGTTTACAACAATACCTTGCATCTAATTTGAGATGAAACAACTTGAAAACCTCAAATATTTTTTGGGTATTGAAGTAGCTAGATCAAAACATGGTATCAGAGCTATGGTTAGAGCCTATCCTAGCGATATTTGTTGGGCATATTGTTCCACCCGCTATTGGGCTGTTAATGGACCACCCATTAATATCTAGTCTCACGCTCGAGATGTATATACCTCGACGTGAGGGGGGGTGTTGGAAGTCCCACATCGACTAGAGATAAGGTCAATTTATAATATATAAGTGGGGTGCATACTTCACCTTACAAGTCGGTTTTATGGGTCGAGTTAGGCCTAAAACCCACTTCTAACATGATCGAGACCCGTGAACGAATTAGGTTTCTAACTAGAAAGTGTTCGATCTAGTCTGATCTAAGGATGTGAGTAGGTAAAACCTGTCATGGGATTCTTTTGATTTATGTTTTACAATTTTAATATATTTGGATAAGTTAAGTGGGGTTCATAATTTTGTAGAAGTTCTGCAAGATTATGTAGAACACCGAGTGGTTACTATTGACTGCTCGGTTTTGTTTTGTACTCGGCTCTTAACTAAATCCGGTCTCCTTAGAAGGGTGAGTTTTTCAGTGTAGTACTCGGTCTTATACTAGCATTTATATCAGTAGTAGAGCTCAGTCTTAATAGTGTTTGGTCATGAACTGACACTCAGTCTTGATAATGTTCGGCCATGAACTGACACTCAGTTTTAATAGTGTTCGGTCATGAACTGACACTCAGTCTTAATAGTGTTCGGCCATGAACTGACACTCGGTCTTAATAGTGTTCGGCCATGAACTGACACTCGGTCTTAATAATGTTTGGTGATGAATTGACACTTGGTATTAACAGTGTTAGGTCATGAACTGAGTTTGTTATCATAATATTGTTCGGTTGTATATAAGCTTTCGATTTTCTATAGAGTTAGGTTATTTCTTTAGTTTTATCTATTGGGGACTGTTCGGTCTCCAACGTTCACAGGGCTCCTAATCTTTTATGTGTGAATATAATTACTGTATGAAATTACATGTTGAATAATGATGATTATGTTGTGAGTAATGTGGAAGAGAATTCCAAGGTGGAATGTCTCATAAATGTTTTATGAAATAGTAAAGTATGAATGTGGATATTGTGATAAGTTGGCATTCATCCCGATATTCTGTGATTACTCATTCTCGAGTAGAGAGGAGTAAGTCTTGTGTGAGAATGGTGGGAGGTCTCGTTTTAAAAAAGTAACCTTTGGTGAGGTAAAACGGACTAACCTTAGGTGGCAACTGTTGAGGGCATCCCAGCTACTACACCATTCGGGTGCTAAAACGTCGTAGCTACACATTCATACAATCTGGATGGTCAAGTTTTGGTGTCAGTGTATATGTAATTGGATGTTCGGTTTATATATGATTACAAGTATTTGGTTTTGGCATAGTGTAACATCCGATTTCTAATTGAATGAACTTGTATGAAATGTATGTATATGTTTTTAATTAAATTACATTAGCTTACCCTTATTTCCTGTCTTGTCTATGTTTCCTGTTCGTTTCTTCTTTTGCAATGATCACCTTTCAATGTGAGCAGAATTAGAGGAGTGTTCGGTGGAGCAAGCGTTGGAAAGAGAGAATCATGATGTTTGAACCGAGGACCGTTCGGCCAGTAGAATTAGTATTATATTTTGTGTAGCCGTTCGATTTAGATTTAGCTTTATAACTGTTCCGGTTTGTTCTTCCATTTTATATCAAACTTTATAACCGCATGTAAAGTTTTAACTATTTCGGGCATTTTAGTTTTATTTAGAATCCTATTGTAAACTCCATAACTGTTTTATTATATTATTACATGTTGCATCTGGATGTAGTTTCATATTATATTTTTGGGATGTTACATGACCAACCACAATTTTCGTTTCATATTTTTTGTTTCATTCTGGTGTATTATATTATACGCAACAAAATCCTTTACTGACCTTGATGGTTCGAGCAAGATAAATAGGTTTTTCTCATTTTTTATTTGCGATTTCTGTTTGACTTTTTGTGTTTGCTGTTGTGTTTTAATTATGTGGCCTTTTATTTGTTGTTTAAATATTTCGTTTATCGTTTTTGGGTTTTTTTCCTTTTCTTATTTTTTTTTCTTTGTTGTAGTTATGCGTTCGTCATTTTTTAAAACGAAAATAAGTTAAATGAGATTTAAGCTATTTCAACAAATATCATCTTATCCGCAAAGACTTATGCGTTCTTTGTTTCTCCCTTCTGAAAGAGAGCTACAATCATACTTTTAAACTCAATTTCATTAGAAACATAACGGTCTTCCATGGCATACCAAACGTACAATGCTTCATCAAGCAAACCCTTTATACACAAATCATCTTTTATAATGGTATAACTATTTATATTTAAGGATTCTCTCTAGGGGAAGATATAAATATATTTTTATTGCCTCCTCAACTTTTCTCATCTTACACAACCCATTCGAAAGGATGTTCCCATGCATGTCCAATTGAATTTCTTTCTTGAATACTCCTCATGCCCTCTCTCAAGTAGAAGTTTTGTATAAAGCTTCTGGAAGTAGATTTACAAAATACATCGATTTAATAAGTTGCCCATATATTGTTCGAGATTTAACAATGTAACTTGAAAAGGTATTGTAAGTCACATAGTCATGAATATTGTCGTCCTCCATTTCATACAACAAAGTCATGACCTCTTTTGTCCTACTGTTTTTTACAAGTACATGTAATATGATATTGTAGCTCCAAATATCATGACTCGAACCCATTAGGGTCAGTGCATTCCATACTCTTTTAGCATTTTCCATATCAAATTTTTCATTTGCGTGGGACAAACCACAAGCTCTCGTTTGTGTTAAAGTTTTCATATTTTTTGTTTCATTCCGTGTACGGTATTGTACGCAATGAAATCCTTTAGTGACGTTGGTGGTTCGAGCAAGGTAGATGGGTTTTTCTCATTTCTTATTTGCGATCTCTGTTTGATTTTTCATGCTCGTTGTTATGTTTTAATTATGTGGCATTTTATTTGTTGTTTAAATATTTTGGTTATCGTTTTTTGGTTTTTCCCTTTTCTTATTTTTTTTCTTTCTTTGATGTAGTTATGTGTTCGTCATTCTTTCAAAACGAAATAAGTTAAATAAGATTTCACATATTTCAACAAAACTATGGATATCGTCTTATTCAGAAAGACTTCTACGTTCTTTGTTTCTCCCTTTCAAAAGAGAGTTACATTCATACTTTTAAACTCAAGTTCATTAGGAACATAACGATCTTCGATGGTATATCAAACATACAATACTTCATCAAGCAAACTCTTCGTACACAAATAATCTTTTATAATTGTATAACTATTTATATTTAAGGATCCTCTGTAGGGAAAAGATATAAATATATTTTTATTGTATCCTTAACTTTTTTTCATCTTACAATGTTCCCATACATGTTCAATTGAATTTCTTTCTTGAATAATCTCCATGCCCTCTATGGAGTAGAGGTTTTGTATAAAGGTTCTGGATGTAGATTTATAAAATACATCGATTTAATAAGCTGGCCATATATTGTTTGACATTTAAACACGTAAATTGAAAACGTATTGTAAGTCACATCTTTAGGAATATTGTTGTCCTCCATTCCGTACAATAAAGTCAGGACCTCTTTTATTCCTATTATTTTTTACAAGTACATGTAACATGATATTGTAGCTCCAAATATCATGACTCGGTCCCGTTGGGGTCAGTGCATTCCATATTCTTTTAGCATTTTCCATATCAAACTCTTCATTTACGTGGGATAAACCACAAGCTCCCTTTTGTGTTAAAGTTTTCACATTTTTTGTTTCATTCCGTGTACGATATTGTACGCAATGAAATCCTTTAGTGACGTTGGTGGTTCGAGCAAGGTAAATGGGATTTTCTCATTTCTTATTTGCAATTTCTGTTTGACTTTTCGTGCTCGTTGTTATGTTTTAATTATGTGCCCTTTTATTTGTTGTTTAAATATTCTGGTTATCGTTTTTGGGTTTTTCCCTTTTCTTATTTTTTTTCTTTGATATAGTTGTGCGTTTGTCATTCTTTCAAAACGAAATAAGTTAAATGAGATTTCACCTATATTAAAAAACGTATGGATATCATCTTTTTTGGAAAGACTTTCGTGTTCTTTGTTTCTCCTTTTGTAAGAGAGCTACGATCATACTTTTAGACCAGGTTTGAGATAGGCTCTGATCATCATATCAAAGAGAGTAGTGATGTCCCTGACCCTTCTTTTCTTACAAAATCCAGTAATGAGTATAGTATAGGTATGAAGAATTGGCATCACGCCATTTAATTGCATTTCATTCCTTGTAGCACAGGTTTCTTGTAACATACTCATGGAACAAAGGCCCTTAACTACAACTGTATACGTAATAACATTACGTTTAATTCGACTGAGAATCATTTCATAACATTCAGCTTCTTTGGAACTATTAACTCTGAACAAATAATCAATTGGTGTAGTGTAAATAACACTCGAACGACCTTTACGGATTAGGAGCAACTGCATAAGGCATTTTATTTGTCCCACACAGCATAAACCGTTAATGAGAGTTTCGAGAGTAATTTCGTCGACCAGAAATGCTTGTTCTACTACTTTGTTGTTAAGCCTGAGAGCATTATTTATTAGACCTTGTTGATAGAGATCTCTCATTAGTGTAGTGAACATAATAACATCTGGATGATAACCTCATTTTAGAATGTTGGGAAATACAAAGAGACCAAAAACTCAGTTCTCTTAGATGACAAAAATTATTACTAAGGAGGAACCATGCAAGGAAGAAAAGTAAACCTCTCCATCATCTTTTCTGGAAATTTGCCCATAGGAAGAGGAATTTTCTCTGGTGAGAAAGAAAGTGTCCTTCCGTTGTTTTTTCATTTGGATGCCGATATATCAACAACCCTTTTGTTGATTTCAAAATTACCCCTTGGGTTCTTCATCTTTGTCCCTTCTCTCATAGTCTCGATTTTCTGTTTCTCTCCATTTTGTGATAGCCCATTGTCTCTCCAACCTTTCCTCAATCTCTTCATTTGAGTGGGACAAACCACAAGCTCCCGTTTGTGTTAAAGTTTTCACATTTTTTGTTTCATTCCGTGTACGGTATTGTACGCAATGAATTCCTTTAATGACGTTGGTGGTTCGAGCAAGATAAATGAGTTTTTCTCATTTCTTATTTGCAATTTCTGTTTGACTTTTCGTGCTCGTTGTTATGTTTTAATTATATGCCCTTTTATTTGTTGTTTAAATATTTTGGTTGGATTTTTCCCTTTTCTTAATTTTTTTTCTTTGATGTAGTTGTACGTTCGTCATTCTTTCAAAACGAAATAAGTTAAACGAGATTTCACATATTTCAACAAACCTATGGATATCATCTTATTCGGAAAAACTTTCACATTCTTTGCTTCTCTCTTTTGAAAGAGAGCTACAATCATACTTTTAAACCCAATTTCATTAGGAGCATAATGGTCTTCCATGGTATACCAAACGTACAATGCTTCATCAAGAAAACCCTTCGTACACAAATCATTTTTTATAATGGTATAACTATTTATATTTAAGGGATCCTTTGTAGGGGAAAGATATAAATATATTTTTATTGCCTCCTCAACTTTTCTCATCTTACACAACCCATTCGAAAGGACGTTCCAATATATGTTCAGTTGAATTACTTTCTTAAATACTCCCCATGCCCTCTCTGAGGTAAAGGTTTTGCATAAAACCTTTGGAAGTAGATTTACAAAATAAATCGATTTAATAAGATGCCCACATGTTGTTCGAGATTTAACAAGGTAACTTAAAAATGTATTTTAAGTCACATAGTGTTAGGTTCCTAAATTGGGAACCTAATTCCAAGAAACACTTCCTCTCCAAGAAACACAGAAAGAAGGGGAAATCTGAATATTATTCACAAGTATAGTATCTGTACAGGCAAATGTAGAGGCATAACCCTCTTCCACATGTATAAACCCGTAAGTAACTCAATAATCAATCCCCCAATCCCTTTTACCGAGCCTTTATTTATACTATCTTACAATCTCATCAAAACTGTCCTAAACCGTTAGTTAGTTATATTCAGTTCCTCTTATTTCTCCTTTCATAAACTAACCATCTATTCTTATTCTTATCCCTATCAATACCCTCCCCTTGATCATCAACCTTGTCCCCAAGGCCTCTTCGACCGCCTCTAAGTCCCCTTCAACCACCACCATTCTTCCCTCCATCTCCACGCACGAAAACCCTCCGATATGGGATCCGGCAGGTCGGACCAAATGTTAGGTTCCTAAATTGGGAACCTAATTCCAAGACACACTTCCTCTCCAAGAAACACAGAAAGAAGGGGAAATCTGAATATTATTCACAAGTATAGTATCTGTACACGCAAATGTAGAGGCATAACCCTCTTACACAGTTATAAACCCGTAAGCAACTTAATAATCAATCCCTCAATCCCTTCTACCCAGCCTTTATTTATATTATCTTACAATCTCATCAAAACTGTCCTAAATCGTTAGTTAGTTATATTCAGTTCCTCTTATTTCTCCTTTCATAAACTAACCATTTATTCTTATTCCTATCACTATCACATAGTCAGGAATATTGTCGTCCTCCATTTCATACAACAAAGTCAGGACCTCTTTTGTCCTATTGTTATTTACAAGTACATATGTCACATTATATTGTAGCTCCAAATATCGTGACTCGGTCCCGTTAGGGTTAGTGCATTCCATACACTTTTAGCATTTTCCACATCAAACTCTTCATTTGTGTGGGACAAACCACAAGCTCCCGTTTCTGTTTAAGTTTTCACATTTTTTGTTTCATTCCGTGTACGCAATGAAATCCTTCAGCGACCTTGGTGGTTCATGCAAGGTAAATGGGTTTTCTCATTTCTTATTTGCGATTTATGTTTGACTTTTCGTGCTCGTTATTATGTTTTAATTATGTGGCCTTTTATTTGTTGTTTAAATATTTTGGTTATCATTTTTGGGTTTTTGTCTTTTCTTTTTTTTTTCTTTGATATAGTTGTGCGTTCATCATTTTTTCAATACGAAATAAGTTAAATGAGATTTCACCTATGTTAAAAAACGTATGGATATCATCTTTTCTGGAAAGACTTTCGTGTTCTTTGTTTCTCCTTTTGTAAGAGAGCTACGATCATATTTTTACACCAGGTTTGAGATAGACTCTGATCATCGTATGAAAAAGAGTAGTGATGTCCCTGACCCTTCCTTTCTTACAAAATCCAGTAATGAGTATAATATAGGTATGAAAATTTGGCATCACGCCATTTAATTGCATTTCATTCCTTATAGCACAGGTTTCTTGTAACATACTCATGGAACAAAGGCCCTTAACTACAACTTATACGTAATAACATTAAGTTTAATTCGACTGAGAATCATTTCATAACATAAATCCTCACCTTCTTTGGAACTATTAACTCTGAACAAATAATCAATCAGTGTAGTGTAAATAACACTCGAACGACCTTTACGGATTAGGAACAACTGCATAACGCATTTTATTTGTCCCACACAGCATAAACCGTTAATGAGAGTTTCGAGAGTAATTTCGTCGACCAGAAATGCTTGTTCTACTACTTTGTTGTTAAGCCTGAGAGCATTATTTATTTATTAGACCTTGTTGATAGAGATCTCTCATTAGTGTAGTGAACATAATAACATCTGGATGATAACCTCATTTTAGAATGTTGGGAAATACAAAGAGACCAAAAACTCAGTTCTCTTAGATGACAAAAATTATTACTAAGGAGGATCCATGCAAGGAAGAAAAGTAAACCTCTGCATCATCTTTTCTGGAAATTTGCCCAGAGGAAGAGGAATTTGCTCTGGTGAGAAAGAAAATGTCCTTCAGTTATTTTTTCATTTGGATGCCGATATATCAACAACCCATTTATTGATTTCAAAATTACCCTTTGGCGTTCTTCATCTTTGTCCCTTCTCTCATAGTCTCGATTTGCTGTTTCTCTCTCCATTTTGTGATAGCCCATTGTCTCTCCAACCTTTCCTCAAACTCTTCATTTGAGTGGGACAAACCACAAGCTCCCGTTTGTGTTAAAGTTTTCACAATTTTTGTTTCATTCCGTGTACGGTATTGTATGCAATGAATTCCTTTAGTAACCATGGTGGTTCGAGCAAGGTAAATGGGTTTTTCTCATTTCTTATTTGCAATTTCTGTTTGACTTTTCGTGCTCGTTATTATGTTTTAATTATGTACCCTTTTATTTGTTGTTTAAATATTTTGGTTGGGTTTTTCTCTTTTCTAATTTTTTTTTTCTTTGGTGTAGTTATACGTTCGTCATTCTTTCAAAACGAAATAAGTTAAATGAGATTTCACATATTTCAACAAACCTATGGAAAACTTTCACATTCTTTGCTTATCCCTTTTGAAGGAGAGCTACAATCATACTTTTAAAGTCGATTTCATTAGGAGCATAATGGTCTTCCATGGTATACCAAACATACCATGCTTCATCAAGAAAACCCTTCTTACACAAATAAATTTTTATAATGGTATAACTATTTATATTTAAGGGATCCTCTGTAGGGAAAAGATATAAATATATTTTTATTGCCTCCTCAACTTATCTCATCTTACACAACCGATTGGAAAGGATGTTCCAATATATGTTCAGTTGAATTACTTTCTTAAATACTCCCCGTGCCCTCTCTAATGTAGAGGTTTTGCATAAAACTTTTGGAAGTAGATTTACAAAATAAATCGATTTAATAAGATGCCCACATATTGTTTTGAAACTTTTTGTTAGGGTTAGTGCATTCCATACTCTTTTAGCATTTTTCACATCAAACTCTTCATTTGTGTGGGACAAACCACAAGTTCCCGTTTCTGTTTAAGTTTTCACATTTTTTGTTTCATTCCGTGTACGCAATGAAATCCTTCAGCGACCTTGGTAGTTCATGCAAGGTAAATAGGTTTTCTCATCTCTTATTTGCGATTTCTGTTTGACTTTTAGTGCTCGTTATTATGTTTTAATTATGTGGCCTTTTATTTGTTGTTTAAATATTTTGGTTATCGTTTTTGGGTTTTTGCCTTTTCTTTTTTATTCTTTGATATAGTTGTGCGTTCATCATTCTTTCAAAGCGAAATAATTTTAATGAGATTTCACCTATTTCAACAAACCTATGGATATCATCTTATCCGGAAGGACTTCCGCGTTCTTTGTTTCCCCCTTTTGAAAGACAGCTACAATCATACTTTTAAACTCATTAGGAACATAACGGTCTTCCATGGTACACCAGTGCTTCATGAAACAAACCTTTCTTACACAAATCATATTTTATAATGGTATAACTATTTATATCTTAGGGATCATCTGTAAGGGAAAGGTATAAATATATTTTTATTGTCTGCTCAACTTTTATCATCTTACACAACCCATTCGAAAGGATGTTCCAGTACATGTTCAGTTGAATTTCTTTCTTGAATACTCCTTATGCCCTCTCTGGAATAGAGGTTTTGTATAAAGCTTCTAGAAGAAGATTTACAAAATACATCGATTTAATAAGCTTCCCATATATTGTTCGAGATTTAACAAGGTAACTTGAAAAAGTATTGTAAGTCACATCTTCAGGAATATTGTTGTCATCCATTTCATACAACAAAGTCAGGACGTATTTTGTCCTATTGTTTTTTACCAATATATGTAATATGATATTGTAGCTCCAAATATCACGACTCGATCACATTAGGGTCAGTATACTCGATACTCTTTTAGCATTTTCCATATCAAACTTTTCATTTGAGTGGGATAAACCAGTAGCTCCCGTTTCTGTTAAAGTTTTCACATTTTTTGTTTCATTTCATGTACGGTATTGTACTCAATGAAATCCTTCACTGACCGTTGGTGGTTCGAGCAAGGTAAATGGGTTTTTCTCATTTTTTATTTGCGATTTCTGTTTGACTTTTTGTGCTCGTTATTATGTTTTAATTATGTGGCCTTTTATTGGTTGTTTAAATATTTTGGTTATCGTTTTTTGGTTTTTCCCTTTTCTTTTTTTTTTGATGTAGTTGTGCGTTCATGATTCTTTCAAAACGAAATAAGTTTAATGAGATTTCACCTATTTCAACAAACCTATGGATATCATCTTATCTGGAAAGACTTTCACGTTCATTGTTTCTCCCTTTTGAAAGATTGCTACAAGCATACTTTTAAACTCAATTTCATTAGGAACATAACGGTCTTCCATGGTATACAAAACTACAATGCTTCATTAAGCAAACCCTTCTTACGCAAATCATCTTTTATAATAGTATAATTATTTATATTTAAGGGATCTTGTGTAGGGGAAAGATGTAAATATATTTTTATTGTCTCCTCGACTTTTTCCATCTTACACAACCCATTCAAAAGGATGTTCTAATACATGATCAGTTGAATTCCTTTCTTGAATACTCTCAATGCCTTATCTAGAGTAGAGGTTTTGTATTAAGCTTTTGGAAGTAGATTTACAAAATACATCGATTTAATAAGTTTCCCATATATTGTTCGAGATTCAACAAGGTAATTTGAAAAAGTATTATAAGTCACATTATCAGGAATATTGTCGTCCTCCATTTCATACAAAAAAGTTAGGACCTCTTTTGTCCTATTGTTTTTTACAAGTACATGTAACATGATATTGTAGTTCCAAATAGGATGACTCAGTCCCATTAAGGTCAATGCATTACATACTCTTTTAGAATTTTTCATATCAAACTTTTCATTTGCATGGAACAAACCACAAGCTCCTGTTTGTGATGAAGTTTTCATATTTTTTGTTTCATTCCGTGTACGGTATTGTACACGGTATTGTACACAATGAAATCCTTCGGTAACGTTGGTGGTTCGAGCAAGGTAAATGGGTTTTTCTCATTTCTTATTTGCGATTTCTGTTTGACTTTTTTATGTTTTAATTATGTGGCCTTTTATTTGTTGTTTAAATATTTTGGTTATCATTTTTTGGGTTTTTCCCTTTTCTTATTTTTTTTCTTTGATGTAGCTGCGCAAAGGAGAACGCCATGGCACTACGATTCGATCCTCGCGATGTAAATGAGTTTCTGGTTCTATTTTGGATGCAGGTTGATGGCGACACTTGCGAGGGGAATGAGTTTCGTGCATTTGCAGGTTGTGCGAAAATGATGAACTTGCAAGGAAAAAGATGCGATTTAGGGTTTTTGTTTCTGGATTTTTGTGTTTGATTTGAATGTAGTGGAAATTAGTGGAGGGGCTCACAGTGTGGTTGGCATGGAGATTCTCGCAGAGGACGAAGGTCGCGATTCTAGTTTTTTAAGTGTGATGGAGTTTCGTGATGGCGGTCTATCGTGGCGGCACTTGTGAGCTAGGGTTCATGGTGGTGGTGCTCGCGAACTAGTGTTCATGGCAACAACGCAATTGGGTTGCTCTGCCATGTAATTTAGGAGTTCAAAAATTGGAAATTTTTCTAGGTTTTGTTGTGTCTGAATCGTGAGGAAGAAGATGGTGTCCTCACAACCGCATGAAAAGTGTTTTAGATTTGTCACATCATTTTAACCTTAAATGTAATAACACCTCAAATGATCTCATAGTGTCACGTCAATAATAATTGTACAAGTCATTAAATTTTTACCAATAGACTAGTTTGTCGTTAACCTTTTTAACGCTGTAAAAAAAGACTAACATGAACCGTTTTTGCAAAATATAAGATATTAGTAAATTTTTGAAAAAAAAAATAACTTTAAATCCATCCTATAAACCATGTCACGAAAATAAGCATTAAACCTTATAAAAAAATCATATAATTTATCTTATATAGCACAAGAGGCAGATGCCAAGGCTGAGTCAGTGGCACTAAATACAGCCACGTGGAAGCAGCAAAGACAGATGCCACATGGTTTCCGACGTAAGTTGATGCAGTGGTATCTTTGTCCAACGCAACATGGAATTTGGTCGCACACGAACATCCTTAAAACCTCCATCACTGCTTCTTACGATGCCAATTCCTTTCCCCTTTCTTTTCTTCTTCCAAAATCTCAGATTCTTTTCTTTTTGAACTCTAAACTTGAAAAGTGAGCCACATAATATATATAATGTGTTGTAGCCACAGCTAACAAAAAGGTTCAAAGCACAAACAAGAATCAATGTGTCACCCTGGACTTCCTTTTCTCAACAGAGAAGCCTTCGTGCTGCGTAGAAGATGGCTTTTGTCAGCGGTGCCAGGGCAGCCTCAAGATGATCCTGGCAGCTCCGGCGAGAGTGGTTCTGCGAAGCGATGCGCGTGCTCGCCGTCGCAGCATCCGGGGTCGTTCCGGTGCCGGTTGCATCACGGCGAGTATGTATGGCGTGGTAGGGCTAATAGGTAGTTGGATGTATCCAATGATAAGAGTTTATAAGCATGCATGTAAATAAATAATCCATCTTTCTTCTTTCATGATGAATAACGATGAAGAAATTTTAGGTCAGAGGATGGAGCTGATTGCATTTCTGAGAAATAATAATGAAAAATTTGTGACTTTCTTTGTTTTTTTTTTCTGTGCCAATTTATCCAGGAATTCAACAGCATCAACAGAGCCTTATCAGTGAAATCGGCTATGTGCATTACATAGTTTCTGGTTAAGTTTTAACTGGGGGTTGAATTTATGAAGAAATTAGTATAAAGAAAGTCATACATAGATAATAGTTTGTTTCAAATTTAACAGTGTATACATTCAGTGACAACTTAAGAAAGTGAGGCAGAAATAGAAAAAGAAAGTTTTACTTTTACAGAAATCATTATAAAAATCATACTTCACATAATTTTGAATTCATCAACACACAAACTAGGTGTAAAACTTAGACTAAACGTACTTGAGCATGTATTATGTAGAGTAACATGACCCAATTTTATTACTCTGATAAAGTACATATGTTAAATCTACTGTACTGTTTAAACTGAAAGCAGAAAGGAGATGTTCAAAGCCAAGGAGAGTTGTAGATGGGAGTTACAACAGATTTAACTTGTAGATACTTGTGTAGAGCTTCCAATCCAAAATCTCTTCCAAATCCACTCATTTTGTACCCTCCGTAAGGAATGTCATTCCCGAAGATAAAGTAGCAATTGATCCAAACAATGCCTGCACGAATGGACCTTGACACAGTGTTGGCAGTGTCCAAACTCTTGGTCACAATGCCTGATGCTAGACCATACTTAGTACTGTTGGCAATCTTAATTGCATCCTCAATAGTCCTGTTATTCATTCATGTATTACTTTTGAATTCAGTATTCATGAATAAATTCATAGACACTACTATGAATACATTCAATCATTTATAGTAATAAGTAAATAAAACTACAGTAACTTACTTAAACTTCCTCAAGGCCATCACAGGACCAAATATCTCCTCCTGTACTATACGCATGTCCTCCTAAACAATGAGAAAGACGCTGTGATGGTTAGTTAACTATTTATTCCAAAACAACCTCGTTTCATACTTGGGTGGAGTTAAAAATCACCTTAACATTGGAGAAAATTGTAGGTTCAATGTAGTAACCCTTGTTTCCCACTCTTTTTCCGCCTGTCAAAAGGGTGGCCCCTTCTTTCTTTCCAATCTCAATATAGGAAAGGATCTTTTCAAATTGCTTCTTATCAACCTGCAACAAGAAAACAATTAGCCAATCACTCTCATTTTTGTTTCAATGATCAGAGTTACTAGAAGATATATTCTGTATAAACCTGAGGTCCTTGTTGAACTTTAGGATCAAAAGGATCACCAACCACCCAGGCTTTTGCTTTCTCCACCAATTTCTTCTCAAATTCATCATAAATTCCTTCTTGGACGAGCACACGAGAACCTGCAACACAGATTTCTCCCTGAAATCCCAGTAAAAAAAGGTTAGAATATTTTCAACTGATCTTTGTAGAAGGAATTAAATTTGATGAAGGAAATCACCTTATTGAATACGATGCCCAAGAGGGCAAGCTCGGCAGCTTTATTTACATCAGCATCATCAAAAATTATGACGGGTGACTTGCCTCCTAATTCAAGTGAAACTGGTTTCAAATTACTGCTAGCTGCAGCACGCATTATTTCACGCCCCACTTCTGTTGAACCTGTGAAGCTTACCTACACATGCACAAATCACAAATCACAATCAAGCCAATCATATTGGTTTTACTGTACTTAAATTATGTTACTCTGTTATTATTATCCGGGATCACCTATTAGTATTTTGTATATTGCACCTTAATTTAGTCTATTTATAGTCTGAACTGTCAACCAAAGATATAACACTTTAACCTTTTCATAATGTCCACATATTTTACATTTAAGTAGTTACCATATCAATGTCCATGTGTGAGCTTATTGCAGCACCTGCAGTTGGACCAAATCCAGGTACTACATTAAGTACTCCATCTGGAACTCCAGCCTTCAAAACATAAAAGTAAGGAAAATCAATAAATCAATAACTCAACCTTTAGTGATCAACTTGTCAATGCCATTTGTAAAAGACGCATACCAATTTAGCTAGATGAGCATAATACAAGGCTGTGAGAGGTGTTTGTTCAGCAGGCTTGAGGATCATTGTGCAACCGGCAGCCAAGGAAGGACTAACCTTGGCAAAAAACATGGTGGTAGGGAAGTTCCAGGGAATAATGTGTCCCACAACACCAATTGGTTCTAGTAAAGTATATGCATGAAACTCCCCGGAAGCTTTCAAGACCTCCCCGTGGATTTTATCTGCTGCACCAGCATAATAACGTACAGTAGCTGCTGCTGCAGGAATGTCAGCAACCTTACAAAAGTGGTACAACTTCCCAGAATCGATGGCCTCCAATGCTGCTAGTTCATCTATGTTTTGCAAAATTAAGTCTGCCCATTTCATCATAATTCTTGCTCTTTCCTGATTTCAAAACCATCTCAAAGTGATGAACACTTATGTCATGTCAATGCTATCAGAAAGTAAAAGAACCATGCCGGTGAAGAACTTTGTTACTGATTACAGAAGCTGCCATACAGTTGCAGCTTATTTGAATACAACTTAATTTCTTTTTTACAAACAGTTCATCGGCAAACACTTCTACAGTAAACATTTATCTAGACAGTATACAGTTTTTTCAATATTGGCTGGCTACTTTTAACAAGATAACACAGATAACTCGGTGGAGCTGATCAACTTGCAAAAAAGAAAATCATGTGTCGTGTTTTAACAAGTATTACACTATATGTTTGAAGTCAAACTAAAAAAAAAAAACATTACACGTTGGAGACTCGTGTTTCTTGAACTCAAAAATATTGTATTTGTTCAATGTTGATGTCGTGCACGGTTTCAATCCACATGCTTCTACTCTCTTTCTGCCAAACTTTTCATAGATAAATTATGCAGACTGAACATCCAAAATGTTTGATTTTTTTTTATTTTTTTAAATATCTTAATTCTTGAAGAGACTTCAATTATTTGAATAAACTTCTCAATGACAAAGACATAAATAAATAAAATTTTAAATATGAAAACCAAAACATGACTTGATCGATCGGTCCAATTGAATACCTCACGAGTACAGACAAAGCTTATATTATATTAAGAAGAATTCAATTCCAAATCCCAATCGATTCATGTTTCGAGGATTGAATAATTCCTTCAAAAATACATAATTATTTCGATGTTACCTATAATTCAATTTTAACGTTAGTTGGCATAGTTTTAATATTGCTACATTGTTTTTTCCTTTGTTTCATCCCCTGTCACCAAATGGACCAAAACAATTAATTAATAAAAGTCAATTATTTGTACTAATTAATTAGGCGCTTACGTATAATGTTTTTCTTGTTAATTGAGTTTTTTTTTATAGTTATTTAGACACTAATTTTAAGTTGGTATATTAAAATTTTACAGAATTTATACAAACTTTATTGATTATGACGTACTATTGTCACGCTTAATCGTAATAAATTTTACTTATATATCCGTGACAAAAGGTGGGATCATGAACATAAAAAAAAAAAAAACAAACTGATATTTAATGCATCAGATAAATTCATAGCAGAAAAAAAGTCAAAAACATTAAAGGCATGCAAGAATCAGCCAAACAAACCCTACGAACTCTGTTCAAGGAAATTAATTATGAAAAAAAGTCAATGATTAGTTATTAGTTAACAAGTTAATGTATATAAATCTTATTCATAAGGTCATCGATACATTTTGAATGAACCCAAAGCTGTTAAATCAAGTGATTAGACATTCTTTAATATTTAAAAAAAAAAAACTAAATAATTTTTGTATGACTTTTACATTGATAAACTGGAAATTTTTATATTTTTTATAAATGTAAATTAAATATTTTACTTATATTAAACAGCACACGTGATAAAATAAATGAGACCCACAAATCTATGGCTATTATGTAGCACTTCTTGTAGAACGAAGAAGAAGAGAAATGATAACGTACCACACCGGGCATACGAGGCCATGGACCATGGTCGAAAGCGACACGTGCCGCTTTCACAGCAACATCAACGTCTTCTTTTCTTCCCTCTGCGATCTTCGTAATCAATTCCCCTGTCCTTGGGTCTATTGTCTCAAACTCTTTTCCTGAAATTATTTTTTCCAATTTTATAAATAAAAATAAAAATATTCTCTGGAATCTTCATTCATCAAATTCTTCCAATTAAATTTAACGAGAGATGGTAAAATTGTTATAATTTTTAAATTAATTTCACTTTTAACTCAATAACTCGCAAATAAGATGTACAAAAGACTTATATATTTCAAACTAATTCAATTAGTTAACTTGAATTTTTAGTTAAATAATATTAAATCAGTCATTTACTTTCAGTATCAATTTTTTTATATCTACATTCCTTGATTCTAGTTTTTCCTTTATCATACATAAAGTATATACTTCTTATTATTTAATTGATATAAGTCAATTATATTTATTCATTTCTTTACACAAACCATTAAATAAATTAAAAAATATATATCAATTCTTGTCCACACAAAGAGTATTCATCTCATCTATCTCTGGAATTTGTATAGTGTATAACATTCCGTTTTGACATGAAACACAGCCAAAAACAGAGAGAAAACAAGACAGGGACGAAAAAGATGAGTAGCAGAAGTGTTCTTATTATTATTTATCTAATTTTCTTAATTTTGGTTAAAGGCGTAATTTAAAGGTATCTCTTCTGACTATTTTTAATATTATTTGATAATTTTAATTAGAAAAAAAAAATACTTGCATATATATAACTTTAAAATCTGCTTGCAATAGGCTAACTATGCCATTTTGCCTTCTCTCAGTTCATTTTCCATTACTGAAACCAGTAACAGTGAACATTTTGTATTAGGGTTTTCGCCGGAGCTTTTCCACAGATGAAAGAAATGCAGAGAGAAAAGTGAAGGAAAGAGAGTTAAGTTAAGAACCTGAAAGGGAATCAACAAATTGTCCATTGATGAAGAGTTTGGTGAACTTGATGGGAGGAATTTTGAAGGAAGAAGCCTGGTTGCCATTAGAGAGAGCAGCCATGTTTGTGTGTACAGAAGCAGAGAGAAGATAATCACAAGGCAATGTTTTTAAGCATCTAATCTAATAAGAGGAAAGAACAGAAAGGTACCTCTTTTATACACAACCCCAGGCTTTATAACAATTATAGAATTCGAAAAGGGCTTCCAAGTCATTATCAATAACATTATTTAAGTATAATTTTTTTTAAATTAAATATATTTTTAATTTTTTAATTTATCGGAAATTGACATAATTAATGATCCAAATGTAATTTGGAAAGTTTATTCTTTAAATTTAAAAGATGAAAAAAGTATAATCATTCTAATTTAACTAATAATATCAAAAATTAATATATAAGTTATTTGAATTTTATCTTATAAATTGATTTATAAGATTAATTAAATTTAAAATTTATTTTCTATCATTATATAAGTATTATTATTATAATTTGTTCTAAGGAGATTTGTTATTAATTAAATATATTATTATATTTATTATGATGAAATCTTTTATTGTCTCACGTTTTATTTATATATATATATATATATATATATATATATATATATATATATATATATATATATATATATATATATATATATATATATATATATATATATAAATTAAGAAATATCCACCTAAATTTGACAAGTAGATATCCGACGTTTTTCATAACCATTATAGACACGTTACATTCGAATCAGCCACAATTTTATTTATTTATTTATTTATATAAAAATATTACTAAATAAATAATATAACACTTTTTATAGGATTATTTTTCACTAAACAATAGTCATTGAAATAATCTATGAAATAAATAACATTTTTTTAAAGCCTTCGTCAGGTCAGGATTTCAAGTTTGGCCACTGTTTTATATTTCATGACTTTTGGTTTTCATTTTATTTTACATAACGTATTTAACTTTTGCTTTCTATTTCCACAAACAATTCAGGAATCCTCTAGAGTTTATATATAGCCGGAGATGTATATTTTAGGAAAGATAATTTTATTTAATGATGGATATTTACGTGACACTTATAATTAAGATTTTATTTAATACAGACATGACTTTATGTTTCTAAGTTTCAATTACGAATTAAATATCATTATATAATTTTTAATATTAAAGTAAATATTTGTGAACTTATTAATTAGTATTTATGGGTTTCCATAAATATATTTAATATCAGTAATAAATTAAAAAAAAAGATAAAGAAAAAAAAGTAGAAATTGTGATTGCTGAAAAAAATAAATAAATAAATATAAGTTTGATGGTACTTAGGTTTGTGTTTGAATTGAGAAGTGGAGATAAAGGACTAAAAATTAAAAATGTGATTATTTCTAGATTAAAGAAACAAATAGAGAATAAAGAAGAAAAAAAACTTTCAAGTTTATGAAAGATTTAATTTATGTAAAATTTAAAAAACAATATATCTATATATGTTTCTTTTTCTTTTCCTAATCTTCGTAGGGACAGTGAAACCAATCTTTCTCATCTTTCTTTGTTAAACATCGGTGAAAAATAAAAGAATGAAAATACAATAAGAAGAACAAATGGAAGAAGTAAATAAAAATTATAATAAGATGACAACGCAAATAATATGAAAATAAATAAGAATTATAAACATTTTTATGGATGAATACTAGTAAATACATTCGTTAATTGATATTAATATGGAAGGGGTTAGAAATTTAAACTATTTATTATGTGAGTTAAGTATTTGTAATTAACATTTATGATGTTAAATAAACCCATTTAATACCATTAACATCCAATAAATAAATTTTAATTTGTTATAAGTAAAATGAACTATCAGTATTATTTGTTTTTTAAGAAACTTTACTGTACATTTATAAATATAGAAAAAATATAATGGACTAACATCAATAAAAGTTAAATAATAGCATTAAATATTTAAAAAATAGTAATACTTTATATATTAAGTAACTAGAAAATACATAATAAAAAAACACATTTTCTAAAAATGACCGTATCATTATTTGGAAAGTGGACCACCTGGCGAATTAAAATGATCCAACTGAAAATTGACACGGTAATCTGTCCCAACCAGATTTTTTTTCAAAACCAACAAAAATTGATAAAAGAAACTGGAATAAACGGTGATTTTTTTTTTTAAATTAAAATTTCTTTTTAAATAAAGGAAAAATTATTTTTGAATACTTATGAATTAATATAAATTATTTTATCAATTATTCTTTTGCTATAAAACATATAATTGAGTCATTTATGTCAATTTACATTTTTTTTACGTCTCACTTCCATATAACTTATTATATTAATTTACAATTTTTTATTTTATGTGTAGATTAAATCCTGGTAATGAATATCATTATAATTCGTTAATTAACATGACCATTATAATATATTTTATTCAAATTCTTATTCTCATCCTGTATTATATTTATTTAATAATACCGAATAACTATTATTTATTAAAACTGATTTCACCTTTAAAATTATTTACAGTGGATTAAGAGAAACATGTCAAAAAAAAAAATTTCTATCTGTCTACAAGTATTTTATGATAATAAGGTTTTAGTTATTTTTTTTTAATGAATGGACAAAATATCTAAATTGTGAAATTTAATCTCATATTATTAATAATTTTGCCGTAAAATGAATAATATTAAATTTAATCGTTATAAAAAATAATCGTTGAATCTATAAATTACAAGAGTTCAATATCAGAATAGTCCTTATAGTCATGTTTATTTGAATTGTCTGATCAGAGCAGAGTTATACAGTATATATCCCATATAATACCTTTAGCAGCCTTTATTTAATAGAATATATTACTTCGATCTATATTGACTTAAAAGAGACAAAGACGAGAGACATTGACTTACTTTAAGACTTACTTTAAGACTAACGTAAATTATTGTCTCTTTAATTAATTTTAGGTTTAAACAATTTAGTTGTCCCTATTTTTGTGAGGTTTTCCCATTTTGATCCTTGTTTTATTAGAATTCACAATTGAGTTTCTATAAGTGTTAATTTCAATCAATTAAGCTCTTGCCGTTAAATTTAGTTAACGAGATTAACTTTTTTCTACAGCTGGAAGGATGACGTGTTAATTTCTATAAATTTCAATCAATTTCAACTCTAATTCATGCCACGTTTCAATTCTAAATAGGTCACGTTTATAGAAATTAATCTCGTTAACTAAATTTAACGGGCATGAGCTTAATTGATTGAAATTAACAATTATAGGGACTCAATTGGGGATTCGAATAAGACGGGGATCAGAATGGGAAAACCTTCCGAAAATAGAAACAACTAAATGATTTAAACCTTAATTTTATTATGAAAAATATTTTTTTTATACCTAAATTTTTTACTCATTTAATAATATTATTTTTATTTTTTATTCTTTTCTTTTAAAAAAATACAAAATTTTATATTTTTATAATCATTTTATATTTATATTCTGTATTAAATAAATATAAAAGTGTATGATGATTCAGTTTTTAATCATATGCTTTTTTAAGAAAAAGTTTTTGGAACTATGCACAACTACTCAATGCGAGGGTGCTTTGGACTTTTCAAATAAGTGGTGCTCTTTTTTTTCTTTTTTTTTTAACAAAAGACAGTGGGAAATAATAGAACTATATAAAACAAACAAAAAAAAATGCAAAAGATTAACATTTGTACAAATTTTGAAAATGTATCCAAAAATTAAAGCATGGCTGCTTTCAACTTTTCATAAATTAAATGGTACTTGGTTCCTTAAAGAGAAGCATGCTATCCACAATATTTCTTATATTTTCTTTTTCAGATATTTTACAGCAATGGATTAAAATGTATTAAAAATAATTTTGATAAATAGATTTTTTCTCAAAGAAATAATATATAGAAAATAACCATTATTTCTTATTCTCTTCATTTTTTTTCCTGTTATAAGCTTTATTTTATAACATGTTTTTATTATTTTTACTATAGTAACAAAAAATAAATATAATGAATATTTTTAAATTAAGAGGCAGTCTTTTTCATCTTTCAACTCCTGCGACTCGTTGATTTTATAAAATATAAATATAAACTACAGTGTTTTGACAACTATATACAAACAAAATAAACCAGAAACCACCCTATTTTCAGGTATATGCATATTTCCAATTGAATAACAATTTCCTTTCAAGTACTTCACAATAAATGCAAGACGTAGGGTTGGGTAGACATATTTGAATATTTTAAATTTGGAGAATTTGATTTAGGAAGTGTTATAATATATCAGAACAATAATATACTTTCAGAACATTTCTTTTATAACAATTAATTTATAATAATATTTATAATTATTATTATTGATTATGAAATAGTTTTAAATCAATAACAAAATAATATGTAAATAATGTTAAAATATAGTCAATTATCAAAATAAATATGTCAGAAAGCTTACAAAATCTAACCCGTAAAGTGTACAAGATAAATATATTTTTGTATAGAACATTAATTTTTTATTTGGGATGTTTGACTTCTGATTTTATATGTTCTTTTAGTTTAGATAACTTAAAAAGAAAAACACATACAAACATCTTTTTTTTTTTCAGTTTGATAAAATTGTTTAGCATGAATTGTTTAATACGAGATTCACATACCAAAGTTCAATCGGATTCAACCAATCCCTTATTCAACATAAATAATTTTTGAGAAAAATAAAATAAAACAAAATAAAATGAAATGAAATAACCTTTGAAAGAAAGAAAAAACATAGCCTCTAAGTGCCGTTCTTCTCAAGTTGCTTAATAGACTTTTCAATGGCATCAAAGGTATTGTTACTTGAAAAATCTCCAACCTAACATTAACATTAATGTATCAAGAAAAATGTTTCAAATTATAAGTATTTTGAATATGAAATACAAAGAATCGGTAAACATGCTAAAACATGGTTTAGTCCTTTACATTTTATCACTATGTACCTTCTCTTTTTGACTAAGTTTTTGAATATATGTTCTTCTTTTCGATTTATTTGCCAAACAATCTTGTTTTGATTTGTTTTTTTAATTAATCTTCGATTTATATTTGTATACTTTTAATTGAGTTTCTGTTAAATAGTTCATTTTATTGAGGGTTTAAATTTTTTATAATTTTAATTGAGATTTTGTTATTTGATTTTACCACCAAGTGATCCAACATGATTGTTATTTACATTCTTGTTGTTTTAATATTTTTACAATGAAAATAAAAAAACGGCATTAGTTGGAAAAAATAAAAAATTATCAATACTTAGTAAAAAGAAGTTTTTTAATAAGAACTTAATTAGAAATATTTAATCATTTAAAATTTAATTGAATTTGAAATTTCACTTTTATTTAAATACTATTTTTAGTCTTTCGATTTTTACAATAAATTTTTATGATTTCTATGTGATATTTTCATCCATTTTTACCATTTTCTTTTAAATATTATTTTTATTATTCTTCCATCAAGAAGATCTTATATACAGCTGTTAACAACGTTAATCATCGTCTCTAATATTATTTATTATTTTTTTAGAAAGAATCATTGAAAAGAGACCATACTAATAAAAACACGAGTACAATTTATATATAAAAAATTAACACCATTTTTAATTTAAAACGCTAAATAAATAAAGTTATGAATGTTTAACTTTCTAATTTTTTTTACTGAATATAAAACTTAGATTATTTTCAATAATTTTTTTATCTTATTCATTCTTATAACATTATTTTGTTATAAGGCGGAACAACCCTTCCTTAATCAAGTTTAAAGAAGTTATTAACCAAAAGTCAACTTGAATTATTGTAGATAATCCTCCTTTAAAGAAGTTATTAACCAAAACTCAAATTGGACTTTTGTAAATAGCTAAAAGACATACAACTCGAAGATCTTATTCTACTGTTATTTGCCTATGCCATGTTGGTAGTATTCAAATGCAAGAATTATTGCATTTCAATTTTTTTAGCGTCGCCGACACGAAAGGACAATGAAAGATTATCACTACATCTTACCAATCATGGTTTCATATTACGAAATATGAAATTTCTAACATTATTGATTTCAATTATTTATAATTGTTTAAAGCAATAATATAACATCCAATATAAATATTGTCTTATTCATACCAAACTTATTCTTATATTTTAAAAAATCAAGATAATAATTAAGGAATTAAAAGAAATATTTAAAAATGATATCATTATTCTTTATAACAGTCCAATGCAACTGAATTCAAGTAAACTTTATAATTGAGAGTTTGAATAGAGTTTTTTATTTTTTTTTCAAAGGTTATATAATCTGCAATAAATGTTAAATACTAAAATTTTTAAGATAGTGTTTGATGGAAAACTTTTGAAAAATAAAAGCAATAAAACATAATTTTTATACTAGTTTGTTTAAATCTGAAGTACGTCTAGTTTTTCTTTAAATTCCTTTAATTCTATTAATCACAAATGATTATAAACGAGTTTAATCACTCACGGTATAAAACTAACTCACTGGTTAAACCAGTATAACCATTTATGGTATCATTATTCTATTTGACTATCTAATTTTACTAAGTTTACCTTACAAGTATTTTACTTCACTTCTGAATACAAACACAAAGTGTTTTGAAATGTTACAAGAACATAATCAGTGACTCTTTTTTAGAGGATTTGAAATCAGTACAAGGGTATTCTGAAAACTGGTAAAAGAACTTTAATTTTCAAAGACAAATCTAAGAGACAAAGTTTAAAGAGAGAAGCATTGTGAGCTTATTGCAATAAGACAATTCTTGTTCTTCTTCTCTTCGTGCAATCCTCTTTATACAGATCAGTTACTCAGAGTTTTTGACTTTCTTCTAGAGGTATAGTCTTTAATGTAGAGTCAGAAGCTATGTTGTGTAGCAATTGTGTTGTATGTACGAAAATGACAAACAAAAATAATTAAAAAAACACTGATTGAATATCTTCTTATCTCTTAACCTTGTTTAATTATGAACAGATTTTTTGACAAAGATAAAAATCTACACACAAAAAAAAACACAATATAACAAACAAATAAGTATTAGAATGCACATGCTCTAAAGTGTTAGATGATTCTATGTGTTTAAACATGATTTAAGTACTATCGTTTAGCACAGTCTATTTGAGTAACATTATGTTGTTTAGGTTATTTCAAATTAATAGTATTTAGTGTTATCTATACTTTCGTTAGAAGTTGTTCATATTAAAGGCCCTCTTACAATTCCTTATAATATTTATACCAGACATTCCAACATTTATTAGACGCTATTGATAGTTAGGTAATCTTATATCATTTAGGATACTTAAGATGTAATATTTAGGATAGTCTACCTTTTATCTCAAATAATTAAACATTATTTCATTTAATTATTTGGTTAAACTTTAAAACAAAATTTGTTTATAGAATATTATCTTAAAAAAAACTTATCATAATTTCAATAAACAAAATTTTCAAATTTTTATTTAATATTTTTCAGATGTTAATTAGCTATACTTTTTGTGATATATTATTCTAACATTTTTTTTTCATTCTTTTTTATACTTACGATTGACGTTATTTAACTCTGATAAATGTTGAAGAAAATTATTTTCATACAAATAATTTAATCATTTTTCTATGTTGTTCTATTCATTTATACGATGTGATAATAAGATAATATTTTATCGAAGTTATTGCGCCAAAAAATGGTATCCATCGTAGTTTGAATTAAATTCATAAACATTCACTTCCCCATTTAATGCTTAATAAAATGTCAAGAAGATTAACATATAGTACAATTAAAAATTCAAATTAATCAAATAAAAATTTAATAACGAAAGCTTTAAAATATCAGTTGAAATTTTAGTTTTCACAAATTTTGAACTATTTTTAGTATTTTTTGTTTTATTTACTCATTTAGTCCTTATAATTGTACAAACTTCCTTTTTATCTCAATAATGAGAAACTATCTATTATAATCTGTACGTCTTTTTTATTTTCACATGAGTTTGGATTATCATCAACTTTATGTTTAATTAATTTTTCACATCAAAACATTCTAAAAATTATTAGTAGTTCTTAATCTCAGGTACATGACAAATGGAACGTAAGAGGATAATGGATTATCTCAAAAACAATAAACAAAAAGAAGCAGCAGTAGCTGCTGGAAAAGCAATTAGAAAGAACCCAAATTTCATTTAAAAAACAGCGTTGGAAAGAGATTATGAAAATAATACATATTTAAGTTTTTCTACTTGTCACAATCTTTTATCATTTTGTATTGTTTGAGATTGGTATTTCTGAAATTTTTCTGTTGTAGAAATCTCTATAATCTTAAATACTCATTTGTCTAATAATTATGTTATTTTTTCATATTTTATGATCTCATATTAATATATGCTAAATCATAAATATTATTGTCGAATAATTTTTATCAATCACAAATTGACACGTAATTAATGTTCAAATATTTTAATATTGTTTAAATATCATTATCCATTTATAATAAAGTAAAAAAAGTCAGAGATGGAAGGTAGTGTTTGTGTTTGTTCCAAATACAACAAGTACCAAGATGGAACAAAACATCATTCGGCATTGCTTTTGTTTCTATTTGGAGTTGTCACTCTCCTTCAACGTCTTCTTCATACTCATATCCTTCAAAGAATTTTGAAGAAAAAATAAATTATTGATAGAATTTGAAAATTCCATGTTACAAACGGTGCATAATATTAAAATCAAATGACATATATTTAGACTAATTTCTCCCTAACTCCTTCTAAATGAAAAATCAAATAAATATTATAATTTTTTACAATCCTCTCTCTATATAATATGTTTTTAACTATTTTTTTCTCATTAAAAATATATTTAATTACAGTTTTTCCAAACATTTTTTTTTTGCAGTTTAGGTACCCGTTTTCACATATTCATTTTGTACTTGAAATAAAGAAAACTTATAATGAACTCTTTGTGGAGTTTGAATTTATATATATATATATATATATATATATATATATATATATATATATATATATATATATATATATATATATATATATATATATATATATATGAAGGTGATGGTTCATAATTCTAAGCCATTAGTAATTAATGTTTTTTAGCCTTCGAAATTCAAATAAATGGAGTCACCAAGAATCTTCACTATCTTCGACTATTGAATATATCAAGAAGAAATCTTGTTGAATTTATTTTGTATATGTAGAATCAATCTCAGGGCTAAAGAGAAGGGAATTTAACTTTTTCTTGATAAATTATATTATTTGTTTTTTTTTTAATTGTGAATACTTGTTTTATTATTCTGATACTCAACATTTTTTTATAACACTGTTTACTATTACGGTTAAAAAAATTGTTCAGTTATTAGTTAGAAATTTGTTCTGTTATTGTCTAGTTACATTATATATATTGTGTTAGATAGAAAGAGTAATTGTAAAAATAAAAACTTTTTAAACAAGGTGAGGAGAAGTTAATTTTAATTCTTAAACTTTGATTTGAGATGTCATTGGTTGGCATGTTTTGAAATGGATTTTGATTGTTAAATTACTTTTTGGATTGGGTTGGTTTGAGATATGTAAAGAGTTGAATGTGTAATGTGATATATGTGAATTTTGATGTTGTGATGTGAAGTTTAGATTGAATAATTGATAATGAGTAATTGAAAACAAAATTGGTTTGTTTTTATTATTTGAACGAAGCATGAGATTATTTTCTAAAGTCAAGGAATTGTTTGAAATACATATTTGTGTGTCTGTGTTATACAAACTTGCTTGGAAAATCCTTTTCTCACTAGATAAGTGTTAAGTTTGGATTTGGTAGAAAGTCAAGATATGTCTACTTGTTGAGCGAAAGTCAAACTCGAGTTTGAAAAAGAGTTAGGAGATGAGGTTTTGTTGATGAATAAATATGTATTTTGTTTTATTACTTGGCTCGTTGGACGAGATATTTAATCACTAACGAGTGTCTTTTCAGATAAACTTGTTGATTGAGTAATTGGTCTTGCTAAGGAGAGAAACTCATTGAGTAAGTAATTGGTATTTTTGAACAAGTAAGTTAGTTTCTATTGGGGAATTTTGGTTTGAATTGTGAAGAACTTGTTAGAAAATTTGTGTTTTATAAAAGTGAATAAATGAGATGGAAAGATAGAATTAATGAATTGTATGCTTTGCACGAGGTTTGTACTTCTGGAGGAGAAATACATATATTTTTTACTTTAGTGTTATGCATTGACTAGAGACATGTATTGGATCAGAGTCATTTTAAATTTGGTTAGACTTACATAGTCACATAAAGTACTATAGTAGGTAGTGAAAGTTGAAAAAGGTTCTTATGGTCGGATTTGGAGTGAGATATCTTTTCTGACAAAACCATAAGTTAAACCTACTCTTTTGTGAGATAGGAAGAAATCAAGTACCAGGTTGCAATATCTTATTTCATTATATTTCATTACACGACAAATGCAAGAGTTGTAATGTCCAAGTTAAAACATGAATTTATATATTGAGTCTAAAATTGTTATATCATGTATGTTGGTTATTTTAGTTGCAAGTTAACATATATTGTATTATTATAGAAATTGTAAAATATTTATATTTGAAATTATTATAAGTTTACACTTTCTCTCGTTGTTGCGTTGTTTGTATTTCTCTTTACATAATCATTATAATTATAATGGTGTGAGTAGATGAGCTTCCATGTGAGAATGATTCATGTGAAATTTTTTGAGTTTTGGTGTAATATATATGAACATTTTGTATTATGTACTCCGAGATTTGTTTGTTTTTTTTGAAAAAGTTTAATATGAAAGGTATCTCCACACGTGAATTTGATTATTTATGTCTATTTGAAATTTGCTATGAATTTTGTTTATTTATATCTTGTATGTTTATATGACCATATTTACTATTAATTTGTTTATTTATGTCTTATATATCTATTTGACCATCATTACTTAATACTATAATGTATAAGCTCTAGAGGTAAAATTTCTTATTATTGGAATAGTTAAACTAATAATATGAATTTATATCATTTTTACAAATCTTTCCTTATTTTAACTGCACACCATAAAAAATATTTATAAAATCATTTCAAGTAACATTTTTAGATTAACATGTACACTGTTATTGTAATATATATATATATATATATATATATATATATTATACTTTAATGACATATATTGATTTCTTTATAAATAAATTACAATTTCTTTAATTTTTAATTAGACACCTTGGAGTAAGAAAAACAAAATAAAAGAAGTACCGTCCTTTACAAGGTATTTCTAATTAGGTCAAAGTTTTAAAGAAAAACTAATTTTAATTTTTATTTAAAATTAAAAAATAAAAACATATTAAAAAAAAAACTGTCCTTTTTAACATCCAAGGTATCTCCAATTGAATCACATGTACACAGGAAAATATACTGACTTTAGAGACACACCATGTGGTCGGCTTAGGGCGTGTTTGGCTGCAGACACTGTTATTGAATCTCTGGCCCAATACGAGTCAGTTGACAGAGTAAAACAGTTGCTGACCCTATATTATTGCTTCCATTATTTATTTTTATTTTCTTTTTCTTAAAAAGACAATATCTTTGTACACTTTAGAGAAACATGTGTCCAAAGCAAAAGGAACCAAACATCTTTAAAGAAAAAAATTCTGAAATTTCAATAGGTTGTTTTACTGAATAAACAGGGGAAAATATAACTAATTAATAATGAAATAATTGTGAAACGTACTCTTTATTGATATATGTACCTCCCCTGACGGAACATAATATAATAAACATGTTGGAGAATATTCTCATAATTACTCTATTATAAATACCATTATAGACAGTAAATAATATTGCATAATATCATAAATATTATGTCCCCATATAATATGTCATAAATTTCTTAATCATGATAATTCACAGAGACGGAGATAATATATTCAATGATAAATATTTTGCAAATTAACTTTATTAAAAAATTAACCTCTAATTTACATTTCAGATCTATTTCCACCTATAAAAATATTTTATTTTCACTATAATTTTTTATACTTATATATATATATATATATATATATATATTATTTATTTATTTATTTTCATTAACCTAAGTGTCGGAAAAATTTCTACAAAGATTTTTTCATATATTAACAATCTAAATCTCTCTACATTACATCGGAAGATCGATGCAACTTTTTTTGTTAAGAACAATATACATTTTATTAGGATAATAATGATAGTTTGACAATATTTTAATATTATTTATGTGTTATTTTGTGATTGGTTCATGTTATTAAAAAATATTGTCAAAATATCATTATCCTTTATCAAATACATGCAGTTGTGACTTTCTATCCCAAATCAAACTCTTATTTTTCGTAAATCTTCATATTTACTAAGAATATGCATTACGGGCTATACGAGCGGTGCAAGAAGAAACTTCCCGGCCCGTATTGGATTGAGACGGTCTAATATAGTTGGCCCAAATTAAAAAGCGGCCCATTCATGAGATTTTCAATTTTTAATAAGAAAAACAAGTAAAAGAAATACGAATTTCTTTATTTCCATTTTCAGATGATAAAGTCACAGGTCTCACTGCGATCACACACACTATGATGTGCTCATAAATATTATTATTATTATTTTATTATTATTATTATTATTATTTTGATATAAAAGAAAATTTTCACAATAGGAGAAAATGAATTAACTTGGTTCTAAAATTAGGTTATAAGTTGAAAGGTGACGTCTATCAGTCCAAAACACGTGAGACTGTACAACACTGACTTCGAAATTAATGGTCAAAACTCTTAGGTGAATCAAAAGCTTAGAAATTATAGTCAAACTTGAAATTATAGATTCTTTAATTACTTACACAATTTAATCCACGTTAAAAAAATAATAATAAAAAAAATAGAGTAAAAGGTCAGTTTATATTGATTAACCTTTTAATTTCAAAAGAATAAATAATTTGGTTTGGTAGACATGATGACATATTAACCATAACACCGGAAAAATAGTTGGTACAATTATTAGGCCCATTAAAGAAACTCTTCTTATTTTTTAAAATGTCCAAAAAGGACATCTCATCATCTATGTATATTTTATTACAAACAATTTTACTATATTAATATAAACATTTGACTCAATTATATATATATATAAAATTATGAAATGAGCACGATAGACTTAATGTGCAATTAAGTTAAAATATACATTTGAATGTCTTAATAATTATGTCATTAAGCTAATTACTATATTGTGTATTTTGGAATCTTATATATTATTATTTTATTTTAAAAAAGTATTAAATTAATTATTATATTGTCTGTTTAAAAGTCTTTTTAGTTACGATTTTGTTTTTAAAAAATATTTTTGAGAAAAATAATATTTAGACAGTTTTTGATATTAAATTCTATTCTACATAAAGATTATTAGATGTGATAAAATCATATGTCAACTTCAAAACACAATAATTTGACAAATAAACAATACAAAATAACTAACCAAATAGTGTTGATTACTCTCCTAATCAAGGTTATGTTCAAAATTTCAAAAGTTATTAATTTAGCTTGAAGCTATTGTTTGAAAAAGCAAGTTTGATAATTTGTTTTAACTTGAAAGAAAGAGCAATTGATTGGTGGTTTATTTTACACGTCAATCGTGTACAACAAGCGACTTCAAACACATAACAACTTTGTTTCAGTCATTCTAAGTTTTTTTATTCCAAAACATAACTGACATCATATTTGTATTAATATATCAATATAAATAACATTTATAAGATAATTTCTATATTTTATTAAGAGTAATTATGTAAGATTATGGTAACTTAATTCGATTTATTAAACAAATATAACAGTTGATAAAATTATGAAACTGAAATTGAAATCAAATAGTTAAACATGTGATTCTTAATTTCATATACATCACTCCAACTATAATCGTACCATCACATGTCATTTTCTCTAAACTAAATTATAAAATATTTTATCTTTATACTTTATCATACAAAATATTTCTATTGAGAATTATATTATATTTGATATTATATTATGTCCATATGTTTATTTTAGAAACTATATTTCTTGAATTTCTTCCGTAAAATACATATTTTATAATTTAAGTTAACAATAAAACAATTTTTTATAATGATTTAGAGAATAAAAATATATTCAATTTTATATTAAAGAAGTTTTTAAATTTAAAAGCATTACATACAAAATCGTATATTTGAAAGAAAACTAAAAGAAAAATTGAATGATGAATTGAGAGAGTAGCGATACCTATGAAAAAAACATTTATTTGACATGCCAAGTGGTATTAAATTTTAAAATTGGATAGAATAATAGTATCATGACACATTTTTAGATTCATTTGACACATAATACAAAGATAAAATCGTCGTAAAAGTATAAATTTTTATATTTTTTCAAAAAAGAAAGAAAGTAAAAGTAAGAAAAGATAATATTAAATGAATGTAAAAGTTTTAAGTATGTCAAAAAATTATTTTTCAATTGGATATTGTGATTGATATGAAAATTCAATAAAGATGGATTTTATAGCGTGTCAAATGAATGTTAAAATCCAGAATTGTATGAAAGTATTATTATTGGAATTGAAATTGCAGTTTACATGATTTGTATTCCCACAAATGCTGACTCTCCTTTGGCATTGAATGTGGAAAATGCAAAAGGAAAAAGAGGGAGTTGAAATGCATGCATTAGGAGAGTTCCATTGCTAGCAAAGTAAACACTTATGAGAATAATATCTCTCACCTGTTTCAGCTACCCACCAACACCATCATATAAAGCTCCAATAACTCATGTAATTCAAATGTATAAGTAACTGTTGTGTCCCCTCTCCATAGCCAACAAACTTGCTTGGAACTTGGCATTCACCATATCAGTCATCAGTCATCAGTCATCAGTGAAGTAGATAAGGATGGCAAGTCATTCACAATCCTTTGTCCAGATTCCAGCAGTAAAGTTTACCAAGCTTTTCATCAATGGAGAATTTGTAGATTCTATTTCAGGTAGAAAAGTTTAAGATAAAAAGTGTATTGATACATCGAGTTCATGTTTTATTAGTGTTGTTTCTTCGTAATAAATTCATTGGCTAAAAGTTTTGGTTAAAGGTGTATCGATATATTGAGTTCATGTCTTATTATTGGTGTTGTTTGTTGGTAATGAATTTCTCTTAAAAGATTATTCAAAATTAATTTTCAAGACTGTTCTTAGAATCTCAGTGTATATATATATACCTTTGTTTTATAATTATGATGTAGTAATATCATGTGAGCTTAATGTGATAGTATTATTTTTGCTTGTAAACTTGCCTAATCTTGGACTAGGATCATGATGATCCCTTCATTTTTATATTTTAACAATAATGCATTTGGATTTGTTTGGAAAAACAAAAGGGAAAACGTTTGAGACTGTTGATCCAAGAACAGAGGAAGTGATTGTTGAAATAGCAGAAGCTACCAAAGAAGACGTTGATATTGCTGTGAAGGCTGCACGTGAAGCATTTGATTTTGGTCCATGGCCACGTATGCCTGGTGCTGTAAGTTCATATCATCACCTATCTTTTTATTTCAATTATAATTGACTGAAAATTTGTGTACTCATCACTACCAAAAAGCTGAGATAAGTTTTCAACATATATGAAGTATAGTTTGCAAAAGATTCGAGCATTATATAACTAAAACTTCTGAGTAAAATAATGAAAATGTGAAGTCTACAAAATTTTACACATAGCATTGTTCTCAAACAGTAGCAACATTGAGTAACTTGTTATTGTGGACAGGAAAGAGCAAAGATTATGCTGAAATGGGCGCAACTAATTGAACAGAACGTAGAAGAAATAGCAGCATTGGACACCATTGATGGAGGAAAGCTTTTCAGTTGGTGTAAGGCTGTGGATGTTCCTGAAGCCTGCAACATCCTACGTTACTATGCTGGTGCTGCTGATAAAATTCATGGAAATGTGTTCAAAACATCCCGTGACCTCCACTTGTATTCTCTTATGGAACCTGTTGGTGTTGTTGGTCACATTATCCCTTGGAATTTCCCTACTGTCATGTTTTTTGCCAAGGCCGCCCCGGCCTTGGCTGCTGGTTGCTCCATGGTCATCAAGCCTGCTGAGCAAACACCTCTCTCATCACTCTTCTATGCTCATCTTGCTAAGTTGGTATGGCTAACACCTTGGTTTAGTTGCTTATCAAACATAGTTAAAGCAACATTTGGTAGACATTTTAAGATGAGACACAACATAACATGTTGGATTTTCTATCTTATAATGTTATAGATTTCATGTCGACTAAAGATAAGACGAGTCTAAGTGAGTGCAAACTTCATCTTACAAAATCTATTTTGTGAGGTCAAGTTAGATTTAAAGTCTGCTTCTTAACATGATATTAGACCATGAGTTATGGGTGTGTTGGAAATTCCATATCTCACTAAAGATTAAACGAGTTTATATTGTTATGCGGTAACATATTGATAAAGGCAAACTCTATAAACTGAACTAGAGTTATCTTATGCAGTTTTGGTTAGTTAACTTGTCAGTGTCATATCAAATATAACATGTTATGTTTTATGTTTGGTACACATGGTGTTGAAAAAGAGGTACATGTTGATTCCATACCCTTTTAGTGGAATCAAAGAAAATGGAACATAAGTGTTTGGGCCAAATGCTACCTCAGGAACATTAGAATGTTTGGTTTGTTAGTATCTATCTGCTATCATTCATACATGGAGGGACATGAATACATATTTTCCCTTTTCATGAAGGCTGGTATCCCAGATGGAGTGCTCAATGTAGTACCTGGATTTGGCTCAACAGCAGGGGCTGCAATAAGCTCACATATGGACATTGATGCGGTAATTTGAGTGTTAAGTTTATATCATTGATTAAGTTGAAGGTTATTTCATTATCCACCAACTATAAGGTTTGTTGTGATTGTTATATCACAGGTCAGTTTTACAGGTTCAACAGAAACAGGTCGTAAAATAATGCAGGCTGCGGCCTTGAGCAATTTGAAACCTGTTTCTCTTGAATTAGGAGGAAAGTCACCAGTGTTGATTTTTGATGATGCTGATATAGACAAAGCTGTTGATCTTGCTCTCTTTGGCATCCTACACAACAAGGTAAATTTTCTGCCATGGAAATTTTGTACCATAGAAAAGACATGGACTTATTCTGTTTGAAACTTTATACTTTTCAGGGAGAAATCTGTGTTGCATTCTCCAGAGTTTTTGTCCAGGAAGGGATATATGATGAATTTGAGAAAAGGGTTGTGGAGAAGGCTAAAACTTGGGTAGTAGGAGACCCTTTTGATCCAAAAGTTCAACAGGGACCCCAAGTAAGAGATTACTTCAAATTGGCACAACACAACTTTATTAGTAACACTTAGCATATTCTATTTCAATCTTCATATAACTACTTTAACAAAAAAACTGTTAGGATTCAAGTAGAGTATGATATAAGGTTGAAGATTCATTTACACATTGCATAAGTGGTGTATCATTGAGTATGTAATTCTCCTCTCTGACATGATTTTATACTGCAGACTAGTAAGGCACAATTTGATAAAATTCTTTCCTATATTGATCATGGAAAGAGTGAAGGAGCCACCCTATTGACTGGGGGTAAACCAGTGGGAAAAAAGGGATACTACATTGAGCCAACCATTTTTACCAATGTTAAGGTGTATTTCAGTTCAACAAAAACCATGAAATTAGTTATCTCTGTCATTATTGAGCAACTAATCTTAAGTTTTTCTCCTTTATGGAAATTCATTTAGGAGGAGATGCTAATTGAACAAGAGGAAATATTTGGACCTGTGATGACACTTTCTAAGTTCAAGTAAGCATCTTATATTCCTTTTCAATTAGAATGAGAAAAAAAGAGATTGTTATTGTGCAGTGCAACTGAATGTTAAATCATGTATGGTATGCATGCAACAGAACCATTGAGGATGCAATTAAGAAAGGCAACAGCTCCAAATATGGCCTAGCTGCAGGGATTGTGACCAAGAACTTGGATATTGCCAACACTGCATCAAGGTCCATCCGTGCAGGCATCATTTGGATCAACTGCTTCTTTGCATTTGATATTGATTGCCCTTTTGGAGGGTATAAGATGAGTGGATTTGGAAGAGATTATGGACTGGAAGCACTTCATAAGTATCTTCAAGTTAAATCTGTTGCAACTCCTATTTACAATTCTCCATGGCTTTGAAACTTCCATCTCTGTGTGCTTGTAAACACTAAAAACATACATCAGTTTAATATTATAACCTTTTCATTTTCCTTTTAAGGTTGCAAAACAACACAAGTTTTATGCATTAATATTATAACCTTCAAAGCTTGTGTGATCCTCCACTTTGAAGAACAGTGGAAATGCAAGATGTTTGTTAGATCAGGATCATATAAAAAGCTGCTTACATTAATGAGCAGAGCAGAGAAAATATTAAGTAAGCCATGTATACATTTTTAGTGTTTTAAGCATTTGGGGGAAACAAAAAACTCAATTTCAAATGAAGATGCGTTGTTTTACTATCCAAATTATCTTTTGTAATAATATTCTTAGTCAACAAACATTGTAGAAAATTTCTAGATTGTTGGAAAACAGGGTGGAGCTAGAATACTTAAGTTGGGATGGTCAAATTAAAAATAAGTCCTTGAAAAATCCTACTACTTTTTATTATATATTAAGTGAAAGTAATTTTATAAATTCTTAATTCTATCAAATGTACCAATAAAAATATATACATAAACAACGTCATTAATATGTGTTTGAAAGTCATCTTGCAACACAAATTAAAGATTATACACGTTAAATAAAAAGAAGTACTAATTTTTCATCATTTATTTTGGGAGCTATCCATTTTTAAAATGTGTAATGGTAGAAGAATTGCATCTCTTTCTAGAAGTAATAAATTACATTTGAGAGAAAAATAGGCAAAAAAAAAAGTATTGTTGGACAAATTAAGAGGATTATTGTGGTATTAGTGCCATTAAATAATAGGTTGAAATTCCTTGAGTGGTTAACATTCAAATTTACACGGCTTGACCAATTTGTACCCTGTATGAACTGGAAATGCATTATTTAATATTTTTTCATAAAGTCTTAGAGCAAGTTGTCTTTTTTACGCATATTAGTATAATCAATCCAATCTCTATCATGGGTCCAATTTTTCTAACCACGTTACTAAAAAAATGGAAGCTTTTGAACAATGAAAAGAAAATTCCCAGCACAAAGTTACATGCAACAACAAAGGAGAAAAATTGACCCATAAAAGGAAGAAGAAAATGTATTAGAACGAATAATATTGAATTTCATCAATAATGATAATAATTACAGCACAAAAATTCTGAATTTTTCTCTAAATATGACCATGATAAAAGCAATAAAGAAAAGAAAAATCAATGAATCATATATGTGATGCCCAGAGCCACCAGCATAAGAATGTAAGCAATTCCTTGATCGATTGTGGTTCCTGTGACAATCAAAAACAAAACCAGATCAACAAATTGTAAAAAGAGAACATAAAAAGGAGAAAGTTTATCACTTTATATAAATCAAGGAAAACCCAAAGAGAAAAAAAGGTGAAGAAGAAGAAGAAGAAAAAGGTAAAGTTTTGAACTTACCATCACTGGTAGGAGAAGGTGCTGGAGAAGGAAGATCCTGAGCATGACCCAAATGAGAGATTGCCATGAACAACAAAGCGAGAAGTGGGACGGCGACGAAATTCACAGTCTTCATTTTTCCGGCGAGAAGATTGTGGAAAAGTTGAGCAGATAAAAGGGTGTGTGAGAAAATGTGTTTTGAAGGGAGAGAAAGGTTGGTGCTATTTATAACAGTGAAAGAAGAAATGAAAGAAAGGAAGAAAAAGAGAAAAGAAGTGTGTTTGATTTCATGCGTGGCGTCTGCCAGAAACTTCAACGAAACAGATACAGACTGAGTTTCAAGACGTGGCAGCTGGTTTCGACTCGGTGGCGACTCGGTTTATTATTAACATAGTCGGTATAATATAAATATTAATATATTTTATTTCTGATAGAATAAAAATATCATGATATCACTATAAAGAAAGTAAGGCTATTATTTTTGTTTAAATTTTTTTATGACTATAATTATTAAAATGAAATATTTAAAAGTAAATAAAATTTTAAATTTATAAAACAAATATAATGGATTTTCTTTAAAATTAATTGCATAATGACATTAAACTTTTTATTTAATAAACACACGTAACAATTGTTAAAAATGATTATGTTTAATGATTTTAATTATTAGTAAAAACTTTAAGGATTTCATAATAATATGGTAATTTTTTATTGTATTATAAATAAAATATATTAATATTTGTTTAACTGAATCTACTATTTATTCTACTGAAAATCTTATAGCAAATAAAGACGTTTTTAATTTATTAAAATGTGTATATGTCATGAAATTAATAGCTTTTTGCCACTACGAGTAATTTAATAATTTTTACACACATAAATTTTTCATATTTATTTGATGTTATTATTTTTATTTACTTTTCACATTTATGTGATATTATTATTTTTATTTTTATTTTTTTAATCTAAAAATATAAAATATATATTTTTTATAATTATTTTATCTTTATAATATATATCAAATAAATTTAAGTGTTTATTCATTAGTGTATCTGTAATTTTGTCTTAATTCTCTTAAAAACAACCATCAAAGACCTAACTCCAATTGTTCTAGAACATGTTTCTCTTTCTCTTTTTCAATCATATTTTTAATGTGTTCATGTTACCAAAAATATTCAAAGTTTGAATAGTAGTTATCACCCTAATTCCGTGCAAATTACTTTATTACTTTTTATAATACTTATGATTAAAGTAGTTTTTAATTAGTTCGTAGCACAAAAAAATTGGACCAATCGTTAATGAAAATTAAACCTTAATATTTTCATATAATAAAGTAATCAAAAAATAAATATTAACACGTTTTTCTAAATTGAAACAAAATAAATTTATATAGGTTTTATAGTCATTTTATTTTATTTTTATTTACTAAATCATATTCATTAATGGGACATTTAATAGAGAACAAGTTCACCTCTAAAGGAACACTTATTACTGTGGTAAGGAGAAAACATCGTGTTTCAATTTGTCTTTAATAAGTATTTAAATATATTTATTTATTTATGAATTTAGTTATTATTGCAAACATGTTAAGTTTTGATTGTGTCATTTACTATATGTTTATTAATTTCATTTATGATTTTTTTAAAATTAATAGTAATAAAAATAATAATAAAAGGAAAAATATTAATTGTATTAATTATCAAGTGTACAAATTTAATAGTGTCTAAAAATTATGTATAAATCTGCATTATACCTGAATAGCGTGATAATTAATTAAATGATATTAAAATTACGTCTTTCATAATTTGATCAGCGTCTTTATTATAAGAATTAAAAATACAATATGAATTGCGATAGTCAGAAGTGATGTGCTGAGAGGCATGTCAAACTAAAACTTAGAAAAGTCAAAGATTCATTGACCTTTGACCATGAGATATTTCCAAAAAAGAAGGTCAATTTAATTTGTAAAAGTATTATTCTCTTTTTAAATATAGTATGTAAATTAAATATAAATAGTTCGTGAAATATTCAGAATTATATGGAAATTGAGATTGAATTAATAAATTTTAAAAACTTTAATGATTATTTAATGTCAAGTATAAACTAATATTGCTATATACTAATTTGCTTTATATATTTACGCAATTGTTTTCTAGAAAGAAAAAAAAAATTCCTTTTTAGCTGAATCTGGCATATTGAATATATTTAATTTCTAGTCGTCTACATCTTCAATTTTGTTGAGATAGAAAAAAAAATATTACTTATATATATATATATATATATATATATATATATATATATATATATATATATATATATATATATATATATATATATATATATATATTAATTATTAACAAAATGCACATGCATCTAATCAGAAAACACATTTACTATCGCAAATTTAATTTCAAAATTCAACTTATAATCTCTAAAATTTGAATTCCTGGTATTTACTTCAAATCGAATTAATGTAACAAAATGAAATAGGTTTTCAAGAATATTAATGTGTCGTTTATGGTAGTTTTGGTTGGAAAACACGTTTTCAAGAAATATTTTCATTTAATTATATTATTTGAGTCGGAGAAAGAGTCCTTCTTAATTTAGTATATTGTAATTTATTCTAAAAAAGTATATTATATGTATTATATCATTCACTAACACTACTGTTGAATTATTCATAAATATTTAATTCTATGGAAAAAAATTATTTATTAATTTAAGAAAAATGTCTTAAAAACTTATGAAAATAAGATAAATTTATAATATGTAAATGTGTGAGATGTTTATTTTTATATGTCAATTTTGTAAAAGTAAATTAAATTTAAATTCACTTATTAATAATTTTTAAAATTAATTAATTAAAAATAATACTAATGACAAAAAAAAAAACAAAATCATCAAAAATTGGTTTAACAGTCTCATAAGTCATTACTAATTATGGTTAAAGGAAGAAAAAAAATGTATAATTTGAAAGTGGAAGGAATAACACATCAAACTTTACAAAAAACATTTGGCATTTTCTTTTACATTAATGGTAACAAATATTCCTTTTCCATTGATGAAAAACTATTAAATTCAAAAGTGGATGAAAGATTGTAAATTTTATCATATCAAGATCAGTAATATGCATGATTATCAAATGAATCATTTATATAATAATTTATTTTAGGAAAAATACGACTCTTTTGACAATGGGATTAAATTTTACGTTTGTGTTAAAAAATAGTAAGATGATATTTGCATGGTATTGTTGATGATTTTATGAGTTTTTATACGTCAATTTCACATGTATTGTTTTAAACATCTAGAAAAAAGTTTTAACTAGGGTTAGACACCTATATTATAAACAACATACTAAATAACAAATAAAATAATTAAGCTAAGAATTCGAAAAGAAAAGTAATATTCTCTATTTTTATAATCATTCCAGAATATAATCCTAAGCATTAAAGAACTTGAGTATGTGAATTAAACACTTGCTGATAATTAAAATGCATCCAAAGTATTAAAAATGAATAGAAAAATCAAGATCCTTTATTAACTATGTTTTTATTCATGAAAATTGAATACAAAAATACGTAAAAAGTTCCCAACTTCTCTCACACATGTATGCATTGACTAAGTTTCTTATTTTATTTGTTTTATTCTTATTATTGTTTAGTTTCTTACGTTCTTCTTCCATGAACATGTCCTTATAATATGTAACATTTTCGTAATGAAGTCGAAGTACTGAATAAGTTTTAGGTTAGGTATGATTTTTTATTTTTTTATTTTTTTATTATTTTAAATTGAAAAATTATCAACAATGAAAAAAATAAAACATCACAACCAGACCTAAATTTTGATGTAAAAGAAAAATAAACTCAAGACCTAATTACTGAATCTAAGACAAAAATACATATTTGGGTTAATATTAAATTTTCATAATCATATTGAAATCCCATCAACATGATTTTGAGTAAAATATTTACATTAATTTTCATGTTTTTTTTTGTTGTTATTAAGAAATTATTATAAACTAACACATTTTGTATTATAAAAGAAATAAATTATTTATTTTATTTAAAATCAACGTAGGTAAAACATATTAAAACTCGTGAATCAATCTAATCTATCATATATTTAAATTTAAGTTGAGTTTAAAAAAAATAACAAATTTTAACCCAATCACAATCCACCTATAAATTTTAAATTATATTAAAAAATATAAATTATCTTATATTATAGATTTATTAGTTCAAAATTGTAATATTATATATTTGAATTTTAACAAATTTTATATTATATTATATTTTTAATTTTAAATTATATATGGAATTTAATGGCATTTGGTATTTGGATTAAATTTTATTTAAATTTTAAATTAAAAAAATTATTATTTTTTTCGAAAAGAAATTATTGTTTAAACTCGGACCAGACCGAATAACGCGATTTCACGATATTTTGTGATGATATTTTTGAAGGTGTTGGAAGTTGGCAACCTCATGGATGCCACGCAAGATCTGTTATTGAGTTAGAGGCACTGAATAGAGCCACGTGGAAGCAGCAAAGACAGATGCCAAAAGAGACAACACGGTTTGGTAGATGCAACCCAACACACACTACAAAAACATCCTCAAAACCTGTCAGTGCTTCTTACCCTTTCTTTTCTTCTTCCAAAATCTCAGATTCTTTTCTTTTTGAAGTCTAAACTTGAAAAGTGAGCCACATAATATATAAAATGTGTTGTAGCCACAGCTAACAAAAAGGTTCAAAGCACAAACAAGAATCAATGTGTCACCCTGGACTTCCTTTTCTCAACAGAGAAGCCTTCGTGCTGCGTAGAAGATGGCTTTTGTCAGCGGTGCCAGGGCAGCCTCAAGATGATCCTGGCAGCTCCGGCGAGAGTGGTTCTGCGAAGCGATGCGCGTGCTCGCCGTCGCAGCATCCGGGGTCGTTCCGGTGCCGGTTGCATCACGGCGAGTATGTATGGCGTGGTAGGGCTAATAGGTAGTTGGATGTATCCAATGATAAGAGTTTATAAGCATGCATGTAAATAAATAATCCATCTTTCTTCTTTCATGATGAATAACGATGAAGAAATTTTAGGTCAGAGGATGGAGCTGATTGCATTTCTGAGAAATAATAATGAAAAATTTGTGACTTTCTTTGTTTTTTCTGTGCTATACGTGTTTGGATAGAAAAAAATAAAATATCAATTTGGTTTCTATTTTAGTTTTCTCAATTCAATCTTATTTGTTTTTTTTTTCTGACATTGATTAAATAATTAGTAGAGTATATAACGTAATTTTTTTAATTTTTTAAATAAAAAAAATATTCTCATAAAGTTAAAATTGTGTTATGTAAAGCTTTCAGTATTACATAACAATAATAAGTAGTGACTCGTGTTAAAGTTATTTTATATTCAATTTTATTTTTAATTTAATCTCATTTTTTTTAAAATAGAATAATTTTGTTTGTTTTAGATTAAAATTAAATTTAACTTTTATATCAATAATATATTTATATATTTATTAAAATTTACATTTTTATGAAATATTTGTAATTCAAGATTATAGTGAATTTAAAGTTAGGATGAAAATTTTAAAAGTAGAAACTAACATTATGAATTTAAAGTTTAAAAAGTAAAAAATCATATAAACTATTTAATGCTTTATGTAATTTTTAAGTTAAAAATTAAATAAATAATTTAACCACATTTATATAAAAATTAAATTTGACATTTATATATATATATATATATATATATATATATATATATATATATATATATATATATATATATATATATAAATAAAAGACAAAATTACTTCGGATAGAATTGAATTTAACAAAAATAACAAACAGAAAATAATTTGAATACAAATTTGATATTAATCTTAACACGTGAGACTTGATAGCTTTTTTTTAAATTAAAAGAAAAAATTTAAACGAAAGTAATTTAAAAAAAATGATTATATTAATAAAAATAGTTAAATTAAACAAAATTGATGAAAAATAACGTTCATAATTTACTGTTTAATTATATTAAACAAAATTGATGAAAATTAGAATTTTATTAAACAGAAGAAAATATTAAAAGTGAATTGATAAAACTGAACTAAGGATTAAATTAGTATCTTAACTAAAAATAAAGAAAAATAAATTTTGCATTAACTCTTAATTTTAAGACACAAATATTGACTAAGATACAGTTATACTCTCATCCGTTAGATCTTTTGATTAAGGGAATTGACACAATAGCCATCTCAAATACACAGATATATCTTTGATTGACTCTATCTTACAGTTTATGCATTATTTAGGAGCAAGATCACAGAATGAATTGCAGAAGCATTTAATGTTTTTGATTGTGAAATAATACAATATCATGAAGGCATTACATGCTGCCTTTCATCGCCGGTGAGAATAAAAGAGAGATCAAAAGCACCTAATCATTGAAGTACGATGGAAGAAAGTAGGGATTTATACCCCTGCTCTAGGTTCCCTTTAAAACGAGGCATGTGTGCCATCACCTATAAATCTACTAGAAGAACAGAATATTGGTCAGAACAGAGACTGCTACTAGAAATTTGATGCTAGATGGCACCCCACTAACCTCTGATGACGACATTCCACCAAGAAATTCAAGTTGAAAAACCAATCTAGCTACTTTAATACGATATCGTGGTAGGACCTCGTGCCTACGATCAAAGAGGGGCCTCTTTGCCCACAATTGCCCCATAATCAGTAGGAGTTTGGTTTTTCACAGAACAGAAAAGAACACAAATGTCCAGGAATTTCAACAGCATCAACCGAGCCTTATCAATGAAGTCTTATCTCACAGTAAAAATTGCTATATTTAAATGAAATCGGCCATGTGCACTACAGAATGTCGGCTCAGTTAAAAAAAAAAAAAAAAACTACGAATTATCGTACTAAGGTTCCGGAATTTCAAAGCTTCCGGAATTTCAAATTGCACAAAAAGATAATGTTAACAGTATAAGTAATCGACGAAAGCAAATCACTTGGTTAAACCACCATTCCATTTTTCTAAAAGTATTTACCAACCAGTGGAATAAAAGAACTTTCAAAACAAAACTCAACAAAAATCCGGGTGTGCACTGTGAATATAAAAGCGCCCTAAAAGGAGAAGGAAAAATCAGATTATGAGGGAAGATATATTTTTATTTCTGAACTACAAGACTGAAAAACTCCCAGGTAACATTTTCATTAAATTATTAACTCATAGGAGGGTTGAATACAAAATGCAGGTGGTTTCTAGTTATTTACAAGGGTGTGGAACCATATACAGATTATACCTCACGCTAACAATAATGTAATGAATACGAACACCACCACCACCAGAGCAGTATAGATAAAGGATGCTAAAGATTAATAATACCGCATCATGTATCACCAGCTTCAATATCTGCGCTCTGATCCAGCGGATCACCCAATGACTGAAGCAAGTGAATAACGCATTAGCAAGTTCTATATATTAAATCAAGATATGCTTAATTACAAGAATTTAAGAATATGAAACAAGACGTAATGAGACAAAAGGCCCGCATAACTAAAACTTGAAAAATTGAAAGTACCAAACCAGAAGCTCATACTATAATTTAGTTCAACCTTAAACTTTTGAAACTGCATAAAAGCAACAGTAAATAAAGATGATTGGTACCGAGGATAAATTCTATTAGAAACTCATTCGCCCAGTAGAGTACTCCAGGATTTAAGAAACATGGATAATGGTTATCAGAAAAACGCTACTAGGTTGACAAACACCGACTCAATCTAAAAATGAAAAAGACCAATTTTAGTCTAAAAGCCATAAAACGGATATCCTTTGAAGTTTCCAGTATTATATTAAGGAGGATTGCATAGAGAGCAACAGGAAAAGAGTAGTTTTATGATAATGTTTCACTAATAAAAGCATGCAGCTACAAAACGAATAGATTAACCAGCGAAATAAGACTAACTAAACAGAGCAGAAATATGGTAGCATAAGCAATTTATAAAAAAGGGTCCTATAACGCAACCCAAGCAATTTATAAAAAAAAATGAGAATCCAAGGTTCCAATCCAAGTGAAAATGAGGCGAGCCGACCAATGATAACAGTTTTGCATATAGGAGAACACTGTAATATCTACGTCCTTTGTTTGGTGGTTTGAACTTCTCTTTCAAAAACAGCCTATATGATTGAAGCAGCCCTCTATGGCAAAAAAACCATGATAATTTAAGTTTAATCTGAGCAGTTTCTCAAATAACAGCTAAGCTAAAGAAGATCTTTCGGCAAGACTGTAAGAAACGTGCTCTCAAGTCCTAAGCTAATATATGTAACTGCTATGCACATATATGAAGTGAACACATTTATTTGATACCTTTCGCTTGTTTGAATTTTCAGAAACTTACAGGAGAAAGCCAAGCAACAATTCAAAGAAAAATTACACACACAACTCCACGCGCCCTTTTCTAAGTTGTGTTCAAGCAAACGACAAGCAAACGAGCTAGAGCCTGTGGCTAGCTCAAATTTTTATTACATAAAAAGTGCCTACCAAGTTCATGCAGCTTGTAAAATATAATGCAGACGAGGGACTGTCCAATATTGCCTCTTTTTCTCCACACTGACTTTGAGTTGGGTTTTAATTCTCTTGACAAATAAAGGTGCCTAATGTAACCCCGTCCCTCTAGGGTAGTAAGAGCAGACAAAGCGTTTGATAGTAAGCCAAACAGAACTTAAATACTTGCTAAGAGTTGCACAAGGTATAAAAGAGACAAGTGCATTGCATTTGAACCTAAAAATTACTTGCTGGAGTATAAATCAGAATAAGCATGCAATTCAGTAAAAAAATATGGACAGGATCAGCTGAACAATTTCTATCTATAGATGACAAAGATTATTTCTGGGCTATGAATATGGAGACAAAATTGTAAATGGTAGACAGATATGAGAAATGAAAATCCTCACCTCAGGATAGCAGTCTTGACGTACAATTCTCTGCTGGTTTATATTCACATAAACTTCGCATGACACCGTCGCCTAGATTAAGCATACAGTATTTAGATATAATGGAATCAAATAGACAAAAGCATGGACATTACTCGTGACAACATCCAGATAGCAAGTTCCACCAATCAAATACGAGATTTTAAGCTTTATAGTTACAGCAAAACAATAGTGGTAGTAACAGTATTTTACCACCATTGAATTAAAAGACTACATTCGGAGAAAACAATTCACCTTTATCCCCTGAAGCATCTTTCAAGTAAATTAAATGCAAAAGCTAAGTAATCCACTCATGGGAAATTCTATATAGTAAAAAAAAATAATGCCAAGTAACTAATCTGGTCTATCACAAAAAAATTTAAATCCTCCACAACATACTCCTGCTAGACGAAGAATGCTTTAAATGTTTTTAATGCTTCCAACTCATTAGACACAGACACACGTACTATGTTTTGTCCAACTTGTTTTTCTAAATTACTATTTAACATAATATAAAACCACTTTTAATTTCTACACCTATATTGTAGTTCAATTTATACATTACAAACCATTCATAAATAATCATTAATAATATTACTTTTAATTTATTTAATATACAAGTCAATATACAAACTTATAATACTGTAAAAAAAAATGCATGTCTCTGCATAATATACTTACGATTCCCCAAAACCAAAGAGTGTTCGAGTAGCGGATTAAGTGTGAATCAGTTTTCGAGTAAAAAAACAACCGAAATTGAATTAAAAGATTACTAGAAGTAGGTACCTTCAAAGGAACAGTGAAGAAGAAAAGCCCCAACTTCCCTTCAACTCGCGACTCAGTGTCAAACGGAATCACACCCTTAACAATATCTTCGATAAGGTAGAACGTATCGTAGAGAACCTCAAACCCGTCGACGGTGAGCGTGGCGTCGACGTAGGAGGAGGCACGCGCCTTGATGAGTCCACCGGTTCCAGGGGCGGAGACAAAGCCTATTTGGCGGCCACGGTAGCCAACGGATACGGCGAGGGTGTCGTACGATAAGGAGAAGAAGTCTCGGTTGCGAACTTTGACCGTGAGGGAGAAGGAGATGTCGAGAATGGGCTTCGGGTTGGTTCGGATCCCAATGTGGTTGAGCCCGATCCGGACGAGGCGTACCTCCGGATCGGATGGGAAGAGGAGGAAGGCTGCACCGGCGATGAGGATGAAGAGGAAGAGTGCGGAGGAGTAGAGGATGCAGCGGCGGCGACGGCGGTGAAAACGAGGGCGATAAGTGGGGAGGAGAACGACAACGTTTTGGGGGTAAGAACTAGGATTTGGGTAATGATAAGCGTAAGGATTGGGATTAGGGTTTGAGGGAAGGGGCGAGTAAGAGACGAACTCGTCCTTCCCAGTCATCTTTCAATTTCAACGATAGTATCCAACGGTGGTGTTTGGAGATAAACGCATAAAACAAAATATACGATATCGACGCGATTATAAAAATTATAATCTTTGCTTAATTTTAATCACAAAAATTAAAACAGGGTTGTTTTATATTATTTGATTATGTGTTGGCATTTTTTAATTGGTCATTCGTACATTATATTAGAACCACAAATATTTATAATTTGTTTTCTTTTCCCGATAACTTTCACAGTTATACCTGATCCAAAATTTGTGTTGTGACAAATATTATATTATTTTTTTTTAACAAATGAAAAAATAAACTTTTTTTTTTAAATTATTGTTATTATATTAAGCTTTTTCAATATATCAATATCATATATTTATTTATCATTATTACCTATGCTTATTTCTATCACACAATAATTTTACATAAATTAGGTGTTGAGATATAAATAAAACCAAATAACTTCGTTGTTCATTTTTTCGTAATTTTTCCAATTTTCTAAAACTATTTTCCTCTAATATTTTTCTATATCTTAAACCGAATCAAAATGATTTATTAATTCACTGATTCAAAATAGAATTCAACAGATATTTTTAACACCTATAGGTAAACAAGACCATGGTTGTCTTTACACGATGTCATCCATCGTCACATCAACGTGTAATATAATATCATATATTAAACACGTCTTACGGATGAAATATTTTCATCTTACAGAAAATATTAATAAATTAATTGAGATTGTTAAAACTTAAAGTTTTAGAAAAAAAAAGTATTAGTTGATAGGTTTTGAGTGATTGTTAATATTCCTTAATCAAAATGATTTGTTAAAAATTGTATTACTACTACTAAAGCTATTAGTTTTCTTTTTAAATGGTAATCACTAAGATGGATATAACCAAAAAATTTATAATATTAATTAGTATTTTTTTAGTGATTCTGAATAAATAAATTACTGAGAATAAAATAATAAGTGATAAAAAAATTAATAAGTGTGATGACTCAAATTATTATAATAGATATTTATATTGTAATTTTTCTATTCAAAAGGATATATATATATTTATTTTGTAACATCCCAATAAATATATAACAAAAGCTATAATTTATTCTAGGAGTTAACATAAATAATAAAAGAGAACAGTGATGAATCAACACATAGAGGGAAGAGAACATAAGAGATATCATTAGAATTTAAAGCTCTTTACAAGAGTTGAAATATATACATAATACCGAACGGTGATACAAAAGGATCAACCGAACGGTTCTACAAAACAATTGGTCCGAAAGATTATTTACATAATGTGAATAAAAATCTAAGCTAAGGACCGGACGGTCCTGCACTATCTTCTTGCACAATATCCTCAGGTTGATTGGTCTGCAGGGCGTCCTCCAACGTATCTTCAAGAGCACCTTCTGCTCACACCCAAAATGTTTGATCATTGCAGTGAAGAGAACAAACCGGACGATCAAATACCGAACAACAACATAGTCAAGACAAAACAGATAAGGGTAAGCTTATGTAAAATTTAATTAATCAATTCTAACATACATATAAACATGCAAACCAAATAACACATCCATCAATACATTCATATTTATATAAACCGAACGTTTTAGTATTATATCCAACCAATTATACACTGTCCGGACTCTATGAATCACGTAGCTCGACGTCCCTAGCACCCGGTGTGGTGTAGTAGCTGCCTGAACTATCAGTTGCCACCCGAGGTTAGTCCTACAACGATCATCTGGTCTTATGACCGCGGACCTCCTGCCATTCCCACGCATGAATAACTTTCCTCTACATGAGAAAACGTCATCACGGAATATCAAGATCAGGACGACAACAGAGTTTGACCATGTTCATACTTTACCAACCATTAACAGCCATGAGATATTCCTCCAGTGGAATTCTCTTTCTTAACCAATTCAATCCAATCTCACACCATCACTTCCGATACACTAAGGCAAGAGTAAAGACATGACCAATTGGTTCACACTGAAGGGAAGATTAATTATAAAAGAAAACTCCAGTACAAGACCGAACGGTCTAACACAAGGAAATGAAGTATCAAAAAAAATTCAGTAGCAGACCGAACGGTCTATCACAAAGGAAAACCGAGTATCATGCGAGACCAAGAAGTTCAAAGATATAATTGACTTATGAAAAAGTCCAATTGTTCAATAACGTAATACAATTTAAGAAGACCGAACGTTATGTGAAATAACAGAGTTCCCTTTAATAGGTCGAGTGTCAGTACAAGACCAAACACTCTTTAGAAAACAAGTGTCAGTTTAAGACCGAACGCTTGGTTTATGACCGGACGTTTTTAAAATGAACAATAATACTGATATGAAACCGAATGTTTCAAAGATAAGTGTTAGTAGAAGACCAAGCACTCTTCAAATAATAATATTATAAACCATACGTTTTAAGAATTCAAGTGCTGGTATAATACCTAACTCTTTTAATAAACATCATCAATATAGACCAAGTGTTCAGTGTATGACCGAACGTTCCGAATAGTTAATATGAAGTCGAATACTCAGTCTATGACCAAGTAATTCTATGCCGGATGTTCCGTGTAAGACAGGCGTTCAGTGTAAGACCGAACAATCCGAACGACTAACTAATAGCCTATTTTAATTTCAACATAAGGGAACTGGATCAAAGGTTCGAAGGAGAAACCGAACGGTCCTAATGACTCTTCGATTGCAGAATCAAGTTTTCACTAAGTTTTCAGACATTCTTCTAAGTTCCTAACCAAGATAACAATTCAACACAACATACACAATTCATCATACCATATAGACCATCAAACATACATTAAATCATGTTTTCAACCATGCAAAAAATCATAATTAAATTTTATAAGCTTCCATTGCCTCTATTCCAGCTAATTCCTCTAAGTCTTCAAGTGGTTACTCCTAAGGCTTCAAGAGTCTAAAGTGCTCCAAACCAGATTCTGATCGGTGTAATTGGAAGGTCTTGACGTCGGGAAGATTTAATCTAAAAGGGGTGAGGTGGTCGGAGAAAGAGAAAGTGTTAAAAATCTAGAGAGAAGTTGGAAGTTTTAGAGAGAAGGAGGAGAAAAATGGAGTCTGAGGAAGAAGAAAGGTTGCATGCAGAAAGGTGACAAAGTTTTAAAATTCCACCTTAAATATGGCCTCCAATCCGGACGGTCGTCCATCTTCCAGCTGCCACATGACTTCCACTACCAGGAGCTCTTCATTCTTCTTGCAGCCGCACGGTTTCCGAGATTTGAAGAAATAAATGCATGGCAGATCCTGTCTCCCACTAATCCTGGGAAACTGAAATGGTGACAGGTGGACGGCACTAAGAAATGGGAAATTAATGGGGTGTTATATATATATATATATATATATATATATATATATATATATATATATATATATATATATATATATATATATATATATATATATATATATATATATATATATCACATATTTTATAAGATTTAGTTAATATTAGAATAATGAATTATAACATATTTTAATAAAATTTATCTGTTTGATTTTTCCTTTTTTTTTAATTTGTTTATCATAACAACTATCTTTTTCACCTTTATACAAATCAACCGATTCATTGCATCCTTCTGTGTTATTAATGTTTTCTCGATACTATCGACACATACATACAAAATAACTAAGGGACCATCAAATTATTAAACTCAACCAAAAATGTTTACGTCCAGAACATATAAATCAATTCGTGTGAGATTAACTACTGCTTCTTCCTTTTTAGTTGAATTGTTCGAAGTTTTTTTATTTATTTAATTTAAAATAATATTAATTTCTCATTCACTAATTATTGTTTTTGATATAAAATTAATCAGTCCAAGCATGTATATGTATTCATCATAACACAAAAACAGAAATGATAAAATATAAAATTTCAGAAAACATTTCATTAAGGTCTAAATATATTTGTTTTCAATTTAATATAATTACATTTTAAATATAAAATTATTTCCGTATTACATTGTAACCCTTTTTGCTTAGTTTGTTATGTGGATATGTTTAAGTGGCAATTAAACAATAATTAAAGTTCCTTAATTGATGTGAATCATGTGATAGTGACTGTTTTCCTTTTTTAAGGGGACATGGCTGATTTATTTAGGTATATGACAGTGACAAAAATTTTATTAAGAACTAATCTATCCAAATATCTTAAAGAATTCAAATAATCAAAGTGGTTTAGAATATCTAGGCTTGTGACACTGACATCAATTCAACTTTGTTCAGGTCACTTTTTTTTCTAAATTAGAAAATAAAATTATGATAATTTTACACAACTTTAATATAATCCACATATATATACTTACTTTAAATTTTGTGTTTGATTCCTAACAAATAGTAAAATTTGTCGGATAAATAACAATATTTACGTACTATAAATATTGTTGATAAATTAATAAGGGGTTAAATATGATTTTAGTCACTATATTTTAGGGCGATTTTGATTTTAGTCTCTCTTTCAAACTAAGATAGAATTTAGTCCTTCAAATTTAGAAAACTCTGATTTTAGTCATTTTTACCAAATTTTTTTAACTTTATTTGTTGTTTCAAATGCGTTTTTCAATTAACATTGAAACAAAAATGTGTCAAACAGTGTAAACAATCCAAATGATGAAACGTGCTTGAAACAACAAATAAAGTTAAAATATTTGGTAAAGAAAACTAAAACCAGAGTTTTCTAAAGTTGAAGGACTAAATTGTACCTTATTTTGAAAAAAAGGATTAAAATTAAAATCGATCCAAAGTATAGAGACTAAAAATATATTTAACCCATTAATAAAATTGAAAAAGTCCGTAAAATTAAAAAAATAAAAGAAATAGACAATAAGTTTGTATCCATTCAGATATTCTAGTGAAACGAGAATTAAGAAAAATCATTGGCTTTATATTATTATATTATAATTCAAGTAGACATATAAAAAAGATTGAAAACCAATAAATTATGAACAATTTATGTAAAAGAGTATAATACTATTTCTAATTAAAAAATTAACACAACAAATTCGAAATTTTTTTTTTACATATATTTCTTTGCTTTAATGTTATTTTTTAATCTCATATCTATATAATGATTTAATATTTTTCTTTGTTTATTTTTTATTGAATATGATCTTTATATATTTTTAAAAAAGACTTGATATGATCCTTTTTCATCGTATTAATATTAAAATAGTTTAAAAACAATAAAAAGATAATGGATTAACTTTTATTAATTCAATGGTTCATTCAAAGTTAACTGTAGTCTAACACAAGGATGACATTAATGTTTTTTTAAAAATACAGAGAACATTGAATTATTACAACCAGACAAAAAAATGCCATTAAAATTATTTCTTAATGTAAAGCTCTATCACTTTAATTCCTAACCAAATACAACCTAGTTAACAACCTTTTTTTTCTTTGTTTCTTAATTTCGATCTTGTTGTTACTTACATTTCCTCTGCCTCGGCAATTAACTGGTTTGTTTCTTAAAATGAGCGCGAAACATAATCTAGTTCTTCGTTTCTAAATAGAATCAATATTCATCGTATATATTTAATTTTTATGATCATAATCTTTAACTCTATTTCAATTTGATCTGCATTTATATATTTTAAATTAATTTTATTTTTGTTGAAAATATTATATTAATTAGAAATAAAACTAATTTATAATATATAAATAGATAGTTGATTTTGTAAACTTAAATTGAATTTAAAATCTACTTCTTAATCATGAAAAATAAGACTTTTAATATATTATTTATAAAATTTATCTTATTGAATCACTTGAGTCAAGCTTTTCAACATCAAATTAGGACTATGATATTTTAATAATTTTTTAACAATAAATAATGTGGCACTATTTTATTGATTCGTATATTTAGAACGGATCAATCACAAGCTGTCACGTAATCGGTTGTAAAAAAAAATTGTTAAAGATTAATTTTCCTTATATCTATTTTCTCATACCAAGAAAGGAGAAAGAAAAGGAAACGTTGATGAGTGTCTTTATCCACATTGAAGAGGCATGGTTTTGTTTTGAGAGGGTGGGGTGGTTTTTCTGGTATTCCAAATTAGTTGACTTCAACAACTGCATCATTCTCGTCATTTTCTATGTTTTCATATGCAAATTTCTTAAAATCACAAGCCATTCAAAACCCATCTAAGTCGTTTATTTCTTGTCCAGAAAAATCATATCACTAATCAAAATGCCTCAACCAACCAATTCAATCATCCTATTTCTTCTAATTTTAAATCTCCAATAACTAAACAAATCACTTTCTTCTTTACTTTCTGCTGAATGCACATCACACACAAAATCTCATTGTAAGAAAAATACTCAAAATACAAAAACAAAAACTTTCAATCCACAAATCTCCAAAAACACTGCCCTCTGATTCTGCAACTCGATCATCATGTTCATGACCAGAATCTCATGATCTGCTAATTCACTCTTTAAAAAAAAAGCTAGAAAATGATCATCACAAAACCATAGTTTAGAGCTAGCAACTCCATGATTCATGATCTATCACCCATGAATTAAACTAATCATCTAAAATTAATCTATTATTATATAATTAATTAAGTTAAGCACAGCAAGGGTTGCATGGAAGAAGAAAGTTTCAATCAAGCAACAATCAACAACACTTCCCAAAACTGAAGAAATCAACAGAGAGCTGCAAGCAATCGAAGGATTCATATATATCATATTAAAAAGCTACACATGAACACATAATTATAACTCACAATCTATATATATATATATATAGGTTTAATCTGTGTTATCATGAACAATCGAGCATGATGATGATCAACAAGTGGAGTCAGAAACCACATGCTTATTAGCAGGCATGGATTTGGAGCGTTTCATCCAATTGGTTGGCGACGCTGTGGGGCCACGATGCAAACGACACCGGAACGATCCTTCGTGTGTCGTCGGTGAGCACAAACACTGTCCTTTCGGCAGTGATCCCGCCGCACCGCCGCCGCAACCGCCGTCACTCTTTGGCGATGTGGAAACAGTAAGCTTGTTGCCCTGACCTTGAGATGCCATGGATGAAGATGATGATGATGGTGGGTTTCTTCGCATACAATAAAAACACACCAAGGGAAAGATAGACCCTATTTATATACTTATTATAATGGTGATGATGATGATGGTTTTGCATTTTTATAATATCTATCCATCTTTATAGATAAGAGAAAAACTAAAATAACAAGGAATCCTAAGGTTGATGATAAAAAAAGAAAAAAAGAAAAAAACATTATTTCGGTAAATAAATAATTAGTAAATGGAAACGTTTATATATATATATATATATATATATATATATATATATATATATATATATATATATTATTTTATCTAAATTATAAAGGGTTTTCTAGGAGCAAAATATTTATTTCTAAGGGGACAAAACGTGAAGGAACGTTAAAGAGAAGAATTAATTCTAATCCAATCCTCACGTAATATACGACAATATGAATTGCATGAATTACAATATTCGTGTAATACAGATTATTTATTAATGAAATGTTGTATTAATTAGTGTTTTTGTGTGAAGGATATTCATTTTGTATTTATTATTTAAATGTTTATCTCTACACCAAAACCTTATCTCCTTTGAATATATTTCCATGATTCGAGCTAGTTGATGTTTGATCTCGCTTTGTTGATATTGACGGAAAATAATATATAATAGATCGAGTTTCAAAACTTTTAAAATTGATTATGATATGCATTAGTATCTTTTTTTATTATTATTAAACTGAATTATGGATTTATAAGTAAAAAATAAAAATAAAAATAGAGGATTAATTGAGGGATAAAGTAATAATTATTGTGTCGGGGACCCAATTCCACCATAAGGAATAACATGGAGGGAACATGAGAATGGATGAGAGAGAGGGTGAGCACGTGGGAAGTTCGTGCTTTCATATGGCAGGTTTCACACGTGGCATCTTTTTAGTCAAATTAAAATAGTAATAGGAATATTGGGAATAACCACTTGTTTCTTATATTCCTATATATAAATTGTTGTCATTTATAAATATAATTTACATTTAACCTCTATTTTTTTTTTCTAAAATTATTTAGACAATATTTGACGAGTTATTGAAAAGATTCACCAAACAAAATATTATCGTTATAAATTTAACCTAAACAAGATATCAACATTACTTTTAATTCAAATTCTTAAAAATCAACACCACTTCTAATTTAAAATTCTAAAATAATGAATTTATAAAATATTCTTTCTAATAAGTATTCAACTTTCTGACTATCTGACTTAAATTCAGATATTCAAATAATATTTTTCTCAAAAATAAATTTCTTTTACATTACTATTTTTCTCTAACAAAATCAATTTTAACAACAACATCTTAATGGTAACATTCTTATACTATCTTTTTTATCATAAGAAATTTTGTCAAAAAATAAACTTTTAATATAACGAATTTTTACATATACTTTTATTTTATTTTTTACCTATATTGTATTTCGTTTAACATTGATTCCAATACCACTAATAAATTTATAAATAAAACACACAATACCAATAAAATATAATTTTAACTTATTAAAAATTAACACTATGTCTAACTTAAAAATAGAATCTTCTCCATATCTTATTCTACTAAAATCCATGGCGTTGAATGTAGAAGGTGCAAGAAGTTGAGAAAGTGGGTTGGTTAATGAATAATAGAAAATATGTATATATTATTGGTCCTATGGAATAATTTGATCCAATAATTGTCCTTCATGAAAGGAAAGCTGATAAAATGGTAGAGATTTCATTGTGGGCACTTGTCACTTTATGAGCATTTTTGTCTTCCAAATCATGCTTCCAATTTATATGGGTCTTTCAAGGAACAAAGAAAATAAATATATAATTGATATTTATATGATGTGAAAGAACTAATTTTATGTTGAAAAACACACATATAGATATTTTATTAAATCACTTTTAATATCTGTATATCAAATTTCCGACTTTTACGCAAAAAGAATATATGGTTATTAGGGTTTTTTTAAGAAAATATTATTCGAGAAAATTAATTAACATTTAAATATGCTTAAATAAAAAATATTCAACATAAGGCGTTCATGAAAGGAAAACAAGAGCGGGGAGAAGTAAGGGGGAAGAGACGAAGGAGTCTGGAAGACAAGAGAAATAAGAAAGACTGCAAGAGGTATGTCATAATTTCATAAACTTGTATGAAATAGTTTGAATGTGTTCAATGGTTAGTATTATGTAATGTGTTGTTAATATGTTGATGTTATTATTGGCTGTGATATTACATCTCTCTCATCACCTTGAGAATCTCCACATCTTTACGTTGTAAGTCGCGTGATCGCGATCCGAACCCTAGCGCCACCGCTACCTTCTCACCCTTTAATCGGACGTCGCTGCCGCTCCAGATCTGCGTTCGTCCTTCAGCCGTCGACGCCTCTCGGAGGAGGGACCATGGTTGCCCTTCTCTTTCTGTTTGAAGAAGAGAAGCCGTTCTCTTGCTGTGGAAGAAGAAACCGAAAACAGAGAAAGAGGCTCACTCCTCTCTTGTTTCTGCTGAAGAACGAAAAACCCTAACGAAGTGTTTGGGCTTTGGCCCATTTTGGTTTCTGAAACTCTAAAGAGTTTGGGCTTTGGCCCTTTGTTTCCTTTTTGAAAAAAATAAAAACCTAAAAAAAAATAAGAGGGTTACTCTCTACTCTTCCACGTACTAATTACCTACCCATTCTTCTTTTAATTTATGGTGGTTTAAAGATATTAACTTTCACCAATATCCAACCAATTCATTAATGGTTTCCACTGTATCAATGGACCTCCCTCCACGTTCCACCACTTTAATGAAAGTCAAATTTCTCTTGTTTTTCTTCTTCCCTTTAACCGTAATAGTGTGGTGTGCTTAGTTGGATTATGAATTATTTTTAATTTAATAAATTTTTGTATATTAATTTAATATATTATGAATAATGTTAATGAAAGTGATTATTATTTTATAGGTTAATATTGTTTAAAATGGATGAATATTTTCGTTATATAAAATTTTAAATTGATTCTAATTTTATATCAGATTTATCTTCTTTTATTAAAGAAGTTCGAGAGTGAAATTTGACAAATAATTTTACCATAAATGAAATCTTTGTATCTCGTGACTACTTAATTGAATAAGAGGGAAGACATATGATATAGGATTTGTCGTGGTAATAGTAAGATCTAACATAACTACCGGTATACGAGAAAGAAAAACGTTCGTTATACTTAGGTGTTAAAAAGGTGAGAAATATCAGAAATACACGGCCGATGCAATGACTAGTGTATATACGACACTCGTAAATGTGAGTGTCCGTTTAGATTAAAAAGTAAACCATGTTCAAATGGGGATGAATGGGTGTTGAAGGTGGTTGTGATGAGTTGGCTGAAACTTTAGTTAGTCACCCTTATGCTAACAGATTAAATATAAGTGAGCCGTCATTACTCGTTGATATGACAAAGAATAAAGTTACATCTGTAAATATTTTATTAACCTTCAAAGAAAATAATGATCGAAATGTCACAATGATTAAACAAATCTATAACGCAAGACAAACATATAAACGATCATTAAGAGGGTCCAGAACTGAACTACAACAATTTATGATGTTGTTGGACTGGGATAAGTACATTCATTGAAGTAGGTGTGTCGACGATTCAGAGGTTGTTAGTGACATCTTTTGGACACATCTTAATGCAGTGAAATCGTCAAACGCATTTAATATTGTATTCTTGATTGATTCGATATATAAAACAAACAAATATAGACTTCCGTTGCTTGAGATTGTCGGCATGACGTCTACGAGGTTAACCTTCTCAGTCACATTTGCTTTGTTGTCTAGTGAAAGACAAACTAATTTCACTTAGGCTTTGTAAAGGCTGAAATGTTTGTTTTTGACATCTGAGGGTGGTCCTAAAGTCACTGTGAGCGACCGAGACTTGACTTTAATGAATGTCATTGCAAATGTATTTCTTGAGTCATAGCAGATGTTATGTCAGCTTAACATCCTTAAAAATGTTAAAGCTAAATACAAAATGTTAGTTGATTCTACTATCCTTGGAATGTGTTGGAGACATGGGAAAACGTGATGGATTGTGCTGATTAGAGTTTGTTTGCTGACTATGTGAATGATCTTCAATACGTCTCGAGTTCACGACCTCCGTTCTTTGATTATGTGAATAAGACTTGGATTATTCGATGAAACACATACTTTGTAAAGGCCTGAACGAACAAAGTAATGCATTTAGGAAACATAACCACAAATAGGTATGTTGTAATGTTATTTTACTTAGTTGTTTTGCAGATAAAATTTAACCACAAATAGGTATGTTGTAATGTTATTTTACTTAGTTGTTTTGTAGATAAAATTTGCAGAATGTTTCGTAAATGCATTACTTTGTCCATGTTGGCCTTTACAAAGTATGTGTTGCATGGAATAATCAAAGTTTGATTCACATATTCAAATAATAGAGTCCATGAATTGGAGGATTATTGAAAACCATTCACATAGTCAGCAAACAAGTTCTGATAAGCACAATCCATCACGTTTTCCCATGCCTCCATCAACACATCCCAAGCCTCATTAAAATCAACTAACATTTTGTATTTAACTTTAACATTTTTAAGGATGTGGAACCGACATAACATCTAATATGACTGAGGGAATACATTTGTAATGACATTCATCAAAGTCAAGTCTCAGTCACTCACATTGACTTTAGGACCACCCTCAGATGTCAAAAATAAACCTTTCCAAAGCCCAAGTGAAATTACTTTGTTTTTCACTAGACAACAAAGCAAATGCGATTGAGAAGGTTAATCTCGTAGATGTCATGCCGACAATCTCAAGCAACAGAAGTCTGTATTTGTTTGTTTTATATGTCGAATCCATTAATAATACAATATTAAATGTGTTTAACAATTTCACCGCATCAGGATGTGTCCAAAAGAGGTCACTAACAACCTCTGAATCATTGGCTTACCTGTTTCAATGAATGTACTTATCTCGATCCAAAAACATCATAAGCTATTGTAGTTCAGTTATGGACCCTGTTAATGATCGTTTATACGTTTGCCTTGCGTTGTAGATTTGTTTAATCGTTGTGTCATTTCAATCATTATTTTCTTTGAGGGTTAATAAAATATTTGCAGGTGTAACTTTATTCTTTGTTATATCAATGAGTAATGACTGCTCACTCATATTTAACCTGTCAGCATAAGGATGACCAACTAAAGTTTCAGCCAACTCATGGTTGTGATGTCCACACATCACCTTCAACACCAATTTGCGTCACCATTTGAACATGATTTACCCTTTAACCTAAACGGACACTCATATTTATGAGTTTCGTATATAATAGCCACCGCATCGGCTTTGTATTTCCGATATTTCTCACCTCTTTCACATCCAAGTATGACGAACTTTTTTCTTCCACTTACACCAATAGCTACGTTAAATCTTACTATTACCACGACAAATCCTAGATCATAAGTCTTCCCTCTTACCCATTCAATTAAGTAGTTACGAGATACAAATATTTGATTTGTGGTAAAATTATTTGTCAAACTCTCCCTCTCCAATTTCTTTGACGAAAGAAGACAACTCGAATATAACATCAGAATCAATTTGAGATTAGATATCATGAAGATATTAATCTATTTTAAACAATATTCACCTATAAAATAATAATCACTCTCATTAACATAATTAATTAAACCAATATAGAAAATTTTATTAAACTAAAATATATAATTCATATAATTAAACATATAAAACATAAATAAATATTTGCATAATAATTAAATTATTAAACTAATAGATTAACTATAATTAATAACATTCGAGTAATATACAAACATTATAAACTAAAATTATATATAATCAACAAATAAACATTCGAAATAAGAAAACAATTAAAAAATCCTTAAACGGATGTCCATATCCATTGGACTCTACTATAGATATCAAAATCTATCGATGGATATTGACATCCATTTAAGAGTCCAACGGTCATCCGTTTCAGGGTATGAATTATGTATTCACACTTGTGAAGCTCCTACATGCGTGGCACCACCACCAAGATCAAGCTCTGCCACCACTAGACCACCTTTTTACACCACCACTAAGCTTTGCCATCTCCAAACAAGAATAGTTAGCGGGGAGAACAAAAACAAGAGAAATTTGATTTTCGTGGAAGTGGTGGGATGTGAGAGTGCATTGATATAGTAGGGAACATTAATGAAATATCAATGAAGTGGGTGGATCTTGGTGAAAGTTAATCTGTTTTAACCATCAGAAATTAAATATTATACAAGGACAAAAGAAAAATTGAAAGATGCAAAGAGTAACCTTTCATGGTGTAGAAAGTAACTCTCTCATGTAAATTATGAATTGGCCTTGTACTCAAGGCATTCTATTCTCTTTTTTTTTTCTTTTCTGTTTGAGCCATTTCCTTTCTTCGGCCGTGTTTGTGAAAAGTAAATTTATACAATAAAAATTATAAAATAAGACAAAAAAAAATTAAATGAAAAAGGTAAAAAAAAAAGAGGAAAGTTATAAAATTAAAAAGAATGGTTTTAGGTCTGCTTACAACATTTTGTTTCTAAATAAGTAAATAGAATTTTGATTTGTTTTATTATTCTGATAATATTGTTTTTCTGAAATAAAAAAGAGATAAATTTATAAAATCACAAAAATAGTTCTAAGTTTTTGTTGTTGTCTTTCTTTTTAATATATTGGTTTTCTTAAATAAATATTCTAAAATTACAAAAATAGTTTTTTAAGCTTTATTGTTGTCTTTTAAAATATCGTTTTTCTTAAATAAAAAAGAGATAAAGTTATAAAATCACAAAATAGTTTTAAGCTTGTTGTTTTTCTTTTTAAAATATTGGTTTTCTTAAATAAAAACTCTAAAATTACAAAATTATTTTTTTAAGCTTTATTGTTGTTCTTTTAAAATATTGTTTTCTTAAATAAAAATAAATAAAAGTATAAAATTACAAAAATAGTTTTTTTAGTTTTCAATAGCATCTTTCTTTTTTTAATCATATGAGAAATGTAAAAAAAAAAAATACCAAAAAAAAACTAAAAAATATCAAATTCTCATCCGAGCAATAAGTCATAACTAAGTTATTTCCATCAAGAATGAAAATAGGTAAGAGCAAGACAAATTCTTGTCAAGTTCATTTTCCTAAAAATCTAAAATTTCCGTAAGATCTAAATCATTTCCAAAAATCATTCCAATGAAAAGTTTTAAAAAGAACTGCTTACTCTTTATTTCTCACACGAAAATATACGTATGAGCAAAATTAATTCTTGTCGGACATCCTAAAAATATTTTTTTTCCTTTGTCGTCATGCATTGTTATTTTTTTGGAAAAATAACCATTTTTTCTTTTCACGAAAATAACCTTTAACTGTATGTCTTTGCTATTTCTTTTGTTATTTTGACGCTGGTTTTCTTTGTGCCGTTGATTGATCGGATGCATAATCACATGGCTCTCATAATGATGCGAACCATCAACCAAACTTCTTGTCAAATTTACCACAACTTAACCCTTTAGTTTGCTGTTATGTTTCATTGTTACTAAATGATTAATTTGAGGTGAGATATAATATATTTATTTTAATTATAATTATTTTTTATTTAATCCAAATTACTCTTAAAGTTACATCTAAAAAACAATTGGAATTTTTCTTTGTTTTTTGAGAATAAACTATTTTTTTTACTGAAATAAATTTCTATGGCCGATGAATGTTGGCCTAACGTTTTATATATATATATATATATATATATATATAGACACACACACAAAAGTGCAAGCTAAGTAGAGAGAACGTGTCCCCTTGATTACCTTGACAGCAAATTTGTGCCACGTCTAATTTTATATATCTTCCTTTCCATTCATTCATATGCCAAACGCGCCGCAACTGTGAGATTCAATCTATTTCAGGTAATATAATCCTCTCCACTATTTTTTTTTTTCTCTCTTATGATTTCATTTCACTGCTATGTTTTTTTTTTATCAGAATTGTAATTATAATTTAAAACCTAGCAAAATAGTATGATCGTGTATGTATATGTGTGTGAATATGTTTCAATTGCAACTTTATATGATTTTTCTTCCCGTAAGGTGTTTGTGAAAATGCTGCAATGGGGGAAATTGTTGGATTGGGTTTTATATTACTATTTTGGCTGGTTGAATACTGTTTGAGTACTGTACGACCCTGTTTTGCACTTACGTGGATGCCATAGGAATGGTGGATCTGTGTTGGAAGAGTGATTTGGAATTTTTTATTAAGGTGGCGTACCTTTGGGGTGGGCTAGGGTTTTGGTCTAGTCCAGGGGAAAGAAAGGAATCTGCAAAGCATGCTTCCGTATATGTAGAAATTGTTTGAGAGGTTCCTATAAAGCAGGCCATGAATAAGTGGAGAGAATGTTTAAGAGGCAAAATGTTTAACTATGATCTTCTGTTCTTGAAATTCATAAGAATGAACATGGCAGATCTCCATGAATAGGTGTCTGGGAACATTGATGATCTGTGTTACCCCGTTGACCAATGAAATCCAAGAAATATGATTAATACTTTATTTTGGATATAAATTGTGCTGAAATGTTATGAATAACGAGATACGGAGATGAGATTCTTCCCTTGTATTAGGATTGGAATAGTCTGCCATAATTTCAGTCTTGTAATTCTGTGTCACACTAACATTAATTATTCCTGTTTGCTGTATTTTCAGTGTTTTTTCTTTTCCTTCTGCTACAAGATTCTTATCTCTTATCATCTGCCTAACATCATTATCAAGCAACAATGGCCAGCTCTTTCCCTCGCTCACTGACCAATATAGCCAACACTGCTCTTCACCACACCAGATCCGAGCAGCTGAGTGGCATAGTTTCCAACTCAGTGACACGGCTCCTCTGCACATCTTCAACTCAGCTGCAACAAGAAAACCCTGTCAAGAAACAAGCAGAATCACGTCAAGAATCACTCCATGATGAGAGCAAACACATCCATGAGCAGGAAGAAGATGACGAAGATGGTGACACTATTAACAAAGAAACTGGTGAGATCGGTGGACCCAAAGGACCTGAGCCTACTAGGTTTGGTGATTGGGAACGCAATGGTCGCTGCTCTGATTTTTAAGTTTTTACTTTGCTTGTATATCTTAAATAATGGTTGAGCTTGGATCACTTTATGCACACCCGCCTCAAACTAAAATCATGCCACATTGAAGGATAGAGATGGTGGTTTTCACTTTGAGGCGAATAATCCTAAACATGCATATAATTTAATTTCAATAATATTATACGATTTTTCTATTTTGAGTTCTGATTTTATGCAAGTGATGATTATGTAATTGTGTTGCCTTTTGATTTATTACTCTCATGCCGTTTTAATTGTGTGCATTGGAATAATTTACTTTTTGCTGACATAATTCTCAACAATGGATTGATGATTTGTGCTGGTTTTAGCAGAGGCAGATTAATACAGCTTGTGCATTCTTTTGTTGGGTACACAGAACTGTATGAAACTTAGGAAAGGGGAAGAGGATTTCTGAAAACTCGCAAATTAAAACTTCAAAGAATGTAGCTTTATTCATACAGTGATGGTGTTTTAGGGTTTTTCTTTTGTTTTTCGTTTTTGCTGTTTGAGATCCAGGCTCCAAAAAACTTAAATGAAAAGAAAAAGCACATTCTTTTAATGACTCCGAAATGAGATTTTGATAATATTTTAATATCATTTACGTTTTATCGGAATTATTATGTGATTAAAATCACTTCAAAATAAGTAATAATAATAATTTCAAAGTATTATTATGTGATTGGTATTAAAATGTTATAGAAAAATAGTTTCAAAATATATTATTCATTTCTTTGTAATCATTATGCATTAACCTAACGTAAAAAAGAAAATTCATAAATGAAAAATACATTCTAAGACAAATTTTTTAATATCATTTTAACATAATATATAAAATCAGATTTAATAAATATATAATGAACCAATATAAAAATATTTTTATAAAAAATGCATCTTAAAATATTTTTTCTTCGTAAATATCTATAATAGGTAAGTTTGCACGATAATGATGAATGATATATGTTATAAAACTACATCCACGATAATTAAATTTTATATATTTATATATATATATATATATATATATATATATATATATGTGTGTGTGTGTACGGTGGTGTATCTCCAAAGTCAACGGCCGGCCTTACAGGGGCCCATCATAGTGCCAATAGTTATTTGGCTCGAGGCCCAGCACCAGAATAAAAGATTTCCAGATATATCAATCATATATATTCTAAACAGAAATATATCAACCAGATATATTGCAAGCACAAATAAAATCCAAACGAAGATATCATATCAGAAATATGCCAAGCAAGATTATATTTTATCATATCAGAAATATGCCAAGTAAGGTTATATCTTATTTTATTCATATAAGAGATATGCCAAATAAGATTATATTTTATTCTGTTTATATTTTGTTCATCTTATATCAATCCAAAGCCTATAAATAAAGGCATGAGGACTCCAAACAATGTACGAGTTATTCACACTCCCAATACACTCCACTCATAATTCCTTAGCAGATTCTTTGCTATCAAACTCTCTCAATCCTCTCTCACAGAGGATCTGATTCTCTACTCACGCCTAACTTGAGCGTCGGAGCGCCTTTTCAGGTACCTCCTCCCTCCGGTCAAGACTTGAAGATCACCGGACGGTCGAAGTCAACACAGAACGCGCGATTGAGATCCAGAAGAAGCAGACAGAAAGACAGAAGACGACGTCATCAAGGTTTGACCTTTCGGTCCCCCAATTTATACCGAAACAATATATATATGATATCAAAAGACACAAAGAAGACAAGGAAAAGAAAACAAGAGAACACAAAATTTATCATTACATGTCTTGATGTTTTCATTTGAGAACAAACCGAATCTACAGACATATGATTCTAGAAAAAAATGTCACGTGATTCCCAATGATTCCATAGCTTGATCAAGTTCTAAGTGATACACAATGAGTTTTGTCAGCAGTTTTTCATAGATAACACAGTTCTGATTGGAACCATAGCACATGATAATCACCAGGAAGGAGAAGTAGAAGGGGTATCCGAGGAAGAAGAAGAAGAAGAAGGGCCATTGATGCTGTGAGTATCACTGCCTGAAGTACCTAAGGAGGTGGCATCTCTAAGAGAAACAGAAGAGCCTTCTGCTGGGAGTTTCTTCATAGGGGTCAGAGGAGGTGTGACTGAAGGTGGTGAATGAGAACAACCACAAGCACCACCACCGTTACGATCGTCATCTTCACCGGAAGAGCCACTTAAACGAGAGGGCGAAGTGTTCGGCGTCTCAAACGGGGTGTTCAATCTATTTGCTTTTGCCTCTAACTCGTTCTCGTAAATGGGGTTGGAAATGTAGACAAGGTGCTCCACTCCGCCGCCACAAGGCTTCTCATCGGCGGCAGGTTGAAGAGACTGAGGCGGAGGAGCTCTTGCCAAGAATGATGCCAGTGGAGATGGTGAAGAGAGAGAAACAAGGCCAATGCCACGAGGGGTTGGGTTTTGTTCATCTTTGCATGGGAAAAGGAAGCTTCTGGGGGCTTGGAGAACCCCTTGTGAGTAAGCACTGGCGAAGGGAGGAGGAGGAGGAGGAGGAGGAGAAGGAGGAGAGTGTGGTGTGAGTAAAGGTGGAGGCTTTGATATTGTTGTGGTGGGTGGAGTGGCGGAGGTGGGGATGGTGGTGTTGGAGTTGGTTTTATTTCTGAGGTGGCGGCGGTGGAGTAAGAGAGAACAGTAGAGTTCAGCGAGAAGCACTAGAATGAGGCCTAGAACAATGGCAAGGGTTACCACCATAACCAAGGTTGCTGCCATGATGAATTTGGATGTGGCCTTCATCTTGTTTTGGAGTTTGGCAGTGTAAGGTTTTGTATTTAGCATTGTCTTTTTCTGTTGTTGTTGTGGAACATATATGTGGCGGGAAAAAGAGAAAGAGAAAGACAGAGGATGAAGAAGGGGATTTTGTGGCGGGAAATGGTACTTTTGTGTAGCAGAGGTTTTGTGCAATGGAGTTCTGCTCAAGGGAATCTTAAAAATGGGTGACAATTATTGGGAAGAGCAAACTTAATTTGTTAAAATAATTTTATTTCTATAAAAGTTGTCATAAAGCATATTTCTTTTTTCACAATCATATTTTAACACCATCTATCTATATAGATTGTTTATTATTGTTAGACTGTGAAATAATTTTGGACCAGGTAATAACTCTTGGTGTTAAAATGTTTGAAAAAAATATTGTTAAACTATCGTCATTTTTTTTTTTTATCTTTGAAGTGAGTAATCGCACTTAGGCCTTACAACCTCTGACAATGTCAGATTGATTCTTAGTAGTGTTACTGTCAACTTTTCACCTTGAGATGAGAAGTTTACGTTGGGATATGTTTACCTTATTTCGCATTATAATGACGTAAAACCCGAAAAAATCATTGAGAATAGTTTCTATTGGGCCGCTTAGATGAAATCCTTCCTCAAACAGGGCCTGGGCCCGTTAATTTGTACCTTCGGCTATTTCTTCCTGAACCCCATAATCAGTAACTGCACCCTACAATACTAGGAAAAGACTCACGTGCTCTCTTCACCATTGCATCACATCACACCACCACTTTCTACTTAACTGGTTATTCTTTGTTTTGATCTACGTCGTAGTAAAACATCCTTAAATATAAGAGAAATAACTCTACTACCATACTTCCACCACATCGACCATTTCAAGACCAATTTCACGTTCTTTTTCCACAAATAAATATAACCGCTGCAACAAAAGTAATACCGTAATAGTGATATTCTTTCAACGAAATTCATATAGGAAGATAGGGTACCAATTCTAGTACAACAATATATATGTATATATATATGGTAAAGTAAACTTTGACACAAAACCACATATCTCAACTTTTACTTCACTCAAGAAAATAGGAATACCATTTTCTGCTGTTACAAACACAATAAGTTAATAAAGTTGAACGAACTTTGTGCATAACCATCATTAGAAAAAATTATGACAACACAGAAATTGTCAGCAACAAAGGAACGGCCATGGCTGATCAATAATATGGCTCTGGCGCGGTCGACACTTGAAAATTAAAGCACCACAGTAGGTGCAGTCTTCAACATTACCCATGGTACGTGAGATTGATGCACGATGTTCATAATCACTGCAATCATGGTAGGGGAGTACTTATTCATCATGATTCTATCATTTATGTTCCTCTCAAGGCTGCAATCCTAGCAGCTAAATCATCACAGTCAGGTAAGTTGGGATGTACATGGCGAGCTTCGTTCGATCTCTCAGGCTGAAACGAAGCAGCACGAGCAAATACCTTTTTAACTTCAACAGCTTCTGTTTGATCACGGGGAAGTGAAACTGATCTTGGTGGACGAGTAACCATCTCTGGTGTCTCATCAGGTCCCTCCCTGCTTCCATCCTTATCTCTTTGATGGGCATGGCGACTTCGAGACTTTCTTCTAGCTTTTTCAGGCACATTGATGGATGGCTTTTTGCTGTAATGAATCAGTAATCTATCTATTATCCTTTCCTCTTCATCATTTTTGTGCCGCTCATCATCAAACAGAATTTGCAGGCCACGTTTTTCTTCATCTCTTCTCCTGCTCCTATGTTTTCTCACAACTTCGGCATCTTCACTACTGGCGTCATCGTAAATGGATGATCTTGATTTTGAGTGCTTCCGTCTCGAAGATTTTTGTTTTAGAACGACTTCTGTAGCATCTTCCTGAACAATGCGTTCTTTTTCATGACCATGTTTACTCGGTCTCGCAGAATGTCTAATCGCCTGCAAATCCCGCTCAGAATCATCCAAGCCTGATTGGATCCTGTGCATTGTAGGAGAAGCATCAAACTTTTCATGTACCAAAGGGTAAGCAGGGATGCCATTACTGTCAATATTAGATGGAACTGAATTGGTTCCATGCGTTCGGTTCTTCACTTTTGAATTAGGTTTTACATATGGAGGTGGGATGGCAAAGGGCTTTACCCTAGGAGTTTCATCATTTTGAGTTTTTCTCTCAGAGTTATCAACAACAGGTGGGCCACCATCATTAACAGCAAATGGCTCGTTTGTATTGTTCTTGGAACGAAATCCTGCATGACCAGGAGATTTCCTAGCAGTGACAGCATCCTGGTTTTCTTTTACACGTCTAGCACTCCCCCAACCATGCTGATTGGAACCACCTTCAAATTGTTCCTCTCTTGGATAAGCAGGTGGGATGGCATTATTGAAGGGGGGCTTTACCTGAGGAGTTTCATCCTTTTGACATTTTCTCTCCGAGTTATCAACATCAAGTATGCCACCATTCTTTGAAATAAATCGTGCATGAACAGGAGATTTCCTAGCAGTCTTAGTGTCCTGCCTTTCTTTTACTTGCCTAGCATTCCCCCAACCATCATGCAGATTGGAATCACCTTCAACTTGTTTCTCTTTTGTATCCTTGGAAGAACATCCAATTGGTTTTAGCATACTACCCTCCTTCCAATACCCTCCTGTATCCCGGGTCTTAAAAGTAAGCTCTTCTCTTCCAGGTAATGGACTGCCATCGTTATCCCTTTTCAAATTGACTTCATCATAACTGCTTAGTGGCTTGAATCCATTTTCAGAATTCGGGAGTTTGGATTTAGAACGAAGATAATCTTCATCTCCTTTTGAGAGAGCTTCCTTTCCATTCTGAAATTTGTGCCTATCATGAGGATGGTCATGACTTCTTTCAAACTTGACTCCTTTCAGGGTAGCATCGTTACCTTGTAACGGTATGCTGCGATCACTATTGTGGTTAGACTTAAAATTACCGCGGTCCTGCATTAGCAAATATATAAACAAGTTAGTGGAATTTAACTACAATTAAATTTCACATATTCTCAAAAATGACTCCCAACTGCAAAATTAAATACGTGGTGGAAAGTAATTTTACAAGACAAAGGCAAAATCAATCCATTTGAGAACAATGGATGAGGACAGCACCTGTACAGAAACAGAGGATTTTGACATCCTCTGTTCAAAAGCTTTGGAATCCCATTTTATTGAGAACTCTGAAGCAATATCCTGCATCAATCGAACCTTTTTCTCCAACGTAGCAGACTTCGAGTTCAAATTTGTAGCAAACTGTTAATTGGCAATTTAATGCATTAGATCAAGAGTAAGTCATAAATATGTAACATTCTCAAGACAAAAAAAAAAGGTGTGATGAAGTGACCTCTTGATTGACGTAACATTCTAAGGAACTTTCATATCTATCCTGAAATATTTGTCTAAGTTCCCGTAACTCTGGTAGATCAGAAAATCTTGCTGCGGCAAACATCAGAGATGATATGGCCTCCCTGAGCTCCTCCGGGCATCCACTGCAAAAGACATCAGGAAATGTATGAAATGGTTGCGTGAACATGAGAATATTTAGACACTACAAGTGTCCAAACAAGTATAACAATGTAAAAAAGAAAAGTTCAACAACAGGAACAGAAACCATTTGAGAACAATATTCCCAGTATTCCCACTCTTTTATTAAGAGATTACAGAGAAAATATATTTTGGCCAATAATCTATAATAAAATTTGTGTTACCCCTGCAATGAACATTTCTTGGCCACATAGATATTATTATATACAAAGCTTAAGTACATAAATTTAATCACATAACGTTTAGTGTTGATATTCTAAGTATATGATCCATAAAAAGGTTAGTTGTTGTGTAAAGTGAACAGAAAAGGAAAACACTTATTTTGTAAGAAACCTTCTGTATCATCAAACACATTGAAATGATCCTAAGATTTATTTTAATATTTTCTGAGTAATAAATAGTGACAACGAATGGGAAACCACAGGACATCAAACTAAAAAAAGAAAATGTTAATGGACATTCAATTCTCATGGGTTCACATTGAGAAAATAAGGTAAAAGACCACAATTTAAGATATACATGGTCTTGACTGATTATTTCTTTCAAGTAATCACCAAATAGAAATCAATATAACAGACACATCAAGCCTAGCATGTTGTCTTTGTAACCTACTAGCATGGTTCAAAAGGAAATAAAAGTCACATTAATATCTAACACATAAGTCATTAGAATAGATCCATACCTCACTTTTTGCAGCACTGAGAGATGTTTCAACACAGATTCACAAGATTGTTCAATAAAATCATAACAAGACGATAAAGTCAACTCAACAAAGAGTCCTTCAGCCTGTATAAACACCCCACAAGTAGGATAGAACATAAAGAAAAATTATTATGTTGCAATGACAATAATCATGGGTACATGCAAAACACTTTGTAAATCCTGAAATTCCTTTAAATTAAACAATAAGAAGATAGTAGATATGATTCATCATTCGCATTCCTTAAAAACACACGCACACAATTGAAAAACAGTGATAGCAAGTCATCTCAATCAAGTTATATTCTAACAATGTCTCTATGTGCTGCAAAACATTATCAGAATCCATTAAGCACCTTAGGAGGTTAGATTCCAACAACTCCCCTCCCCACTCAAAGTACAAACTTCTTTTCAGAAATCTGTATGTAACTTTTTTATACACTAATACTAGCTTAATTATCAACTCCTATATATTATATTTGATTCTTCATTCTTGATTATTTAGATTGAGCATTTATCTAATATCTCAATACACCCTTTTTCTCAATATATAACGAGGCTTTCAGCATATCATGTATCTTATAATTTTTATCATTTTTATTTCCTTCCAAATATTTTTGCTTAAGTTTACCTAATTATCTCAATACACCACTTTTCTCCATATATCTCGCGGCTATCTACATATCATGTACCTTGTATTTTTACTTACCTAAATTTAGTCAATCCTTATCCCGTTGTTGACACCAAAACTTTCTACACTAATTAATCTATATTTCATACATTTGAATTGGACACACGTTAAATTAGTAATTGATCATACAATTTATTCCTAACTTTGTAATTAATTCCAATAAAATAAAATAAAGCTTATTTAGCATTGATAGTCAAACTCAAATATTTGACAGTGGTGATATTTCTCTGCATAAACAAATAAATATATTCTATGTATTTAACTGTAAATATGCTAGTATGTGTTAAATGATTTTATTCTTTTAATTTTGGTATTTGTTTTCTGGATCCACCCCCACCCTTTTATAGAATCTGCAATCCGTTTAGACACAGAGATTCAGCAACAGTACAATGAATGATATATCGATTCCAGAGTTACGATGCAACGAACCAAATGAAAAAGTAATTACCCTTCCATAAGCATTGACATCCAAACCATTCGCCAGCAGATCAGCGATGTCCTTCGTCAGAAACTTCTCCGTCGCCTTCCTCTTCCGCCTTATCACATCGATCCGATTCTTCGTCAATTTGATCAAGGATTTGCTAAACCAAACGAATAAAACAACACAAAACAAAACACGAGTATCACAAACACATTCTCAAGCCGAATCAGTTAATAACTATCAACAAGTAACTAAAGAGAGAAAATCGCAGCGTCGAACCATTTCGGGGAGAATCCTCGACCGAGCAGGCCGTCCAACATGCTTAAAGATCGAACTCGGTGACTGGACTGAACGAGCGATTCAACTCCGTAACTCGGAATGCGAGATTCCGCACTGACGAAACCGCGTTCACGTTTTCGCCGCCGAGAGCAATAGCACAGAGCTGTAGTGGAAGGAGGTTGAAGAAGTGGGAAGGAAGAAGAAAAAGTGCAAGAGAAGATGGACAAAAAGGCCAATTTTAAGGCTTGTTAAGTACGATAATGACCTTTACTTTTGGTATTATTTTTAACAAACATTAAAAACTCACTCTTTTTATTAATGTCCTTTACCTTATATTGCCAATATTTTTTTACCAATTAAGAAAATTCAGGAGACGGAGAGATTTTTATATATTTATTATCATCTCTGTAGTATTTTTTTTTTTATAATTGTAATTTTTCATGATATTTTTAATAAGAAATACTTTACAAGTAATTTAAAATTATTTTTGTAATTTTTTTATGATTTTCTTGATGTTACATCAATTATAAAAAAAAAATACATACCAATTTTCTTGTGGTGACACATTTTTTAAAACATCATATTTTTTTATTAATAATGCTTTAAATAAACTTTATTCGGAAAAATTGTTTTTAGAGGAGAATTTATGTTTTTATTTTAAGAAAAAAATTGATATAAAAATATGAAGAAATTCGATCTGCGGGAAGTATTTTTCAAAAAGTAATTAATTGGTTTTAAGCCAACTTTTTTACTAACTAATTACCAAAATTCAAACCATTGTTTTAATAAAAATAAATTCTTCAAATTAATTCCTACATTTTGTACACCTTTATTAGGAATTTTTTTATTTTAATTATTAGTCTCCAAAGAAAACGTGAAAAGGAAAAAAAGCTTATTATAAAAAAATTTATTAGCTAATTTAAAGGTCATGATAACAATGATTTCCCATCAAACTCTTTTGTTAACGGATGATGTTAAAGTTGCCACAGCAGATAACAAAAAAAAATGGTGAAGCGTGATAACGATGTTGACCGTTGATTTGTTGACTTGTGAGTGTTGAAGCGTGACGAACGGAGAGGATGTAAAGTGATGGGAATCGATGAGAATCTTTACGCTGAGCTGGATCGCATTAACGGCTAACGGGGTTTCTTATTCGGTTGGACCAAACGCAATAGAGGTTCATTCAGTGTTTAAGTGGATGTGGTAGGTTCTAACCACCGTTATAACGTTGACGGTTTTAACATCAAAAGATGTATTGTACAAGGAGGTAGTCTTAAAGAAATCAACTGAGTTTTATCCTATTATTCTTATGAATTATAAATTAGGTAAGTTCCTTTTATTCATTAATTAACCTATTAATTTTATGATATCTTTTTTTATTTTAATTCGTTATGCAAATAAACATTCATGTTTAATTAAGAAAATTAACTTCTAGAGTAAATTAAAAAGACACAAGAAATAATAGCAAAATCCCCAGAGATAACAAGTATTAAATAATAAATAGTTATCTGTGAATAAATAATAAGCATTTAAATCAAGTATTCTTATCTTTATTTTCTATTCAATAGTAAATAATGGATATTTAAATCAAAATGCCTGTAAAGGTTATTTAATTACTGCCATATAAATAATTTTTTTTTTTAGTTTAGTTGAACTTCGACGTGGGCCACATGCGATCAACTATTACTAAGTAATTATAAAACGTTTAAATCTTATTTTGTTTTTTATAAAAAATTTAATTAGATTTTTAATTTTTATTTAGTTCAATCTATTTTTTTTAGATTTTTAAAACTATTCAATTAGGTTATTCTTTTAGATTGTAGTTAAATTTTTGTTAAAACTTATACATCAAATTATCTTATCTAAAAAGACTTAAATATTCAAATTAGATGTATAAATTGATGAAAATAATCTTATTAATTAATTTTTTTTATAGAAGTTACAGGATCAAAATAAGATTTATAACAAGAAGCAAGAAATGTTGGTAAAAATAAAGAATAAATAAATTAAATAATGAAATATTTGAACAGGCCACATGCAATCCATTATGATTCGAATATTAATTGAATGCACCAATGTCACTGTTTCTTTCGTAACATTAAAAAATAATTAAAATATATTTTTTAATCTAACATTCAACAAACATAAATTTAACTAAAATATATCCTTTATTTCATAATTCTAATAGCAGACGGAAAAACCACCTAATTCAATATTACAAAATCAATTTATAATATAAAACTTATATTGAGTTATATATATATATATATATATATATATATATATATATATATATATATATATATATATATATATATATATATTATTGGAAAAAATAAATTACTTACTACTTACAAGAAATCAATACGTGAATTAGAAAATGACTTCAGTGTATTGAAATATAATAACACACCACATTGAGTATAAATTAAATATAAGTACAATGTACCAACATTAGCAAGTTAACGAGATTCCCTTTAAAACTATCTATAATCAGATAACAAAGATATCCATTTAGAAAACATTCCCTGAACCAGGCTCCGCAATCTGACATCAACCCAAAAAAAATTCTAGCCTAACCAATACTATGAAAATATATAATAAGTTGATAAATGTTTTTAATTGCTATGAAATAAAATTATATGTATATATATATATATATATATATATATATATATATATATAAAATATAAAAAACAAAACTATACAATTTATTTTCTTAAAATAAAAAAAATTATTATTTTTTATATCAGGTAATTGAACTAGAATAATTCTGAAATTAAAATTCAAGAGACATTTATTTGTACTTGTTTCTAGTTTAATAATTAAGATTTGTCGTTTTATTACTAAAAAGTGGAAAGGAGAACAAAAGTAATAAAGAGATCAAAGTGCACCTGTTTTGTTCCAGAAACAGTGCTTTATTACTTTAACTTTGCATTCCATTTTTAATTGCAATCCCATAATAGAATAATGAGGTTAAAATATATTTTTTTCACGGTACCTCGCCACTTTCAATGTAAAATATTTTTTAATACACCTAATTTTTTTATATTTATTTTATATTATTTTTTCTTATATTTTATTCTTTTTCTAAAAAAAAACATAAAACTTTCCACATTCATAATTTTTTATCCTTATATCCTGTGTAAAATGAATATAGAAATATATCATGGTACTATTACTCTTGTTATTATCATAGCCTTTATTAAAAAAAACCATTAAAAAAAAGCAAGACAAAATACTTTGCAAAAGAATTATTCAATAATTTATTTTGAAAACGAATTTTATGTGTTCTAAAAATAATATTGTAAATAAATCATTTCGCAAAATACTATATAACTTATGAGAAAATATTTTTAGAAATTTTGTTCTTGCTTCACAGAATGTATAACGCGCATTTCATAATTTCGTTCCAAAAATCTCGTTTTAGAGATTTCGTTACGGGAATCATATTCTAGAAATTCAAGAAACCTTAATTTCTAAAATATATAATTTTGAAATCACTTTTACAAATGATTAGTTGAAAATTACAGGAGTGTTCCCAGAAATTAAGGGGGGCAAGAAGAAAAAGGCCCTTAACCTTTATTGGGCAGAGTTGGGGCCGAATTCACACAAACCCAATTAGCCAAGAACATGGAGATTCTTCCTAGGCTCTACTTCCTGCACCTTTTTCTTCTTCCTTCACCCCCTAATTTATAAAATATCAGTTTTATCCTTGAGTCAATAGTAAATTGAACTTTAAGTTTTACTCCCCAATCTGAAAAATATAAAAAATAGGTTTAATGTCTCAATAGGTCCCTATTTTCGTCAAAAATTTTAAATAGGTCCCTTGTTTTTTTAATGTCTCAATTAGGTCCTTATTTTTGTTAATTTGATACAAATAAGTCATTTCCGTCAATTTCATCAATTAGTGGGTGATGTGACCTGATGACATTGCATTTTTTATACACGTGTCAAAGAAAACATGTTTGAATTGGATTTTTTTAAAATTTAGAATTAAAGAAAAAGTAAATATATTATAATTTTTGCTAAGATGAAAAAAAGAAAGGGCAAAGGTGGGAAATTTGATTGTTCTTTTTGCTGAAACAGTCTCTACAATTGGGAAAGCAAAATCAAATTGGGGATTTTTATGTTTTAGGGTTCGTGTCTCATCCAGAAAGACGTTGTTGTTGGAGTGGATGGGCAATGAAGAATGAAATGAAGAATTCACATTCAACTTGTTCTTTGACTTGCAATGGCTGACAGAAGAAATGGGTGGTGTAGCGAATATGGTGATTGATTTAAGTGGTTTTTTGTGCTTCCCTACTTGGCTTACTGGAAGGAGATGAGCAGTACACAAGGTGTTTGACAAAATGCCTAAGTGAAAGAAAAATGTGTTCTATGATGGAAAGAAGGCAACTGTTATTGAGAAGCTTCTTCTATGTTTAATCAAATGGGTTTAGGCATATTTGGTCGTTGGGTTTAGCAAGATTCTTAGTATCCAATTGTAAGGTATTAGATTTGAGTTCGCGTTGGTAGTATGGAATTATAGCGTCTTGGGTTTGGGTTCTCTACTGCAACTGCTAGCTTTTATGGTGGGATTTTTCAAAGATTTATATTTATATATATATATATATATATATATAATATTACTTAGGAGATCGATAAATGATGCTTTTAATTGACAGAGAATGCAGGTCTCTTTGTGACTATCAGTGGTTTGATGTCTAGCTTTTAGTTTTTGTTTTCAGAATAAATAGAGGTTGTCCTATTCTACACATCCATGTTTCTGTGGTTTTAATAACGAATTTTTTTTCTTGGATAAATAATATTAGTCATTTTGTTATTAACAATACTGCACTATGTAAATGTAAATTATCACAGCGTTGTACAATAATCTACACGTATCATTGTACAGTGATGAATGAATCCTCAGCTCAAGCGAATCCTGTGGTCATATATATATATATATATATATATATATATATATATATATATATATATATATATATATATATATATATATATATATATATATTCTCGAGTAATTGTTAATTTCATTGGGATGTTTATCTGGTGTTGCTTCTGATGAGTTATATCTTAGGAATTCTATTGCAAAATTGAGATTTTCTCTTCTCATTATTAATATTTATTATCTCACTCAAAAGAGTATAGACATTCTTGTACACGGTTACTTATCTTGGTCTTTTGACATGTGTTACTTGAAAGATTATTTTTTTATTACTGTATTAACTACAAAATGAAAATGAATTACTGTCAAAAAATTACAAAATGAATTGTGTCAAAAAAAAGTCAACTGGTGTTTGCGCTTATTGAGCTTTTCCTTAGAATAATTAACTTTGCTATGCATTGATAATAAAATAACAAATGCTACCTTCTTTTTTTATCTTAATTTTTACGTGTCAATGGTTATTATGTGCTGCATTCTTAATTTCAAATACAGTAATATATCAGCACTCAATTTGGACTTTGGAAAAGACAGTAATTTATGAGCACTCAATTTGGACTTTGGAAACCAAATCTGCCAGCAAAAGACAGAAATAGCAGTAGCCAATTTGGACTTTGGAAATTTGAAACAAAAGTATACTGTAAAAACTGAAAATCTTGCACTTTGGACTTAAAACAGATTTGACAGTAGCCAATTTGCACCCAAAAAATGAACTTAGAATGGGGTTTTGATTGGGTGGAAATGCACAAGAGTTGCTATAAGGTCAATTAATCAATTCCAACAACTTTATATTATGAAAATAGAGTTTTCTAAGCTTGGAATTGGTACAGAAATAACAGAATTCATAATATGACCTCCTAACAGCCCATTATGCAGAGAAATAGGCAACCTCACACCCCAAATTGAGTTTCACTGAATCAAAATGCTAAACAACAATGCAAACAACTCAGAAATATGTAATAATACTTAACCAAGCTGGAAAACATCAGCTAGGTGAAGTTAAAATTGAAATGGACACCGAAAACAAGATTCAGCTGTGCAAATGCACTTCATGGCTTACATAAGTGTAGTATTACATTAAAACAGTACATCCAGGTTGCATCCTTTCCAGTGTAATATTACATTAAAGGAACCCTTATAGCTTGCATCAACATTCACAATCACTTCTACGGTTCAACTACTTGGTCATTACGCATTTCAGGTTGTGTTGAAGGAGTAGGTTGTTGTGTAGCTTTGGGACAACGACTCCTGTTGTGCCCAACCTCCCTACATAGCCCGCATCTCTTGTGCAAACCAGCCTTGGTCATTTGAAGATCATCTTTTTTCATCTCCCACTGTTCTAATCTTCTTTTCCTCTTAGGTCTTCCAGGCATAACCTTTTTGTAAGGAGGCATGACATCCGGATATGGTTGTAGGTCCCACATGTTGTTGCCGTTGATGGGGTATACAATTGATGCATATGTTTCTTCATAGGTGGACTTCATAAAGCAACTTGGAATGAACTGTTGTCCATCAATATTCAAAAACTTCATTGCGGCTAAGGAGTGACAACATGGGATTCCTGTGATGCTCCATCTCCTGCAGGAGCATGACAAATCGTCTATATTTACAACAAATTTGTCTCCACTGTAGGAGACGTGCCTCACTTCAAACAATTGATTTCCTGACCAATTGTGAACAAATATTAAGAAAAATGAACAAAGTTTAGATACAACTGAACAAAGTTAAGAAAAATGAACAAAGTTTAGATACAACTGAACAAAGTTAAGAAAAATGAACAAAGTTTAGATTACAAGTGAGAAGTTGAGAAGAAAGTTTACCTAGGAATCCACTTCTTGGTTGATTGGGATTCCTTTTTAAATCTAGCCTGGATTTTTGGACAAATTGATCCTATAAAGGACTGTATCTTAGTCCTGTTTTTTGCCCATCTTTGCATGATGTACACCCTAATTTCTTCCAGCATTGTTATGATTGGTTTAGTCCGGGTATGAACCAATACACTGTTGAATGCCTCACTCATATTATTCACCAATGTGTCACATTTTGGTCTTGAACTGAATCTGGACCTTGACCAATATCTACACCATAAAATATAGACAATTACAGTGTGTATATATGCAACAATGAGTTATAGTTGTAATAAAAAGTACAAAAATAAACCTTGGAGGGATGGTTATCAAATGCTTGAATGCGTCTTCATTAACATCTTTAATGTTTCTCATCTCCCTCTCCCAATTTTGTGGATGAGTGGCAGTAGCTGCCCTCCACATCAGTTTCTTCAGATTTTTACCAGGAAATTTCTTCCTAAAGTTTGAATATAAGTGTCTGACACAAAACCTTTGATCAACACCGGGGAGTAGCTCTTGTATTGCTGGTAGTAGACCCTGTGGGCAACATATGAATGTTACCTCTTGTAATGAAATAATGTAAGAAAGAACCAAATTAAATATGATTGTTACCTTTTGTTGGTCTGACACAAAAGTTATTGATGAACATACTTCTTGCCACCAAGATCATCAATCAAAAGATTCAAAAACCAGGACCATGAATCTCTGTTTTCCCCTTCTACCACCGCATATGCAATGGGCAACATTTGATCATTTCCATCTCTCCCAACAGCTGTTAACAACTCACCACCATACTTCCCTTTCAAGAAGGCCCCATCTAGTCCAATTAGTGGCCTACAACACACAAAACTGTCTTTGCATGCCTTCAAACAACATTAAAATCTCTGGAAAAATACCTCAACCTCATTATTCTCAACAACCAGTTTGACTGTAGATTCAGGATTTCTTCCCAACAACTCATGTGCATAATCATATATCCTCTTATATTGTTCTTTAAAGGACCCATCAATGTGCTCAGAAGCAATAGCTTTGGCTCTATAAGCCATACCCCAAGATATACCTATGTTCCACTTCCTTTGAACTTTTTCATGAATATCTACACCCTTCATTTTAGGATTTTCCCTTATTGTTTTCTCCAACTTTGAGCTCAACCACTTGGCGTCAAGTAACTTGAGATTGAACTCCCTGCTACATGTGTGAATGTCATTTTTAGTTCTCAGCTGCCATGATTTCTCAGCCTCCATATAAGCACAATATATGGTCCATTGGCATTTTCCTTTTGCACCAAAGCACTTCATCCTTAATCTTATTTTGTCATTTTTGACAAACTTTATATTCCTACCATTTTCCAACGCATTACCCTTTAATAGCATCTATAATATCTTGCTTATTTGTAAAAAAAGTCCCTACTTCCCATGTAAAGTCCACCATACTTTTTGGCATACAAAAAGCAGTAAATCTCCCATGACCTTCAGTGTCATTAACCTCTTGATCACTATCTGTTGCAGTAAGTAATTCCTCAGATTTCCACTCCTCATCTGACAAACCTCTCTCATCATGATCATCACTTTCAACGCTGATATCATCACTGGCTTTAACACTTTCTACTTCTACTTCCACATTACCATCTACATCACCATCTATATCACATTGAACAGTCACATCCATAAATCCCTCTAAGCACTCATTATTTTCATGTACATCACGTTCATCACTAGATGTACTCCAACTAACTTCATCTTCCACAACTCCTTCAACACCATTAACATCTTCAAAAACGTCACCCATCTACACTTCACACATGTCCAGAGCATAAAGAAATACCTCCTCTCAGAACAAAAAATGTTTATACTTTTAAAGCACGAACAATAACTTCATCATATAATTTTATTATAAAAAATTAAAAATTATACATTAAATATAGAAGACATCGTATGAAGTATGAATATTGTAGGAATGCAACAGCTCATACAATAAATTTGTGTTCAAGGAAATAAAAACAGAGATTAGGTTTGTCTAATATTATATATCATATAAAAAGATTACAGGAGGAGAGTACATGTAAGTCAGTTTCCTAAATACTCATAAAATGATGGGTGGAATTTTCAACATTCATGATATTGTACCAAAATAGAAAACATAATACCTAGAAAGTCAGGCTTCGGTAAAATGATATTATATCTAAATGCGACTAATCAGTAAATTTGAAAAGAAAATGCAAAACTCTTTCATTTATCAGTCGATTATGTAGTACTTTCCAATATTTTAGGTATTATCTAAAAGTTCCATCTTAAAATATGAAGAGCAGCTATTATTACAGTATAAAGTATAAGACTATCGCCCATTACGCCCAACACAGTATCAATATATTATACTTTCTTGGGGACCAAACCATGGGGACCACAATCGAATATTATATTTTTCCAATTATAAAAAGTAAGACAATAAACCACAAAAACTGACCTTCGTTCAGATTAACTTCCACTCAACACGTGCTTCAACCTTTTCCACTTGCACATGCACCAGTAATTCAGCCACCAACACTCGCGCATCCACTTGAACAACAACGTCTTTCTGATTCCTAAAATACTGGCGCATCCACTCTTTCCCCAAAACACCAGTCTTAAAACACGAGCCCTAAATGAGAAAAATCCCCCAATTTTGATTTTGCTTTCCGAATTGCAGAGACAAAGAATGTTTCAGGAACAATATAATTTTCCATCTTTGCCCTATCTGTACTTAATTTCAGTAAATATTATAATATATTTAATTAATTTTTTAATTCTACAATTTAAAAAATCCAATTTACACATGTTTTTTTTGACACATGTATAAAAATGCAGTGTCACCAGGCCACATCACACTGAAATTGACGAAAATGACTTATTTGCATAAAATTAACAAAAATAAGGACCTAATTGAGACGCCAAAAAAATAAGAGACCTATTTAAAATTTTGGACAAAAATAAGGACCTATTGAGACATTAAACCTAAAAAATAAGAAAGTATATAGATTTTTATTACATTATTTTTATGAAGAGTGATTTTAGGAGTAACACTTTTATGGAGTTGCGGGAAGAAAAAGGGGAGGTGCAAGAAGAAACATCCTTCATCTTACTTTTCCTAACTTTTTTCTTTACCTCTATATTTTGTTTTTCATTTTACTCTTTTTTTTAATAGATTACACAATCTAACGATTCAAAAATTTGTAGACTGTAGAATTTGAAAGTAAAAAAATAATTTATATATTATACAATTTAAAAGTTATTTTTCTCTAAAATATTATTTTCAGATTATTTAATTCAGAAGACAAAAACTACCTTAAATTGTACTGCTCAAAAGTTATTTGACTTCTGAATTACACGGGTAAAAAATTATTTTTCACTCAGATTTAATAATTTGATTTTTTAATTAAAAAATAATAATTTTCAGATTATATAATCTTAATATCATTTTTTTAACTTTTGGATTAAAAAATTAAAAAATAAATTCAGAAATAAAATAATAGGAAAAGAATTATGAGGTAAAGGACAAAATATCTGGGGGTGCAGCCCGCAACTATAGTATGAGCTGCCTGTACACAAACAGTGGGGCCATAGTCTCGACATCGTGAAGTCCATTAACTCCTCCGCCCTTGTCACCTCCACTGTCTTTGACCGCTTCAGAATTCACACACGCGCGTGTAAAATGGCCATACAAAAACGCGTGGTTGGATATTCAAATTTTCAGGTGGGGCTAACCAAGAATTGCAAAACCGCGGTACAGTGGTACACTTCTTTTTCTCGTAAAAATTAATTGGACTCTCGCACGCGCTCCTCCTCCTCTTCACTGTTGCGGCGTGATGACACGCGCTTCAACTCCGTTTGACACAGAAAGAGCGCTTCTCCTTTCGAAGTTTCAAACTCTCCTTTCACTTTCTCTCCTCTCTGTACTGTTTGTTTCCCGATATTTTTCAAAAGGGAAAAGAAAGAGAGAGCAATGGTATCAAGCGTTGAAGTCGTTTATCTTCGTTTATAGATTAACGAGTCTCTGGTTCCATTTCTCGTATATACTCGTGCTAGAACGAGATATCGATTACGGAATTTAGAGTGAGTGAGTGTGATTGCGAGAGCGATGCCGCGATCCAATTCCGCCGCGCACCACCACCGTCAGAGCTCCGACAACTTCATCCTCGACGCTCACAGAAGCTGGTTACAGTCTTCGACTTTCGCGCAGGTGAGGTTTTCTCTTTCTCGATCATATGATTCCTTTTAAGAAAATTAATTGCTGCGAGAGCTAATTCCTCGGTGTGTGTTCGGAACAAATCGTTTTGTGCAGGAGTTCGGGGCTCGATCTTCGAGCTTGAGGAAAATTGACGATGATCGTGTTTTGAGCAGCGGCTTGCTTGATCTGCATTCCTTAGATACCGAGCTTTTACCTGAGGTTTAGTGTTTGTGTTTTGATTGGCTTATTTCCTGTGCTGAAAGAGCTTATAGGTACATGTATGTTTTTAAGAAACTTCTCCGAAGTATTTCTAGAGGAAAATAAAGCTAAAATAAACTCATACACAAGCTAACATGTAGAAATTTTGTGGTCTAGTTCCTTTTATGAAGAAACTAACTTGTGCATAAGACGAATCTTTTTTTTTTTTTTTCTCTTTTAAAAGTCTCTATCGATCAGTTCTTCCAAACAAGCTTGTAATCAAATAGACTTCTTAGCTAAAAAGTTGTGAAGACTAAGTAGAAAGCCTAATATGTTTTAGTTTCATTCGGATTGAAATGAGCTTAGTTGCTCGAGCAAACATCATCATGTTAGAGTTTATTTGTTGCTAAATTATTTCATTTTGCATGACGACTTGTGTGAACATGCAAGTGACTGGAAATTTATTTGATTCTTAATAGACGTATGGTGATCACAATGAATACTTCACTAATCACACTGTTCTGGGACAGAGTTTTGATGACTATGAGTCAATCCTCTCTGGTAACAAACATGTACAAAGGTCTCGGGGATTGCCTGAGAACAATTTTCTGAAAAGTGTCCCAACAGAAAAGGAGAGAGCAAACAATGTTGCCAAGATTAAAGTAGCGGTATGCTTCTCGCCACGTCTTTCCGTTTAGTGCTGAATATGACCTTTTCTTTTATCGATGAGTTGGGCTTTAGTTCATTCAACAATTGCGTTTTAGCTAAAAGTGCCGAGGTCTGTTGCAGGTCCGGAAGAGACCCCTTAATAAGAAGGAAATAGCAAAGAGAGAAGAAGACATTATTTCTATAGATTCAAATTTTCTCACAGTGCATGAAAGAAAACTCAAGGTTGTCATATTTCGTGATGTAAACTCTAGATTGAATCTGTTCTGAAACATATTATCAAGTTCAATACAAAGTACTCTAAGCTGCCTTTGCAGCAGTTGGCATGCGTATATTGACATAGAAAGTACTTTTCACAAGCAATTCAGGAGTCAACTAAACTACAGAACATCATGATATAATACTCTGATGCTTTTATGTCTGATACTTCGACATCAAAATTCTACATATGTAATGTCTCGTTCTTTTTAAATTCTATTGAAGACTTTTTACAACATAAATTGCATTTCAATGTTTGGCATGCCTAGTAGAATTTGATAAGTACAAACTTCCTCAAAATATATTGCCAATGATCCTGCCAAATTATTATGAATATATTCTTCATTTTTTTTGTTGCATCCAAATCCAAAGTACAGGTATGGGAAAAATGTATTAAAATATAAAAATAGATTGACTTAGATGGGACAACCTTTCACATCAATGCTTTAAATTTCAATATCAATAATTTCAGAAGTTCTGGTATGTGTCTAACAATTCAAATAGCATTGAACCTTACAATTACTGTCAAAGAGACAATTACTCGGATCAATAATTTTGTAATTGGTGTTGATAGATTGATATTACAATTTTTCAATCGAAATACTCACTCATAATTAACTTGGATGTTTGGGTATTGTGCCTTTTTCTGTGTTTCCACTTCACCTGTGTCTGTAGGTGGACTTAACAGAATATGTTGAGAAACATGAATTTGTCTTTGATGCTGTGCTGAACGAAGATGTTTCAAATAATGAAGTGAGTATTTGACTTGTTGTGGCTCTTGTGACCATGTTGACTGATTAGTCAATGGTTTCACTATATTCTTTATCGTTTTCTTTTGCTATAGGTATATGCCGAGACTGTGGAGCCAATTGTTCCGCTCATTTTCCAACGAATAAAAGCAACTTGCTTTGCATACGGTCAAACTGGTAGGGTTTTGTTTATTTCTAATAGAGGAATGTGTCATCGTGCACTAACAATCTAATTATAAAATTTATAAATACCTCTCTACATTTTGAAATTTAAACTGAACAGTTACTATCTATTCAGTATTTTTAGGGAAGGGATGCACTTCCTTCAGTGGTAAATCTTGGATACTTCACTTGTATATGATATGAATTAAACAAATCTGAGTTGAATAGCATAATATTATCTTGATGATGTTACAAACCACATTTTTTATTATGTATTCAATAGTCATAGGTATGCCGTTTCTGAACTCTATAAACTCCATATACCTATTTCTTAGTTGTACCACACCTATTTCCTTAATTTACTTAATTGTTGCCCATATCTTTGTTGAATTAGAATATGCTCCGGATCTCTTTCTTTTGGAGATGAATTTGAATAGGTGTTGGTGTTATGCTATATATTGTGAATAAGTTTAGCTTATCAGATTATGCATAAAGAAGTTTGGTAAACGCAAGCATTTAATTAGTCTTGATTTTCTCCTACTTCTTCAATACCTGAACATTTTAGCTGATTTGAAATTACTTTATTATATAGGCAGTGGGAAGACATATACTATGCAACCATTGCCTCTCAAAGCTTCACAAGACATTTTAAGATTAATGCACCACACCTACTGGAATCAAGGTTTCCAATTGTATGTTAGTTTCTTTGAAATATATGGGGGAAAACTTTTTGATCTCCTCAATGATCGAAAGTAAGTCATCATCATGTGAAGTGTAATAAGTATCTAATTTGGGGGTTATTTGCTTGATTAGCTTATGATTTTGCAGAAAACTTTTCATGAGGGAGGATGGGAAACAACAGGTTTGCATTGTTGGCTTGCAAGAATATAGAGTATCTAAAGTAGAGACAATCAAGGAATTTATTGAGAAAGGAAATGCCACAAGAAGTACTGGCACAACTGGAGCAAATGAGGAATCCTCTCGATCACATGCTATACTTCAGCTATGCATTAAGAGATCAGCTGATGGGACTGAATCAAAGCCTGCTCGACTTGTGGGCAAACTATCTTTTATAGATCTGGCTGGAAGTGAACGAGGTGCAGATACTACAGATAATGACAAGCAGACTAGGTGGGATTTTTTTTAATCTTCAATCATATTTTGTTAGCTGAATGCCGATGAAAAAAAATCATATTTTGTTAGCTGAATGCTGGTACTTTATTTGAGTAACTGGAAGACTTACCAAACAGTTAATGTGTCTATGTCCAGAAGTAATTACGTTAGATTATCTATTTGGTTTAACTAACTATTTTTTTTATTTTTTTTTATCTTTTATTCCAGGATTGAAGGGGCAGAAATAAATAAAAGCTTACTTGCTCTGAAAGAATGCATTAGAGCTTTGGACAATGACCAAGGGCATATCCCTTTCAGAGGAAGTAAATTGACGGAAGTTCTGCGAGATTCTTTTGTTGGTAATTCGCGCACTGTAATGATATCATGCATTTCACCTAGCTCAGGTTCATGCGAGCATACTCTTAACACGTTAAGATATGCTGACAGGTATGTAGTTTGAAATTTTCTCATAGAGAATGATTGATCTGATATGATTAAATAATTGGCAATTACATTGTAGAGTGAAGAGCCTGTCAAAAGGAAACAACTCTAGAAGGGATCCTCTTTCTTCCTCAAACCTGAGAGAGTCCACTGTGTTGGCTGGGTCTTCAATTTTAGCTCATGATGATACCTTGGAGGATGAAATAACGTATGTCTCCAGTGACAGGAATCGATTTGGTTGGCCCAAACATCCAGAAAGAGAACTCTCTCCAAATAATGTGGACCGTGTTCCAAGTGGTAGAATGGGGGGAAATTTGGCGTCATCTGGGTATTCTAATCCACCAAACGGTCCAAGAGGTGGTCAAAATGACAGAACTGCAAATGAATATGATTACATAGGACCCATACATGAACAAGACAGAACAAGAAAAACGATTAAGAGGGTGGATAACAACCACTTATCTGCTTTTGAAGACAAGAAGAAGATAGAATCTCGTGTTAATATTGATGCATCACTTTTTCAGACTACTTATTCTGATCCGGATGATAATTTAAATGCCCTCCTGAAGGTATATTATTTTGCCAAACTGGCTGACATATTTTAGACCATTAAAGTACTGACTGGTACCTATCTTGTTTGGTAAACAGGAAGAGGAAGATCTAGTAACAGCTCATCGTAGACAGGTGGAGGAAACCATAGACATTGTTAGAGAGGTTTGTATAAATCTCACACCTTTAGTGATTTGCTCAACGTGGTTATATTTTTTAATATTTGGGAATTTATGTAGGAGATGAATTTACTTGTTGAAGCTGACCAACCAGGAAATCAATTGGATGATTATATTTCCAAATTGAATACCATTTTATCACAAAAGGCTACAGGAATCCTTCAATTGCAGACACAGCTGGCTCAGTTTCAGAGACGTTTAAACGAGTATAATGTTTTCGTATCTTCTGGTAATTGATGGTGCTACTGTCGAAATGATTGGTGTGTTGTGGATGAGGAATTCTTCGTGCTCTTAGATTTCGCTTCTATGATTTCATTGCCGTGGTTTGTTTCTCATTTGTTAAAGTGTTGATGTTGACAAGATTATTGTGGATTATAGGGTGCGGAAATAGGAATCAAATATTTGTTCTACACTTGTTTTGACGGGTCACTGTTGTGACCTGAACTATTTATACAAATAGAAATGTATGCCCACATTCTATTTTTACAATGTAAAGTCAAACTACCCTGTTGGGGATTGCTTGTATTTTGCGACTGAAAATCTTGATATATATATATATGAATGTATGTATGTATGTAAAGACACGCTCATACTGCTTCCTTGCTTCGATTGTGGCATGTTTGTCGTGTCTTGTTCTATATTATTGGTTCAGAGTGTACCCTCTTCTTCCCATTCACGATGATGTGAAACTTGGGCAGGTGCAGTGGAGTGATTCGGGTTAATGAGTAAAGGATAAAGAATGAAGAGTCACTGCAATCCCGTTGAAATGGCGTGATCGTTGTTTCCTTTTGCTGCAGTAGATGTCAAGGTGTGCTTGTCAGAAATTCATTCTTATATGAATTATTATCAGCAGTACAAAATCCCCTCTAGTCATAATCTGTGGGTTGTTTCTTTGTTGCTTTCTTAAAATATTTCCAAGCACACGCTGATAAATCAATTAGTTTGGTACCCTTGTAACTGTGATAATTTCACACGTAACTTGCAAAGTTCTAATTGAATTCCTCATTGTCGATCCCACACATGTCCCCCTCTTGATCACCATTTTCGTACCTGTCTTTCAAATCACAACGTAGACACAGGTGGTTTGACATGTCAATGTGTCAAAATAATTCATTCATTTTCTTACCATAGGTCCATAGCCAATAGGGATCTTCTCACTGTCCATGTCCAACATGTTTTCGTCTGTTGCACCTAAACCTTTGTTGATGTGTCATTCTTTGATAATATCATTATACCTAAACATTTAAGCGGCGATATCAATTCTGGTCGACCTTTCATCATTGGAGTCTTCGCCACGTGTTCTATGCAGCAGAAACACTGATCCAAAGGTACTCTTCCATTTTCTGCCCTATGTATTTTATTCTGTCATGCCCTATGTTATCAACACCATAACATATTCCTTGATAAATTTAATGTTTTACTAAGTTTTATAATAGTCTCGTCAAATAATTAAGGCCTACATTTTATTTTATTATGTTCAGCGTATAATTTCACTACAATAAAACTACGTTTGAAAAATAAAGAAAATGTATGGTTACTATTTTTCCCATTGAGAATGTTATCTTTGTCTGGCTACCCTTATCTTGATGAGGACCTTGCTGTAGTTTTGGTGGACAACAGGCATGACATGCTGATTCTAAATCCTACAACGTATTGGACTCTTGCTAATTGCCAAATGTCTACCGTGCTTTTCAAGCTTCGTCACAAAAGTGAAAACTTTCTCAGATTCTGGTGAATGAATTTCCAAACAGTGCCAATGCCGCAAAGAAAAGCAAAAAGCGTTTGCTTCTTCATCCTTATCAATTTTACGAAACGCCACTTTTTTTCTGCATCCGAATACTTGAACAGCGGAATTTCCATATCAGTGAAATGGCTTTACCTAAGCATAGTGTTTCTTTTGGTTAGAATTCTTAGTATAATATATAAATTTATCAAAATATTTAATTTATTAACAATCAAATTTTATTGAATGTAAGTTTACGTACATTTTCCGAAATATAAATTTTGTATACTGAATATTCAATTAGTTATCAATGTTATAATATAATTAAATATTTCTTTTGCAAAGACTACTTGTTTCTCAACATAACCATAAGTATGGTATTGAAAACACCCAATCAATAAACAAATAACAAAAATCATGATTAGAACTATTTTTTTTTTTTGTAGATATATTTTTCCCAGACCAATGAATTTGGTTCAGATTGAATACCAAAAGCCCAATCAAACAAAACGTGGATTATCTTCTAAACTTTTTTTGGAATTTCATTATATTATACAAATAATATATCTATAATTATTAAAGTATAAAAGTAAATTTATTGTTGTAGTTCCTAACTCTAAAATTACAATATATATATATATATATATATATATATATATATATATATATATATATTTATGAACATTAGATAACGTTAAAATTGTAAATATGAAATAATTATATCAGAAGATTTTCAACATTTCTTTTCATTTAAAATTTTTTTCAATACTTTTCTAATAAAAAAAATTATTACAAAACCTTAATTATAAAATTCTTACTTTAAATTTTATGTTAAATTAAAATCAAATCAAACTAGATCGTATTTTATTTTTATGATAAACGAATCAAGTCAATTTCAGCTTAAACATTCTAACCATAGGTATCTAATTAATTAGTTATAAACTGCATCGCACTAGGTAAAATAACTATAAGCATTAGAATCATTAATAACGTCAAAAAATTCTCTTTAATTATTTATCAAAGTTATATGGTTTCAGAATTCAAATTCATAAAGACGTTTTATGATTTTTAATACAAACTTTTTTTTTCTTTTGTTCCCAAACCACTTCCTAACGATAACCTTAACTTGATGTATGATAAAATAAAATACAATAAAAAAATAAAAATAAAAATTGAATGGATAAACTGACCAGCCATATTTTTTAACAAAACTTCAGTTCAGTTTTTAAATTTTTCAGTGCATTAACTCGATGTGGAATGTTCCACTTTATTGTATCCTCTTACCCCAGCCAAATAAACGCAGATATATAAAATTTCACAATTAGTTTAATTGATAAAAAATACACTTTACTTTTCAAATCAATCTTATATTTTTTAAAAGAATTAAATTTACAATTTCTTTTATTTTTTCTTCTAACTTTTATCAGTAAATCATTTTGAAAAATTTTAGAGGATGTTAATTTAAACAATCATTTATGTCAGCAAAAACCTAAAAATTATGTCAGCAAAACCTAAAAATTGTACATTTATAAGTTCACATTTTAATTTTAAGTCGGTAGAAAAGGTTAACTAGTGTTGAAATCCAAAACTAAGCACACAAAATGTTGAGTGGAATCATTTGACTGTAGAGATATGAGAATCTATGGTGACGGTTGACAGCCACCACTTGAAATTTGATTGGTCAATGAGCCGCCACGTGTCTATCAGCTTTCACCTGATGTCCTGTCCTCATTCTGAATGACAGCACCTTGAAAACTAACTTAGACAAAAATGGTGGAAGTCAAGGACGAACTTGTGAGATTGTTATTTGTCAAAACTTTCTTCATCTCTTTTTGTTACTTGGAAAATGGGCAACATCACACTCACAGAAATACACAGAATGAAGCTGCACTTTTTCAATTTTCTTTTTGCCTTAGCCAATATTCACCTTCGTTTTTTATTCATAAACCAACCACTTCTTCTGTTTAACTTCAATAAAGTTGTTTTTGAATCATATGATTCATTCTCTCTTTTCAAAAGAAAGAACATGAAAAATAAATTCAGATCCTTAGAAATTTTCTTTTCATCTATCCACATGCATCCCATTCTCACCTCACCAAATCACCAAATCATAAGAAAAGCAAGCTAAATCCAACTTCCCATTTTCATATATATATATATATATATATATATTTCTATATATATTTATTTATTGACTTTTTAACTTTCAATTTAAAAGTGAAATTAGTCTTTCTTTAAAAGTTTAGACTAATTTAGTCTTCCAAATTTTCATGACGTTAAAATGTAAATTTTAAGTCTACTCAATTTCACGAAACCGACTTGTAAAGTAAAATTTGTACTCACTTTTATATATATATATATATATATATATATATATATATATATATATATATATATATATATTATAAACTGATTTTATTTTTAATTAATGTGTGACTTCCAACACACTATTTACATAGAAATATATACATTTCAAATGTGAAACTAAATATTAATAAGTAGTTTGATAGTGAATGAAACGATATATCCAACGACACAAATCTTATTATGATAAACTCTAACTGTACTAGATGGGCTGGACGATCATAAGATCATCTCGTGATTAATCCGGCCGGACGGTTTAGAACGAACGGTCGGTGAGAACCCGTAATCATATTTATGCAAGGTTTAAGGTAAAAAGTGATTAGAGCCATTGAGTTGAGATTGGGTCATGATTAAGACTTCATTAATCCCAGACCCATGACAAAAACTATAAATACAGGTCAAAGGTAAGAGGTAGGTGGTTCACATTACTAATCTAAAGTAACCGTATGGACTATATACTGACTTAAGTCTCGAAGAATCTTTGACAGGTGCGTCTCCGAACGAAAGACCAAAGAAAGAGACCAAAAAACGTGACCAGACGACATTGAAGAGCAAATAACGAAAGTGTTTAGAGTGACTCGATCTCACAAAATACTAACAATAACTCTAATAATATATATATATATATATATATATATATTTATTTATTTATTTATTTACGTGCATGCTTGTATTAAAAGTACTATAGTTATATTTGTACTGGTAGATAGAACAGATGCTTCAATCAATGCAGCTAAGAAAATTGTGGTGTAAACTTGCCCTCTGATTCAAACCATCTCAAAGAACATACTTGAAGTGATATAGTACTGGATTGTTCTTAAAGATATAAATTTCTGCAGTTAATTCTACTATAATTAAGTCGGTTTAAGATGGCTAATTAATTACGTTATTACTCTTTGGTTTTCTAATGATTAGACATTTCAGATTTTGTCAATGGTTCTAAATCTTTTTGATGTTACCTTAACGTGCCCATCATCCACTTTCTCTCAAAACCTCCTTAAAATTTGTTTTCATTATTGTCGAACACCATTTTTGGATTAACTACTAAGATTTTGAGGAAAAAAATGAAAAAAAAAATAAAAAAAAAAGTTAAAAGAGGTGAAGTAGACCTACCAAGCAATTTATGTCATCATTGCCCTCGATTTTTCCATTACTATGCAAATCTTGAATCTAGTAATACCAGTCAAAGACACTATTAACTAAGAGGTATGTAAGGGAGAATATTTTATTTGGTTTTAATAATCTCAAGAAATTAATGTTATTGGTTGCCTCAATAATCCATGTGATGGAAATCTTATTCTAGAGTTGTTTATCAAACATGGACCCTAAGAAAACGTTAAGCTCATTTTACTAATAATAATAATAATATAAACCGACCAATCAGTTGCTTAATCTGCTTCATTACTCTCAAATCACTTTTTCATCACTTAACAACTAATTAACTAATCAGATAATTGGAATCTGCTTCACAGTATATGCTATTTGGTTTTCTTGAGAGATAAGACAAATTGAAGGGGTCGTCACTCTTGCCCAACTTCGTATGTAAGCTTACCTAAACTTTGATTATGGCCACAATTATTTTAATCACTAAAATCAATGTCACAAATTATCAAGTTTAGCATTTTACTCTATTAAAGCACATGTTACTGTTGATTTTACTAACCAACAACCAAGAATATAGTTAGAGATAAAAATAATAACAGTGTATATTGTAAAGGAAATATTCAAAATAAAAGTTGAAATTTTTAATAGCTTATGGTGAAATCTGTGTTAGGTGTTTCTATGATAGAAATTTTTAGAAAGATTTAATATAGTCAAGAGAGTCTATGGATTTACATTAATGTAGAATTCAAATTTATAGTTTGAATCTAATTTTTTTTTTTTATCAAGTGTAAGTATATTCTTTTCTCGAAAAAACACTTTAAGTTATAAGTATTTCATTAATGTCAATAAAAGAACACATTTGTTTAAAAGTCATGTTATGAGATTCTTCATCCTCAAACTTTCTTAATCGATCATTAAGATAAACTATCAACTATGATACTATTGTTGAGTTTTTACGATAAACATAAAAAAATCTACGATGTTCATTACAATTATCAATATGAATGTGTTTTAGTTTATTGTATGATTGTGACTCAATGAAAACATGACATTTTTTTAACTTTTCAAAATACTTGATTGTACTCCATATGTCGAGGACATCATGGCACATGTTTGTCCTTAAACCTTATGGTCTCAACCACACAAAAACATTGACATGATTAGATACTCATAGCTAAGAACAAGATATATATGAAAGCATTTCAGCCACCTACACTGAGGAGTAATCAGTCCTCAGAGTCTGACCACAAACCGTAGTGGCATAGTCAATTACATGTCGACTACGTAGATTCAACATATGAACAACCTACTTAAGTTAATAATTAAAGCATGATTAAGATTGTAATATTACCACCAACCAAAAATCTTAAATTAATAAATTTGAGTCTTTTTTTTATACATTTCACTACTAAAAAATATTTAAATAACAATTAATTTTAGAAACAGAATAATAAGTCCTTATAGTGAGTAATTTAAATACACATTTATAAACCACAAATTATTAATATCTAAAATAGTCTTTATTATAAATAAAAAATTATAATTGGTTTAAGAATTAGATTCTTAATTAATCTTCAATATTAGCTATCAAAATTTTAATTATGAAAATAATTAATGTATAAATTAATCATTAATTAATTAGAGACACATTAGAGATGTTGAACTATATTTAAATAGTTTGAAAACATTAAATGTAGGTTGTACAAGTAAGTAGATTGTACAAATTTCATAATTTGGAAAGGAAAAACTTAAATGAGGTATGAACATTTTAAATGTGAAACCAAATATACCCTTATTTATTTTAACTTAGCTATCATGAATAATTATCAATATATTTTAAATAATTTGTGATACAATATTTTCTTTGATAGATACCTTAGGTAGAGATATGGTTAACAAAAGTGTAGAGATACAATCCCAACCTTACATTTCTCATGTTTGTATTGATTAGGTTTCAATTGTGAAGGGTGCAAACAAAGATGAAATAATGAATTAGATCAAATAAAGGGAACACCTTGTTTATCCTTGTACATAAAAGTCATAGCTAAGTAGGGCCAAAAGTAAATACTAATTTGGGAAGTGCCCTTAACCAAAGGGCAATATAAATAACATAAATAAAAGAAAATAAATCAAAAGATATAATTCATGCACGTCAAATTCAAGATAAAGTCATTGACCAATCATGTTACTGATTTTTGGCATTTTATTAACACTCTATAGGGACGTTTTTGTACTATTTGCATTCAACAAAATCATATTTAATGTACGAAATTAAAAGATAATAAAATCAAATACTACTAATTCTTTTAATTAATATAATTTGGTTTTTTAACTTATATTTTAGAGTCGAAGAAGTACAAAGTAGCTCTCTCTATATATGTCTTCTTCTATATTATATTAAATGTAAACAAACTATAGTTTCCAAAATATGACCTTCATTTAATTAGAAATTTTGTTTTAAAATAAAGACTATTTTTTTCTTGATATTAAGTTTTAAGAAAGGTTATTTAAAAAAATATAAAATGTTACTAACTATATAACCGTCTTGATTAGTGTAAATTATTTCTTTTAAGAATATTGGCCAAATTTCTAGAATTATAATGTACTAATCAAAAAGTGGAAAAAAAAAATTGATAATCTCAATTAGTAGGACTCTCCACTTTTCTTTTTATTTATACAGATAGGAAAGGAATGTATAGATTCTCACATAACAATATTATAAATAATTATTTTTTGAAAATATAATAAAAGTTTTATGCATCTACAAATTTATAGGTACGAACATAAGAAAGAGTCTTCATATAATAAAAAAATAATAATATTTTGACAATATTTTAACATTATTTACGTGTTATTCTGTTATTGGTTCATAGTGATGTTTATAATTATTATTAATGGTAGAATAATTTTAGACCAATCACAAAATAACACGCAGATAATATTAAAATGGTGTGAGAAAAATGTTGTCAAATATCACTATCCATAATAAAAAGCCTCATTCTTCCCTCTTTTCAAAAATTGTATTATTTAAAGTCAACTTCTTCTACTTCTCGGCTACATACAAATTTTCTTCTATATTTAAGCTTTTTATTAGTTATATCAAATTAGGTAAAATAGCTTCATCAATATGACTTATATTACTTCTAACGAAATCCTTTTATTTTTATCAGAAACGTTAACTATTTTGAGAATTATCATTTCAAATTAACTTTTTCTGAGTGTTTTTCTTTTTCAGGAAAAATATCGGAAAGATTTGAATTAATGAGTTGTGGGAAAAATCATATAAAATAACAAAACCTCACTTTTAATGAAAGAAAATTTAAGATAATATACTTATAGGTTTTTCTACTTATTTATTAATATTTTCATTTAATGTAAAACTTTAAATTCACGTTGAGTTCTTAACAATTTCCTTTCAAGTATCAATTTCTACACAGTGAAACATCTTTCTCTGGACACGCATATATCTTAGTGATGATCATTTATTTATATTATTAATTATTTTGGTATTATTATGAAGTTTTATTTTAAGAAAAGATGCTAAATATATATTCAATACTATGAATTATGAATAAATCCATATAAAAAAGATTAGAATATTATCTTTAATCCAAAAACCATAAGACATATAAATTATTTTACTTATACATTATTCATTTTATTCGTTTTTATTTAACATAAAAGATTAAACTCATCTTAAATTTCTAACATTTTCACTAATCACTAACTAATGGTTATTCTCCACGAAAATTAAGATAACATTAACTTGAAAATCACTTATATTAACCATGAATCATCTTTGGACACGAATCAAACTTCAAAACCTTAAATTAACCTAATTATCCAATGACATGCACTTTTGTTGTCTCTGTAGCTTCACCCAAGGTTGCGAAAATCACGATTTTTCATTGGATTGCATAAGCCAATCTGAGAAATTAAAAGTTGCTATACTCAATGATGAAGCAGACCTATCTACTTAAGAGCTAAAGAGATGTTTGCTTTATGTAACCTAAAAATATTATTTTATCATGAAAGAATGACTGGTGGTGATGTAGCCAAGTATTATTTTCAAGTTTTCTTGGAGGTTATGTCTCTACAACAACATTTAATATTATACACTTTGGAACGTGAAGTGGGTAAGATAGATTAATATATTCAAAAGAATGAATTCTCAAGAATCAAACTTTGCAATACCATTTCTTCTTTGGGCAAGTAATGGATCACACCTTGCCTAAATGAGAGGAGCAATCATGCACATTATATCATAAATAAAATATTAGAGATGATCACTACCATTATAGATATGTGGGGTAACTAGATTCCTCTTTAATAATCTCATTTAGTTATCAGGCAAACTATACCACCTCATATCATTAATATTTTTGTTGTCATCACTAATATAAAATCAAATTCTATTGAAAGTTTTACATTAACTAGACATAAAAATAATTTAGAATATATAATTGAGTGTAAGTTTTATTTTACAAACCTGTTTTGTAAAGTTAAATTAGGTTTACAGTCTATTTCTTAACCAGATATCACATCTATTATTAGAATATATCCTAGTTAGATTGATGTTTGTTGAACATATTATTTCATCTGTGATCAGGTCACAATCGAATCATCTATTAATATCTAGTTTCACATACAAATTAAGTTTAAAATCTATTTCTTAACATGGTATTGAAATTCTTATTAGAAATTATCATAACGAGATTGATGTTTGTTAAATATATTATTTCATTTGTTATCGAATCACAATTGAATCATTCGTTAATATCTAGTTTCACACATAAATTATATATATTCAAAGTAAAAAATATATATAAAATATATAAATGACGTTATTAAATCTGATTCTTAACAAATTCCAAAACCATATTCCTAATAATGAAACATTCATCTACATTCTTTGCCAACTTTGCATTTTCTTTCTTTGGGCAACTAGAGAAGTTTTTATGAAAAAATAAATAGTATGAGAATAATGGCTATATAAAAAATGTGTTCCCCAATGGTGAAGCAGCACTTGAAAAGTAGGAAAGGGTTATAATAATGTAGAAATGAGCCAATTAGAAAGAGACAACGAATATGGACTTTATGGTCCTTCCGACGAGTGAATGAGTAAAGAGTATTAATGAATCCCTGAAAAAAATGACTGTACCAATTAACATATTTCATCTAAAGTTTCTACATAAATGATTTTTTTTTTCAAAATATATATATATATATTAAAAATTAATTACTCGTAAAAAATTATATAAAATTTCTTGGAATTTTTTAATAACTTATTTGCTGAAATATTTTAAGTTAATTCTCCTTTTCGTCATGTGTAGAATTTCATCCCTAACTCTTTGTATTGCATTGGGTGAAATTCAAATAAAATAAAATAAAAATTCTCTCTCTTCTATCTTATCCTATAACACGCTCTGTCGCCGCGCGTGTCCAGCTTTCTATAGTCATCACTGTACCTTTTACGGCACACTTGTCACTCTCACTTCGTGTAAGTGTTAACTCATTTTTAACATCTTTTCTTTTAAAACCATTTTTGTAAATTAAATTTTGTTAAATGATGCAAACCTCTGTGAAACTAATATCTTATTTGATTAATTGTTCATAATTTTGTAATTTATATTTAACTAATGGCAAAATTGTGTTGCTAACTGTATTAGATGAGGTCCAATTCTTCTCACTTATATTCAGACTTGGAAATTATGAGAATTCTCATTTACGTAAAAACTTTCAGGAAAAATGTTACTATAATTTCATTATTTTCAATAAAAACAAATCATGCTTAAAATATTATGAGTATAAAAAGAGGTTAGCTATGTCCATTTAATGTCAATTCGGTCCGTTTAAGTCTGGTTTAATTTAACTTTGATTAGTCAAAAGTGGATTTAATCATGTTGATTCGTCAATTAAAGATAGGTTAATATTTATTTTTATCATCTAAAATGTAATATGAAATGAAAATTGGTTGAAATTTTTTATTTTTTACACGAAACAGAATGAAAACTAGATAGACCAGATTAAAATGGAAAGTTAAAAACGTTATCTTGGTTTTGTTTTCTTGTTGGGTTGGACCGGTTTAGTGGAAGTTTTTTTCATCTTAATCAAAATCATATAAAATATATAGGTTTAATTGTTTCTTTTGTCTTCTTCAGTTTAGTTGAAGTGTGTCAAATTCGTCCCCTTTTTAAAAAAATGTCAATTTCGTCTCCATATAGAAAAAATTTGTGTCAATCAAGTCGTTTCCGTTAAATACAAACTAATGGTGTTAAAAACTTAAAGTGAGTTTTGAATAATAACCACTTCATGGGTCTAATCCCTGATATTGTAGTGGATAAAGTGAGTTTTGACAGCAATAATTTTTAACGGAAATGACTTGGTTGACACAAATTTTTTCTATATAAAGACGAAATTGACATTTTTCTAAAAAGAGGACGAAATTGACACACTTCAACCAAACTGGAGAAAAAAGAAGCAATTAAACCAAATATATAAAACTTAGATGATTAAAGCATATCCTAACACATTCTTTTACTCGTTTACTATGTTTTCACTATAACTTTCAATTTATTTTTTCTTTAACGTTATAATACACATATAATATATAGATAGAATCAGAGAATAACTATTATTTTAGTTTTAATAATATTACATGATTGAGTTAACGGAGTACATTAACTGGATGCCCAAATACATTATAATTGTGTCAGACAAGACAATATATAAACATTTTGTTTAAATAATATATAAACGTATTCAACAAAAACTAAATATTTCATTATTTCATTATTATTGTCGCATTATTATCATTATTATTGTCACAAAAATTAAATATATAAAAAAAAGATAAAAGCCAAAGATATTATTATTGTCGCATTATTATCATTATTTCATTATTTTTAACAATTTTATTTATAGGTTCATTATTTATTATGTTTTTTAAATAAAATTATCTTATAATATTTATAATTTATTTAAATTTTACGCCGTTTAATATATATTGTTATTTTTTTATTTTTAAATAAATTTCATAAGAGTTTTAAACTAATTTAGAAAACTAAATTATAACAACTTTAAATATATATTTTGATGCATTAAATAAAAACCACGAAGGGTATATAAATAAATATTATATATATATATATATATATATATATATATATATATATATATATATCATTATACATTAATCAATTAAAAATGGTAATTCTAAGTAAATATTTTCAATTTAAACTAATTTAATAAAATGTTAATTAACATACAATGTTTTAGTATGTTAATAACCTTTAACTAGTGTTTTGGTAGGAATTTACTGGGACCGAAAGCACTAACCTCGATGGCGTGTTTATGCTTTCTTCTGATGCGAAATCTTCAATTGCCTTCGCCGTCCGTTTTTCAGACCGTCCGTCGCACTCTGATCTTCACCCGGGAGGGGGTGGTACCTGTAAAGGTACTCCGACGATCAAGTTAGATGTCGGTATGGGAAGACCCTCTGTCCTCAGCAAGTGGATGCCTAGAACGGAGAGAGGGTGGAACTCAATCAAGTATGAGAGTGTCAGTGTAAGTTGAATTGTGCGTACCTTGTTTGGAGCCTTTTTGTCTTTATTTATAGGCTTTGGATCGATACAAAATCAATATAACAGAATAGAATATAAACCGCATGAAATATAAACAAACTCACCTGAAATATCTCTGTTGAGATATTTATTTGATACGAGATAATATTTGACTGTTCGGTCTGGACGAGATGCGAGATAATATTTTACCGTTCGGTCTGGCCGGTCGTATATTTGATATGAGATATAATTTGACCGTTCGGAGTAACCGGTCGTGTGAGACATACTACCGTACAACTAGCCTTTAAACTCTTTTTACTATAATCATCATTAACTTTCAAACAAAACTTTTATGAATAGAAAGGGAACTGGTATATCACCATAATTTTGAAGTCAACCTTAAGGCTGCATTGGTAATTTTTCTAACTACATCATTTCAAAGTAATTTTGCACTAATTTGGTTAATTATACAAAGTGTGCATGCTTCAAAAGTTTTTTTTTCTCAATTTTAAATAAAAGGGTTAAATATGTTTTTCGTCCCTTAAGTATCACAACGATTTTGATTTTAGTCCCTGCTCGAAACTTTGATTGCTTTTAGTCTTTATAGTTTTGAAACTAGTACTATTAGTCTTTAAAATTAGACGGTGTTAACTTTTATTTGATATGACAGACGATGAGGCCACGTCTTATGTCAGTTGTCATGCCACGTTGATTATTTCATTTTTCAAGTTGAACCTAACTTTATTATCTATGACGACCCAGAAACCTCCCGTCTATGCTCCCTCGCCCTCTACGCCCTCCAGCACCGTGGCCAGGAAGGCGCTAACATCGTCACTGTGACCAGTACAAAGTTTCTATATTTCGAATTTTGGGTTTCTCTCTTGCGTCACGTAATAGCTGCTCTGCAATACTTGGAATCGCTGAGCAATGTGCACCCTGAGCTTGCCAAATGATACAATTCGCTCGCGGATCTGTACCAGAAGAAGCTCTAACATCAACTCACCCTCAAGCTCGAGCAGTTTGTCGCACTCTCTCTTTTTTCAACTTCCACTCTTCTTCTTGACTTCATTTTCTATTTCGCTTTTTGTACTTGTAATTGATGGAAAGTTGTACTGTACCTCAATTCGTTTTGTTTTGAAAATGGTTAGGTTTAGGTTTAATCTATTTTTGTGTGTGTAGTTGTTGGTTTGAGCTTGATTTGGGAGTTAGGGGTGATGTTGTCTGGAGAGAGTGATTGTGCTGGTGTTTTGGGAGCCTTGAATTGTTATGTTTGAAACAGTGGGAAAGATGGGAACTTTTTTCATGGGGATTAGTTTAGATTTGGCTTCCAGTTTTATGGTTTTAGTTATTTAGATTTCGAGGAGAGTGGTGAGTCATGATTTTTAGCGACCTGGTATATAGTGGTATAAAGTGTGGATCATGTGATTGGTAAGTCAAGGATCACGAAGATCATATGACAATGTTGTTTTGATGGAATGGAACTTCAACCACATTGAACTGAATGTGGATGTTTCCCTTCAAACAAGATCAAGCGAGTTCTGTTAAATTTGGGAATGGCTTAAGTAATTAAATTGAATGCAATTTTATTCTGTTGATGCCTACCAAAAAGTTGTCGTGGACGACAACGATGTTGGCACCTTCCTGGTCACGATGCTGCTTAAGAGCGAAAAAACAGAGACAAAAAACTTCTAAATTGCCATAGATAACGAAATTAAGTTCAACTTAAAAAATAAAATAATCACCACGACAAAACTAAATATTTAATCCTAAATAAAAACTTAAGAAAAAAAAAACATATTTAATCCTAAATAAAAACTTAAATTTCATTTTAACTACTTCCCAAATACTTCTTCTAATCCAAACACTCCGTGAGCGACAAAGCCAGCCCAAAAGAGTTGCCTCACTCACATCTTTCGACCAAAAACATGCTGTCGTTTACTCGCCCTTGTCCTCACCCGGGGGCGGGGACCACCGCCAACCGCCACAGCATTGCGTTCCAGAACTCCACGCGCGATCAAGGAGCGTGGTCCCTGTAGGAAAATATCTCCATCTGAAGCGTGACGTGTACCAAGCAAAGGTCCCACCACGATCCCGAGCAAAGATCGTAAGCCCTCTGGATGTTCGCCACGTGGTCCTCTGTATTTCTGTGCACGCGTCCCCTTTATATACGCGGTGCTCCCTCATCCAAAGAAAAAACCTCACCCCCACACTTTCTCTCTCTTTCACTCACTCTCACTCTCTGTCACTGACAGAGAAAAACTCAGACACCCACGTTCACACTTCCAACACACCATCCCTCCTTGTTTCTTCTTCATCTTCTTCTTCTTGTTCTGTTCCTTCTTTCCTCTTTCCTTCATGGAATGATGGAACACAACATCATCAGCAACACCAACAACGTGATCGCACCGTTTGTCATAAAAACCTACAACATGGTTAACGATCCCACCACCGATAATCTCATCACGTGGGGCCCAGCCAACAACAGTTTCATCGTCCTCGACCCTCTCGACTTCTCTCACTCACTCCTCCCTGCTTTCTTCAAGCACAACAACTTCTCCAGCTTCGTTCGCCAACTCAACACCTACGTTAGTATCACTCACCTCACTTTCTATCTCAATCTAATTCAATTCTTACCTCCTTTTTTTCTCTTCTTTGCTTATCACACCACTTCCATCTCCATCATTTATGCTTCCCTACAATGTCAACTTTTCATAAGAACACATATGTTACTCAAATTTCAATTTTGATCTACCATTGAACAAAATTTGGAGCTAGTTTTAAAGTATTATCTTTAGAACAAATCAGTATTTAAGTTTTGAAGAAAAGCTTGTATACAGCTTAGGTTTTCATAATCGAATTTATATGAATTAAGGACAGTATTAATTAATTATCCATGTTAACAAAGTTAGATGAGTTTTTTCCAGTTTCGATTGAACTCCATTTCATAAAGTTAGATTTTTCTTTCTGGGCAGCTCCTATGTTTTCTAAAAATTCGGGTAATTTTAATATGTTTTATTTTGTTTGTTAGGGTTTCAGAAAGGTGGATCCGGATCGGTGGGAATTCGCGAACGAGTGGTTCCTGCGGGGACAGAAGCATTTGTTGAGGAACATCGTGCGGCGGAAGCATGGCGGAGGTAGGAGCAGTAATTTGCATTTGCATACCCTGAAGCTGGAGGAGTTGGACGACGAGGCCATGGTGATGGAGATAGCGAAGCTGAAGGAGGAGCAGAAAGCGTTGGATGAAGAGCTTCAAGGAATGAACAAGAGATTAGAGACAACGGAAAAACGACCGCAGCAAATGATGGCTTTTCTGTCAAAGGTTGTCGAGGACCCGCAGGTTCTCTCTCGGATTCTCCGAGAAAGAGAAAGAAAACACCTCAGCGAGAAAAAGAGACGCCTAATTCCTTCGCCTTCGACGGCGGCGACCTCCTCCTCCTCATCCGGCATCAAGACGGAGTTCCAAGAGGATGAAGGTAACAACATCATGTCTTCATCGCCGGAGACGGGTTTGGAAATCGATAATAATAATATTATATATTCGCCGGCGACGGCGGGGTATTGGGGGGAACAGGGATGTTATGGGTATAATTGCGGCGGAGTAACGACGCCGTTGACGGTGGTGACACCGGCGGCGCCGGCGATGGGAGGAGGGTATTTGGGGCGTGGGAGTTATTTTGGGGAAATGGCAGCGGAGGGGAGTGCTCTGCCGCCTTATCCGTTTTCGTTGTTGGAAGGTGGGTTTTAGATTTAGTTTTTTTAGGTTATGATCTGAATGAATTATTACTGCCACAAGATTTTATCTTGGATTCTGTCTTTTGTTTTGGAAGTTCTATCCTTTTGCGTTGATTCTGTGTAAAGAAAAGGGAAAAAGAAAAAGGAGAAAAAGATTTATTTTTGTTAGATATTTATTCTTGTCTTCAATTTTATTTTTAATCTTTTATAAATATCGTTTGGCGTGGACCATTTAATACATGTAAATTTAAATGTATCATCATATGTTTTGATAATATTTCTTACATATATATATGTGTATATACATATATATAATGATTATATTTTCAAAAACATTCTTATAAACCGACTTAAGCACGAGTGTTGGACATGTAACCTAAATAAGTTTTTAAATAGAGAAACTTGAATTTACAATGATCTTATTTAAGCAGATTATGTTTCTTTCATGTGTTGAAACACGAGAAAAGGACAAAAATTATGGGTGTTGTGCTTTTTCTATTGAAATTTATATAAGAAGTTTTATTAAATTGTAGTTTAAAAGACAAAAGAAAGTGAGTGAGAGGAAGTATTAGAACCACATAAAATTGAATCTGAATAATAACAAATTAAAAATACAGAGTTCAAAACAAATTGAAAATTTTGTTCAAATATTTTCCGAAAAAATAATAACGTCAAATATGTTTTCAATTTTTAAATGTAGAAAATATTTTTAAGAAACCACCATCAAGCACATGCACTTTGAATACTCTTTTTTCATCACACATGTAAGAAAAATATGCAGCATTCGAGTTACGTGCTTAAAATCATTTGCTGTTAAATGAAAAATTGAATGAAATTACACGCAAGAAGAAATGAAAAGCAATACTACATTTAGCTTATGTTTATTTTATTAAAAAAGCGTTGTGTTCACAATAACGTAAATCTATACTTGTTTATATATACTTGTATATAAAAGAAGAAAAAAGTTGTGTTCACAATAACGTAAATCTATACTTATTTATATATACTTGTGTATAAAAGAGGATACATATTTTACATAATTTTTATTTTTATTTTATCTTTTATAATATAATTATTAACTAATTCTAAAAAAAATATAATTACTAACTTTGTTTCGGATTGTAAGATCGAGTGTTTTCACACTTTCCTCCAAGTTAGCTTACATTATTTTCCAAACTTAATTAATTTTTTTTTGGTTCAAGCTCTAAACTGTCCGGAATGTACTTGTGAAATATACTTTGGCACTCAAGTCAGTAATCAATCTGATCGGAGTCACCATGAATTTTTAAATTTGCAATAAATATAAGGAGACAACATTTTTTTTACAACATTTGAACATTGATTATGTGTCAATATGGGATTGATAAAAAATTACTCCACAACAATATTTATGATTATTATTATTATTGATTATGGAAGAATTTTTGACCAATCACATATTGACACGTAATCAATGTTCAAATGTTCTCAAAAAAAATGTTGTCTAAATATCATTATCCTAAATATAATTACTTACCTAGGTTTTAAGATGGGTTTGTGATTAGTGAAATCCTAATAACGGCTCAATCATAACACATTTTCCACTAAGTGATTCTTACTAGTAATCTTGATCAGGAACGGTGTTTAAAATTTTTTATTGTTAGGGCCATCGACCTCTAGGTCTACCACCTCATGGTCGTTCGGTCAGTTAATAACCAACTTTTATTAACAATCTTAATTGGATGATGCCTACTAGTGCTTTCGAATCGATCGTCTCTACTCGTGGTCTTATTCAACCAACTACTCTATACACTTGAATGACAATACAAACTCATTTGTTAAAAATAATTATTTTCAAACATTTTATATAAAACTTTCACAATATTTTATTATTATAATTGTAGCTTTTAAGTTAACATTATACTATTTATTTACATATATTATTAACTTATAACACAATACAAATATTAAAAGATTTGAACACATTAGTTAATAATAATTAGCATTGAAATAATAATTATAAAATAATAAAACACAAAAATAATTATAAAATAATAAAACAAGGTATGTATTGAATAATATGAGAAGCTCGTTACTAATGTGGTATTATGATTTTTAAATATATATTTTATAAAAGGTTAAACCATTTATGCAGTTGTATTTATATAGGATTTTCTCAGTTACATCTTTTTATTATGGGTTTCATCAATTTCGTTCTTAATAGTGAAAAATTAACTCAATTGGTCCCTGCTGTTAAATTGGTTTAATTTATTATTAATTTATTATTGTATTTCACTTTCAATGTAATACAACATTCATTATCTTTCTTTATTTTTATTTTCTCATTCAAATAATTTGTCTTCTATTCTTATTTCATCATTTTCCTTTTGCTTTATTAATAAAATTTTCGATTGAAAAAATTAAACTCTCATAATAAATTTTATGTATTATACTTGTATTTAATATATTCATAGTATAATTAGAATGACTCAACGTAATTAACATTTTTTTTTTGTTATTTTTATTAAACCCAGACAACATTAATGATTGTTAATTAAATACCGCATCGTTAATGAATAAGTTTATTCTGTAATTTCCATTAAGCGAGTTTTCTTGTATTCAATTCAATCTCGTCAAATTCAAGGTGACTTAAAATATAAAGTTTAAATTATAAAAAATAAAAAGATAACAATCTAATTGAAAATATTTTTAACTTTTAAAAGTAAAAAATGAAAATCTAAAAGGAAAATATAATGTAGTTTGTAATATAAATATGGTTTAAACCATTTAGTTGTCCCTATTTTTGGAAGGTTTTCCCATTTTGATCCCATCTTATTAGAATCCCCAATTGAGTCCCTATAAGTGCTAATTTCAATCAATTAAGAATTTTTTGCACGTCCCTGTAAGTGCTAATTTCAATCAATTAAGAATTTTTTGCACACCTGGAAGGATGACCTGTTAATTTCTGTAAACATGGCCTATTTAGAGTTGAAACGTGGCATGAATTAGAGTTGAAATTGATTGAAATTAGCACTTATGAAACTCAATTCATGCCACGTTTCAACTCTAAATAGGTCACGTTTATAGAAATTAAGAGGTCATTCTCCCAGCTGTGCAAAAAAGTTAATCTCGTTAACTAAATTTAACGGCAGGGGCTTAATTGATTAAAATTAGCACTTATAGGGACTCAATTGGAAATTCAAATAAGACGGGGATCAAAATGAGAAAACCACCGAATATAGGGACAACTAAATAGTTTAAAGCTATAAATATTGAACACACAGACGACCTACCTGCAAACATGTATTGTCAGCTTTATAAACGTTGATGGACTTGTGCCTATAGAAGTCCCGTTTAAAATCATTTTTAAAGTTATTTGCTCAGTGAAAAATAAATACATATCCAAACGTATTATCAAGTTAAATTTTAAATAATTATATTGTTAGCAATTTTGATTATACAGGATTTGTTAACTTATGTAACCTCTTAAAGTATATCAAATTTTAGTTAACAAAAATATTTTTATATATTATGATTCTAAGTTTTAAGATTAAGGATATTTGAATAATTTCTGATTATTTTTTTATTTTAAATAAAAAATATTATTAAAATATCTCATGTTTAAAGTATGTATTTTTTAATAAATAAAGATATTTTTGTAACTAAAATTTCGTATACTTTAAGAGGTTACATAGCAAACACCTACATGTATGTATAACAAATTATTAAATGTATTAGGTTAATTGTATTTTGTTGAGGGACCAAATTGAAATATTGAAAATTATTACATAGAGATCCTAAATAATATTAACATTTGTTAAGGGGCCAAATTGAAATGTTGAAAACTTAAACATAATAACCAACCTAGGTTATATAAAGGAGTTATAGTGCCATATGAGAACACTCGTATTTCATTCCTATTTGTTTCTTCTCATCGTATGAGAGGAGAAAATCAAAAGGAACCTAAAGTGTTCTAGAGAAGGAAGATCAAAAACCAAAGTTGATTCGTTAATTGTTCCCAATGTTAAATCCTTCAGGTACCTTTTATGTTCTAAAGAAAATTGAGAATTGTTTTATTTTGTAAGGAATATTGCTCATTGATTATCTATGTGTGCTTTATAACTTTAACAATTGGTATTAGAACTTGTTAATTTATGATTAATTGATATGAACTCTAATATAAATTTCCCAATTTCCTGAAAAATTCTGTTTATGAAATTTAGGGGTTTTAATGAATTATGGTTACATTTTTTTATTCATTGAATTAATTAATGTTTTCGAATGGTTTTTTTGATTAAAATTCAAACAAAATCCCAATCTCGAACTTTAATTGTCCAACCCTAATTTCTTTTAAAAGCCCTAAAGTGGAAATTAAACTAAAAAAAACTCTAAATGGAGGAAAACATCCCCAATTTGTTTTCTTTCTCGTTTGTATAATATGTGTTTTCTTTTACGAGATGTTATCTCCCGTAATCGAATCAAATATTTTTTGTTTTTTCTTTTAATTGATTTTTTCCTAATATCGTCTCTTGTGAGTTTTTTTCTAATTCACGTGTCTCTAAAAATAAAACCAGCATAACCCTCGTGCAAAACTCACAAAGAGAAACGAGTTTGAGAAAAAACCAATTGAAAGAAAAAACTAAAATCCCTAAATCTATTTGTGGGAGATAACAATACGAGAAAGAAAACTTAAATTACACAAACAAAGAAGAAAACATATTGGAGATTTTTTTTGTAATTTAGGGTTTGTGATTCTAATTTCCTTTTTAAGATTCTTAAAAAAATAATATTAGGGTTTCAGATTGAGGTTATTTTATTTTTAATAAAAAAATCCACTCAAAAATATTTATTAATTCAATCAACAAAACACGATTTAAGATGTAACTCTTATAATTAATTAAAACCCCAAATTTCATAAAGAAAATTTCTCATAAAATTTGGAAAATCATTATAGACTAATATACTCTGATACCCGTTAATATATTCTAATACCCATTGTTAGATTTATGAAGTTTAGATAAATAATTATTGAGAAAATAAATCCTTACAAAATAAAGCACTTTTCAATTCGTTGTAGAACATTAAACTAAAGTCTGAAGGATTTATCTTGGGAAACTATTGATGAATTGATCTCTTATTTTTCTTCTCTAGACCACTTTGTGTTTCTTCTTGATTTTATCCTCTTATGAAAATAAAAAAGAAAAAGCTTATTATCGAACATTTGAAATGAATATGGGTGCATGTGTACAACCTATAAAATTTTGGTTAAAAGTGAAAGTTTTATAGTTACTAGAAATGCTCTCACACGAGACTTAAAAGTTATCCGAATTGTATTTATAAGTACGTAGCACACAATTTTAATTTATTTTCTGATTTAAGTAAGATTTAATATTATATTATTTAATGTGAAAATTTAATATTATATAAAAAAACACACGTAAATTTATTTTGTTAAAATTTTAAGTTGAAATTGATGTTAAAATTTTAATCCAAGTTTATTTAAGGTAATATTAAATCATTCCAGTAAATTATTCTTGAAGTATTTATCACACATTAAAATAATTTTGTTAGAAATTGTTACATCACAAAAAAGGATTAATCACATAAATATAATTTTTACTATATTCAACAGAAATAATATCAAATTTTAGGAGTTTGATTCATATTCCAAGTTTTAAAAGTATATAATAAAATGTTTGAAATTATTCACGAATAACACAAAAGGTTACAGGCCAGAAAATAAATGTCTTAAAAAGATTAATTTATGCTTTTTTTCATTAAGATACATTGTTTAAACTGTAACACATCTTCTTCTTCTTTTTTATCTCAAAAAGATAAATATTAATTTCAAAACTCTTAAAAGTTACAATGTATTTGAAAGGTATAAGAGTAAATAATGAATTAAGCAGTTTCTCATAAATGAACCATTTACGGATGAATAATGATATATAGACAATATTCTTTTTATAATATTTAAATATTGATTACATGTCAATTTGTGATTGATCAAAAATTATTCTACAATTAATTATAATAATCATAAACATTATTGTGAAATAACTTTTAACCAATCATAAATTAATACATAAAATGTTGTAAAAACTATTGTGTAAGTATCATTATCCTTCACGCATGTCCAAAAAGATTAAGTTCATAAACGAAGAAAGTGAAACAATGCAGTATTTGTTATTTTTAGAAAGGAATGTGGCACAGCTTTTCTTTGCAGAACCAAACTGCAGGTTCTACTTCTGACTTATTCTCTATTCTCTGGCTTTTTAAGGAAGGAAACAAAAACATCATTGTTTCTAATAATACATTACTATTCAAGTCTTTCGTACACTTAAAAAATATTAGAAAACAATTATTTTCTTTTATATTATTTTTGTGTTATTCTCTTTCACATATTACATCATATTATTAGTGGAAGTAGGATTTTAGTGAATATTCACTGAAAAATCAATATATTTTTGGTCACCAAAATGTCTCATTTATTCTAAAACAAATATCTAATACTCAATTATGGGTGTACCAATCTAATTATTAATGATTTACACATATTTATTGATAATGATAATCTTTCCTGTTATCATTTGTTACCACCTTCACATTAAATTTTATATTAAAAACTTTCATATTATTATAATTAACAACTCATTAATAATCATTAATACAATCTTATCTTTATTAAAAGATCATTAATACGATCTTATCTTTAATAAATCAGATCCAATGACACATATATGAATGAAATCATTACATAAAATAAATTATCAATATTAACATTTCGCATAACACATAAAAGATAAAGTTAATTATGATAAGAACATGTCAAAATGCTTATTTTGTTCCCTTAATTATAACATGAGTTCTAATATCACTGTTGAGATTTACCTAATAGAAAAGCAACCTCTTCGAGTAGAAACAAACTCGTAAATAATAATTTAAATTAAAATATAGACTAAATTTACGTCTATCAATACTCAATAAAAATAATATTATTCAACATACAACTATTTATAAATCTTTGCATTAAATTTGATCGATTTAAATAAACATGTATTTTGAAATTGGATATTGAAATGATCCAGTGATATGAAACTATGATACCTTTGTGATCTGATGCATCACTGTAAAGTTCTGCTCCCAAACCTTTTCCTATTTTCGATTATTTCTTCCACACGTGTCAATCACTTCTCAATTCTTTCTTTTCCTTCCAACCATTTCAATTATAAAATCTCATTCAACGTCATTTTGTTCTAACTCTAATGCGTCACCATCACAACAATCCATATCTTTCTTATACCATCATATAAAATAAATAAATTCTAATTTTTTTATAACAACAATACTCATGCTTAATTAAAAAAATAAAATTTTAATATTAATTTGCAAAGTGTATATTTTAAAACTATTTTTGTTATCTCTCGCTAAATTATATAAAATTAAGATTCCATCCAATTCATGTTAGTTTTAGAAGTGATTAAATATACAGCTCTAAAACCGATAAATTAAATAATTCAATTATTTTGTCTTTAAATTTTTTTAAATATAATTTAATAAGAGTGGCATTGACAGTGTAGGTGTATGAGTATATATAGTTTGTGATAAAGACGCATTTCATTTCTGAAGCCACGTGATTGTCTTTGGGGTTTTCTGCCTCTTCAATGTCATTTCACTTATTTCTTTTTTAAAGAATATTATCTACGATATAATCATAGGAAAAAAAATATTAAATGTATTTCTTGATTATAAATAAACTAATTATTATCTATCTAACTAACTTATAAATTAATTTTACTAATATAAGATGATAGAAATAAACACAGACTGTGCGTTTTACTAATTACTAATTTATAATTCAATTCAACAACGAAGTTTAATTTTGTTTTTATCACGAACTTATTTACTATTTCTAACTTTTTAAAACATAAAGTCTCCGAGATAACATTGTAATTATTATATTTTTCACAGGAAAAAATTTACTTTGATGAAATTTTACACTAATTTGACAAATGTATTTTTATTTTTTTTATTAATAAAAACAATATCAAATTAGTGTAGGTGTGTGAATCTGGTATTATTCTTCTACAAACAAAATCAATGTTCCAATTTTAAGTGAATAAGGATAATATATTAGAAAGTGAACCTTAAGCCTATGAGATTATACCTCTTTACGTCGAGGTATGCTACATAGATCTCCTTAGGATAGACTCTAACAATGACTTTGATACCATATTAAAAAGTGGACTTTAAACCTAACTCAACTCCACAGAATCGACTTGTAATGTGAGATTTGTAATCCACTTATATATTATAAATTAGTCTTATATTTAGTCGATGTGAGACTTCCGGTTATGATGAATCATTATATCCAAAATATTACCAAGTTTGAAATTCAAAACATGTTATAATTTTGTTCTTAAAAAAGTAATTTAAAAAATATTTAAATTATTTTTATTAAACAGTATAAGAATATTAAAGGTTAGGAAGTGCTTGGATGAAGAAAGTCATAGGATTGTAAGAAGTATGTCCCACCACATATATATATATATGCTCACATTGCCTTTGTCCCCCTTGCCACAAAAAATTGTCAACCTTCATGTTAACCCACTTTCCTCTTTGGCTACCTTCGTATCTACTTCACATAAATATCTCATGCACAACAAATTTTAAACATCTAAACAAATCATACCGCTCCACACTATAACCAATACAAAATGTTATTATGTTATTCTCCTTCATAGGGAAACACCTAACTTTGCAACACTAACCCCAATACAAATAAAATAATATTATTTCCTTAAGAGAATATAGTTTCCATATACAAAAAGTCAAATTATATTTGTAGGCACACCTAATAAGTTGTCAACACACATTAACAATCAAACATAGATTCATAGATTATCGAGCTATATTGATAGAGTCATTTATTCTTCATTTGAAATATTATTCATTTTAGAATTTGTGTTTTATTATGATTTTATTTTTAAAATATGTTTTTGTAAGTAAAAAGAGAAAAATAAATTTAAATTGTTTAAACCTCGATTTCTAATCGATATCGGATTACTAGATGCAGTAAGAACAATATGGTTTTTTAAACTTTCTTATCAAATAATTATTATTAGAAAACAATATAGGTTGGGTTGAAATATCCCATTATAAGTTTTTTTTAAAAAAATTCATCACCATACGATCGATCGAAACATCATTTTCCATTTTTCTTTCCTGAATTCTCCACTTCTTTTACAACAATGACTATTCATTAATCTTTATCTTGGATCATACAAATTTATAAATATGAGTAAATATCCATTCTCTAAATAAATATTTAAGTTAACACTAAAAATTCATTATTTGTTTTTCGTGTTTGAGCTAGTATTTTCAGATTAAAAGTTATTTAAGCTTAAAATAAATTTAGAATTTAGAATGAACTTGAACAAGAAATTAAACATGTTAAAGGAATAGTAAATTAAAGGAAAAAGAGAAAAGGCAGAGAGATGGAAAATGAGGGGGTGAGGAATGACGAGAGATGCACACGAGGTTTTGATCATGTGGGACCCGATCTAGACCATTGAGCTGGTGGTGGTGACACGCGTCACAAGGAGAAGGCATCTTGTGGCAAATGCGGAACCCACATCCTTTCCAATAATGGAAGGTAACGGGAGAAAAAGTGGAACTGGATGGGACCCAGGTTTCACATAAGGGACAAACTCCACGATCTTTTCGCTTTCTAAAACCACCTTTCCTCTTGTAACTCACGTGGGGTAACCGTGACTCGTGTCTGCTTCCTATAAGATCTGCAAATATTTATCATTATTATTTATTGCACGAAAGTTTAATATTTACGGTGTTAAAAATGTTAATATAAAACTTAATCATTAGTAAATGACCTTTTTAATTTTTTATTACGTGATAATTCTGACCTAATTGACGTGTTAATTATTTTCTTTGTATTAATATCTTTTGCATCACATATATTATATAATCCTCGCAACAACACTTTTTTTTCGTAGTGGAGAAACCGAACACCTTTTCATTTCGTCTTAAATTTATGTCTTAAACTTGTGTAAGGAACGAGTCTTCTTCAAAGGAGTTCTTCTGTTCTTTGACTTCACTTTTTTTTAACACAATTCTCTTTCCCTCTTCCAAAGTTCAATAATCATCCTCACATAAAGAAAAATTACATGAGACCTTGACTTTAAGAGTGATATAGGTGACAATTTACTTTTTTCTTCTTGGAAAAAAATATTTTCAGGATGCATGTCTGCATGGATAAAATTATCCATATGAAAGAAGAGATATATCTAAGTGAAGACAATTCATAATTTCATTCAAATGATCATCTATATCTGTAAGATAATAATTGTATCAAATACAACATATAATAGCAAGGAAAATGAAAAATCACTATCGATCTTTGTGATGCTCAAATACCTTTACCTAAATGCCTTAAAGAAAAAAAATGCCAACAAAACATTCATTCAAAAGATGATTGTTTCAGTCGAGGTCGAGTCACTCCTAACACCTTCACACTTTGTCTTCACTGTTGTCCGTTTACGCTTCTTGGTCTCCTATGCGCTCTCCGTCTAGAAAGGTACCTCCCAAAAGTAATCCAATGCTTAAGTTAGTACACAATTTGTACAATAATTACATATCAGTAATAAATGCATAGTAAAAGTGAATCATCTATCTCTTACTTTTGACCCGTATTTACAGTTCTTGGCGTGGACCCATGATTAATAATATCTTAATTTCGACCCAATCACGGTCCATTACCATTAATCACGATTTACCTTAACGCTCGTGAAATTAAGCTTCGTGTCGCTCGATCAGACCAGGCGTCATCCTTTTGTGTGCAAGGTAATTATGACAACCTTTAACGCATGGACCGAGAAGTCATCGTCACCATGACATTGTCCTTGACGTTCAGTTATACATCGTCTGTGTCGTTCGGCCCATCTAGTCATACAGTACAATGATCAAGAATCTTCTATAGTAAAATCCTCGACGAATCCATCATGTATTCCTTAAAAACTTCATCTATAGTCTTAAAAATTCCAAGCATATTACAACAATGTGTTTCAGAATGTTGCAACGAGGTTTGCTTCCTTTATATCTTGATCTTCCCCTTCATTTATTTTTATTTTGACGAAAACATATCCATATTATACTTATCAGATCAACGTAATCTAAAAGTAAAACTAAATGGTGGTAATTGGTTACCAGCACCATTGTGGTCACTGATAAATGGAGTTGTTCCTGAAGCCATAATGCTCTTCTCTCTAGTAGAAAGATCAAATATCAAATTATTGATTATCATCCTCTCTTTCAAATTTTACATTCTCAAACTCAAACAATACCAAAATCATCTAAATTAAATGTTTGGCAGTAAAACATAGTATCATTCTAGAATTTCATGAACTATCAAACAACACTATCAACAAAAAAGTTAATCTAAAACAAAATTGGTCATGACTTTATTGAAGAAAATAAAAAGAAAGAAATTGCAAGGGAAATTCCAAAAATTTTACCAAAAGCATCTTTAAAAGAGCATGTGTACCAATACGAGTGGTGTTCAGCCACTGCCTCCCTCAATTGATGATAATTTCAAGATATTTGCACATCATTCATGGGATCCATGGCATGAAGGTAACCATTTTGTTCTCTCTCTTTCGTTTGTTTACCATGTCATAAGTACACACTTTTTAACATAATTCATGCATTTTGTCAGTGTTAGATTTAAGTTAACGTTGAAATGTTGTTGAAAAAAATTCTATGATTTCTTATTTACCATATGATAGACCAGAGTTTTATGAGTACATATTATAGTGTTGTTGGATCTCACGTGGGTGAGAGGGATGATAAGTATGGAAATTAGAGGAATATTTGTTGATTTATGTGACTGGTTTAAATTTTTAGGATGTTTGCAGCAATATAAAAAAGATGAGGAATTGTGTGAAGAAAGTTTGGGGTTTATGGATTTGGAGAAAATCCTGTGCAAAGAAGAAGAACGAGATGGGACGCCACTTATGACGACGCGAACAAGGCGTTTACTACAAAAATTATCAATAATACTGATGGATTTTTATCGACGAAAATGTATCCGTCTGTAAATTTCCATTACCGACGGATTTTGATTTTCATTTACCGACGGAGAAAAGCCTTTGGTAAACCCGTCGATAAGTGACAATGCCCCTTACCGAAGGATTTACCGAAGGCTTTTGGCCGTCGCTAAAAAGAGCGGGAATTATTCCGCCCATTATTTCACTTACCGACATTACCGAAGGATTTACCGAAGGCTCCTGTCCGTCGGTAAAGTTAATACCAGTTACCGACGGATTTACCGAAGGCTTTCGGCCGTCGGTAAAAAGAGCGGGAATTTTCCCGCCCAAATTCCGCCTGCAGTGCCAATATATGTGGCAAACACACTCATTTCTCCTCATTTTCTTTACCATCTCAGTTTCACACCAGCATTACTTCTTTCTCATTTCTTCTTACCGTCTTGTGGCTTCAGTTCTCTGCCATTGTGGGTTACTCTCCACCATCGCAGGATACTCTCCACCATCACGGGATGCTCTCAACTTTTCCGGCGAGGTCCACTTTTCCGGCTAGCTCAAGTTTTCCGGCGAGCTCAACTCATGATAAAATGACACTACATCACCGGTCCTACGGCGAGCTCAACTCTCCATGATAAAATGACATATCATCGGTCCTAAACTTTTTCGGTGAGCTCAACTCTCCATGATAAAATGACACAACATCACCGGTCTTAAACTTTTCCGGCAAGCTCAACTCTCCATGATTCCCTATGGTTATTCGCATGATGCTGTTTTGGTGGTGGAATTCGTGGAAATGAAAAAAAAATGACACAGAGCGAGGAAGGAAGAGGAAGAAGATGAACCAGGTCACGACATTTACCGATGGTAAAAAACCTTCGGTAATTACCGACGGCCAAAATCCTTCGATAAAAGTTACTGACAATGGTTTTACCGACGGTATGTTGGACGTCGATAAGCCGTCGGTAAATGCTAATTACCGACGGATTTGCATCGCAATGATGACTGGTGTTGGTGTTATTCCTTGGTTCCCGGGTGAATAAGCAAACTCTAGTTATTTTAAAATAGTAGGTTTCGTCCTTTTCTTTATTAACATTATCACGTCAATTGAGTCACAATTGTCATGTAATAAAAATGGGACAAATCATTCATTGTCTGTTAAGTTAAACGTCCGTTAAAAAAACTAATTTAAGCAGTTTTTACAAAATATGTAAGAACTGTGAACATTTAAAAAAAAGTAAAATGATTTTGAACAAACTAAAAAATTAAAATAAGTATTAAACCTAATAAAAACATTCGAAAATATTTGCAATTAAATGTGAAAAAAATATAAATATTTTAAATAAGGAACCCTAGGACCTGTTGGTGGGTTTTGCACTCACTCAATCACACAAGGAATGAGCGGCGTTATGGTGCTACTCTGTCACACAATATTGCGGTGGACGTTGAACCCATCACTTCCATTACTCCTATGGCTCCACCACGTGTAACTTCTACAAGTTATCACCCATGTTAGTAAAACTATGAGTAATAAATAAAAATAAAAATAACAAAACAAATTATTACTACCACAATAAGTTAAGTCAGATACCTTTTTCCTTTTCTATAATCAATAGTTAGATAATTTTGTTTCTACAAATAATATAATAAATAAGAATTCTGTAATATGAAGTTCAAAAATCGAGTAATAGACGACTATATGATATCATATCATAAAATTGAATAATCAAACTAAAAATTAAATTAACGTTAATGATAATTATATCAATTCTGATCTTAATTTTTGTGGACTGTCAACACAAATAAGCAATTCATATCAAAATCTACAAACATAGGTAATTGATTACATTGATTCACATTTATTACTAATATTATCATATATTTATTGATTTTAACATCAAAATGTCTTATATAAATAAGTAACTTGATTGAATGACATCTAGCAAGAAGTGAAAGAAAAAACTTTGAATTAGAAACCGTTTTGAAAAATATACTTAACCTCGATCACTTATACTCAATCAAATATATATTTTTTTTTTTGAAATTTTGAAGGATGTTCAACCATGGAATCGAACTTTTTTTTCTTTTGGGTGTGATGTAAACAGTGTTTCATTCTTCCAATGAATTCAAACTTTATGACTGCTCCACTCATCAAAATGCAGTTCTATTATGAAATTTTGAGTTCATGCTTAAACTAATAACCCAGTCACACTCAGAAAATTTTATACTGTTGAATAAGAAACACTTAAAAAAGAAGAAAGGATACGAATATGTTATCGTAGACCCCATTTGTCAGAGATAGGAGATGCACTTTTTCAAAAGAATTGAAATAAATATTCCCACAGTAGAAGACGTGTGCTTGCACCACTGGATTACAACACTTTCACTCAACACACAATATGACACCTGTCCTGTGCCAAATTCTTAATTCATCAAAGTCTCTGTCTTTGGGAGAAATAAAAAATTGTTGCCACCATAGATTCATGCCAAATATAGCTTATGGTGTGTGGTGATTTGCGACCATATAATAATAATGAAAAAAATGCGACTGTAAATCACCCACGTTACTCGGAAAAATAAAATAATGTTAGTATTATTTGTTTTAGTGACGCATGCAAATTACAGTTTAATATGTATTTATTATTCACGTACGTGGATCTGTCGTGTTAAGTGCCAGCAGTTTTAACCATAATTAACGACCATTTCGTGTCTTTCATGTTAACCGTCACTTTTTAATCTCAAAATGCACATTAGTAGATTTACTTGATGAGTGTTTAATTATCTTAAAATATTTATAAAATTATTTGTTTAAGTAAAATCTACCATAAATTAATATGGTTTGTGTGAGATCACGGTTAAGATGGTTCCTTAATTTGAATCAATTTAGTCATAATTTTATTTTACTTGGGCTGTTGGTTTCTACACCCCTTAATTACTAAATCCACCCCTTATACTTTATCACAATTTTATCCTCAAAGAAAAGTGTTTTGGGATGGGTGAATGAAAAAAATATATTTAATTTATGCTTAACTTCAACTCTTAAACTATGTAATACTGTTAAGTATGGTAAAAACAAGAAAACTTTTTCAAAACATATTTCGTATATTTTGAAAAGCTTTTTAAGATATTTTTCTTGTACAGATAATCTAGAAGAAAATGCATTTTGGAAGGAATTTTATGTTTTTCATTTTCAAAATTTTATTCTAAAACACTTTTAATACTTTTCGAAAGTTCTGTTTCAAAAAATCGCTATATGAAAAATTTGTTCCAAAAATATTGTTCTGAAACTTTTGAAAAGTTTTTTCCAGAAAGTTTCCGAAATATACAATCCAGAGGTTACTTTTTCCAGAAGATAAAATGGTCATTTGCAAAAATTGAGATGGTGAGTGAAACAATTCTGGGGGTGGAATAAGTAAAATCGTTTCACTTGGAACCATCCTGGGCCTGTGGTCCAACATTTCTGGTCTGTCTCCTTTGCATTTCCCTTGGGCAAGAAAGCCCAACAAAAAGGCGCCACGAATTTTATTTTTGTTCAATCAGACTCGTCCTAAGATCACATTTCTCTGTATCAAAATATGATGTCTCTTTTTGATAAATTTGCATTAATCAAGCCCTTTTATAGAATTAAATATTATCTATGGGTTGGTCAAAATTTTCTCTTTTATTCTTCTTCACTTATTTATTTATTTATTTAATATTCATCATGAAATGAGCATTTTATTGAGTGTAAGAGATGGATAATGTTATAAGAATCTGATTGTACTATAAATATATGTGATGAATAAAAGAGCATCATACGTGTCTTATTTGAAGTCGCATAGCTATAGTGCAACACAGATAAGGATAAATTTCATCGTTTGTTCATAAAATACTACAACCAAAACACAAAGAATTTGATGTGACTACAAATAAATATTTATATCAATGAATAAAAGTTATTATAACAATGTACCAAATACTTAAAATCTGTCCCATGTCAACATTCGATTAATTAATACGAATAAGGATAAGTAAAAATAATGAAATAAGAAATATTCTCTTGTTCAATTTTTTTGGGTGTCCTTAACTTTGTCAGCTTTTTGTACACTTTTGGTACTTTATGTAATTAGTTATATGATTTTAGCATTTTGAATTTCTATTATATCCATTATATTTCTTAAATATGATCAATGTATGACTTTTAGGTTTTTTATTTTTCATTGTGTCAATAGAATCGTTTTAATATAGTAATTATGTATAATTTTAATAAATTGTTTGATTACTTTAGAATCGGACAGTCTCATCAATCAAGAACACTTAGCGAATAAGTTAATTAAGTAATTAAGTAACATAAATCGAGGAGTTGGTCTTAAGTGAAAATTTGAGTTAATGATAATTATCACTAAAGTATAATTATTACCACTTGAATTGTAATTAAGCAATGCTAATATGAAATCTATCTTAAAATCTACAAATATAATTTTAAAGTATTATAATAAGTTAATTACATTTAATATGTTTTTATTATTAGATTATCAAATCTATATTAACTTTGACATATCTTTTACGGTTAACCTATTAATATAACCAATCGTACGGTTAACCTATTAATATAACCAATCGTAACTCGAAAAAAAGTTGAACAAATGAAATTTAAAGTACAAATGAAATTTAAAGTACAAACTAAAAAAATAATAATTTTAATTGTTATAATTAAACATAAAAAGCTAAGATTCTATATTTACAAGAGCTAAAGTAATAAAATTAATATAATTAAAAATTTTGAAAACATAAACCGCACCATCATATTATCTAAAAAAATGTAGTTAAGTTTGGTTTTTCTGTAGCGCATTAATAAACTTGATGAAGGACCTATCTGCAAGCAAAGGTTGCAAAGTGGACCCTAAGGCTCAAAAGAAAATAGAAAAAATGTTATAAAATTTCTGAACGGGCCATATCCAAGTTTAAAGGAGTGGCCCAATAAATGGTCCTAAAACGTGTCAACCAATGATATAAAGATACATTAATCATTAATCACCAATCTACACTTAATTTTTTATTGCTAATGTGCACTTACTCAAAGCCGAATATTAGCATTCTAAATGCTTTTTACATTTTTATTAATTACTTTTTATTTTAAAAAATGTCCTATGCACAAGCTCTATGTATTTAAAAAGAACTAAACTTTAGCTTAAGTTAAATATTTTTTAATAATCTAAATATTAGTAGCTAAGTAGTCATTATTTTGAATTGAATGTCATCTTATTCCTCAAAATCTTCTAACAAAAATAAGAAAAATTTATTAATTACTTTCATTGTTTGTATAATTTTTTTATAAGAAAAAAATAAGATATATATATTATTTATGTCTTTCATGTATATAAACTACTGATCGGATCCTATTCTTTCTGAAAAAAATCGATCACGATGGATTTAAACATTTAAAGTATGTGATCATCCATTAAATTCCAGATTCTTTACTGTTTTTTTTTTATAAATTGTCTTCTACTTAACATTTAAAATATTCTAAGATTAATATATTTAATTTCTTAAAATATTTTAAAATATCAAAATTAATATTAATTAGTCTATTCTGAATGTATTTTAAAACATATTTTGTCTATTAATAAAATTTATTAAATATTTTTATTTTGAAACCGTTCAAATTTTTGTCTATTGAAATATTTATGATAGATAATTATTCTGTCATTTTATAAACACAATTAGTATTTTTTTACGGAATATTTAATCAATAATTTTTCATACTCACCTTATTTATAAATATTTAAATTTTTCTTTACTATCAAAAAGTCTTTTAATCTTTCTTCTCAAACCACTTTTTAGATTTGATCAACTTTTCATAAAATAATATCTCGATAAAATCATTATCGATTAGTGTATTTTGAATATATATAGATCCATCACAAAACTTAATCGTATTGTAATTAAATGGCTCCCACTCAGATTCCCATGTCATATATATAACTGCTTAATCCTCTTCAATTGCAACAAACAACCACATTAATTAATCCAAAATCATGTTTAGGGGTTGGAAAGTCAGACAAAGACACAGACATACCCATTCCAATTTTCTTTCTCTTACCAATCATCTCTCATTATCTTTAATTTCCAAATTTAAATGCAGCCACCTTTCAACATTTTTCATTTTCCCAAGTGTCTTTCGTTCAAATTATAGTCCCAGAAATTACTTTATGACATGAAAAATGATACTTTTGACAGTATAAGTTTTTTACATTCATACCTTTCTTTACTTTTTACTTTCTTTTTTTCAAAAAATTACAAAAATTTATTCTTTTATAATTATTTTACTTTTATTAGACATGTCAAATGAATGTAAATGTATGTCATACTACCACTACTCTTATCATATTAACGGGATTAAATTTGTTTGGATTTGCATTATTCTAAATTCATGAACAATGTTAGAGTTAGAACATGTTAAAGATACAAACAAAGTTTATATATATATATATATATATATATATATATATATATATATATATATATATATATATATATATATATATATATATATATATATATTATATATATATATATATATAACATTTCTTTTAGTAAGAGACTTTTTGAAATAGTATAAAAAATAATCCGTAAAATACTTTACTTATAAGGGATAATATCATTAGCATTAATAAGTGATGAAAAGTTAATCTCTTTAAGATTTTAATAGGTTTTTTGTAGAGCTGTCAAAACGGGTAACTCGGTCCGATCCGGTCCGGTCCACTACGGGTTGGGCAATTAGTGAGCCAATCCAATTCGGCTCATTTATTAGCGAGCCAGAAAAACTTGAACCCGGCCCGACCCACCACGGGTTGGTGGGTAAACGGGTTGGCTCACTAGCTCATTTAATTACATTTTTTTAAATAAAAAAATACAAACTTTTTGTAATTTAAATTTAAACAGATTTCACTCCCAAAAAATTATGTTAAAGACAATTCAAAATAATAATAAAAAGTACAATATAATCCAAATTCAAAGATATAAAAAAAGAACCAGTACTCAACAACATCAACAAAAACTTAATAGTTTAATTTGTAACATAATTTCCCAAATTCAAAGATATCAAAAGCAGCTTGTTCAAATAATGTATATTCAAATTGTTTAAATAAAATGAACAAACTCTGATACAAGCATGTCAGAATAGTAAAAAAAATCATTCCATGTCTTCAAATCTCCCACAACAAAAAACAAATTTGCAAACCCCTATTTTTGTCATTATAGGGTTTTTGAAAAAAAGAAAGAGAAGTGAGAAAACAAAAATGTGGAGAAAAGAGAAGAAAAAAAAAGGGTATTTTACCTGCTCCTTGAATAATTTTAGTGAAGTGAGAGTAAGAGCACCGTCAAATGAGAGCAAGTACTATGAAAGTGATTTGTGAAAGCAGATGTTACTTTTTTGGGTATACAGAGTGAGTGAAGATTATTTTTTAGGGTTTCATAAATAAAATAATAAATTAAAAAAATAAAATTAGGTAGGTGGGTTGGTGGGCCAACCCGGCTCACCACGGGTTCAACCCGCATGAGCCGGGTCTAAATGAGCCGGGTTGAAATCTGACCCGCATATAGGTGGGTTGTATTTTTCAAACCCAACCCGACCCGAACCCGTGACGGGCCGGATTGGCCTGCGGGTTGTGACCCATTTTGACGGCTCTAGTTTTTTGAAAAAAAAAGTTAACAAAAACATAAATAATTGATAACAATTCAAATAAAAACCTTAAAATAATAAATTTATGAGTTTTATTTTACATGTTATTTTATCTTTTTATTTTTATTTAATATAAAACTTAGAGTATGTTATATTATCATCATATTTTGAGTAGACACGGAGTAATGGAAATGATGAAAAGATTGTATGAGATTCATGGTGGTCTTTCCTTCTGATGTTGGATTTTAGTTGAAGCTAATCACAAGATAATTATTATATATAATATATGGTTTGCAAACTATAGCTCTTGAGTTGTTTGTCATATCGCACAGTATAATTTGGGTAGTGCAAGTCACATTCACTTCATACGTATAATCCAAAGATCAATAATTGGCAGATGAAAAGAATGCACTTTTGAAAAGACTTTCTTTAAGTTATTTTTCCTCACTCGCATAATTATGAACTCTATATATATATAATTAATTAATTTTCCAGCCTCATTTTTCTCTGAAATTTGTCCCTGCAATTTACTCCAATCGCCATTTTTCTGCAATTGGTCCTTTTTAAAAGATCAACGTGCATAGGGGGGTTGATAGGGAGAAATATCAGAAACTCTTACTCATAATGCTATGTACTCGTGGACCAATGTAACTTGGTTCTAAAAGCAAAGTTCGAAAAAGTTTATTTATATTGCTTATAGTTAAAAGTATGATTAAAAATAATTAGAGTAGTAATAATTTTGTAAATATTAAAATACTTTTAATATGAGTAGTAATAATACGAAATGTCTTCAATTTTGTTAAGGAAAAGTATCATGCTACATAGGTTAATGGTATAACTAATATAATATGTCATGTTTTTCATCGGTTGATAATCAAATTCTTAAATTTCTACATGAGTAACATTTACTTCAATAATACAATTTATATAATATTCTTAAAATAATCTATTTTGAAGTCCTTTATTATAATAGTGTAATACTTTATATATACACTTATTCATAAATATCTATTGAGGAAAAAAATATTTATTTTTAAACCTATAAAAAAGTTAGATTAAACTCGATTTTGATAAACTAGATAAGAAACTTTACAAAATTTATCGGGGTTGATTTTATTTTATAGGAAATTTAGTGTATTTTATTTTTTTTAAATATTTATGAAGAAGTGTATTTAAATAAAGTCTAAATATTTTATGATCATTTCCCTTCCGCACAAGACAAGGAATATTCTCCATTCATCATACATATGTCTAAAATGGATTTTAATCTAAACAAAAGAAAATGTATAAAATGATAAAAAGTATAACATATTTATTCTTAACTTTATTAATTAAAACAACTAAGTTTACAAAGCATTTATTTCAATTAATGTAAGTTAGGAATATATAGATATTTATATTTTACCTGTTTTCCTATAATATGCTTAAATATAAGATAGATTTTTTAGGAATTATTTTCCATTGAAAATATAAAACAAAGTTCCGTAGAAAAATTCTCAAAATCTCTATTTACTCAAAACCTTTTTCTAAATTAAGTAATTGGAATCTTTCTTTATTTCACAAGTCACAAGCGAATCACTTCTGATGAATTGATGGCCAGAAACAGCATATTCTTTAATAATCAATATTGTTTGAAAGTTGCTCTGGAAGCATCACATCCTCCATTACTCCCATGTTTAGCTATCAAATATTCAAAGAGAGAGTTCTTCTCATTTTATAATTCTTTCAAATAATCTAAAACAATCAACATAAAAAAGTTATATATTTGCTGTATTAATGCGTTCTTCTATGAAGAATAATGCGTTTCGTAGTTATCGTTCTACGATTGGAGAGACTTTTCCATAAATGGATACAAGAAAGTGTTCATAATTAAAGATGTTGATTTGTTAAGCAAAGTTCAGTAACATGACAATTAATGTAACATAATTTTTGTAGTGGGAGCTGACCTTTCTGATTAAGAATTAATGTTTTAAAAAACATTATTAAACGACAAAACAACCTATGAATAGGAGTTAGCTAATAGCACATTAAGTACTTGTAAAGGCTATAGGGGTTCAACTTAGGCTCTTTTCATGGTGATTATTATTGTTCTAAGTTCCTGTGCAACGGATCATCTGAATCATGCTAATATTATATATATAGCTGCACATTAGTAGTGACAATTAAACAAACCTTAAATACTGCAAAGGGATATCACTGACACACATGGCTGCATCAAATTCCTAGATCTTTTACCTGAGAAAAATAAAGGGTTTCTTTTTCCTTTTTAAACCCTCAAGTAGATGAATGCGTAGCTTTTCATTAGTGTGGCATTATAATATAATTAGTGGCGGCTCACAAGAGTTCATATATAGTAATATACAGTTCCAAAAGTAGATTCTAGTACATTGTTGAGAATAACAAAATTGGAATTCACTGATTACAACCTTAAGTATTGTTTACATGTTCATGTTTAATTCGTTAATAATATATATATATATCATCTCCTTTAACCTAAAGCAATATCCCTTGCTGTTTCGGAGTTGACTGAGACAGTACACTGATTATTTTATCCGACAACAGGCCGTAAACCTATTTAATGACATTTTATTATGGTCTTAACATCATGTACAGTTTTAGCTTTCGGTTTCTGTTTACTTTTGTACATGTTACACATGAAAAAAGAGCATGATTTTGATATCAGAGTGAAGTTCTTTTGATGAGAGGAGAGACATAGATGATTCAGTAATGATAAATTTATATAAGAGATTAAAACATTAGCTTAAATCATAAGACAATGAATTTATAAACTTTTTTTATTTATATATTATTCATTTTTAACTGATACATGATTTTAAATTCATTTTGAATCAAGGTTATCAAATACGAGAGTTATGTAAATTCTTGAAACTCGACTTACAAACTCAATTCGTAAACTCAGATAAAAAGATATATAAACAATATCCTAATTCAAATAAGTCTACAAAATTATATAATTTAAAATAAAAAATTATAAATATATTTTTCATAGAAATATTGTAAAATATAAATTTTTGAATTAGTATAATTAATTTTGGTGTATTTCGAGACATAATGCTATAAGTTTTTCATTAAAAAAGCTTGTAAAATCACTCCAAACTCACAATTCTACACGATGTTACCGATTTCACGGTCGATTCCATTGAATTTACTTAGAAAACGAGTTTACTTCCGAGTTGACTCAGAAGTCAAGGAATGTAAACTCGTCTGAAATAAAAGTTAACTCGAGAGTTTGATAACCAATACTTACCATAAACATGCAATCACTTTCTGGAAACAAGAACTGCATAATACACAGAACAATATATATGTAAGATTAGAATGAAAGTGGAAGTTAAAGAAGGAGGTTAGTGTTGCATTGCATTACATAGAAGATGGCATCATGCTATCGCAAAGGGAATGAATGTTAATGGTTTTGAACAGGAGGAGGAAAGGACTAGGGTTGATCTAAGGATCACAAGGACCCAGGAGGGTTGATCTACCTAGAACACTTTGTCAGACTCAAACGTGACGATGTCCACCAACAATGGCCTAAAATATTTCTCACCATAACCTGTTGCATAAGTAGTAATTACCTATATGACAATTCATACTACTAAGTCTCTAACACACTCATAAGTTGACCATGTAACATATATGAAACATCCAATCAAACCTTCTTTCAATGGAAAATAGGGGCAGCCAACAAGTCTCGTTGCCTCAAAGCTGGAGTGCAGAGAAAAACATGAATCTTTGAGGGGCCGCCCCGACAGATACTAATGCCAATGTGGGGTGTGTTTTGTTTCATATTTGGAATCAATTCTTTCAAATTTTTTTGTACGTAATTATTCACAAAAATGTTCAGGAATCATGTTTACGTCTTCCTTCAGCTTAGGCAAAAAGAGTTAAACACAAAATTTAAGCTTTCATCTTAAGAAATATACTTTAAGTTCGTAAGATGAGGTTTGTACCCACTTATATACAGTAAATTTGTCTTGCTTCTAGTTAACATAGATATCCAACGCACCTTCCTCACGTCAAAACAAATATATCTCGAATGTGAAACTAAACATAAATAAGCAGTCTGATAATAGATGACACGATTAACTTAACAAATAACAAATATCTCAATAACGGATGTTAAGTATAACAAATAACAATTTTTACTAAGATAGTATTTAGATGACTTTGATACTAAAAGTAAACTTTTAACTTAATTCAATCCTACAAAACCAAGTTCATAAAGTAATGTTTGTCTATTGAAGACTTGCTAAAAGTTCAGAGATTAATTAATCTGATTCTCAACAGTAAATTATGTTAAATATGAGAAACAGATACGTGAGATGTTATATTTGTTGGATCAATACAATTTTGTGGAAGCCACTAATATATATAAACACATGCAAACTAGAAATATTGTGATATAATTATTTTAAACTAATCTGAATTGTATTATTGAAGACGTACTGAAATTCATTTGCCTTTCGAGCTGTTTCCAATTAACTATAGGCATTTTTTTTATATATTAACAAGGCAAAAATATTTATTGTTTATATAGATGTGTGTGCATTTATGTTTATGCATAGCAACTTTAAATAAAGCTACAGGCATATATGAGTCATTTGACTGGATATGAGGTCTTGCAGTTATGATTTCTTTGTTGAAAAAGGAAGAGATCTTGTATATAAACAATCTAGCCTGAGGAAATGATCAAAAGGCTTTTTTGTGCACGCTTGAAAAGGGTTTTGTTCATGGAAGGAAAGAACATGAGGGAAGATACCATAGTTATTTTGTTTTGTTTTTCTGTTCAAATATAAAACAGAGAATATTGTAAACTGATAATTTAAAGATTCTCCAAAAGAATAGGGCACATTTATATTGTTCCTTTGACAACTTAGTGTGATGATGAATTTGGTCGAATAGTGGAGTTTGATGCACATTTTACATCGTAAAATTAGTAGGGAATTGTTTCAGTAGGAAAGGTATATTCCCTTTTGCAATTGATAACCATTCAAATATGGAAATATTGAAGGATAGTGTGATCTACCATGTCTCTCTTTACTAGCAAAGATATTTTCTCTTTTCACAACTTTTTAACTCTATATAATTAAGTAAAACTCAAAGATTGACTCAGCTAAAAACTAAATTTGAGACCAAATTTATATTCATAAAACTCATTGCAAAGTTTTCTTTTTTTCATTTTCTATTCTTTTGTACGACTCTTTCAACCAAATTTAAAAAATAAGTATGATCAATAAGATATAGGGATCACGGAGATCATTTGACCGTTTAATAAAGAATTAAATATATTTTTTGTTCTCAAATTATTATAAAAAATTATATTTTATCTTTAAATTAAATTATAAAGTATTTCATCTTTACATTTTATAAAAGTTATGTAAAACATTAGTATAAGATGATATATTAAAGTTTAATATGAAACTCCATTTGTTACATAAAATACATTTCAAATATTGTTTATTGAAAATGATATTTTACATAAAAAAAAAATTATAATTTAGTTTAGGAATGTCCAACTGTATACAAGATTGACACCATTAGCTACCAAAAATCTTAAGACAATAAGTTAATGAGTCTTTAATTTTATATAGTGCTCCACTTTTTCATTTTTATCCAATGTGAGACTTAAACTCACACTTGGATTCTCAACAGTGTAATCTATTTAACACAAACTTAACCAATTTTAAGTTAAAATTCGTTATTAAAACGTTAATTTATAATAGTATTTGGTTGTCAAACATTTGCATGCCAGAATTAAGAGTTATAATTTCCCCTCGAATGTAGTGGAAACTAGCTAGTGTTATTGTTTGGAATTAAACCTCTTCCACGAAACATAATTCAAGCTAAATATGCTCTAAATCTGCCCCCTAAATGTCTATTTTGTTGTTGAAAAATGAATTATCTCATTGGATATACAAAAGCTATACGAATATATGACACAAAAATGTTGTAAATCTTTGTTTTGTTAGAAGAACAAAAAGTACGAACTTCTAGACGATAAATGAATATAATCTCATAGACTCAAACTTAAAATAACATTAGGGTTAGCTTAATGATGATATAAAATATTAAGGTATTTTGCATAATCAAACCTTATTGTCTTCATACATAAAAAAAAGAGCATGCTTGAAATAAAGTTCAAGTTGGAGATTAAAAGTACACGACAACTAAGCCAGGCCAAGTTGGAGTATATAGAGCTAATGTTTGAATATATAAAAAGCTGAATTAAAGAGTATTCAAGAAATATAAGTTTGAGTCCAAAAGTCTATGTTGTTGTCTAGGTATTTAGACAAAGAAGCAACTTTCAAGCACAATCTCACAAAATACCAAATCATTCTCCCACTACATAATTAATTTCAACAACTTTATTACGAAAAACATAAATGAAAAATCAAAAGACAACAACATAAGCTACAACATTTAATATTGTATATGTAAAAATAATATTTTACAGTATAGATAAAATTTTGATGAAAATTTCATATATATGATATCGATACATAAAATAATACTTTGGTAATTAATGTCCATGATGACTAATATAGCCCTTTAATTAATTGAAGGGACTTTTTTTACTGTTTATATATGGACCCAACTACCAAACATCCCAAAAAATCATACTTGGAATTGACTGAGACCTTCCACGTGTCATGTCCACTTTTTATGTATTTAGTTCAAAGTACTATTCTAAACAATCAATGGGATCTCTCTCAGTGCCTTTGTCTTTATAGCTACAATATATTTGCTCAGTTTTCCTTTTTCAAAAGAAAAACATTCTTGGAGTGAATCAAAGGTTCATGTTCGTTTTCGGTTAATGTTAGTTATTACCACCTTAAACATTCCCCACATAACCAAACCCCTTTTCTTATAATTCACTAACTTTATAACTTAATACATTTTCACTATGTAATAAATAATCTCTGTAACTTTATTATCATCAATACCATTCAACCATTAATAATATATTTGTACTTTTTCATCAGTTCTAATACAAAAAATTAAACTTTTTAAAACGAAAAAAAAATATTTGATACTCAGTCGTTCAATAATGTAGTCTTTGGCTATTTAATCTTCTAAAATTGCTTGTTTTTATATGACTGTAATACTTTACATTGAATAGTTCAATATCATTTAATGAAGTATTTGAAACAGTTTATATTGTTCGATATAAAAGAATAATTTACGTTTAGAAAATAGCTTTTGATAACATATATATATATATATATATATATATATATATATATATATATATATATATATATATATATATATATATATAGATATATATATTTAACCCACTACCCCAGTACAAACTACCTTTATTCCTCAACTTTCTTGGTGTCCATAAGTAGAGTTGCTTCATGTCTCTTGCTTCCCGCTTTCTCCTCCATTGAAAGAAAACCAAAGTTCAAACTTTCATCTTCAGTTTGCTGCAAATTAGACCTTTATATATAATACCCTATTTCCATAGCCAGCATCTCACCAACTGAATTCTTGAGCAGAAAATGGTTGGTAAGTGAATGAGTTTTGATGGTTTCCCTTTGGCGTAATCCATAATAGGCTCCAGAATCTTGAAATAATCCATATCCTACTACCCTTGAAACTGTCGAGCTTTAATTTCTTTTTCTGGGTGTTCTTCTTCATGGACTACTTGAAGGAACTAGAAGGAAAAAGTGTCCATGATTGTTATCACCAGATAAAGATGAATAAAATGGCAAGCCCTATATTTGTTCCGGGACCAGTAATAGTGGGAGCTGGTCCCTCAGGGCTAGCTGCAGCAGCTTGTCTTAAACAGAAAGGTATTCCAAGCCTGATCCTTGAAAGAGCTGAATGCTTAGCTTCAATGTGGCAGTTCAGAACTTATGATCGTCTCCGTCTTCATCTCCCAAAGCAATTCTGCCAGCTCCCTCTCATGCCATTCCCCAAAACCTTACCTTCCTATCCAACCAAACAGCAGTTCTTGGCCTACCTAAAGCTCTACGCTGATCACTTTGACATAAAACCTGCTTTCAGCCAGGACGTGGTCAGTGCTGAGTTCGATCATGTGTGCAAGCTTTGGAGGGTCAAGACTCAAGCTCGACACAAGAGAGATGAGACTGCAGAATATCTTTGTCAATGGCTTATAGTTGCTACTGGAGAGTGTGCTGAGGAAGTAAGGCCTCAGATTGAAGGGATGTCAGAATTTGAAGGAACTATTCAACACACCAGCTCGTACAAGAGTGGAAGCAGGTTCTGTGGGAAGAATGTTTTGGTAGTAGGCTGTGGGAATTCAGGAATGGAGGTTTGCCTTGATCTCTGCAACCATAATGCTCGTCCATCTCTAGTCGTTAGAGACGCGGTGAGTTTCATCACTTCTGCAAAATAGTTGCTTTTTTTTAGTACTGTTTGTTTTGGAACTAAACGTGCACATAACCTTATGATATGCAACATGCCAAAAACTTCCACATAGTATGATTGAAATGTTTATACGGGTAAAAGAATAATGAGTTTGGTGTACTGAAATAGAGAAATTCTATATGCTACACTCCAAAGTTCAAGGGTTTTGGTACTTTTTGTTCAGAAATTCTCTTCCTTTCTCTTTCTTGATGTAGTCACTCATTTAACTAATGGTTTAGTACCATCACCCTTACATTTCTAATGATATCACAGTAAAAAAACATCATAGTATGTAGAAAAATATATGGAAATAACAGACAACACATATATATTATTTATATATATTCTCGTCCAAATCTTCATAGTGGCTCCTTGGTTGTCAATTCTGAATTTCTAATGACAAAGGTGGAAAATGGAGAGTGAACACAGTCTGCTATAACATATTATACTATATTTGCTATATCTAGAATTCTAAAAAGAGTGTGTAGTTGTTCTCTCTCACTTCATTCATTGTAATTGCATGCGCAACAAGGTCAGCATCCCAAAATCTTAGAATAATATGACCTTTGAGTTCGAGATCAATCTTTTCTCTGCACACAACCACTGCGTGTCAGTATTCACAGACGCAACTGGAAGCATGAAAAGATTATTGTCATTAGCCTCCTCGTGTCTACAATTTCCTAAAAAGTTTCTTAAGCTATGTAACTTTTTCACCCCACTTTTTTTTCAGTTTTAATGTGATCTTTTCTTTTCTTTTCATTGATGCAGGTGCACATCTTGCCACAGCAGATGCTCGGGAAATCAACTTTTGGTTTATCAATGTTCTTGCTCAAGTGGTTCCCCATGCGTTTTGTGGATCAGTTTTTGCTTCTACTGTCACATCTCATGCTCGGAGACACAGCTCAATTCGGACTTCGCCGTCCCAAACTTGGGCCTCTAGAGCTCAAGAGCTTGTACGGAAAGACACCAGTTTTGGATGTTGGGACACTGGCTCAGATAAAAAATGGAAAAATTAAGGTAACATACCATAACAACAACACTACATATATCCTTCTGCCAATCAAATCCAAAAGACCTCTCATCATACCTATCCTGTTTCCTTGTCTTAATCAACCAAATTTGCTTTTTCCTCCAAGGCAAAGGAAAAACAAAAAAAAACTGAAAAAACAGAAGACATTTTTTTGTTTCATTGTTTCCAACATTAAATCTTGTCCAATTATGTGCACAGGTTTGCCGGGGAATTAAACGACTAGCACGCAATGCGGTGGAGTTTGTTGATGGAAAAGTTGAGAACTTTGATGCCATCATTCTGGCAACTGGTTACAAAAGCAATGTACCCTCTTGGTTAAAGGTGTTTCCTTTACTTCTTTGTTGCTAACTTTGGTATAGTTATGGTATTTGGTCTAATAAAAAAGTCACATTTCTTTGAATTCAGTAAACAATCTTTTCACCAACAATGTACAACACTTTCAAACTTAATAAACTTGCCAACTTTCATAATAACTACACTAAAACTTTGCATCAACAACAATTTCTGTATGTAAACTTCCGAAAAATATACATATATATATTGATTAGGGTTGAAATTTACTGTGAGCAGGGGAGTGACATGTTCAGTGAGAAAGATGGATTGCCCCGGAAGCCATTTCCAAATGGGTGGAAAGGTGAAAATGGACTGTATGCTGTGGGATTCACAAAACGTGGGTTGCTTGGTGCATCAATTGATGCAAAGAGGATTGCAGAAGATATCGAACATAGCTGGAAAGCTGAGGCCACGCATGTTTTGGAGTTTCCTTGTCCACTTGCATGATGTGAGAATTGAAAGATGAAACTGTTTTAGGATTAGAAAAAGCAAAGAAAAAGAGAGAGGAATGGCCTGTAGCCTCTTGGTGGTGCCTTTTATTTGACACATTGGTTTGTACCAAACAATTTCTCTCCCATTTGAGTACAGCAGCCTCAAAAGGGAAAAAGGAGCTTGAGCATGAAAAAGGGTGGAAAAGAAACTCAAAATGAGAGAACATATATGTGTGTATAGAATGTGTGATTCCCATATATGTGTATGTGTTTTTAACTAGTTGATGAATATTTTCATATTACACTTTTGTATATCTTGTACATTGCACCATCTACCTAGCTACTATAGGAATTTTTTGAGCCTAGGAACTATGTATTATTAATGTTAATGTTGTTGTTGTTGTATTATTCATACATTCGGCTGGCTTTGCTCTATAGTTACTTACTTAACTATGATTTGTGTGATGATAATGATATGTATGAGAGTATGAAGAGCATAAAAATCTGATTGAAAAAAGGCATTGAAAAAAGAGAAAAATCCAATAGCATAAAAAGAAAAGTCCATTAGACTAAGGAAAGGTCCCAATTCCCATGAAGATGAAAGTGGCCCTTTGATTATCTATTTATACACGACTTATGCAGGTTACTTTTCTTTTTTTTTTTCCAATATTTTACTCTTAAAATCAATTACTTTATTCCTCTCATCTTCTTTCCATCGTTATCACCAAAACGGACCACTTTCTCTCTTCAAAGTTGAAAATGCACGACATGTCTTCCATGGTTTAGTTTCATTCATCTCTGTCATTGCCAACACCTACATCTTAATAAACCAATCACAGGCTAAGGTTGAAAATGGAACCCCGTCGACTCTTGCACTTGTAAACTTTGAAATCAAAAGATGAACACAATTTGTAATTCATGGGACACTTGGCATTGGTTAAATCTTATAGTCAGATTTTTCTTATCTATTGAATATATACCTAATTTTCATTTTCATGTCTTTTGAATGTTGATGGGTCTTGTTACTCTCGTCAAATTTCATCACTCTCACCCTTTTCAAAATGTTTTATACTTTTTATAGTGGATCAACATGTGGATTTTAATCCTAATACTAGGAAATGATCTACATGCTTTTAAAGTAATCTATAACTATATTTTTTTAACGTCATTTTGTTTTTTCTAATTTTATCTTTTTTATTATTACTTTTTAAATTTAAATAATTATTCATAATAAAAAACTATTTTTCGCTTTTATCATTTTGGTAACAATTTTTTAAATTCAAATAATTACTCATCATAAAAGAATTATTTACTTTTTTAATTATATATCTATAATTATATATAAAGATGATTTTTTTTACACAATTCATATTTTAATTTTATCTTTTATAATATAATTATTTTTAACCGACATTTTAAGAATAACTGCTGTTTTGATTTTCTTTTAAATAAAACTTAACTACAATTAATACGGCAAGAAAATGCTAAACTAAAATATGATTTTTAAATTTAAATATTAATAGATTTTATTTTTAATAATTTAGTATATTACACTTATAAAAATTAAAGTAATTAATATAACTTATATTATTTTTTGAGTTATATGCACTTTATGCAAACAAAAATAAAACACACGTAAATGAAAATTTTCTATAATAATTTATAAAATAAATTTATTATATTAGATCAAACACATTTTTATATTATTTCCTTATTTTAAATAATAAATATAATAAATTTATAACGATTATCTAATGCAAAAAAAATTAATATGAAAGACTGAGTAAATACACTAAGATTCAATAAATCCTAAGTTCTCAATAAAAGATAAAAGAGCAAGTAAATCTTTGTTTTGGTTGATAACATTCAAGATTTTGATTTTTTTTTATAATAGTGTAACAATTTAAATCATATTATTTAAACATTATATTACTTTTACTTAATCACAAAACAGATATATTGTTTTTTTTTTATTATTATAAGTTGTATCTTTATCTTTATTACATGTCATTCTGATTTTTTGTTACATTTGAACACATCGATTTATTGTGTGATTTATTTATTTTTATCAAATATTTGGCATTTATTAAAAACATACATAAATACACAATTTAGTATGCTATATCTTGACTTTAAATATTATGGTATTTTTTTTTAAATAATTAAAGTCATCAACATAATTATACTTTAATCATATTATGTTCGATTAAATATATAATACATTAATAAAAACTTAAGAGTTATCACACCTGTATTTACAATTTTTTAAATATTTGTATTATAATATAAATTAATTAAATATATTTTTAAATTAATTAAGTTGACATGTAAAGAAAATTTTTATTCGTTAAAAAAAAGTTAAATATATTTACACTTTAGTAATAAGCTTTTGAAGAATTGTTATGTAAAAATAAACCATTAAAACATAAAAACTATGTTTGTCATAACAAAATAACATGATAGTAACTAAATAAGTGAAAATTTAAATTTGTGAGTTTAACTTTCTACTATACTTTTTTTTTTTAAGAAAAAAGAAACTATCTTGGACTTCATTTTTGGTGAATTATTGAACATATTTTATTAATTTACTCATAAATAAATTATATTTTTTTTGTAAGAAATAAAAATAATGCATTCATTAAAGGAGTGAACCTACACCTTTTTTTTAAAAAAAATTGCTTGTTTTTTTTTTAAAATATTGCTTCAATAAATAACTATAAGATGAAAGTAAAATATATAAAAAAAATAAAAATATAAATAGCTCTTAAAAATTATTATTTCCGAAACAAAAATGACAAAATAAAATGTACATATATAATATTAAAAAAAACAAAATGATCTATTTAAAATTAAAAGGTAAAAAAAACCCAGAAGGCCCCCACACCATAGCATGAATCCGTCTCCGATCTAAAAACTCGAGTTTGATATATAAAAAATACAACATGTGGGTGTGAGATACAAAAAATCAACTTAATTTTATTTTAAGAAAAAAAAAAGTTGATTCTATCATCTTAATTCTTTATGTGAAATTTTATAAAAATAAATAATGAGAAATCGATATACGATTCTGTAAACATAATCCATATCATAAAAACTTTTAATGAAATGATGTATTACTTATCAAAAGAAATTAAATTAACTAATGTAATAATGATCATACTAACATCGATACAAATTAAAGAAAAAAAGTAGACTTGAACATTGAATTAACCTGACAAAACTTATCTTTGGTCAGTTATAGGTATCAAGTATCTCTTTTACACACACTAGATACATACATATAAATATAAATATATATATTATATGAGAGAGATATAGAATGAGAGTAAAGATGTTATTATAGAAAAGGTTATTGGTTAGGTTTAGAATGAGAAGTAGTGGGAAGGAAAATATTGCTAGAAAAGAGGTAAACAGGATTTGGATTTTGAAATGATGAGTTAGGTATAATGGAGATAGTTATTACAGTTAGAGTAGTGTTAAGATAAAGATACGTTGGTGTGTTTAATTCCGACCAAGTAAGAGGATGTTGATGAAGAGATTGTTAAAGAGAATAGAGAAGGAATCTAAAGGGTTTGAATGAAGACGAATAGGTATGAGTTTTGCAGTGGAAGGTCTACAACACAACACACAGAGATATAACACAGTCTATCAGCATCAACCCTTTCCTTTTCCAGTGCTACAATCCAAAACAGGACCACCAAAAGTGCTTCTTACTAATTATTCCATGCCCCATCTTATTTCTTAATTCCATCCTTAATTAATTAATTCTCTCCCATCTTTATCTTCTTTTTCTCTCATCCCATCAATTTTTTTTTTTAAAAAATAAATAAATACTATGTTCTTATATATATATATATATGATATCTCAAAGCAAAGCAAAGAAAAGAGCCAACATGAGCAATGATTCCTCAAGATAATGCATCCATCTCTTCTCTTTTTGGATTTCTGCACGTTTCCTCCCTCCCACTAACGTCTTTCTTTTGGTTTTTATGGATTGACCCTACTACCATTTAGTAGGATATATTGTCTCACACAACAAGGGTTATTATTGGCATCACATTTTCATATATTTCTTTTCTCTTTTTATTCTATATATACATAAAAATAAACAATATTTCCATGATAACTTAACTTATATATAGACAACCTTTTAAATTGGATATAATGATCATACCCTAACTTTACTAACAATCTCTAGGGTTGCAGTGCATCATATATATTCACCAAATCAAGACAAAAATAGCCATCAAATCCTTTCAAATTTGTTCCGTGTTAGAGCATAACACAACTAATCTGGTTTTATAATATATATATATTTATATATCAGTGATACATGTGATTCCATACTAGAAAAAGATATATCTAACTTTTGATTTGTCTAGGCTTGATTGCACATATACGGAGCATTAAAGTGACAACCAACTTCAAACTAAATGGCTTAAAATTTCTCATGATGATCAGAGAAAAGGATATCGAATTTGATTCTGCAGTGTCCAAATCTATCTATTCCAATAACTGTGATAGTGATCATAATAATGTATTGATTGTAATGAAGGTGGAACAGCTATAACATCAGGAATGAAGATTAAGACAACCATTATGTGTATGTACTTTTAGCTCAAAAGCATTTTTCAGATTGATGCTGAAAATATATACTTTGAATGAAACAAACAAACATATATGAGTGTACTTAGTTAATGTTTTATACATACGACAACCAATGACAGATGAAATTTGCATCTTTTGGTCAAGTTTGTTTAGAGAATTTTTTACTGATGCGATCTGCATGCATCGTAGTTTAGTCCTATGATGTCGGTTACACTTATCTCTTCTTTTGGGTTGATATAATTTTTCGTTATCAGTGTTAAAAATCTCATATTGATTATAAAACAAGTTTATATTATATAAATGAATGTAAATTTCATTTTATAAACTTGTAAGATTAAATTAAATTTAAAATTTCTTTCTCTATAACATGTTAGTATAATCTTATTATGTCATAAGTGTTTAGGGTTAAGAGCTCTGGAGGAGTTAGTATAGTTATTTATTAGGAGGTACACATGAGTTCAAAGTGTCAACAATGGCATTAAGGGTGAAGAACTAACATATGGTCCAAAATGCACGTGAAACCATAGAAACTTAATCCCAACTCAGCTTTCATGTTGTACAATGCAGGTATGCAGAATGGATGGTGGTGCACATGGTCATGAATACATGCCATACATTTAGTGTATATTCAGTGACTTTAATAAATGGTCCAAAAGAAATTTATTGTAATAACCATATGATTGATGAGTGTGCTATATATATCTTTATTTAGGACCATTTGCCATTAGTTTTGACGAAGGAATGCATGACCACTGACCATGACTTTGCGTGGTTATAACTATTTTGCCCAAACTATTTATGGAGGAAAATAAGCGTACGTAGAACTCTGAGATAGCTCATATTCAAAAGCATGTCACTTGAAAATATGTCAGACATGCCTTTTGCTTACCATCTTCATTGTTAAGTTACAACTTACAATTCAATATCTTGACGTTAGTCTCGGTATATACAGTATTACGCATTAGATGGATATACCTCGACGTAAAAGAGATGCGTTGAAAGTCCTACTTCGACTAGAGATAAGGTCAATTTATAATATATAAATGAAGTATAAATCTCACATAAAAGACTGGTTTTGTGGAATTGAGTAAGGTTTAAATCCACTTTTTAATACTAACTATCGTCCTTTTAACTTATATCTCAGTTGTATCTTCTTTTACACTACAAAACTTTCAAAATTCATCATGAATATGTTCAATTTCCTTTTGATAGTGAAAAGTTAAGATTTTATAATCCATTAAGTTTACTGTTTTTGGAATTAGCTCTATCTTCTCTAATAATATTCTCCTATACTCTTCTTTCTCTGCTTTTTCAAATTTCTGTGAGAAACTAGAATACACAAGTATATGTCTTCTTGTGATTCGTTTAGTCAATGTCACAGGCTTACAAATCTTTGACGTATATAAAAATTAAAGGAAGATGTAATTAGTTTGTTGATGGTAATTAACAAGCATGGTCAGTCAAAATCTCTCTTAAGTATATTTAAGGAGTTGATGATTGATGAGATAACTTGCAAACAATTATCAATTATAATATTATTGATTGAGGAAACTAATAATGTTTTATCACAATTCCAATGTTATTGTCTAATTCAAAATCAAATGAATATTATAATGCATTTGTATATAATATTATTACTTAAGCAGAAATAACTGTGAAATAAAAACTGTATATCAATTAAGTATATGATATAATACCTCACTTTTCCACCTTCACCCTAATTTTATTTTTTAATTATCATTATCATAATTGCTTATTATTTTTATTAATCATAATTACTTGTATTTTTGTTGTAATTCTCCATGTTCATTAATATTGCTAATCATAATCTCTATATCTTTATTATAATAATTATCACTATTTTTATAAATATTTTTATTACTATTATTATAATTGTCGTGATAATTTTGACACCATTTACTATTACTCTTACTGTCACTGTCACTATAATTGTTCAAATTATTATTGTACTGTGATAATCAATACATATGTAATTATTAGTATGGTATGCATCTTGAATACAAGTAATATTTATATAATTATTGTTTTTGCTTATTTACTATTATATTTTCTTATATTATATATACTAAATATATTGAAAGAACATTTTATTATTTTTACTATTTTCTACTTATTTGATTCACATATGATACAATATAAACATATTTGTCATCTTTTGGGAATATATAAAAGAATTCCTTCCTTTTTGTGAATTTAAAATCTTACAATTTCATCATATATATCTATTATTTATCTCTATTTCTTTCTCATTGTTCTCTTCATTTTTATCATAATATATATCGTATATCTCTATTACTTTTTTTATGTTATCTCTCTTTTGTTTATACACCCAAATCTTTTTTTTTTTATAATGTGATTTGTGATCATATTAGGATTATAATGTTAATTTATTTTGAGGTCTCTTTATCCCAATTGTGGCCAATCTAATATCTTATTTGTTTGCAATTTTTCATTACATTGCACCATTCTTCAGTTCACATTCTCTGAGGATTCCAAACCAAAGATGTTGCATTCCATTTCCACTTTTGTGAAATATCTTTATCACTCCTCCATCTCGAAGGATATTTGTTATACAACATGGCTATTTGTCATGGTGCTCAATCATAATACAAAAGGACGTATAAAGAAAATAAAGGAGCAATCTATGCATGTAACAAAACAAAATGAAGCAAACTTATTCCTAACAAATCAAAAGCATGCATATGAATTGACAACTCCTCAACCAAGGGTCCTATGATCCACATGTCTTCATCTACAAAAGTCAACAAATGAGTTTTACTTTCAAACAAAATAATAAAACATTGGTACACATTGATTAGACAAAAGGGATTTTTGTTTAATTAATCTTTCTAGTAACTTCTATGAGTTGTTGAAGATGGTTGTTTTGATAAAAAAGAAAACATAGTTTCCACACATAATGTGCATTGGAGTTAAGTCATAGCCCAAATAATCTCATTTTTGTTGAATTCTAATCATATTTGAGTTTTTTTATTTTTTTATGCAAAGCTAGATGTTAAGAATCATTGAAAATAATGACATAGTGATAGGAGTAGGTGAACAATATCTTAGTCAACAATATTATACATCCTCGACAAGTTTGATGAAGTGTTGAAGTTTTCATGAATTTTAATATTGTTTGGGTGCTTGTGTATGGATTAGAGGTAACTAGGGAAACTTTGATTGATTGGATGAGAAGGAATTGACCATGTATGATGGCAAGCTCCATTAATGCCTTAAAGTTAGATAGCATTGCTATGTGGTAGCAAATAAGTCAATTGGGCAATGATGGCAATTCTATCTAAGATGTAATAGATACCAAGTGGCTAGAATATAATGCCCTAAATTAACTCCTAACTCTTTGATTTTATAATAAGATAGCCATTTGAGTGAGACAATGGGAAAAGTTTAGGCTCCTCAATTGCCTCCTATTTTTAGTCCAACTTAGTATGGGGAGTTACTTTTGTTAGTGATATTGACCCCATATTCTTGGAATATCAATGAATACTTGTAGAATCTTTCTTGTTTGAAGAATGAGGTAGTTGCACATAAGAACAATATATCTTATGGGACATGATTGACATGTTTCTCACTACCATTCCTTATTTGCCTTTCCTTTCAATTCCTTCATCTTAGTGGGTGGGAGATGATATGGGCTCCACCATATATGCTTGCTAGGTGGAAACCTTTAATTTTCTACTTCCTTTTCTCTACCATTTTTTCGACAAGATTCAACTTTCATGTTTAATGTTTCACACTGTATAATCTAAGACATTTTCGAATAACATAACTTGGAGTTGAAACTTAAAATCCTAAATAAGAGAACACTTACCAAAATCTTCAATGCACCAACAAACACCACCAAGCACCAACGCTACCCACCAACGCCAAGCACAAGCACACCACACTTCAACACCAACACAATCAATCAATGCCTAATAAATTTAATTCCAGAAAGGTAAATTAGAAATTTTAAAATTTATAGGGTGCAAGTTGAAATTGTGGGGTGCAGAAAGAAATGCTCAGATTTTAAATAGAAAGAAGAACATGGAAGATTTATTATTGGGTCTGACAACTAGACATTTCTTCCTGCATCCTATGATTTCAATTTCAGTGTACACCCACCCACATGGGATGATGAAATGACTAGTTTGTCCTTATCTTCTCTACTCTATTTTTTCTTCTTCTTGCTACATCGGAACCCTTTTGCCCCTTCCAAAAATTGTAGACATTCTGATTATGTCAAGAATAAAATTCTGAATTTAGAAATACATTTTAGATCGTAAATCAAAAATATATTATTCTATTGAAAAATATATTCTGGATTATTCAATCCATTATGTATTTTTTAACAAGATTGCACAAATTTATTTTCGTGTTTTAAACTATATTTTTATATTACATAATCTCAAATATATACAAATTTTGAAAATAAATTATAAATTATATAATCTAGAAAACTTTCAAAAATACCTAATTCAGAATAAAATACATACAAGCTAAAAGTGTCTAATAAATTTAATTCCAGAAGGGTATATTCGAAATTTGAAATATTTATGGAGGTTCTAGTTAGAATTATGGGAGTATAAGAAGAAATGCCCCAATATAACAACTCATACGCGTGAATAGGCTCATCTATAAATTATATGTGGATTTTTGAAAGGGTTGTTTGTTATTCATATTCCTTTTCTTCACTCTTTATTTTCTCACATTTTTTTTTTCTTGAAATTTTAATAATATCCATATTATCTTCATTAATTTATTTTTAGAAATAATTTTCTTTCACATCCACACACGCAAAAAAAGAAAATTCGATATTGACCCTTTAAACTTTTTCCATTCGCATATGGCACTAATTGATTTTGTAATGAATTGCTTAAATGTTTTCATGGCTTCGATCTTAATTTTTCCTCTAATTGTATATGTGTGATGCTTCACATTTTTCATAGTATCAAAGCACGATTAAAAAAAGTAAAAGAAATTAATCAAATAATTTACAAAATAATCAAATAAACTTGTTATTAATTTATTGATTTTACCAATATGGAGAGAGTTACACTTGAAAAGGAGAAATTATTTGAAATAAATTCCACGATAACTAAAAATAAAAAAAATCATGAATTTATTATTTTAAGATTTTAAGTTAGATTTGTATGACAATCTCTTGTTGAACTTATGTTCACACTAACATTTTTCTCTTGTATAATTGAACTTATGTCACTAACAATGTGTATCTCTCATAATTCTCCGAAAAATATTGAAAATATCTATTACATAAGTTCAAAACTGGTTAGTATTAAAAAATATGATTTTTTTTTTTCAAATTTAAAACCAAACTAATTATAATTGATTCAATTTTCATATTTATCTTATTAACTTCCATTCAATACATTTTAAAATGATATAAAAAAATAACAACTATATAAAAATTAAATTTTAAATAAAATACATTATTACTCATCACTCATTAAATAATAAGAAATTGTCTCTAGATATAAAGTTATATATATATATATATATGCGAAAAATAATACTTGAAAATATAACATTTTTTTTTCTTTGTCTTATACATTCACATTAAAAGAATTCACTCCTCCAAAGTTTGAAAATGTAATTTTAAACTTAACATTTAATGACAATGCTATACCCACAGAATTTTAAAGTTTGGAAACTAATTATTCTGACTTTTGAAATATAGAACACCATAATTAAATTTCACAAAAAAATACAAACCAAAAACTGATTCAGTCTTTTTTTTTTTTTTGTCATAATCCAAGACCCAAATAAAACCAACCTAATTCTAATCCAATTAATGTGATTTGGATTAAAAAGAAATTCTATCAAATAGAAGGAATAAAACACTATTGGCTTAAGTTTGTTTTTATCCTAAATTGAGACAAAGCAGATTTAGAACTCCATTCTTTCATCTTCCATCTCAATCTCCACAAACACAACCCAGAAAACCATCTTTAAAATATTTACTATTTTGGAAAAGGTAGCAATTTTCAGCAATTATCATAAACTGATGTCAGTGAAATGCTTTGATCAATTAAATATAATGATGAGCAAAATAAATAAAGTTTTTGAATTATTTAGACAAACAAAACATAAACAGCTAATACCATCCACGAAATTGAAGGTCAATAAACACATAGAATCAACTCAAGAAAACGTCAAATGATCTTTAGAGGGTCTCAAGATGTTATGAAACAAGACAAAAGCCAAACAAACCTAAAACCTCTCACTGATATCTTAGGTTGTTCCTAGAGACACTGGAAGGTGAAGCATGTCTCATAGATGGACCAAACAACTCTGAGTACATTTCCAAGAAGAACTTGTCCACAATTTCAAGATATGCAGGGCAAGTGAGTCTAGAATAGTAGTGAAGAACCTCTTCAATGTCTAATATATACTCCACATTGTTCATGTCCAACATCTCCAACTCTCTCAGCTTCTGTTCCACCATGCAGTATCTGTGTTCTCTCATACACATAGACATGAATGATGACTCTTTCTGATGCCTTCCCTTTTCTAGAGTTAAGCTTCTCCTCCTGTCGTTTTGGTTGGCACCACCACCACTTTCTTCTTTTTTCTCCATCTTGTTCTTCTTCTGAGCATGGCTTGCATTGGACAAGCTGATGTAGTTTCCACTATAGACCTCACTTTCTTGCTTTGATGGCAATGCAGGCACAGCTTTCTTCTTCATTCTTCTTGTTTTCTCCGTTTCTGATTCCCATTGGTCTGAGAAGTCAGTGTACAATTTCTCCGTGTCTTGATAACTTGTGTTGCTGGTCATGTCCATGGCGCTTGATGCAGCCACAGAATAAGAGAAATGGCCGTGAGGAGAAGTTTTTGGAAGCCTTTGGTAACCCGGGGAGAAGAAAGACTTGAAGTTCTTTATAGTCTTTTGAAAGAACTTCTTGGTGCTGGAAATGGAACTCAGCAACATTGGTGATGGCAAGGGTAGTAGTAGTAGTAGTACTACCACTACTACTACTTCCAGTATGTGTATAATTAACTATAAATGAGATCTTCTGGTTGGTACCTTGTGATGCAGATAAGGAACACAAAGTTATGTGTGAGAATCTGTAAATGTATCTCTTTTTAGGTGATGATCTTAGTGAAGATTTCTCAATAAAGTTGACACAAGGAGAGGAGCCATTAAAGAGACTTTAGTTTTTCCTTTTGGAAGATGAATGGATTTGAGGTTTTCCCTTTTCTTTCCTTTGCTTTTTGTTGTTCTCCCTTTGTCTTCTTGAGACTCTCTCTTGTGTTGTCTCATTTTCTTGTTCTGCCTCCTAACTGGGCCCCACAATCTCCAAACTTGGAAGATAGTGACCCTTTTTCATTATAAACAAGTTTTGTAAGTTTCGTTGCCTTTACTTTTGATGGTGGAGTTGGTATGCAGCCTCCTTGAGAAAATGAAAGGGGATGGTGGTTGTTGAATTGGGCCTTTCCTCAACAGTTCTGCTCCTACATTTTATGGCATCTTTTCTCCTAATCTCTAATCACTAATCACATCACTGTTTGTCTTAATTCACCATGCTTCATATTCAAATAAGTAACATGCTCTAATATGGTTAATCACAAACTCCATCTTTGAGTCCATTTATGTGTGTCTGAAATAACACTTTACCAAAAATCAACACCCTTTAAATAGTTCTTGTTATGTTGAAAACAATCTCCAAGAGGGTACCTACTTTGAGCAAAAAGATACGTATTGAAATTAGTACCTCTGCAAGGTGTATTTAGCTAGCACTTTTGTTTTGACAAGTTGGATTCTGCTGAGTCTGAATACAACATTACAAGGGAAAGAAAAAAAGAAAAACCTTGCTTGGCTACAAATTTCTTTTATGCAGATTGCTTTCTTGAAAGGTCAGTGTCTTACTACACGTGACTGTGTGTAGTGTGTACAATGACCTCAGATGAGTACATCAATGTATTTTCACTGCATATCAGGTGAATTTCAAGTTTCAAGAGGAAGTCATGAAAAAACATTAATTACTCCAAACACATTCTATTCTTGTACATATTTGTTATAACTTTTTGTCTCAGGTAAGAATAAAAGAAAAGTAAACATAAATAATATAGAAAATTTATGAACAAAAATAATATAACTCGTGATTTATTCATAAGCATTAAGGAGTACTGATGTAGGTGTGGGTGGGTGGGTGGTTCCATGTGGTCATGTGAGTGAGTTAATTATATATATACACACTGAAGCAGGTAATTCTAATGTGGAGTTAAAATGTAATAATGGAAGGAAAAATGGGTGCCATAGTCATGTCAAAATCAATTATCTTCCATGCCAAACAACTGCATGTGTACTGTTATTCTTTTTTCATTCATTTATTTTTCTCTTGTCTTTATGAAATCACTGTTCACAGGTGTCATTTAGGTATCAGAACTCAGTTATTCAGTTGCTGCAAAACTTTATATTGCTGTCAGACCTTATGTTTTGATGTTTTTAGTTAGTCTCGTTTGGCCAAAACTTTGATAACAACGATTAAATAAACATAAAAATTGTTTTTTTTTTATGTTATGTAATTTCTTCTTATGTACAAGTCTTAACAATTATCATTATGTAACTATAAGTTAATTAAATTATACATGTATCAGTGATACTAATCAGATATTCATAATATAAGTTGTATTTTTTACCATTCTATCATGCTCATAAATAACAGAACAAAAATAATTATGTTTCATTCTAAAATAATTTATTAATAAAATGATAATTTTATTCATTTTGTTTTGTTTTACTCGTTATTTACACATCTGAATAAAGTCTAAAAAGAGACGTTGTATTCATCCTAAAAGTAGGAGATATTTATTGCTTTCATTTAATAAGCTTTGACGCATGACCAGAAAACCTATTTGTGTTTCTCTTGTTGAAATAATAGAAAGTTCTTCATTGCTGATAAGAATCAGTGATGTTTCTATAAACACCCTTTTGCTATGTTACACGCGATTTCTTCTTTTAAGTCATGAAGCAGTTATTTATGTCTCATACATAAAAAAAAATAATCAGAAAAGCTTTTATAGTATCATAAACATAGAAATCATTCAACATTTTTATCTGTAAGTTACTGAAATTCTTTTCAGAAGTATTGATGTTTTTTTATCATATACACTTTAAGTAGTATTTTTGTTGTCTAAAGAATAGAGGTTAATTTTCTTCTGACAAATTCAAATCTTGAAAATGAAAATAAATAAACCTTAAATGATACACCTTGAAAGATGGGTCAAAACAAAATGGCACATTATTCTGAGTTTCAATTTGTTGTTTAAATCTTTTATTTCTAACTTTTTTTGTCATGGATTTGATGAAGGGCGTTGACAATTAGGCCATTCTTCTCATTGTTTATTTTTTAGTCTTGTACATGTGTTGTCTTGCATATTAGGTTAATAGTTTTGATATTACAGCTATTATACTTACAGAATTTGGTCCCACAGGCTGTGATTTTGGTCCCAAATGGTTTTTTGTCTCATCCTCTTATTTCATGCTAAAACAGGTGGTTCTCAGTGTGCATCATATTGAAAAGTTCTCCATTTATTGGTATTTGTAACCTTTTGGTTTTGACTGATTTCAGAAGGTGATGGTATCTTTAATCACAGACTCAGGCAAACAATTGTTTATGAGAGTTCTTGTTCCAGTGATTCTATCCATTTACATGATTAAGCAAAGTGTAGAATAGTTCCATCTTCTGTTGATAGAAATTAGAAACTTTCCAAGACTAATTGTAGAGCTATACATAGTAAAATACAAACCATGACTATTAACTAAACAGTTAATAGTGGAAGTTGATTGAGATGGAGAACAACTACCCACTTGTCTGGGCCAAGATTTGACCAGGACTAAGCAACAACACATCAAATCTGATAAGGGTACTAACAGATAGGCTAGCCTACAAGCCAAGTTTGAACATTAATGGAAATGGGCCACGCGTCTAGAGTTTGGAACCAGTCTGCATCATAGAAAATAAAGAACATCTAAAATCTAAATATACCTGTGTTTGATTCTTAAGGATTATGTTCATACATTACACACATGACACTCTATGTCTCTTTTTCTGGACATCCATTCTCAATCATAATTGATCACTCTCCTACCTATCTTATATTCATCAAGAGACATTCAGTTCTTCTTAAAAGAATAAACAATTGTAGGTTGATAAATTTTGATGTGAATATGTTTTGTCTATCATCCATTTGCATTTATGAAAGAAATCTTTTTCAGAAACATATCAAGCATAAATGTCTGATTGATACAAATACACCCGTGACATATTGTATTATTTTCTTCTGACAGTTTTTTTTATAGAAACAGAGTCCGTAAGATTGGCATCTGGATCCCTTTTTGTTCTTATGAAACAGAAATCAGGTTATGGATCAGATGTTACGTCTGAATTATGGTTCAATGGATTATCCTTTCAATGGTAGTAGCCACAATATCAATAATTTCCTTCTGAAACCTGGTAAGAAAGTATTCAATATCTGATTAGAAATCATTCTGAATTTGCTCTCAAAATGCTATATGCTGATGGTAGTTTTGAAATGTGGATGCTCTTTTATTCCTTCTTATACTACAGGAAATCCATGAAAAGTAGCTGGCATTATGAAGTAACTTAACAGTATCATCATGAATATAGATGACCAACAAAAAAAGAAACTGAAACTCCAATTTCCTAACATTTTTTTCTTCAGGGTATCTATTCAATAATCCACCCAATGTACAAATCCAATTATAAACCAGTTTGTACCATACCAAGCTAAACAATGAAACCAACAAAAAAAAGAATTGCATTTGTAAAAGAATTGCATTTGTGTGTCTGTTCCTTGTACGACAACAGCACCATTTTTTCTTCAACTTCAGAAATTGATCTTCACACAAAGATCAAAACTTTTAATCTAAGACTCACTCCTAAACTAGACGGGTCTGATCTTCAAACAAAGCTTCAATCTCCTCTAAGTTCTTGCCTTTGGTCTCTGGTAAAAAGTAATAAAAAAAGAATGTGGCACACACCATCACCCCACCAAGCACAAAGAACATGCCCCCAAATGTTATTGCCTCTGAGACACTAAGGAATGTCATGGACACAATCCCACTCACCACACGGTTCACAGAAATGGCCAAGCTGGAACCTTGGGCCCTTAGCCTAAGAGGAAAAATCTCTGAAGAATACACCCAAGTTGTGGGCCCAAGCCCAATAGAAAAGAATGAAACTGTAGCACACACAGCAACCACACACAAGGCAATGACCAATCCATCATGTGTGTCACCATAGACCTTAAGGAAGGTGCAACCAAAGCCCAGCAAGAACAAAGACATTGCCATGCCACATGAGCCCAACATCAACATGGGTCTTCGCCCAAACCTGTCCATGAACATGGCTGAAATCAAAACAAAGCATGTCTTGGTTATTCCCATGATGATTGTAACGCCCAGAAGCTGCTTCTCATTCACAATTCCAGCTTCCTTAAACACTTCAGGGCTGTAATATATCACAGCATCATTCCCAGAAGCCTGCATGAAGAAGTTAACACCAATGGCAGCAACAAGGATTCTAAACACAGGGCGAGTAGGTGTGACAAGTAACTCCTTCCAAACTCCTTGTCCATGCCAAGTTCCTGAATTATTGGGAGAATTAGAAGAAGAACATCCTTTGTCCTTGTTTCTGATGGAAGCAGAAGCAGCTTCTTGTATCTCAGCAAGCCTCAATTCAGCTTCTCCTTTATTCTCTGATGTTCTAATCAAAACCTGCTTTGCTTCCTCATATCTTCCCTTCACTACAAGCCAGCGAGGTGATTCAGGCATTGCCAACACACCAAGTGCCACTGCAAAAGCTGGGAAGACCGCAACACCAAGCATGATTCTCCAATTTATGTCATTAGGGAGGCTTGAAAATACATAGTTAGAGACATAACCAAGTAAAATGCCAACACTAATGAAGACTTCAGGGAGAGATGTGAGAAGTCCTCTGGTGAGGGCAGGAGAGAGCTCAGCCACATACACTGGTGAAATCATGAGGGAGTAACCAACACCAATGCCAGCAACTACACGACCAGCCATTAGGAATAGGAATGAAGGAGCTAACCCCATCAGAATAGCACCAATCAGGAATGTTGCTGCAGCAATCATTATGGTGTATCTCCTCCCAATCCAATCTGAAGTCTTGCCTGAAGCAAGAGATCCAATTAGAGAACACACGTTTAAGCACCCAACAAGGATTTCCACTTGGACTGATGTAATCTTGAGATCTTGCCTGATGAATAGTGCAGCACCACTCATAACCCCAATATCTGCAAGCACCAAAAATATGAATACTAAGTACTTTCAAAATGCAGTTTTGCCTAATTGCATCAACAATCATAAAACTTGTTATGAAATTTCCTAAATTTTATGTGGTCATGAACAGCAATACCCAAATTCAATCTTTCATTATTTTTTGCAGTGTTCTTCAAATAGAATTGAAATTTTACTTTGATAATCCATTTTGGCATACAATGGGAGCCTTTATTAGGCAGATTAGTAACTTTTGTTAATCAAATCACTGAAACAAAACTGCCTCCCAATCAAGAACATTCAGAAAAAATATGCTTGGAAATATTGGCATTGGTTGAGGCTTTCATCTGGGAAATGGTAGCAGCAAGGCAATAGATTATATTTAAGCATTCGATTCTTTTAACATGATTTTGTGAAACTCACCATAGCCTAAGAGAATGGAGTTTGTGGAAGCCAAGATAGCACCACCAAGAGCATATTTGTTGATGCCAGAATTACCCTGTGATGTGCTGGGCTTGTTGTGAAGGTTATTCTCCTCTGCACAAGTTCCTCCCTTGTCACCATCACTGAGGTTGGGATCAACTTTTAGAGCAGAAGCAGGAAGAGGGTAGTAAAAATGGTGTTCTTCAGCAGAATTCTCTTCCATGGCTGAGAGAAGAAATGAAGAACAGCAAAGCAATAGTGACTTCAAATATTTGTACAGACACTAAAAGGAACAGCACAAACAAAACAACCTCCGATTTAGTATTTAAATTTATCCAGAAAAATCTAGTAATACAATAATTGTAAAGGATCAACACAAATGGATTATCTGACCAATATGACGAGGTCTTAGAAAATGTTTAAAAATAAAATAACAAATAAGACTAATTACGTCAGTAATTCCAAATAGTTATTAAAATATTAAAAAACCCTACAAGTAGTTCCTAAATAAAGAATTAAACTTAAATTCATTGAATAGAATCCAACTATTGAATGCTATAATTGCTAAGATGATTAACTTATACTATATATTGTTATAATTACTTTTAATAAGCTGGCAAGGCTAAATAATTTCAAAATCTATTACTTAATAAAAAATCATAATAATTATAATTTTAAATGACTATTTTTATTCTAAAATCTCTTTACACTACCTAATTTAAAAATTTAAAGTCAAATAAAAATTATTAATTGCTTTTCAGAATTTTATTTTTGTATTTAATATTATTTATCACACTTTAGGATTTGACGCATGTGTCCATTCTGTAATAATTGTGAAAAGAATTAAAAGAGAAGGGCAAGGCACGTGTTTCATGCTTTGTTTTGTTTCTTTTCAGATGTTCCCACCCTCTTTAAAATAGTCTTATATCTTCTAAGGATATTTTTTTTCTTATGGACAAAATTGATCTGCTATTTTTTTTTCATCAAATTTAATTGAGAATAATTCAAGTTCCTCATAATTTCAATGAAGAATATTAGGTTTTAGCATTAGAATTCAATTTTTATTTTTCATAATTTTGTCTCTAATATAGCAAATAATTATGTTCAATTTCGAACAACAAAATATTAGAAAAAAAAATGTATTTTGTTATATAAAACAAAATTTAAAGAAATTTAATGAAAAATATCTACGTTAAAACAGATTTCAAATTAAAAAAAACATTAGAAAAGTATTTATAAAAGAAAATATTTAAATTTAAAATACAGATTTTTGTGCATATTGAAATATACAAGATGATAACAAAAATTGTGGTTTCATCTCTCTCTCAAAGACCAAATTTATATATTTTTTCTATTATTTATACATGATAACTTAGAAAAAATACAGATCAGCCTTATAGTATGAAAAAGAGCCCTACTATATTTTTTGTCCTATAAAAAGAATAATGTAAAATCATGATAGTATAAGACAGGAAAATTTATTAAAATAAGTTATTTATAAACTCAAAATTAATGGTGTCAATCTAATAATCGATAAGAGGTTCAAAGTTGTCCTCAATATAACATGTCCCTGGACCATATCTTTTGGCAAAATATCTATGATATCATCATATATTATAACATTATTATAAAGAAACACGACAACAAGACACAATATGACACGTTGCATTCAAATAGTTGTCAATTAAGAAACACAATATGATTTGTGTTTTACAGAAAGATTGATATTTTTTATTACTTGTCTTACATTTAAAAAAAAATAAGAAGACGTGTCAAATATAAAAAAATATAAATAGTATTTTGACAATTCTTGAAAATTTGATAGAAAAAGGTTTAAAGATTAATATGAAGGACAAATATGAACTCTATATATGTGAAGTCTGAACACAAACTTCAGAAAGAATATTCCTCTAATTTTATATTATAAAATACAACTAAAAAAACTATTTTTAATTGTGTGTTTAATTTATGAGGGATTAGGCTAATTTGTAGTCATATGTTGTATTATAAGGTAAACATCTTATGTTTTTCTTTGAAATGTTCAACCCTATCCTATCCTTCTTTGACATGTTCAAAATATAAATAATAACGTGTAAGAAATATTTTATGTTTTGATGTTTTAGAATTTGTTTTTTCTAAATAACTTGAATTTTTTATTTGTAAATGGAGCCAATTTAAAATATTAAAATAATTTAAATGATGTATATTTAATTTTTAGAATTACCTTAATTTGCTATCTTTTGCATTAACGTGAACATTTTTATCATGTGTTATGTTGTTAAATTATTTTATTTCAAAGCTTTAATCCTTATCTATCACGTGTTCTGTTTTTTTAGGATTACTACTTTATACTTTCGTGACATCTTTAGTAATCTTCTGTGTTTTCTTAATGCATATGTTATTCCAATTTCTTGACAACACCACCATGAATGAAATGATATATTCTACAAAGTTTCAACTTTATTTAGTCTTTATTATTGATTTTTTCATTAGAATAAAATTCAATAGTTATCCAAACTTCATTGTTTAGTATAACATCCCAATAAATATAGCATAATATTATATAAGGAGTTAACATATAATAATAAAATAGGACAGTCAATAAATTTACAAATAGAGTTCTGAATAATCCAAAATATTGAACATTCAAAGCTATACAAGGATTTTAAACTTGATAAAAATTCTATGAACAAATCAAACGATTTTAAGGACTACGTCTAAACTGAATGGTGTTACAAAAGGTCTTCCTATATCAAACGATTATACAAAGCTATATAAATCGAACGGTTGTACACATAGTAATACTAAACTATTGACCTAATGGTTCTACACTAAACTTTAGGATTTTCAACTTCCAACACTTCCTCCAAAGAGCACTCGTTCCCTTCTGCTCACATCCATAGGATGATCATTGCAATAGGGAGGATGACCGAACGGACAACAAAGACAAAACAAAAGAGTAGGGTAAGCTTATAATTTAATTAATCATAATAACATACAAATTCATTTATATTATACAACGACCATACTTGTATTTCAAACATAATTAAAACAAAGTATACATATGCAATGACCAACCTCTGACTTGACTCATCCAGATTGTATGAATTATGTAACTACGATGTTTGTGCACCCAGATGGTATAGTAACTGGGATGCCCTCAACAGCTACCACCCAAGGTCAGTCCGTTATACCTTGCCCAAGTTAACATTATGGACTAGGACCTTTTGTCATTCCCACACATGAGTTACTCTTCTCTAAGTGAGAATGAGTAATCATGGAATATCAAGATAAACGCCAGCTAAGCTTTGTCCACATTCATACTTTACTATTCCATAACCATTCATGAGATATTCCTCCTTGGAATTCTCTTTCACATCCATATTATTCACATCATATCACTCTTTAATATCATCACACTTAACTAACAATTTAATCAAACAAAATTGTAAAATAAGATACTAATCATGAACAAGACCGAAAGAAATATAATCATGTTTATAAACCAGACCGAATAGAATAACACTCCTTAGGGACTAACATGACCGAACGGTATTCACTAGGCTAACCACTTTATTGAATCGAACCCTAAGGGCTTATATCGAACACTATCAAGCCTAGGCCGAGCACTAAGGCTCTAGGCCGAACACCATTTATTGAGACCGAACTCTGTTATACCGAAGACTAGTAGCGAACTGAATGCTATGAAGAAACCGAGTGCTATTACGGTAACCGAGCACTACTAAGACCAAGTGCTAGTCTGAGACCGAGCACTAGTCTGAGACCGAGCACTAGTCAAAGACTGAACACTAAAGAGACCGAGTGCTAGTCTAAGACTGAACACTAGAGACCGAGTACTAATCCAAGACTGAACACTCTAAGCTGATAGAGATATTTACTTAAGGCCGACCACGAAAACCTAACATCTATTCACATACGGAAGAAGAGTAAAATGTTGAATGCTTAACTCATTTGAATGTCTTGACTAGGCTGACTACTAAGTAGAAATAGAAACTATACTTAAACTGAATGCTAGTGTTCAAATCTACCAATAGAAGACCAAACGGTCATTAACTAAAATTCTCTACAGAAGAAGAATCCAGTTAAGACTGAACACAACAAAGGAAAACCGAACGGTCACGAATGACTCCCGGTTACAGTTACAGAATTCTACAAATTACTGCAGAATTACGATTAATACTTTCACTATTTGCTTAAGTTACAAGTAGCTTCTAAGACAATCTATAACGTTCAGCTCCAAAACAGTAACTTGATCAATGCAAATGAAAGAGCTTGACACCAAGAAGACTCAGACATTGCCTAAATGATGATCGGAAGAAGAAAAAGATGAAAATTCTTAGAGAGAGGACGGAGAAGTTTAGAGACAAAGAGGAGAAAATGAAGTTCAACAGTTTAAGGAAGAGGAGTGCATACAGAAAAGTGATACATGTGTTCCACTTTCTGAATTTCAAGTTCCTTCCCATTGATACCTGGCTTTCACTCCAGAATTTAATGGACATGACATTTAGTCATTATTTTTTAATTTCAACACATTCTAAAGCATGTATATGATAAACATTAAAAAATAAAATATGCCAAAATCCTAGACAAGCCATCTTTGTTTTGGTTAAAGAAGTCAATAGACTAATATGGTGGTAGAATAACTATAGGATGAGACAGTTAAGATTTTAAAAAATAAATAAAAATACTATATTTCATTTTTAAAGTAATAAAAAATCTATATTTCTAAAAACTTGTGGTAAAGATTGGCTGTTTTGAAATCAAATAATCAGTGTAATTTGAAGACAGTAAAAAGACATCACCATTAGAAAATTAGGACTATGGAAAAATTTAAGAGAGGTACTTCTACAAGTATTAATACTTGTTAAATGATAAAGTTATTAAAGATGAAATTGATATATATAAATTTAGAATTTTTGTTGAGATTTTAAATTAAAGTGGAAAATTTCTATTTACATCTTTAATAAAATGTATAATTTATCATAGTAGTGTTAATAATTATTTAAGAATTTCACTTTTGCAACTTTACACTTTTATGAATTTATGTATATCTTTTGTAATTTATATGCTTTGATGTAATGTGACATTAACATCCTATCCATATTATGATTATTTGTTATTTCATTTTATGGTGAAAATTATGGTGATAAGACCCTCTACTTTGTCATGAAATTAAAATTTTGAATTGTATTAAAATTACTTCTTAAACAAACTAATCTATAACAGCATCTGTATATATACAAGAGAAAAAAAGAAAACTTCAATGTGCTTCGCATCTTGTCATTTATTGGAAATTTTGATGTGGGAAATGGTAGCAGAAAGACAATAGATTATATATTTAAGCATTGGATTCTTTTAACATAATTTTGTGGAAGCCAAGATATATAGCACTATTTGTTGTTGTCATGATTATCCTGTGATGTACTGTCCCTTTCATGAAGGTTATCTTCTGCATTATGTTCTCATCCTCCTTGCGTAGACTCTCAAGTTTTGCAGAACCTTTGTAATAATAAATTTCAACATGAAATTTATGATTAGCCATGATATGAATAACTATGTATTAAATTGCTGATATTTGTGCCTGTGTCAAGGCCATGCACAGTGTAAATATTAAGGACTTTGGCCTTCGGTTCAGCAGAAAACTAGTTTAATATATTTCATAGCATGATTTGCTTATGCTGCATAATATGTTGTTTCCTAAGTATAAAATTGAAAAAACTATGGCTAAATTTTGAAATTGGTTTGACAGTACCCAAAATGAGCTCATGAAATGCAATATGGTTGCGCAGAAAAACTAAACTACAATTTGAAGAATTCTGTAACATGAGAATAATAAGAGTAGAGTCAGGTGTAATCAAGCAAGTCATTAGTTAAATATATGTTTTGGAAAAGTCTTTACCTGTTAAAGTACATTGAATGCAAACAATTGTATATTTTAACACTTTGAGAAATGGGAACAGCTAGAATTCAATATTTGTACTAAAAATAAAGCTTTTTTTCGTATTTACAGTGGCACATACAAACTTTTTCATCCTATTTAGCGATTAGTATGTATTTTCTGAGTCCAATGATCATATCATTGGTGAATTACCAACATACTGAACAAGTTCTGAGCCAAGTTCAGAGACCCAATTCACTGCAGTGCCAAAGAATAGCTCCCAGAACCACAGATCCAATGCTAAGACTGATGAAAAGATGAGCAATGCCAATGTCTGATAGCGGTTCAATGGCCAGCCTGAGGCCTTAGCAATCTTCTTCAGAAATGGAAATGAATTAGTATTTAGGTCCCTTTTTCTTATGGACCAAGCTGTTATCCACTTCACATTAGATGGGACTAAATCAAACTCCTCTCTTAGTCTCCTCCCAAGGTCTGGCATGTGGCCACCCCCATAAAGTATTGCAATTCTATTGTGTCCTTTGTCTATTGCTGCTTTTAGGGCTTCTGTTGCTACTCTATTTCTCTCACCAATTATAACTGATTTCTCCTCTACATCTGCTGTCACCAGAGTGAACCTTTACAAGAATATGTCTTCTTTATTAGCGTCCAAACAAAAGAAAATCAATATTAAGATTAAATATGTTTTTAATCCTCAAATTATTCACAAAAAGTGTGTTTTGTGCCTAAACTAAATATATACTTCGTCCTTTAGCATATGAAAGTTATGTAAAACATGATTTTCAACAAAGACTACATGAAGAGTTTACCATGTAACAAATAGAGTTTCACAATCAAGTATAATATAACATACACCTACCATTTGCTAGGAAAGATGTTTGACCTGACTTTCATAAAGTACACAGACAAAATATGTATTTTAGAGACTAAAAACATATTTAATCTTTAATATGTACATGCAGTACTAGTGAAGAATAGGGGATAATCAACAAAGACTATACTTTCAAATAAAAATGCAGTTCAGAATGACTATTAATGCGTTGGAACTTACTCTGATGTTAGTCTCTTTGCAAGGAAGACCTTCATTGCAGCCCCAAAATCAAGCCTTGACAATGCCTCAATTTCGGGATATTCTGATGCTTGACTTCCCACATCTGTACAAACACCTCCAATGATAAGAAGACCAACAAGTGGCATAGGAAGTACACGTGAAGCCCATAAAAGCTTGGATCTCAAAGGATCAAGATCTTCCGGAATTGAAGCTGGCTGCAATACTGCCTTTGTAGACCTAAGAGTCATATCTTTTGCAAAAGAGAAGAAGCTTTCACCTTTTTCAAGCTGAAATTACAGAATGAAATTAGACCCGGACAAGGAAAATTAATAAAGTGCAAGAGCTCAAATTTCAGAGAATTTGGATTCTCTGCTGGTTTTTCTGTGTTGTTCCTCTTCTGTATCTTCGAAATACACTAATAGACACTAATTTTGATGTTTTTAAAATATATTAAAAAAATTTAAAGTACCAATATCAAGGTATTTTAATGCTCAGCAGAGGATAGTACCAAAAAACCCAGCAGAGAATCTGGAATCAATTTCGGAGCAAGTCTTTCCTATTATTTGATGGCTCCTATATGACAGTTATTAGATGAGAGACAAATGAATGTCACTGAATGCAATGCATGTAATAGAAAAATTTCTTAAAAGGACAGTAACGCTTCAATTTTTGTATTTCGAATAGTGTTCATAATCAGAGCACCATGTTGAATTAAGCAAAAAAAATTAGCAGTTAAAACCTGAAGTAATTTGAAGGTCTCGTAATCAAGATCTGCATGGTACCAATTTGAAGACTGGTAGTTGAGACAATCTAACTGGAAATCAAGTGTAAGAATTTGAGCCATCTGTCTCTGGATGCATCCCAAAATGTTAAAACCCTTTGAGCGTGAACTTTTTAACCTTTTTGTAGCAGTAGCGTTTCTTCTACTCTCTAAACTTTCTCTGCTCGCTACCATTTCAAAAAGGACACAATCATAGCTTTCAAGTTCCTTCTGAAGGGCCAGAAAATACCTGTTTATATAAAATAGACCATCCAAATGAATAGTAATATAATATTCCTTAGAAATCAAAACACAAAACCAAAATAAACACATTAAATCAGTGCAACAAAAAGCGCTCAAACTTATCATAAGAAAATCTTAAATAGTGCCCAAACTTGAAAAGTGATCATATAGATTGCATAAAAACTAGAAAGTTTGTCCCTACAAACAAAGCTAACAGGTTGTAATTAGACAGGAATGTAGTTTAGCAAAACACACCCTTGCAATTGAATTTGAATATCACGTTGATCATCTTGTTAATCAAAGTCATTATCGACCAACATATTTTGGAGAATGGGAGTACTATCAAGAAAGCAACATCACAAAACAAACCATTTACATATACCTGTCCTATGTTCACCAATATTATTAATAGAAGTTCACATTGACAATACCAAAAGAAAAACTTGAGTTTAATCATTAACACGCAATGTCATTAATCTAATCCAAAACCACGAAAGCTACAAATCAGTAGTTTGTTAGACTTGCATGAACATATATGTCTAAAACCACCCTCATCATACTCTTAATTTAACATCTTAGAACTCAAACATCCCCCTCTACCGTAATATATTTCTCTTGCACATTCTCACCACCAAAACCACATGAATTTATTCACTTCCTTTTTGCGGGGAAAAAAAAATCTCCACCCACAATAAATATCAAAGGATAGAACACACAAACAATTATAGAAATGAAAACAGCAAAAAAAACACAAATGTAACATGATTCAATCCCGATTGTCAATATCCAGATAAACATTTCAACAACACACTTTCTAAAGCACTCTTTTGAGCACATGCTTTATAATTGGTAAAAATTCTTTGAAACTACAAAATCACGAGTGAGACTCACTAAATAAAAGATAGATCCACAAAAATTTTGTAATTTTCAATAAATTTCAAACGATATTAGAGTGTACTCAAAAGTGTGTGTTGTTAGCATTTCTCTCTTAACAAATACTCGCTATTTGAAATAAGATTACGAACTTTAAACAAACTTGAGAAAAACCCTCCATGAATGGCGTATATCCCAACAAACTTGAGTCTTGCTCTCAAAAGTTAAAGGAATTGTAATAACTCACTCACATCTCTTCTGCTTGAGTACACAAGCCCGTGTTCTGGTTGGGATTGTTCTTCTTAAGAACTATCTATAGTGGTGGTGATGAACAGTGACTTTTAAAGATTTCACTGATAAGTATTTATTCGTTATTTCTTACAATCCCTAAGTCACCTCCATTAGAAATGATTATACACATACGTCAAAAATCACAACCTTTCACATATAAATTATTAAATCTCGAATTCACTCACAGAATTAATATTTGGAAATTTGAAATTGACATTCCCAAAACTTTCTCACTTTCATTTCTTCACCCCCTAACAAATAACACCCCACTACAATTAATTAACTTCTAACAACTACCACACTCAAAACATGACTAGAGTGAGATGTTCAGAAAGGCAAACACATACTCTTCATCGGCGATGTGAATTGTCGAAACCAAGTCAACCTACAACAACACAAAAACAACACAACATCAAGAAACAAAGAAATATCAAAACCAAGAGACCCAATTGAGAAAAAATAAACTTGAGAGTGACCTGAAGAAAAGGGCTCAAAAGGGACCAAGGAAACCTCTTCCTGTAGCTGACAAGAGCCGTCTGCAACTCGGAACTGCTACCACCTTCGACGCCGCTTTTGAAGCGCATGAAATCGGCGATGGAATTGTTCTCGAGGAACTGCTCCGGCGACCCATTTTCCTGCGGTGTGAAAGCGGAAGAAGAAGCGGGTGATGAGGCTCTGATGGTAGCATTGGGAAGGGGTGCTCTGGGGAAGCCGAAAAGAGAGGTTCGGTTTGAGGAAGGGAATAGGAAAGGTCTGGTTCGGGTGGAAGCGGAAGTGGAAGGAGAATCAGAGAGGAATGAAGATGAAGAAGATACAATTGAAATTGAAGCTAACACCATTTTCTTCTTCTATGCTCTGCAACACAACCACATAGAGAACTGTTTGGATAACCAGAAAAATAGGATTTGATTTTTCAGTCACCGAAAACCCACCGTGCTGTTCGGTTATTGCAGTTACCACTTACACTCACCGCTAGTGAGGAATAAAATTTTATTAAATATCTTCTATTTTTTTATGTTATTTTTTACCTTCCACATTTTACATTTTTCGAGAAAAATATCTGAATTTTTGTGTAAAGTAATAAATTATCATTTTTTTTTAACTTTGTTATTATTTTTTAAAATTTATGACGCCACGTGAAACTTCTCTTTTCCTGCAAGATTTTATTACTCTTACTTAATAACAATGATTAGATTTCGTAATGATTATCTTTAAAATAATTTATTAGACTTAGACATGCTTTTATATAAGTATGTTTGAATCTATTTTTTCTTCATAAAAAAAATTATTTTCACATTTTGCTCCTAAAATAGTAACTCCATTAAATTATCCAAAAACATTAGTGGATTTCTTTATCCTTTCAAAATTTTGATCGCGTTCTTTTCGTTATATGATATATATTTGATCACAGAAATATATCAAATACAAAATAAATTTATTTAGAAACCAAAGAAAATTCCTATTAGATACCAAAAAAATTACTATATTTTAAGAAAAGAAAACATATGTAAGCTTATTTATCATAACATTTTAATTGAAAGTGTAACGATTGCACTAATAACACAGAAAAAAATATTTACTTTATTTAATTGTATAAAATTAAGAAGAGATTGTTGATCAATATATATATATATATATATATATATATATATATATATTGGATAAATTAGTAGAAATTGTGTAGAATTAAAAAAAGAAAGATATCAAACGAAATTTTATCACACGCAAAAAAATAATACCACGTAAATTTATTTTAAATTTTCTTATATGATTTTCTCATGTTAAGAAAAAATTTATTTTCTTAGGAGGATAAAATATATGTTACGAAAATACTGTAATTTTTTTAAAAATAAAAATATTAGGTAAGTTAATTATTTATGATCCATTTCTTTTAAAAAGTATTATTTAAGTATAGTATTCTCATTTTAAAAAGCACAAGAGATTAGAGGTTTATTTGTGTATGTATCATATTTTAGAAGTTTGACCCTTTCTAAAAAAGTTAAAAGAACAAGTGAAACTAATTATTTTGGTAATCTACCAATTTGGAAAGAAATTAAGATAAAGTTTATTAGAGGAAATTAAAATACCAAATTATCTCTCTTTTTTGTATCTTTTTAATATTTAAACACTTTTTTTTCTTTTCTACTTTCTATTAAAAACACTAAGACAGAAGTAATTTTCTTTACCTGTCTTCGCTTTTGATTATTTTTATTTCTTCACTTTCTTTAACGAACCATTCAAAGCCTTAAACACTAACACTTTAAATGATCAAATACTTAATGATATATAATTATGTACTAGATTTTAAAAGAATACTAAATATAATTAACAGCGAATTCAGACTGCACAATTTATTTAATTATTGACATATCCATGAAAAAGAAAAATATTTAGTCATCAATCTTGTTTATTTCTTTCCTTGAAATTCTTCAAAGATAAGCTGATTTAGCTCTAGTTTGTTTTTTTTTTTTTGTCCTCAGTTATAACTAAACTTTGTATTTTGATAAAAGATAATATTAATCTTTTATGTGATTAAACTCATATGTTGTGTCTTCTTAATAAACATTATCTTATAAATCTAACATTAATAGTTCTTACCTTTATATTAAGAGGAAAACTAATAAAAGATAGAAAGTGTATGGCCATGTAACTTTGCTGTTTTGTTTTCATTGACCTATGTCTTGCTATTTTAGTTTGTTTTGTTTTCCTTTGTTGGGTTTTCTTAGGGGAAACAAACTCTTACTGTTTTAAGCAAATTTTTCCAAGTTTTTGTTATCATTGGCTTGTACGTAACATCCCTGATTTACAATTTTTTTTTTCTCTTGAATTTTGTCAATGGGGACAACAAGTTCATTTTCCTTGTTTAGATTGCGTGTTTATTTTAAAAGACAGTTTTGGTCAATAATCAGGCAAAACATGCATGTCTTATAGCTTGAATTTCCATCATCTTTGTAAAACCATTGATTTGTCACATTATTGCATATTTTGCTTATGACACTTAATGTTTCATTGGTTATAAAAAGGTTAATTTTGACATATTTATTTGATACAAATATTTATTTTTTATGTTTGTTCATCTTGTTTGAATTTTATTATTAACTATAAATTTACATAATATGTGAATATTAAAACAAAATTATTGTTAATCATTATGCAAAATAAATCAATGCAACTAGTCTGCAATTCTGCTGCATTGTCATCTTAGTTATTGATGTATGAACCAAAATTTAGTACTCATATAGATACCTAAATACTATAAAGACTCGTTTGACATGTCTCATTTCTCTATCATATCACTTTTATCTCTTACTTTTCTTTCACTCAAGGAATACATTTGCATTAGGTGTCTACAAATCTTTATTCAGATAAAAAATATAACAGAGTGCATGAATGAAGCCTACATAACATTATCAATTACAAAAATACACAAGGAAAAATTTTCCCAAAAAAATCGACCTATAGTAACATACTTATTCATGACAAGCTCCTCATTGAGTAGATGCAAAAACTTGTGTATCCGTTGCAGACAATTGATGTAAGCTGAAACGAATCTCTCCAAAATATCTATCAGAATGCCAAAGAATGATTACTGTGCTAATAGCTGAAGACCTGCTTCTAAATCTACCAAAGTGATGGTAAGAAGTTCTTCTGTGTCCATACAGTCAAAACTGAGACGTAGGTCTAAATTTTCTCTAGCATTAACCAACATGGTAGCTACCAATCCACCATTTGTATCCTTTCGCTGTTTTTCTGTTGTTTCCCTTTCTATCAATGTAGCCAAGGCTTTTATACTGCATTCGGGATGCAACTTAAATCCATATAGCACACTATCTTCTGCTAAAGTATGCATCTTGATGTGAAGGATCTGTGCTAGTTCTTCTGAGTTGAAATCATTAAATTGAAAAAACTTGGTTACCCTTCTGCAGAAACCTTCATTAGAACTTATCACTCGCTTCATTGGTTCACTGTAGCCAGCAAATATTACTACAATTTTGCCACTGTCCATGACAGACATAATCTCCTCTAAGGCTTCCAACCCATAGTCCTTGTCATCAGACTTTTGCAATGGTACCAATCTATAAGCTTCATCAACAAAAAGAATGCCCCCCTCTGCTTCCATGATCTGTAGCAAATTTTTTAAGTAATTCAGTAAACAATGCAGAAATTTTCGTTTCACAGATAGGAAGATTTTAGAGTCAGTAACATACCTTCCTCCTGGTTTTTGGACCAGTGTGGCCAACAAATTCACCTACTAAATCGGTACGCTGTACTTCTGTCACTTTATCAGAAGCTAGAATTCCCACCATATGGAGTAATTTTCCAAGAATCCTTGCTACCATAGTTTTACCTATTAAATACACAAGTCATACAAAAATTAATATCAGAAGTAAATATCATTCCCTTACACCAATTCAGTGTTCATGCACGTGCATATACAATGGGAGGTCAAGCCAATCTGCTCAAGTAAAAGAATTTCTTCATATGTTAGAATGAATTCTCGATAAACAACACTTAGGAGAAGAAAAACACAAAATGGAAAAATGAATTAAGTTTTCTTTCATATGTTAAACTTAAGGTAAAATGAATCAAGATTTTGCCATAAGTTAAATTCAGCTTATGCACTTCAACTTTTATAGTTAGTGGCTCACTTAACTTCTCCAAAAGGCACTTTTAACTTGTGAATAAGTTAATTTTAAGTTATGGAGGAAACTTCACTCATTTTACCTTGTATTTTTTCCTATGAATGTTTATTGAAAATTTCATCCAGTTGAGACCTAAATATTGTACCATGAAATGGTAAATGGAGAAGATGAAGTTAAGTGCACAATAAGACATCTTTCCAATTCTGATTGGAAAAAAACAAGCAAGATGTTCTAAAAACAAACAATCATCAATATGAGCATATTATAAAAACCTGTTCCAGGGTTGCCAAGAAAGGCCATGTGTGGTGGTCTTCTTGCACCAACATGCAGGCCAAGAGCTCTTCGTCTCTCATCCAAAAGCATGCCCTTTGCCCACTTGCGTAGTTGTACCTTTAGATCATTAAGACCCACAATGTTGGATAGTTCCTTCTCAAGCTGGTCCATTTTAGCTTTGGTTTCACTGCATGCTTCAATGGCTCGTCGTTTCCTCTGCTCTTCAAGATGCCAGTTTAATAGTTCCCTGAGTTTCTCAGTTCCAGGGCCTTGGGATAGATGATTTAAAGGTGTCATTCCCTCCTGTAATTCACAGGCATTAGCATCTATGACAACTTTACCAAAAAATGTTAAAATAACATGAAAAAAAAGAAATACAGTTCATTACATCGTCCTTAGCACTGCAATCAGCATTGTACTCAAGCAATGTTTTCACAGTTAAGAATTCTTCTGATCGCAGCGAGTACCAAACAGCAAGATGTAAAGGTGTCATACCATTCTGCAAGAAAGAGTTAGCAACAAACTTTTTTATTATTATAAAGTAATTGTTGCTAGGTTTAAACAAAATTAAATGATATAGGAAGTGGCAAAAAAATCACATTTGCTCTGGCTTCAACAACAGCCCCACGTGCAAGAAGTAATTGCGCAGCTTCATTGCACCCATTCTTTGCTGCCATGTGCAACGGAGTTTCTCCATACTACAGAGATAAATAAACCTTTTCAGAATTCCAGGGCAATTACTAGAAGTTTAGATTTCACATATTTTACGTATGTTATATTCTAAAAACAACTTGAGTTGAAAATATTGACGACTACCAACCATATTCTTGGCCTCCATCTCAACCTTATCTGGCCCTTGCCAATCAAGAAGAAATTTAACTATGTCGACCCTATTCTGACCAGCAGACACATGAAGTGGTGTCTGTGCCATCTGCATTTATAATAGATGAGATCCTCAGGCATATCAAATATAAGAGGATAACACGAAAATCCTATGAAGTAAGAAAATAAAAAACACTGGCATAGAGATTATAAAAGATAAGCCAAGCAACAAGCATATTTACAAATGAACTACACCCGACTTTTTAAAACCTTAATACTGGAATATAAAAAGTGAGCAACGGAGAAATAGATCATCAATATGATAATGCCTTTCTATTCCTTTACGTATTTCATGATTGTCACCTAAACCCCAAGATGAAAAACCCTACAGATGATCATCAAAGAGAAGCCATAAAATAGTCCTTCTCCATTACGAGTCTAAACATACAATCTCCCCCTTAAATGAATGCCGTGAAAAGCAATTGTCAATAAGCTGGAACACCCTGAACAATATCCAGTGTAGGTAGCATATTCGAAATGCAAGCCTTTCAATTCCTAATGTAGCTGACATTGAACACAAGGGACGGTAGTATAGCAAAAAATGAGGATCAAAATCAAACTAGAGTAGTACAATCAAGGTAATTCCAACATGAAATTGATATCCTTTCCTACCACCCTACTAAGTTTACTCTTTCATAAAAGCACAAGCCAACCCTTTAACCATCATATCACCCCGGTTGGTAAAGTCACCACGAGTCATAATCAAGCAGATCCGAGAGTCATGAACATCATTCCAAACCCTCAATTAAAAAAAAAAAAAAAAGCATTAACCCACAAACAAAAGCACAAACTTTTCCACAAACAGCATCGGAAAGATCCAATTTTGAATGTTTAACGAGCAAAAAAGCAAACATTTTGAAGATGCCCAGTTGGGGGAAATGGGATCTTACAACAGGGTTCTTCTCGTTGAGGAGCGAAGGGTTGTCTCGAAGTAGCCTCTGGAGTCCGGCGAGGTCACCGGAGAGGGCGCAGCCATGGATGGTGGCTGGCTTTGCAAATCTTGACCGTTGATCCTGAGACCTGGTGATGTGGTTGTTGTTCATGCTGAATTGAATCGAAAAGAAGAGAGAAAAAAATGGGTTGAAGATTTGAGAGAGAGAAAGAGAAAGTGATTGTGATGTAAATTTAATTTCAGCTAAATATTCGTCCTTGAGTGTGTGGCCTTCAATACTCCCGCGTCCAACTAACACGCCTCCTCGATCTTCCTTCCTTTTTCCTCTTTCTCTTTCTCTTTCTCTCCATGTTAAGTTCTTCCCTAATCAGCTACTAATTTTCCTCTTAATCCATCTTAAAAAATTACCATATTATAATTTCCATTGTTTTTAGCTTCAAACTTTCCATAATTTAAAAGACAAATTGTTCCTTAGTTTCAACCATTTAAATAGTTAACTATAAATTAATATGATTAGATATTACAGACTTGAAAGAAAGAAGGGATTATGGCATTTCTGAAATAGCCAACATTTTTAGTTTTTTATTCTTCCATTATTAACGCTGAGGTTTTTTGTTTAAGTATGATGATTAGTTTTGGATGCGATTATAAAATAATTAGTTAGATCATTATATTATTATTGTATACAAGTTGGATGTCTGCAATTTCTATGGTGCTTTGCCAGCTTTTATTACCTATTCGTGAGTTGTTTTTTATTGGACAATCGTGTTATAGAAAATAAGTTTGGAAGTATGTGTTTATTCTTTTGATTTTGCAAGTTGGTTTAATTTACACATTAATTTTTTTTAGCTGAAACTTTTATAAATTACTGTTTATAAATTAATTACTAGAATAATTATTGTTTATAAATTAAGTACTATAATAAAGAATTAATCTCCTAAACGACCAGGCAAATCCAACACTGATAATAACATTTATGTGATGTAATAAGTTCAAAGTAGAAATCATTAGTTAATCATGTATCCTAATATTTAATAAATTTTAAAAATTATTTTAAGTCTTAATATCTTATAAACTTAAATGTTTATTATTAATTTTTTATTACAAATTTTATTAAATATTTAAAGTATATTTTATTTTCATCTAATTATCTCATTAATTGAATGGTACAACAATTACTTTTAAGCAAATATTTCTATCTTATTGTTTTTAATTTATCAATCAACTTTATATTTTCTTACTTGTGTTTGCTATTATTGTCTCCTAATTTATTATGAATGCAGCTTCTTCTCCTTCTTCTCTTAATTTATTATTGTCTCCTAATTTATTAACAAGGATTAGTTGAGATACAAAGTTTTATAAATTATCAACAAACATGAAATATGATGTCTCAAACATGGCATTACTTTCTTTGTAACAAGATAAAGTAATAATATGAGATCTTATAATATTTTTGAAAACTAATTTTACCTAAATCTTTTGTTAGAACCTAATTTTAGTTATTTATTTCTTAATAATGAAACTATATTTGACATGCTAATCTATCTAGACCTATTATGTGTTCTTGGTATACTGGAATGAGGCTAACCTAACAGGCTAATGGGTTGGATACTATTGACCTAACCCACCTAAAAATGAAGCCGAACTCATCTAATAAGTTATAGATAATTAATAATTGATAAACAAAATAAGGTGAAAAATTCAAGAATTTTTGTTAGATGCTTTTACAAAAACATGTTGAACAAAGAAAATGTGTATAATATGAATATAAAATTATTTAAACAACTGAAGATTTGTTTCGATGTTGAAAATGATAAATTTGAAGAAGATCTAAAATATTGTTATTGTCCTTTGTGTAATCTAAGATAAATTCGAAAAGAATCGAAGGAGAAATGAAAAGCGAGGTGGTCGCAGACCCACAACGCCACGTGTCTTTAACTAATGAAGATTAGGTTGCTTCAACGTGTGGTCATCACACTCTCCTATGTTCCTTGTTACGTTTCTAGTTACATTTCCCTTCGATCTAGCTTCGTCTGATATTTTTCTCCACCAGCAAGCTTACAAAAACTTAGTTTTCAGTTTTCACCAAAAAGATAACAATAAATAAAGCCACTTCTCACTATCCATTTTCATGAACTTTGCATCTTCAGATATTCTATCACCACATCCATGGCGGCAGTTGTGAAGCTTCACGTTTTCCCGGATAGTTTGAACAGGCACAAAACAAGGATTTTCAGGAGGGGTTTTGGCTCGTGCCCTTCTTCTGGGGTGCTTGGTTTTGGCCATGATTGTGATCGGTTCTCTGTGAGAGAGTGCAGGGCCTTCAGGACTGAAGATGGTGGGGATGCCAAGGAGAAAAAGTCTCGAAATTTGAAGAAAAGTGAAGTGAATTCCCAAAGGGAAAGTGGGTTTTGGAGTTCCCTCCAGTCTATCTTGTTGAGGAATTTCATGGTGGGTTCAAAATCAGATGATGAGTATCGCCAAGCTGTGGTGAAGGTGGAGGGTCTGCTATCCTCGGTAAGTTATTGTTTTTGTTGTTCCAACTATTCTGGTGTGTTACTGTGTTTATTTCTTTTGGGTTAATTAATACTGTGTTTTGTTGAATGCTAAACGTAACTGTGTTTGTGTGTTGGCAAAAACAAGATTGCCATTCAAATTGGAAGGTATATTGTGACCATGATGAGCACTGGGGTCATCCTTTCGATCGGATTTCAGATGTCAGGTTGGTCTATATGAAACTTTTCTAGCTGTTAATTTGTTATGCATTGGTTCGAAAAGCAGATGTTAATTTTTCTGAGTTTTGTGAAGGTGGAGACAGTCAAATGGATGCATTGATTTGGTACAGTTGGCTAGGAGGAGTGATCATTGGAACAATGATAGGTGCTAACATGGTGCTGGAGGAACATTGTCGTGCTGGTCCGCGTAATGTTGTCATAACAGGGAGGTATGGTTACTTAATCCCTTTCTTCTGTAAGTGATTACCATCATGCTTTTCTATTTAATGAACCTTTGATATCTAGGTAGTAAGATAGAATTATCATTACAGGAACGTATGACTTTGTGAATTGTTTACTTTGATGATATCTAATGACATGTGCTAATGTTTTTATGACATTGTTTAATTCCTCTTGTTAATGGTTTGTGCAGTACAAGGGGATTGGGGAAAGCCTTAGCTCGAGAGTTTCTTCTTTCTGGAGATCGTGTGATTGTTACCTCTCGAAGGTGGTGTTTCCAACTATGAAAACATTTTATAGAGATTGGAATAATATGTTTTGTGGCTTTTGTCTACATTTTACTCACAGCATGTTGTTGCTCCCACTCTCTCATTTTGTGAAGGCAGCCTCGAGTCTGTGCAAGCAACTGTTAAAGAGCTTGAGGAAAATCTGAAGGAAGGCATTGCCAATTCAGTTGGTTCATCACTGACAAAACTTTCTCATGCCAAGGTGGTAGGCATTGCTTGTGATGTTTGTGAGCCTCATGATGTGCAGAGATTGGCAGACTTTGCTGTCAAAGAACTTGGTTATGTTGACATTTGGGTAAGTGTTGTGGTTGTTGTCGTTGTTGAGCATCATCAGGTTTAATGAATAATACCAGAAAAGTGCATATGGAATCCAACCAATTATGGCACGCAATAATAAAACCTTAACATGAATACCAACTATCGGTTGAAGGTAATACATGAAAACTATTAAAGTTTTGGCAGCTGCAAAACTTGACTATCAATCATAATCTCTAGTATTTATATTCATCTTGTCACTTCCAGTGTTGTGCATAAGTTGAACTATGATCATATAAAAGAATTTTTTTACTCGTTTTGTATGATACTTACATTCTAGTATAGGTAATTAAAAACCAATAAATGGGGTGTCTGTCTACCTTCAGTATTTTGATGAAGATTAGCCTTGGAGATAAGATAAGGAACTGATGTGCCAATTTACTCTACTAATATCCTTGTTATCCCTTCAGTGAAGTTTAATTTTTCCATTGCAGAAAGCAGTTTTTATATTTCTGGTTCTAATATCTTTCATTTATCATATCAAAACTATTGTACAGATAAATAATGCCGGAACAAATAAAGGTTTTAGACCATTGCTTCAATTTAGTGACGAAGATATTAAACAGGTATGTGTTTATAATCTTGCTGAATTTAACAGTCATTCATTCAGTGTTGAGACTGAGATGTAAAAGTGTTATCCCTAAATAATCATTTTTGGTCTTTAGCCTTATTTTATTAAATTGATTGGTTTATATATGTTGCAGATTGTCTCAACAAATTTGGTTGGATCTATTCTTTGTACACGAGAAGCCATGCGTGTGATGAGAAATCAAGCCAATGCAGGTCACATATTTAACATGGATGGTGCCGGTTCTGGAGGCTCCAGCACACCTTTGACTGCTGTGTGAGTAGCTTGCAGCTTCTCCTATGGGAGGAAGCTGATGATTCCACTAAGCTTTTTGCAGAACTCTCAGAAATATATATATATATATACATAAATGATCTTCAAAAGTCAAGGTAGATGGTGATTGCTAATGATTCTTACCTATGTTCTTTTTCAATTAACATGTAGATATGGCTCTACAAAGTGTGGCCTCAGGCAACTTCAGGGATCACTTTTAAAGGAGTGCAAGCGATCCAAAGTAGGTGTCCATACTGCATCTCCAGGAATGGTTCTTACAGATCTGCTTTTAAGGTATTTCTCTAAGTGGGTTTTTTGCAGGATCACTTCCCTTGTCCTGCTAATGTTAAAGTTCCAACCTTTTTGCTAGTCAACAATCTTTTTTTTCTGGTGGTCATCATTGTTCTTATAAGAACTATCTATTTGTTAGAACATAACATAGTTGGTCACTTTTTCCCCTCAGCTAAGAACTTTCTTGTGTTCACTTCACATCTTTCTATGATCATACATCCTACAAGTATCACTCAATAAATGTGCTATGTTTTTTTCAGTGGTTCAACTGTCCAAAACAGGCAGATGTTCAACATCATCTGTGAGCTTCCAGAAACTGTTGCTAGAACATTAGTTCCACGAATGCGGGTTGTCAAGGGAACAGGCAAAGCCATCAATTACTTGACCCCTCCCAGAATCTTACTTGCTTTGGTCACTGCCTGGTTACGGCGAGGTCGCTGGTTTGATGATCAGGTGAAGATTATCTTGAGGGTGAAATCATAAAATATGTTATCATGTTATGTTAATGCAAACATTCATTACACGGTATACTTCACAAAAAGAAAAAGTTTCAAATGTACTTTGTTCAAAACTTAACAGCTGAAGGATTAGGCACGCACATATACATGATTGAGCAAAACCTTACAGCCATGTGTGTGTTTCAGGGAAGAGCATTGTATGCAGCCGAAGCGGACCGATTGCGCAATTGGGCCGAAGATCGGGCCCGGTTTTCTTTCACAGATGCAATGGAAATGTACACAGAGAACACCTGGTTATCAGTCTTCTCACTTTCAGTTGTGTGTGCCTTCATAATTCTTTCCAGCACAGGCAACAATATGCCTGGCACATGATGTCTTGCTGCTGCCAATGCAAAAGTGCATCTGCATTCTGTGGACAGGCAATTGGTGCCTGAAAAATCATCAAAGACAACAACATAGTGAAACTAAATCTAAATCATAAACAAAGTGGATCTGTGTTTTTTTCCACCATGTCCACCCAAAACAGTTATCATTTGACACACTCAGTTCATTCATCTGGTTACTTGTCTAAGCTCTGTGTATAGGCTTCTCTGCAATCAGCATTCATCATTGAGTTGCTTGTAGTCATAGTATGTTACCATGTATAACCTTCATTGAATTGTAGACTGTAGTGAAATCTCATATTGTCTACCCCATATATTTATTTGAATCTCTGTTTACTTATATTGGACATCACTTTTGGTTAATGCTACATAGATTTTTTTGTACCATGTTGTTTTTGTTTCAATACCAGTTGCCTGTGTTCTCAGTGTTCTATATCTTCTGTCAGTGATTAAGAAATTGGCTAATCATGTAGAACATTATCCAGCAGTTTCTTTAATACGTTAATTCCAGAAATATGCTGATATCAGTTTATCACATGTATTCTGACAAGGAACATGGACTAAAGGAAGGATTTTTTCAGAGATGAAATAAATAATTTGGTGCATGTGATTCTTATCTAACATTCCCTTATTATAATAGCACTGTTCCCTCACCAAATTCTCGTATTTCAATGATTATATGTAAATCTTTACAACGAAGGTGATTGGTGAGGATATGGGGAATTTGATGTTGCTGCATTCCTACCAAATTTCATGATCTTTATGGAATATGTGGATGAGACCAATCTGGATGCATATCTTCATCAAATTTAATGCTTCAAATTCAATTATATAAACACCAAATCATGTGTGACAAGGAGGTTGATTGAAAGGGAAATTTAGAATGACAGATATGTATATTTAATTCATGGGAATTGAAGAAGCTGAAAAGAATAGCAGATTGAGAAATTGAAACTTATCTGAGTGTTGTTTAGTTTTAATTTTTTATTGAATATTATAATATGTTTTACAATACTTAAAAATTGTAAATAGCAACAAAAATTATATATATTTTTTGAATTACAATTAGATATAATATTATAATATTAAACGTCATAGAAAAGAAAATACTTGTTTATTCACATTAAAAAAGCTAAAGGTGATGTATTTTTCTTATTAGGAAAGAAAAAATCAATAATTTATCCAATCTTTTGACAAAAGAAAAGTGATTTAAAAGGTTTGCAATTTCGTGCTTGAAAATAGCTGGCGCAAGGGCCATCTCTCAAATAAAGAAACTTTACATCATAGTGTACAATTTTTTTACTTTTTATTTTTTAAGTTTCAAAATTTCAAAATTTAATCTATGTATGTAACTCATCTTTTATTATGGATATATCACCTAACTATTATACTTTTTTATATATATATTTAACACTGGAAATACTTATATAACAGACAAAAGAATATTTAATTAGTAATTTGGTTTTATATACTAAACCTTCGTATAATTGTTTTATTTTAATTTATGTTTGGTGAAGGAAAGTAGTAAAAGATAAAAATAAATGGAGGAAAACGGTAAAAGAGGATGGAATGTGGAAAAAAAAATTAAAAATCAAAAGGTTCCAAAAGTTAAAAATAACTCGAACCAAAAGCTTGACTCGGATAATTAAGACTTACGAGTTTCATTATATTTTCATAAATATATAAATTTTTAATGTATTTTTTTATTTTTAATCCTAATGTGACATTTTTATTGACATAAAAGCTCATAATTTAACATAATACTATGCTCGCATTATCACTATAACAATATTTTGTTAATGTGATGCGTAATAACATATTCAAATTAATCCTTTTTTTAAGGTAATTGAAAAGATTTAAAACTTATAGATAAAATTGACATTTTTTTTTCAGAAAAAATAAAACGAATTAAGTTTAGATTCAATCTCAAACTTTTTAGAAGTATGAAAGGAGAAAACATATAAAGAATATAAAATTTTCGTACGTATAAGAATAATACTTTTTATTTTTTATTTTTACTTTCTTCACTGTAATTTGAGACTTGAAATGTAAAAATGACACGTGGCATTTGGCCTGTGGAGTGGGGCTAATGAAATTGACACAACTGAGTCATGTGAATGACTCAGCAATGCATTCTGCCAAATTCCGCTAATCACTGCTCACTAATACTCAATTTATCAAACACTTTCTTCCAAGTGCACAAAATCAATAATAATGGTAAAAATAAATAAAATAAATAAACCATTTTCACTTTCCACTTTTAAGTTTAAATAAATTTGACTTTAAACTATTTAAACTTTAAAAACTAAGGATTTTCAAAGATAATTAAAACCCTCATTTTATTTTTATTTTAAATTAAGAAAAATGTAGATGTGGATTCAAAGATGGACATCATAGTTCTTTTTACACTTGCGATTTATTTTAATAAGTACAAATGGTTTAATAATTAAAGTTAAATTTAAAATAAATAATATCTTGAATACAACCTTACACATAACAATCTCTTAAACTTTGTTAAGAAGTGAATTCTGTAAGATAATAATTGTATTTTTTTTTGTATATAATCATATTAATTTTATTTTTAATCGAGGCATATTTTATGTTTTTACATTAAGATATATACATATCGTATTTGAGATAAAAAAAATTAATATAAAGTATAATAACGATATAAAACAATAAATTTTCTTAAGATATATTTTATTTGTGATTAAACTAATTTGTAAAATGAGGATGATATTTACTTATATATTATAAATTTTTTTTTGGATTAGAACATTTTTTAAATAAAGACTTAAACATGAAGCTTAGTGAGTGAATCTTATCTGTTGAAATGAGGATGACATTCACATGATTTAAAAGCATCATACAAAAATGGATGCCCTGGCTATGGTTGGAGCACTTCATGAAATGACAATAGTATTGTCTTGGCATTGGCATATATGTCAGCCTCATACACTACAGAAGCTGCGTTTCATAAATAAATAAATAAAATTATTATAATTAAAGAAGAGTCAAAGTAAAAACAAAGCTAAAATAAAGATATTTTTTTCACGTTCACCCCAACGTGCTCAACAACAAACAAAAAACCCTTATCTAACAGAGAAAAGAAGAAAAAGATAGAAGACAGACATTCGTTTATAATATATAAATACATGTTGTACCTCGTTGAACTTGGTTTTGTTTGAAAGTGGCCCCTGCATGTGTTTCTGTGGACATGGAAATATGTTAGGGTTACCCAAGAAGACATGGAAAGTAGGGTTTTTCCTTCATATATTCTTCGGATAAGCATCATCCATGTAGGGTTATAATCAACTCACTGGTGGACCTCTCTCATGTTACTTTCAGCTTATACTCAAACCTACTTTCAATTTTTCAAACGTCAAATGGAGTATTCATTCAAATCAAGGATTTCACAATGTCTGTAATGTCTTATATGGAATTAAGAACTATTGCATATACTATGTATACCTTGGTTTGTCCCATTAACTTACTTTTGCTTTTGTAAAAAGTCTCTTTAATAATTTTTTTTTTTACAACTCATAATTGGTTCGTTTCAAATGTTTTTTTAAACATAAATTCAAATAGACCAATAAAACGATGACACGTATTCTGTTGTAAAAAAATTGTTAAAAAAAAGTTCTCAAAATATCATTGTACTTTGTTTTTTATTGCTAAAGTAGGTTTTTTCTGTTTTCTTTTTCTGTTTATAATACACCTAGTTGCTAGCTTTAGATAAAAAAAAATTCAAAGGTTCTCTTTTTGGAGTGGAAAATATCTCTGTCAATTATTATTTAGATTCTAAATTTACTAAGCACTGAGAGGAAGTGAAGTGTCAAGAACAAAGAATTTATGTTTGCTTTCCAATACTGTGGCTAATGCTTTCATGTCAACCACATATCTTAATATAAAAGATAAAGGCATTTTTTTCATATAAAATATTTCACACCACATTCAATATAAAATGTTAATTAAGACTAACTTTTGTGAATCTTATTTTTAATTTTTTTTCTTTATTTTCACTCAATTGTTTAACTGATATTGAAATTGCCAAACAAATATCCCAAATAAATTTTTTTAAACAAATATACTTTTTTATGACAGTTAATTTAAACCTGTTGTTTTAAAATCAAAATTTAAAAAAAAATTGTAATATTAGATGTTAATTTTGATAAGTCATATTTAATACAATTTTTAAAAATTATTTTTATTTTGTTTTTAATATTTGTATTCATTTATCTTTAAATTTATTATAATTTCATAGTACAAATTCATAATCCAAATAAAGTTTGTTCAATCTGTAATGAGGTCTAATTATATATTTATGAAATATATATATTCTTTAGTATGTAAAATTTTTATTTCTCGTACCTTTATTTGGTACGCGAGCAAATAATATATATAGGTTTAATAAATAACTCTAAACATAGAAAAACCCTTAATTTAATATGTTTAATATTACATATTTATACAATTAATTAATTTGGTGAGACCTTTAAAACCTTCTTTAAATAATTATACTTTAACTTACTAATACTATAGCCCATACGATATGAGGTATTATAGTACTCATAGTTTATTTTAGAAAATTAAATTTTATAACTAAAAAGAAAAACATAACATTATTAATTCCATGGATCTCTCTTCTCACATTATGTTAATTAATCACGAATATCAGAAGATTAAATTCATTACGTTGACCTAATATTGATTATGTTTGAACCAATAAATAACGAATCTCTTTTATTTTCCAGCTTCAATCTCCATCATGCAATTTAATTTCTAATTGCTTAGAATTTTGAATAAAGTTGGGAAAAGAAATCAGAAAAAAATATAATAATAAATAGAAAGTTGACGTTTTGTATTTTGGTATTGATAATCCACGATGAAGAATAATTAAATCATGGAACAAACTAAAACAATAAAGAAAGAAATTAAAACAAAAATGGTTGAGTTGAGCTTAACATGTTGGGTCCATAGAGTCAAAATCAGACGAATGTCACGGCACAAATTATGAGAGAGGTTGGAACACAAAATATAATAATTCATTCCCCATGTGCCAATGTGATTCTCCTTAGTTTATTTATTTTTCATTTTCGTATATTATAAATATATTTTAATAAAGATAATTCCACTTAAATTGGTGTCAAAAATTAGGGAGTCCAAATCACATTAGATAAAAAATAAAAAATTAAACAGTATATAAAGATAAAAATTTATTAATTTATTATCTTAAAATTTTAGACAAAGAATTAATTCTTTATATAGTAAAATTCAAATTTTATTAATGTTGTGTCACGTCCTATTTAATTCTTTCATAAGTGACGTCCGCGTGTCACTCTCACAGCGTCCGGTGAGCTGTAGTGGGAGACAAACTCTGCGCTGCATTAAATTCCCCAACCTCGGGAAGCGTCCGGCGGCAAAGAGAAGAAGGAAGATCTTCGGTCAGTGGAATCCAGGTGGCGCGCTAGGAGTAGACGGACGTTTTAGTGGAAACCACGCGGCGGCCTGAGAGCAAACCGACCGTTCGGTTTTGGAGGCGTATTTAAGGTAAACAGAAATACCCTGACGCCACTTTTCTGCATGCAATCTTCTTCTTCTTCCTCAAACTCAGTTTTCTGAAATTCCAAATTCTCCTCCTTCTTTCTAAAAGCTTAAAACTTCTCTCTAGAATTATTAACCTAAACACTGTTCCGATCATCAACCACCTTTCAGAATTATTACTCCTGCTGTCAAGGCCTTTCATTTGCACCGATCAGTTTTCCCGTAAGAGCTTTTCGGACGTTCGGACAAGCTTATAGTTGAATCTTAGAAGTCTAGCTGGAATATAGAGGTAAAGGAAGTTTATAAAGTTTAATTTTGATTTTTCTGTATGATAAATGTATGTTTGAATTATTGCATGTTTGATATGTAAAGTATTTTGGTTGAATTTCATGAATGTAATATGGTATGACATGGTATGGGTTGTATGATTAGTATAAACTTAGAGAAAATGTGATTCTTAGACCGAAGGTCATTAGGACCGTTCGGTTTTCCCCTAAAACAACCATTTTATACTATTGTATAAAAAATTTAATGACTTGCTTATTTAGTCGTAACATTATATCTATTACAGAACGCTCGGTCTTATACTGAGTGTTCGCCTTTAAACGTATTCGGTCATAGATCGACTACTTATCTTCATATTGAATATGTTTATGATAGTAGCGATCGTTCTCTTTGAACGTTCGTTTTTATACTGATAATGTTTCTTTGAAAGTACTTAGTCATAAACTGAGGACTTGATTTCATATTAATAACTTTTATTGTTTATAACGTCCGGTCTTATACTGACGTTCAATTTGGGGTTGCTTAGTCATTCACTAAGTATTTATTCTCATATAAATTTTTATAGAACGACCAGTCGTACACTGAGCGTTCGGTTTATATCAATAAAGTTTATTTAAAGTGCTAAGTACTATATCAGTACACAAATGTTAAGAACATTCGGTCATAAACTGTACGTTCGGTAATTCAAGTGTTCAGTATTAGACTGACACTCGGCTTATGAAGTATTCGGTTTCACTGTTAATATTATTCTTCCTGAGGACGTCCGGTCATGTAAAGTGCTTGGACATAGATCTAGTGCTCGGTTTTATGAGATGTTTAATCAGCAACTGGTCGATATTGAGTATCCGTGTTCTTCTTAAAACCTTAACAAATTGGAAGTAATAACGAATTACAAATATGATGAAATAAGAGAATTCCACGGGCGGAATGTCTCATGAACGAGGAATTGATTGGTAAAGTATGAATGTGGGAATGACTCAGGCGTTGTCCTTGATCCTGATATTCCGTGAGGACGCTTTCTCAAGTAGAGAGAGGTCGCTCATGCGTGGGAATGGCAGGAAGTCCGCGGTTATAAGAGTGAATAACCGTTTGAGGGCTAACCTCGGGTGGCAGCTGAGGAAACAGTTACTACACCGTCCGGGTGCTAGGGACGACCGAGCTACATGTTCATACAGTCCGGACGGTGTCTTATGGTCGGTCTTGAGTTTATGAATAATATGTTGTATGATTGATTTGTTTGTATTGTATGTTTACTTGTATGATGGTTTGACAAATTAAATTTACATAAGCTTACCCTTATCTGTTTTGCCTTGTGTATGTTGTCGTTCGGTATCCGACCGTTCGGCTTTTCTCTTCATGGCTGTGATCATCCTTTTGGATGTGAGCAGAGTATACTTTGGAAGCGGCGTTGGAAGAAACTCTGGAGGATGCTATGCCGGTCGACGAACCTGTGGAAGCCGTGCCAGAGAATTGTGCAGGACTGTCCGGTCCTTAATTTTAGGCGTTCCCTTTTATTTTTGTAAATTTGTAAATGTATGACAATCGTACCTCTTTAATGTTGGCCTTTCGGCCGTGTTTTGTATTCGGGACCGATCGGTCTACCTTTGTAAAGGTTGTATATTTGATCGTTCGTTTTAAATTCTTATTATTATCGTTTGGCCTTCTTTATTCATCACTGTTCTCAATTATTATTTCTGTTAACTCCTAAAATAAATTATGGCTTTGGTTATAATTATTGGAATGTTACATGTTGTATTTTTTCAATACTTCTTCTTGATAAATTCTACAATAATATTATATATTGGTGTGAATATGCTTATTTAAGAATAAAAGAATGTATGGAAATTTAAGTTTTACGAATTTACTTTTGATTTTATTTTAAAAAGTTTTTTGACAATAAATTTATTTTATATATGTATAAACTCGTGTTTATCTTCTCTTTTATTTATATGTGGAACTCTATTTGTACTAACAAATGAAATGAAAATAGAAAAAGAAATAAAAATGGATTATCATTCCATCTTACATAAGAGAGCAACACAGAAGAAAAATAAGAAAGAAAATGTTGGTATTGGTATGTTATTTAATCAGTTTTATTAGTATTTAATTTTTCTGTGTGTTTCGTTTTATATGTCTAATAACTGATGCAACTAACATGGAAAAAAAGAGCAAGGTTCACAACCTGTCAGACATGAATGCCACACTGTCGGGAGCATTTCTCTGAAATTCCGTATGTTCGATTTTAATGCATACCTACTTTTTTTTTATTATAAGAGTACGTGAAATATGACACTCTTACTAATTTTTTTTCATCTAATCTTTTTACTACATCATCACAGCTTTTAAAATATCAATAAATTAGTAGTTCACATGTATTGAATTAAGGTTTTAATTTTGAACTTTGTAGATACGTGTGTAGTGGAGAGTGGAAAATGTTAGTGATGTAGGTTAAACATTAATAATATCGGTAAGTTTGGATTGTTATCATAATTACTACAAGTGAATAGATCAAGTAGATAAATTATTTATTAGAAGAATTAAAATAAGTTTTTATCAATGTTTAAGAACGAAAAATATATTAAATTATTTTTTACTTTCTCTGTTTCATAATTTTTTTTATATCTTAATCTTTGAGTTTTAAATTAAAATTTATAATATATATATATATATATATATATATATATAATTTTTCACACATATTACATCATATAATTAAAATGTTATATTAACACTCTTACAAAATTTTATTTTACTTATTTTAGATTGGTTTTTATTATTAGTCTGGATAAGTCTATTTATAAAAATATTAGAATATGTTATTACAGATATAATGTTAATAGGGTTTGAAGTTGTTCTTTCATAATTAAATATATTATACAAAGATTTCTCTTTTACCAATTTTCCTTTTTACTATTCATCACTCATCTTCTTATACTCGATATTCATCTTCCACTAATCTAGATATGACCATAAGGGGGAAATCTTGCAAAAGGTTTTATGAAACTCAAGTAGTGATTGGTTAGAGCTTCCTTGGTCAAATCTCAATTAATGCAAAAATGAATCATAAATTACCACTAATGTTTTATTTATAGTGTTTTACCTTGTTGATCATGAGTTCAATTGGATGAGCCACGTTTATATGGCCAATCAGCTTTGAAACCCACTTACCCAATTACCTACCAAGGCTCAACCACGAGTTTTAGTCCTTGGATTATTCGTCTACGCTTTTAGTTAAGAAATATTATAGTATCCGGTATCCAAATTGGAATATTCGGTTCCCGATACCTGATATCCTACTATGTTAAAGTTGTAGACCTTACTAGGAAAAATTAGTAGACCTTTCAAAAATTTTTATGTCACGTAAATATAAATATAAATATAAATATATATATATATATATATATATATATATATATATATATATATATATATATATATATATATATATTAGTAGGAAAATTAGACAAAATAAAAAATATTTTGTCAAATATCTTATTATTAACAATTTTTTATTTTGAATATTCATAATATTAATTTTTTATGGTGTAATATTACAATAATTAATCATTAGTATCATATTTAAGAAAATATTTATCTGTATTATCATAATTATAGAATGTTAAAGGTTAATTACTGTTTATATTTAAACAATATATTATCATTGTAAATTATGATATTCAATAATTTTTTTTGGTATTAGAGCTATTTTAGACAAACATATTCATAAAGCAGATTTTATTTATTTAAATTTATTTACAAACACATTCAACCAATCCCAAATAATTTTTAAATTGTTCTTATAAACTCTTTAACCCCTCCAACAATAAAAAAAAAACGTATAAGGTTTAGTGGTAAAAGGAAATACATTTCTCTCTAAAATAGAAAACTAATTTTGTGAGAAATGAAACTGGATAATTCTTATGCGATTGTCCTCACGTTGCATTCTTGATATTAAACTAAGTTTGTTCATTTTAGAAAATATTATATTCATGTCTTGCTAGCTTTAAGCCAAGCTGAAACGTCCTTAACATTTGCTACATTTCTAGAAACCCCATGCAATACTTACATATGTGTTATGAATTGCTGTCTCAAGCATTACAAAAGGGAAAATTTCAAAGTCAAACAAAATCCGAATTCCTCATAAGCCTGCAAAATTGATTTGAATATGCATTTTCCATTCACAAACAGCACATAGACAGTGTTTTTCTTTTTCTTCTGTTCTTGTTATTCTCTTGAAAATATTACAAATGGATTAATTATAACCTTTACTCCAGATTTTTTGTTCATGCAATCGTTGTCAATCTATTTCTTTGGTCAACTTTAAAACCATCTTTAACTCCGTTGATTATTTTTCTGTTTATAAAAGGACAAAATTTCAACCTCCATTTTAACCATTTTTTCTGACGAAACAATCAATTTTTCTGAAAAAATCTCACTGTTCTGCAGATTGGTGCCGGACAGATTTAGTATTGCTTTTTTTTTTTTTTTCTGCTGTTTCTATTTGTCTGTCATAACTTGCAGAGTTGCTGATATGGCAAATATATGTCAAATGCATTTTTTTTTTCTTTCTTTTAAATTAAGCAGAGTAAATACTATCTCTAAAATAAGTCAAACTCACTTATATGTAAGAAAAAAACATATTATTTTTTAATTTAAATAGAAGAAAGTAATAGAAGTTCAACAAAAATATTTTTTCATTTAGTATAAAAGTTCGATTAATAATAAGATGATATATTTATATATATATCATCAACATTGTTATTCTTATTACGTTATGTAAAATTCGCAATAAATAGTATTAAATAATTCACAGACAAAACTAAATGGAAGAGAAACTATATTTTGTCATGTAGTAAAGTGTTTTTATTACAACAAAGTAGAGTGCTTAATCTACATACACCTTCCAAATAATTTATACATCTAGTTATTACTTTTATTTTAATTTGAATATGAAAGTATTTCTTATGAAAATAAGCATCGAGAATTGATTCTATTAAACCGATGTATCTAGAATTATACGTGTTTATTTGTTTTTACTCTTCAAGTCGATATGTTTTTTATTTTTATATGTTTATATGTTATTTGATGTATTTGATGAAAAAACCTTAAAAAAAAAAAATACTTTGACATTCAAGTTAATAACTTGTAATGAATTGTAATACTATAATAAATGAATTTACTAACATACTTCGTGAATAATAATTATATATAGTATCTAATGAACTTTGTTTGTTGGGTCTAAAATTTATAAGTTTAACTTATTTTAAGACTTCTTAACTTACTTAATTACCTTTAATTTTCTACTATTTAGTTGTGATTTATCTAATTTTTGTTGTCGAAGTGTCTTTTTTCTTATATATGAATAATTAAAAAAATTAATATAAGGTAATAGTGACTTATTTGTCATTATGTTGCAAAATCTTGTTATTTTGTTTGCTGTATTTTATTTTTATCTCTTTATGTTATGCTTTATGTTACACAAAGATTTTGTATAAATGTAATTTATCTTGTTCTTTTTTATTTTATGAATAAACACGTCCATGTCTTGTTGCCTTGTGCGATAGTGTGATCCAGCTGCTTATTTAACTCTTACTTAGAGTAACAGCTACTATAAATATTAATTAAAAAAAATTCTACTCTTTCTGCAGAATGGGTTACCTAATATTTGACTCAGTTTCAATTAACCAATCATATAAGGATAACCCTATAATAAATTCGAGTTTAAACAGCTAGTTTTCATATTCAAAATTTTATTTATTAATTATATAAGTTTTGTAAGCAAGTGGTTTATTATTAAATCCTTTAAATATAAAATAAATAGCATTTGAAGAAGAACATTTACTTTATTTTTGTCCAATTTATTCACCGTCTTAATTAGTGTTGGTGAATAATTAACATTAATAGCTTGATTACAAAAAAAAATTAAACCTTTAACATTTGAATTTAAGCACCAACTGAGTGAATTAGCAGAGAATTCAAATTCAAATTGAAACTACAGTGTCTTGATATTTATTAATATTGGTAAGTAGCAGTAATTGCTAATATCTTTTAATTAGTAATTAAAGTGGGAAGGAAAATTAATACTAAACTCGATGAACACGTAAGACCATTAATTAAATTCATAATTTTGTAAGAAATTATTGTTATTCTCAATCTTCTTCGATTTCACGGCTCAAGGCCTGTAATTACGGCGTTAACTAATAAACACGTTACGGATTTTAACGCTTTATTTTTGTTTTCTAAGTTCATTTTTGACATGGTTTGTAAAACCTTTATTTAAAAAATAAAATTTAAGCAGACTTTTAATTTTAAAATATACAATAATTATTATTAATAAATATTATTTGGGAATATATATATATATATACACCGTCTGCGGAAACCGGAAACGGAAAACTGGAAGAGGTTCTCATTTGGTAGCTATTTTTTTATATTTTATTTATAAGTTTGCTTTTTGCAGCGGAGAGTGTGTTAACGGTTGAATACCGAATTCAAACGTACCTTAATTTATTTATTTAATAAAAAGTTGATTTTGTTGATTATGATATTCGAGTCTGCAATTGTCATGTGCTGGACTTTGTCTTCTTCTTCACGACTTTACGTAGGACTGGGAACACGGTTACACCCATACGTTAATTTTAAATATTAACTATTAAATATTTAATTAATCTTTTTTTTCTAAACAAAATTACTATCAACGCGTAGAAAACCCAATAACTGGATTTTGTTATTATATATCGGACATAATTTAATTTTGCCGATAAAAAAAACTAATTGCAAACGAAAATGCAAACAAATTCCGGCAAAGAAAAAAAAGCAACCGTCGTAATGGACCAATGCTTTCTGTTTTAAATTACTTATTTCTTATTTTAGTTCATGTTTAAGTTGATTGTTATGTAATATATAGATAAAATAACATCTAATTTATTAAAATTATTTTAATATATAATTACGTTTTTTTACACGAATAAAACAAATTATATCTTACCCTAATTAAATTAACAAGGAGTGGAAATTAATTAATTAATTAATTAAGTGTAAGAAGAAGGTGACCGCGGCGCATTCGTGTGGGGCCCCATGTTACCCGTTTGTCTTCGCTGCTGGCTCAACCAATAAGTTTAAATTAATAATAAAAATAAAAATTAAAAATTTAAAAAAAAAGGAAAAAAAAAGTGACAGTGAGACTGAGGAACAGCTTCAAAGGTGATAGGTGAGAAAGAGAATCTACGGTTTTTTTCAGATAAAACGCTTTCTTACTTCGACGCAAACCATTCTTCGTTGTCTCATTTTTTTCTCTCTCTAAACCGTTTTAGAGAGAGAGAGGGAATTAAACATAAGTATAAACCTTGTTCTCTTCGACCTTAATCCTTGCCAAGCTGCTTTGTGTGTTTTGATCTCAATTTTTTTGATTCTGTAGCTGTGTTCTCAGCAATGTCAACAGCCCCAGCGCCGTCTTCGCCGCCGTCCAACAACACTGCGCCTCCGCCGTCCACCCCGTCGGCACCACCGCCCGCCACACCTTCCGCGCCCCCTCCTGCGACTCCATCGTCACCTCCACCTTCACCTCCGTCATCTCCGCCACCAGCGACTCCCTCCGCTCCTCCGCCGGCGACACCATCTTCGCCACCTCCGTCGACTCCGTCTGCTCCTCCACCGTCTACTCCTTCGACTCCATCCCCGCCGTCAACCACTCCACCATCGAGTTCTCCTCCCTCGCCTCCGTCTAGTTCTCCTCCCTCGCCGCCGTCGGGGTCTCCACCATCGCCACCTAGTAGCGGTGGCGGCGGTGGCAGCACTCCAAGTCCACCGTCTCGGAGCTCGCCTTCTCCTCCGTCCGGATCGAGTCCAACCACGCCTTCGCCTCCGCCGTCGTCTTCGTCTGGTATTTCGACTGGTGTTGTGGTCGGAATCGCCGTGGGGGCAGTCGCGATTCTTGTTGTGTTAAGCATTCTCTGCATATGCTGTCGGAAGAAGAAGAGAAGACGTGACGAGGAGTACTATGCTCCGCCGCAACCGCCGAGGGGACCCAAAGGTGAGTGAGCTTTTTGTTTATGTCTTTTGACATTTGATCTAATAATGTTACTGAAAAAGCCTTTCACGGTTTTGATAATTTTATTGATTTTAAAGTTTTTTCGTAAATTGTGTTTGGTTTCAAGATGTTCTCAATGTTTAATTCCTCAGTCGATTCTCTTGCCGAATCTTTTTACTTATGAATGCACATTATGAACTGGATAAAACTAATAGCATGTATTTTCTTACAATTTGCTTCTAGTTTTTTTCTTAGTTGTTAAGGTTTGTTTGTTTGTTCTGATTCTTAAAAAAATGAATGCCTCCATAGTTTGTCTTCTGGTGATCTTCATTAAAGATTTTTTTTTTTTCATTTAGTTTCTCCAAGAGCAGATTTTAATATGCCAGACATATTTCATTTAGAAACTGTTCTTACTCTTGAAGAAAACGATAATTACTTATTTGATGGTGTTCTGTTCATAATTTTTAGATGATTACGGTGGTCCGCCGCGTCAATGGCAGCACAATGTTCCTCCTCCGCAAGATCACGTGGTTTCAATGATGCCTCCAAAGCCAACACCTCCACCGGCTCCGGCTTATGCTGCTCAACCTCCTCCACCTCCGCCTCCTTTTATCATCAGCAGTGGCGGGTCTGGATCAAACTATTCAGGTGGCGAGCCACTTCCTCCTCCTTCTCCGGGAATTTCATTGGGGTTCTCTAAGAGCACTTTTACCTACGAGGAGTTGGCACGAGCAACGGATGGATTCTCTGATGCGAACCTCCTCGGACAAGGTGGATTCGGATATGTTCACAGAGGAATTCTTCCCAATGGCAAGGAGGTGGCAGTGAAGCAATTGAAGGCTGGAAGTGGGCAAGGGGAGCGTGAGTTCCAGGCTGAGGTTGAGATAATTAGCCGTGTTCATCACAAGCATCTTGTATCTTTGGTTGGATACTGCATCACTGGGTCCCAGAGGTTGCTTGTTTATGAATTTGTTCCGAACAACACATTGGAGTTCCATTTGCATGGTTGGTACTCCTGATTTTTGCTTTCCATCACAAGATTCATTTAAAAATTCTGTTTGGTTGGTCCATCTTTTCTGCTGAAAGTTGGATAAGCACCAACTTCTACCACTTGCATAATGCTTTTGATGGAAGCGGTCTTCATGGTTATTTGCACTGCAGGAAGAGGACGACCTACCATGGATTGGCCCACAAGACTAAGAATTGCTTTAGGATCTGCTAAGGGACTGGCGTATCTTCATGAAGATTGTATGTTTTTCACTCCTGATTTATTTTCTTCTGCTGTTGTTAATTTATTTATGTCGACCTAAATCTTTGTTTCCATTTTCTGTACGTTCAGGTCATCCTAAGATCATCCATCGTGATATCAAATCTGCTAACATCCTTCTGGATTTTAAGTTCGAAGCAAAGGTGTGTTGTTCTTCCACACGTCTTTTCACAACAGCACAATTTGATAAAACAGCTGTTTATTGTTTTACCTGATTTAGTCTAATTGATAAAAGTCATAAAACCCACTTCCATTGTTCACTTTTATAATGTTATTTGAAGTTGTGATCGAATTGCTCTTTATTTTGTTGACAGGTTGCAGATTTCGGTCTTGCTAAGTTTTCTTCTGATGTTAATACTCATGTTTCTACACGAGTGATGGGGACTTTTGGGTAGGGACACACTTTCTTCTTTCTATCTTTTCATGGACAAATTAACTTACGCCATTCTTTAATGACACGAGAGATGGATAAAGAGAGTACATCATAGCTAAAATATTCTCAAACTTTCAACTTTACAGTGGACTATTTTACGTCTCTGTGGCGTGCCATGTGTGATTGTTGTCAATTTTCATAGGTCTTATTGCTGTCAAGTGTCAACAACAGTTTATAAGGAAAACCAAGAACAATAATCTGGAACAAATATGTTGTTGTTTGAATCTCACCTGTCGTGCTTCAATTATTACTTACAGGTATTTGGCTCCAGAATATGCTTCTAGTGGAAAACTCACAGACAAATCAGATGTTTTCTCCTATGGAGTCATGCTCCTTGAGTTAATAACTGGACGGCGACCAGTTGATAAAACTCAGACATTCATGGAGGATAGTTTGGTAGACTGGGTAAGTATTATTTCTTTCATCGATTCTGGAAATTATTACTTTTTACTCAGAAATTCACTGTGTATACATTTATGAATTCATATATTAATTTCTTAGTTACAAGTAGCCAAGAAATAGAGAGCAGTACATGGTTCTGCAGAACAACTCTTGACTAAATCCATCTTTATCATATCACAGGCTAGACCTTTGCTCACACGAGCTTTGGAAGAGGATGATTTTGACTCTATTATTGACCCAAGGCTTCAGCATGACTATGACCCTAATGAGATGGCACGAATGGTGGCATGTGCCGCAGCTTGCACACGTCATTCAGCAAAGCGCCGACCAAGGATGAGCCAGGTAAATCAAAGTACTTTTGTTGTCATTTTTCATGTAATCAATATGCTAAGTCATACATAGGACAGTATTATGTCTTGCATTTTTTTGGTACACATAGAATGAAGAATCTTGACTTGGCCTAAGATACGAGATCATGATCCTTGTATCTGCAGGTTGTGCGTGCTTTGGAAGGAGATGTGTCTCTGGCAGATCTTAACGAAGGAATCAAACCTGGACACAGCACCATGTACAGTTCTCATGAGAGTTCAGATTATGATACTGTACAGTACAGAGAAGACATGAAAAAGTTCAGAAAAATGGCACTGGGAACTCAGGAATATGGTGCAAGCAGCGAATACAGTGCAGCTACAAGTGAGTATGGTTTAAACCCATCTGGTTCGAGCAGTGAAGCGCAGAGCCGCCAAACCACAAGAGAAATGGAAATGAGAAAGATGAAGAACAGTCAAGGTTTCAGTGGAAGCTCTTGATTCTCTTATTAACTGTTTATGCCTTTATCTTCTGTATAAATCTATATATCCTTCCTTCATTTCTTTCCAATGCCACTCTTGATTGCTTTTTACTGACATCTCTCGAGAGACTTACCAATTACTATAATTTTTTTTTCTTTCCCAAATTGATAATCTTTTGAATTGTATTTATCAGAGTATACAAAAAAATAACACAGGTCCATTCTTTATTTTTTTTTACCCTTATTTGGCTATTCAGCTATGTAGTGTTGGAAATGGATTGCTGCATCAAACCTTGTTTCACAATTTCCATTGTTGCTCGTGTGTCAACTTTTCTGTTAGTTGAAAGTGGGCTGGTTTTGTCAAACGTTGTTATCAACTTTGCGTGTCTCAAAATGAAAATATGTTTATTACTTTTTACCTAAATTGATTTCTCCCAGAAGACACAATGAGTTGCACCCACGTTGTTTTAGGTCTGTTCGACGGCGCATGTTGTCGTGTGGGAACTGTATGAGTCAGCCTGCAAACGTGGGCACAACAAGTTAAGAGGTTTCATCAAAACACGGTGTGTCTGTTTAGGAGTTTTCAAAAATTGAAATGACTAGGTAACAGAAAATGATAAATTTAAGCTCGACATGGTCTTCAAACATGCCATACCATTTGCGGGATGATTAATTTTTCTGAAAAAGCTTGGTTTATTGAAGAATTAATCTTGGTCAGAAAAGACCTTAGGTTATAGACTTAGTCATACTTTTAAAAGTCGCCTGTGTTATTTTGGTTGTTCTGGCATGTGGATTGCAAGATTAGTGCATGTTGGATGATGAAAAAGGGTATATATATATATATATAGAAACATAATTTGAAGTGTGAGATGGGTTGAATCATTAAACTAAAGATTGAGACAGCAAGAACAAAGTAGCTAATGATTGCGTTTGGAGAAAGAAGAGATTTTGGTGGCTCCAGCAACCCCACACGGTTTCTGCAAAGTCAGCATGCGCATTCTCATCATCAACTTAAAAAGGAGAAGGATTATGAACTGTCTCAGCTCCACTTTCAACAAAAAGGAACCTTGTTTTGAACATTTTTTAAGTGTTTATAATCATTTTTCCATGTTGTTAATTTGGAAGACTTTTAGATCCAGGAAGTTTGAAATTCAATATGTTGAAAAACTGTAATGTTTTCAATTATTTTAGGATGAAAATTGTTCAATAACTGAATTTTTTCTTTTGACCCAAATTTTTCTTTAAATCTTTAATACTTCTCCAAACCATCATCATCAAAATTTCTAAATTAATATGATGGCTATTAGCTTATTCCAACATCTTATTTAGTTCTCACATGTAATTTTATAATTTGATGAAAATTATCATACAAGTTATAGTTAAATTGTTAAATCATACGAGAGATGGAATTTGGACCTATTTGCACCAGATCACCACAGCCAGTTCTATAAATGAATTTTAATTTTCCTGAGATTACTGAAATTTATCCATTTCTATATACAAGATTTCACATTTAGAATTTTACTTTGATAATAAAACAGTGATTACATGGGCATCAACATTAGATATTAAAGTCGAATTTACATGTGGTTATCATAAACTAGGAAAAGAATCAATTGGAATAAAAAAAAAAAAGCGGTTTAGAAAATATGAAAGAGAATTGATATGTGGAATAATAATGCTCCTTTTTACCTATTTTGAACATGAAAAAGGATTGGATTACATATGTCTCTTTGCATCAGTTTGTCATCTTCTCTTATATGTCATTCTCACCGCAATAATAGTTTTTCTTTTTGAATAATTTCTTTTGCATGGTTGATTTTCAAATTAAATAAAATAAGGAAAAAAAATATTTTGACACCATCTTTTTAACAATATTTTAATATAACATAACACGTATCATTTTTTTTATCTATAATGTATTATTTATTTGTTATTATACTAATATATTATAAATCTAATGAGAAAACGGATCATGTATCAAAATATTATTAAAAAATGTGTCAACATATTATTTTTCATAGAATAATCATGTTTAAAAAAAATCGTTAAAAAAGATTTTTTTTACATCATTTAACATAACATAAATATCATTTTTTTCATTGGGTTTATAGTACGTTTACATAATAACAAAAAAATAATGAATTAATGAAAAATAATATGTGCATTTTGTCAAAATATTGTAAAAAAATCTATGTCTAAATATCTTTTTTCTTTCAAAAATTGTCTAGTTGAAGAGTGTCTTATGCTTCCTTGGTTGTTTTTGGTTTCATTATCCATGGAAATCTGGCTACTGAGAATCCTCTTTGAATCAAGAACTCCAAAATCTGTTATTTTATTTCTTTCCACTGCTGCTTGTTGTGCAGATGCAGTGGCTTGCTCATCATACGATGGAACTACCATTAGCATGTCCTCTGAACCTTCCATCGTTGGTAATGGTTGCTGCATTTCGCTGGTTACCAAGACATGGTGGTAAGGGAACAACATCGTCTTCACTGTCAGACTGCAAAAACATTCTGCTATGATCCCTCCGAATGTTACGACAATGAGGGCACATGCTTGACTTCCAAATCCCACTTCTATTAACTTCATTGAACATGTGTAATAATGCAAAAACAGGATATGGATCAGTACCCTCCACTGTTATATCAAACTCTCCATCAGAAAGTCCAATATTTGCCACAACAGAAAATCCAATATCTGTTGTTTCAAATAATCTGTTAGCACCCATTGATAAGTTACTACCAACAAAATAGTGTGCTATAGTCACTGCCTTAGCTTTACTTTCATGATAATCCTTTTTGCACTCCAAAACAAGAAGACCACACCTGTTTTGCAGTGCCATATAAGCAAACTTTGGTGTCCGTAACACCACCCCGTGCATCAACGTTCTTCCTTGTCTTCGTCCACGCGTTGGAACACACTTCCGGATCGATCACGTTAAGCAAATCAGATCCTTCTTTGAATATCCAAAATCTTATTGCTTTTCGGACTGAACATAATACGCTGTCATGGAGTACGAACGATAGCGAGTTGACATTTCCGTCATTGCAAACAGTCCTTCTTAAAGAAAGATCGCACATTGACCCTCCGACGGTGTAGAAAACTTGTGCACCTTCGACATATCCTCCATTATCAGAATATGGGATGCAAATCGAAGACTCCCGCTTAGACGGAGAAAACAAGCAACGTTGTTGTTTCCCATCTTTTTTGTGTGTAGAATAGATGGAGCACACCACAAAATGATGGAATGGATCAGTCGAAGAAGGTAATGTGCAGTTATTCAAAAATATAATAATGGGAAACTCAGGTTAACTAGGTACATATTGTGCATTGTGCTCTGTGGTGAGCATGGTTGGGATGTTCATATCCCTAAACTATAAATAAACTGATTATAGAATCATATTTTCTCTCACTATAAGGAAGCGTTGTTCTTCAGCTTATTAATTCAGTAGCATCTAATTCTCTCTCATATTTTCCAAACCACTTTTCTCTATCTAGTATTTATGCTGTGTTTTATTCTTCCACTTGCTTCATTCTTGATTCATTCACTTTTATGTGATATCACTAAATTTATGTTTTCTTTCAACTAAAAAAAATTAAATTCAAGCACACTCAATCTCTCAAAAGAACTAGATGATGCATCATTTGTGATAATTACTCAGACTTGTTTGGATAACCATTCTAACAAACGTTTATTGAAGATAAGAAAGTAAAGTTGCTAAAAGAATAACAATTATATGTCAGATTCTTGCTAAAAGAATCAAACAAGTGGAAAACTAAAGAATAATAAAGATGATGTTGATCTTGCTAGTGCCATGACTAGGGACACAGGTGAAGGTAGAACAACACAAAAATTAAATTTATAATTTTTTTTAAATGAATAAAATATACTCTGCGACCAAATGTATTATTGTTTCAAAATTACCTTTTGAACACTAATGACTTCAGTTTAGTACAGAACATAAAATATGCAATTCTAAAATGTTTAATATTTAAATAAATTTTATATTGAATTTTTAATTTAAGACAAGCTTGTTACATGATCAATAGTGATTATTAATAAATAAAGTTGGTCACATTCAAATATATTTATATTAGATATGAATTAATATAGGTTTAATACCTATTTTTGTCTTTCGGTTTGTAGGGTTTGTTCAAGGTGATTTTTTTTTTCAAAAGTTCACTAATATCTTACTTTTTTGCAAAAACGGTGCACGTTAGTTCTTTTTATGTATGCGATAAATTTATTGACGACAGAGTTGCCCAGTTGGCAAAAAATTGATGAGTTGTATAGTTTTGGTTGATGTGTTAAATTCAATTGCTGATTCATCCTAAAAGCAAAGTGATTCATGGTTGTTGTTCCCAAATTTAAAAGCAAAGTTAGGGGTTGTTTCCAAAATCAAAGGTTAGGGTTCTTGGAGATTCGTGGTACTTTTGTTCCCAAATTTAACAACAGATGATTAAGGTTAGGGATGACTTCTTCACAAAGTTGTTCATCCTGTTCGAAGGCAACAGACAAAGAATGATTACAATTAATAAGTCCTAAATTTGAAACTCTAAGAAAAGTTCTTAATATTTACTGGTTTCCTTCTTTTTCTTTTTTGGTGGAGTTGGAGAAATCCCAATTAAGAATCCTAAATTTGCAAACTGGGACTAGCCCCAAAATTAACAACCCTGATGGTTTTTAGAAATCTAAAATTAGGAAAATACCATAATTAAAACCCTAAAGTTGGAAATTAGTTTATGAAACCCTAAGGGTGTGTTCACTTGAAGGTGACTGGGGGAGATGATTTGGAGGAGAGTGATTGGGTGGATTTGAAAAGATTTGAGAGTGATTTTTTTTGTGTTTATTTGAGTGGATTTGAAGGTAATTGAGAGTGAATTTGGATGTAAAATTTGTGAGAATTAGTGTAGGATTTGATTGATGTGACAGTTTTAAAAAAATTATTTAATTGGTAGAAATTGATGATTACCAAAATACACCTAAGTATTAAAGTAATATAAAATAATATTTGTTAATGTTATATTTAATTGTAAAAATATTTATTAAGAGTTAAGAATTTAGAATAATTATTAAAAATAACTTTAAAAAGTTAATTAAATTAAAATTTAGTGAAATGAATTTTTTTATTAAATATAATATTTGTTTGTAATATAATTTAGTTTCAAATGTATATATCGTTACTTCTTTTCACTATATATCGTTACTTTCAAATTATAAAATCTGAAAATTAAAAAATAATTTATAAATTGTATAGTCTAAAAAGGTTAAAATAGAAAAAAAAATTCTTATGGGGTGTATATATAAATTAAAACTATTTTTTAAAACTATTTTTTAATTTGTTGTATATATAAATTCTCTCTTCTATTCTGATCCAGTTAAAAAGTTAATACAAATATAATTAAAAAAATTGTAAGTTGTTTAAATTGAGAACAAAGATTACAGAAAGTAGAAATTTAAAAGAAAACACCACATTCTCGAATAAAAAGCAAAAGAATGGTCAAAGTTACAGTTTGGAGAAAGAACGAACTTCTGTCCTCGAACATTCATTGTAGCAAAGAAAACTCGCTGAAAAATATTCCCAACCAGAACAATTGCATGTTGTTCAACTTCATTCCGACACGTTTTGCCAGCACCACCTGCAGCACCTTCATCAGAGACGTTCTGGCAGCACCACCTGCAGCACCTTCATCCGAGACCTTCTGCCAGCAAAGGCAGCACCTGCAGCTCATGCGCAGCTGCAGCTCATGGGAGGGTACACGAAGAAGAAGAATAAGAAGACGTTCTGCCAGCACCACCTGCAGCACCTTCATCCGAGACGTTCTGGCAGCACCACCTGAAGAAGAAGTAGTAGTAACCGGATACAACCCACATGCATAACCGAATACAACTTGACAGCGTTTTCACATGCATATGTGTAACCGGATACAAGTTCCTTCGTAACCGGATACGCACTTTGTCTTCTTCGTCACCGAGGTTCCTTCTTCGTTTTCACCCACATGCCAGCCATTTCCTTCCCTTCAAAACAGACCACCCTTCGTCTTCGTCACCCAATACGGTTGCAAAATCTCCTTTCTTCATCTTCCACCAAAGCTTATTTATTTGATGGTTAATGGTACGTGGTAATTATTTTAAATGACAAGGGGTATTTTAGATAATACATCTTTCATCCCTCCAGATCTTCGCAAATATGCGAATGATGCTACATTACAGAATTCTCGCTGTTACCTTCAATCTCTCGCCCGCAATGATTCACAAGTGAACACACTTTTTTTTTAATCAATCGCTCGCTGTCGTTCGTGAACAGGAAATCACCTGCAAGTGAACACGACCTAAAGGGGAAAAAAATCCCCAATTAGTTTTCATTCCCAATTTGTTTTTTCTTAGCGATATGGTGTGCTAGCAGCACTGTTTTTTTCTCTGTTTACGTTCTGCGTCGTGCAATGGAGGTTAAACTTCTTCTTCCTTTTGTTCATCGTCACGATGGTTAGAAGAGTTTTGCGTTACAGCAATGGTGACTTTCCGTTGTTTTGGTTCTTCTTCTTGCTCGCTGCTGCCATGGTGGAGGAAACCGTCTTCGTCTTCTTCGTGTTCTCGGTGTTGAAATTGCTCGCTTCAGTGAATCCTAATTTTAGGATAACCTTAACTTTTACATATTTCACGTTCTTTTAAGTTATTTTATTTTAACACATATAATGAATTCAGAGTACAACTCATTAATTTTTTTGCCAACTGGAGTAACATGCACAGTTAAAAAAAAAGTTTTGATATAAGTATTAAACCATTAATATATAACTTTTTGATATCATCAACCAGTATTTCAATATTTTATCAATTAATATAATTTTAGCAAAGAAACAAGCACTGGTGAAAAAATTGGATTCTATGACGGGATATTATGATAGGTGAAATCCACCTATTATAATACATTGATCAGTGGCAATTTTGTAATAGAACTAAGATATATTATAACGTATTTTAAAAAACCTATCAGTATAACAGTGGCTTTTTCATAATAAAAATTAAATATATTATAACAGGTAAAAGAAGACCTATGATAATAAGTTGGACGCGGTGGCAAGATGGTAATTACGGAAAAATGTTTAGAAACCTATCACAATAGATCCAATATCCCTTCAGATATCTTACCCTCCTCGAGCATTCCATTTCTTCCCGTTCGTCGCGATTACAACTTATCTTTCTCCTTCACCATTTCGCCTCACAACTTTTCTTTCTCTTCACTGTTTCTTCCAATTTTTTCTCACATCCCAGAGCACAGCCTCCAAGCCCTAAGGTCTCTAATCCCTAAGCGTCTCCAAGCCCTAAGCGTCTCCAAGCCCTAAACGTCTCCAAGCCTAGTCCGCGCACACTAGTTGAAGTATCCACGCCGTCTCCTGGTGGCCGCCGAGGATTGTGAGCTTCCTGTCTTCGATCTCAGCCGAGGATAATGGCGAGACTGTGAGGGAAGATTTCAAGTCACACATTGTTAGGGCTTCACAAGATTTGGGTTTCCGGATTCTGTTTCTAACATTCTGCTTTTAGACGAAGACAAAACATTGCTCTTCGATGATTCAGCACCGGCCACCGCATATGTCTTCTCTTGCTGCCCTCTCATACCTATCATATTGATTCCTCTTCAAACCGGTTAATTTTTTTTTTGCTATGGAATTCTCTCTTTTTGTTTTCCATTTCTGGATGATTTTTTATGAATAATTGTTGATTTAATACTGATTTACCCAATGCACATGCAGAAAATGGAGTTGGCGGATTCTGAAAATGGAAATTCCTTCGTTAGTGACAGTGCCAACAAAGAGAACGCGGATTGGAACAAACTGCAAAAGCTTAGCTTGGAGCCTCATCAAATGAAGAAGAAGAAGAAAGGAGGCGGTTACAATTTACGCAAGACCTTGGCGTGGAATCGAGGTTTCTTTACTGAAGAAGGCACTCTCTTCTCTCCATTATCTGTTAATTAACAATGCAAATCGATCACTCTAGTTGTTCTATTATTTGATTGATTGATTAATTAATTAATTATTTGGTTGATTTGTTCCGAATCTTACTTTTCAGGTGTTTTGATTAGTGGCACTGCCTCTTCTAAGTCAGGGTTGGATTTGGAAGTCATCCACGAAGAAGAGTACATAGGTACATCGTTAAATTTGCAAGAGATTGAAGAAAATTTGTTTATGCATTCATCCGATGCTCTTCCTTTCGAAGATAGAAGGATTGGTGCTCGGTTTTCTCCAAAGCCTGCTGCATTAGCCAAAGCTTCTACTATCCCGATTTCTCCAATTTAGTAGTTGTTAAAACTAGTGCAGTTGTCAAGACTTATGTATAGTCATGTTAAGGCACTTTTTGACTAGTGATCTTATTATATATATCGTTGAAAAGAAGGTGATTGAAATTTTCAGTTACTTAAGTAAGATCTCACTTGAATAACTTTTTATTCTAAATGATTTTCTTGCACTCATAAGAATTCATAATGTGACATTGACTACTGCTTTTGGACATCTCAGGCTATTGAAGATTTGACTAAGGCATTAGAGTTTGAAACCAACTCAGCTGATATTTTACACGAGAGAGGTATCTTTTTTTTTACAGTCTTTTTAATTTTGTTATTTGGCTAACTGGTTGATGCTGGAATAATTATTTGTGCTTCCTTCTATAATGATTGTTCATTCGTGCATCTTGTGGTAGCTCCTTGAAGTCTAGACAGAGACTTCATTAGTTTCAGGTGAAATGAATATATTATTCCTTTTTAATAATTATGTCCTGTCTACTGTTAATTTAAAGTTGAATTTTGATTATAAATTATTGTTGTGATAATGTTAATCTTTTATTTTTGTTCAGTAATCCTACTTATATATGTCTAATGTAAGTTTTTCATAAAATTTAATGTAGGAATTATCAATTTCAAATTTAAAGAGTTTAATGATGTCGTTGAAGACCTTTCAGCCTGTGTGCAATTAGACAGGGATAACAAGTCTACCTACACATATTTGGTGGGTCCCGAGTCTTAACATTTTAGTCCTCATTGATTATGAGCCCTTTATGTTGGGTTTCTCACATGTCACATGAAAATATATCTTTATTATTTTTCTGAGTAAACACTCTCTTTTACAAGGTTTAGCATTATCTTCTATTGGTGAATATAAGAAAGTTGAGGATGCACATCTAAAATCACTTCAAATTGATAGAAATTTTCTTGAAGCATGGGCACACCTGACTCAGGTATCTATCAACCTTATTGTACTGAAAGTAGTTGGCTATTAGTACTGATATATACTATATATTCTGTGGTGGTTATATCACTACGTTCGTATATCATAGTAGAAAGGCACATGACACCTCAAAATATACTTTGTATCTGTATGAATTGATAGGATATTGTGGAAACTGTCTGCTAGGCTATCGTTTGATATGCAATTTTCTTTCCCTGTTGCATCCAGCAAATACCTTTTCTGTGTAAGAATTTTTCGGTTAAAATTGGTAGAAAAATTCAAGGTTTACTTTTACTTGGACATGCTTCATTAAGGATTTGAGTGAAAGAAGACTAGAAGAGTTAATTAAGAAAAATATGATGATTAGTTTCTGATTCTGTTTACTTGAGTTTAGCTGCACGTGGTTCTAAGAGAAAGCCCCAAAGTTTCAAGGATGAAGATCACTATATAAGTTCAATACCAAAAAATCAAGTAAGTTTCTATTTGAATTACATACTTCATCATACAGATATACACTATATTCATGGTGGTTATGATTCTGAAAAAAAAAACATTGCTACTAGTTTTGCTATGATTCTCAACAATAAAGGCCATTGAGGCTGACCTTGTAGTGAATTTTGCTATGATTCTGTTAGAAGTGCCTTGTACTAGAGAGTGTATTATTTGTTTCCCCCTTTTTGCTTTCCGATATAGTTGCTGTAATTTTCAGGTTTTATGTGTTTTAGCACAAGTGAAGACTGACAAGGATTTAGTTGACACATTGGTGCAACATGTTGAAAATGATGATCGGCTTTTCCAATAAATTCAAGATTTGCAAAAGCAAGTTGAAGATTTAGAAGATAAGCTTGATTTTCGAGGATGGGGAGTGAGGACTCGGGAAGAGATTCAACTGGAGCTTAGCATCCTGCAGAGCACCAAGTAAATAGCTGAAGTTTCTTTACTGATTACTGATGTGGGCAATTTTACCATCTCGATCCATTAAGATAATTGAATTTTGTCATATTAGCATCATCTCCATTTCCTAAGTTTCAGGTTTTGTTTCTTATTCTTATCATTATTTCCATTCATATCTTGGTTATAAGGGACAATTTGAAATCTGAATTGGAGAGGTTGAGGGAAGAACAAAGGCATATGGAGAATGATCTTTCAAATATTCATATTCAGTGGCAATTTTGTGACCAATCTAATGAAACCATCAATCTATATGATTCTAATGATATAACGAATGTCTACCTTTTGTAGGTCTTTGGAAGTTCATTCAAGATTGCGAGGTATTCCATCTGTATCTAGAAAGAAGATGCAAATAGTGACACCTAATGTAATTCCATTTCCAATTCTCTCTGTATGTACGACAAGTATGATATGAGTTGGAGTTAGACAATATGTTCTGATTTAGTGTTATTTTATGCATATTTTTGGTGGAAACCTTTCAAAGTGATAGGAAAGGTTTGTAAATTGATTAGTTGGACAATCATTTTGCCTACCTTCTATTTATTTTTGTTGGATTTAATATAAGGTTTGTAAATTGATTATATAAATTGATTATACAGGAAATTATTTGTAAACTGTAATAATGATTTTTTTTTTTACAAAACAAGTTTTTATGATAGGTGAACAATGTATGTAATAAAATCTTATTTTTGAAAAGTATATATTATGATAGGTGAATAATTATTTGTCATAATATATTCGACATATTATGATAGGTGAAAAAATCTACATCATAAAATGTTACATATTATGATAGGTTAATTCAGGTGCGTCATAATAGATTCTTTATATTATGACAGATAAGTGAAAAGCTGTCATAATAAGCTGGATCTATTATGATAGGTGACAGAAAGTAAGTCATAATACGCTGAACTTATTATGATGCCCAGAATTATGATGGCAGCTTACCTATCATAATAGGTCCTTTTTACCTATCATAAAAAGTAATTTTTTCATTAGTGAAGTAAAATCTAATTAATATATAACTTTATGTCGTCATCAACCAGTACTTGACTTCCACATCCACTTCTATTATATATTTTTTTCTTTTTAATAATCTTTTATTCTTTCTTTCTCTTTTCAATTTTAACCATGTTCTAACCAAATTCTATCTACAAAAAGTACGAAACAAATGCAAACCCTGAAAATAAAAGTGAATATTATGTGAGTTTTTTTTCCAATACTTTTCACATTTAATTTTCATTTCGAAAATATCTAATCTTGTCAGTTATAATTTCACATATAATATAATTCTTATTCATCAAATATAATAGTTTCACAATATAAAAATCAATTTTGATTTGTTTATTTCTTCGTTATATTTTATAAGTATATTTTTTTTTCTTTTTAAAGATTATATATTTGAGATTTCTTTCAAATAAAGATTGAAATAATTTAAAAAGTTAATTTTATATCAATTTAAATATTTAAAATTAATTATTGAATCCTATAATACTTTGTTGTACCAATAGCCATAAACATTAAACAAATGAATTTACTATCAGAAAGTTTGTATTTGAAAAGCATTCAAAACAGCAAAACAATGTTACAACTCTAGGAAATATATAAGAGAACTTTTAGTTGACTACTTTCCTACAGTGACATAGTGAGTGATGTTTACTATGCTGCTAATGCTACAGTGGGGTTTCTTTGGAGGCTAATGTTAGTTGATGTAATGCTAAACTATAGTGGCTAATCTACTAGAACTTGATCATTTTCTTCGTCTACGCCTATTTTGACGAATGCGCCCAAAACTCAATAGCAAAATACCTGTTAGAAGTAAAATATATGAAGCATAAACAACATAAATATAGCAGTCCAAACAAGTGGAAGAATAGAGAATAATATGTTGATCTTGTCAAAGAATAAAGAAGATGTTGATCTTGATCTTGCTAATGCGATTAGTGTGGCAAACTATTTTCTTTACAGTAGTAAAAGAATAGCTGCTAAATGATCGATGTCAACAATTGATGTTAGTTCTATGTAGTGCTTGGACTTTATATTACAACATATTTCTATATCTTTTTCTATTAGAATTTAAACAAAATCAAAGTCCGCATGCACTATAATCTACATTCAAATTCATAGGAAATAATCAAAATCTATATGTAAATTTTGTTGAAAATAATTTAAGCATGAATTAAAGTTTTACATTTAAAAAAAAGTTAAACACTATGAATATAATAAAAGACTTATAAACTTATTACAAACTTTCTTAAAATTCTACAAGACTATAACACAATATTGAACATACATATATATTGAGAGAGAAAGACACAAAGTTAGGATCTTCACTCAATTAAAACCATAGAAATTTCTGCATCTGATGTAACTACCATTAGCATGCCCTCTGAACCTTCCATCGTTTGCAATGGTCGCTGCATTTCGTTGGTTACCAAGACGTGGTGGTAAGGAAACAACATCGTCTTCACTATCAGACTGCGAAAACATTCTGCTATGCTCCCTCTGAATGTTACGACAATGAGGACACATGCTTGGCTTCCAAATCCCAGTTCTATTCACTTCATCGAACATGTATAATAATGCAGAAACAGGGTGTGGATCAGGACCCTCCACTGTTATATCAAACTTATCATCAGAAATTCCAACCTTTGTCACAACAGAAAATCCAATATCTGTTGTTTCACTTGATCTGTTAACAGCCACTGATCCGTTACTACTAACAAAATAGTGTACTATAGTCACTGCATTAGAAGCATAATCGTTTTTCTTGCCCTCCAAAACAAGAAGACCACACCTGTTAGCAGTGCCATACAAGTAAACGTTGGTGTTCGTAACACCACCCCATGCATCAACATTCTTCCTTGTCTTCGTCCACGCGATGGAACACTGAAACGCAAAGGATAGGCAAAGGGAATCGGTTCCCATTTTCATTATCGGAAGGCGTAGGCCTTTTTTGTCTGAACATATTATGCTGTCATGGAGTAGGAACGATAGGAAGTTGATATGGCCGTTGCAAACACTCCTTTCTAACCCGAGTTTGCACTTTGACCCTTCAACGGTGTATAAAACTTCTGCTTTTTCGGTATAATCTCCATCAACAGAGCTGTGAGAGATATATGTCTTCATGTTGATGGTAGCATCTGTTCCCAGTTGAATATGGGATGGAAATGGAAAGCTTCCTCTTTGACGGAGATAACAAGCAACGTTGTTGTTTCCCATCTTTTTTATTTGTACGATAGATGCAGCACACCACAAAATGTTGGAATGGATCAGTCGAAGAAGGTAATGTGCAGTTATTCAAAAAACTAATGGAAAACTCAAGTAAACTATATACATACTGTGTTATGTGATGAACATGGTTGGGATGTTCATATCCCAAAACTATAAATAAACTCATTATAGAATCATATTTTCACTCTCACTGATGGAAGCGTTGTTCTTCCGCTTATTATTATAATTCATTAGCATCTAATTCTGTCTATTATTTTTCCAAACCACTTTTCTTTTTCTGGTGTTGACGCTGTTTTTTATTAAAATCACTTTTCTCAATATTTTTTATAATTTAAAATTGAATTTATAATATTTTTAAATGAATAAAATATACTCTTCAACTAAATATATTTGTGTTTAAAAATTGTATTTTTAATATGAGGAGTTGTCCTTTCAGAACTCCTTTAAATTTCTACAACATTCAATATTTTATTATTATATATTAACTACAGTTATCACACGTGAATGTATTTACAAAAGCTTTGTTAAAAGAACTCCTTTGAATATTTTACTTTAAAAGAATATTATCCGTTCTTGTCAATTATAGTTTCTCACATTTATTTTTAATTGCTCATGTTTGAAGGTAGCTAATGCTAAGATCGTGTCTCTGAATTAATTATATACATGTTCAATTCTCTTTATTGTTTCCATCATAAACTATATTAGGGCATGAATGACTGCAGTATTGCATCAATTTTATTTTGATTTTACCTCATTTTCTTTCGGTACATTCAAACAAATACAAAGAAAATATTTCCCATTAGACAGAAAAGAATCAAACAAAGTGAAAGAATCAAACAAGTGGAAGAATAACGAATAATAGGGACGATATGGATCTTGTGAAAGAATAAAGAAGGTTTTGATCTTGATCTTGTTAATGCGATGTGTGAGGGCACACTATTAAGCAATATGATCGATATGAACAATTGAGGATGGTTTTTTTTTGTAGTGTTTGGACTTTATAATTCAAGTTTGAGACTGAGTAGATCAAATGTTAAGACGAATTAAGTTGGGATCAAAATTCGACCGAATTCATTTGGAATGTCCACGATTAAAACTTAGTTGAGTCAGTTCTAATTGAAATTCGGTCAAATTCAATTGTAACGACTATGACCGAAATTCGATAAAGGTCTACCCCAATCAAAATTCAATTGGATTCGCTTAAGTTGACCCATAACGAATTCGGCTAGGATGACTATGCCCAAAACTTGGTGGAGTTGGTCCTCCCTAAACTTTGGTTGAGTTGGTCTTATTTGAAATTCAGTCAAGTCGACTCCACTAAAAAGTTGGTCAAATTTGACAGGAGACCGCCACGGCTAAAACTCTCTCAAGTCAATCCTGATCAAAATTCAATTGAGACAGCATTGCCAGTCGAAAATCATGACAACACAATTGAAACTCAGTTGAGTCGATCTGATTAATACTCTATCCTTTTTAAGATATTTTATTTCACAAACTTAATAACTTCAATTATCACAAATCTTATTTAAATTAATATTTTAAACACAAAATCAATTAAAATTTTGATATTAAACCTAACATAAAGACATAAATATACACTCATCCATTAATTTAATATTTTTCTTATTTTCTTTCATTGGATTCAAACAAATTCAAAGGAAAGATTCCCCACTCCACTTCATAAAAAAGAATCGAACAAGTGGAAGAATAAAGAATAATAGAGATGATATTGATCTGATGTTGCTAGTGCCATGGCAGTGGGTTTTCTGTAGTGCTTGGACTTTATATTATTACAATGTTTCTATATCTTTTGTTAGCATTTTATCTTTCATGCATGTGCATGCCTCATGTTTCATATTCCAAATAATACAACCACAAAAATAAAAGAAAATTTCTCAATACAATGTGGTATAAAAAATCTAGTGGATCTTATTTATGTTGGAAATATAACTTTCATGTGGTTTGATTTCTTTGAAATCTGAAATCATTAAGGAAGAATTGTGTGGGGTTCAAAACAACAACAATAATTAATGAGCTCCCTTCAGACAAACTTATCCATTATAATGTATCAATGAAGTTCTTGTTATAGAGTGGACCCTTTTTTATTCAACAAATATTTTGTTAATTTAGCTTTATCTATCTTTTACTTTAATAATTTTATTTTTACTTTTTTAATATAAAAGTAAGAAATTCACAATTTCTTACATATATAATAGGCAACATTAATATGGTCATAAAAATATATATACATACACGAAATTAGGGTTTTCTCTCAGTTAAAACCGTAGAAATTTTTGCATTTGATAATACTTCCATTAGCATGTCCTTTGAATCTTCCATCATTGGCAATGGATGTTACATTTTGCGGAGTACCTAGAGATGGTGTTGGTACGGGAACACCATCGTTGTCTTCACTATCAGACTGAATTCTGCGATGTTGTCTCTGAATGTTAATACAATCTCTGAATATTATGCTGTCATGGAGTACGAACACTACCAAGTTGACATTGCCGTCATTCCAAACGAATCTTTGTAACGCGAGGTTGCACTTTGACCCTTCAACGGTGTATAAAATTTCTGCGTTTTCGGCATATCCTGCTTCAAATCTGTGAGAGATAGATGTCTTCATGTTGATGGTATCATATGTTCCCAGTTGGTTGTAAGCAAATCTTTTATTTTCAATTGAATGAAAATTAATATAACAAGATCTTGAATTTTTATGATATTCATTATTCTCATACATACAGTAAAAGAGAATTTAGCTGGATCTATTGTATAGTTTCTTCCTCTCAAAAGTTCTCTCTTCTCTCACTCCTCTTTAATGCTTTCTTGATGATATATAAATTGCAAGGATAATTTCTTTGTCAAAATTACAGTTTTTTTCTCTTTTCAGAGAACTTTACGTTCTCTCCTTTCCCTTTCCTTTGCAGAAACGTAACTTCTCCACCCTAGTCAAAACTTTTCCTCTTTTTAAGATATTTAATTATCTTTAATAAAATATCAAAAATGCCTTTGATGAAATGAGAAGAGAGGGATTAATTTTAGTAACTCTAAAATAATCCCAATAACTTTAATACCTTATATTCTAATAATCATCATATTAGAATCTTTACATCAAAGTTATATTTTAAATTACATGAACCAATGTTAATTATTAATATAATTTAACATTCTCCAACTTGGTTCATGTGATGACTTGAAGATCTAAAACTAAACTTTAAGTGCGCACCATTCATTAGAATTATCAAGTCATCATCATTATATGAATTGAAATGATCGGATCATGGCGGACAAAAGTCATGATCGACAAGATTCCTTCCATGTATCACATAACCAAAACAACTCAACATAACTTTAATCAATCTTATAACTTTCATGTCTCTAAAAGAGATATATCATGACCACAATGAATAATATATGCATATAACTTAATGTGGATAACAATAGAATAAAGAGAAACATAACTTTAATTGAATTCATAAGTGTCATGACAGTACAAGCATATAACTATACATATCCATATAGATAGTTAACACCATCATGTTAATATTGACTTATCCATAATGCCCATACTTTCAACATGGCCAATAAAAGTTTTGGGCGGTAGTCCTTTAGTTAATGGATCTGCTATCATCAAATCAGTACCAATATGCTCAATCAACACTCTATGTTTCTCCACTTCTTCTTTGACCGACAAGTACTTCAAATCCATGTATTTAGCACCATTTGAGTACTTGTCATTTTTAGAGAAGAAGACGGCTGCGAAATTATCACAATAAATCCTTATCGGCCTAGCTATACTGTCAATAATGCCAAGCCTCGATACAAAGTTCCGCAACCACAAAGCATGAACCGTGGCCTCAAATCATGCCACAAATTCAGCCTCCATAGTGAAAGTAACAATGACTGATTGTTTTGCACTTTTCCACGATATTGCTCCTCCAGCTAATAGATAGACATACCCAAATGTGGATTTTCTTGAATCCACACATCCAGCATAGTCTGAATCCGAGTAGCCAATCACTTCGAGATGATCTGACTTTCTGTAAGTAAGCATGTATTCTTTGGTACCTTGTAAGTACCTAAGAACTTTCTTCGCAGCTTTCCAGTGATCCATTCCGGGATTACTTTGATATCGACCTAACATTCCAACAGTAAAACTGATATCTGGCCGAGTACAAGTTTGAGCATACATCAAACTCCCAACCATTGACGCATAAGGAATGGACTCCATGGCCTTTCGTTCCAAACCATTCTTGGGACATTGCATTTGACTAAACTTGTCCCCTTTTTCAATTGGAACTATTCCAGGAGAACATTTCTCCATTCTGAATCTCTTTAACACTTTGTTAATATAGCCTTTTTGAGACAAACTTAACAATCCTAGTGATCTATCACGGAATATTTCTATTCCTATCACATAAGATGCCTCATTCACATCTTTCATTTCAAAGTTGCTAGAGAGAAACTTCTTTACATCATGTAACATACCATTATCATTAGCAGCAAGAAGAATGTTGTCAACATATAGAACCAAAATAACAAACTTATTCCCACTGACCTTTATGTATATACACCGATCAATGATGTTCTCTACAAAGCATACAAAGTTATGGTATCATTAAATTTTAGATACCATTGTCGGGAAGCTTGTTTCAGTCCATATATTGATTTCTTTAATTTACACACCAAATTTTCTTTTCCTGATATTGTGAAACCTTCTGGTTGATCCATATAAACTTCCTCTTCTAAGTCACCATTCAGAATGACGGTCTTTACATCCATATGGTGAAGCTCTAAATCATAATGAGCCACCAAAGCCAAAACAATTCTCAAAGAGTCCTTCTTAGAAACAGGAGAGAAGGTCTCTTTGTAGTTAATGCCATCCTTTTGAGTGAAACCTTTGGCGACTAATCTAGTTTTATACCTTTTAATATTGCCTTTTGAGTCATGTTTAGTCATAAAGACCCATTTACAACTGACTCTTTTTGAACCTTTAGGCAATTCAACTAGATCTCATACTTTATTGTCATCTATTGATTTCAATTCTTCTTTCATAGCATTCAACCAATTCTCTGAATTGTTACTTTCCATGGCTTGTTTGAAAGAGACTGGATCCTCATCAATGCTTTAGTCACATTCATGTTCAACAGAGTAAACCACATAATCATTCAAAATAGCAGGTCTTTTCTGCCTTATAGACCTTCTTAATGCTGCTTCTTGTGGTTCCTCTATCAATTGGTCATTTATGAGTTGCTCATTTGTGACTTGCTCATTGTCAACTGGCTCAACATTTATATGTTCATTTTGTGGGATTGGAACATTAACTTGTTGTCTCTGCTTTTTGTGTGACTGTGATACAACAAAAGGGATAACAACTTCAGAAGAGACATTAGATGTAGAAACATTATCAGTATGCTCTTGAATGGCCACTATTCGTGATTCCTCACTCCCACTAAATTGATCATTTTCAATGAACCGAGCATTTTCAGACTCAACTATTCTTGTACTATGGTTAAGGCAATAAAATCTATATCCCTTTGACTTTTCAGGATAACCGATGAAGTAACCACTAATGGTTCTTGCATCAAGCTTCTTTTCATTTGGATTTTATAACCTTACCTCTGCCGGACATCCCCAAACATGAAGATGTCTTAAACTGAGTTTCCTTCCAGTCCATAGTTCATAAGGAGTTTTAGAAACTGCTTTGCTAGGAACCCTGTTAACCAGATATACGACAGTCTTTAATGAATACATCCACAAAGATAAAGGAATATTACTATGACTTAACATACTCCTAACCATATCCATAAGAGTACGATTCCGCCTTTCTGCTACACCATTTTGTTGTGCATTGTATACTGTGCACATATACCCCGACTTTCAAGATACTTTGCGAATGGACTTTGACATTGTCCACTCTCATCAGTTTTACCATAATATTCACCACCTCTATCAGATCTCACCACTTTTACTTTTCTATCTAATTGCCTTTCCATCTCATTTATGAACACCTCAAGGGCATTCACTAATTGAGATTTTTCATGCAATAGATATATATCACAATAACGTGAGAAATCATCAATAAAGGAGATAAAATATTTTTCACCACTCCAAGATTTAGTGTCAAAAGGACCACAAATATCAGTGTGTATTAACTCAAGAAGTTGACTGCTTCTTGTGGCGGGATACTTTGATATGTGTTTTGTTTGTTTACCCTTAATACAATCAATACATACATCCCAATCATCAAAATCCAATTGAGGTAAAATTTCATTTTTCACTAACCTCAACATCCTTTCTTTGGATGTGACCCAATCTTTTATGCCATAAGAAAGCAGAACATTCCTTTCCTGCACTATAATTTCTATCAACAACATGTTCAACATTAAACAGGGATTCAGAAAAATTAACATCAAGACTTAAACGGTATAAACCATCCAATAATGTACCAGAACCATAATAGTACGAAAGTTTATACAAATGAAAAATACCATTTTCAATCCTAAAGTTAAAACCTAAACAATCCAACTTTGCAACAGAAATCAAATTCCTAGCACAACCAGGAACAAAGAGACACTTTTCAAGATTCAGACAATAACTAGTGTCTAGAATCAATCTGTAAGTCCCAATTCCTTCTATCCGTGCCTTCATTTAGTTCCCCATATATAAATACTTTTCAATTCCTTTTATGGGTTGGATTGAAAGGAATCCCTGCATAATATTAGAAACATGAGTGGTAGCTCCAGAATCCAACCACTAGGTATTATTAGGCACTTCAATAATATTTGCTTCAAAACTTACAGAAACATAAAAAGTACCTTTCCTTTCGAACCAAGATTTTCTTTTCGGACAATCTTTCTTGAAGTGACCTACTTTCTTGCAAAAGAAACATTTCTAGTCCTTCTGGATATTGCCCTTATTCACTTTCATTGGGGCTTTGTCCTTCTTGTTCTTCTTTCCTGATTTGGCTTTACTGAAGCTAGCGCCTTCATGAGTTGTGAGATGGATAGAATGATCTTTCATTTTCTTCAATCTCCCTTCCTCTTGTACCAACATGGTTTTGATTTCTTGAAAGCTCCACTTGTCTTTAATAGTGTTATAGTTCACTTGGAACTGGCCAAATTCAGGAGGAAGAGAGTTCATGATGAACTGTACTAGAAAAGACTCATTCACCTCCATTCCCATTGACTTCAATCTTGCTGCTATATTAGCCATTCCAGTTACATGTTCATGTATGGATTGTGACCAATCAAACTTTTTTGTAGTCAGCTCACTCATAAGAGTTCCCACAATAGACTTGTCAGTTATGTCTGATTGTGAGTACTCCTTGATCATTTTCATGAATTTCTTTGCGTTTTCCGTTCTGGGCATAGAAGGCCTTACGTTCTCTGCCATAGACATGCGCATCAAGTTTAGTGATATCCTGTTAGACCTATGTCAAGCCTCATAAAGAGACTTTTCATCACTTGTACTTGTCTCTGTAATGGCTGTGGGCATTTCATCCATCATAATAGCCATATCCAAGTCTAGAACACCCAGTTGGAACTGGATTTGTTCTGACTAATCAACATAATTTAGCCCATTAAACTTGACCACATTGTTGCTCAAACCTGCTAAATTCATGTAAGCTGGAAATAATACACAAGCTCATACATTAATGCTTCGATTAAAATTTATGGATTCAAACAAATTACTACACTAGTCATACATACAAGTTCACCGTGATTAACTGAGTTCTTTACCAACTCGATTGTCGACTTGTTATCAACTCGGATCACAGTCCCTTCATCTTGGATCACTCCCAAATGCCTTAATAAATTTAAAAGCCAGACTGCATGACACACGCTCCAAGAGGCCACCACATACTCTGCTTCGCACGTAGATAGGGTTACAATGGGCTGCTTCTTAGACAACCAAGTAAAGGCTGTATTTCCGAGTAGGAATACATAACCCGAAGTACTTTTCTGGTCATCAACATCACCACACCAATCGCTATCCGAGTAACCCACTAGTTGATAGTCATCTGATTTTGAATAGAAAAGACCAAGTGATAGGGTTCCTCGAACATATCTCAGAATTCTCTTCAAGGCCTTCCAATGTGTATAACATGGATCCTCCACGAATCTGCTCATTATCCCGACACTCATCATTAGTTCGGGTCTTGTGCTTGTAAGGTACCTCAGACTTCCAATTAAACTTCGATATCTCCCAGAATCAGCTTGTTCTCCTCCATCAAACTTCGAGAGTTTAGTGCCTGGTTCCATTGGAGTAGAAACCGGGTTGCAGTCCTCCATTTTAAACTTCTTTAAAATTTCAAGCGCGTACCTCTCTTGGGATATAAAAATCCCTTCCTCCGATTGCTTCACTTTCAGGCCAAGAAAATATTTCATCAAGCCTAAGTCTGTCATCTCGAACTCTTTTTCCATTGTCTCCTTAAACTCCTTAATCATCTTCGTGTTGCTTCTGGTGAATATGAGGTCGTCGACATAGAGAGCAACTACCATCATATCATTTTCTGATTTCTTTGTGTACAAAGCATGTTCGTACGAACATTGCTCGTACCCAGTTTTCTTGAGATACCCGTCAATTCTCTCATTCCATGCATGGGGAGCTTGCTTCAGTCCATAGAGGGCCTTTTTCAATCTCAGTACTTTCTTCTCATCCCCTCTCTTCATGTACCCGAGTGGTTGCTCAACGTACACCTCCTCTTTCAGCACGTCATTTAGAAATGTCGACTTCACATCCATCTGTTGAATGGGCCATTGGTTCTGAGCAGCTAACGAGATTAAGAGTCGGATTGAATCCATTCTCGGGATAGGAGCAAATACTTCATCATAGTCTATCCCCTTCTTTTGTCTATAGCCCTTTACCACAAGTCGAGCCTTATAACGCTCAACCTCTCCCTCAACATTCATCTTCTTTTTGTACACCCATTTTACTCCAATGGGTCGAGCTCCTTCAGGAAGGTCGGTCAATTCCCAAGTTTGTTGCGTTCAATCGCTCCAATCTCCTCATCAATGGTTGTTCTACACTTCTCTTCTTGGACAACTTTCTCAAAGCTCAAGTCTTCAGAGTCGGCCAGGAGACATAAGCATAAGACCAATAAGTGTGAGGGATATTCGATTGAAAAATTAGGCTACGAGTAACATTCGATATGTGTTGATGTTTTCTTTTAACAACAAAATTTTTTTGTGGAGTTTCAACACAACTCCTTTGATGCTTAATTCCATTAGAATTATAAGTAGCAGGACAATTAAATTCAGGGTCATTATCAGTCCTAATGATTTTAATCATTTTGTTAAATTGAGTCTTGATTTTCATGATAAAAGCTTGCAAAAGATCTCTGGTCTGACCCTTGTTATTCATTAGAAAGGCCCAAGTGTGTCTACTATGGTCATAAACTATAGTAAGAAAATATCTATGCCCATGTACAGAGGAAGTAGAAATAGGACCCTAAATATCACAATGAATCATATCAAAGCAGTTAGCAGACAAAGTATTGCTCTTAGGAAAAGGTAATTTGTGTTGTTTAACATAGTGGCAAATATCACAAGTATTGTCATCTGAAGTTTGAATGTAAGGAATAGTTTTACACAATTTCTCAACAACTTTGTGTCCAGGATGGCCTAACCTACAGTGCCATAGGTTTACATTTTCATGTTCATAGGAAAAAATACAACTAGAAATCAGGTTCCTTCTAAAAGACTACAAGTGATAGAGTCCATTGCACACACTAACATATCCAATCATCTTCAATGTAGCATTGTCATGAATTTCACACATCTTAGATGAAAAAGTAAGAGTGCAGTTTATGTCTCTAGTTAGACTTTGAACAAATATGAGATTAAAAGTAAATTCAGGTATATATAAAACATTAAAGATCACAAATTCCTTAGTAAAATAGATGGTCCCTGCATACTGGGCAGTAACTAAAGAGTTATTAGGCAGTTTTACAGATATGGGATTGATTTTATAGAAGGTGGTAAACTGATTTTTGTCATGGGTCACGTGATCTGTGGCCCCTGTGTCTATAATCCAAGAAGACATACCTTGTGTGTCCTTTGTGTTGGTTTTCTGTATTTGACTAACACTGTGTGATGGGCTATCGACTTTGTCCAACAGTTGTAGTATCTTTTGCATCTGTTCATGTGTGAAGGGATTCTGAACACCATTTTGCTGATCAATTTGTGTTCCTGAGGAGACAGAGCAAGCATTGGCAGAACCCCATTCCCTTTGTCCAACATCATTTTCACTGTTTCCGTCATTTTTCTTGTACCATGGTGGAAACCCATGCTTAGAATAACACTCATCAATGGTGTGATTCATCTTATGGCAGTGGGAACATTGTTTCCCATAATTGGGATTTCTTCCTCTTCCTCTTCCTTGATTTCTGGGTGGATTTCCACGCCCATATGTCCTCCAATTCTGGCTGTTTTTCCATTGATTTTGTTTGTCAATGGTGTTGGCCAGTATCTTGCTATCGCCCTGATTATAATTCCATTGTCTTTCTTGTTGTATAATGAGTGAAAACACTCTATTAATGCTGGGTAAAGGTTCCATGAGTAATATCTGAGTCTTGACAGTATTATAACATTCGTTCAAGCCCTTCAAAAAGCATATGACGTGCTCCATGTCCCTATATTTGTGTGAGGCCTTGGACAAATCACAGCTGCAAGGAATTTTGCAGCTACAACTAGGAATGGGTCTGAGAAATTCCAACTCTTCCCATAAAATCTTCAAATCAGTAAAGTACTGGTTTACACTTCTTTCACCTTGTTTTATAGAATGAATTTCCTGAAGAAGATCTGAGAATTTGAAATGGTCTCCTTTGGAAAACCTCTCCTTTAATTCCTCCCAAAGTTCTTGAGCATTCTCCACATAAATCACACTCTCGGCTATTTGTGGTGAGAGTGTCTTGATGATCCAAGATAATACCATCATGTTACTTCTTTCCCAAGAATCAAAAAGGCTATCGTCTCTTTGAGGCCTTGTAATCCCGCCATCTATAAATTTGAGTTTATTCTTGGAGAGTAAGGCTCTTCTCATGTTTTCTACTCGAAGAAGTGTAATTAGACTCATTGAGAATCTGTGAAATGAGGGAGGTCCCTGGATTTTCTCCTGGATGCAGATAGTAAGGGCTAGAAGGATTGTTGACTTGATATGTTTTCTCCATGATGGCAAGAATGGCAAAAAGAAACGAAAGAGAGATCAAGAATGAGTGATACGTGCAACAGAAACGTAGAACAGGTCCAAGACCTGCTCTGGTACCATAAAGAAACTTGTCGGCCCAAGAATAATGAAACGGGGCCAAAAAATTTGGTGGCCCAGAAGTGAGAAAGAAAAGTTCTCTATCTCTCGAAGTTTCCCAATATCAGAGTTAGGTGAGAAACATGAGTTGGTCAGAGCACGAGTCTTCGAGGGCAAGAAGAAAGCAACGCTGTTCACGAAGTGATCCTGGATGACCGTCAACGACAAAGGAATCTCCGATGCGATGACTAACGGTGGCGACAGATCGGAACGAAGACAACAAAGGTGGAGCATACACTTTAAGGTAATCTAAACTTTAAGAAGAAAGGAATATTTTTCATTTACTGTGTTTCTCTTCATCTTACAAAATTCTGGCACTGGAAGCCCTTATATAGGGTTCCGGTAACGACAAATCTAAAAGCCCCAAAATAGAGAACCCTAGAAGCAAAAACACTGTTCAAATAAACAATAACTACTAACAGAACAATAAATGTCACAACGAAAATAACTGAAAACACTTTAATATCATCATCAAAATTTCTAAATTAATATGATGGCTATTAGCTTATTCCAACATCTCTTATTTAGTTATCACATGTAATTTTATGATTTGGTGATGAAAATTATCACACAAGTTATAGTTAACTTGTAAAATCATAAAATTATAAAGTTATAAATTATAAATATACATATAACAACAACTAAGTAAAATAATGAGACAAAATATCAGTTACATTACCCAATTAACATTCACATAATCCAACTATCAGAAAAATTAAAGAACAGATTTAATTAAAAAATACTTTTATTTAGTACTCAATAGAGTGTAAAAATTTAATAAAAACTCGATTATAAAAATCTAATTGAAACTCATTAAGAAGTTTTCATATTTATCGGTAACCAAAAACTTAACAAGTGAACACACATGTTTTGTTTTTTTTTAATAAAAAAAATGAAATTATAATTATAAAAATAAATATAAATAACTTTTACAACTTAATTATAGATAGTTTTTATTTATTTTATAGAGAATTTTTATTTATTTAGTAGATATTTTTATTTATTTAATTTAAAAGATAATTAAATTAAAAAAATGGTTAAATTTTAAAATTAGTTAAATTTAAATAAAACGATAACTTAAGACGTAAAAGTGAAAAAAAATACACCAAAATGGGAAATCTCATTTTATCTATATCTCTCTCTCTCTCTCTCTATATATATATATATATATATATACATAAAATCTTAATAGTTGGCTTAATCTATATATATATATATATATATATATATATATATATATATATATATATATATATATATATATATATATATATATATATATATATATATATATATAGGTATAGATTAAGCCAACTATTAAGATTTTAAATTGTGAAAAGTATTTTTTTTTCTGATTTTCAAAATATTACCACATTTATTTGTTCTCCCAAACTTCCATAGAACGAGTTCTATAAATGAATTTTAATTTTCCTAAGGTTACTGAAATTTATCCATTTTTATATACAAGATTTCACATTTAGAATCTTACTTTGATAATAAAACAGTCATTACATTGGTGCATCATCAACATTATAAATTAAAGTAGAATTTACATGTGGTTATCATAAACTAGGCCGCTGTACTTAAATCAGTCTAGGGAGTGGAAAAGAATCAATTGGGATAAAAAAAAAAGATGTTTTAGAATAAATGAAAGAGAATTAGATACCATCTATATTATTAAATTGATATGTGGAAGAATAATGCTCCTTTTTACCTATTTTCAACATGAAAAAGGATTGGATTACATATATCTCTTTGCATCAATTTGTTATCTTCTCTTATATGTCATTATCACCGCAATAATAGTTTTTCTTTTTGGATAAAATTTTTAGCATGGTTGATTTTCAAATTAAATAGAATAAGAAAAAAATATTTTGACAAATTTTTTCACAATATTTTAATTAAATACACATGTCATTTTTCCACTTATTTATTATTTATTTATTTATTTTTATACTAACATATTATAAATTTAATGAGAAAATAAAACATGTGCTGTGTTAAAATATCATAAAAAATATATGTCAACATATTATTTTTTTTATAGAATAATTATGCTTAAAAAATAATAAAGATTGTTTGACAACATTTTGAAAACAACACATTATTTTCTTATTGAATTTATAGTATGACAACATGATAACAAATAAATAATAAATCAATGAATAAAATATTTGTATAAAAAATGTTCTAAAAAAAATCTATGTACAAATATCTTATTTCCTTCAAAAATTGTCTAGTTGAAGAATGTCTTATGCTTCCTTGGTTGGTTTTTCTTTTATTTCCACGGAAGTCTGGCCACTGATAATCTTCTTTGAATAAAGAACTCCAAAATCTGTTATTTTATTTCTTTACACTGCTGCTTGTTGTGCAGATGCAGTGGCTTGATCATCATATTCTGTTTGTGCGAGTCATCCAAAGATGTAAACAAAACTTTCCATTTTAATTAACAGTCAAAAAACCAAAATTTTCTGACTCAAATAAAGAAACTTGGACATTTTGCCATGAATTTTGCTGTAGATGTTGAAGTATTCATAGCCATAATATCTTACTTTGATTTATTTTTTCTTGGTGTAAGAACCCACTACTTTGTTGGTAATATTTAGTAGTATAAAATAAAATATAGAATATGAGGAAGATAATTTGGAAATTGAGGTGATCTCTCTTTCTATTATTTTCTTTCTAGCTTGAGCTTATACATTTTGTAGTACATCCAAACTTTCTTACAATGCTACAAGACTAACACATTATTGAACATACATATATATTGAGAGAGAAACGCACAAAGTTAGGATCTTCACTCAATTAAACCATAAATATTTGCAATTGATGATACTACCATTACCATCCCCTGTGTACCTTCCATTGTTGGCAATGGTTGCTGCATTTCGCTGGCTACCAAGACGTCGTGGGAAGGGAACATCATTGTTGTCTTCTCGTAAATAATTATTAGTAACATTCAAATCTCGGCCTACTCGAGCACCACAACCAGGCCCTCGGAAGCTTCCAGTATTCTCAATGGTTACTGCATTTTGTCGCCTGCCATCGTCGTTGTCTTCACTATCAGACTGCAAAAACGTTGTGCTATGCTCCCTCCGAATGTTACGACAATGAGGACACATGCTTGACTTCCAAATCCCAGTTCTATTCACTTCAGCGAACATGTATAATAATGCAGAAACAGGGTGTGGTTCAGGACCCTCCACTGTTATATCAAACTTTCCATCACAAACTCCAACCTTTGCCACAACAGAAAATCCAATATCTTTTGTTTGACTTGATCTGTTAACAGCCACTGATCCTTTCCTACTAACAAAATAGTGTGCTATAGTCACTGCCTTAGCATCACGTTCATGAGAATCGTTTTTCTTGCACTCCAAAACAAGAAGACCACACCTGTTTACAGTGCCATACAAGTAAACTTTGGTGTCCGTAACACTACCCCTTGCATCAACGTTCTTCCTTTTCTTCGTCCACGCGATGCGAGACGTAAAATTATGGGGCACCTCAAGCAAATCAGTTTTCAATTTAAGCATCAGCAGGCTTGGGTCTTCTTCGTCTGAACATATTATGCTGTCATTGAGTGCGAAAGTTACCAGTTTGATATTGCCCTCCTTGCGAACATACCTTCTTAGCTCGAGTTTGCACTCTGACCCTTTAACGGTATATAAAACTTCCGCTTCTTCGGAGATTGATCCAGTAGACCAGGGAGTGATAGATGTCTTCATGTTGATGGTAGCGTCTTTTCCCAGTTGAAGATGAGAGGGAAATGGAAGACTCCCTATATGACGGTGAAAACAAGCACCGTTGTTGTTTCCCATCTTTTTTATGTGTAGAATAGATGCAGCACACCACAAAATGTTGGAATGGATCAGTCGAAGAAGGTAATATGCAGTTAATCAAAAATATAATAATGGGAAACTCAAGTAAACTAGGTACATACTGTGTTGTGTTGTGTGGTGAGCATGGTTGGGATGTTCATATCCCTAAACTATACATACATTAATTATAGAATCATATTTTGGCTCACTATAAGGAAGCGTTGTTCTTCAGCTTATTAATTCAGTAGCATCTAATTCTCTCTCATATTTTTCCAAACCACTTTTCTTTTTCTATTGTTTATGCTGCTTTTTATTCTTCCACTTGCTTCATTCTTGCTTCATTTTTGTTAATTCTACTAAACGAATTCTTGATTCACTGCATAGGTGATATCTGGACGTGTATGGCACAAATAAATTAATTTTCCTACCAGCCTTTGGTATCTTCCTCTGTCTATGCTTGCTGAATTTGAGCATTGAAAGAGTTTATGATTTTGTTCAATTGGTGTATCAGCTGGTTTACTCCCAAGCAGCCCAGTTTCTGATAGTAAATCAATAGTATATTTTCTTTGGCATAGAAAAATTCCATGTTTTGATCTAGCTACTTCAATACCCAAAAAATATTTGAGGTTTCCAAGTTGTTTCATCTCAAATTCAGATGCAAGGTATTGTTGTAAACTAGAAATCTCATCTTGGTCATTTCCTGTAACAATCATGTCATCTACATATATAATCAAAACTGTAATCTTTCCTTTTCCTCTCTTAAAAAATAAGGTGTGATCAGAGTTACTTGCTCTATAGCCAAAAGCCTTCATAGACTTGGTAAACCTTCCAAACCATGCTCTTGGGGATTGTTTTAATCCATATAGAGCCTTCTTTAATTTGCAAACCTTCATTCCATTTGAATCTGTCATGCCTGGTGGAGAATCCATATAAATTTCTTATGAAATTTCTCCATGTAGGAAAGCATTTTTCACATCAAATTGTAGAAGAGGCCAATCTTGGTTTGCAAAGGCCAATCTTGGTTTGCAGCTAGCGACAAAAGTATTCTCACAATATTGAGCTTGGCTACCGGTGCGAACGTCTCTTGGTAATCTACACCATAAGATTGAGTGTAACCTTTAGCCACAAGTCGTGCTTTATACCTCTCAATAGTTCCATCAGCTTTATGCTTAATTGTAAAGACCCATTTGCAACCCACAGTTTTCTTCCCTCTTAGTAAGGACACAAGATCCTAAGTGTTGTTTTTTTCTAAAGCCGTCATCTCCTCAACCATTGCTGCGGTCCATCTAGGATCTGCCAAAGCTTCATGTACATTACTAGGAATAGAAATTGAAGATAATTGAGATACAAATGATGCATATGATTGAGATAACTTGTGAGATGACACATATTTACTAATGGGATATTTAACTTTGGCTTGGAGATCTGGTTCATATTTTGCTTGAAGTTGACCACTGTTAGAACGAGGTGAAAGATTATATTAAACAATAGTAGACTCAGTGTTTGGTATGCTGGTGGTTTCAGACAGACAAGAATCAATTTCATATAAATTAGTATTATCAGAGATAGGATCAGAAGGTACCTCTGAAGAGTCAAGCTAAACCTGTGGAGAAGATTGAGCGAATTGGTTATGATCAGAAGACATTGTATTATCCAGAAAAGAAGTGTCCATATTTAGGATTGGCTCACTTGCTGCAAAATGATCCTCACACGATAACATATCTTCATAATCAAACATACTAACATCATGATTATACACTTCACTTTCATTGCCTCCGTGAAGTGGAGAATCAACATAAAAAATTCATGCTCATTAAATGTCACATCCATAGAAATATAAAATTTCTTTGATGGTGGATGGTAAGCACGATAACCTTTTTGAGTTGTTCCATACCCAACAAAAATACATTTGATTGCTCGTTCTTCGAGCTTTGTACGTTGATGTGGGTGTAAGTGAACATATATAACACATCCAAAAATATGAGGTGGTAAATAAACTATGGGAGGAAGGATACAATGATCAGACAACACATCATAAGGTCTTCGAAAGTTAAGCACACTAGAAGGGGTTCGATTAATTAAATAAACGGCAGAGCTCACGGCCTCACCCCATAAATGAGATGGGACATTACCATCTATCAAAAGTGATCTTGTCACCTCTAATATATGTCTATTTTTCCTCTCAGCCACTCCATTTGTTGTGGTGAATAAGGACATGTAGTTTGATGCAAGATGCCTTTAGAGTTCATGAACTCTATTAATTCAGTCTTAAAATATTCCTCTCCATTGTCTGATCGAATAACCTTAATAGATGTGTTAAATTGTGTAACAATCATATGATAGAATGAACGAACCACATCATACACATCACTTTTATGTTTAAGCAAATATACCCAGGTTACCTGAGTACAATCATCAACAAAACTCATAAACCATTTTTTTTCATTATGTATAGATTGCGGGGCAGGGCCCCAAACATCTATATGAATTAATGAAAAAGGAAAATCAGTTTTGTTATTGCTTAAAGGAAACACAACACAATGATTTTTTGCCAAAACACAAGTTTCACAAAAAAAAATCAGAAATATTGCATTTATGAAATAGTGATGGAAATAATTTTTTTAAATAACCAAAAGAGGGATGTTCCAACCTTTTATGCCACAACCAAATTTCTTTTTTGTTTTTATCTTGTATGTGATCATTAGCAAGACAAGTCAATCCTTTTTTATGGTTTTGTCGTGAGACATTTTCCTGATAATACAGTCCTTCACTCTCTCTACCACTGACAATCTACTCCTTGGAATGGATGTTCTGAAAAAGACAATGGGTTGGGTAAAACAAGGCAACACAAAAATGTGATTTGGTTAACTTGCTGACGGAGATAAAATTACAGTTTAATGTAGGAACAAATAAAACATCAGGAATTGATAAGGAGGGTGAGAAGGATATAGTATCGATACCTTCAATAGGAGATGAGACCCCATTGGCATTAATAATAACACTTTTAGAACACTTGGAGGAAAAACTAGTAAATATATGAGGATCACAAGTCATATGATCAGTTGCACCTGAATCAATTATCCAATCACTACTCTTAATAACAACAGAAAGATTAAGAGCAGAGTTAGATAAACCTGACTTGGTCACAAATCCGGCAGCAGTAGAAATATAACTCTTGGAAGTAGCGGAAGTTCTAGAATCATGTTTCTCCGATTGATTTTCATTGGAAGAAACCATCAGAAATATTCAATGAAAAAAGGCACTGATTCTTAAACTGTAGAGGATATCAGTGTTTGGCTCTGATACCATAATAAAAGGTTTAAAGAATAATTCTGATATATTCAAAGAATAGAGTACCATGTATATACATACAATGATGCTATAATCCTTCATCTATTAAAGGAAATACATGTGCACAAATTATAATAATATTTAAAATATAACTAACATAATATTTGATTGCCTAATATCCTTTAATAGAATATTTGACTTTAATAGAATATTTGACATATCTTAACACATATTATGTTGTTATGGAGTAGGAACGATAGCGCGTTGACATTGACGTCATTGCAAAAAGTTCTTCCTATATCGAGTTTGCACTTCGACCCTTCAACGGTGTATAAAACTTGTGCGTTTTCGACATATGTTTCATCATCCCTGTGAAAGATATATGTCTTCACGTTGATGGTAGCATCTGTTCCCAGTTGAATATTGGATGGAAATCGAAGACTCCCTTTTAGACGGAGAGAACAAGCAACGTTGTTGTTTCCCATCTTTTTTGTGTGTAGAACTGATGCAGCACATGACAAAATGATGGAATGGATCGATTGAAGAAGGTAATGTGCAGTTATTCAAAAAACTAATGGAAAACTTAACTGAACTAGGTACACATTTTGTGTTCTGTGGTGAGCATGGTTTGGATGTTCATATCCCAAAACTATAAATAAAGAAATTATAGAATCATACTAAGGGAAGCGTTGTTCTTCACCTTATTATAATTCAGTAGCATCTAATTCTCTGTATTAAACCACTTTGCTTTTTCTGGTATTTATGTTTTTTATTCTTCCATTTTTTGTTTCTTTGATTCTTGATCCATTTACTTTTCGATTCTATCACGCAGTGTTAATTTCTTTCTTTAATAGTATAGTTTCAAAACCAGTTTAGGGTTGATTTTTAGCACAACTCAATTTTAGTTTTAAAATCACTTTCTTAGTATTTTTTATAATTCAAAATTGAATTACAATATTTTTTAAATAAATCAAATATACTCAGCAACCAAATATATTTATGTTTGAAAGTTATATTTTTAGTATGAGGAATTGTTCTTTCAGCTCCTTTAAATTTCTACAGATTCAATATTTTATTATTATATATTAACTATAGTTATCACATGAATGTATATAAAAGTTCTGTTAAAATAATATTTTACTTTAAATATTAATGACCTAAATTTTGTACATATGCGATTACTAAAAACTAGATGATGTCACAAGTTTTATATTTATTTAAAGTTTACATTGAAAGTTTAATTTAAGATATGTTTATTACATTAGAAATCGTGATTATTAATAAAGCTGGCAATATATTAATTCAAATATATCTATGTTATAACTCTGAATATCATCCACAAGTATTTCAATATTTTATCTTAAATTAATATATTTTAACAGAAAATAAGTAAAATATAATCAATGATTAATTTTGCTAAAATAAAACTTAGAAACTATATCGAAATGTTTTTTTTATATCATAAATTCAACATAAATCACTCACCCCAACATGATTTTTAATTACATGAATTTAAAATTTACAAGTCTTTTTCGAAATATTTTTCTTTTTACTTTTTTAATAAAGAGAAGCTTCTAATTCCTTTTTTTTTTTAATTTTGACGGTGCTCTATAACATGTAGATTCTACTACTCAGAAAGTGTGAAAAAAAAAATCAAACCCAGTAATATTATGTGCATTTGTATAATACACTTGCATCTAAGTGTTACTGTTTTATAATATATAAAAGGCAATTTTAATTTATTTATTTCTTCGTAATATTATCCGTTCTTGTCAATTATAGTTTCTCAAATTTATTTTTAGGTTGTTCATGTTTGAAGTTAGCTAATGCTAAGATCGTGTCTTTGAAATATATATATGTTCAATTCTCTTTATTGTTTCCATGATAAACTATATTATGGCATTAACTACTGTAGTATTGCATCAATTTTAATTTGATTTTACCCCTCATTTTCTTTTTGTACATTCAAACAAATACAAAGAAAATATTTCTCACTAGACAGAAAAGAATCAAACAAAGTGAAAGAATCAACAACTGGAAGAATAAAGAATAATAGGGATGATATGGATCTTGTGAAAGAATAAAGAAGGTTTTGATCTTGATCTTGTTAATGTGATGTGTGTGGCACACTATTAAGCAATAGCTGTTAAATGATCTATATGAACAATTTATGTTGGTTTTTATAGTGCTTGGACTTTATAAACAAAGCTCGAGATGGGTTATGCCAAAAGTTAAGATGAACTAAGTTGGAATCAAAGGTTGAAATAAGTTAGTCTGGACCATAAGTTGAGATAAGTCGTGCAAGATTTAAGGTCGAGAATGGTAAAGTCGAGTCTAAGGTTGAGATGAACCGAGTTAGGCAAAAGGTTAAGACAGATAAGGTCTTGCAAAATGTTGAGACGGGTTTAGACGAAAATTCGACCGAATTCGATTGGGACGTCTACATTCAAAATTCGGTCGAGTCCATCCTGATTGAAATTCGGCCAAATTTGGCTGAAATGGCCATGACCAAAACTCGATCGAAGTCTACCCCAATCAAAATTCGGTTGAATTCACCCAAGTCACCCCGAACAAAGTCAACTAGGACAATTATGCCCAAAACTCGGTGGAGTCGATCCCTCTTAAAATTGGCCGAGTTGGTCTTGATCGTAATTCAGTCAAGTCGAATTCACTAAAAGGTTTGTCAAATTTGACCGAGGTAATCACGACCAAAACTCTATTCAGTTAGTTCTAATCGAAATTTGATCAAGACAATGTTGCCAGTCAAAAATCATGACGGTCACAATTGAAAGTTAGATGAGTCGATCCCGATTAAAACTCGACCCTTTTTAAGACATTCTATTTCACAAACTTAATAAGTTCAACTATCACAAATCTTATTTAAATCAATATTCTAAACACAAAAGTTTAATTAAATTTTTGATATTAAACCTAACATAAAGACATAAATATACACTCACCCGTTAGTTTAATATTTTTCTTATTTTCTTTCATTGGATTCAAACATATTCAAAGGAAATTCCCCACTCCACTTGATAAAAAAGAATCAAACAAGTGGAAGAATAAAGAATAACAGATATTGATTTGATGTGCTAGTGCCATGACAGTGGGTTTTCTGTAGTGCTTGGACTTTATATTATTACAAGATGTTTCTACATCTTTTATCTTTCATGCGTGTGCTTGCCTCAAGTTTCATACTCCAAATAATACAACCACAAAAATAAAAGAAAATTTCTCAATACAATGTGGTATAAAAAATCTAACACAGTGGATCTTATTTATGTTGGAAATATAACTTTCATGTGGTTTGATTTCTTTGAAATCTGAAATAGGAAGAATTGTGTGGGGTTCAAAACAACAACAATAATTAATGAGCTCCCTTTAGACAAACTTATCCATTATAATCCATCAATAAAGTTCTTGTTATAGAGTGGACCCCTTTTTTATTCAACAAATATTTTGTTAATTTATTTTTACTTTTTTAATATAAAAGTGAGAAATTCACAATTTTTTACATATATAATAGGCAACATTAACATGGTCATAAATATATATATATATATATATATATATATATATATATATATATATAATTAGGGTTTTCTCTGAGTTAAAACCGTAGAAATTTTTTGCATTTGATAATACTTCCATGAGCATGTCCTTTGAATCTTCCATCATTGGCAATGGATGTTATATTTTGCTGAGTACCCAGAGATGGTGGTAAGGGAACACCATCGTTGTCTTCACTATCAGACTTCATTCTGCGATCTTCTCTCTGAATGTTAATACAATCTCTTAATATTATGCTGTCATGGAGTACGAACACTACCAAGTTGCCATTGCCGTCATTGAAAACGTATCTTTGTAACGCGAGGTTGCACTTTGACCCTTCAACGGTGTATAAAACTTCTGCGTTTTCGGCATATATGATCCATTAAATAACCTGTGAGAGATAGATGTCTTCATGTTGATGGTAGCATATGTTCCCAGTTGGTAGCACTGTTCTTCAGCTTATTATTATAATTCAGTAGCGTCTGATTCTGTCATATTTTTCCAAACCACTTTTCTCTTTCAATATATTCGTGCATCACCCACATTAGATATAAAATTCAAATTTACATGTGGTTATCATCATAGGCTAGGTCTTGTACTTAAATGAGTGTAGCAAGTGGAAGATTTAAAGAATCAAAGGAAAAAGAAAAGTGGGTTAGAAAATATGAAAGAGAGTGCAATGATGATTCTATAATAATATACTATGCTTATTGTTTTGGAGTTGAAGAGTGTAAAAATTGGTAAGGAGCTGACACTAAGGTACTACTACTACTTTCGCTAAGAATATCGAAACAACTTTTAACAGATAAACTGAAACAACATATATTGGTCTTCCAAGTGAGAGTAGCAGAGGTTTTACCAGCCTGATAATATAGTTGGCATGCCACCAAGCTGCCACAGAAGGTAAAATAGTGGAAGAAGGATTGAGAATTCGAGGAAACTTTGTATATCACTTTTTATATATTTTTCATAGCATTCATCTTCTTCATTCTCATTTATAAATTTTCTTACCTATGTTTAGGCAACATTTATATATCTGTGATTTACTTTAGCATTATCTAAAATAAAAAAGGATGTTTTATGTTTATATATAAAAACAAATATATTAAACAGGGACAATTGAAAAAAGATAAGATTGAAACACAGTACATTCACTTACTATACGATGTATGCTCAGTCATTGTGTTTACCCACTCAACAAAGGCATTCCCAATTAGAAAAAGCATAAAAGAATGTATAGACATATTTTGTTTCCACAAGTTTCATTGAATGTAGTAAACCCCCATTTCAACTACTTCTACTTTCTGATGTGTTTCTTTATACGAGATTTCTGTATACGAGATTTCACATTTAGAATTTACTTTGACAATAAAACAGTGATTGCATGGGTGCATCATCAACATTAGATATTAAAGTCGAATTTACATGTGGTTATCATAAGCTAGGCTGCTGTACTTAAATGAGTATAGGAAGTGGAAGATTAAAGAATCAAATGGGATACTAAAAAAAGAAAAGAGGTTTAGAAAATATCAGAGATAATTAGATACTAGCTACATTATTAAATTGAAATGCCAAAAACCTTCTACAATTATATAGCATCATGGCTTACCTTTATTTCAACAATTATTTTCTTCATGATCATTCTTCTTACAAAGTCCACACCACTTGTTTGATTCTTCATTATTCCTCTTTCACCACAGTATGTAGTATCCTCCTCTTCCACATTTCTTCCTCTTTCTCTGTTATATCTGCCACCTTTAGAAGACTCACCGATATTCATTGATGTGAGTTAAGATTAGAACATGATTTTGATTGACTTTTCAATATGACAACAATCTTTGCTCCTATGATCTAAGTGACCTCATCAACCCTATAAGTCATGAGTGACAAGTCCTTGGTTTTTTCTATAACAATCACCATAGGGTCAAATTTTCAGTCAAACTATTAAGAATTTTATCTGTTATTCTTCTATCATCTTGTATCTTCATGGTACTTCATTTGATTTACCAATTCTGATAATTTGTTGAAGTATTCATGCAAACTTCCTTTTCTTTCATTTTTTTCATCCTCAAAAAATCTCTCTTGAGAGAATGAAGTTTGTCTGTTTTCTCACCTTTGAATATTCTTCAAACTCTTGTCGAAGAGTGTCTTATGCTTCTTGGTTGTTTTTGCTTTCATTATCCATGGAAGTCTGGCTACTGAGAATCCTCTTTGAATCAAGAACTCCAAAATCTCTTATTTTATTAACTTCCATTGCTGCTTGTTGTGCAGATGTTAGCTTGTGTTGGAATTTAAGAGTATTAGAGACAATTTTCATATTCATGAAGAGTTACAATTATTCATGAAGAGTTACCATTCATGAAAAGTTACAATCATTCATGAAAAAAGTGTAACTAATCAGAATCTGGTATCCCTTGGATTTGAAAGATGCCTGATCAACATCTATATAAAGGGATCCTGTGCTCTATTGAAAATATGAGATTAGAGAGACTTTTTCTCTACATTCAGTCATTCTCTTAACACACAAATCAATTCTTGAGAGACATATTCTTCTTTAATGGTAATACTAAAAGTGAGTATCATCGTTTATTTCTTCTTTGTATCTCAAAAGCGGATTTCGTGATCCCCTTCACTCTTATAAGGGACGAAATATTGTTTTTAGGAAAGTGTGTATTCACGCCTAGAAGAATATATCAAGTCTACATTCTTGTTCATCTTGTTTCCCTTAGTTCTTGGAAAATTGTTCCAACAGTCTAAAAGCAATATCTTCTCTAAGATGACAACAATTCGTGAGATGTCTGCAAACTTTCACAAATTAGACAAATTTGAAGGCGTTGGTTTCCTACGATGGTAAAAGAAGATGCATTTCCTTCTCTCGGCTCTAACCGTGGCATATGTCCTAAGTTCTCCCCAACCTAAAGAAAGCGAAATTGAGACATTGGAGAAACAACGGAAAGGGAACAAATGAGAGAATGATGATTATGTCTGTTGTGGTCATATTCTGAACGGTATATCTGATCCTTTATTTGAACATTTCTATCATCTTATTTTCTATGAAGGATATGGGAGAAGATGTTATACTAGGTATAAAGATTAAAAGAGAAAATGAGAAATTAATTTTGTCTCAATCTCATTATATTGAGAAAGTACTCAAGAAATTCAACAATTATGAATGCTTTCTTGTTTCAACCCCTATGGACCCTAGTTTAAAGATATTACCTAATGGTGGTAAAATAGTTTCACATCTGGAATATGCAAAGGTAATAGGATGTTTAATATACGCAATGACAAAGTACAAGGACAAATATTGTTTTTGAGATAAGCAAATTGAGTAGATATACTAGTAACCCTCGTCTATCACATTGGCAAGTAGTACATCGAGTACTTAAGTATTTAAAAAAAACTATTAATTATGGATTAACATATAGTGGTTATTGATGGGTGTCGCAACCCACACAAATTTGATGTGCATAAAAGAATGCAGTATAGTGCTAGGAAGTGACTCCTAGGTCGTCTCTCAAGGACCAAATGTGATTCGAGTCTTAGGTTTAACATTAAGTGGGGGGGGGGGGGTTGTGAAAGGTTTTTGCAAGGAAAATGAAATTAAAAAAGTAAAAATGAAACTGCTACAGTAAATACACGAAAATTCACGCTGGAACTGGACAACTCTGACCTTTGCTCAATGTTTTACCCATAACTTTTTCTACAGAGCTCTAGATGAGATGAGGTTTTTTTTCATGAAAACTAGACTCAATTATCTTTCATGTGACATATAAAACGTAGCATTTGGACCTCTGGTATGGTTGCAGTTATTTTTTTTAAAATCGAGTCCAGAGAGTGAAAATGTCAACCTAATAATAGACTAATCAAATGTCTAACCACAATTAAAGCCATTAAAATACAAAGCTAAATTTAAAAGATGAGAAACAACTCAACCTATGATGTAAAATATTTAAAAGCAAAAGAAATAAACAAACATAAATTTCTTCTACCGTGACTACATGTGCATCTACTAAAGAAATTAAATTGCAAAATGACCTAAGGAACCCATGGCCGTGACATCTTTGCACCAAAACCTATTCATTTTCTTAAATTGTAAATCCAAAATATTAAAACTGTCATCCAGCCGTGACACAATTCCAATTTCTCCAAAATCAATTGACCATGTTGCTAATTTCCAATTGGACCACCGTTGCTGCAGCTCTCTTTCAAAATGAAATCAAATCTTCCTTCCATGCTTGACGTGGCAGCAACAACGCACCATGCTTCCACATTGACGGTTTTTTTACTGGGAGAAAATAATCACCCCTATACCTATCCAGAACGTGCTACCAATTCTTCTCCAAAGAAAATAAATGCAAGCAAAAATAAAATTAAAGAAAAAAAGGTTGAATGCAACGTGACTACTACCTACTCCACTCTAATCTATTATAAATTGTCAAGGAAATAAAGAAAAAGAATTGCATACAATCAGCTGCCGCAATGTCCCATCATCTCAAGATTTCTCAAAAGAAAAGTGATGTGCCCTCCAAATGCAATAAGCGGCAACTCCAAGGTTAAAAAAAAGAATCAAACTTTCATCCATTTTTTTTATTCTTGAAGGCAAAATAAAAAGGCTACCATGAAGTACTATCACCGTCCAACACCATTAAATTCTCACTTAATTTACTTTTTGATTGCATAAAAAAAACAAAAAGAAAAACATTAGATAAATAAAACCTCTGCACCAAGTTCCATCATTCAAAGTAAAAGCAAGTAAAGTAAAGAATTGAAACTTAGCAAACCCGTGACAACATGTGCCTTAATCAACGTTTCTTTATCTAAAAGAAGAGTAAATGCAGCGAGTGAAATTGATAAAGATGGAACGACGCTCGTCCAGACCGTAACACTTGCCTTCAGCCAAAATCTAACCATGCAAATGAAAGCTCCATGGAAAACGTTTCCAGCTAAGTAGAAAAATGGTCTCCAACATTCCAGCAGAGAAAAAAATTGTCCTCTCCAGTGACGGCTACACTCTTTGTTAAGGCCATTCCTCCTCCAAAAATTAGGGTGGGATCCACTCTAAATAAACCTAGCTGCCATGTGTCACAATTGGGCTCATCATGAAATTTGCAAACATTGGCCCACAATATAAAAGTTTGTCTAAAAATCCTAAACTACTAAATTACAAGATAACTAAAATTTAAAATGTCTAAAATGAGAGTCTTGAATTTATTTTGTCCCCTTCCCAATGCTCCAAATTGTATCTCCAAAAATTTTCCCTACAAATAATAATGCAAATAATTAGCTCAGAAAATTCAAATTAATTAAAATTAGAATTTCCGGTCAAATTAAGCATAATTATGAAAAACGGGAAAATACCGGACATTTAAGTATAATTCCCTGATTAATTCTAGTACAATAAGCTAAGTGAAATCAATAAAATATCGACTCATCAGTTATCCTTCAGTTTTTGACGAATATTCTGATGCAAGTTGGATTACAAATGCAGAAAATCACTCTTTAGCTAGTGGTTGGATTTTCCTCCTTGGAGGAGGTGCAATTTCTTGGTCATCCAAGAAACAAACTTGCATTACAAATTCCACTATGGCTTCGAAGATTATAGCTCTAGCCTCAGTAGGAAAGGAAGCTGAATGGTTGAGGAATCTCATGTTCGAAATACCATTGTTACCAAAATCAATATCATCAATAGCAATACATTGTGACAATGCTGCAACATTTGCAAAGGCTTATAGTCAAGTATACAATGGAAAATCAAGACATATTGGTGTGAGACATAGTTATGTGCAAGGACTCATCAAAGATGGAATTAGTACAGTAGATTTCGTACGAACAAAGTTTAATTTGGCTGATGAATTTACTAAGACATTGGCTAAAGATTCCATTTCCAGAATGAAAATTGGAATAGGAATGAAGCCCACAATTAATCACAAGTAAGGGAATCTTAACTTAACGCTTAATATGATATTAAGTCTTAAGTTCAATAAGATTAAATTTTTTATTTGATGATTGAAAGCACATATAATTATTTTAAGAGTGCTTTAGATCTGTGATGCTTAGGAGTTGAATGATTATTAATTGATTCCTTGAATTTATGTTTTGTCACAGAAACATTGTTACATAAGAAATCAACCTATGTAAGTGCGAAGTTTGGTCACTTCAAGAAGTCAAGGGGGCATGACTTTGTTGCACTTATCAATAGATATGGACGCATGACCCTATTGTGTCAAGTATAACAAGAATATGTAATTTATGTATCTTCAAGAATTCATTATGTATTATGTTGGTTCAATCGTTGTGACACCAATAAAATACGAATTCCTGAAATGTGTATTATACTAAGTGAAAGTTCAAGTCTATGTACACTTTCATTTATGTGTAAGATTGTAATTATTAAATTGATTTTTGTGTTACGTAATTATACAATACTCTCAAATGGTGGAAGATATTTGGAATTTAAGAGTATTAGAGATAGTTTTCAGATTCATGAAGAGTTACAATTATTCATGAAGAGTTACAACCATTCATGAAGAGTTATAATTATTCATGAAGAGTTACCATTCATGAAAAGTTACAACCATTCATGAAAAAATGTATATAATCAGAATCTGGTATCTCTTGGATTTGAAAGATGTCTGATCAACATCTACATAAAGGGATCATGTTCTCTATTGAAAGTATGAGATTAGAGAGACTTTTTCTCTACATTCGGTCATTCTCTTAACACAAATCAATTCCTAAGAAACATATTTTTGTTTAATGGTAATACTAAAAGTGAGTATCATCGTTGTATTTCTTCTTTATATCTCAAAAGCAGATCTCGTGATCCCCTTCACTCTTATAAGGGACGAAATATTGTTTTTAGAAAAGTAGGTATTCACGCCTAGAAGAATATATCAAGTCTACATTGTTGTTCATCTTATTTTCCTTAGTACTTGGAAAATTGTTCCAAGAGCTTGCTCATCATATTTTGTTTGTGCGAGTCAAACAAAGATGTAAACAAAACTCCATTTCAATAGTCCAAAAACCATAATTTTCTCACTCAAATAATGAAACTTGGACATTGCCATGAATTTTGCTGTAGATCTTGCATTATTTATGGCCATAATATATTACTTTGATTTTTTTTTCTCGGTGTAAGAACCCACTACTTTGTTGTTGATATTTAGTAGATATAATATTTTGTAGTATAAAATAAAATATAGAATATGAGGAAGATAATTTGGAAATTGAGGTGATCTCTCTTTCTATTATTTTCTTTCTAGCTTGAGTTTATACATTTTGTAGTACATTCAAACTTTCTTAAAATTCTACAAGACTATAACACATTATATATTCAACATACATATATATTGAGAGAGAGAAACACATAAAGTTAGGATCTTCACTCAATTAAAATTATAGAAATTTCTGATGTAACTACCATTAGCATGTCCTCTGAACCTTCCATCGTTGGCAATGGTCGTTCCATTTCGTTGGTTACCAAGACGTGGAGGTAAGAGAACAACATCGTCTTCACTATCAGACTGCAAAAACATTCTGCTATGCTCCCTCCGAATGTTACGACAATGAGGGCACATGCTTGGCTTCCAAATCCCACTTCCATTAACTTCATAGAACATGTGTAATAATGCAAAAACAGGGTGTCGTTCAGGACCCTCCACTGTTATATCATACTTTCCATCACACCTTCGAACCTTTGTCACAACAGAAAACCCAATATCTGTATTTTCACTTGATCTGTTAACAGCCACTGATCCGTTACTACTAACAAAATAGTGTGCTATAGTCACTGCATTAGCATCAGCTTCATGAGAATCGTTTTTCTTGCACTCCAAAACAAGAAGACCACATCTGTTTGCAGTGCCATACAAGCAAACTTTAGTGTCCGTAACACCACCCCCTGCATCAACGTTCTTCCTTGTCTTAGTCCACAAGTTGGAATACTTAACCGGATGGAACACGTCAAGCAAATCAGTTCCGTCTTTGAATATGGCAAAGCTTAGTTTTTTTTGGCCTGAACATATCATGTTGTCATGGAGTGTGAAGGACAACGCGTTGACATTGCCGTTGCAAACAACTCTTCTTAACACGAGTTTGCAATTTGACCCTTCAACGGTGTATAAAACTTCTGCATTTTCGGCAGATGTTCCATCCTCAGAGTGAGTGATATATGACTTCATGTTGATGGTAGCATCTGTTCCCAGTTGAATATGGGATGGAAATCGAAGACTCCCTCTTAGACGGAGGAAACAAGCAACGTTGTTGTTTCCCATCTATTTTGTGTAGAATAGATGCAGCACAACACAAAATGATGGAATGGATCAATTGAAGAAGGAAATTTGCAGTTATTCAAAAAACTAATGGAAATCTCAAGTCAACTAGTTACATATTGTGTTGTGTGATGAGCATGGTTGGGATGTTCATATCCCTAAACTATAAATAAAGTGATTATAGAATCATCATATTTTCACTCTCACTAAGGGAAGCGTTGTTCTTCAGCTTATTATTATAATTCAGTAGCATCCACTTTTCTTTTTCTGGTGTTTATGCTGTTTTTATTCTTCCACTTCTTGTTTCTTTGATTATTGATCCATCATCTACTTTCCCATTCTATAACACTTATAGTTTCAAAACCATTTAGGAGTGGTTTTTAGCACAACTCAATTCTAATTTTAAAATTGAATTTATAATTTTTTAAATGAATAAAATATACTGTACAACCAAAAATATTTATGTTTGAAAATTATATTTTTATTACGAGGACTTGTACTTTCAAAACTCCTTTAAATTTTAACATTAATGTATTTATAAAAGCTATAATATTTTACTTTGAATATTAATGACTTAAATCATAACATATGCAATTGCTAAAGACTTCACTATGTGTCTCAATTAGGTCTTCAATCGATTTTGAAAATATGTAATAAATAAGTCATTCTTTTAAATGATAAGAAAAAATTTAAATTATCACTAGAATTTGATAAAGTTAAAAAATGAAAAATGAAAAAAGAAAAAAAAGAAAAAATAACCTTGTCACGTTATTATTTTTAATATCAAAAACTCTAATTTTTTAGTCACCATTTTCTATCATGCACCACCACCACATCAATCAACCTTGAACAAAATCACCACGAGACCACCGAAAACCACCACAATAATGGATTTGAAAACTTTCATTGCGTACAAAGATAAAAACATAAAATTGCGAGTTCTATCGTCTCTTTCACGACACCCTCGCCTCCATGCACAACTTGTATCTCCCTCCTTGTGCACCGTAAAAACCACCATTATTTAAAGCCTACAGAAAAATCTAGTCATAGATCTACGAAATGTCTTAACACTCTTTCTTTTCACTAAAAGAAAATGATTTATTTGTTACATAATTTCAAAATTGAAGATTCAATTAACACTACTTAAAATGAGAGACTCAAATTAAGATTACTGAACAAATATATGAGTACTATCCAAAGAATATAAGAAAGCTTAATTTAAGACATGTTTATTACATTATCTTTGTTATAACTCGGAATATCATCCACAAGTATTTCAATATTTCATCTTAAATTAATATATTTTAACAAGAAAATAAGTAAAATATAATCAATGATTAATTTTTCTAAAATAAAACTTAGAAACTACATCGAAATGTTTTTTCTATCATAAGTTCAACATAAATCACTCACCCCAACATGATTATTAATTAATTACATCAATTTAAAATTTACAAGTCTCCTTTGAAACACGTTTTATTATATATATATATATATATATTTTACTTTTTTAATAAAGAAGCTTCTAATTCTTTTTTTTTTTTAATTTTTGACGGTGCTCTATAACATGTAGATTCTACTACTCACAAAATGTGAAAAAAAAAAAATCATCCCGTAAGCCAATATTATGTGCATTTGTTTTTGTTTTCAGTTTGAGAATATCTGACTGTTGATATTTTTTTGTCAATAGCTTCTCATATTATATAATACACTTGGATCTAAGTGTCACAGTTTTATAATATAAAGTCAATTTTAATTTATTTATTTCTTCCTAATATTATCCGTTCTGTGTCAATTATAGTTTCTCAAATTTATTTTTAATTGTTCATGTTTGAACTTAGCTAATGCTAAGATCGTGTCTTTGAATTATATATATGTTCAATTCTCTTTATTGTTTCCATCATAAACTATATTATGGCATGAATGACTGTAGTATTGTATCAATTTTATTTTAATTTTACCTCATTTTCTTTCTGTAGATTCAAACAAATACAAATAAAATATTTCCCACTAGACAGAAAAGAATCAAACAAAGTGAAAGAATCAAACAAGTGAAAGAATACAGAATAGGGATTTTGTGAAAGAATAAAGAAGATTTTGATCTTGATCTTGTTAATGCAATGTGTGTGGCATACTATTTTCTTTACAGTGGCAAAGCAATAGCTGCTAAATGATGGATATAAACAATTGATGATGGTTTTCTGTAGTGTTTAGACTTTATAACCCAAGTTTGATAGGGTCACAACAAAGTTTAAAACAGATAAAGTCGAGATCAATTGTTGAGACGGGTCAAGCCAAACCAAAGGTTGAGACAGGTCGAACCAGAAGTTGAGACAGGTCGTGTAAGATCGAAGATTGAAAAGGATTAGGTCACTTAAGAATTAGACGAGTTGGTTCAGGCAAAAGGTTGAAACGAGTCAAGTTTTGTAAAATGTTGAGACAGGTTTCGGTCAAAATTCAACCGAATTCAATTGGGACGTCGACGATCGAAACTCAGTTGATTTAGTCGCGATCGAAATTCAGCCAAATTCGACTGAAATGACCACGACTGAAACTTGATCGAGGTTTGTCCTGCTCAAAATTCGGTTGAATTTGCCCAAGTCGGTTCCAAATGAATTCGACTAGGACGACTAAACCAAAAACTTGATGGAGTTGGTCCCTTCTAAAATTTGGTCGAGTTGGTTTTTATTGAAATTCAATCAAGTCTGCTCCACTAAAATGTTGGTCAAATTTGGCCGGAGTGGCCACGGCCAAAACACTATCAAATCGATCCTGATCGAAATTTGATTGAGACATTGCCAGTCGAAAATAACAAGTTATCACTCAGGCGATCTCTGATTTTCAAAGAAATAAATGTAGGAAAAGAATTCCTAGAAAAATACTTGATAATTATAGAAAAGTGGTTTTAAAAAGATTTTATTTTTTAAAATAATAAAAATAATTTATAACAAAACTATTTATATTAAAAAAAATTAATTTTAAATTAAAATTTCTTTATTTTTAAATCACTATTTAAAATGTCATTTTTCTCTCCTTGAATAATAATATTAAATCCGATTATAACTATCTACTACGTGAATCCATAAATAAATTATCGTAGGTAAGTAATTATCTGCAGAAAAAATTTGCCGTTGACAAATAGGTAAGAGAAATCATCGAGAACCCTCCCAAAGTTTGAGCCTGGCTCAATCAAAGGTCCTTTTTCACTTTTGTTTTAGAAAGATCACTTATACTATGTAGAATTCAAGGAAAGTGAAATGATATAATTGAAATAAGAAAAAAGTTTTTTTAACAACACTTTTTAAACAACTTTTTGACAAGTAACAGTTTTTTATTGATTTATTTTAAATATTTTTTTAAATATAAATTCAAATAAACCAATAAAATAATGACACATATTCCGTTATAAAAAAATATTCTCAAAATATCATTTTTCTTTAAATAAATTTTCTGTGCACAAGGTTTTAATTCACCACGGTAAAGTTATACTCTGTTGTTACAATTATGAGAAGGTACCATCAAACATGCAAATGACACAATTTGTAATGAAGCTCGTGACCGTATATATATTTTGATATCAGAATTTTTTTTTATACTCATTTAATATTATTTTAACTTTTTATTCAGAAATTTAAAAGTTAATTTTTATTAAGATCATTTTACCTTTATAAAAGTTGTCAAATAAACAGTTAAAAAAAAAAAAAAAAAAAAGAACTTTTTCCATAAGATAATGTTTGCCACTCTTTTGAAGTGTCAAAAGTCAACTGTGTGAAAGCTATGAACTCCCCAAATAGAGAGGGCATGAGTGTTTATTCCTTTTATTTATTTATTTTCTCAAAATGGACGATATAGGAGAGACAGAAACTAGCTAGTTTCTTTGGGAAACTTCAGATCACTGAAATGAATTTTGTTCCACTCCACAAAATATTGTATACATGTTATGTCATTTTCCATCATGGAGGAACTGGACAGACGTTGTCTATCTTCTGGTGATTACAGTAATGTCAACCTAACCTTTAAAAAGAGCCAAGATAAAAGTTTTCACTTTCATCTTCTCAATGGGAGTATGATATGATGAATGTTAATCATTCCCTCCTTTTGCTTTTTAGTATAGTATACTCTAATCACCTTAAATCTATATATTTCTATCATCTGATTATAATGGAAACTATGAATAAACTGATTATATGGCTCACTATAAGGAAGCGTTGTTCTTCAGCTTATTAATTCAGTAGCATCTAATTCTCTCTCATATATAGGTAACATTAACATAATCGTAAAAGTAAAAGTACAGATATATGCATACACCAAGAAGGGTCTTCTCTCAATTAATAACAATAAAATCTCGCCCTACCCGAGCACCACAACCATGCCCTCGGAACCTTCCACCATTGTCAATGGTTGCTGCATTTTGTCGTCTGCCATCGCTGTCTTCACCATCAGACTGCAAAAACATTCTGCTATGCTCCCTCTGAGTATTACGACAATGAGGGCACATGCTTGGCTTCCAAATCCCACTTCTATTCACTTCATCGAACATGTGTAATAATGCAAAAACAGGGTGTCGTTCAGGACCCTCCACTGTTATATCGAATTTTCCATCACAAAGTCCAACCTTTGCCACAACAGAAAATCCAATCTCTGTTGTTTCACTTGATCTACTAATAGCCACTGATAAGTTACTCCTAACAAAATAGTGTGCCAGAGTCACTGCCTTAGCAGTACGTTCATCATGATCATCTTTTCTCTTGCACTCAAAAACAAGAAGACCACACCTGTTTGCAGTGCCATACAAGTAAACTTTGGTGTCCGTAACACCACCCCGTGCATCAACCTTCTTCCTTGTTTTCGTCCACGCGATGGGAGACATAAACCCATTGGACATGCCAGTTTCCGCTTTGACCATCGTAAGGCATATATTTTTATTGTCTGAACATATTATACTATCATTGAATACGAACGATACCATGTTGACATAGTCATAGCAAACGTTTCTTCTTAACGTGAGTTTGCACTCTGACCCTTCAACAGTGTATAAAACTTCTGCGTTTTCGGAATATGCTATATCATAAAAAAAGTTAGAGGTAAATGTCTTCATTTTTATGGTAGCATCTGTTCCCAGTTGAAGATGAGAGGGAAATGGAAGACTCCCTCTTAGACGGAGAAAACCAGCAACGTTGTTGTTTCCCATATTTTTTGTGTGTAGAATAGATGCATCACACCTCAAAATGTGATCAGTTGAAGAAGGTAATGTGCAGTTATTCAAAAAACTAATGGAAAAGTGAAGTAAACTATATACATATTGGGTTCTGTGGTGAGCATGGTTGGGATGTTAACATGCCAAAACTATAAATAAACTGATTATAGAATCATATTTTCACTATCGCTAAAAGGGAAGCGTTGTTCTTCAGCTTATTATTATAATTCATGAGCATCTGATCCTCTGTAATATTTTTCCAAACCATTTTTCTTTGTCTGGTGTTTATGCTGTTTTTTATTCTTCCACTTCTTGTTTCTTTGATTCTTCATCCATCTACTTTTCGATTCCATAACGCAGTGTTAGTTTCTTTCTTTATCAGTATAGTTTCGAAACCAGTTTAGGGGTGTTGTTTAGCACAACTCAATTGTAGTTTTAAAATCCCTTTCTATTTCTATTCTTTATAATTTAAAATTGAATTTATGCTGTCCGTAACGCCATCCCTTGCATGAACGTTCTTTGTCTTTGTCCACGGGATGTTAGAGTTGAACAGGAAAAGAAAATGGGTATCGGGTTTGAGTATGTTGAGGGATTGTGTTTCTTTGTCTGAACATATATTATGCTGTCTTTGGTAACACTTCTTCATATAACGCGAGGTTGCACTTTGACCCTTCAGCGGTGTACGAAACTTCTACCCTTTCGACATATGATCCATTATCCAACTTTTGAGTGATAGATGTGGACATGTTAATGGTATCATATATGTTCCAAGTTGAAGATGGCATGGAAATGGAAGACTGCCTCTGTGATGGTGAAAACAAGCAACATTCTTGTTTCCCATCTTTCTGTGTGCAGAATAGATGCAACTCATCACAAAACGTTGGAATTGATTAGTTGAATAAGGTAATATGCAATTAGTCAAAAAACATAATAAGAAACATGTTAGGAAACAACGCACATTTTTTATAATCAGATTTATACAAAATAAATATTTAATAACTACACATAAACCCTAAGCCTCTTCAGTTTACTACAGAACATTTATTTGAAAAATTGCAAAAAAGTGTTTAGAAATCTAGCAAAATAAAATATTTTGTTATCACTCTTTTGTTTTCTCATTTTGAATACATAAAAAACTTTTGCATTTACAGATGCATGCTTTATTTCTAATTCTAACCTTTTTGTTTTCTATATTTTTGAAATGCTTAAAATTTATTAGCTTTAATGTTTCTTTCTAAAAGACAATATGGCTTCTCCATCAAAAACTAATTATTTGTTGACTAATTCCAACAAAACTCAAGTAAACTAGGTACATATTGTCTTATGTGGTGAGCATGGTTGGGATGTTCATATCCCAAAACTATGAATACATTGATTATAGAATCATATTTTGGCTCACTATAAGGAAGTGTTGTTCTTCAGCTTATCAATTCAGTAGCATCTAATTATCTGTCATATTTTTCCAAACCACTTTTCTCTCTGTTTTTTATTCTTCCACTTGCTTGATTCTTGATTCATCTACTTTTCCATTCTATTATATGAGATTTCACATTCATACTTTTACTCTAACAAAATAATACCATTCAATATATTCGTGCATACCCACATTAGATATGGAAGTCAAATTTACATGTGGTTATCATCATAGGCTAGGTCTTGTACTTAAATGAGTGTAGCAAGTGGAAGATTAAAGAATCAAAGGAAAAATAAAAGTGGCTTAGAGAAAATATGAAAGAGAGTGCAATGATAATTTCTATAATAATATACTATTCTTGTTGTTTTGGAGTTGAAGAGTGTAAAAATTGTGGTAAGGAGCTGACACTAATTAAGGCACTACTACTTTTCATTTAGCACTCCTTCACCTTCCATTATCCCATGGAGGTACTATTTCATTTTTTTTTTTTTAAATTTATTGTCATTAGTGTCAATGAAAACCACGTAAACTAATGTTAAGATCATATTTTACTTAGGGTGTTTATGCTAAATTAAATAAATTTTAAATGAAAATGAATTATCGTCAATCAAACTAATGTTAAAATGTTTTAATTAAAATTAATGATAAATTAATGTTAGTTAAACTAACACTAAGTAGAGTCAGTTCTTCATAAACTAATGTTAACATACTAGTATTCACAATATTAGAATCGTCGCAAATTGGATACTTATAATTATTTAGCGTAGGGTTTTATTAAAAGACAACATTAAATACATATTATCTTATAATAAAAGAATTGATTAAGATATACCAAAATATTTTTCTAACATCCAAAATGGTTCTAGTTGTTGGTGACAAAAAGTTCCGATTAAAATTGGCAAATCTTATATCTATATCCCTAACGATTCATCATAAAATTTGGATTTATATGTATCTAAAATTAATATTATTGATATACATAAATAATTAAGTTTGATAATGATTAAAATAAACTTATTAATGTAGTTGAAATTATCGATTAATATTAGTTAAGAAATAATTGATATATAGATTTGAAAGAAACCTCAAATTATACTAATTGAAAATAATTAAAATTGACTAAGGAAACTTTAATTAACTCAAGATAAAAATAATCTTAATCTATATTGGAAAAGAAAAATAATTAGCAACGTCAACAAAAATAACCAATAATATTTTTTTGTAAAAAATTTTGTGAACCTCAATTAAAAGAAAAATTATCAAGTATAATGTTAAAAAAAAAAAACCTCAAATCATTACCATTGAATCAATGTTACGATAAAAGCTGTATTCAAGATAATAATATAAACAAAAGTAGTAACTAAATTTAAATATGAAAGTATAGAAAACCTTTCTTCTTCCTTTTCATGTAAAATTTGTAAAGTATTATGAAAGTACAGAAAACTTTTCTTCTTCTTTTTCATGTAAAATTTGTAAAGTATTGAAGTAATCATATCATTCTTAAAAAAAATTTATTTTTTTTTATCTAAACAAGATATTTTTTCATAAAATATTTTGAATTTTTTTATAAAAATAATAAACCTTTAAATAATATACTGTTGACCTTTAAAAAGAAAAAGTCTTATTTATAATAAATATTTCCATCGAAATGAATTACCTTATAAGATTTCTTGATCAAAATTCACATATTTAATTATGATTATGATTTTAAAAAAATTATAAAAAAGTAAAATTAAAAGTTAAAAGTACGGTGGAAATGAATGAATCTAATATTGTATCTTCATGGTACTTGATATGATTAACCAATTCAGATAATTTGTTGAAGTATTCAAGCAAATTTCCTTTTCTTTCATTTTTTTCATCCTCAAAAAATCTCTCGAGAGAATGAAGTTTGACTGTTTTCTCACCTTTGAATATCCTTCAAGCTCTTGTCGAAGAGTGTCTTATTCTTCCTTGGTTGTTTTTGGTTTCATTATCCATGGAAGTCTGGCTACTGATAATCCTCTTTGAACCAAGAACTCCAAAATCTGTTATTTTATTTCTTTTCATTGCTGCATGTTGTGCAGATGCATTAGCTTGATCATCACATTCTGTTTGTGCGAGTCACATCCAAAAGATGTAAACAACACTTTCCATTTTGATAGTCCAGAAACCATAATTTTTTCATTCAATTAAAGAAACTTGGACATTGGAATGAATTAATTCAGGTGATCTCTCTTTCTATTATTTTCTTTCTAGCTTGAGTTTATACATTTTGTAGTACATTCAAACTTTCTTAAAATTCTACAATACTATAACACATTACTCAACTTACATATATATTGAGAGAGAGAAACACACAAAGTTAGGATCTTTACTCAATTAAAGCCATGTAGAAATTTCTGCATCTGATGTAATTACCATTAGCATGTCCTCTGAACCTTCCATCGTTTGCAATGGTCGCTGCATTTCGTTGGTTACCAAGTCGTGCTGGGAAGGGAACAACATCGTCTTCACTATCAGACTGCGAAAACATTCTGCTATGCTTCCTCTGATTGTTACGACAATGAGGGCACATGCTTGGCTTCCAAATCCCAGTTCTATTCACTTCATCGAACATGTGTAATAACGCAGAAACAGGGTGTGATTCAGGACCCTCCACTGTTATATCAAACTTTCCATCATGAAGTCCAACCTTTACCACAACAGAAAATCCAATATCTGTTGTTTCACTTGAGCTGTTAACAGCCACTGATACGTTACTACTAACAAAATAGTGTGCTATAGTCACTACCTTAGCATTACGTTGATGATAATCGTTTTTCTTGCACTCCAAAACAAGAAGACCACACCTGTTTGTAGTGCCATACAAGTAAACTTTGGTGTCCGTAACACTACCCCATGCATCAAAGTTTTTCCTTGTCTTCGTCCACACCTCGGAACACGTAATCACATCGAGCACGTCAAGCAAAACAGTTCCGTGTTTAAATATCGTAAGGCTTAAGGTTTCTTTGGCTGAACATATGTCCTGGACTACGAACGCTACCAGGAAGACATTGCCGTTCCAAACAGTCCTTTGTAACGTAAGTTTGCACATTGACCCTTCAACGGTGTATAAAACTTCTGCGTTTTCGACATATGATCCATCATCATACCTGTTAGAGATAGATGTCTTTGTGTTGATGGTAGCATATGTTCCCAGTTGAAGAGTGGATGGAAATGGAAGACTTCCTCTTAGACGGAGAAAACCAGGAACGTTGTTGTTTCCCATATTTTGTGTGTGTAGAATAGATGGAGCACACCACAAAATGTTGGAATGGATCAGTCGAAGAAGGTAATGTGCAGTTATTCAAAAATATAATGGAAAAGTGAAGTAAACTAGGTACATATTATGTTCTGTGGTGAGCATGGTTGGGATGTTCACAAGCCAAAACTATAGAATAATATTCTCACTCTCACTAAAGGAAGCGTTGTTCTTCAGCTTATTATTATCAGTCAGTAGAATCTAATTCTGTCATATTGTTCCAAGTTGTTCCAAACCACTTTTCGCTCTCTAAAACTACTTGCTTGATTCTTTATTCATCTACTTTTCTATTTTATAATGCAGAGCATTAGTTTCTTTCTTTAATAGTATGGTTTCAAAACCATTTAGGGGTGGTTTTTAGCACAACTCAATTCTATTTTTCACTTTCTCTTCTAAATTATAATATTTTTTAGAATCTAAATTGATTTTATAATATTTTATAAATGAATAAAATATACTCTGCAACCAAATATATTCTTATTTCAAAATAATATTTTAAAATGAGGGGTTGTACTTTCAGAGCTCCTTTAAATTTCTACAACATTCAACTGAAAAACTCAGTTGTATCAATTATTTGTTCTTTCTTTAGGTACTCGAGGATGGTGTTCTTGGTCTCCCATGCACTATGCTGGACCCACAGAGGTGCAGTGGCATGCAAAGGTTAGGATAAATACGTGTTCAAAATTTACTCAGACTCCATTTTATCATACTGACATGGCTTTGAGTAAGTTATACACATTACTTCAATTCTTGTTTGTTTATGTGGTATGATGAATTTACTTCCAATATATATTCCCACCAGATTGCCACAAACCACTTCTATGAATGAATTTTAATTTTCTTAAGGTTACTGAAATTTTGAAATTTTCAAAATTTGTTGCAGATTTCGCTTTTAGAATTTTACTTTGACAATAAAACAGTGATTATCCGTTCTGTGTCAATTATAGTTTCTCAAATTTATTTTTAATTGTTCATGTTTGCAGTTAGCTAATGCTAAGATCGTGTCTTTGAATTATATATATGTTCAATTCTCTTTATTGTTTCCATCATAAACTATATTATGGCATGAATGACTGTAGTATTCCATCTATTTTATTTTAATTTTACCTTATTTTCATTCGGTAGATTCAAACAAATACAAAGAAAATATTTCCCACTATACAAAAAAGAATCAAACAAAGTGACAAAATCAAACAAGTGGAAGAATAAAGAATAATAAAGATGATAGGGATCTTGTGAATAAAGAAGATTTTGATCTTGATCTTGTTAATGGGATGTGTGTGGCACACTATTTTCTTTATATTGGCAAAGCAATAGGTATTAAATGATCGATATGAACAATTAATATTGGTTTTATGTAGTGTTTGGACTTTATAACCCAAGTCGGGTTAGATCAAAGGTTAAAACAGACCAAGTTGAAATCAAATGTCGACACGAGTCAGGCTGGACAGAAGGTTGAGATAGGTTGTATAAGATTGAAGGTCTTGAGAAGGGTCAAGTCAGACCTAAGATTGAGACGAGTCAGGTTAGACAAAAGGATAAGACAAGTTAGGTCTTGCAAAATTGAGACAGAGTTTGGGTTGAAATTCAACGAAATTCGGTTGGGATATGTACGATCAAAACTCAATTGAGTTAATCTCAATTAAAATTTGGTCAAATTCAACTAAAATGGCCATGATCGAAACTCGATTGAGGTTTGCACTAATCAAAATTCAATTGAATTCGGCCAAATTGGCCCTGAATGAATTCGGCTAGGACGACTACATCCGAAAATCGGTGGAGTGAACCCCTCCTATAAATGCAAAAGAAGAATTACTAGAAAAAAGTTTGATAATTGAGACAACAATGTCAATCAAAAATCACAAGCGATCTCTGATATTCAAACATATAAATGCAAAAGAAGAATTACTAGAAAGAGGTTTGATAATTCTAGAAAAGTAATTTCTACAAAAATAATGTGTTTTAAAACAATGAAACTTGTTTATAACAAAACTATTTATATTAAAAATATTTAATTTTAATTTAAATCTCACTATTTTTAAATCCTTATTCCTTCTGTCATCTTTTTAAATAGTTGCCTCCGTAAAATAAAAATGTTAGATCCGATTATAACTATCTACGACATGAATCGACATGAATCCATAAATAAATTATCGTAGGTAAATAATTATCTGCAGAAAAGAGTTGCCGTTGACAAATAGCTAAGAGAAATCATCGAGCACTCTCCCAAAGTTTGAGCCTGGCTCAATCAAAGGTCCCTTTTCACTTTTTTTTTTTTAGAACGATCACTTATACTAAAGTATGTAGAATTCAAGGAAAGTGAAAAGATATAATTGGAATAAATTTCTGTGCACAAGGTTTTAATTGACCACGGTAAAGTTATACTTTATTAAATTGTTACAACTATGACCAAGGTACCACCAAACATGCAAATGACTAAATTTGTAATGCAGCATGACAGTGGTATCGTGATACCAGAACTTTTTTTTACACTCATTTAATACTATTTTAATTTTTTTTAAATACAAAATTTAATTTTTATTAAGATCATTTTACCTCTATATAAGTTATCAAATAAATAGTTAAATAACATACATAAAAAAAAATTCCATAAGATAATGTTTGCCACTCTTTTGAAGTGTCAAAAGTCAACCGTGTGAAAGCTATGAACTCTCCAAATAGAGAGGCCATGAGTGTTTATTCCTTTTCTTCTTCTTTTTCTCTCAAAATTCAACCCTTTTGATGGTAGCATATGTTCCATGTTGAAGATGGCATGGAAATGGAAGACTCCCTCTGTGATGCTGAAAACAAGCAACATTGTTGTTTCCCATCTTTCTGTGTGCAGAATAGATGCAGCACATCACAAAACATTGAAATGGATTATTCAATGTTTTGTTTTCAATGTTTTGTAATCAGATTTATACAAGATAAATTCATAATAAATACATAATAACTACACACAAAACCTAAACCTCTTCAGGTTACTGCAGAACGTTTATTTGAAAAATTGCAAAACAGTGTTTAGAAAACACTCATCTCAGAACCCAAATAAATCTAGAAAAACCTTTTGCATTTACAGTACTTGTTTTATTTCTAATTTTCACCTTTTTGTTTTCTATATTTTTGGAATGCTTAAAACTTATTAGCTTTAATTTTTCTTTCTAAAAGACAATACGGCTTCTCCATCAAAAACTAATTATTTGTTGACCAATTCCAACAAAACTCAACTAAACTAGATACATTTTGTGCTATCTGGTTAGCATGGTTGGGATGTTCATATCCCAAAACTATGAATAAACTGATTATAGAATCATATTTTGGCTCACTATCAGGAAGCGTTGTTCTTCAGCTTATTAATTCAGTAGCATCTAATTCTCTTTCATATTTTTCCAAACCACTTTTCTCTTTCTAGTGTTTATGCTGTTTTTTATTCTTCCATTTGCTTGATTCTTGATGAATCTACTTTACGATACTATTGTATGAGATTTCACATTCATTGATAAATCTGCCACCTTTAGAAGACTCACCAATATTCGTTGATGTGAGTTTTGGAACATCATTTGAATTGACTTTTCAATATGACAACAATCTTTGCTCCTGTGATCTAAGAAACCTCATCAACCCTGTAAGTCATGAGTGACAAGTCCTTGGTTTTTTCTTTAACAATCATCATAGGGTCAAATTTTCAGTCAAACTAACAAGAATTTTATCTATTATATTCTTCTATCATCTTGTATCTTCACGGGACTTCGTTTGATTCACCAATTCAGATAATTTGTTGAAGTATTCATGCAAACTTCCTTTTTCTTTCATTTTTTTCATTGTCAAAATCTCTCTTGAGGGAATGAAGTTTGACTGTTTTCTCACCTTTTGAATGTCCTACAAACTCTTTTCGAAGAGTGTCTTATGCTTCCTTGGTTGTTTTTTCTTTCATTATCCATGGAAGTCTGGCTACTGATAATCCTCTTTGAATCAACAACTCCAAAATCTGTTATTTTATTTCTTTCCACTGCTTCTTGCTGTGTAGATGAAGTAGCTTGCTCATCATATTTTGTTTGTGCGAGTCATACAAAGATGTAAACAAAACTCAATTTTAATGGTCCAAAAACCATAATTTTCTCACTCAAATAAAGAAACTCGGACATTGCCATGAATTTGCTGTAGATGTTGAAGTATTTCTGGCCATTTACTTTGATTGTTTTTTTCTTGGTATAAGAACCCACCACTTTGTTGGTGATAATATTTTGTAGTATAAAATAAAATATAGAATATGAGGAAGATAATTTGGAAATTGAGGCGATTTTTTTTTTTTTTTTTATTATCTTTCTAGCTTGAATTATACATTTTGTAGTACATTCAAACTTTCTTAAAATTCTAGAAGACTATAACACATTATACAAAATACATATATACTGAGAGAGAAACACAAAGTTAGGATCTTCACTCAATTAAAACCATAGAAATTTCTGCATATGATGGAACTACCATTAGCATGTCCTCTGAACCTTCCATCGTTGGCAATGGTCGTTCCATTTCGTTGGTTACCAAGACGTGGTGGTAAGGGAACAACATCGTCTTCACTGTCAGACTGCAAAAACGTTCTGCTATGCTCCCTCTGAATGTTACGACAACGAGGGCACATGCTTGGCTTCCAAATCCCACTTCTATTCACTTGATCGAACATGTGTAATAATGCAAAAACAGGGTGGGGTTCAGGACCCTCCACTGTTATATCAAACTTTCCATCACAAACTCCAACCTTTGTCACAACAGAAAATCCAATATCTGTTGTTTCACTTGATCTGTTAACACCCACTGATAAGTTACAACTAACAAAATAGTGTGCTATAGTCACTGCCTTAGCAAGTTCATGATCCTTAGCATCATCATAATAGTTTTTCTTGCACTCCAAAACAAGAAGACCACACCTGTTTGGAGTGCCATACAAGTAAACTTTGGTGTCCGTAACACCACCCCATCCATCAACCTTCTTCCTTGTCTTCGTCCACGAACTCGTATCCCACAGGCGAAGCAAACCAGTTTCCTCTTTGAGCATCGGCAGGCTTAGTTTATTTTGGTCTGAACATATCATGCTGTCAACGAGTACGAACGTTACCACGTTGACATTGCCGTTATAGCAAACATTTCTTCCTAAAAAGAGTTTGCACTTTGACCCTTCAACGGTGTATAAAACTTCTGACCTTTCGACATAATCTCCATGAACAGACCTGTGAGAGATAGATGTCTTCATGTTGACGGTAGCATCTGTTCCCAGTTGAATATGGGATGGAAATGGCAGACTCCCTCTTAGACGGAGAAAACCAGCAACGTTGTTGTTTCCCATCCTTTTTTTTGTCTGTAGAATAGATGCACACACCACAAAATGATGGAATGGATCAGTCGAAGAAGGTAATGTGCAGTTGCTCAAAAATATAATAATGGGAAACTCAAGTAAACTAGATACATATTGTGTTTTGTGGTGAGCATGGTTGGGATTTTAATATCCCAAAACTATAAATAAACTCATTATAGAATCATATTTTGGCTCACTATAAGGAAGCGTTCTTCGTCAGCTTATTAATTCAGTAGCATCTAATTATCTGTCATATTTTTCCAAACCACTTTTCTCTTTGTTTTTTATTCTTCCACTTGCTTGATTCTTGATTCATCTACTTTTCCATTCTATTTTATGAGATTTCACATTCATACTTTTACTCTAACAAAATAATACCATTCAATATATTCGTGCATACCCACATTAGATATAAAAGTCAAATTTACATGTGGTTATCATCGTAGGCTAGGTCTTGTACTCAAACGAGTGTAGCAAGTGGAAGATTAAAGAATCAAAGGAAAAAAGAAAAGTGGCTTAGAAAATATGAAAGAGAGTGCAATGATGATTTCTATAATAATAGTATTCTTGTTGTTTTGGAGTTGAAGAGTGTAAAAATTGCGGTAAGGAGCTGACACTAATTAAGGCACTACTATTTTAAATTTAGCACTCCTTCACCTTTCATCCTCCCTATATTAACATGGAGGTTCTATTTTATCTTTTTTTTTTTTTAAATTTATTGTCATTAGTGTCAATGAAAACCACGTAAACTAATGTTAAAAATATATTTTACTTAGACCGTTTATGCTAAATTACCTAAATTTTAAATGAAAATGAATTATCGTTAATAATAATGTTAAATTGCTTTAATTAAAATTAATGATAAATTAATGCTGGTTAAACTAACACTAAGTAGAGTCAGTTTTTCATAAACTAATCTTAACATATCAGTATTCACAATTTTAGAATCGATGCAATTGGATACTTATAATTATATTTAGCGTAGGTTTTTATTAAAAGACAACACTAAATACATATTATATTATCTTATAATAAAAGAATTGATTAAGATATACCAAAATTCTTTTCCTAACATCCAAAATGGTTCTAGATGTTGGTGACAAAAGTTCCGATTAAAATTGGCAAAACTTATATCTATCCCTAACGATTCATCATAAAATTTTGATTTATATGTATCTAAAATTAATATTATTGACATACATAAATAATTGTGTTTGATAACGATTAAAATAAACTTATTAATGTAGTTGAAATTATCGATTAATATTAGTAAAGAAATAATTGATATATAGGTTTGAAAGAAACCTCAAATTATACTAATTAATTGAAAATAATTAAAATTGACTAAGGAAACTTTAATTAACTCGAGATAAAAATAATCTTAATCTATATTGGAAAAGAAAAATAATTAGCAACGTCAACAAAAATAACCAATAATAATTTTTGTAAAAAATTTTGTGAACCTCAATTAATAAAACTTATAAAGTCTAATACATTATTGAACATATATATTGAGAGAGAAACACACAAAGTTAGGATCTTCACTCGATTAAAACCATATAGAAATTTCTGCATCTGATGTAATTACCATTAGCATGTCCTCTGAACCTTCCATCGTTTGCAATGGTCGCTGCATTTCGTTGGTTACCAAGTTGGGCTGGGAAGGGAACAACATCGTCTTCACTATCAGACTGCGAAAACATTCTGGTATGCTCCCTCTGAATGTTACGACAATGAGGGCACATGCTTGGCTTCCAAATCCCACTTCTATTCACTTCATCGAACATGTGTAATAATGTAGAAACAGGGTGTGATTCAGGACCCTCCACTGTTATATCGAACTTTCCATCACAAAGTCCAACCTTTACCACAACAGAAAATCCAATATCTGTTGTTTCACTTGAGCTGTTAACACCCACTGATCCGTTACTACTAACAAAATAGTGTGCTATAGTCACTGCCTTAGCATTACGTTCATGATAATCGTTTTTCTTGCACTCCAAAACAAGAAGACCACACCTGTTTGCAGTGCCATACAAGTAAACTTTGGTATCCGTAACACCACGCCATGCATCAAAGATCTTCCTTGTCTTCGTCCACACGTCGGAACACGTAACCACATCGAGCACGTCAAGCAGACCAGTTCCGTCTTTGAATATCGGAAGGCTTAGGGTTTCTTTGGCTGAACATATGTCCTGGACTATGAACGCTACCTGGATGACATTGCCGTTCCAAACAGTCCTTTTTAGCAGGAGTTTGCACTTTGACCCTTCAACGGTGTATACAACTTCTGCGTTTTCGGCATATGATCCATCATCACGCCTGTTAGAGATAGATGTCTTTATGTTGATGGTAGCATATGTTCCCAGTTGAAGAGTGGATGGAAAGGGAAGACTCCCTCTTAGACGGTGAACACCAGGAACGTTGTTGTTTCTCATCTTTTTTGTGTGTAGATCACATGCAGCACACCTCAAAATGTTGGAATGGATACGTCGAAGAAGGTATAATGTGCAGTTATTCAAAAATATAATAATGCGAAACTCAAGTAAACTATATTGTCTTCTGTGATGAACATGGTTGGGATGTTCACATGCCAGAACTATAGAATAATATTCTCACTCTCACTAAGGGAAGCGTTGTTCTTCAGCTTACTATTATCGGTCAGTAGAATCTAATTCTGTCATATTGTTCCAAAACCACTTTTCTCTCTCTAAACTACTTGCTTGATTCTTTATTAATCTACTTTTCTATTTTATAATGCAGAGCGTTAGTTTCATTCTTTAATAGTATGGTTTCAAAACCATTTAGGGGTGGTTTTTAGCACAACTCAATTCTATTTTTAGAATCACTTTCTGTTCTAAATTATAATAACTCCTTTAAATTTCTACATCATTCAACTGAAAAACTCAGTTGTATCAATTTGTTCTTTCTTTAGGTACTCGAGGATGGTGTTCTTGGTCCAGAGACAACTGTTGTATCCATATTCCCTTGAGCTGTAATGCCTTGACACAGCAAAACGACAAATTACGTTCATTTGACTATAATTATATATATTATTATATTATTATATTATTAATGTTTTTTATTAGATCCGTTCAAACTAACTTTTTCCTTTTCCTATTCCTTTCTCCCATGCACTATGCTGGATCCACATAGGTGCAGTGGCATGCAAAGGCTAGGATAAATACGAGTTCAAAAATTTACTCAGACTCCTAATAGAAGTGGGAAGACTCCATTTTATCATACTGACTTGGCTTTATGTAAGTTATACACATTACTTCAATTCTTGTTTGTTTATGTGGTATGATGAATTTACTTCCAATATATATTCGCACCAGATCGCCACAAACCAGTTCTACAAATGAATTTTAATTTTCCTAAGGTTACTGAAATTTATCCATTTCTATATACCAGATTTCACATTTAGAATTTTACTTTGACAATAAAATAGTCATTAGATCGGTGCATCATCAACAAATGTTAAAGTCGAATTTATGTGTGGTTATCATAAGCTAGGCTGCTTTACTTAAATCAGTACAGGAAGTGGAAGATTAAAGAATCAAATGGGATACTAAAAAAAGAAAAGTGGTTTAGAAAATATCAAAGAGAATTAGATATATGCGGGAGAATAATAGGTAGATGATTGAATTGACATATGTGGAAGAATAATGCTCCTTTTTATCTATTTTCAACATGAAAAAGGATTGGATTACAATTTTTCATTCTTTGTCTGCAATCATATGATTGTTGACACTCTTGTCCAAATACAACACATTTCTATCTTCGACTAGAGTTATACATTTTGTAGTACATTCAAACTTTCTTAATATTCTACAAGACTATAACACATTATTCAACATACATATATATTGAGAGATAAACACACAAAGTTAGGATCCTCACTCAATTATAACCATAGAAATTTCTGCATCTGATGTAACTACCATTAGCATGTCCTCTGAACCTTCCATTGTTGGCAATAGTTGTTGGATTTCGCTGGCTACCAAGACGTGGTGGTAAGGGAACAACATCGTCTTCACTATCAGACTGCATTCTGCTATGCTCCCTCCGAATGTTACGACAATGAGGACACATGCTTGGCTTCCAAATCCCAGTTTTATTCACTTCATTGAACATGTGTAATAAATCAAAAACAGGGTGTGGTTCAGGACCCTCCACTGTTATATCATACTTTCCATCACAAAGTTCAACCTTTGCCACAACAGAAAATCCAATATCTGTTGTTTCACTTGATCTGTTAACACCCACTGATCCGTTACAGCTAACAAAATAGTGTGCTATAGTCACTGTCTTAGCGTTACGTTCGCGATAATCGTTTTTCTTGCCCTCCCAAACAAGAAGACCGCACCTATTAGCAGTGCCATACAAGCAAACTTTGGTTTCCGTAACACCATCCCATGCATCAACGTTCTTCCTTGTCTTCCACGTGATGGGACCCTTAGACTCAGAGTTGAACGGGCAAGCAAAACCGGTATCCATTTTGTATATCGGCAGGCATAGGTTTCTATTTTCTGGACATATTATGCTGTCATTGAGTACGAACGACGCTACGTTGACACTCCCATCATTGCAAACAAGCCTTCCTAAACTGAGTTTGCACTTTGACCCTTCAACGGTGTATAAAACTTCTGCCCTTTCGTTGAATCCTCCATCATCACACCTGCGAGAGATTGTCTTCATGTTGATGGTAGCATCTGTTCCCAGTTGAATATGGGATGGAAATGGAAGACTCCCTCTTAGACGGACAAAACCAGCAACGTTGTTGTTTCCCATCTTTTCTGTGTGTAGAATAGATGCAGCACACCACAAAATATTGGAATGGATCCGTTGAAGAAGGTAATGTGCAGTTATTCAAAGCATTAATGGAAAACTCAAGTGAAGATGTGTTGTGTGGTGAGCATGGTTGGGATGTTCATATCCCAAAACTATAAATAAACTCATTATAGAATCATATTAGGAAGTCTTGTTCTTCAGCTTATTATTATAATTCATTAGCATCTAGTTCTCTGTATTTTCTGGTTTTCATGCTGTTTTTTATTCTTCCACTTATTATTTCTTTGATTCTTGATGCATCTACTTTTCAATTCTATATGGAAGTGTTAATTTAACAGTATAGTTTCAAAACCAGTTTAAGGGTGGTTTTTAACCAACTTAATTGTAGTTTTAAAATCACTTTCTCTTAGTATTTTTTATAATTTAAAATTGAATTTATAATATTTTTAAATAAATAAAATATACTCTGCAACCAAAGATATTTATGTTTGAAAATTATATTTTTAGCATGAGGAGTTATCTTTTCAGAGGTCCTTTAAATTTCTATAACATTCAATATTACATAACATATGCAATTGCTAAAGAGTGGACCATATCACAAGTTTTAATATTTATGTAATACATTGATGGTTTAATTTAAGACATGTTAATTACATTAGAAATCGTGATTATTAATAAAGCTGGCAATATATTAATTCAAATATATCTATGTTATAACTCTGAATATCATCCACAAGTATTTCAATATTTCATCTTAAATTAATATATATTAACAGAAAATAAGTAAAATATAATCAATGATTAATTTTGCTAAAATAAAACTTAGAAACTATACCGGAATGTTTTTTTATCATAAATTTAACATAAATCACTCACCACCAACATGATTATTAATTACATCGATTTAAAATGTACAAGTCTCCTTCGAAACACGTTTTTTTTTTTTACTTTTTTAATAATAAAGTAGTTTCTAATTCCCTTTTTAATTTTATTTTTTTTAACGGTGCTCTATAACATGTAGATTCCTACTACTCACAAACTGTGAAAAAAAAATCAAACCCAGGAATCCAATATTATGTGCATTTATTTAATACACTTGCATCTAAGTGTTACTGTTTTATAATATAAAGGCAATTTTAATTTATTTATTTCTTCCTAATATTATCAATTCTTGTCAATTATAATTTCTCAAAATTAATTTATTTATTTCTTCCTAATGCTAAGATCGTGTCTTTAAATTATATATATGTTCAATTCTCTTTATTGTTTCCATCATAAACTATATTATGGCATGAATGACTGTAGTATTGCATCAATTTTATTTTGATTTTACCTCATTTTCTTTCGATACATTCAATCAAATACAAAGAAAATATTTCTCACTAGATAAAAAAGAATCAAACAAAGTGAAGAATCAAACAAGTGGAAGAATAAAGAATAAGAGGGATGATATGGATCTTGTGAAAGAATAAAGAAGATTTTGATCTTGATCTTGTTAATTCGATGTGGGTGGCACACTATTAAGCAATAGCTGCTAAATTATTTGTATAAACAATTGATATTGGTTTTCGTAGTGTTTAGACTTTATAACCCAAGTTTAGAGGGGTTAAACCAAAGGTTAAAACAACAGACCAAGTTGGGGTCAATTGTTGTGAGGAGTCACGCGAGACCAAAGGTTGAGACAAGTTGTGTAAGATTGAAGGTTGAGAAGAGTCAGGTCAAACCTAAGATTGAGATGAATCAAGTTAAGCAAAAGGTTGAGATGAGTCAAATCTTACAAAATGTTGAGACGGGTTTGGGCCGAAATTCGATTGAATTCGGTTGAGACATCCACGATCAAAACTTTGTTGATTTATCTCAACCGAAATTCGATCAAATTCAATTGAAATGAAAATGATTGAAACTTAGTCGAGGTTTGCCCTGATCAAAATTCAGTTGAATTTTCCCAAGTCGATCCTGAACAAATTTGGCTAAGACAACACCCAAAACTCGATGGAGTCGGTTCCCCCTAAAATTTGGACTGGGTGGCCACGACCAAAACTCTGTCGAATCGATCTTGATTGAAATTTGACCAAGATGACATAACCAGTCAAAAATCATGACGATCATGGTCGTAACTCAATCCCAACTAAAATTCAACCATTTTTTAAGATATTTTATTTCATAAATTTAGTAAGTTCAATTATCATAAATCTGATTTAAATCAATATTTTAAACAAAATTCAATTAAATTTTCAAAATTAAATTTAAAATAAAGAAATAAATATGCATTCATCAATTAACTTAATATTTTTCTTATTTTCTTTCATTGGGTTCAAACTAATTCACAGAAAACATTCCCCACTTAATAGAAAATAATCATGACAGTGGGTTTTCCGTAGTGCTTGGACTTTATAATATTACAAGATGTTTATATATCTGGTTTTGTTAGCATTTTATCTATCATGCTTGTGCATGCCTCATGTTTCATACTCCAAATAATACAACCACAAAAATAAAAGAAAATGTCTTATTACAATGTGGTATAAAAAAGCTAACTTATGGTTGAAATATAACTTTCGTGTGGTTTGATTTCTTCGAAATCTGAAATCTGAAATCTTGCATTTTGCTGGCTGTCTACTCGTGGTGGTAAGGGAACATCATTGTTGTCTTCTCTCAATAATAACAATGAAATTTCGGCCTACCCGAGCACCACAACCAGGCCCTAGGAAGTTTCCACTATTGTCAATGGTTACTTCATTTTGTCGCCTGCAATCGTCGATGCTCTCTTCGGATGTTACGGCAATGAGGGCACATGGTTGGCTTCCATATCCCATTTCTACTCACTTCATCAAACATGTAATAATGCAGAAACAGGGTGTGGTTCAGGACCCTCCACTGTTATATCAAACTTTCCATCACAAACTCCAACCTTTGTCACAACAGAATATCCAATATCTGTTGTTTCACTTTATCTGTTAACAACCACTGATCCATTACTACTAACAAAATAGTGTGCTATAGTCACTGTCTTAGCATCAGGTTCATGATAATAGTTTTTCTTGCACTCCAAAACAAGAAGACCACACCTATTTGCAGTGCCATACAAGTAAACTTTGGTGTCCGTAACACCACCCCATGCATCAACGCTCCTCCTTGTCTTCGTCCACTCACACCATTCGTGCACGTCAAACAAACCAGTTCCCTTTTTGAATATCACAAGGCTTAGTTTTCCTTTGCCTGAACATATGTCCTGGAGTCGGAACGTTAGCACGTTGACATTGCCGTCGTAAATAATAATCCTTCCTAACTCGAGTTTGCACTTTGACCCTTCAACGGTGTATAAAACTTCTGCATTTTCAACATGCAATCCATCACTAGTCCTGCGAGAGATTGTCTTCATGTTGATGGTAGCATCTGTTCCCATTTGAATATGCGATGGAAATGGAAGACTCCATCTTAGACGGAGAAAACAAGCAACGTTGTTGTTTCCCATCTTTTTTGTGTGTAGAATACATGCAGCACACCGTAAAATGTTGGAATCGATCAGTTGAACAAGGTAATGGACAGTTATTCAAAAATATAATAATGAGAAACTCAAGTAAACTAGGTACATATTGTGTTCTGTAGTGAACATGGTTGGGATGTTCATATCCCTAAACTATAAATAAACTGATTATAGAATCATATTTTCTCTCACTATAAGGAAGCGTTGTTCTTCAGCTTATTAATTCAGTAGCATCTAATTCTCTCTCATATTTTCCAAACCACTTTTCTATCTAGTGTTTATGCTGTTTTTTATTCAGCTTGATTCTCTGCCTTCTCAGTTACCTTCATAATAAAAACACTTTAATTTTATGTTTCTTAATTTTTATTGTTTGTATTCTCATTTATTATGTTAATTATTATGATATGTAAACATCATGAGCATTGATGAAGCAATTAAAAGTGCCAAAAATACTAAGTTTATATTTTCCATGTAGTGCCAATAATAACCATTATATGTCAGACTCTTGCTAAAAGAATCAAACAAGTGGAAAAATAAAGAATAATAAAGATGATGTTGATCTTGCTACTGCCATGACTGGGTGGGGGACACAGAGGTGAAGGTAGAACAACACAAAAATTAAATTTATAATATTTTTTTAAATGAATAAAATATATTCTGCAACCAAATATATTATTGTTTCAAAATTACCTTTTGAACTCTAATGACTTCTACAGAACATAAAATATCCAATTCTAAAATGCTTAATATTTATATAAATTTTATATTGAATTTTTAATTTAAGACAAGCTTGTTACATTATCAATAGTGATTATTAATAAATAAAGTTGGTTACATATTCAAATATATTTATATTAGATATGAATTAATATATAACTTTATGATATCTTCAACCAGTATTTCAATATTTTATCTTAAATTAATATAACTTTGACAAAAAAACAAGTAAAATCTAATCAATGATTAATTTTACTAAAATAAGACTTAAAAATATCCCAATGTTTTGATTTTAATTTCAATATATTAATCCCTTAACTACAACTTGAATATTAATCATATAAATTTAAAATTTAGATGTCTCTTTGCTGTCCTTTTCAATGAAGTTTTCTTTTCTTTCTCTTTTTAAAGGAAAGAAACCTATTCAAAAACAGAAAGCTACATAATAATTATTGAATGTAATAATTCTTTTCTGTACCAATAGCCAGCAAATGAATTCACTATCAGAAAGTTTGTGCATTTGAAAAGCATCCAAATCAGAAAAATCATTACAACTCTAGAAATAAGACAACTTATTTGAATATTTTTCTACAGTAATACTGATGAGTGATGTTACTAATGTTACACTGGAGTTTCTTTGGAGGCTAGCATTACAATTACAATAGATGACGTAATGTTAAACTTCATAGGTCAATATACTAGAACTTGATCCTTCCCTTCGTCTATGTCTCTTTTGACGAATGTGCCAAAAACTCAATAGCAAAATACCTGTTAGAAGTAAAATACATGAAGCATAAACAGCATAAATATAGTAGTCTAAAAGTGGAGTTTAAAAAAACATGTATTTTACTAACCAGTTACTGCAAAAACAAAAGGAACTAGCCAATGACCAACAACCAGCATGGGTGCATCACGCTACAGATTATCAAAGAATCCACAATATCAGTAATATGTAGTATCTGATCGCAAAAATAAAGATAAACAGTAAATGACCAATACAATAGTTGTTCCTTTTCATACCTCATAGAACAGGCCTAAGTAGCTATTCCCCGTAGAATCACCCTTTCCTTTTATAATAGGTCTTCCTCTTACTTGCAAGCTGTAGCCCTTAGTTCCCCACATTTCAAACCTTGTGTCAGTCCCACAAATCAATTCCTTACCCACAATAGCTGAATATGCAGAGAAATTTATATCAGTTCTGCGGGATGGTAAGCGATTGTCAGCTTCATACAAGGAAGAATCTTGTTTAATTGAATCAGAGAAAAGTTTTGGATCTCTAACATCTTCACTAGTAAAATCCAGTATTTTCCTCAGAAGGGTAAAACAATTTGTCATCATATGACTACTGCTGTCCAAACAATTGGAGTCCCCATACACAGCTATGCGACCTTCACCCATTGCCATGAGACCAAGAATTGGAGAATCTGTCTATTTCACCAAAAGAAAACCCATATTTTGAAATTAGAAAGTATCTTTTATTTAACATCTTTTATTTCTTCAGAGGCTACATTTATCAATGCTTATTTTAACATGAATAATTAATGAAATAGGTGTCATGTCACACCTTGGTTGAGCCAGAAGTTAGCAGCAAACTCTGTGTGGCTCCACTTTTTGAACTATCTAAGAAGGGAAAGCTATGAAGATAACCACCCCTCGGAAACCTCGCTATAATTGTCCCGGATGCATACCGAATCCGCTCACCCAAAAGCGAAAAATCACCATTCAGAATCTTATCTCCAAAAGCAATCCCAAATGGAGCCAAAAGATCATTAAGTGCAGGAATATTAGCACCTCCAGTGACTGGGGTCCACCAGCTCCCTGTAATGTCATAAAAGAAACTCATATTTACCATGGAATCTACATTATACCACTCAGCAAAGACTGCTAATCCAAGTCCAGTATTTACAACATCATCTCTTAGTTTTTCAATCTCCTCAGGAAAGTACTCATCCTCAAGATCCACCAACAAAAGTGTCCCATAATGCCGGGCATCAAAGCATGTAAGAGGAGAACCAAGTGTTTCAATGTAGTAACCAGCATCTCGTAATATGTTGAACATGATGTGAAAATTTGTATGCAAATGATCCCCATGCCAGTCAAAAGTTTCATTACGAACATCCAAGGAATCTCTAGGAATATATCCAGGTGGGTATTTGATATTGTGAAACTGATCCCACAAAATTCGTTTAGAACGTTGTGGTGTTGGTACCACGTTTAATTTTAATTGAAGCACACAGATGCTAACTCGAGGGTCCTTCTCTCCTTGAGCCGGGGGGCTAGAGACCTCGAGAGTCACATTACCTTCAATCTTACCAGAAAACTGTGCACCTTCTTCCTTGATTTGCATGTGAAGAGCCAAATAACCAGTCCAAGGCCAAATTATCTCAGAATAAGTAAAATGTATGCTTAGAAGATTCCCTTCTTCATCAAAAGGGTGCCATGTTGGTTGACTTTCAATGTATCCAATAACACCCATTCCATTCAAAATGGTGGCATTGAAGATGACAGGCATGGCACCTGCATAGAGTGGCTGACGACAAAATGGCCATGTGTAAGGACAATCTGTGTAATCAAGAACACTGGGAAATATGCTTGTCCTAGGTTTGTAGCTCTTAAGAATCTCATATGATGCTAACCTGAAAATTACATAAACAAATATAAAAACATGATTTAAGAACAGTCAGATAATCTGTCAAGTCCAAAATACTTTTTGGAATTTTAAAATCATTATAGTTAAAAAAAGTGAAACCCAAAAATGCCAAAAGCTATTTGATTGTTGTCCTTTAGGTCCCCACAGGAAGCTCACTAAAGGAGTTTCCAAAACCAAGAAACTCAGTTTTGGCTAAAACTACATGGACCTATTTAAAAGGTTTCCATATAGTATTGGGACATTACGATTGTTTATGTACCTGACAATTACAATTCTTTATATATCTGGTCCGATTGAGCAGAAAATTGGTGAAATGGTCAAATGGCTAGTCCAGTCAACCCAAACATCAAATATTATAAAGGGGGTAGAAACCTGTCAATTACATCTTTTCATTTCTATTCTTATAAAAAAATTTGGAGTTCTGCTCTTGCGTTTTAAGTCAACAAAACCTCTATGACGGGACTTGGTTGTTGATTTACTTTGGAATTTTATTCATTAAAATTTGTGGACTTCTTGTTTTAATTTGCTTAATTATGGTATTGAATTAGTATGATATTTACAAGTATTATTTCTTTTTCATATGAAGTAGACTCTTAAAAGTCCACAAGCTGAGTTTATGAAGCCCCCACCTACATAGACTCTCAAGTTCACTAACCTCGCATGTATGTCTACAATTTGATCAAATGTGGTTTGACATACACTCATGCTAATTCACTTCCCAGCATGGTTCCTAAAATGCTGAGAACTATCATAGAAACAATAACTCTGCAACCATCTTTGCTATGGTAAATTGTGTGTCCCATTAATATACATCTTAAAACCACATAAAATAGAAAGGTAAAACAAGAGAACATACAGATCAACTCTGCCAGCACCCTGCTCATACATGTTAGGCCCAGAAAGCTTTGCAGCTCCCTCAACCAATGCTTGTTTCATGCTTGCCGGGTTTAAGATATTTTTTCTCTCTGGACCAGGGATGACACTGACAAGCAAACATACAACACCAGCAACTACAGGACTTGCAATACTAGTTCCCGATAAGCGTTTACAGCCTGCACTAACTTTTGATCCCATAATGCCCCGTCCATATGCAACTATGTCTGGCTTCACACGACCATAACTACAAGGTATATATGCCAATATAATTTAAAATATTATTAACAAGAAAGTAAACTTGCATACAAATTAAAGATGTTAGAAAAGAAAAACAGAGGACAACAATAACTCATGTATTTTCACTTTAGTTAAACATCTAACATACCATTGTACAATGACCTACGATTCATAAAAAGCTCATCAATTCTTTTCATAGGATCGCTACAAATTGTAAGTGGAGATTCTTCCTCGACAAAATATGGGTAATTAGTTGTTTGAACTCAAATATCCATTCTTCACACACTAAAACTATTTGCATAAACAAAAAGCTAGGGAAAAAAAATACAAAGTCATCATCAGAAATATTTAACAAATGACAATAAAGCAGAAACAATGAAATATAAACAAATAAGAGAATGTTACCCATGAGGAAGCTCCCAAGTACTCATGCCACGTGAGGAAAAGGAGGCTATATGGTCACTATAGTCAATACCACCAACACCTATGACATCACTTTGATCAGCTGGATTGTTCAAAGTTCCATAAAGTGGTCCATCATTTCCAATTGCAGAAACCATGATTATATTATTTGCTGATATCTCCCATATCTGTTACCAGAAAGTTCTATAAAAGGACATTTTTGTACTATGTGAAAAAAATAATTATTACTGCATACAAGTATCAGAAACAAATAATGGCTTCTTTAAATATAAGAGTTACAGCAGAGAAACTAACATGTCATGTTAAACCATTCACCAAATAATACCATCATATCTTCATAAGTAATATATCTTAAATTTCTACCTCGGAGTAAGAAAAATATAGAACCTAGTAATACTATTGAAATAGTGAGCAGGAACATATGGGCACAAGAAATTTACCTTTTCAACAAACGGGAGATCCAAGTAATCACGTCCACCTAAGCTCAAATTTAAGACATCCATATTGGTTGCAATTGCGTAGTTGAAGGCATCAAGGAACCATGATGTATATGTTACCTGCAACAGGCTGAATGGAATCTTCTCAAAATCTTGCCAACCATTCTAGAATAAAATAATTATAAGCAGAAAAACTAGAAAAAAAATAACACAGCATGCATTTAAAACTGATGAAGATACATCTAGGTTCTTCCTTTTGAGCTTGATAGCTTTTATCATTTGTTCTTAAACTTTTGTTAATTGTTGCATCATGCATCTATAATGATGGTATATTGGTGTCTGGGTGAAAGAAATGACATTTCCATGCAGTAAAATGTTTTAAACTCAACCCCGTCCCACTTCCAAAGTGGGAAAAGAGTTCAACGATAGCAACCAACAGGCATTACCTGGGCATCAGTGAACACTCGAAATGCATATATCTCTACGTCTGGTGCAAAACCAAGACACTCAGAATTTACACCAGCAATTACTCCCGCAACAAAAGTCCCATGTCCATGATTATCATTGAACTTATCTTCATTGGTCCAATTAGTACACTCCTGTAAATTACCTCATCAATCAACTCGTCTACCATCAACCAAAAGCAATAATTTCAAATCAATAATTACCTTGATGTTACGAAAATGAGGGTGATCAGCCTGAATGCCAGTATCAAATATAGCCATATTGACCTTGGCACCAGTGTACCCCTTGGCCCAAAGATCTTCAGTCCCAAACATCGAAGTAACTTGTGATCTCTGCCAAAACACAAAAACCACAAATATAATTTTCATGTATACTAAGAAGCTAATAGTATAACTTCCACATTGCATTCGTACTTTCGGGTTTCCACCCAAACACATTATTACACAATGTAGACAAAACAATGCCAACAACCATAAGCAAAGATACCAAATCAAAGTTCAAATCTTTCTCGTTCCCCCAAATACCCAACATCAGAAAACCATAAGTTTTAACCTGCATCATCAATTCCCGCCCCCACTTGACGGAACTGCTGTGATTGCCAACACTTTCTTCATCTTCTTCGGCCTCGCAAAACGACATAGCAGTGATGATCTTCCCACGGCGCTGCTCCGTCCCGTTCTCGAACGCCCCGACCTTCTTGTTGCATCTCTGATCTTTCGTCATCAAACTCCTCTTGTAGCTCATGTCCAAGCTCACGTATTTAACCGACCCCAGTTTCCGAATCTCGTCTACCACCCCAGAATCCTCGATGGCCACCAGTCCAAAATCAGTGGGGAACTGCGCCGCCGGGTTCTGGCGCGGAATCCAGCGCCATCCCTCAGGGCGGAGGGCGGATTCGAGGTAGATGCGGTGGCTGTCGACGGCGGCGTAGTGGCGAAAGACAATGATGTAATTGGGAGGGGGAGGAGAAAAATTGGGAGTTCGGTTTTGGAAGAGGGTGACGGAGAGAATGAGGAGAGAAAGTGAAAAGGTACTCCATTGGTGAGGAATGGTGGCCATGGTTCAGCTCCTACATTGGAGATAGACTGTAAAATAGAGAGATGAAATACAGGAAGAGAGAGATTCATGGCTAAGTTGACTTCCGGTTTTGGTTTCTGTGATGTTGGCATGACATAGTTTGCCTATGTTAATGTCTGAAGTCTTGCTTATTTCTTCTGTTCTCCCCCATCTTCTTTATGTTTTATGTTTAGTGAAATTATTCAATTTTTTTATAAATACTTTTAAATATAAAAAATTATATTATCTATTTTAAAAATATTTTTAAAATTTATCTAAAAGCTAATTTAATTTGTAATTGTTTTGAAATGATGAATGAAAAGTTTACTTCAATCATATATACATGAAGCTCAACACTTTTCTCTTAATTGGTATGAAATAGAAGTGAATTTATTTTTTAATTAATTAAAAAATTAAATATTTTTATAACCTAAAAATTTGTTTAATAATAAGCAACATTAACATCATAAAAATATATACACACATCAAGTTAAGGAAACGTCAATCATGGATTCATGGTCTTCACCATCAAGATGCTCTATCTGAATGTTATCATAATGAAAATACATGTTTGATTTCCAAATCTCACTTCTATTTACTTTTATTCAAATATATTTGTATTTCTTTTTCTTCTTAATAAAATTTTATTTTTTCTTTCTCTTTTCAATTTTAACTATGCTCTAACCAAATTCTATAGACAAAAAGTACGAAGCAAATGCAAACCATAAAAAAAAAAAATTGAATATTACGTGTGTGTTTTTCCAAATCTTATCACATTTAATTTTCATTTCAAGAATATCTAATCTTGTCAATTATAATTTCACATATTATATAATTCTTATTCATCAAATCTAATAGATTCACAATATAAAAATCGATTCTATTTTGTTTATTTCTTCATTATATTTTTTAAGTGTATTTTTTTTTCTTTTTAAAGATTATATATTTGAGGTTTCTTTCAAATAAAGATTGAAATAATTTAGAAAATTAGTTTTATACTGAATTAAATATTTAAAAGAAGTCATCGGTTTCAACCATTTAAGAAGTTAAGGAAAGAAAAAATCTACTTAAAATAAGAAAACTACATAATAATTAGTTATTGAATCCTATAATACTTTATTGTACCAATAGCCATAAACATTAGACAGATGAATTTAAAATTTGACAAATGAATTTACTATCAGAAAGTTTGCATTTGAAAAGCATCCAAAAACAGCAAAAATGTTACAACTAAAAATGTTACAACTCTAGGAAATAAGACAACTTATTTGACTAATTTCCTACAGTGACGTAGTGAGTGATGTTTACTATGCTGCTAATGCTATAGTGCTATAGTGGAGTTTCTTTGGAGGCTAGTGTTACAGTTACAATAGTTGATGTAATACTAAACTATATTGGCCAATCTACCAGAACTTGATCCTTTTCTTCGTCTTCGTCTCTTTTGACGAATGCGCCAAAAACTCAATAGCAAAATTCCTGTCAGAAGTAAAATACATGAAACATAAATATAGTAGTCCAAAAATAGATAGTAAAAGAACAAGTATTTTACTAACCAGTTAATGCAACAACAAAAGGAACCAACCAATGACCAACAACCAACACAGGTGCATCAGGCTACAAGAAATTATCAAAGAATCCACAACATCAGCAATATGAAGTTTCCGATCACAAACATAAAGATCAACACTAAATGACCAATACAATAGTTGTTCTTCTTCATACCTCATCTCCATAGAACAGGCCCAAGTACCTGTTCCCCAGAGAATCATCCTTTCTTCTTCCGGTCAACCTGGTTTTCTTAATGTTAGAAGTGCCAGAGGATGAATTGAAACCCCTTCCCAAATCAATGATAGGATAACCGGGCAGTCTTCTGTTTCTTCCTCTTACTTGCAAGTTGTAACCTTTGGTTTTCCAAATTTCAAATCTTGTGTCAGTCCCACAGATCAATTCCTTACCCACAATAGCTGAATATGCAGAGAAATTTACATCAGTTCTGCGGGATGGCAATCTATTGTCAGCTTCATACAAAGGAGAGTCTTGTTTAATTGAATCGGAGAAAAGTGTTGGATCTCTAACATCTTCACTGGTAAAATCCAGTATTTTCCTCAAAAGGGCAAAACAATTTGTTATCATATGACTGCTATCCAAACAATTGGAGTCTCCATACACAGCTATGCGACCTTCGCCCATTACCACGAGACCAAGAATTGGAGAATCTGCCTGTTTCACCAAAAAGAAACCATATTTTGAATTAAAAAGTATATTTTATTTAACCTTTTTTTTCCTTCAGAGGCTACATTTATCAATGTTTATTTCAATATATATAATTAATGAGATAAAAGGTGTCATGTCATACCTTGGTTGAGCCAGAAGATAGCAGCACACTCTGTGTGGCTCCACTTTCTGAACTATCTAAGGGAAAGCTATGCACATAACCATCCCTTGGAAACCTCACTATATTTGTCCCAGATGCATATCGATTCTGCTCACCCAAAAGTGAAAAATCACCACTCAAAATCTTATCTCCAAAAGCAATCCCAAATGGAGCCAAAAGATCATTAAGTGCAGGAATGTTAGCACCTCCAGTGACTGGCGTCCACCAGCTCCGTGTATTGTCATCAAAGAATCTCATCTTTACCATGGAATCTACATTATACCATTCAGCAAAGACAGCTAATCCCAATCCAGTATTTACAACATCATCTTTTAGTTTTTCAATCTCCTCAGGAAAGTACTCATCCTCAAGATCCACCAACAAAAGTGTACCATAATGCCGAGCATCAAAACATGTAAGAGGAGAACCAAGTGTTTCAATATAGTAACCAGCATCTCGTAACATGTTGAACATGATGTGAAAATTTGTATGTAGATGATCCCCGTGCCAATCAAGAATGTCATTACGAACGTCCAAGGAATCTCTAGGAATATATCCAGGTGGGTATTTGATATTGTGAAACTGATCCCACAAAATTCGTTTAGATCGTTGTGGTGTTGGTACCACATTTAATTTTAATTGAAGCACACAAATGCTAACTTGAGGGTCCTTCTCTCCTTGAGCTGGAGGGCTAGAAACCTTAAGAGTTACATTACCTTCAATCCTACCAGAAAATTGTGCACCTTCTTCCTTGATCTGCATGTGAAGAGCCAAATAACCAGTCCAAGGCCAAATTATCTCCGAATAAGTAAAATGTATGCTCAGAAGATTCCCTTCTTCATCAAAAGGGTGCCATGTTGGTGGACTTTCAATGTATCCAATCACACCCATTCCATTCAAAATGGTGGCATTGAAGATGACAGGCATGGCCCCTGCATAGAGTGGCTGACGACAAAATGGCCATGTGTAAGGACAATCTGTATAATCGAGAACACTGGGAAATATGCTCGTCCTAGGTTTGTAGCTCTTAAGAATCTCATACGATGCTAACCTGAAAATCAAGTAAACAAATATGAAAACATGATTTAAGAACAGTCAGATAATGTAGCAAGTCCCAAATCTTTTTGGAATTTTTTAAATCATTATAGTTAAAAGCCCAAATGAATCCCGATAATTTCAAAAGCTATTTGATTGTGGTCCTCTAAATAACTCTAAAACCATTTCTTTGCTATGGTAAATTGTGTGTCCCATTAAGATATATCTTAAAAACAAATAAAATAGAAAGGTAAACAAGAGAACATACAGATCAACTCTGCCAGCACCCTGCTCATACATGTTAGGCCCAGAAAGCTTTGCAGCACCCTCAACCAATGCTTGTTTCATGCTTGCTGGGTTTAAGATACTTTTTCTCTCAGATTCAGGAATGACACTGACAAGCAAACATACAACACCAGCAACTACAGGACTTGCAACACTAGTTCCTGATAAGCTTTTACAGCCTGCACTAATTTTTGATCCCATAATGTCCCGTCCATATGCAACTATGTCTGGCTTTACACGGCCATAACTGCAACGTACAAATGTCAATATAATTTAAAAAGTTATTAACAAGAAAGCAAACTTGCATACAAATTAAAGATGCTACAGAAAAAAATAGAGGACAAGAATAACTCATTAAATAAAAAATATTTTCTAGTTAAACATTTAACAGGCCATTGTACAACGACCGAGGCTTCATAGGATCATCAATTCTTTACATAGGATCGCTACATGTTGTAACCGGAGATTGTGCCTCACAACGAAATATTAGTAATTAGTTGTCTGAACTCGTATTTCCATTCTTCACCCACTAAAAAGTATTTGCATAAAGAAAAAGCTAGGAAATAAAAATACAGAAGTTGTCATCAGAAATATTTAACAAATGACAGTGAAGCAGGAACAACGAAATATAAACAAATACGAGGATGTTACCCATGAGGAAGCTCCCACGTACTCATGCCACGTGAGGAAAAGGAGGCTATATGGTCACTATAGTCAATACCACCAACACCAATAACATCACTTTGATCAGCTGGATTGTTCAAAGTTCCATAAAGTGGTCCATCATTTCCAATTGCAGAAACCATGATTATATTATTTGCTGTTATCTCCCATATCTGTTACCATAAAACTCTATAAAAGGACATTTATGTACTATGTGAAATAAATAATTATTACTCCATATAAGTACCAGAAACAAATAACAGCTTCTTCAAATATAGGAGTTACAGCAGAGAAACTATTCACCAAATAATATCTCAATATTGAATTATTGAGCAGAAACAGATAGGCATAAGAAATTTACCTTTTCAACAAACGGGAGATCCAAGTAATCAGGTCCACCTATGCTCAAATTTAACACATCCATATTGGTTGCAATTGCATAGTTGAAGGCATCAAGGAACCATGATGTATATGATACCTGTAACAGGCTGAATGCAATCTTCTCAAAATCTTGCCAACTATTCTAGAATAATATAATTATAAGCAGAGAACAAGAAAAAACAACAGCATGTATTTATAACTGGCGAAGATACATATAGGTTCTTCCTTTAGAGCTTGATAGCTTTTACTATTTGTTCATAAACTTTTGTTCATTGCTGTATCATGCATCTATAATGACGGTATTTTGGAATCTGGGTGAAAGAAATGTTATTTCCATGCAGTCAAAAGATTTAAAATCAACCCCCTCCACTTCCAAAGCAAGAAAAACGTTCAACATAGCATCCAACAGGCATTACCTGTGCATCAGTGAACACCCGAAATGCATAAATCTCTGTGTCTGGTGCAAAACCAAGGCACTCAGAATCTACACCAGCAATTACACCCGCAACAAAAGTCCCATGTCCAAGATTATCATTCAACGTATCTTCATTGGTCCAATTAGTACGCTCCTGTAAATTTCCTCATCACTCAACTCATCCACTATCAACCAAAAGCTATAATTTCAAATTAATAATTACCTTGATGTTACGAAAATGAGGGTGATCAGCCCGAATGCCAGTATCAAATATAGCCATCTTGACCTTGGCACCAGTGTACCCTTTCGCCCAGAGATCCTCAGCCCCAAACATTGAAGTAACTTGTGATCTCTGCCAAAACCCAAAAGCCTCAAAACATGCAACTGCAGAGTTTCAATTAATAAATCCAAATATAGTTGTGATGTCTACAAAATTGATGTTGAATGTTAAAATTGATTTTCAAGTATAGCGATTTATGTTTAGATGTTTTCATTATAAAAGCAGGTTAGAAATTAAAGTATAAAAGTTTTTATCAATCGCAAAAGCTAAATAAAGTTGATTTAAGCCTCAGCTCAAAATCAATTTTAAACCCATAATCAAGTATTCATCGTATGACCACATAGGTGAACATTTATCCAAAATCAGGTTAATTAGTATCACGGTATTCAATGTGAACTTAGATGATACGTCGTGAATGCACTTGGTCCCACATCCCAAATATGATTTCCATGTTTACTACGAAGCTAATAAATAACTTTCACATTCCATTCGTAATTTCGGGTTCCATTATAACGCAACGTAGACAAAACAATCCAACAGCCATAACCAAAGGTACCCGATCAAAGTCTAAATCTTTCTCGTTCCCCCAAATACCCAAGATCAGAAAACCATAAATTTTAACCTGCATCATCAATTCCCGCCCCCACTTGATGGAACTGCTGTGATTGCCAACACTTTTTTCATCTTCTTCGGCCTCGCAAAACGACATCGCAGTGAAGATCTTACCGGGGCGCTTCTTCGTCCCATCCTCGAACGCCCCAACCTTCTTGTTGCGTCTCTGATCCATCGTCATCAAACCCCTCTTGTAGCTCACGTCCAAGCTCACGTATTTAACCGACCCCAGTTTCCGAATCTCGTCTACCACCCCGGAATCCTCGATGGCCACCAGCCCGAAATCAGTTGGGAACTGCGCCGCCGGGTTCTGGCGCGGGATCCAGCGCCATCCCTCAGGGCGGAGGGCAGATTCGAGGTAGGCGCGGTGGCTGTCGACGGCGGCGTAGTGGCGGAAGGCAACGATGTAATTGGGAGGGGGAGGAGAGGAATTGGGGGTTAGGTTTTGGAAGAGGGTGACGGAGAGAATGAGGAGAGAGAGTGAAAAGGTATTCCATTGGTGAGGAATGGTGGCCATAGTTCGGCCTCCTACATTGGAGATAGTGTACAATAGAGAGATGAAACAGAGAGCGAGAGAGAGAGAGAGAGAGAGAGAGAGGTGTTTCTGCCTAAGTTGATGTTTGGTTTGGTTTGTGTTATGTTGGGATGACTTTGTCTCAATCATGTCAAAGTGTTCTTCTTTTCTCTTTCTGGATTTTTTTTCAACATAGTTGAGGATGGATTTTTGTCTGACACAACGTAGTTTTTTTTGTTTTTTTTTTATTTACGAAGCACACTAATATTTACTTGAATAATATGTTTTGGAAGAGGTTAGAATTCGGTTTAAAACAATTGAATTTTGATTTTTCATTTCAATAATTTTGATGAAGAGGTATGAAAAATCAAATTTTAATTTTGTTTTTTAGTAATTTTTGTGAAAATATATATTAAAAATCTTTAGTAGTTTTTCGTTCAACACTATCTTAATCGTTTAACATAGTTTTTAAAAAAATTGTTTTTAATTTAAAATTTAATAAATAAATAATTAATTTTAATATTTTAATTTTTTTTTAATTTTAACAATTTTTTAAAATTAATTTTATTATAATATTTAAAGAATATTTAGTTTATTTTAATATAGGTTATTATTTTAATAATTATTATTACAATAATAATAATACTAAAAATAACAACAATAATAATATACAATTTGATTTAGTATATTTTACCATATTAAGTTATATTAAAATATTAAAATAAATTCATTATTTATTAAAATTTAAATTAAAATATAAAATTTTAAAAAATATGTTATACAAAACCGTCAACATATATTAACGAATTTCGAAAACTATTTAATATAACTTTTTAAATTATGTTTATTAATTTAAAATTAATAAAAAAATTAATTTATTTGAATATTTTAATATGCTTTAAATATTAAATCAGATTTTATATTATTAGTATTATTATTATAATTATCATAATAATTATTAAAATAATAACATATCAACGTAAAGGAGCACAGTCCCTAGTCCCTACATAAAAGGAGTGTCAAAATCACACCATCTTTTATCAAAAGTCAAGTTAGCAGCTACTGCTAGCAGCTATTAGAAGACAGGAACCACGTAAAATAATTTTGCAACCAAATAGCTTGTCTCACTCTCAACAATAAAATAAAATAAAATAAGCCCCATAACCATTCATGGGCCCATCATGATCAATGGGATGTCAACCATGCGTGACAGGGCAAAGTGAACATCGATTAAAACAAAACAAAGGACTTGCAAGATTTAAACATGATAAAGTAGTGCTTATATTATAAATTGATAATACTAGGTAGGTTTTTTAGAAGTGAAGGTATACAGTAAATGGCACCGTACAATACACGATTGACAGAAAGACAACCAACAAAGAATCTCGAGGGCCCATTTGTTTGGCTTTCCCATGATTCGATAGACAGAACCTGTATAGTAGTAAAAATGGTTCGGTTCAAGAAAAAGTCCAGCGCGCATTCCTAGACCCACGTTCTATTATGCCTCAGGCCAACCAACCCCTCTTCTAATATTATGTAATAACAAACTCAATTAATGGCAACTGTGTTTCTGGTAATAACTTCATCCAATGTCATCACCATCAAACCAAAGAGCGTCAAATCAATTTGGTGAGGTCATGAACATGATCATTTTAGTGTCCCCAACGCATTTGTCGTAAGCTTAACAGTCATCGTCATGTTCATTTTAACTCTTCAACTGTGACTCCAAAGCAGTCTTCGGTTCTGAACTGGAGGAGCCAGTCCTGGAATGTCGCGAATGTCCTTGTTCTCCGGGTGCACAAGCTGAAATTTTGAAAGAATTCACAATAATTTGAGCAGTCACAAGATTTAATCAATAAAAATCAGCTGTTTGGCAATACTTATCGAAGGTGGCTTCTGGAATCTAGTTCTATTAGGTTGTGAATGAAACCTTTTACCAAAAAGAAAAATGGCATTCCAAATTGTCACATTCGTAACTATATTTAAATTTTAGAACTTCTTTCACCACCTTTAACTGTCCTGGACTCAATTAATGATATTTTTGTTTTAAATCCAATGCCACCGGCATTTTGGAGGATGATTGAAGTGTGTATGGGGACTAGTTTTTTCGGCACCGCAATAGTGAAAACAATCTCTCACAAACATACTGCAAATAAATTTTGGAAGTGTATTTTTATGATAATTGTCCCATGGCTGCATCGATCAATAACAAAAAAAGATGAACCTTAGCATATCACATAAAAATGCATAAACTAATGAAGGCAATCAAATTCTGTATCCAGTGAAAGACTTGGAAAACGGAAGTTCTTTTTCATGGTTAATAAGTAAATATAATATGCTTCCATAAGCAACATATATATCCTTACACATTGTCAAGCAATTTTTACCGTTAACTACAAAAAAAAAAAAATTCCCGGCCCAATAACTTCACCTAGAAATACAATAATAGAGATAGCGGTTCTGAATTAAACCTTTGGTTAAAAAGTTATATTCTCTTACCTTTACTATAATGATAGCAATTACTCCAATGACAATAAGGACAAGTAGCATCATAATACACTTGTCAGTAGCAACCTATTATAAAAGCACCTATACGTTAGATGAATGATTCATATATATATATATATATATATATAGTAACTACATTGCAATGAAATGATGTGGATTCTGTAGAAATTGACCTGCCTACCGATTTCCTTGACCAATTGTGATGCTTTCTTTAAAGAGAAATGGATCGAATCCAGCTCATTGACAACTCTGCTCATTTGTTCCGTCTATACATAGAAGAGTGTACACTTAAACCCATGTCGAACTCAAGTCTTTTTTTTCTTCGTTAATTTTGGGGTATGGGACTATGCATAAGATTCATACCTGAGCCTTAAGAGCTGCTGCAGTCTCTGTACCAACATTTATTGTTTCTTGAACGACCTATCAGCAATCAACTTCCTATCAGAAAACTTCCCCTTTTACCCACAAGAGGAAAGCAAAAATTATATGTAAAGAATATTCAAATTAAACATCAACAATTTTTCATTCCACAACTTTCTCATCCCTTCAAACTTCCGGCTGATAGAGAGTTCAATTGTGGCCTTTCAGGTTAGTTACAAATAAAATGCAAGTCTTTTGCACAAAAAGTTCAACAATGCACATGGATAAGTTCTCTAATTGCTACACTGGTCTAAATGAGTATACTATGTCATACAAAAACCGTACAATTATCTTATATAGCTATGCCTCTGAACTCCTACTACTATTGAAAAATATCCTTTCTCCCTCACCTCCATCACACACCTTCATTTCCTGGAGAGCCAGAAAAATTCTAGCAAACATGATATGATAGAATGGGAGTGAACAAAAGCAAGATTGGGACATTAGTTCTTCAAGAGCATAAAAGTTTACAATGTAATTTAATTGAGGAAGAACACGTAGCAAATAAGCAAAATAGCAAGCAAGTGCCGATTAAACACGAAACAAATTAGATCATAGCAGGACAGAAAAATAAGAGACCAGAAAGACGGTAACAATAACTTAAGGTCCCCGCATTTCCACAACTGCTACATACAAGAAACACGTGAAGGAACCAATGTGATTTCGCTCTGGGTTCCTTGGACTAGAAAAAATATAATAGCAAACTATAGACAAATTCGTTGTGCACTGCAAATTCTAAAAGATGTGACACCCAAAAAATAGACCTACCTTCTTTCCCCTTTCAATGGCTTGATCTGTCTCATCCATCATCCTATTCCCATGATCCATTAGTTGTTCGTTAGTCATTGCTGTAATAAATCATAAATGGTCAATGTTAAGCACAATAGTATAGATCTTAATTATATTTGCTAAATAGCTTGTTTTTAGTTTCCTTTCTTTTCAGAGGCTTTTAAGACTTCCAGGCAGTTGACCAAAATCTATAGACATGCAAATGCCTTTCAGTGACAGAGAAGGCAGAAAATATGCCGTTAAAAGAGAAGCAAGAAATTATTGCTTCTCCTAGGAAGGAAAAGTAGAAGTAACATTGTTTTAGACAAATTTATTTCCCTCTAATTATGTTTTACTGTTGAAGCTCAGGAAAAAACATTTCTTAAAAAAAAAAAATCAAAGCAGGGCCAGACAGAAACTTAGAGCATGCACACCCATGTTGAATTAGGTCAAAGCACACCAAGAGATTCTCACAAAATAAAACATCGCAGAAAAATGATAATTGTTGTCATTTTTCATTTCTCATTTGCACAGTAATGATTAAGTACTTTGTATCTCCACTCATACTCACCACATTATCCTACTTGCATACTGACTGGCAACATATATTTCTTTTCTAGCAATAGTGTACCAAGTAGTAAAAAAAAAAATATTATAGGCTTACATTTATTTGAAAGCAGAAAATGTGATACGAAAAATAAATACCCGCATGTACAACATAAAGAAATCGGTCTGCTTACAGGATGCTAGCAAGCCATTTTCTTCAGCAAAACCTTCATTTGGCCCCTCAAAGAGTTCAATTCGTTTATGCTCAATATTTGTAGCATACCTGCATTGCAACATAGCACACACTAGAATTGGTCGTTGATATCAAGGAATACATTCACTAATGGCAGAATATAATGACTTTCAAAGTTGCAGAAGCAATAAAAAACTATGTCTGCCAAATGGGATAAATCGATAGCTGATGCTTTGTTTTAACTTACTTCTTTTTTAAAGCAACATATGAGTTTAACTCTTTGATCTGCAACAAAAATAGAAGATGCTTGTAAGTAACATTTATTATGAAAACCAATAAAACTAAAATGCGAAAACATATCGATTAAAATATCAACGGGAAAAAAAAAATCCATAAGCATCTGACCATTGACTGCTTTTTCTCATTCAACATTTTGTTGGTTTCTCTGTCGAAGTTATTCTCCAAAGCTTTGACTTCTTTATCGAACTCCTTGATAAGCCTGAAAAATGAGATCCAACCGTAAACACACTAGACGAGGCAGCCACGGCAAAATCTCAAATCCAAGGTGTGCTTCAATGCCAAACGATTATCAGGAAAATCACACAATCAGACTATGGAACACAAATTAAAACCTCACGCTATATACACGTTTCTGGTCATGAATTTTCAGTATTACAGATCTGAAAGTTGTGACAAATTATACACGCTCTCTTGCACAAAGCTCTGATCAATGTGAGACAAATGCAATTCGAATACGCGAACTGCAAACGACATAATCGAAATTATTCCTATGTGGAATGTGAAAAATACCGTTTACATTCTCGCATTTTCTCCGTGAGCTCTTCCAACTGCCTGCTCTGTCTATTCGAATCCTTAATCTTCTCCAACTTCTGAAATCCATTTCTGCAACAGCAACAACAAGACAAACATATGAGAAAACAATGTAGGAACGGAACACGAAAGGAAGCGATGAGGTTGAGGTTCTGACGATAGGGCGCGGAAATTGTCGGCGATTTGGCCCTCGATCTCGGCCAGGTCCTCGCTGATCGCCGACAATTGATCCATCTCGCAGCGAGATCTGAGGTAGAGAGGGCTGTTTGGATGAGGCCTTTAGGAGTGAGAGGAAACGAGGAATGCGGGTCAGATTTCGCGTTGCTCCCAAACAGCGCGTTGTGCGGTTGGGACGGGATCTTCAGTGTATGTTCGTCCCTTTTACTTTCAAGGAACAAACAAAAATTATTGGGGTTTTCTTCCCTCCTCTCCCGCTTGATTGATTTGTTTAATTTTATTTTTATTTTTATTTTTTTTTGTTTACTTCAGCGTTATGAGCTGTTTTTTCTAATATTTACTTTTATATTTTTAATTTAAACGTTAAATTTAAACCGCTACTACGAGCATTAGGATTCCGTGATCGTGGGTAATTATTTCGTGATCAACCATTTCTCAAACTTTATTTATTATTTTAAAATAAACTATTAATTACATAATTTTTTAAATATTAAGATTTTCTTACATTTAAATATAGTCATCTACCCGTTTTATATGGATAGAATATATACTATATACAGGTAAAATGCAATAACCTTATGTTGTACTGAAAAATGAGTGAGATTATTCATATTTTCCTCATAAGCTTTTAAACATTAAAAATTATATTATCTATTTCAAAAATATTTTTAAAAATTTATCTACAAGATTATTTTAATTTATTATTTTTTTTCTTATAAATGGTTAGTGAGAAGTTTACATTAACCATCTCTATATGAAACTCAACACTTCTCTCTTAATTGATATAAAATGAAATTAAATACTTTTTATTACCTAAAAATTTGTTTAATAGTTTTATTTTGATATGAAACCCTTGAAATATATTTTTAAAAACATAACAATATAGTGTTCATATTATTTATTTATTTTTGAATAATGATATTTAGACAATATTTTTTTATAATTGAACATTAATTACGTGTTAATACGTGATGAAAAATTACTTCACAATAATATCTATATCTATTGTTATTATTTTCTCTAAATATTTTTTTATGAGAGTTTACTTTAGTTCATCCAAGGAATATTACAGTATTACAATATTTTCTATAAAAAAACACAGTTTGACCAAGAAATAAAAGAAGCAGCTATTCTTAAATTATTTATTTCTATGGAAAATATTTTCATTGGTAATTCTTGTGTGACAGAAAGTGGCTATGGGGAGAGGGCTAATCCCATCTTCGCCGACGACTCTCACCGGTCTCTTTGCTTCCATCTCCAAAACCCCACCAAAAAGTTTCAATCTTTCGTTTGGTTTTAAACTTGTGCACCATAAGTATCGTCATCTTCTTCCACTGGCTTGCTGTTTCAGCGTGTCTTCTTCCACTTCTTCCCCTTCTCAATGTTCAGTCGACATTTCCAAATACACAGAAGCATTTTCCAGACGAATGGCCATGGCTGGTCTCAAACCCCATCACCGAATTGGTCAGCTTCTCTTTGTCTCACACCTGATATCATACAGAAAAAATTAATATTTTTTGAAAAATTTTGCTATTAGCTCGGCTTGGTGTGTGCCCATTTTATTATTGTTGTGTCAGCTTCAAACTTAAAAAGTAGAATGTTGATTAATTGAAAGGGGGTTGAAAAATTTAGACTATTTTCAATTTTCTGATGATGCAATGGACTTGTAATTCACTGCATTGTATATTAACTGTTTGATGTTATGATGCCTGTTTTCCTATCAGCTTTGGGAGTCTCTGGTGGCCCTGACAGTATGGCACTCTGTGTGTTAACTGCTGAATGGAAAACTGCTGGAGCTAATGTTGTCACAACCGAGAATGGTGGTCTCATAGATGGGCTACTGGCAATAATTGTTGATCATGGTCTTCGAGCAGAGAGCAAAGAGGAAGCCAACGTTGTTTCTCAACGAGTTTCAAAAATGGGTTCGTTGTACAAACGTGGTTGCTTCATTTGTGATTGCATCAATGGGATTGGGATCTTTTCATCTTAGATTTTCACGTGACGTTATCACAGTCCATGTGAAAAATAATGTTGAATGACATTCTTTGTAAACATTAGATAAATAAACGAGAGTTTATAAAAAAATCTGGAGGTTTACGAAGAGGATGATATAACAAATTTTACATGGCATGCATAGTGCGGGAACATTACCCGAGATCTTGAACTTTTCCAGCTATAAGTTTGGCTGACATAACACAACATAGACACTTATTTCAGGAATCAAGAGTGAGATCGCCTGCTGTGATTGGCCAACAGGAAGACCAAAACAGGGTCATTTGCAGGAAGCTGCTCGTGAAATGAGGTTATTGCATGTGTTCATTTTATTGAAGAAATATTATATATCTGTTTTGGGAACTTAGGAACTTTAATAAAGTATACTAATTGCAGATTATAATTTGTGAACTCAGGTACAAAATTTTTCAAGAAGTTTGTGCCCAACACCAGATTGGGGTATTGCTTATTGCACATCATGCTGATGATCAGGTTTGATTGATGATACTATATGTTTACGTGTGTCTGCCATTCTTCATTTTCCCACATTGTTTTGATGAATTGCAAGTCACATGTAGGAACTCTAGTCTTAGAACATTGGGTTTGAGCATAACTTAACCCTATAAAACCATCTTATAAAGTAAGGTTTGTACGCAACTTATATATATTCTATTAAAGCTATATTACTGGTTGGTGTAGAATTATATTTCCACCATAGAGGTTGCAATTAAGGAACTCCCAAAGAGACCACCAATAAGGCAGGCTATGACTGACCACAGTTAAGATGGTTTTTCAACATCTAGGTATTTATGGTTGATCATGAAGTGATTTATTGATCTTTGGGCATAGACAGTCTGCATGTGGTTAAATACCTAGGACAATATTTTATGAATAAGTACTTTTTGAGTGACAAATGACTAATGGTGTTTTTTATCCTGTAACCTTTTAAGGCTTGCTCTAGATTTTAGACATGTAGTGATTGTTGAGAAACAATGCAGGCCGAGTTATTTATTTTAAGGCTTTCTCGAAATAGTGGTGTGCTTGGACTTGCAGGCATGCCTTTTACCTCCCAGATTTTCCCTACACATACACATTCCGAGGAAGTTCAGGTAAACCAGGGCATTCTTCTTGTGCGGCCTCTTCTGGAATTTTCAAAGGAAGATATGTACAAGGTTGGTTCTAGATATTAATTTTATATGCATTGCCCCTTTTATGATCATACTTGATAATTATGATGAAAAAAGTCATCTGTACAGATATGTCAAGGAGGTAGTGAGGATTGGGTGGAAGACCCTACTAATCAAAGCCCATTATATGCACGTAATAGAATACGGATGGTGCTGAATAATTTGTCATCTTGTAAGTTTTGTTAATATGATTCATGACTTCTTTATTTTTACTCTAAGAATCTGTTAAGATCTTCTAGCAATCATCTCTTTTGGGTGGAAAGCACTCGATTATACAAGCTCCTCCTTTATTATAATTTATTGCCTTCTAGACATCTATAATCTGTCTCTTTCCCCTTACTATCTCAAGTAACTGTCCACCTGACAATCTCTGTTATGAATGACTTCATGTGGCTGTAATATTCAGTCACTACTACTCTACCTCTTTCTGCTGTAAACTTGTTTTAATGTGTGGTTTACTGACAGACTCCTTTCAATAAGGAGTTTCTTTGGCATTCAGCACTAATTTCTCTCATCTATACTGTATGCTAAAAATTGAGTTTTTGCTGATACATCCACTAAAATTTTATTATGGTCTTGAAGATCAGGTGGTGTAGTCATGATTTATATGGAAAATATAGGCTGGGTTGTCTAAATGACTCCTTTTTTAATATTTCCAGCTAAATTCAAGTTTGAGCTTCAAGCAATAATTTCTGCATGCAGAATAACACGCACATATGTTGATCAAATTGGCTATAACTTGATACGTGAAGCTGTGATTATCAAGGATGTGAGTGCACTTAACTTCTTATTCCATTCATTTCTTATTTGAATAACACTTGAATTTAAGTATTGAATAGCTAAATATCATGTTGATTTACGGAAAATAATACATATAAGCCATTTGTCTGTTTGTTGCTCAAGTTATATTAATTTATGTCCCTGAAATTTACTAATAACATGTTTGTTGGGATCATTGTGTGGTTTATTTTTGCAGCATGGTTATGCTGTTATTGATTTACAGATTCTTTGTTCTTTGAAAATCGAGGACATATGCCTGATGAAATTTCTTTCCTTGGTCTTACAGGTGCTTCTAATATTATATATGATTATTTTATTTTTGAACCTTTTTTTTTATATATTACACTTGTAATTGCTGTCAAATTTCATGTTTTAGTTTGTATCACAAAGACAAAGGCAAGTCAGAGGCAGTGCTATGAAATTGCTAATGGACTACATTCGGACATTTCCATGCAAGGTAAGTTTGCTTCCATCAACTTGTTTTCCTAACAAAATTACAGAAGTTTATGTAATATTTTCTTTACAACATAAATGTTTATCTAAATATCTAATTAATTTCAACATTTTTTACTTCTCATTTTGTCTTCAATTATGCTGTAGAACTCTATCACAATAGCAGGTTGTTACCTTTGTCCAGATCCTGGTTCTAGAGGGTCTAGACTTCTGGTCTGCTGCTGTTCTGATGACTGTGCTTTGCCATTAAAGATGGAATTTTTCAAGTCTCTCTCTCATGGACCAGAAGTGCATTGTGTTGCCAATGAGTTAGAAAAGATTATAGAGGATGTTCACTCATTTGCAAATCACTTCCTTCCTGATTCATCAGATGTACACTTTTTGGATGTGAATCCTACTTTAATTTTGACCGAAGCCAAAATGTTAAACATAATCAGTGAATCAACCTACAATAATATTCTTGCTTTACAGAAGCAAGAAACTGCTTACTTCAGGTCTACAACTGAGACCATTTCTGACTCTGCATCAAAGCATGGAGTTGAAACTGTTGCCCCTTTCAGAAAATCGCTTCAGCCAGGACAATTTTATTACTTTATGAATCGATTCATTCTCTCATGGAGTTTGAAAAATAAAATTGATGAAGATGAACTTTCTGGTTTAGTGGATTATGAAATGGATTTGAGTGAGGAAGCCAGGAGCTTTTGTTGCACATGTTGTGTAGTTGGTCATAATAAAGCACTTGAGGTGCGACAAATGATTGAATCTGACTGGCTGTATATGGCTGAGTTATCAAAATATCCACTTTCTAAAAACTCCATCCAATATGACAATAAATCAGTGAATGAAACCAAGCAAATAATGTACAGAACATCTCCATGTTTACACTATGCCAGTGTATCAGCAAAGCAAGCTCTCCACAAGTTAAAATCTATCCCAGTTGCCGCAAGGAGAAGCCTGCCTATTCTGATCACTGAACATGGACAATTACAAAGCATTCCAGTAAGTTGACCTCTCTCGCCGCATTGTTTTACAAGTTGTCCGAATTCATGACACACCCTGAATATTGATTATCCTTATTATTTTTAATCTTTCTATTTGTTATGTTTTTCTTTGTTGTCTGCACTTGCTCTTTTGGGACCTGATACTGCAACCTTATGAGTTCAGAGTGTTAATTTCAAGCACTGTCCCTTCCTGATGGTGCATATGGAATTTAGGCCAAAAATACCGCTTGGGGGAGGTCATACTTCATTCATATAGCAAAACCGTGACAACACTAAAGATCGTGATTGCAAGAATGTTTTGGTTATCGGTTCCCCAATTTGAATTGAAACGAGTTGTAACCATTCCTGTCCCGAGCAAATTTCATGTCAACCAAAAGGGACACACCAAAATGGAATGATCAGTATCCAAGCTGGGGCCACCAACCACCATCTGTTTTACCAAACCAAGTTTTACTTTCACTCATGGATCTCACACAAATTGAATTAGAGGAGAGTAGATCCTTGGCTAATGGATATGGGAGTGTGTAAAGATGACATCATAATGATAGTCCATAGAATTTGCTGAGTTAGTCAAGCAGCATATTCAAATAGAATTTGTAAGAGTTGACTCGTGTACATGTTGAAAGTAACAAATAGGACACAAGCTTGTTGCGGACCGATCCTCTTAGAAACCTGGTTAGTTGGCGGGTGGAGATTGCTTATTAGGAATGTAGGTTCGTTTTTTGTTGTGGCCTTCTTAAAGATAACTTGCTTAATCTCATAGTCAAATTCATGTAGATAGACTTGGATGCTCTAATTTGTTCTGTCATCCGGGAAGAAAGTTGACACTTTCAATCTGTTTATGGACTCAATAATTGTTCATAGAATGAGAATGATGAGGTTGAATACCATTTGATGATTCACCCTTTACCTTAGTAATATTTTTCATTTTGTTGCGACAACAAAATCTGAATAAATAAACAAAAATAAAAGTGATTATCAACTCCTTTCACACACTTCACCCGGAAAAAAAAAGAGTCTAAAGAATCTCCTGTCATGAAAAAACATGCCAATATGTTTTACTTAGGAGATTCTAGATAAAATTCATGGAATTCAGAATGTAATTTAAATTTTTACTGTTTTTTTCTTTAAAATTTTATATTCTGCATATCTTCTATTCATGTTTCACCCAATACCGAAGTGTATGCACCAGAATTAAATAATTCACTTTCCTTTGCACTACCAAATTACATAGAAAAAATTGTCAAAACCTCGTATTAAAGTTTTCTTACTATTTACTTTGTTGGGGTCAAGTTCTTTATTTATTTTGGCAAGTCTAGTGACCTATTTGACAATAAGATGGGAGGAAAATCTTGAACCATTCATTTATTATATGTAGAATTTGATTTAGTGAAATTGCCCTCTCCATTATCTGAGTCTATGACACCTAAATACCTTTAGCATAATAATGGTATCTATCATATTCTTCATCTTAATTTCTATTTATAGTTTTGGTATGACTTACACCCTGCAAGGAAAACTACTATCATTTTTGGGTGTGATTGGTTTATTATGTGTTCTAAATCTACTTTCCATGTTTATGAACACTTGTGCAATATCTCACCACGGTTTGAAGTTTACATTTGTGGCAGTTAAATGTTGTTTGGCACAAATGTTCTTTTGCAACCTTCCTTGTAAGTCTTTTTACACCACATGAATACAATTGTACATTGCTTGCTACATCCGAAGGTTGCTATTATTGTGATCTTTGCTAACTTTAATGGAAATGCCCCCACAAACTGCTGCATTATCAATGATAGTTAATATGTGTGAGACCATCAAAGAATTTTCCTACAAAGCTAGCTAGACATTAGACAGTAGGATTAGGAAGAGCCTAATTTGGTAACTGTTGACAAATATAATTCAGATTCTTCTTCATCTGCACTAACACAAAAACTCATTCAAGTCACTGAATTTACATCTAACATATAAATAACATACATAAAAAATACATGATAATATTTTTGTAAATAAATAATCAATGAATTTACTTCTGTTTTTTACAAATTAGACTTCAATTTTCTAAATTTTAAAGTTCATCTTTGAAAGCCAGTTATCACATGGCATCCATAATGAACTCTACACTTCTGTAAACTGCATTCCTTCTGTCCATTGATCCTTAAGGAAAAGCATAATTAATGTGGCTATGGAGTTAATGTTAGTTACAGTTGTGTTCTTTTTGCTGCATCTCTTCATTGTTAATTCTATATTTGTATATTAAATATTTTGTAATTAATAATATCGTTTGTTATAATTAAATAAAATTAAATGAGTATGCGTAAGCTTATAAGTGGGTTTGTCAGTTACTTTATAAGTGTTATAGTAAGTTATAATTAACAAATAAATAAATAAACTCATTACTCATAAATAAATCTAATTAACTCTATTAGTTTAACTCGAGTGACAACTGAGTTAAACTAAATTTCTCATACAAATCAATTTAATTTTTATTAAATGTCTATTTTAAATAATGAATTTAATTTATGCAATTAATATAATTATTTTTAGATTTTTTTTCTTTAAAATAAATTGTTTTTTAGGCTTTACTATTGTAAGCCAACAACTTCATTGGATCCCTTTATTTAAGGGCCAACTTGTTTTTATTTTCGCTTTTAACGGAGAAAAAGAATCTTCAGAAAATATTTAATTCCAAAATCAGAAAAAAAAAATATTAATAATAAAAGAATCTCTCGTTTTCAACCCGTGCGTTTTTCAATTATTCGACAGTGTCCAATAAGAAGCTTCCACGTGTTCCATGCCAAAGCACACATGTCGCCGTTTCTACTCCTACCGTGGTGCTCGTTGCACCGTATAATCCCTGAAAAATAAATAATTATGTTATTCAAAAATTTTAAGGTATATCAATTATATTAAAAAAAAAAACTAGATTTAATATTTTTTACATTAATATGTACCATGAAAACATGTTCTTCTTTTAATAGGCATTCCATTTAATTAGTTTTAAAAAATAATTATAAATAATAAACTTTCAAGTTGTTATTGTTATAAAGAAAGGATCAAGTAACTTTAAATTGTCATAGTTAATAAAATGTATAAAAAATAATTTGTGAATATGAGTAATTGATATTTAGGGATACAAAACTAATATTAATTTAAAAGAAATTAAAAAAAATTACAAGAAAAATCTCAATGTAAAAGGAAGTACAAAACATTGTCATTTAAGAATAAAGACTCGATAATAGAATAAAGGCTTTTTTTTAGAATAATGAAGATTGATTGATAGGACTCGTTTGTTTTTTCTTTAAAAATAACAATTAAAAGACATATTTAATTTCTATTATTCAACAAACTTTTTTAAAAGAAAATCTAAAAATATAGTATCAAATTCTTTTTTCGTTAGGAAAAAAAACTTAAATAATGCTATGGAAAAAAGTCAACTTTTAAAATTAAAAAATAATATTCATTTTATATTAAGAAATTAAAGAACCGCACTAACTGATAAAGTATCCATTTAAATATTTATTAAACTGACACCTCTATATCTTTCGGAAATTTTGTGCAATATTATATTCTGATATAAATATTTCCAAAAATTTATAGAAAAAAGTATTAATGTAAAACCATATTGTAAAATGATTTATAAATATTAATTTATGAAATTCCATTTTTTGAATGCGTACCTTTAAACTATTTTTAAATTTTGAATTATATATTAGAAAAACACGAAAGAAAATAAGTATTAAAAAAATAAAAGATCAATAATGCATTTTAATTAAAAATAAATAAAAATAGAAGACATGTTTCTCCTCTTCGAAGTAATTACATTGTGCTTCCCGGTGGAGGCTCTTCAGTTAACTGTGACCGTTGATGGATTTGATGCTCTGTGGAGCGTCAGATGAAAGGGACAACGCGATCTGGCCGTTCAATATTTACAACTAAATTGAATTTTCAAAAGCTTCGAAGAGAGAGGGAGTGTGTATGTTAGTGTTGCGTTTTCTTCTTCCTCTCTTCTCCTTCTCTGCTTCTTCCTCCTCCTTCAAATCTCACTCTTCTTCTTCTTCTTCGCTTTCTCTCTCTATGATTTTGCAACTTCCTTATCTACCTTCAGCTCCGTTTCCTCGTGCGCTGCGTTTCGATCCACGCGCCTCTCAATTTCGTTACACTCGCAGCAATCAATCCTGAGCTGCGCAATCCGCGCACGTGTTCGAATTCGAGCTGCGTTTCGAAGCTATCGAAGCTTTGTTTCGTTCTATAGCCGTAATCCTAGGTCTTTTTAGGCGGAATTCGGGAATCGCTGTGAGAGTGTTCGGATTTTTTTTGTTTTGCTTCGCGTGCCATGGGGGAAGGCGAAGGAGGAGATATCGCTCCGAAGAATGCGTTGTCGTCGGAAGTTGTTCCGCCGGCGGTAACGTCTACGGCGGCGCTGGAAGTTCCGGCGAAGAAGCTGGCGCGGCAGCTTGATTTCACGGGCGCGCCGGAGCATCCCCAGCAGCAGCCGGTGGCGGTGTTGCCGTTGCCGCCACAGGCGCCTCATTCGAGGATTGGGTGAGTTTGTTGAAACTATTTATTTTTTAATGATTTGCTGTATGTTTTCTGTTTTGAATTTTGATGTCTGGAGTGAAATTTGTACCGTCTGCTTCTTAGGAACACATCAAATCCGTGGATTGCATGCTCATGCAATGGAGATTTTTGTTTTAGTTTTAAAGTAGTGTGTGACAGTCATTTTATCACGGGAGTCACTGTTTTGTTTGGAGGATTTTAGTTCTTGTGTGAGCTGAGCTTTTACTGCATATGGGATGCCTTGGTTTTCTAGTAGAAAAGGGAAATTTTATCTATCATTTCCGTTATTTCTTACTTTACCCAGATTCACGTGTTTTCGTTAGTTTGCTGTAACTGCGGTTTCTTCTTCCACTGGGAATAAGATGGTAGGAGGTTTAAATTGTTTTGAGTGTCTCACGTTAGTAAGAAACTTTAGAACTGTATGCTTTCTTGCTAACACAACTTATGAAGTTGTTTATAGTAGTTTCAATTCGCGTTTGAGCTTTTAATGGTTTGGTACGGCTATAAGATGTAAGTATTATAAATTTATTGTTATCTATGACACGTGTATGCTCAATAAGACACAGGTGTGATGTTGGGGATATATGGGTTTTGTTACAAAGTTGGATATGGATATAATAGGATACAACGTAATGCAGACTTATCAATACTGATATGTATCATCTTATAAAATATCAAAAAAACAAATTAAAGTACCACGGTTAGGAGTTGGAGTGGCACAAAATATGGTAGAAGCACGCATATAATGGTTGGGACACGAGAGAGGAACAATGGAAGCCAATGCTAAAGTTGTATCATGGTAACCAATTGGTCATGGATTCAATCTAGAAAAACCTCTTTGCATAAGCAAGGTTAATGTTGCATACCATGGCCCTCTCCCATACCTTCACGTAACTAGGAGAATTTTAGGACTGGGGTATCCTAATATACATCAATCTATGTCTGGTTATTTTTTCCAAAGTATTATCTCGACCAATGTGAATGATTTAGATTTTTCTAAAAAAAATTCTCATGCAATGTGAATGTTCACTCTGTACTTTTCACAATTGTAATTTTCTGAAGTTACTGCTACATGTAAAACAGGCATTTCCTAGTTGTAGTATTTTGAAGTTTTGATTGAATGATACATGATAACTCTGAATGTGATAATGTCTATATGTTTTGATATTCAGTTAACTAAACTATACTTTTTCAGGAAACCAGAATCTCCAAAATCTAGATCAAGACCTAACTTTGAAATGAAAGATGCTACACCCAAGAAGCAAAAGCAGTGCAATTGTAAACACTCTAAATGCTTAAAGCTGTAAGCAAAACTCTCTCTCTCTCTTAGTGTCTGGATATGTGCATTGTCATACTCTAAAGTTTACACAAACTCATGCAGTCTCTGCAGACTCGATATGTGAACTCATGATAGTTTACCTAATTGTAAAAATAATACTAAAAACCTTCTAAATTACATATATACACGAACATAATATTTGTAACACAATAATAATTCAACATTTCAACTCTAAACACATGTGGTCTTGATGCTGTTCATAATATATTAGTAACTTGTTTCTACCGTCAAAGTTATTTTCTTTTTTAATCAATGAAAAAGGAACTTTCATAAATGACTTCATTTGTTTATTATTTGTCTTTGTTATGGTTTCGGCCCAAAATCAATACCTGTGTTTTACATATTTTACTTTATAAATTTGATTTTTTTGGTTGTTGTTTAAGTTGTCTCATTAAGGACTCAGCTATTTTGCTCCATTTTTTTCTCCTTTCCTAGTTGTTTCTCCCATTGATTGTTTTTTGGAAATTTTCCCTGATGTTTGAAATATTAAATGCATATAGGAAGATGAAATCAGTTTGGTGTGTTTGAAGGCAGATTTAAAGTGTTAACCTAACCAACTCAGTGAATAGGGTACTATAAACTAACTGGGTGAACTTGAGACAATCAGTTGTGGGTGTATGCATCCAGTTAATTGGAATTAACTTTCTCTTTCGTTAATATTAAATATATACAAAATTTCAAGGAAAATGGAAATATCACTCCTGGCCAGGAAGCAAATTGGAAAATTATTTTTATTCTGTCTCATCAAATTGCTTATTATATATGCATGGGTAGTTCTATGATGATGTCATTGGTTCCATCCCCAAAGTTAAGTTGAACCATTGCGGTGCAGCAATATATTTTTATTTGAAAAGAATCTGAAAGGGTATTATGTAAAAAGAAATACTGTCTTCAGTAATTTTTTTCCTTCAACAGAAGACATTTTGTTGTTGCAACTTACTGTTTGCCCTATGAAGCTAATTTTTAAAGTATTTTGAGCAGGTATTGTGAATGTTTTGCATCAGGAATATATTGTGATGGTTGCAACTGTGTAAATTGTTTCAACAATGTTGAAAACGAAGCTGCTAGAAGAGAAGCTGTTGAAGCTACCTTGGAGCGCAATCCAAATGCATTTAGGCCCAAAATTGCTAGTAGCCCTCATGGAACACGTGATAGCAGGGTGCTTAGTCCTAACTTTACTGTTTTATTGTTTGGATAATGACATCAGTTAGATATAGTGTTTATATTGATCATAGAAGTTTCAACTGATTTTTTTTTGTTGGGGGATACTATAATGAATTGTGTTCTGATAATGTCAGACATTGATTGTTCTTCAATTATCTCTTTCTTTCTGTTCATTGTGGAATTTTATGAAAAAGGGATATTTTCTGTGTGTAATGGGAGATCACTTTCTCCGATTTTTTCCCATAGTAAAGTAAAATCATGCTATTGCTATTTCGGTTAGCTGCAGCATTCCGTAATTGATAATCATGGAATCAAGCCTTTTGCCTGCGAGTGAAAAATCAATTTTCTGTTGGTTCATGGCCTTTGCCCTGTTGAATTTTATTTTTTCAAGTTATAATTTTGATCAATTATCCCTTTTGTCAATGTATCAAAAATAATTTTCTTCTTGATGAAAACAATTCATTTTTGTTTTTTACTTTCCTTATTTGCATCTGCTTTCTGTACCAACTCAAAGATATAAAGTAAATATAAAATGCTACAACCTGCTTAGAATTTCAAAAGTAACTCAGTTAAATATGCATTCGTTTTTTCAATCATGTTTATATACAGTATGTCTTAACAAGAAGTTGGACTTTTCATGGTATATTTTTATGGAAAGGCAGGAGCTTACCATTAAATTACTTGGCAAGTGCCTCGATTTATGCTCTACATAAATGTAAATAAAGGTTTTTTGACTTTAATATTCCTTGTGGAAGAAGAACGTCTTGAAACTTGAACATCTTTATTGTATTTTATACTTTAAAAAAGTGGTTTTTGTTGTCTTGATTATCTGACTGAAAATATATGTAGGAGGAAGCCGGGGAAGTTTTAATATTAGGAAAACATAACAAGGGGTGTCATTGTAAAAAATCTGGGTGCCTCAAGAAGTACTGTGAATGCTTTCAAGCCAACATTCTTTGTTCTGAAAATTGTAAATGCATGGACTGCAAGAATTTTGAGGGAAGTGAAGAAAGGCAGGCTTTGTTTCATGGAGATCAAAATAACATGGCATATATTCAGCAAGCGGCAAATGCTGCCATAACTGGAGCTATTGGTTCCTCTGGCTATTCATCACCTCCGGTATCCAAGAAAAGAAAAGGTCAAGAACTCTTCTTTTGGCCTACAGCCAAGGATCCATCGATTAGCAAGTTGGGACAACAGGTAAAACTTGCTCATAGCACAATTCATACTAGCATAGGGATTTATTTTAAATAAAGTGATCGATTAAATCAGTAAAATAGAGAACAATTAGTCCAGTAAACACAACTATTTTTATTCACATAGATAACTATGTTCTTGTTAGGAGTTGGTACCATTATCATTTTATTTAAAGGATGTATTTAAGCTTGAATTTCTAAATTGAACTCAGCTCCCTTTATTTAAACTGGTTAGAATAGAGACAATTAAGTTCAGGGCCAAAGCCTTGGTTTCAATGCCTTGATGACGTGTGCTGCAATGTATAGTGAATGCTATCATTAATTCAGTATCATTAGTCGGCACTTTTTATTTCTGAACTTTCAACACTTTTATAATGCCCGCCAGGTAAACCATGTTAGAGGTCCAGCACCTTCCTCATCTTTGTCACCTGTCTCAGGCGCTCGTGTTGGAACTGCAACATTAGGTCCTTCAAAATTTATGTACAGGTAATGTTCGATACATATTTGAAATGATGATGAGTTTACAACACTTAATTGCTGACTTGATTATTGTTAAAGGTCTCTTTTAGCAGACATTATTCAACCACAACACCTCAAGGAGCTATGCTCAGTTCTGGTGCTAGTATCAGGACAAGCTGCAATGACACTTTCAGGTAAATTGACATTCTACATCACCAGTCACCACTGGTGCTATTGATCTGTGAACGTCCATTATGTTTTCCTCATTCTTCATTGAGAGGGTGTTATAAAATTTGTCTCAATAGTACAGTGGAGAATATAAATTGACATTATCAACATCATATATACTAAAAGTAAAGAATACAAGGATTAATGTTTGTTGAAATTATAGGGTTTGGGCATAGAGGGAGGAAAAGGAGATTCGGAGTCTCCTTGGTCAAGCTTCTCCATTAACACTTTTAACAGAAACAAAATTAGAAGAAAAATTGAAATTCGTTTCTACACAAGTTAATTTGTAAAAACTCAGTTTTTCTAAAATTTTATTTTTAACTTACGGAGAAATTCATTTCATTTTTTCCTCTGCTAAGTGCATATGAAAAAGTTCGTCCAAACAGACTCTAAATACTTTGAATTTGATATTAACATGTATAACAGTGTGATACACAGCACTAACTACTAACCTTTATCCGTAGCAATACTAGATCATAATTCTAACTAAATAAGGAAAAATAACATGAGATGATATGATAGACTTCTTTAGTCAAGAAGTCTATCAACCCTCTCTTTCTCTCAAGAACACACAAAACAGAACTGAATAGAATGCATATTATTGAAGTAAGTATGAACAAATGAACAATATCACCCTCCTAGGGAGCACTCTCCCTCCACTGGAAAAATCCAGTCTATACCAAAAGAATACAAAACTGAATAATCCCCCCTGTACAGAACACACCCTATTTATAAAGTCTCCCTTCCTCTTCCTTTTATCCTAAACCCATTATATCCTATCATCTTATATCCTATCATGATAAGGAACTATGGAAACCAAAGAAATAGGGAGAGTAATAATGACTAGTCCTACCAGTTAATACCTATGATGGTCTAAATTATTCTAAAGATATAATCAAGATACTATTACATATTCTAATAGTATTTATCCTAATTGTAGTAATTACATGATAATACACAACATGTAATTTCTTTATTTACATTCTTTTTAACTTGGCTCATCAAGGATTCGCTTTAACTAAAGATCTCAAACTCTACTTTGTGGATTAGGATAACAGTCGATATTGAAGTTCATTAGCAAATAATTCGTCTTTATTAAATTTTTTTTTTTGGAAAGTTAAATGGCATTTGTCCATCTCACATTTGTCATTCTGTACAACAATAATGAGGAAGGAATTCATGAAACACTGCTGCTATAGGGTCCATGGGACATTTTGTATTAAATTTTTGGGGGTACTACCTGCTTGGTTTGTTTTCATCTGATGATTTTTATTACATATCAAGTGACTTCCGCCTTGTTAATGTTACATCCGTAGTTAACTTTTTCTCTTCAATTATTGTTATTATTATGATCAGACCAGAAAATTTTAATGGAAAAGCATGCAGAAGATCAGACAGAAACTTCCCTTGCTTCGTCAAGTCAGGAGCAATTACCACCAAGCCAAAAGGAAGGTCATGTTGAGAAGACTGTGGCTGATGATTGTTCGAGTGCAAACCAAACAGATAAAATCAGCCCAGATGATTCCAGTTCAGATGGTGCTGATGTCCCAAAAGGGAGGCCAATGTCTCCTGGGACTTTAGCCTTGATGTGTGATGAGCAAGATACAATGTTCATGACAGCCGCCTCCCCTATTGGGCCAATGGCTCATGCTTGCAATACATCTTCACAATTTCCTTATGGACAAGGAATGACAGAGGTCTATGCTGAGCAAGAAAGGATTGTATTAACAAAGTTTAGGGATTTTCTCAATAGGGTTATAACTATGGGAGAAATAAATGGCAAGTTAATACTTTCCTCCTTTCGTTATAATTTTACTTTTGTTAACATTCTTAAAATCCCTTGGTGTTGGCTTTGGGAAGAAGACCGTCACCCTTCCATTGTGACAATTAAATTATTATGCTTTACATGGCTGTCATTCAAATGGTTCAGAAATTTCTGATGCCACCAGTCTAACATTACATATTGGGGGCTTGACTTTGGTATTAAATACATTACTGTATGGTATGACTGATTGATAATTTCATTCCCTGCTTTATTGTTAAAAATGACTAATTTATAAATTCTCATTTTCAGAAACAAAGTGTTCTTCGTTGGCCAGAAATGAATTAGAGAATCAAAAGGACCCAATCATCAATGGCGTAGGAAATGCCAACTCAGTGATAGTGCGTCAGCATGCAGCCAGTAGCAACGGTGTTACCAAACCTTCTGTTTCACCTTTGGCAACAACTTCGACACGCATGATCCCTGGCAATATTTCTGAAAATGGGGAACCTAAGGTCAAGATCGAAAAAGATATATGAAAATAATCTAACTTAGAAGGTTGCGCACACACATGATTGAAAGAAGAAATGAAAGTGTCTTTAAGGTATGCTAGAACTTCTCTGTAATATAATTATAAACGCATTGTCATTCTTCATTTTCTGCCTCATCCGAAAGGTCTGCTAAGCATACAGGCCCCACCATTAGCTCATGTAGGATCATTTTTTTCTCTTTATCTATTTTCTTGTCCTCCTTTGGTCATTCATAGATATCTAAATTAATTTTCAGCTTCAACATTGCTTTATCGCGATGCTTGTAAATTGCTGAGGTATAATTTCATAAAATATATCGCTTAGATTTTTAGTTGAATGACTTCCATAGCTTGTAATTTAAATATACACTTTTATTCAGGGATTTTTCAACGTCTCCCTTTTGCTCTACTTTGTCCATTACTATGACCTCTGGATTGACAGCAATATTTCAGGCTGAGTTAAGCTCTGTAATAATTCAATAAGCTGATGCTGATTTTGGCTTGGCCATTGAGTGTTTAAATATTTTATATTTGTGTTCTATACGCTTTCGAAGAGCTTGACTGCTTGTTTCGTTCTAGTTGATAAGAGCGAAGAAACATATTGTGAATTATAAATTCCAGAAACACAGAAAACCCAAAGAAAGAATGTAAAATCACAAGAAAAAGGAGACAAATCCTTACCTAAAACTTTCTACTGCAATTTGCGAAGAAACGTAAATTGTTTATTAACTTTTACATATAAACAAGATTCGTAATCAATTAAAAAAGAGAGCTAATAAGTTAAAGATAAGTATAATATAATAAAATATTTATTCTTTTATTTTAACATATTAAATAATTAAATTATATACATGTTAATGATATAAATACTTATAAATATATTCTATTATATTATAATGACATGATAGTATTAAAATGATTAATCAAAACAATTTAATATTTTTTTAATGTTTTATATTGAAAAATAATTAATTAAAATAAATAAATAAATTTAAATTTTGATGAATTATTTTAATATTATTTTTGTTCATTAAAGTTTTAAAATATTTTAATTTAAAATTATTTTGACTTTAATTTGCTTTTTAAAAATTATTTCAATTATTTTATAAACTATTTTTTAAATATATTTATCTATAACTAAATTTATTTTCTCGCATTAACAAAATCTACTGCAAACTTGTCATTTACTCTCGCTAATTCAAAAATTCATAGTTTAGATTCTCTCTTTCTCTTTTTCCACTGAGTTCAATATCTATAAAGTTTACATTTTATATATATATATATATATATATATATATATATATATATATATATATATATATATATATATATATATATATTTTTAAGTTGATTGAAAAATTATTTTGGAAATTTTTGAATTTTTAAAAATATTGTCTAGACAAGTTCAGGAAGAAAACATCGTTTAAATAAGAAAATCATTTTTAAAACATGCAGTAATATGTTCAAAATTTTCGATAATAGAAAAATAGGCTTCAAACGTGAGTTTAATTAATTAAATGCAATCTTTTAATAAAGAACTCATTTGATTCTGACTGCGAAATTTATTTTTTTTTTCTTAAAAGGTTTGGGAAGAAACATAGGGACTTATTCTGACCTTTGTTATCTTTAAATTCAGTGAATATAAATTAAAACATATGTAATGAGAATCAATATTATATTTAAACTAGAACCCCCTTATTTAATATATTGATATTTTTTTGTCTACACCACTATAATAAATACTAAATAACATTGAGAAAAAATATTAATTAAAATTTAATATTGTGTTTGAATGATAAATTTTAATAAAGTAATCTAAATTTTTGAATTTCAAAACTAAAGCATCTTAGCATACAAAAACAGTAACATTTAATTTTCACAAGAATAGTGTTATACTAAATTTCATTACAAGCTTTCTTGAGATTATACTCGTTGCTACTGCTACAGCATGTTTGAATTCTCATCTAAAATCCACTTTTACATCTGAAACCATGCTAAGGGCGCAAAAGGAACAGATAGGATGCTGCAAATCCAAACAAGCTTGTAGTTCAATATGTTCAATCAAAACGCATTAACTTCAAGAAAATATGTTTACACTTTTTCAGCATCACTCAAGGAAAAAAAGGACTTTGAATCCCAACTACTGGAAAAGGACTTTGATCAGTAAGATTTTCTTCTTACAAAACCAATTTTACCATATTATTTAAACTAGGAAGAAGAAAGCAAATTTTATTTTCTTTTACATTTTCTATTGTAGAAGGAACATCCAACATGCTGGAACAATTAGCTTTCATCATAGACGCGCCACTGGCTTTGGAGTAGATGAAACAGGTGCACTCTGCAACCAATACAGAATACCAAGTCAAGCACTTTATCTTGTTAATCAATGCAATGCACAGATTCTTATGCCTATATAATAATACATTATAACTACTAAAAATACTAGTTGCTGAAATCATCGAAATTTTCCCATGTCCCCTGAACATGTTTGAATAATCAAGGATTGAATCATACACAATACTAACGCTGAATTTCAAGAAATTTGAACAGAGTATGAAGAAACAGCATCTTACCAAAGGAATGCCTTTGTGCGCTCTTTCTTCCAAATACTTTGAGGGCTTATAGAAGTTACCATATAATTGTGTCCACTTTTTTAGGCTGGTATAGATATGATTAGCCCCAACCAAATCTGCCCAGAAAACAAGGCCACCTCTGCAGAAAAACGAGTGATTGCAAAGAGAGAAAGTTAAACAGCAAAGCAGACTGATAAAGCATGCATGCTAACTCCTTTTTTGTTTTTTCCTTTTTGTTGCTGTTCATTATTGGTTATTGAGTTTTATCTCCTTGTCCCCTTTCTTAGTTATGTCAGTTTAAAATATTGAAATGAAAGAAATCCAACCGGTAATTGGGGAAGCTCATTCCAAGAACAGATGCAATGTCAAGGTCTGATGCTCGAATAACAACTCCATCTTCTAAAACACGGCATGCCTCATTTACTACTGGAAAGAGAATCATCTCCACGATCTCTTGGTCGGTAACAGATATAGGCTGCAAATAAAACAAATACTATCAGCTCTCCTTCACTCAGTGACAGACAAATCTCTATTTTCCATGTACTAACTTAAGATTAAACCAACACATGGAAAGCAAATATGTCAACTTCAATGCAATGTTAACATAAATGGGAGTTGTACTATTTGCTAACATGACACTGCCAAATAAAACAACCTTTCCATTGGGCATAATATTGGAAAGTCTTCTAGATTCCTCGATGATTGGCTGTATTGAAGGATCAGGTTTTGGCTTGCTACCCTTTTCATAAATGTAGTATCCTTTCCCATTGTTTTTGCCTGGTAGGACAGAAATCATTGATTATATTCGCACAAAATGTTCCCTGTACAAAGAAAGTAGGAATTTTTAAAAAAGACATTGATCCCCTATTACCATTTCGCCCAGATTTGATCATAAGATCAAGCAATGAAGATTTAAATACGCGATCAGGAAAAGCATCGGCAAATACTTTGGATGTAGCAAAAGAAACTTGATAGCCAGCCAAGTCCGCAAGCCTGCAAATCACAGAAAGATTGACTTCATACTATGGAACCAGAGTGCAATTTATAATGCTTTGGTTCTCGCATTACCGTGAAACCATTAACTTTTTCTTCTATTCTAGTCCTTAATTTTAGCAGTGTGGTGACTAGAGATTTAAATGCATGTTTCAAAATGCAACATTGGCTTGAAACAGTTTCTATAACATAGGATTCAACTAGAAACGTCATGATAGTAAAATAGCATCATTTGCATAAGCATATTTGGAATGCAGGGCAAAGCATTAATATCAATTAACAAATCAATAAAAGTGAAAAAAATTTATTAACATATATCTTGGAAAATACAGCTCTTAAGAGAAGAGGATTACTGGAAAGGACCGATTGGAAAGCCAAAGCTGCGTATCAATCTGTCAATTCTGTAAACATCAACGCCCAAGTTGACCAACAAACTGGCACCCTGTGAATATGGGAAGAATGTTCTATTCACTGCAAAGCCTGTGCAGTTGCCCACCACAACGGGAGCCTTCTTTATGATTTTACCAACAGTTATCAGATCAAGAATCACTTGTGGAGAAGTTTTATCAGTTCGTATAATCTCCAAAAGAGGCATGATGTGGGCAGGACTGTATATCAAAGAAATGAAATTAGAAACCATCCATAAATAGTGTTTTCTAACAGTTGTTTAAAACATGATCTTAGTAGAAGAGACAAATGTAATTTCACTATCTATGCTTTGAGAAATTAACTATCCGAAACTTCTATAGTGTAGGGGAAGTGTGTAGTATACAAATGTAATTCCATCAATTCCCTCATGAACTGGAATAGGTGCCAAAGGGATATAATTATAAATTATAAATCAAGCCCAGTTAATTTCTCTTAATCTATCAAAACAAAAATATAAAGAAACTTAATGTAGCATTTGTTCCCATTCTCAGAAAAATACTCCCTCCTAAACTTAAATCACTGATCAAGAAAATAAAAAGGTCATTCTTTTACAAATGAAGATAACAAGAGAAGGGAGATACATAACCTGAAAAAATGAGCACCCGCAATCCGATCTTGAGAGCTGATCTTTTTACCAACAAGATTAAGGTCAATAGTTGATGTGTTTGATGCTAAAATGCAGTGTGGAGGACAGACCTTCTCAAGATCACTAAATATGGTTTGTTTGAGACCGACATTTTCAATTACAGCCTGCAGAGAGAGAAAGTGATTGCTATTTAAATTTGAACAGAAAACAGTATCAGCAAAGAAATGTTCCATTACATATATCATCGGCTGAATGTTACATATTTCCACTGTTTGAAAAGTATTCAGTGTCATGATACTGAGGACTTGAACACAAGAATGAATGCAAATACAAAAAACACTTTGCCAAGTTCTTCAAAGGATCCAAAATTCAAAACCATGTCACTATTTTCTAAGTACAACAAAAATACTTCAGGCAACCAACCTCAATAACCAAGTCCACATCTTTAAATTCTGTGTAATCCAGAACACCTTGAAGCAGTGACAGTGCAGCCTCTGCCTTCTGTTTCGTCAACTTTCCTCTTCTTACTAAGTCATTAACATTTCCTGTCAAGCAAAATGAAACAAACGTAAATTAAAAAAAAAAAATGTCACGAGATTATCACATGTATCAAGGATGAAACTGAGAGTGGTTTAGACTTTTCATAAAGGCCTAGCGTATCGTTAAAATGATTACAAAGAGAAAATCTTCCTTCAGAAAACCATACCACCAAAGTAGTAACACCTCTTTCAAACATGACAAATAATAGATACATACAGCAAAGAGCATTAATCCATTAACATCTATTTTAATAGCAATTAGTTAAACTAATCAATGTCCTGAAAATGTACTATTGATGATATACATATTAAACCAACCATTTGATAGCAGGTGCATGTTAAAAATGTCCAAAAACTAATTCTGCTGAGCATGATATTTGTATATAAAAGTCCCAGATTATGGAAGACACTATTCATAGCAACTGAACAACTTGTTATTAATATCAACCAATTAACAATTGGTCTTCAGCATCCAACTATCCCTACCTAACCAAATGATCACCTGCATCATATTACCCCAAATTCACTCAAATAACTAGTATAGTTACCTTCTATTGTTTTTATTCCCTTCATAAGAAATTCAGAATTGATTTCCTTGAGCAAGACATGAATGTTGCCTAGTAGAAGAGCAGTAGCAATGCCAGATCCCATTAGACCTCCTCCAATAACAGCAACTTTTTTAACACTTCTTGGCTTAAGGCCGATATCAGTTACGCCAGGCACCTGCCAAAACATAGTTAATAAATGGTGAATACATTATAAACCTGAGTAACCTATAGTTGTTTCCTCAAGTTTAGCCAACTTACAATGAGAAATTCATATTAAAACCCAAACCCACAAACGTCATATCTAACCATGTACCTTTGTTATAGCCCGCTGAGCAAAGAAGACATTAATTAAACCTTTTGATGTGTCCGACACAACTAATTGCTTGAACACTTCTGCCTCCTGTAATTAGAATTAATTATTAGCTTTGAATGATAACAATGCTAGACCTAAAACTACATCTATCTCGGACTAGAAATTAATATGAGAAGAAACTGAGTCAATAAAAATGGAAGGAAGAAAGCACATGTTTCCTTCTGAACAAAGACTATATCTTAGAACTAATAATACCTTTAGCACACCACTATAGCCACCATGAACTATTCCATGTTCAATCACATCTACGCAAGCCTGCTGCTGAGGCAAATGTGGAGCAGTCTTCTTGACATGTTGCCTGGCAGTTCCCAACACCTGACGTGCTTCAGACAGGGAACCAATTTTGTCTGTCCTATGAAGTGAACGAACCCAAGGTTTGCGCCTCTCTCCTATTTCAAGAGCCCACAACCTAGATACCTTTAGTAACTCCTCAGAGGACACAATAGAATCAATAAGTCCTAATTTCCTTCCTTCTTCCGACGTAATAGGTTTAGATGTCTGCAAGAAGAGCAACATCAAAATTAACATATTTGTTCTGCATCACAAATAAGCACAGTAATGAAGATCCCAAGAGAATTATAAACATAGAGTTGTTCCTTTCTAACTATTCTTCCAAAGTCTAAATTCATCAATTTAGTGTGTGCAATTATTTTTGACACTTTGCTAACAAAGTACTCCAGTTTTCCCACTTTTTTCTTTTCCTTTTCTTTTTACATTTCACAAACCGCTAAATATGCTTTGGGGTTCATCTACCATGGTAAAAAATGCAGTGGGAACACAAACAAATGAAAAAATGGCCAGTGTCTTACCAGCATCATTTCAACAGCTTTAGACAGCCCAATAAGCCTTGGAAGACGTTGTGTTCCTTAAAAATTACAAATTTGTTAATATTATTTTCAGCAAGTGCTACTAAATGATGAAAAGTTCCTCACTCGTGATCCAGATTACTGAATATACATCCAGGCAAATCTTGATTACCTCCAAATCCAGGAATAATACCAAGAGTCAGCTCTGGTAGACCCAATTGAGCTCTCGGAGCTGCAATACGTGCATGGCATCCCTACACAACGAAAAGTTGTTACAGTTAATGTACTAATGAAGACACTTTGACAACAATTCCTATTTAAAGGAACAGCATCGATCCTCAACTAGGAAAAACTAACCATAGCAAGTTCTAAGCCGCCTCCAAGAGCAAGCCCCTCTACTGCTGCAACAACAGGCTTCTTCGAATCTGAATTTGTGAATAATATTTAATTAATATTACTGAGAAAGTAACATTTTCAGAAGCACCAAGAAAATGTCTCCATCAAGGTAAGCGCAACTAAAAAAATTGTTACAAGTTACAACCTTCAATCGCATTGACTACTAGTTCCACGGAGACATCAGGGAGATGCGAAGAATCCCCTGTCAAGAAAAAACAGCAAATACAGCTGATTCAAAGTTCAAAAACTTTCAAGATTCATAACCGTAACTGATCTAAATTTTGTAATCTGTGCTGTATCCAACCCAGTTTTACAAAGCGTATGTGTGATCATACTATCATATCTTACCAGTATCGTGAACTTTCTTCATAACACTGATATCAAAGCCACCAGAAAATCTCCCACCTTTGCCTGAAATTAAAGAGGAAACAAGATAAAATAATCACACATGCAAAATTCCTTACTTGAACAATGGATTGTGTAAAGCAACGACATCATCATCGTAAAATAAACCTAGAAACTTACCAGTCAAAACTATAGCTTTCACATCATTCCTTCTAGCTGCCTCATCAAATCTATCTTTCAACCCCATGATAACTGATCAAAACCATCAAAACATCACACATAACAAATTCATGAAATAAAAAAAATAAAAAAAATAAACAACAAGAATTGCCAAAGAATGAAGAATTGGTGAATCAAACTGACTTGGAATGGCCAAAGCATTGACGGGTGGGTTGCCCATAGTGATGACAGCAACCCCATCAGCTCCAACCTCAAAATCAACCTTAGGAAACGCCATCTCCGAGCGAAACAAGTCCCAAGTTCCTTCCTTTCCGAATCAAGTTATATTTTTTTCACATGAAACTGAAAAAACACAAGATGGGTTTAAGAAGGACAAAGCCAAAGACTGTAATGGAAAGTGGCAATCAATTCAATTTCGTGGGGTATTTCCCCACTGACTAGAAAATATGAAAGTGAAGAAATTATGTTAAAAATATATATATATTTTTTCACACACTTTTGGTATCTTTTTAAATAAATTATTTATTTAATGTTAGATTACCACTTAAATTGCATAAATTTTGAAACTTTAAAACAAATTAATTGACATATCATTTTTCATAAACTGTTATACTAAATGGTAAGAAGAATTTTATACTAAATGGTAGAAATTAAATATATTATATTTAAATGGGAACTAAAATATGTAATCATAATAAAACTAATCATCATGATCTTCTTTTTATATTTATAAATTTTAATGAATAAGAAAAACATATACTTCACCGACCAAGTCAGAAGAAAGAATGTGTTCTTAAAATAAAAAGGACGGAAAAATATTGTTTGACAATCACACACAAGCACCCCCATGGTAAGTTCGTGAAACCGCGAAATATGATCTGTTGAAGCTCACATATTGATGATCATATAATATCCCACCGCTGATTGTTAAATAAAATTGGGTCTTTTTTTCTTATACTTTATTTCAGATAAAAAAAGGTTATGTGTTAAATAATTTTTAATTTCTGTTATAATAATGTTTTTCTAATATTCCAACTCTCTTAACATACTTAATCACAATTAACTATTAGTAATAAATTGTTTTCACTTTAATAAGTATTAATCTTGAAGAGAAAAAATGGCTATGATTTTCTTACAAGAATCCACATCACCTAATTAAAGATGTATTCATTAATTAACGCTGTTACGATCTGATTAACATTAAAACAAAAAAGGAAAAAAACATATGCATGAGATTTACCAAAAAAATGTATGGCTAAATCAGTTGTTTCTTCAGGTTTAATTACTTCATAAGCTAAATTATAATGTTTTAAATAAGACTCCAGAAAAATAAATATATATTTATTCTTTTAAGAAATTAAAATTTATAAATAGGCAATTTTTAGTCGATGAAGATTATAAATTTTAAGTTTTAATTCAAAAATGTGTTTGAGCAAATTGATGTAATTAAAAAAAAAACAAAATTTTATCTTTTTAATGATTATTTTATTTTTGTAATATGTAGTAAATTAATGTATAATTATAGATGTGAATATGCAGTGGGCCAGTTGGAAAAAGAGGATGAGAGGGTTGTTGAAGATGTTAATGGTTGGAAAAGTTAAAAGTATGGTTAGTGTGGTAGGAACCTTTGAGGATCTTTGCATGAATTTAAGATAGTAGTTGTTAAATAGAATAAAACAATTTTAGTGTGTAATACTCAACAATCAAAAAGTGGCTGCATGAAATCATAAAAAGTAAACTATGCAAATGATAACTTTAAAGTGCATTTTAAAACTGTTTGTTTGAAAAGTTTAAGCAAAGAGATTGAAATAATCAAGTATACATAATTTGATTGGATTTTCTGTAATATAATTGAGCTGAGGTTAGGAGAAGAAAATGGAGATTTCAACACAAAATTTGGTTATCTTGAGTTAACACTGATACAAATCTTTTGAACAAAGTGTGGTATCAACCAGAAGAAATTTTCCCTGTGAATGGAATTCCAGAAGCTAAACATCACATTTTCTGGACTAGAGTTGACAAGACTTACTTTAAAATTGTAGGAAAACTGAAGGTAATTAAGTTAATTAAACTCATCTTAATTATCATTTACCTATAATTGACTTTCGAAGAAAAGCTCAAAAAAGAAAGTCATTTTGTGTTGATTAGAAATGAAATACGAAGAATGAGAGAGCCAAACTCAGTGAAAGAAAACAAGCAAGAGAGAAAGAGAGTATCGTCGAGGTTCAGAAAAAGGAGTGCAGGATACTCTAAATTCTTATACAGCAAATCTATATGTAACATATCTTCCAGCAGTTTCACTCGGCCAAATAATCTTCACAACTAGACCACGTTTCAATCCATAATATCTTGCTACAGGATCTGGGATCTGTCACCTGAATCCTAGGTTGCTGAGATCCACCCCCAACAAAAAAAGAGCACCATGTCAGCATCAAACAGAAATTTGAAAAACAATACTAGATATGCAGCCCAAAACAAACACAGAAATAAACTAGAGTTTAATTTTTAATTTACTCAGTGTTTAAAATTTTTAAACTCAACCGATAAAAACACACTAAATATGAAGTTTAAAGTAATCCTTACAAAAATCAACAATCTTATGAATCCACTATTGGATAATAATAATAATAATAACAAAGTGAAAACAAATGCATTATAATCAAACTCAGACAAAAATTTGAGTAAAACACTAAATGGGAAAAGGATTGAGTGACTTTTTCACATATATAACTTTGCTCAATTTTATCTGGTTTCTTTTGTTTATTTATTTTTTTTGGAAGAATGAAGTTGGTTATTCAACACATTGAAAATTAACCAAAGTTAAGAAAAAATATAACTGAATCCGTCGCCCACTAGATTAATCACAAAACACTCTCTATCATTTAATCGAGTTTCCAAAAACAAGAAAAAGAAAAAAATATATTATATTTCAGTGCCTGAATTTCTGATCATCCATCATTCTAGCCTTATTTTAATGATTTCAGAACACCAAGAACAATTGTTTGAAACTATACAATCCCAAAGAAAAAATCGATAAGGCACGCTGAACATTTTCACCAAGCGAAATCAGTGACCAACCTGAGTTTCTCAGTCAAGGTTTTCTTCTCAGTATCGGTGAGAACATGATGTTCAGGGACAAGCTCATGCTCTTTAATATTCACCAGCAGCTCTGCCTCCTGAAACAATACTCCAACATAAAACTCATATTCACACGGCACAAAATCAAAATTAAATAAAAATGTTATGCATATAACAGTATACCTAGAAACTATCATAATACTCAATATAATTATGCCTTAATGTTTTCAACACTATTATATTTATCACTATCGTTATTATTTAGTTTATTACATTACACGCTACGCTCATAAGCAGAGTTCAGTGATTAAAAAGTGTAATGTTTTACAAAAGAAACAAAAAAAAAAAATTATTCCACTTAAACAGAAGCCCACTAAATTATAACAAACAAGGGAAGGAAAGAAAAACCTAAAACCCGAATACACGACCCAGATGAAAAAGTGGGTGGTTGAAAGAGAAAGAATCAGAGAAAGTGAAAGGGAAGGCAACCTGAAAAACCTCAAAGTGAATTTTGTAAGAGATTTCGCTGATGGACTTTCTGGCGAAGGAAGTGAGGTTAGTCTGAATGACGAGAATGGCTCTGAAGACTTTTTCGGACATCATGCGTCTAATGTAAGTCACCATGGTTTCGATGTTGACCATGGCCTCCTCCGGGAAAAAGACGTAGATCTGATCGCCGGAGTTGTCCTTCTTGTTGATGACGAGGTCCTCGCGCTTCATGTGCTTGCCGTACTTGGATTTGAACTCGTGCTTTGACATGTTGATTTCGAAGTCTTCCACAAGGTAGCCTCTGTCCCTCAGCATCTGCATCACCGTCTTCCTGATTCGGTAGAGCCTCGAAATTTCTTTATTAGGAAGCACCATCTCCTTTCCTTTGCTTTTCCTCCCAAATTTTCTTCTTCTTAGTTACCTTTCTTCTTTCAAATGAAGGGGAATATGGGCCGTAATAGGTTTCCGGGCTTAAAATAAATTCCAAGATTTTTTTGGATTAAATTAGTTTGGATTATACTTTATTAGGAAAAGTTTTAGGCTATAAAATTGATATGAGAGATAGTAATGGTTTGAGAGTAAATTTAATCTGTTTTTTCTTTTAGGATATTTTGGAATAGAATTAAGGGCAAAGTTTGTAAAATTTTGATATGAGTTACATGATAGATTAAAAAAACTTAATAGAAAAAAAAACAAGATTATTAAATTATCTTGACGTTAAAAATAATATAAAATTATATTTAAAAGGATTATATTTATTTTATAAAAAAAATATTTAAATGAATAAAATTTTAAAATAATTATTCAAATAAATAAATAAAATTATTATAATTTGATATTATTAATTATTATTATCATTATTTATTATTTATGGTAACTAATTGTTTTATATATATATATATATATATATATATATATATATATATATAAACACATGAAATTGATTCAAAAGATTGTATCATTTTATATAAATAATCTTTAATATCTATTTTGATTTTTTTATTAGTTAATTTTGTTTAAAATGATTTTTTTTAGATGTTTAAAGTGGTGTTTAAAAATTATTTAATTTGATGGTGTAATGTTCATTTTAGCAAATATTTAATGAGCTATCTAGTTTAAAATACTTGACAAGATGAGCCTATGTGACGTGACAATGATAAAAGTCTTTGACCTTGATTAAACCTTCTCTATTACGATTAAATTTACTTTATCTTAATTAAACCTTGATTCATTATCATGAAATATTAATTAGAAACTTTTTTCTCTCTTTGTTTTATGGTTCTCAAACAAACCCAAACTTGGGGTGTTCTTACAAGTTCCATAGGGTTTTCTTCTTCTCATTTATCTTGGTTTGAACTCGCGAATCCTAGTGGCAGGAGGAGGATAAAGGCACTGTGTTGGGTCTTTCGGGTGAGACTCGTCGTCGCGAGGAGTGGTGGCTATGTAGGAAAACTCCCTTCTTTTCTATTGTGGGTTGTTTTCGCAGGAAAGGAAAGAAGTTTTCCGATGGCTCAAGCGCGACACTTTCTTCATGATAGTTGGTGCTTCAACATCTTCGTTGCGAGCTTTCAGGAGGAGCAGGTGTATCATTTTGTGATGGGAGGATCTCGTCCTCCAACATCTTCACGGTGGTAGGGGCTTGTATAAGATTAACAATTCGAATTAGGATTGAATTTGGGTTATGTTATTCGGGTTTTCTTTTCTTGATTCTTCTCTACAAGTTTTGATCTTGCAATTTGGGGCCAAGGCTTTAATTTGTGATTATGGAACTTTTTCGTTTAGAGGGTGATGTTTGCGATTTGTGGTTTTCCAATGGTGGTTTGGTTTGGGGTTTTCAATGGTGGTTTGGGTGCAAGCAGTAGTTGCTGACGACGTGGACTGTTTGGACTGGTTCAACTTATTTGCCTGGTTACACTACTACAGGCTCATAGATGAGACAATTGTGTTTAGCAAGAAGAATACGAGAATTTATTAAAAAATAAATAAAATAAAAACTTTTAACATTGTCACCAGTGGCAATGTATTTTAAAACTCAATAGGTCATTGAATATTGATTAAGGTAAACATAAAAAAAAAGCACCAAATGGAACATTTTTACAAAAGAATGGATCACTTTGACCATCTCAAAAAAGGATGATTATTTTGACAAAACTAATTAATAAGGGACCAAAATATATATTAAACTTATAAATAAAAATACACACCCACTCTATGAATAATTGTATTTGGCCTTGGTATAACAAAAACAATTACACATAAAAATGACATGAGATATATTGTACAATAAAATAGAAGAAGTAACCATACACTAAAAGGTTAATATAAAAAATAGAAGAAGTAACCATACACTAAAAGGTTAATATAAAAAATGATTTCATTTCCACTCACAAATCCCAATCCCTTTTATAGTAAAAGACGGTTTTTTCAACTGATCATGCAAATCCTTTCATTCTTCCAATACATCCTCCATACAAACAAAGCATTGAGTTTGATATTTGTTTTTAAAAAAATTTCAATTGTTTCTTTCGTTAATACTTGTTTTCTTTATAATATTAATATAAAATTTATATAAATAATAATTTTGGTTTCAATTTAAAAAGAAATTACATTTTTCTTTTAAAATAAATATAAGACTAAATTAAATCATATATATATATATATATATAAATTAAACTGAAATAAAAACAGTGATACTTAACACTAACATTAACACATGACATTGTCTGTATTAGTGTCATTAACATTTTTTTTTAAATTAAAAAAAGTCACATTTCAAAAGTGAGTGTCATTAACATTGTTAGATTTTTTTTTAAAGAACTTAATTAGTGGTGACAAAACGGGTCAAACTCGTCCCATTTTGACATGATCCATCTTTGGCTAGCAAAAAATGAACCAGTTCCAATTGGCTCGTCAAACAAAAACGAACCATTAATGAAAACTCGTCTGATACATGACTCGCTTATGGTTTGGCTCGACCGGTCAATAATTTATTTCTTTAATTTGTTTTCAATTTTTTCAATTTATTATTTTTCAAATTGTTTATATACATGAATATTAGAAATATATTTAATAGTATGAAATATATTTAAACTTTTAATTGATTAATTAATGTGTTTAATTAAATAAATTAAAGGAACCTTAAATCTGTTGAGAACCTGAAAGGCAACCATTGAAGAGAATGAAGTTACTAGGTTTATCTGTGTTGTTACTGTGCAGTATCATGATGGCAAGTGCTACAATTTCTGAACTTTCATGGAGACAAATCAGCATTATCAGTGGTGAAGGACCATACATTGGTATAGTGGTGCCGAATTCCTTTGAGTTTGATCCTCTTCTTCGTTCATGAAGCTTTCAGCCTCATCACAACTTTCCTTACTTCAATTATGAAGGTAACTTCATCAACCATGCTCATACCTATGAAGTTCGAACACGCTTTATATTCCATGTTGGAAGTCCCACATCGACTAGAGATAAGGTCAATTTATAATATATAAGTGGGGTGCAGACCTCACCTTACAAGCCGATTTTGTGGGGTTGAGTTAGGCCTAAAACCCACTTCTAACATGGTATCAGAGCTATGGTTAGAGCTTATCCTAACGATATTTGTTGGGGGTGTGTTGGAAGTCTCACATCGACTAGAATTAAGGTCAATTTATAATATATAAATGGGGTGCAGACCTCACCTTACAAATTGGTTTTGTGGGGTTGAGTTAGGCCTAAAACCCAGTTCTAACACAATGTATATCAAATACCAACGACATATATAGATAAAATACCTGTATGAATTTTTTTTTATATAACTCTATACATGTCAATATATATATATATATATATATATATATATATATATATATATATATATATATATATATATATATATATATAGTCATATAGTGACAAAATAAACCGAGATAACAGATTTTGTATACAGTCATGACAGATGATAAAAGTCAACACAATGCAAGCATTTGGCACGATATAAAAAATTTAGAAATTTTCCAAAAGTTTGATATTTTTCCCTTTGACAATGCAGGAAAACATTTTCGTATTGGTGTATTGGAAAATAAGAGGGTTGTAGTTGTTATGTGTGGATTGGGAATAGTAAACAAGCTTTTTGTTCTACACTTCATATTAACTTTTGGTTATGTTTCTCCTTTTGTTTTTTGAATCGTTTGGCTTGTTTTTGTGTAGCTAAATGCAGACATTTCAACCCAGTTGTTGCTTACTCTATTTAATGTGAAAAGGAGTTCTTCATTATGGAATTGCAGGAAATGCTAATCCTAAACTCCAGATTGGAGATGTCACTATTCCACAATATTGGGCACAGGACTTTGGCATTGGCAGGTATAAACCATTTATCTCCAATCTGGAGTTTAGGATTAACATTTCCTGCAATTCCATAATGAAGAACTCCTTTCACATCAAATAAAGTAAGCAACAACTAGGTTGAAATGCCTGCATTTAGCTACACAAAAACAAGCCAAACGATTCAAAAAACAAAAGGAGAAACATAACCAAAAGTTAATATGAAGTGTAGAATAGAAAGCTTGTTTACCATTCCCAATCCACACACAACAACTACAACCCTCTTATTTTCCAATACACATACGAAAATGTTTTCCTGCATTGTCAAAGGGAAAAATATCAAACATTTGGAAAATTTCTAACTTTTTTATATCGTGCCAAATTATTATTTATATAAATTTTTATTAATATTATAAAGAAAACATGTATTAACAAAACAAACAATTGAAATTTTTTCAAAAACAAATATCAAACTCAATGCTTTGTTTGTATGGAGGATGTATTGGAAGAAGGAAAGGATTTGCATGATCAGTTGAAAAAATCATCTTCTACTATAAAAGGGATTTGTGAGTGGAAATGAAAGCATTTATTATATTAACCTTTTAGTGTATGGTTGTACATGTTATATAATAATATTTCTCATCTTAAAATCGTATGAAAAGTAGGATTGAGCAAAAATAACTGATTTATATTGTACTATAGTTAACTGTACTATATCATATATTAAAAAAAACTAATCCACTTTTACTAAAAAAGTTTAGCTAACTATTTTATGGTTCGATTTTTAAAAACTGAATTTATAACAGTTTCAGTTTTGTTAACTGTGAGAATTGTTTTTACTCTTTCCTCTTCTTTAGTTCTCGTACAACTGTTCGTCTTGTGAAGAAAACGTTATTTAATAATAAAATATTAATCAAAAGAAACAATTCACAAAAAAAATTAATAATTAATTTTTTAAGATAAAATTTTTTTATCACAAATTTATTTATTTATTTTATCAATAAATATATAATGTATATAAATAAAGAACGTAATTTATATATATATATATATATATATATATATATATATATATATATATATATATATATATTTCAGTTGGTACATTTTAGCAATGTGAACCGGGTTTCAGTAGACAAAAATACCCTTGTATACCTTGTATATTATGAATTCTAAGTTTTAAGGTTCAGGGTATTTTAATAATTTTCATTCTCAAAATTAAAAAAAAAAAAAACCGAAACCCTTACCCACCTGTCTCATTCCTCTCAATCATTTCTCTTTTATCTCTTTCACTCCAACCTTTTCTCTGTCATCCCTACTCTAACCCTAATTGAAAAAAAATCAGAAACAATTGCTTTGTTTTAATAATTTTCATTCTCAAAACTAAAAAACGAAACCTCAAACCCTTACTCACCTCCTTCATTCCTCTCAACCCTTTTCTCCTTCATATCTCTCACTCAAACATTTTCTCTATCATCTCTACATTAGCCCCAACTAAAAAAACACTCATTATTAAACAATTTACTTTTGTAAAGAGTTGAGTCATTGACATATTCACTGAAAAAAGTTCATTCAAAATCTCTTTAATTCATTATCTTCACTATATATATTACAGCCGACGGGCACAACTTGCACCAAGACTTATGAGCATCCTTCCTTTACATTCTCAAACTACTATGTAACATTGCTCCATGGCCATTTAATTTTTTTTGGTAAAAATTCATTAACTTGTTTCCTTTACTAAAGAAAAAACAAATCAAAATACAATAAAATTCTCAACGATAAAATCAAACAATAAAAATTCTAAATCTTGAAATTTTATTTAAAATTATATAAAGAAAAAATTAGGTGCTTTAATTTTTTTATTTATGTAAGTATATTTTTTTTCTCTAACCATTTTATTTAATAATGAGTATTTTTTTAGTTGGGGCTAGTGCTGATATGACAGAGAAAATGTTTGAGTGAGAGAGATGAAGGAAAAAGGGTTTAGAGGAATGAAGGAGGTGAGTAAGGGTTTGGGGTTTGGCAAGTGTTTCTGATTTTTTTAAATTGGGATTAGAGTTAGGGATGAGAGAGAAAAGGTTGGAGTGAAAGAGATGAAAGAGAAATGATTGAGAGGAATGAGAGAGGTGGGTAAGGGTTTGAGGTTTTTTTTTTTTTTTTTAATTTTGTGAATGAAAATTATTAAAATATCCTTAATCTTAAAACTTAGAATTCATGATATAAGGTATTTTTGTCTAAAATGTACCAACTGAAAAACATGCGTACACAAGTTAGCAAACCCCATATATATATATATATTTTGTGTTAGTGTATGACGTTATTTTTTATATATTTTTATTAATAAAATAAATAAATAAATAATAAAATAATTTTCATACACATATAATAATAAAACAAATATAAATAAAATAGAAAATTATAATATCAAATAATTAAAAAATTAATTTGTAAGATACTTACGAATAAAATAAAATAAATTTCAATTAAGAAGAACATGTATTGTTATACTATTTAGTTTAAAAATTAGTATAGTTCAGTTTAAAATTAGTACAATTCAATTTAAAATTAGTATAGTTAGTAGTTCAGTTCAATTTATATTGTAGTTTAGTACAATTCAGTACAATTCAGTTCAGTACATTTTGATAAAACAAAAAACAGTCTAGTTTAGTTTAGACAAATTAGTTTTTAGTTTAGTACAAATTTTAGTAATACAGTGCAGTTCAATTCTATTTGTCCACCTCTAATTAGAACAATAAGAATATATGAGAAAATCATTATATGTAAAATGAAGATTTAAACAGTAAGATTTTGTTATCTTACATTGTAATTAAATTATTAGAATTATTAAATAAAATCGTAAAGTTGTGTAATTTTTTTTTTCTGTCACTAAATTTTACACTTGTATGTTATTTTTTTTTCTTTGGAGATGAATGTATTGAGTTTGAATAAAACATAAATCTAATTAAAATTTAATACGATTAAAATTTTATCATATTCATTGATATTCAATATATGTTTTTTGTTTTAGTGCAGAACACTTATTTTCTTTCCTTAGGAATTATTTTAATTAAAATAAAATTTAAATCTAATTAAAATTTGAAGGAGTGATGTTGCACACTTTTTACCTTTTTAATGAATTTTAACTAAAATAAAACTCAATCAAGATTAATGATAAATGAGATTTTAATTAAAACAAAATTTAAATCTAATTAAAAATAAAAGAAATTCTTTCTACCCTCTTAACTTTTTTTACTGAATTTCAACCAATTAAAATAAAACTCGATTAAAATAAAATACTTTTTTATGTTACATCCTTAAAATTTTTGTGGTTAAGATTGTAAGAGATTTACAAAGTGATTAATTTTGTGAATTTAAGTTTGCTGATGTATTGATAAAGAATTAATTTTATTTCAATAATTTGTCGTGTTCATGGTATAAAATATAATTTACGTATTATAAGCTCACGATTTAAAAACTCAATTAATTATTTTTATTATAATCAATGGAAAAAAATTACATAACATTTTATCATAAATTTAATAACATATAAAAACGTTTATTCTATTTCTTTTTTATTTTGATCTTTGTTCTTTTTTATTCTCTTTTTTTTTCCTTTGTTTTTGTTGTCAGATTAGTATAGAATGAAGTAAAACATATGAATAATAATATGTAAAAATATAGATATTTTAAACTAAATGGGTTGTAATGCATATGCTCCATAACTCTCACTTCCCTTCTGATGGGCCCAATTTCTTACCCAATGGGCCCAACTCATCTCAAAACCAAGACACCCAACCCATTTTGAAGGAAAATTTGTTGGATTAAATAAGTTTGTACTATTAAAAATATACACAAAGTTAAAATTGTTCTTTTTCTCAAATTTTAATATATTTTAATTGTTAAACTTTAAAAATAAATTAATATAATATTTTTAATTTAATAATTTTAATTTTCTTCATATGTTAAACGATGATGCTAGTTTACATTTTAGCAGAAACATTACAAATAGTATAAATTACTCAAAAAACTAATCAAGTGAAAAAATTCTATCTATTCATTTTTTTTTCAAATTTCAAAATTATCAAAATCTGACAAAAAACGGATTTTAATTTTACATTAAAATTCAACTGCTAACAATATATTCAATCCAAAAATTTTATTACTGTAAAAAATATTGTTGAATCTATAATTACTTAGGGGTAGTAAATGTAAGAGTCGAAACACCAATAAAAAATAAGGAACTATATTTTAAATTAAAGTTTTCTGTTTTATTTCTTTTGGATTCTTTTATAATTGTTTTCGTGGAATCCTACCCCAAACAATATATGGTATTTTTTTTTTCTATAAATTTAGGGCAATGAAAAATATTTATAATTTTGAAATTTGAATTAAGGTTCGAAAACAGCATTAATACGTATGTTTTCTCTAAAAGTAAAAATATGAAATGAACATAATGTTTACAATTAATTACACAACAACTTATTCAATTTTCTCTTATAATTGGGATTAGAATAATTAAATCAGAACCTTCATTAATTAAAAAGCTTCTGCATATGGTGCACATGTTACTGAAAGTATAAATATAACTAAAAACTTTGATTGTGGAAAGTGAGAAAGAAACTCCCTTTTGAGTTGATCTTAAGAATAGGATTTCAAGCACTGCACATGGTTGCTAGCTTTCTGTGTAGTGGTCAATGCAGTGAGAAGCAAGTAAAAATCATGTTCATCACATCACCATATCCTTTTTCAAATAGTCTTTTAGATGACACTTCAAAATTAAAATAAAGTGAAAATCAAATTCCCTAATTTATAAATTCAATGAACACATTTCAAATACATTTATCAATTCAAAAATCCAACTTTAAAACTGATGAGAATCCATGTGTAAGTTTGATAGAAATGAAAATGTTACAAGCTTAAACTCATTTTCTTTTGGATTTAAGTAATGTCAAATCTCTTATATAAATTTTATTCAAATTTAATTAGTTTTGTGAATCTTTTTCTTTTTTTACTTTGAATTTTCTTGAAATAATCTATGAAAAACAAGATAAATGATATTTTGACTTTCACACAAGTTTTTTACATGAGTAATAGTACTATAACACACTTTATATTCATTTGACATAGAGTACAAGGGTAAAATGGTTATAAAAGTGTAAACTTTTATATTTTTTCAAGAAAAAAAGAGAGTAAAAAGTAAGTAAAGATACTATCAAATATGTTGGAATAAACTTAAATTTTAGGGCTTTATCAATGATTTTGTTTAAATATTATTTTATTAGTTTTTTGGGTCTAGTAATATTTAGTTTGATTTTTATAGAGATAAAATAAGAATACGTAGTTATGATTTTATGTAGGTACAACATTATTTTTTTTATGATAGATTAAGCAGATTTTATTTTTAAGATAATTGATATTTTATTTTCAGTGCTTATTTTTATTTGTATGTATCACTGCTATTTAAAGTCTTTCAATGAATAATAAACTCAATTTAGGAAAATATTTGAGTACGTGTATAGTGAGATTTTTCCATAAAAATGAATATAAAAAATTTAGATGTGTAAAAAATATTTTTCTTTTTATATTCATTTGACACTAGTAGTAATGATACGGTAACTCACTTTATTTGACACAAAGTATAAAAATAAAATGGTTATAAAAAAAGTAAACTTTTGTATTTTTTAAGAAAAAAAAAATAAAAAGTAAGAAATAACCGTGTTAAATGATTGTAAATAGATTATGTGTATCAAAATATATCTTTTTTTTGGTTACTTTTTACTCTTTCTTTTTTCCTAAAAATACAAAAAAGTTACTTTTTTATGACTATTTTTCCTTTATAATAATATGTAGAATGAATGTAAAAGTTTGTGATTCTGTTCTTACTGCAAAAACAAACGTCTTATAATGATTTTCTGAGTTTTCGACATTTGGCACACTGTCATTTCTTCAGTGAGTGGCATCCTTTACAAATGTGTCTGTCCGTCACATGACCCCTTTGCAGAGTTGCTTGTGCCGTTTATCTCAAACCAAATCTGAAAAATCTCAACCATTTATGAATTTTGCAAATATGTGATTTTGTTTATATATAGAAATACAGTGAGACGCTACAAGAGTAAAAGCAACATTACCTTGTCCTTACCAAAGGAATTTTAGAAGATAATCCAAATCAGTAGTTCTAAGCTTCAATTTTTTGTTCAGTCAATTTTGAAATGGGTATAAAATAAAATCTGTAATGCAAGTACCACTGTAGTGTCAGTCATTACGATGCCTTTTAACATAAAAGCTCACAAAAGAGAAAAACAGAATGTCACGGGACTGAAACTGTTGTTTGTCATCTTCCACCGTATGTTCTGTGCTTCCTAATCTGCTCTTTATTGAGTTTTGTTTCTTTCAACATGTCACAGCACACAAGCCTCCATTCGTGACATGATTCTCCTTTGTCACTTCCTTGTAAGATTCACGAAAATGAGGCATATAGTATACTCATATATACATTCACAAGTCTCATTCAGCATAAGGAGAAGATAAGGAACTCTTATATTTGACTTGGCATTGTTTTTGCTGCTTCAACTCTTGTTTGTTCTTCTGAATCAGCAGCACTAGCATGGAGGTGAATTTCAACTTTCCTTGCCTTGAAAAACCAGAAGCTGGTGCGGAAGTAGAAGAAGACATGCGCTTTCAAAATTCCTTTCAGGTTCATGTTTTTCTATATCTATCTGTATACATGCAAGAGTACTTGTTGTGTGTATTCTTTCTGCTGTTCTAGTATTCTGCAGTCTTTCAATGAAGTTCCATGTTTTGTTTATGGTGGTTGTAGGAGCTAAGAGAACTGCAGTCTCAGCTGCACCATGCTGCAGATTATTGTGAAACGACTTTCTTGAAAAGTGAAGCTAAGAGAGAGTTAGTTCTTCCATACTCTTATCTGAATGTTATTTTCTGCTTTTGGCTTTAGCCTTGTGCTTTTATGTTTCACAGTTTGCTATGAGGTTCAAGATTCTTTCTTCCTATGCTATGGTGGTCCATGTTTACATACCCTGTTAAAGTGGGTGAATGATACAATACACCTAACAAATTTTAATGGAAAAAACCTTAATATTATGTTAGAAAATGAATTTTAAATTTGTCTCAATCTTATGAAACTGGTTTATTAGGTGATGTTTGCAATTACCTATGTATTATATTTTTATCATAGGGGTTTCCAACATATTCAGTTATACATCTTTTACATTGAGCTTTCTAATTTTGTAAGAGTTTGTTTGCTGGATGTGCTGACCCATGTGTGTTGGAATTTGTGTACATTGCAGTGTGATGGAAAACACAAAAGAATACATATGCAGGGCCATAGTCACTGTAGTTGATCATCTTGGAAACGTCTCAGCTAATCTTGAAGGCCTTATTTCTCAAACAAGTGCAATTTCTGAGGCTGAGTCACGAATCCAGTGCCTCAAACAAGTTAGTGTTGTGTTGTTACTTTGCACTTGCTCAAAATATACATTACAGTATTTTATCTAAAAATTAGAATCTGCATAAAACAGAGAGAAATGATATTCGCTAATCAATTTGTAACATTAAACAACTTATATATGCTTCCTACTAGTTTGTCTGTTTTGCTGATTGATTTATGTTTATTTGAAAACAGTAAATCGTTATTCACAGAATTTCTTTCACGTTAGTGATGAAAACTGTATGATCACAAATATAATAATAGAGTAATAGTTACCATGGAAAAGTACAAAACAAATGTAAGAATATTGTTGCCATAAAATAGTTTCTACACTGCAGAAGAAAAAGACACAACTTTAACATATGTAGCAGATCCTTAACAGTTACTTGAATGATTCTTTCAGAGACTTTTCTCGTGTGAACAATATGCTGATAAGCTTGCGCTCACACAGATGAGATGGAGGGAGAAAGTGCCAAGATTCCATTCTCGTTATTTATCTTCACGTAAATATTTGATTTTGAAAGTGACAAAAGTGTTTCCAATCAATTACATTATACTGTCAGTCCATTATTGCTTTTCCATTTATCTCATTTATTTGTGGTGTCTTTTTTACCTTTTTTCCATGATCAGCACCCGTTCTTGAGAGATCAAGCAGTGAGAAATTAAGGTACTAATTCCTCAATACCCTCATGAATCTGACAACAATTATTGTCTGACCACATGTTCTCTCATTGTCAGAACCAAGGAAGAGCATGACATTCTCATCACCATCATGATGAAAATGAACTATATATTACATTTCACTTTTGTCTTTAATATATTCTTATTTTATCCAGAGATTCTGAAACTGAAGATCCCACAAAAGTAGAAGGCAAACACATACTAGAAAAGCAGGAGGAATTGCCACTTTTCTTGTACACCCAAAAGCCACATGCAGATAAGAATTTGAAGCCAACCAGTGTTACTACATTTAACAAACATAACAATGTGACCATGGGTACAACATTATTTTCTTCTAATACCAAAAGTACAATATTTTGTTCTTCTAGAAAGCTTTCTTTTTAGTTGCATCTCTGACATAATTTTCTTTCCATACTAAAACTACAGTGGTACCTGTTCGGGAGGGTTTGTCAGTCTTAACAAAAGTTTCAAATCCTACATTTCATTTTCAAGTGAGTTTGTTTCTGTACTCTAACCTGTTTAATGTTACATAATAAATTGGTTTTTATGAGTCATAGATTTGTAATTGTGAAAGGCTTTTATTTTCTTTTGCAGGGTTCTCCGAAGGTTACACGCCATAGAAGATCCTTGCATGGCAGTGATATCTTATGGCTCATTCGGCGTACCAAACGAATCCATTGAAAAACTATATTGATTGTAATGCAAATGCTACAAGCCTTAAGAACTCATGGAAGTTGTATGATTCTGGAACCAAACATTATTTGCAAATATTTGTATGTTGAGGCACTTAGAAAGTAGTTACTTTTACAATTCTGATAGCAAATATCGTCATGGTTATAATGATTTAGTTTTAGGTTTTAGCACAAGTGAATGATCATACATTTTGAACTAGTACTTCTGAACATGACAACGACTTCAGGTGCCAACGAACTGCAAATTGGGTTCCAACTAAGGGTGAATATTTCTACAGTGATTTTACCAGGACTATCAATCTTCCACTATTTTGAAGTAAAGATATAAATAAGTTACAACCAGTCCAGTAATTACACAACCTAAGTCTGAATGACATAATGTACAAACGGGTTATAATAAGAAGCATAAGTAAGATCATACTTCTGCATAACCAAATCCTAGATGAGTGTTTACGCAGTAGCTTCTATTTTCATGTGTTCCAATATTTCTAATATTTCTTCTCTCTTCCCCATTCCAATTTGTTATTGATATTAATGTCGAGCTATGGGAGCTTTTAAAGCATTCAAATACTCAAGCTTGTCCAAATAAGAAGATTTCTGAGCACAATCAGGAGATTTAGTTGCACTCTTTTCATCATTTTCGTCCACGAAATCCTCTAAATCTCCAGAGAGGTTACTGTTCTTTGCGTCCAACTCCTCCTTGATTGAAGTCCAACCCATGAAATCTGAGAGAGTCATTGAAGGTGGTGTATCTGAAGAGTGAATGTTGGAATCTGCATCCTCAGAGTTTGGGGAAGTCCTCCCAGATATTGGTAGAGAATCCACTGAAACCCTTCTGCTGCTCACTGCCAATGAAGGGTTCTTTGCCACTGAATCAGTATACAAGACATCCTCAATTCTTGACAAAACTGTGTAAGCCAGGCTTTCTATTACTCTGGAGTAGCTCTCTAGGATGGCTTGTCCCACATCCTGTGTTCATTTCGAAAGCATTAAAAATTTGTCAGTGACCATCTAGACATAATACTATAACATGAACAAACTAGTTCCAGTGCTGTTTTCACCTTGTTGTATTGTATTTTGCTAATGTCAAGTGAAGATTGTGGAAGCCCTGGGAACTGATGTTTGAGCATCAGCAATATTGTCTCAGCTCTCTCCTCAAAGAGTTCCCTCTTCTCTATGCTCACTGCTGAACCCCAGGAAGACTTATTATCCTTATTGGTCATCTTCCTTTTCCATATCACAATGGAAGCTTCCATCCTATTCTTGAGGTCAAGCACTTTATGTTCTGTGGACATGTCCATTGTTGAGAGAAATTGCCCAGGATCAAAGTATTCCACTGTAATGCTCTTGTAGATTGACTCACCAAGGCTTTCTCTACCATTCTGACAAAGACAAGAAGGAGAAGATTGACCCAAGTTCCAAGCTTTGAGTGCTAATGAAATTATTAAGCCAGTTGGAGATTCGTTTGGTTTAATTTTATTACCTTGGGGAGAGATTCAATATAGTTTTCAGGGATCGCCATTTCTGATAGTATTTGAGCATTTATTGCCATGGCTGCTTTAAGCACTTGGTTAACATTGTCCTTCTGGAACTGTAGCCATTTTACGGCCCCATCAGACAACCCTGTTGGGTGAACTTTAACTGTTGGTAGCCACCATTTGTCGCTCTTCCTGTTGTTAGAGATACCATCAGGATCCTCGTCATTTTTAGAGACATACCAGAACTCATTTTGATCTCTGAAGTTTTGTAAGGTGTCCTGTTTCACCTCTATCTAGTTAGTCCAAAGTGGGTGAAGTGAACCCATTTGAACAAAGTGATTCAGATAAGATTTAACAACTTACAATGAGCATTGCATCAAGCTTGCGCAAGGCAGGGATGTTCATGAGCAGATCAGTTCGTTGTCTAGTAGTCATGATCTGCACAATGTGAGAACATATTGCTTTGAATGATAAAATTGAAACCAATATAGTTAGTAATATGTTAGTCTTGAATTTGTACGGGTAAGAGAAGTGGCGACATAATAAGGCTGCGTACCTCCATGCATGATCCATCCTTAGCTATTTGTTGTGATGGAGCAAATTCAACAATATGATCAGTGACAGATAGGAGCCACTCAATTTCTTTTCTCCACCTGGCCTTTCTATCTGAGGCCATTGGCTCCAGCTTTGATATTTCTCCAAAAACAGATGCTGCATTGCATCAGAAAGAAGCAAATTATTGACTTTAAATTTCGTTGAGACTTGAGAGAACAAATTTCAGTCAGTCACACTCTAAATATACATGTGTTTGAACTAGAATTGAGATGACTACAGTATCTATTTGTTACACATGATTTAAATCACACTTCATCTTCTGGAAACCATTGCAATCCCCTTACAAGCTAGTAGGAACAATAAAATAGTCAATTGGCACACATTAATTTGAGGAATTTGGATTCTCTACTGGGTTTTCTGTAGTGCCTTAAAAATACACTGATGGACAATGATTTTAATGTTTTAAAATATATTTAAAAGATTTTTAAAGTACCAATATCAGTGTATTGTTAATGCTCAGTAGAGGACATCATCAAAAAACTCCAATAGAGAATCTGGACTCTTAATTTGAGGTAAAAACGGCATATACCAGCCAGGTTTGTTATGGCATTTGATAGAGCCAAGGCTGAAGAAACACCATTCCCTGCACCTGACATGTCTTCTCCTAAAAGCAACTTAGCAAACCTTTCCTTCATCAAGTCAGTGTCTGAAATAAAAGCACAAAAAGTCTGTTTAGAAATTCATGCCTAGTGTTCTTGAACTTCTTATAACTACTAACAAACACTTTATGATTTCATTTCTTCACTTTGAGAGTGATCAGATTAATTTAACTGCTATTTGAAATCCAGCCACAATCTTAACTTGAATTAAAGTTGGAAGATCAAATATACCAGTTGGTTTCTTTGGAGGCATTCTAGGTACTTCAACTCCCAAGCTTGGTGCTGGACTGTGATCGCTATATGGGAAATGAAAATCCATAGAGTGATTAAATGAGCTCCTAGAATCAAGGCTTTTTGAGTATATCCTATCACTTTCACCTGCATCGTCATGATCCTTATCAACTAAACCATGACTATGCTTCCCTGACTCAAACATCCTTCTGAAATGAAAAGATTTGGACTTCTGCATGCCACTATGGTGATGATGAAAAGTTCGAACCATTGTTGATCGGACCTTCTTTGAGTGTCAAGCTGTTACCTTTGTTTTTGTAAAAAAAACAAAGGAACAAGTAATTGGAGGGCGAAATGTTGTTGGCCCTGAAGTTAAGTTTGATGTGTTCCCTCTTCTTGATGTTTTATTCCCTTTAGAGTACTGTTTGATCAACGAGAGAAACAAGAACCCCTTCTATAAAAGAGTATGTCAAAGGATGTCAGCAAAGAAACTTAAGAGAAAATGAAAAACTTGACGTTGTTTCATAGAATTGTGGTGTTTATGTTTGAAGCAGAAAATAACATGGCTAGTTTGAGGACAAGGTAAATAGAAAAAATGGCAGGGCAGTAATCTGTTGAGGTTGTTTCTGAATGAATGGATGAGAAGTTCATACTTTCCATTGAATTCCATAAATGGCAAGCAAAACCATTAATCTAACTATAGCTGTTTATTGATGCCAAAAATGCAAAACAAATTGAAGGAAAAGAAGTTGAACGAGAGAATGAATGAAGAAAATGGCATTTTGACAAACACATTCAATGGTTGTCATGTTTTCTGTTAATTTGAAAAGAAATTTGGATTAATTTAAGGAAAGCAACAGAATGAGATGACTATAATTAGAACACAACAAACTTAGCTAGTGTGCAAATCATATGTGACTTCATTATTTTTCTCTTTGTTCATCAAAATTGTTTTTTTCAACAATTTCTACTTAAAAGAGAGAGATAATAGCATAGCAAGATGGAATTATAATATGAAAGTAAGAGTTTAAACACTTATGTAATTAAAACTTGACTTGTCATTTGACGGGTTTAGCTACATTCAATTATTCCCTCGTATTTGAATTGTATATTAATATTTTTTTTATGATAATTAAGTTGTATAAAACATATTCTTATAAAACAATCCCATCTCATTATTTTATAATATTAAAAAAATGTAAAATAAATCATAATTTTATAGACTTTTGATATTATAAATCATATATAGATATTACATTTGATATTTTCTACATAAAAACTAAAAAAATATCATTATTAGTGGGTTACGGATCAATCTATTTTCAACCCAACTCAAACCTATTTAACACATAGATTAAGTGAGTTCAATTTAATTCAATCTCCATCTAAAGAAAATAAAATTTTCTCAATTCAATCTCGAATTGGGTTGACTTATGTTTATAATTCATTTTCATATTTCTAAATGAGAAAAGAAAAAAAAAATCAATAGAAAGTGAATAAAAAGAAATAAACATGTATACTCTGTCATCATTCATGTCATTATAATTAGTAGAAAATACTAAGAACAAAGTAAAATTTATCACAATAACCACAAACTATATTAATGTGCATTCTCAGCATCTATTTTATCTTATTTTGTTACAAAATTAGAGAAAAATCTTAAAAGGAATAACTATTCTAATAAAACTAAAAATTAAAGTAATGTTTCATGAATTTATACAATTTCTCTATCTTTTTTATCAATAATATCATGCAAGTAAATTAATCAATATTTATGCATAGTGAGAGATTGAGAAAGAAAACAAAAAAAAATTATTATTAGATTTAATGTCGCCTTTATTTCTGTGACAACTTATTTTGATAGAATTATATTTTGCAATATAAAAATTTCACACGTGGGCCTCCTCCTAACATTGTGTTTAGGCCCATCTTGAAAAAATATAAAAAAAAGTACAGTAATTTGAAATATGAACTCCAACATGAAATTTTATAATAACACAGGACAGAATAAGATGTACTATATTTTTCTACATTCAAAAAATATCATATATACTTGTAAAAAATAATGAATTTTTATGATAATTATTTAAATTTAATTTTAAAATGAAACTCCTCAACCTTAACCAACACTGCTTTGTCCCCTCCATGATCCTTCTAACCCAGAATTAAGGAGGAAATAAAGAACTTGGAAAGCAACCATTGAATAATTCCACAATAGTTTATGCAGAAAAGTTGTTCTAAGCTTTTAAACATATCATTTGGTCAACCTTTTGAAGATCTAGAACAAAAAATTGACAAGAAAAAGCCACAACAAAAACATAAAAAATAACAATCATTATTGACAAAGAGAGATCAACCACCACCTTGTTTATTTTTATCATGGTGAGATAAGTAATAGTCTCTAACTATCATTATCTTACAAAGATTATTTTACAGTGTTAAATCATTTCCTGTAAATGAGTCACATGCTGCATCATAAACCAGTTTAACTATGCAATTATTGAACAATTAGTCTCATATATATACATTATATGTATAATAACATAGCCATACAAGTACATAAAAACAAAGAAAGACTACAAAAACATCAAATCGATGAGCACTGAGAGAAGAAGGTAGATAACAAGATGTCTCATTCCAATACTCATCATGGGTCACAAAAATACAAGCAGCACCAGCAGCTGGCTTTTTATTGTTTTCTTTTGTACCAGTGGGACCTTGTGTGTGAGAATCTGTGTTCAACATCATTCAAATCCAGATAAGGATTTTCCAACATTGTGATACATTCTTTTTCCCAAACACTTTTTATTTCACTTATTCTTTTCCAAATATAAAAACTTTCACATAATTAATTACTATTATTCAGGTAAAAAATTATCTCAGTCATTTTTATCAGTATAAACATTTCACATAAATGCAGATAACAGAAGTTTACATATAAACTCTTTTTTCACTGTTAAAACAAAACAAAATTTGAAATAACTCTTGTTTGTCCTTTTGATTATGTGCATTTGCTTGCTTGCCCTTTGTCACACATTATAGTTTTGAGTGAAGCAAATGTGTTACCATGTAGTGTCTCTGCACAAGCTCCACATGACAAGACATAACTGTACTAAGATTATTGCCGCCTATACTTTGTCTAAGTTTAAATTCAAATTTTGCAGATGGTGTCTCCATGGAGATTTTCAAGGTTGTTTTTTTTTTCCTATAGATGTGAAAGAAACTTTGGAAAAACAAAACCCAGTTGCTTTGTTTACCTTTCAATTATTTAATGCAAAGGTTGAGTGATATATGAGAAGGGAAACCAAAAGGGTTGGTAGCTAATTAGCTTTTGTGATTTTTGACCCTTCTGTTATATATTCTACAAACTAGTCTTCTTTTGTCTTGAATGTCTCAGTGAGATACGTATTTGCTAAAATTCATGATATCATGTTGGTCACATTTAACTAACCCCAAAGTTTGAAATTGAAGATAGTTTCCTCTTTGATTCATGATTTCACTCCATTTGCTTAGCCACCAGAAATGGACAGAACATGAAAATTTTGAATTAGATGATGGGAAATTGATAGGGGAAAGTTAACAGTGTAAAGCAGCAAAAAAAGTTGTATTTAGTAGGGAAAAGGCTACACTGATTTTAGGGTTGAAGACCATAATTGAGGAATGGGCCAAGCTTACACGTCAATTTTTGTTTTCCTTGTTTGTCTAAATCCAATTCAGTTTCAATTGCACACACCTTTTCCCCATCTTTGCAATTTTTTGATTTTGTAAAACCATGTTCCTTCATGAGGCGGGAAGTGCAAAACTTTCTTTCAATAATATTGCTGTCTTGGAATAGCAGTGAAGTTTTGATATTTGATTCAACAGTTTCTGTCTTCTTCTTTTTTCTTTCCTTTTTTACTTTGATGCTTGAATAAGCATCAATTAATTGATTTGGTATGCACACATATTGAATTACAACTACCATAATTTTGTGCTGCTAAGTTATAGAGAAGCATTGAAGTCTAAGTTGCATTGCACCCTTTTTAAAATAACAGACTCTGACTTCAATTCAAATTTGTAACCAAACAAGGAAAAAAAGGTGGTGAGGGTTGAGTTACATTTATTATAGGGGCCAAATGTGAAATGCAACAAGAGTCCTGTGACTTAATTTAAAAAAAGTGATTTCAGTAACTTGTTTGAGCGTTCAGGGTACCAACTGACAGGTGTAAAATGCAGATGAAGTTCGGTTCAACAGTGAAAACTTGGAATTCATTGAAGACAGAGACTAGTTTGGGAAACAAAAATTGCTGGTGATTAAAGTTATTTTCTGTAATCAAAGTTTAAGAAATAGCTTCAAAATCATGTTATGTTATTCCAAAAGCTCATTTTGATTTGTTTAAGTAGTCTCATTCAGTGATAAAGTTACACATAAATTTTGAAGATTAAACAAGTATTATTATTAGATAGTGTTGTTTTCTTTTGATAATAAGACATTTTAGACGGCAATTTTGGTGTGGAATGTTGCCAATTGTTATTTATGCAGTTTTTGGTTGATCGAGTTTAGGTACTTATCAATGCTTATTATTTAATGCATACTCTGCAAAATTCATGACTGAAATTAATACTTTAATCTTATAGGTCTGAATTAATATTGTTCAAAGCTACTTACTGTACTTGAGAACATGCAATGAGGAATTTTTTTCACAGATATAGGTGGGGTTTTATTTTTTCAACTATAATGCAATACTAAGTAACCCTTTGGCTTTAAATGAATATTATTATTATTATTATTATGATGATGATTATGATGAAAGGTACAATACAAAGGTTCATATGAGGTGTGTGTGAACAATGAATGGATTGATTTTCTTTCTGTTCAGTGAACCAAATGCACCCATCAAACATTTTTCCAACAAAAACAGATCTTTTCACAATTTTCAGAATTTTTTCTCTTTCTAATTTTTTTTCAAAGAAATAAAGAAAAGAAAAGCTCTGGGAAAGTAAATACTGCAATAAAGTATCAAAAACTAACTGCAGATTTACCAATGGGAAAGTGGTATGCTTGGGAAAGAGATATTAAGTAGAAATTTTTGTTATGAACATTAAATATTGAGAATTTGGTTTGAAGATCGAGTAATATGCCGGCAAATTTAGACTTTAGTTGGAGTGTAGGGACAAGTGGATCTTCAGTAATTAATAATTCATTCTAAGCAAACATTTGACTTTAAATGCTTTTATTATTATATATTTTAATTTGTTTATTCATTACACACTAATTGTCTTTACCACACTCAAATCCTTGTAATTAAATTACTAATAAAAACTACTATAATGAAGAAGAACTTTTTTTAAGGGATGCAAAGGGACTAAAACTTGATCAAACAGGGTTAATTATCACCTAACTGGATCAAACACCATGTTTCTGCAAGAAAATCAGCAACCTGTTTCCTTCTCTAAAGACATTTTATAATTTTTTAGCACCTGTTGGAGGACTTGATTTATTTTCAAATTTTAATATTGGAACAACAAATAAGTTTAAGCTGTGTTTCAAATTTATGATTTTCTGTGTACGTAAAGAAGTAGCATTTCTTAAAAGAAGTTAACTTTTTAAAGAAACTTTAGTATTTCGAGAGATTGACATTAACATCTTATTAAAGGGTGTTCTAAGTTCAGAAAAAATGAATTTACTATAACATTACATTAACTGATTTATTAGGTTGTGATGCAGTGCCCAGTTCCTAGTTTTTTTTTATTGTCAGTTTGCTTCAATTATCTGCCCCTGCACTGTTTTAAGGCACTTTTGTTTCAAGCTATGTGACAAAACATAATAATAAAACCTTGAATATAATAAAGAAAATATTAAACATAAGATCATACGGTGGCATAGCTAGATATTATATTATATATGCAATGATTTACGTATGACAGCAAATAACGAATTTAACCTTAATAATATTGTCCTTGCTGACCAATCTCAATCTTCACAACAGTAGAGTGCCGTAAAGACCAGGTTTCCAACTACAACTATACTATTTATTATACAGTTTAACTGATATCATTACACAGGTTTAACTTTTTTCTGATATGGATGATTTATTACACAGTATATTTTCTGATATTGTTTGTATAATTTTTAACTTTAATTTTTATAAAGTTAATGAATTTATAATATTTAAGTATGAGGGTATGAGGAATTATTTTACTTTACCATGACATTAACTGTGTTCTCAATAGTTTATTGATTTTCAAAAGTTTCTCATGAAAACAACCTTTTTAAGGTAATGTGTTTTAAAAAATAATAATGGCATGATAACTTTAGAAGAAAAGAAGTACCAAAATTTTTGTTTTGATCAACTGGTTTGCGTGGAGCCATTTTTCCACTCTGACTGTCTGACCCGTGTGCTTTTGAAACAGGTTTTGCTTTGCTTCTTTGGCACTCTGCAACTATTATGTACCACCAAAGCCATTTGCTGCCATTTTTCACATCCATGATCTTTCAGTGATTTTCTTGTCTCCAAACAAATACCTTTGAACAATACTAAGAAAAACACTCACTGTGTTGTATTTTTTGGAAGCTCAATGTTGTTTGTTGTATCTACCCTTCTTCCAAAAACAAAGTCAATGCAACCATTTGACTGTTTTGTTCTTCCCATGTGGATCTGAGTCTCTTGCTTGCACCTCGCTCCCTTGGACGAAGCTTCCCTAAGCCTTCCTGGCTCCTCCTCACCATAAATGCAACTTTTTTTTCTTATCTGTTTTTCATGAGTTTCTCATCTGGGTTTCGGATTGGCGCTGCTGATTGTGATGAACAGTTGAAACAAAATCAAGGGTAAGTTGTAAGTGTTGCATGAAACCGTGAACTCTTACTTCTTTTTGGATTAAACGGTTGGCGTTTTAGCTTCTTTGCTGTGAGTTTCTGAGAATGTTGAATGTTTGGTTCAATCATCAACTCTGAGGAGAAACAAAAGAAAAGTGTCAATTTTTTTATATTAATCTGGGAAAGAAAAAGTGGAGTTTGAATTACAAAAATGTCTTAGCTTGCCGATATTCGTGAATATTACGATGATGTGTGATTAAAGTTTGAGTTTTTGGAATCATTTTCAAGTTGGGTCCTTTCTGATTTCAGTGGAGAATTTCTTACAGATCTCCGACTCTCTTTCTGTGCTTGGTTCAAGAGTCCAATTGGAAACATGTGCAAATAGTTTAATTTTGACAGTTCAAGCTAATGATCGAGACTTTTTTTCTTTTGTTTGTTTCTACGTTGATCTACCTCCTCTTTTTTGCTAGAATTGTTGTGTTGATGACGACTAATTAATTAATTGCACATGTTTCAGTTAGACAAAAAACAAGCCTCGTTTTTGTCTCATGTAGACAAACTGAGATCCAAGAAGACAAGACCATGTAAGTATTCTGAGATTTTAATAACAATTGTTGTTTGTTTTGGTTGTTAAAATATTACTAGACTTCCAGTTTGTTGATGAAATTTCTGTGACAGAATATCCCCTCAAGACTCAGTCATGTATAAACCATTCATGACATGTGATGATCCAAAAGGGGTAGTTGAGTGTGGGGCTATAAGAAAATACAGGACCAGTTCTCAGAAAATGAAGGACAAGACAAAAACTAGGAGGCCGGCTGAGACATCATTGGCTAACAAACAAGACAAAGAGGAGAAGGTTTCAAAAGGATCCGCTGAGAGGTCTTTTGATCCATCATCCTTGCAGCTCATGGAGGTTTCTAGAGGGGCTCAAAGGTTGAACAACATGATTGATTCATGGTCTAGGGGTCTTATGTATGATGGAAGTTCTGAAGATATAGCAAAAGATTTGCTAAAAGGGGCTCTTGACCTGCAAGAATCTCTACTGATGCTTCGCAAGGTGCAAGAAGCTTCACAACACATGGCTACCCTGAAGAGAAGACAAAATGGGAAACCTGAAAGCAGCAGATTTGATGCATTGCCGGTTGATGGAACTGCACATTGTGATCACTTTGGTGAACAAAGTTATCCAATGGGGTTCCGAAGACGTTGGCCTTCAGCTGATGGTTCTTCAAGTAGCTGCACCGAGGAGCTTAAGAAAGTGATTAAGGAGAGCCTGGTTAGTCAAAATTTGTTCAAAACCACTGAAGGGTTGGATTCATCATCCACATTCCACTCAACAAACTCAAGCCAATCTTCTGGTGCTTGGAATGATAAGCTTTCTGATTCTTCTTTCTCACCAACAACTTCAAGGAGGGAAAGACGATCCAATCTGGTTGCCAAGCTGATGGGTTTAGAAGATGCCCCTTCAAGATCATTCCCAGCTGTTATACAGAAACAGCTGGAGAGTCCAAAGATTCTGAATCAGAAGAGACATGTATTTGACATAGATATGCCTAAGGTGAGAAAAAATGTTGAGAATGTTAGTCTAGAACGTAAGATGACCTTGAAGGAAATTCTTGAGACTACTCACTTCAATGGACTTTTGAAGAAGAGTCCTGTCAGAGAGCATAATGTTCATGTCCATCCTTCTTTTGATGCACACTACAAACATGTTGGTGATTTACCTCCTATTGTACTTATGAAACCTCGATGTAGTCCATATCAGGAATGTGTGAACAGTTATGACCATGTTGTTCCTCCAGAAAAGTTATCCCTCAGAAATCTAAAAGCAAAAGCTGCCCCTTCCAAAGTGTTCCAACACAAGGAAGACTCAACCACCAACGTGGGGAGAAAAATGGAAGAACATTTATCCAAAAGGCTTACCAGAGAGGACAGAACTAAGCTCGTCAGAGAGGTTGTGGAGTTGAAGGAGAAAGAAATCAAGCCTATTGAAAATGAGAAGGCTCCAGGAGGTAAGGTAAGACTGCCTAGTCATGTCAGTCACAAATCACATGTAAATGAAACTGTTGATAGAAAAGCTAAGGTAAAGACCATTGCCACTAGTAGAAAGCTTTCAGAAAAGGAGGTTTCAAAATCCAAACATCAACAACAAAATCTTATACCAGTAGTTGAGGTTTCGAAACCCAAAGTTGTGACAAAATCCCAAGAAGATCAAGGAGAAATCAGCTCTACAAGTACCAAGATTAGGAAGCCACAGAGTGGCTCCCGAAGTGAAAAGAATGAGACTCCCAGCAGAAAGAGCACTGTTTCAAATTCAAATACCATATCAAAACCAAAGAGCCAAAAGACTACTTATTCCAAGGAACAGAATAAGAAACAGATGAAGAAGCAAAGGCCTGCTGTTGCTGAGCCTGAAGCAGCTAAACCAGTCGTAAGTTTACTTTTGCTCTCATCTTTTTGTCTCTCGCGAATCTAACAGTATTGTGTATCATCTCTTGGAAATTTGAGTATGGGATAGAAATCCATTAATGAAGCAAGGCCTTCAATCTGAATTCTAATTCGTTGTTTTTCTGAATAGGATCAACAGTTAGGCCAAGAAGAAGCAATGAGTGTTGCTGTTTCTCATAAAGATGATTGCCCTGAGATTAGAATAATAACTACAATAGCAGATGATCTTGCGATGGAGCATGAAGAAGTATATGCATCTGCAAGTAAGATTAGAGGTAAATTTCTCTCAAGTTATCTTCACTGGTGCCACATTTTAACAATTACATGTGAGAGGTTATGCATGTAATATTCTTGAAAAAGTTTGGATAACTGCCATACAAAGATAAAATAGCCATTGCACTGATAGTGAATCATGAATTGTCAAGTGTAGTGAGTTCATGACTTTTACAATAAATACCTTAAAAGATGGTAGCAGTTTCATCCCCTCACTTTCTTAAAACTATAAACAAACATATTAACTTTAGATCCACCAGTTATTTTTATTGACAGTGCATGGAAATTAAACTCTTATAAACCATAGGTTTCTTCATGAGTTTTGACATAATTTTTCTTTTATTACAGAAGTTTCTGAGCAAAACCAGAGTTCTTCTAGTGATGATTACTTTATGCTCAAGTCTGAACATGAAAATGATATCATTCTTGCTGAGAAAGCTCATGACAGCATCAATATCAGTGAAACAGATTACAAGCCTGACAAAGAGAATTCCGAGCTTAAATATTTACTTCTGACAAGTCAATCATTTATTGAGCATGCAGAGAAGTTCCTCAATCTTGATGTTGACTGTCCCAAGGTCCTACCAAAAAGTGAAACTAAGCGAATATCCAATCTCACACTCTTTTTGGACTGTGCAAATGAAGTCACTGAGCGTAAAAGCTTGCAGGGATCACAAGCAGTTAACCCTTTATTGCTAACTTGTGCGGGGAATCCAAGATTGCACATTTCTTTAGGGAGGTTGGTTGATGAAGTATGTAGTACCATTGAGCATCTAACATCTTACAGTGAAAAAGTGGCTTCAGATAATATATATGCAATGATGGAGAGAGATATAAAGGGAAACAATGGACTGATAAATGGAATATGGAACTGGGGTTGGAGGCATGGATTTTCTGCAGATGAAGCTGAGCAAGTTGTGAATGAAGTAGAGAACCTAGTTTTAGGTGGATTGATTGAAGAGATAATTGTAAATTTATGATTACATATATTTTGAGACCATGTATACAGCCTTTAGATATCAGCATCTTCAACTTGTATATAAAGGACTCATTGAATTGATACAAGAAAGAAGAGTTGAACACCTTGGCTGCAGAAAGTTGCATAATTTTGCTATGAATAACCTTTTCTTTTAGTATAGTATAATGATACTCCTTCCATTGGATTATTCTCTAATGTGTTCTTTGACCTTCCATGCTAATATCAAGCTATTGGAAAATGTGGACAAGAAATGGAATTGTAGACACCAAACTCCACCACATTATTGTTTAGACCAGAGTTATAAAGTTGGTTTAGTGATAATAAAAATTGGAAGAAAATGTGAGAGATTATAGATTTAACTTTTTCGATTTGAGAGTTATAAGATTGGTTTGAAGGATTTTGAGAGAGAATATCCAGATAAATGAAAAAAAAATATATTACAAATAAGTATTAGTGATATATGAATAATAATATTATTATCCATTAAAAAATATGGGTTTAGTTGAGCGGTGTATTGAATTTTGATTCTTTTGACAGATTACATCCAAATCAATTCATTAATTAGTATAAATAATTAGCCAGTGTTAAATAATTTTAGGTTTAATAGCCAATTTAGTCCTCACTTTGGTTGAAATATCTCAATTTAGTCCCTCGTTATAAAAGTGTTTTAAATTAGTCCTAACTTTTAAAATAGTGGGTCAGATTGGTCCCTTCTGTTAAATATAAGTTAACGAAATTAATGGATGATGATATGACACAACTTAAAGCTAATGAGGGATCAATCTAACACATAAGCTTTAAGCTATGTCACATCATCATCCATTAATTTCGTTAACTTATATTTAACGAAAGGGACTAATCTGACCCACTATTTTAAAAGTTAGGACTAATGTAAAACACTTTTATAACGAGGGACTAAATTGAGATTTTTCAACCAAAGTGGGTACTAAATTGGCTATTAAACCATAATTTTAATGTAAACCATTAAGATTTTAATTGCTTTGATGGTTTTATTGTAAATAACGGGTTTGTTGAGCAAATTATCTAAGCCCGTAATTTGGCCCTAACTGATGCAAGAAGACTTTTTCTTTCTGAAGCCCAATTATTACTAACTACAATCGAAGACTAAAATAATATTATAAAAAAGATTGTCTCAGAATTTTTCTTTTCGAAAAGCTTGATCCATAATACATTTCCTGCATTTTGGAAAGTTTGTTCCTAAAATCTATTTCGAAAATTTTATCCTTATTCTTGAAATCGTGTTCTGAAAATTTTAAAAAACTTTGTTCTGAAAGATTTCTGGAACACTGAATCCAGAAATCACTTTTACAAAGGATAAGGCAGTCATTTTGAAAATCATGAAGGTGTGTGTAGCTAGAAATCATGGGGTTGAAAGAAGAAAAAGCATGCAAGAATTTGCTCTTAAATATGGTGTATTTATCTTCACACCACTATATTTTTTTCTTAGACCTCCATAGGTATAGGAAAAGGCCAAATTATCCATAGGTTGGAAAGGAAACATTCCGAATTTCTCATTTCGAATTTATGTTTTGAAATGTGGAATTTAAAACGCAAAAAATTATGTATAGCAGATTATACAATTTGAAAATGTATACAATCACAAGTTTAAGGGTTGTTTAAACTCTACTATTATAAATATCACAAATTATATTTTATCTTAATTGATACTTAAACTTTATCTTATATACATACATTAAATTTTAATTTTGTTCAAATTAATTCTTAAACTTTACCCTTTTTTCAGTAAACACCTAAAATTTTAATTTTATTACAATTACTTTTAAAACTTATAAACATTTTTCCAATAACTTTGAGTTCAATAATAATAGTAATAATCATAATCATGATAACAATAATAGTAATAATCATAATGAAAACAATAATTTTTAAAGTAGATATAATCGCCAGCTAAAATTTCTTCATCTCCAAAATTTGTTTAACACTCCTCTTAGAGACTGAAGGCCCTTGCAATCTTAGGATTATCACTACTGCATCATCAATGAGTAAACATGAGATTACAACTAATGCTACAAATCATCACCATTGATTAAACATGAGATTACAACTGTATATCAGTACCTAGCAAGGTTCATGACTCTCTGCAAGCCATTGTGATCCAAAATTTTGATTTTAAGATAAAATGTGAAAGAATTATATGCAACAATATGTCCAGTGAATTGGATGATGGCTGCATGATACGCAATTTGATATTCAACTCTACCTAAACCTGATTCCATCCTTGCAAAGCCAACTTAAGTGAGGTTGAAAATCAGAATCTTGAAAGCAAGCAAATTTACAAAGAAAAAGGCTTTAAAAATTATAGTACTGTCACTCAGAACTGGCAAGAGCTGATTGCAAAACATCTTCGAGATACTTCTCAGCATCGGCATACTGCCTTTTCTTATCCTCAATTGCTAAGGCAGCCAAAGCTTTATCCTGAAAAATCCCAACCAACAGAAATATACGTATAAACACAACATGGTTTTAATACAGTCAAAAAATATAACAAACAGAAAGGCATGTAAATCACGAATACCGGAGGCAAATCTTGATAACTCCTCAGAGTATCAAGGATAGGCTTAGTTTTCTTCTCTAGCTCCTTTCTATGCTCAGCCATTTCAACCAAAACCCTATGGCTAACCTCGGGGGTATAACCTGCATGATTCAGCACCGCCTGCACCAAAAGTTATTCAGGGTGTAAAAGATAAGAATCCGAAGTATAAAAAAACATGATAATATCATACAGAGTAGTAGAGTACGGGGGGCATAGTAGTAAGCCAAAAAACCACCATTAATATCCTAGGCTGCAGCCTATAACAAGAAAACGGGGACTATGATAAAAAATAATAACATCATGTACAGTAAGCCACTTATGGTATACAGAAAAGTGTACTAAAGAAACTACACTGTACAATTAACCAAAACATAATAAGGTATACAGATAACAAACCGTAAACATGAGAAGAAATAAAATCTATCAAAAGAACACAAACTTAAGGCGCAATACATAAACATTAATGCATAAAAAAGGCTATAATGCGTATGGGATGATTCTTTTTTTTCCATAATGACTAAAGTTATCTACTACATTTTGCGATTGCTCACATTCACATCCTTTTGTTTTCTCTATCTTTATCACTCGCGCCCTAAATATAAATACACATCCAATATCATATACATTCTAACCATATATTTCAAAACTCAAAGGACTAATTTCTGAAGCCTTCATCTATCCACAAGAAGAAGAGACAACATACCTTGTAGTTGGCACATTGTTGCACGTATTGTCTTTCTTTTGCAGCCATTACTTGTAAATTTGTAGCCCAATTATCCATCTGAGCCTCACATGGAGCTACCTCATCTTCTAACTGAGCAAGTGTTCTGCATAAAAATTGGTTCATGTAAACTTAGCAAAATAACTGATAACAAACGAGAGTAATGCCAAAAGGCTGAATATAATATCTAGGGTGATACCATGCAATGCAACAACATCTCAGTTATAGTGGGTGCAACAACCACATTAGGTCTTGATCGTTAACAACATCAATCATAACACAACCAAAACTTGCAAAGGTAAAACACACCAGAAATACATAAAAGCACTCCATTTCATAGTTTTAAATTGCAGTCTGCAACATTTCAGTTTTGAAGGCTTCCACAACAAAGCACCTGCAATTACGTATCTACAATCTTCTGTAATATTGACTATCGCAATATAAAACCCTGCTTTGACTCATTTGAAAATGTACCTTTTCAAATATGTTAGCCTGGCTATTGCCTTTCTAGTGTAATCAAGTAGAAGCTTGGATTCCTTGTTAACTTCAGCCCTTTTTTCCTCCACTCCAGTCTTCCTTAGGGAAATATCACCCATGGCAACAAGAAAGCTAAACAAAGATTCCAGGGTGAATATAAACTTCCAATATTGATACAAACAAAACAACAATGGACAAACCAAACAAAACCCACCTACTCATTTCAGTATCTCTTATATTCAACAAGTTGGCCACGTTTGCTAGAACTTGTGCTGATGTAACCACATTGGAGGGCAGGCTCTCCTGTGCTAAGCCCACATTCTCCAAAATCTCCCTAATCCTCGCAGCTGCAAATAATCATCATCATCATCACCAAAGGATTTAAAAATTGACTAGGCTTAAATGTTACCAAGGCAGAAAGCTATAAACTTTCGGTAGGTTGATATAATTATTCCATGCTTCGTAACTGCCTCAATAAGTTTATGTGATCTTTACCAAAATTATGATGCCGAGAACAAAACCAATACCAAAAACATCTATACAGAATTTTCATTTTTTGGTGAAATAGAAAACAGAATTTGAAATCCAACTAAAATAGCATTGTGATCAAACAATGTCTATGCTCAAATGATATTAATGTTAAGTATTAAGATTATACCGATTAATGGTGATCTTTTAATTAGAAAGATATACCTTCGACTATTCATTTTATTTTAAAACAACACTTACTAGTACTCAGGATACTATCTGTCTCAATCAGCATATTTTCGCGTGAATTATGTTTATTGTAAAACACTCGAGCTAACACGGTAATTGAGGAATCTATTTGTTGACATAACAACGTTTTAATTTCTATAAAAAAAATTATAAATTCTGAAAAATACAAATTGTCTTGTATGATAACAAAACGTCTCTGAGATAGATCACAATATCAAAGACAAGGTGATCAAATCAAATGTTCATATTTAACCATTCTCTTTATTTATTTATTTACTTTAGATAGTTGCCTAATTCAAAATTCCAAAACTAAAACATACAGATCATGATTTCTCGGCCTCAATAACTTCAGAACAATGATCCTTAGTCTGCAATATTAACCAAACTGTAACCACATTTCCCAGGAGAACATGTTCCGATAGTGGCGGGCAAGCTGTCTCACAACATACCCAAGCTTTTCAAAATCTCCGCAATCCTGGCAGCTGCAAGGTTTTAAATCCCAATGCGTAGCCACAATAGCAGCCAAATTTGGTTTTAAATCCCAATACGTAGCCACAATAGCAGCCAAATTTGCCGGCAACTTCAGTAATCACGATCGTTTTGCGGATTAGGAAAAAAAAATGAGGAACCCTAGCCATAACCCTAACTAGAAACAAATCATCATCACCATAGTTTCCACAATCCGTGGCTACGGCATCACAGCTTAGCCAGTCCAATTTCAGTAGTACGTAAGATTCCACAATTGGAAACCACCGTCATTTTGACGACAGAGAGTGTGCGAAACCCTAACCCTAAGAGTGACTGACCTTGGGATCGGTACTCGGAGGCCTTGAGGCGGAAATCGCGAGCTACAAGGCGCGCGGCCTCGTCTTTGGCTTTGGAAAGCGTGATAAGATGGTGCAAATGCGAGACGCTGCGCGGTGTGTATTCGAATTCCGGAACGGGTTTCCCAGCGCCTTCGAACGTCTTCGCAAGCCATTCCTTCACTTCCGCCACAGCCTCTTTCTCGCTCATTCTTCTCTGAAACACATACGCCCGCACACACTCGATTTCAGATCAAGTCCAATGAATCAAAACCACAATTGAATGCAACATATTTCAAATCTCCTCATCTGAACAAAACAAGAAAAAGAAAACAAAATCGTTACCTTCTTCTGAATCTATGAATCAATTCTTCTCACTGCTAACGCATTCTACTTTCCTCGTTTCAGTGGCGCGTGATTACGGATAAATTCCCCTGTATAATTTGAATTTATTTCGAACAGCATTGCAATAAAGCTTTTTCTTTTTCTTTTTCTTTTTTCTTTTTTTAACGCTAGTTGATTTGTTACTCTAAATAAAAATACATTTTCCGCGACAGAAACTTGAAAATGCAGTATTTCTGTTTTGTTTTTTTATTTTTGAGGATCGAAAAATGTTGTGAAAAGTGAAACTTGTATAAACTGTGACTGTGTGAAAAAAAAAAAAAAAAGAGAAATTAATTGATATTTATATGTGTACCGGTTATCCGGTCCGGCTTAAGGCCGATCCGAAGCGACACCAGGCGTAATACCGACGGCCTCAAGAATAATAAAGTTAGGCAATGGTCTACCGGTCATAATCGGAGAACCCCAAGGTAATATAACTTTAATAGGAGTTTAACGTATTTTGGGCCTTAATTAAAGTGTCATTGGGCCGTAATTAGTAGAACCTTAATCACGGGTCCAAAACTGACATTATAAATATAAGTCAACAGTAAGAGGTAGATAACTTAAATTAAATAACATTTAATACTGTGACCTTAAGACCGAACGGCCACAATTCTAATTTGAGCGTTTTGTGTAGGTGGCTAGAACTGAGAAGTAAATGTATAGGTGAGTGTGACCGGATCCACTACCAATTTATAAATTAAAATTTTTAAATACATATAATATAGTGATTAATTGGTATGTGTTTGAATTCCCTACGGGGTTCACAGTAAACGGGAGAATCTTCTTTAATAAACTATAATTATTTATTACGTTTATTATTAGATCTAAGTTCAAATAAAAATCAACTGACAGGTAAAAAGTAACATTTTTATGTGAAATATGTAATTACTACTAAATATGTATCTTTAATAAATATAAATAATAGTTTAATTATTTATAGTATCTCTAAGATATCATTTAATTTTTCTTAATAAGTTTTATTGTGATATTTAAAAAACAAATAACTATGTTTAAACATCCACTGACCTCTTAGGAAAAAGATAATTATCAGTATATAAGCTGTGCCTTACAAATAACAGGTTTAACACTTCTCTCAGAACTAAAGGCTCTTGCCATCTTAGAATTGTTACTGCAACCAATCTTCGTCATTATTGTGCAAAATTACATCTAAAATATCAGCATAGTGTGCCTAGCCAGCTTCATGATTATCTGATATCCACCACCCTTCACCTTCTTCTGACGGGACATACTCATATGAACTGATAATCATCAACCGTGATAAAATATTGTAAATTTGGCCCTATAAACTTGACAACCTGACCTCGCTTCAATCCATAGTATCTTGCAACAGGATCAGTCACCTGAACCCTATGTAGCTGGGATCCACCCCAGAAATTTACAAATAAAGCACCATGTCAGTGTCAACAGAAAATTTGTAGAACAAAAGTGAAGACAGTGATCAAACTGGATTTCTTTAACAGTGTATCTCAAAAGTTTTCTTCTCTGCCTCAGTGAGAATCTGATGTTCGGGGAGAATCTCGTGATCTTTAATGTTCACCAACAGCTCTGCCTCCTGAATACATTCCATCCTAAAACTCACATTCACAATGCACAAAATCAAAATTAACTAAATAAAAAATGTCCCATGTAGTATATCTAGAAGCTACGCAAGTTATTTCCTATTCATTTTAGTAAGTTTCTCTATACTTGAACAATCTTTACATTTTAGTGTCTAATAAAAGAACACCTGGAAACCACGTTAGTTCCTATACAGAGGATTTTAACATTTGGTATCCCAATGAAATTATGCAGTAGATAGTGTTTCAAATATACATCAGTACTCTGCTTCATTTCTAGCTGAAAACCTCCTCCCATATTCCAACCCATTTTCAGTAATTTTACTTGACTTTTAGTAAATCCCGAAACATAGAAAGCAGCTTGTCCTTTTCCAATACATACTTTCAATAGGTTTTGTCCATAGTTCATCAGCACGAAAATGCTGATCACGAATAACCCCTGAGTTCACTTAAAAAAACACATCAGATGGAAGCAGACCACACAATTACAGGCAAATCTAAGATTTAAAGTCTATTCAAATAAAAACTCAAACATAATTTCGAAAATTTGTCTTTTTACAGAAAAAAAAAGGTTATATTTCCATTAAAGTTCTCGTAACCATTTTCAACTTTTATCCAATCATGTCTCTCTCCCTGAAAGACCAACATTGTTCATTTCAACACAAACTCCAACCCTTTAGAACTTAGAGTAATCCTGCCAATAGGAAAAGACCCTTTAAGTTCTCCATTTCAAATTCCTACAGTTCTGACTTTCTCCATTTCATGTTATGTCATTTAAGATTTTCTCACATGTATTAACAAACAAGGTAATAGAATTTTTTTCCTAAAATGTAAGTACATTCTTCTTTATCGCATTCTGCATGATTATTGCACTCAGAGAAGGGGAAGACAACCTGAAAAACCTCAAAGTGAAACTTGTAGGACATTTCATTGATGCAGGTTCTGGCGAAGGAGCTGAGGCAAAAGGTGTTCCCCTTCGTGTACCCTTGAATCCACAAGTATCAGCGGAGTACCAAGAAATCACCCGATCTCCGTACATCTGTAATAGTCATAATAGTATCGTCGAAACTAGCTTGAACATGAATAATTCCCTTTTCAGTATGAATAATAGGTACATTTTTACACGAACCTGTTTTAGGTATTGATTTTGGCATATTTAATTATTTCAATATTTCATTAAAAAAACAAGAAGATATTCAAATATTTCAATATTTTATGTCAAATACTTACCCTCCCAAATTTTATTCTTCTTGATTACCTTTCTTCGTTTGCCCTAAAGTTTGCTCTTTTATACTGTGATTTTGCAGATTTGAACTTTCTTTTTGTATTCCATAACTACAACGGAATGCGCGGAATGAGAGGAGGAGAGGTTTAGAATGTTGATCACCTCACCCATGACCGCAAAAGAAGAAATAAAAACACATAATTAAATAATAAAAGAATATATATTTATATTCATTTGATATATATATATATATATATAAAAGAATAAATTTTTATACTTCTAAAAAAAATAAGAAATGAAAAATTATTGCATCAAATCTAAAATATGTGTGTATATCAAAATATATGTAAAACAAAATTTAAGCGTTTGTTTGTCTCCTAAATTTGTAATTTTTAAGAGTTTGATATTATAACGAGATGTCAAATAACATTTTGAACATGTAACATGTAACAATTTTTTTTTTACAACTTCTTCACAACTCATATATAATAATTTGTGATTGATTCATTTTAAATAAATTCAAACAAAAAAAAATATGTATCATAGTCACTTGACTTTGCAGAAATATAATAATTTATAAAGTAATAATCTATAAAGTGATTACTTTTGACTGAGTATGATACTGAGATGTAGTGTTGTAGACATGATAAATTTTACTACCAAAAGAATTCAGATTTTGCAATAACTCCTACGTTTCTATAGTAAAAGTATTTGCAATATGTTGTTATTGAATTGCTTTTTGTTGATAGGAAAGATTGTTCTTCAAGTTTTTTTTTTTTATGATATCCAAATTTTGATTAAGTTTATATTAGTAATTTGAGTTTAAAAAGTATTGCGAAACTGAGTTAGAATATTATTAAAATTAAATTAATAGAAACATAATTAATTAAGAACTTGGTGTGAAAATATCTCATAAAATACATGTATTAAATTATTATTAATCTATTAGCTTACTAGTATAATAGATTAAAACCTACGTAAATTACATAATTCAAACTTGAATGATATTAATTGATTAAATTATCTATTTGCTTATTAATATAATAGATTAAAACATACATAAATTACATAATTCAAACCTGAATGATTTTAATCGTTTTAATTATTTTAATCACGGTAAATTATTTTGTCTTTAAAAATTTGTTTCTTTCTTATTAAAAACACGAATTTTGAAATATAAATAATAGATTATAGAAAGCAAAAGAGTTATTAAAGAACACTTTACTAGGTTTTTTAAGTTTTCCAAAAAATATTCAAGATGACTTTGTTCTCAAGGTTTTTTGATAATCAGATTGATTTGTAAAATATGCATTTCTAAGTGTATTCCTTCCATTTTATTTATGCATTTTCAATTATTTATGTAGCTATCACTTTGTAGGTGATAATTTTTCTGCAATTGAGTGTAGCATTGTATCGTAGTGTGATTCTTAATAAGTTTATATCGATGTCTTATGATTTAGGATTATTAAGAAGCACTTGTAATATTGTAAACTCTATTTGATATAGTGAATATCTTCTAATTTAGATTGCTTAGAAGATAACTAAACATAAATTCTTTTGAGTTAAACTAGTAATATTATTCTCAATCAATCTTTTTCTAATCTATTTTATCGTAAAAATACATTTATGCTTTATTTTATAATATATATATATATATATATATATATATATATATATTATAAACATAACCTATCTCATACAAAATTATTAATGCGTAAATTCCTCAAACATTAGTATAAGAAAAGTTGTAAATCATCGTGGAAAAATACTATAACACTTTTAGGAATAAAATATTATAGAGAATATATATTTCGTCATATTTTATCATCATGGATAAGTATGAACAAGTATTTTTTAAGAATATTCTTGTGAAAAAATAGGAATCCAATTTTAAGAAAAATATTAATACCATATCAACGAAAGATAAGTAGATAAGTGATAAATTATGAAGTTAATTGCCATATATTACACTGTGAGATCAAATTAATTTTTCTTTAATTTTTTTCCCATCAACAAACCATTTGTGATATACATTAATTCAAGAAACAATTTTAGTATCAATATCTATCATAAGTTTGAAAATAAAAATAAAATTAAAAATATAATAAGAGCCTCAGAATATTAAGAGCTAAAATGTTTATACCAATTTGATGAGAAAACATGAGATTGTTTTAATATTTTATTTGGTAATCATCCTAAATTTTCCTAACAACATCAAATTAATTTCACACAATTTAGAATTTCATAAAGTTTTCACAAAGAAAACACTTAATTTTCTATAAAAGTTCACAAGTATTTTCCTTATATTATAGGAGAACATTTTATAGAATGAACCCAACAAAATCCTTTAAATTTCACATTAATATTTGATATTCACTTATAACTAATTTTCAACTACCTTGAATTCTCATTGTCTCGATAATTATTTCAGTTATTTAATTAAAGAGACAAAAAGTAAAACTAAAACTAGAAATTCGATCCACTTGCTCATGATTATATCACTTTTAAAAGAAAAATTATATAAGATTTTTTAAAAATTATATTAAAGAGTTTCTGCAAAATATTACATACATAAATTATTAATTTTAATTTATAGTATATTAGAACAAAAAGCCACGTAAAAATCAAACCACTAAAACTGAAAACGAAGACAAATTTATATTTATATTTTGAAAACTTGACCATTATAATGTCATACTAATTTGGAACAATAATGTAATACGAAAAGTCAAGGAATCTAGTTCTATCAGCATGTGAATTATTACAAAGTTTTAGTACGAAAATTACAGCAATCACATAAGAAGAATAATATTTTTAAAAATATCATATTGCGAAAATTAAATTTAAAAATATTTATTTAAATATTTAAAGGGGGTTTTGGGTAAAGTCTTTTACTTCTAGAAATTAACCAAATAACTTGAATGATTGTTGACATCAAATTTGTACATGGCAACCAGGTCAAACATAGTACAATTCTAATATTTTTAATACAGATTTATTTATTTTTTAATATATATTTATTTATTTTTAATACAGAGTAGTGTGACTTGGAAACACAGAGTCATAAACTGGAATATTCAAAGACAGATAGAATAAAAATATATTTTAAGAAAATAAAATTATAATAGAAAAATTAGAAAAGGAAGCGAAGACCAAACGTGAATTACAGCTTTGGACTCTCCGAAGAACGCAAGGAAGAACGGATAGTTTCAGAAACTTCAGAAAGGTTTTGCGTTTTGAGTTACCAAACGCCGTCGTTTAATGGGCGATGACAAATCCTCCATGGCCATCACCACTAGAGACAGAGATCGAGAGCTTCTCATCCCCGTCGCCGACACTGCCGCCGCCGCCGCCGCCTCACTTTCCCCCAAGCCGTCCTCGTCGTCGTCCGCGCATCATGCTGGACGCGAGGTGATCTCTTCGTTCGCTGTTTTCCATTTAGGGTTTTCAATTCACCACTCGTTTCCCCTTTTTTTATGCAATTCGCTCAACATGGACTGTTTTGAATGTGTTGGGTTGGGGGATTTACTTTAAAGTTTGTACTTTGACTTGAATTGTGCTTTTTTGGGGATGAACCAGTTAGGCATTGAGGAGTTAATAGTGTCTTGTTGAGAGCAGTGTGTGGCTTCAAGAGAACGAAGATTTAAGTGAATGATAGTCTGAGTTTGTTTCATGAATCATCGAATTGCATTCAAACTGAAAAGGGATGGCAAAATGGTAATAAAATGAAGCCATCTAGTCCTAACTATTACACCTAAGTAGAAAGAAGTTTAGGTGCATGTATTGGGTGTAAATATTCATTTTTGTTTTCGTGGTTTTGAATATCAGAGAAGAGTTATAGGTTGCATACGGGAATTTGCTATACCTTCTTAACTATTTATCTGACAGATTGCTCTTTTTTCCTGTTTCTGTCATTTTGTAGACTTTTTTCAAAGTTATTAGAAGCTGGGCATCAAAAAAGTTCATGACAGGATGGTGCGTGATTCTTCTGTCCATCATCTTGATATTTAATCATTGATACATGAGATGTATTGCATTTTCCTACACATGATACTGTTTATGCTTTCTGAATGAATTTGCCTCGTGCATTCCTTGCATTCTTTGAGACGCTGGTTTATTTTCATAATTTTTTATCTTCACTTTATTTCTACATGCATATTTTCTATTTTTTGTGTTGTATCGCAAAAGGAAAATTACAGAGCATAATAGTTGATTTCTGAATACGGGGAAGCTCCTACTTCTTTTCTACATTACGGGAGGATATATATTCCTGGTGATATTACAAGAGTCCAAGTGATATCTTTCTTATTGGGAAATTTTAAATGCATGAAAATCCTGGGTTCTATGTTCTGAAGACTGTAAATCTCAAAGTTGCTTACCGGGCACCAGATACTATTATGCACTCTTTTATGACAATTCTCAACACAAGTGCCGCAAAAGTATGAAACAATCTCATTGCTATCTTGTCACTTTATTTGAACTAAAAGGACAACATGATGGGGAAATAATAGGTATAATGATGATTTAATATGGATGCTTGCTCCTAGGAAGAATACGTTTTCTTGTCAGTATACCTCTCTCTGCTTGTACATATCTGTGGTTTGCTGAATTATGTTTGGTTACCTTTATTTGTTTGGATCAGTGGTCGCGTTGTCCTTTTCTAATTTCCAAAGTCTTTTGCTTGTCTCACAGTTAGTTCTTTTGCAGTGTCAGTCCTTTGCTTGTCTCACAGTTAGTTCTTTTGCAGTGTCATTCTCTTTCCAATTGCTATCACCTTCTATATAACATGGTGGTTCATTCATTTTGTGGATGGATTTTTCTCTCCTATCTATGCTCAACTTGGAATTGATATTTTTGGTAAGTGATTATGTTTTATGGTATTTCACAATCAACTTTTACTGATGTAAAGATTGTAACAAAGTTCGTTTTTATACATCAACAACTTTGTTTTCGGGCAGGAATTATTTTAAGAATTTATTTTTTCTCGAGACTGCTAAGATCATGGTTATTTAGTATTCTATTGTATTTGATGCATTTTTAAGTGAATTTATATTCGTAATATTTCTATATTTGTTGTCTTCTCTATTTTTTGACCTGGAGTGAGTTGGATTATTTCATTGAGCAGCAAAACCGTTTTCAATTGATTTTATTGTTTGAAACTCATTAACTCTATTTGCTAATATTTGGTCAGGTCTCGGTTTCATAACTTCCATAACTTTCATCTTCTTGGTTGGGGTTTTCATGTCATCATGGTTGGGTGCATCTGTCCTGGGCCTCGGGGAGTGGTTTATCAAGCGAATGCCACTTGTTCGTCATATTTATAATGCCTCCAAGCAGATCAGTGCTGCTATCTCTCCAGGTATGTGTTTGCCAACATGTAACTCTTAATTGGTATGAGTGAAAAAGTGGATGAGAACAGTTTATGCTAACATGCATATTGTCACAGATCAAAATACACAAGCCTTCAAAGAAGTAGCTATCATACGGCATCCACGTATTGGAGAATATGCATTTGGATTCATCACCTCATCTGTTACTCTTCAGGTCTCTGAAACTTCTATGTTTAGAGTATTTTAAGTTAAGAGCATTTTTACTAGCATCATTTCTTGATTATGAGTTTGATTATAATTCCCTGGTGTTACTTAGTGCATTTACTAAGTAACATTTGTCTATGATCCCATTATTATGATGTTATTTGATATTTAGTTTAGCATTTTTTATGTTTTTTTTTTCAATTATTGTGTATCTTAATACTGTACATACAATAAGCTAGGGGAAAAATGGTAAGTAGATGATGCTTCGAGTTTGATGAGACTGGTTTATGGTCAATTCATGATGATATCTGTGTTTACAAAGATTTTACACAGCATTAATTAAATATTTGTTTTACAGAACTATTCTGGAGACGAGGAGTTATACTGTGTCTATGTTCCTACAAATCATCTCTATATCGGTGATATATTTCTAGTCAACACAAAAGATGTCATTAGGCCAAACTTATCAGTTCGAGAAGGAATTGGTGAGTGATTCTTTTTCATTTACTTGAAGTCTCAAATTATAGAGGTCAAAGCAGGCATATTTATTATGCACTGTGGTAATATGGTTCTGTTACAAATACCAAGTTCCCTTCTGTGACTCTCTCTCCGGTCATGGTATACCAATATTTGAACTAACGACTTTTGGTCTTGCAAATTTGGAAGATAAATTTCAGAAAAGGATAGTGACTAAACGAGTAATGATAGTTACCTATACTTCGTCACATATTGTAAACATACCATTTTGGTTAATTTTTTGTATGACACTCCGGTCCTAACTCATAATATACACAGCATAGTGGCTAGATTCTGTAAGTACCCAAACACTATCCGTGTGTCTATCATTTTCTAGACTAGCTTTTGTACTTCAATTTGCAAGCAATGAATGTGTATACAAGTGTCTGTGTGTGTGTGTAATTTGTTTTTCTTGGGATATGACCTACTCTTGAAGATTCATCTCTAAAAGGGATAATAATAAGAATAATGAAGAAGAATAACAATAATTCATTCCACTGATTTGTTTTGAAATTGCAGAAATTGTTGTTTCGGGAGGCATGTCAATGCCACAGATCCTATCAACGGTAGATTCACGCATCATACCAGGGGAAATAAGTAGAATCAACAGAAGCTGAGAGTGAAGAGAGCAGGGTAGTTATTGATATTTCTGTTCCTTGGTGTCATATGAAGCCATCAGAATGACAATGCAATCATTGTGTTGCGGATGCCAGTATTGAATTTACGTGATTGATTGCTGAGAAAATGAGACTCTGATGGCTTGTGTAACATTGGTTTGTGTAAGAATGTAGAGTTTAGCATTTATTTGACAACCATACAAAATTCTATTGTGCTTGGATTCTCGGATTTTTACCTGTGTATAATGTACTGGTTCTCTCCACTTGTTATAGCAATTCAATTTTGTAGCTCTCATTCATGCCTTTCAACTTCATGCAGTATATCTGTAAGATTGAGTATGCACAACATGAAACAAGTTACAAAATATCGTCCTATAATTTTATCAAAGTTCACTTTAATCTCTTTGATCAAACGGTTAATGTATTACTAATGTTAAATCATTTCAATTGTTAACCTTAAGTATACTCAATTTGGTAATTAATTTGATTTATCATCGTACACTCTCATACATTTCTTTTACTATAATATTCACGTTTTTTACTTTTGAGATAACGACATAGGTAGAAAATGCAAAGTTTTCTCATACTAGTACTTGTCAAATTAATTACGAAGAATCTCTGGAAAAGCTACAATTTTCCTATCAATCATAGTGATTCCGAAATAAATGCAATTGTTAGAAATCCAACGTAATTAAGTGATTATTTAATAGGGTTTAATGCAGTTTTGAAATTCAAACATGGACGACTTGTTAACTATTAAATGTGATTAATTTAATATTTTTACCATTCAGTAGTTTTTCATCACTTTATTGAAAAATACAAAGTGTTTACATTTGAAATTTAAATTTATCATTATCTAGGAGGCTGAATTGCTTTAATTTATTTTAATTTTAACTTTTCTATGTTATAATGAATAGTGATGAATAATGATTCCTTTTTTAGTAATCAGAAAATGACACAAATCATCACATTAAAAAAATGACAAATGACAACATTTTCATTGTAATGGATAGTAGATAGACATATATACATTAACGAACAACTCAAATCATTGTTGACATGAAGTTCATATATGATAAATTGAGATAAAATTATTATTATTATTATTATTATTATTATTATTATTATTATTATTATTTAATATAGACTTGATTAGAACTGGGTGTGACTTGTATACATAAAGTCAGATTGGAATGTTAAAAAAAGACAGATAGAATTAAATAATATAATAAGATAATAAAATATAAACAAATAAAAAAAAGTGAAGACCAAATGTGAATTGAAGGCTTTGAACTCTCCAAAGGACACACACAACAGAGAAAAGAATTTTCAGAGGAGAGGTTTTGCGTTTCGTGTTTTGAGTTTCGCGTTCAGTTCTCAAACGGCGTCGTTTCATGGGCGCTGAAAAATCCACCATGGCCATCACCACTAGGGACAGAGATCGAGAGCTTCTCATCCCCGTCGCCGCCGTCGAAGGCCCTGCTGCCTCTTCCTCCTTGCCGTCGTCGTCCTCTTCGTCGTTGTCTTCCCCGCATCATGCTGGACGTGAGGTGATCTCTTTATCTACCCTCTCTCGATTTGGGTTTTCGATTTTAACCATTACAATTCATTCCGCTTCCCTTTTTTTTTTCTTTCTCAATTCGATCAATCTGGTCTTTTGTGAATGTATTGGGTTATGGGATTTACTTGAAAGTTTCTTCCTTGACTTTAATTTAGTTTTTCTTTTTTGGGATGAACCTGTTAGGGATTCGGGAATCGATAATTTCTTTGTCAAGAGCAGTGTGTAGCTTCAATAGGATGGAGATTTAAGTAGGTGTTAATCTGAGTTTGTATCATGATTCATCAAATCAAATTGTATTCAAAATAAAAAGGGGTAGCAAAACTAGCAATGAAAGAAGTGAAGCTATCTAGTGCTAGTTATTATAAATGGAGCAATGATTTAGTTTTACGTAAGTAAAAAGAAATTATTTAGTTGCATATTTTGGGAATGAATGTTTTATTTTTTTTTTATTTTTTTGTGGTTTGAATACCAAATAATAGTTATCGCGCTTTTTCATTTGCTCCGCCTTCTTAAGTATTTGTCTGACAGATTGCTATTTTATTTTGTTGATTCTGTCATTTGTAGACTTTTTCCAAAGTCATTAGAAGCTGGGCATCAAAAAAGTTCATGTCAGGATGGTGCGTGGTTCTTCTGTCCCAACATCTTGATAAACATGGTTGTATGATTTGTATTGCATGCTCTTACATGTGATCTTGTATATGTTTCCTCCTGAATGAATTTTCCTTTTGCATACCTCGTATTCTTAGATGAGACCGTTTTCTTTTTCTTGATTTTTTTTGTCTGCATTTTATTTCTGCTGGCACCTTGTTGTTTATGGTGTTGCATTACAAACGAAAAGTTACAAAACATGCTAGGGGAAAATATATATTCCTAGTAATATTCAAAGAGTTCAACTGATACTTTTCTTTAACTAACAAATCTTAATTGAATGAAAATTCTAGGTTCTATAATCTAGAGACCATAGATCTCCAAATCAGTTTCTGGACACCAGTTACTATCCTGCACTCTTTTACAACAATTATCAACATAGTATGACAAAAATATGTAACAATCTCATTGCTATCTCATCACTTTGATTTAAATTAAAGGATAACATGGTGGAGAAATGGATAGTATTTATGTCATCGATGATGATTTAATAGTGGATACTTGCTCCTAGAGGAAGTTTTCTTGTCCAGTGTAACCCTCTCTTCTTGTAATATGGATTACTGAATTATGTTTGGTCACCTTTTTGTTTGGATCATTGCATTCTTTGTCCTTTTCAAATTCCCAAGGTTCTTCATTTCTTTGTTGTATAATTGGCGATATCTCACTGCTAGTTCTTTTGCAGTGTCATTCTCTTTCCAATTGCTATCACCTTCTATATAACGTGGTGGTTTATTCATTTTGTGGATGGATTTTTCTCTCCTATCTATGCTCAACTTGGAATTGATGTTTTTGGTAAGTGCTCATGTTTTATGGTATTTCACAATTAATCTTATGTAAAGATTATAACAAAGTTCAATTTTTGGCTTGAAACTTAGTTTGTCTCGTGGCAGGGCTTTCCTAAATATCAAAATTTTCACTAAAATCTGTTAAAATTATGGTTATTTATTATTCTTTTTTTTTACGCATATTAAATGATTTTATATTCATAATATTCTTTTTCTTTATCTTCTCTATTTTTTTCCCGAGTAGGTTGGACTATTTAAAGTTGAAATGTCCAATAGAGAAACAATACCATTTTTAATTATTTTTATTGTTTAGAACATTTTTACTGTTTACATGTTGACATTATTGGCTAATCTTTGGTCAGGTCTTGGATTCATAACTTCCATAACTTTCATCTTCTTGGTTGGGGTTTTCATGTCATCATGGTTGGGTGCATCTGTCCTGGGTCTTGGGGAGTGGTTTATCAAGCGAATGCCACTTGTTCGTCATATTTATAATGCCTCCAAGCAGATTAGTGCAGCTATCTCTCCAGGTGTGTGTTTGCCAACATCTAGCTCTTGATTTTGATAATGGTATGAATGAAATATTGGATGAGAACAGTTTATGTTAAGGTGTATACTTTTGCAGATCAAAATACACAAGCATTCAAAGAAGTAGCCATCATTCGGCATCCACGTATTGGAGAATATGCATTTGGGTTCATCACATCGTTTGTTACCCTTCAGGTCTCTAAAACTTTGGTGTTTGGTAGATTTTAGGTTCAGAACATTTACTTGCATCAATGTTTGAATCAGATTCTCATTATGATTCCTTGCTGTTACTATTTAGTTAGTTGTTTAATGTTTACTTATAATGTAATTTTGGTTATTTTCTGATGGTGATGTAGCAATTTAGTAAATAATTTTTTGTCGTATTGTACTTCTTCAGGCTTTTCAATAGTGATAGGATGATGCTGATCTTTATTTTGCATGGTTGAGATGCATGCTCGCTGGTCTTACTTTATGAATAATGCCTAGTTTGCCCAACCAATTCCTGGTTGGCTTGCTTTGATAAATAATAGAATTATAATTTTACATTATTGGCTATCTATTTATGAATAAGAGCTCTTTCATTGGCTGAGGTGATTACAATTGCTTTTTAGTGCCTTTCGTGAAATCCATGATCCTTTATGTTGGTTTCTATTTAGATTCTAGCTTTTTTTATGTGCCCTTTCAATTATTATGTATCTTAAACTTGTACAGGTGTTTTGGGTGAATTTCTCCGTAAACACTGAGAAGAGAACGAAAAGAAAATTTAAAAGTACCATCTCCATAAGCTAATTTCAAGAAGCTCTCACTGTTTTTCTAAGTTTTGTATTTTTAACTTGTGCATGAGCTGATTTTATGTTATGAAGAAGGTTTTAAGCTTACAATGATTTGAGTTTGATGGAATGGAACTAGTTTATGGTCAACCATTGATGATTTTATAAAGATTTTACACAGCATTGCATGTGAAGATTAATTTTTTTCATAATATTTCTTTTACAGAACTATTCTGTAGATGAGCAGTTATGTTGTGTCTATGTTCCTACAAATCATCTTTATATCGGTGATATATTTCTCGTCAGCACCACAGATATCATTAGACCAAACCTGTCTGTTCGTGAAGGAATTGGTGAGTCATTTTTTTTTTTTCATATTTACATGTTTCTAGATGATGAAACTCTAATCTGAACTTCTAATATACCAGATATTTGTTTGGAAATTGCAGATTATCATTGTTATGATAATACTTCATTCCTCTCTAGTTTCATCGTATGATTGAATTTGTTAAAAATTTTCAGAAATTGTTGTCTCGGGAGGCATGTCAATGCCACAAGTCCTATCAACGGTTGATTCACGCATCATACCAGGAGAAATAAGTAGAATCATCAGAAGCTGAAAATGAAGGGCATAGATGTTCATTTTTACCTGTGTATAATGTACTGGTTTTCCACTTGTTATAGCAATTCATTTTTGCAGTGCTTATTAATTGATGATTTTCAACTTAATGTAGTGTTTCTTTCTATGCTGTTATCATTAACCAACTAACTAATCAATCTGCTACCAAACCTCATTAGCAGAATGTAAATTAAGGTTTACTTTGCACCTAAAGTCAAATCAAATAAGTTAGAAGTTATTGTTCTGTAATTTTCAGTTTGCCAAGCTACTTATACATTATTATAGTGAAAAAAAAAATATAAACTATCTATTAAAATATTCTTGTGTTATTTTTTAGTTGTAAGATAATGTTTATGCATACATTCAATATACATACCAGATTGTTACTTTTAACTTATATAAATTCTTCTTCAGTATACATGTTAAAATGTAAATTCCGTACTAATAAATTAATAAAACTTAACTAACATGTAATTCAGACAATTATACTAACTAAATTATACAATAATATTATAAATATGTTTGGTACAAGTATGTAAAAAAAAAATGAGTATTTCATAAATGAAGTTGGATGGGTTGATTATTTTCAAAATTGATTATCAGTAATATTTTTTATGCAACGTAAGATATTTATTTTTAAGACAAATTTATTTTATTTTTTATAAAAATAATTTTAATCGGGTTGTAATTTACAATCTTGTCGGATTGGTGGGCTGTTGATGATCTGGATGACTATTGGACTTCTGAAATGGATACAAAAGCCCACTTACTATAACTGTTCCCAAAAGGCCCACCAAAGTTACTCTTTAAAACCCTAGCTCTTGGATTTGGCAATCCAGGTTGTAACCTATTTCTCAAGCTGCTTGCGTTTCGGGTTTTATCATTCTCTCTGTAAAGTTGGTATTTTAATCCCTATCTTCGTCTTTCAGCTTCTGGGATTTATGTTTTTACTTCTATTTCTCATTTATGGACATGCTTTGTTTCTTAGTAGTTGAAACACAGAAAGGGACAGTGACGATTTCGATTGAAAGGTCTCGTTCGTCGTAATAGCCCTAATCGGGCCTTGCCGACCAATCTGATATATCACCACCCATATTCTGAGCCCCTTTTCTGTTTAAATCAATTTTCATTCCTTTTTCTGTTTATGGCCGTCGGTTTTCACGAAAAATGAATGTTTTTGTTTTGCTTAGGTTTGTGTCTGATGTTGGATGTGCAGATCAGAGGTTTGTTTTGTCTGTTTTGGCCCATGATTAAATGATTGAAAATAGACAAGCATATGTCTGAAGTTATTCAATGTTGATTCATCTAATCTTCTCTATGAGGCCATCATTTCTACTTTTGAAACCCTAGTTTTGAATCTTTATAGGAACTTTTGAAGTTCATTATTCATTGAATTTTTTAAATGTTTATACTGTTTTTTTCTTAGGAGTTTTTCTTTCATGAACCGATATTTTCTTCTGATAAAATTCTTCTGAAACAAATGAGAGAATATATAAAAAAAGATGACATTATCCAAATTTTATTTTTCTCGACTGCAGCAAATTCAGTACCCATTTCAAATAAATTTTATACCCTGTTTAAAAAAATAGTTTTTTTTTTCATTTTATTTTCGTTGATAAAAAAAACAGAAAATAAAACTACGAAAGTTATAAAATGAGACAAATGATAAGAATGACAGTATAAGAAGAGATAAAAAAAGGTATTTAATAAGGTATGTAAATAAAGGTGGATATATTATTATTCATTAAAAAAGAAAAAAATGTACGCAAAAAATTTTTGAATCGTGAGTTACTAATATCTTAGAAAAAATGAAGAGAATAAAAAAAAAAGGAGGATTGAAAATATAGATAAATAACAATTAATGTAATATTTATGTATGATAGAGATAGATACAATACTTTCAGTAGAAACCATCACATTTATTTTAAAGGATTGGTATACTAATATTTTTAACAAAATATTAGCACTTTTAAACTTAGAGTCAACAAGACTGGAAACAAAAAAATAAAATTCTACTTGTATCTTAAAATTCCATAAAGATTTATTGAATACTTTTGAAAAAACAATTTAATTAATGTTACCCTTAATTATTAATACTGCAGTTTTATTTACATAAATTCGAAATAAAATAAGTTTAGATTAAATTGATTACATATATATTTACATAAATGCGAGATAAATTTAGAATTTAACGATAGCTTAATTAAATAATAAATAAATCCAAAATTTATCATATATATATATATATATATATATATATATATATGTATGTATGTATGGTTTTCTAGATTCAATAATTATTAAATTTAAGCAACTCTCTTTAGAATTAAAAATCCTCTTAATATTAATTAAAAAGTTATATTAGTATTGTCTAAATTTTATAAAGTAATACTTAATTAACCCTTGACACACATTTCAAAAATAAAAAATATGTAAAAATTTTAACTTTTACATATTTAAAGAAAAATAATATCAAAATGGAAAAAATTTATGTTATTTAAAATATTATATTAATTAAATATTTCTTAATATCGTGTATATTATTCTTTTACTACTTTTAAACTGAAGGAATGAAAAAGAACATAACAGTGAAACTGCAGTGGCAGTAATGGTGTATCTGAAAAGCGCCAAACGGTGTCGTATCCAGTTTCTATAAACCAACATCTTCTATGTCTCACACGAAACACCTCACTGCACAAACTTCCTTAAACCAACAGCTGTGAATGATTCATTATCAATCACTCTGTTCTGTCTCACTCACTAAACCTTCTTCTTATGCCGTTCTTTCTCATTTTCCCCATCATCGCAATTCTTCACCTTTTTTTCTGCAACATTCAATCCATCACTTTCTTCCCTACCCACCACCTTTTCTCTCAACAATTTCAGATTCCCTCATCCGGCAACAGTTAAATTTCTCATCTTGCTGCAGGATTTTCATCTGGGTAATTTTCTCAGTGCAACGCTATGATGCACGCGAAGACCGACTCCGATGTCACCAGCATGGACACGTCGTCATCGCCGAAGCGTGCCGTGTACTACGTGCAGAGTCCGTCGCGGGATTCTCACGACGGCGACAAGTCCTCGACGATGCACGCGACGCCGGCGTTTAACAGCCCCTCAGACTCGCCCTCGCACCACTCCTTCGGCCACCACTCCAGGGCGTCCTCTTCGAGCAGAGTGTCGGGGTCCTTCAACATTGCCACTTGGGGGAAGAAAGCGAACCGCAAACGTGGCGGCGAGAAAGGGTGGCCGGAGGGCAAGGTGATTGAGGAAGAGGAAGGGTACTATGAGGAGAGAGAAGGATTATCTAGGAGAACTCAGATCTTCGTTGGGGTTGTTGGATTTGCCTTGATTTTCACTATGTTTTGTTTGATCATTGGTGGGGCTACCAGGCATTTCAAAGTTCGTGTCAGTGTTAAGGTACAGCATATCAGTGAGTGACATGGATGGTTGATGCTGTTTTTTAAATTCAAGAATATTGCCACTTGCTTTAATTTAGTTTTAAATTCAGTAGATAAATGCAGGGTTGACTTTGAAGGTGTGTATTATAGTTTATAAGAATGTTTACTTTTAAGTTTTGTGTTAATTAGAGAATAGATCTTTTAATGTCTGTCTAATGTAGTTAGCAAGAATCGATTACTGTATGTATTTTGACTCTAACTGAAGGATTAGTCTCTTGTAACATGATAAATTAATTATTTGTTAAAAGAGATACTAATATTCAGTGTGTGATATGCTTTTAAACAGAACTATTTTTGAAGGAAAACACACGCATGAAAAGATAGATATGGATTTAGGATGATGTGTGAGACAAAAAAGAATATTGAATGAGACAGTCATGTGGTGTGATTTGTCAAACTGAGATTAGACTTGTGATCTGTTAGGAGAAAGGTACATTCAGGAGATAAATAAGAAAAATAAACAAAATTTGTTTACTTGTATTAGCTTCCTGATAAAACATATCCTTAATGGTATAGTCTGGCAGCATATATAATCCAAGGATTGTTTGGGATAAAAAGTTACTCCAGTTGATTTACTAGAATTCTGGAGATTTGACAGAAATTTTGTGTATAGGTTTTATGTATGTAATCACTAGTTTCAGTGATGTTCACTTATTTATCAACATATTTTTTTAAGAAAAATAGGCATTGGAGAGAAGAGAAGATCATGAAAATTATATTTACAGAAGGACATTGATTGAGTTCAAGATTGTGCAAGTTGTGCCTACTCATTGATTCTTTGTTCATTCTTTTTAATTTTTCCTGCTAATTTAGAATTGCTTGTACCTCATACTCACAATAAGTGCTTTGCTAAAATTTTAATGCCGCTGGTTATATATCTTTGCAGAGTTTGACATTACACAACTTCTACTATGGAGAAGGGGCAGACATGACAGGAGTACCAACCAAGATGCTGACAGTAAACTGCTCAGTGAGAATGAAAGTGCATAACCCTGCAACTTTTTTCGGCATTCATGTCAGCTCTAAGGAAGTAAATCTCATGTATTCAGAGATCACAGTTGCATCTGGTGAGGTAAGAAAATAAACTTTAATATCAAAGACTGGGCACTACTGTTTGATTTAGAAGGGTTGGTTTGAGAGTAATGCTATAATTCTGCTTCTAATGTTGATAATGACCACCATGTTTACTTACACATTGCTGTAGCTGAAGAATCAATATCTACCGAGAAAGGGTACAAGGAATGTGTCTGTGAATCTGCAAGGAAGCAAGGTTCCTTTGTATGGTGCTGGTGCAAGTTTAACTGGGTTGGTGGACAATGGAAAAGTACCTGTGACTCTTGTCTTTGAAGTTAGATCAATAGGGAATGTTGTTGGGAAGTTGGTGAGGTCCAAACATAGAAGGCATGTGTCTTGCTCAGTGGCTATTGATTCACACAACAATGGACCCATCAAACTTAAAGAGAATGCATGCACATAAAATTGAGTGGTTTTGGTCTAGCAGTAACCAGTTTCATGTCTGCCTTTTCAATTCGTTCTGCAGGTTTTGTATTTGCCGTGAAACAACAAATAGGGTGAAAGAAATACTATATAGTTTATATTATAGAAAGCTTTGGTGGTGCAATTTTGGGGAACATGAGATTTGAAAATCAGTTTATTGTAATAATATAACCTCTTTTCCCTTCTTCACACCTGTTGGCGACTGTTATATCTGCCATTTGGTCATACTTTTTTTCTTCTGATTTTAAAAAAATAAATAAAACCCAAGAGGACATGATTGGCTAAGTGAAGAATTTAAGAAATTTAGGGAAATTATACACATTAAAATTAAAATTAAAATTACTATTAATTTTTGTATTTAGTAGGAATTAAAATACTTCATCCAAAATAAATTAAAATTCAATAAACTTAAATCATCTTATTTAAGTAAAACGTTTGAAAAAAATTTTAAAAATTGGAATTAGAATATATTTAAATTCAATATATTTGAGTTTTCTAAAAAAATTAAAATTGGGATTATATTCTAAAATTGTGCTATAAATTTGGTAATCTGAAATTGAGTAATTCAAATTGTTAAAAGAGGACGTTAATATTAAAATTTACCATCTTACGTAACAGAGGGCAGAGTGAAAATTATAGAATGGAAGAATGAATACCTTCAACTGAACCCAACACTCATTACTTGATAGTGCATTAAAAAATTAAAATTATTCTGTTGATAGTCATTCTAACATATTTCCAAGAACATCATCTACTTCACATTGTTTAATATTCTAGTCCTAGGTATCCTGACATTATCTAGCTGCCTAGAGGAGAAAAAGAATAAAAAACTAAGTGAATAATCTCACCCAAAATTTGGAGTCAAAAAAATTCGTATCAAACAGTGACAAATCTGAGGCAAAAGATGGAGAATAAAACAAACCGATAAACTCAAAAATATTCAGAAGATCCAGAAGCTAATCTCTCAAATTCTTCATCTCCACATCTAATGAAGCTAATATTAGTTACATCACAAAGTAGCACATAAACACCTGCAACTAATACATTCCTCCAATTCTATCTCGTCCCATACCACGCCTATCATCTCTTCCACGGCTGACAAATGTATCTCGACGATAATCTTTAGGTGGTAGGCCACCTCTTATTGGAGAACGGCTTCTCTCTCTCACATCACGAGCCCAGCGACCATTGCGATGGTGAGGAAGGGAAGGCAAAAGAGGTGCAGGGGGTGACAGTGGCCTCCTTTCAAATCCTTTCCTTTCATCAGGGAAGGCATCTCTTCCACGGTCTCTGTTATCCCAGTCCAGTGGAGGTGGTGCTCTATCAAACTTGTTTCTCCCCCTATAGGCATCTTCTATGTAATCCATTCGCTCTCTACGGACGTGTGGGTCTGGAAACCTGCTTTCTTGCCTGAGGGGTGGCAGAGCAGCAGATCCATACTCTCTAGGGCCATCTCTTGCCAGCCCACGAGGAGGAGATCTATAGCCATTCAAAGTCCTTTCAGGAGAACGGTCAATGGGAGGTCCAGGATAGCGTCTAGGAGGAGCGTGAAGTGGTGGAGGTGCAGGATAAGCCCTTCGGGGACTTCTAGCAGGGGCATTGCGAGATCTATTACAGCTGTTACAGTGGTCACGCCTCGCAAAGTTAAGATTACCACACCTGCAAAATAGAAGAAATCATCTCCAGTCTCCACAAAATGAATAGCTATTTGGATATTTAATAACCCAGAATTCTAAATTTCTAAACTTTGGCTTGAGTAATCACAATAAAAAGTAATTTCAATCATGAAAATCTGATCACGATCAAAATTCAGAAAGAATTGTGAACTTACAAGGGATCGGGACAAAACCAGTCTCCCTCTCTAGGACGCACATTGGGATTATTTCTACCATTACTTTCCCCTCTAGCAAGTCCAGAAACAAAGCCATGCCCATCAAAAGCTCTACCTATTGGCCTGCCACCTACCCTACCTCGACCATACGGAGGTGAAGGGTGTCTATATCTTCCAGGATCTCTCCCACCACCGAATCCACGGCTTCTTGACAGGTAATTATAATCAGAACCAAAACGGTGATCTGCATCTCTTCGGTGAACTGGAGAGGAGGAACCTGCACGAATTCTATATCCTGGGAAAACAAAAGACAGCAAAGTTTGAGGATAAGTGACTTACAGAAAGTGTGGGAAAATTCAGCATTGCAATCTACAGTAGAATCCAATAATATTGTGATCAAGCAACTGTCATATAATCAGTTTGATATTCCAAAGGGGAAGGCTATCACCACACAGGGCTCCTCCTCCTCATAGATATGAAAATTAAAAAGTGTGAAGAGCGCAGGAAGTTTAGATCATAACACCTTCAATGTCACATCCCAAACACCAGATCCATACTACCCTAAAGCAAACAAGTTCTATGAGCAAAATTTTCCACTAAGTTACTTCCTTTGTATGGTTGACACCAATTCCTTCCATCTCCGAATGCTACCATAATATAGTTAAATGAACAAATGATGGAACCTAACAATCTGAAATATCAAATCCAAATTCAAATTTCAGAGCAACAACCTATGCACTGCAGTATGTATGAGCCCAGTTCAAAACCTGTTTACAGGTATGAACTAACCCTAATAAAACTAATCCAAATGAATCATGATAAAAAATGGACTATCTTCATTTTCCCCTTTGGAAAGTTACTAAACTCGGGAGCACAAGATCAAAGTGTATGCCACAAGGATATAACCACCAACAAACACCACCAGTGTGTCAATAATCCCAAATTTCAATGCCTTGTTCCAATCAACCACTTGCCGGACTAGTTTTGGAACCATGTCTATTAGTATGCTATGACAGCCAGCCAAAAAGTAGATTTGAGCAATATAGTTGACCAGTTTGCAGAACATCATACACAGGAATGGTTCGGGCAGATAAACCCATTGAAGCCATCAACAATGATGCCAGAACCAATGCACCCTTTTTTTCGGGATATTATTCATCCCCAGTTAACTTCAAAACAACAGGAGAAATAAATTGGACAGAAAGCGTATTACTAAGAGGATATGCATCCCTTTTCTGCACCATGTTGGTGTCCTCAATCAATGGATCAACATGAAAAAAAAATAATAAGGATTCAGCAGAAGCTATCCAACCGTGAGATAACAGAAGTTCTTAAACTTTGATTGTGGAATTACTACACTGAAAGAAGGCTTCCATGTTGCGAATAAAGAAAAATCTGAATCATCCCTAATTAACCACTCATCGAAGAAAATCCATAGAAACTAAAACGACAATCACCAGCCAAAAAAATCATTGCAATGACTATTCCAAAAGTAACCCAGTACCAGGAATTGAAAAAACCAGGCGTTCAATAGCAAAATAACCAAATATAATAGATAATATACTATGAAGTATCATCAGTAAACATTGTCTGTCTGAAATGTTAGGTCAGCTCCGGTAAACGTAGCAAATAAGCAATCCACCCACCCACAAACACATCTTGTAGCAGATCCTAGAAATACCAGCCATCCACTGGCTATAACTGCATGTTATTCACCAAAACCAATTTGTAATAGGCAGTTTTGCTCTCCTACAGAAGCTATACAACAGCTTGATTACAGATGTCCTATACTTCACTTGCGAAATATTACTATTCTGGAAAGCAGACTTCCATGTTATCAACAAAGAACCATCTGAATTATCCCTAACCAACAAACCAAAGAAGAAAAACCAATAGAAAACAACCAGGAGCAAAAAAACTATCATTGCAACGATTATTCCAGAAGTAACCCGATATCCAGAAATGGAATAACCAGGGGTCCAATAACACAAATCAAATATAACCAATACCACAAGGAAGTTATCATCAGTAAACATTATCTTTCCAAAACGTCAGGCCAGCTTCCCCAGGAATATCAAATTAGAAATTCACTCACCCATTAACACATCTTGCAGCACAGCCTAGATATACCAGCCAAGATAGATAATAACCATAAGCTATTCACCAAAAACAATGTAGTCAGATTCAGCCCCCTACCAATCCTGTAACCATATTCACGTTCTAGTACATCGCCACACTGTACCTTGTATGTCAATAACTTCAAATTGTATCTCAGATTGCTTTAAACTCAGCTTTGTGTTAACTTTGACAGATATCCCAAACCAAACACATGACCATGACTCAACTAGGCAAATGAGAACCCATGCAACAGATTCTGTGCTGCAAAATCCCCCACAAGTATGTGTAGAATGGACTATTTTAATCATCCAACCCACTTATTAACCCTTCTATATTATAAAAATCTCAGAATATGATCCAAATTGGAGTTCATGGTAACAAGCCTTCCCGAAGGCCCAAGATCTTGCACGCAACATCAGAGCTGTAACACACAAATGCAAAGTTTATTCACAGTAGACACTCCATAATGGATAGGAGAGCCATATGTGGGCAAGTACACAACGATTACACAGCAAGATGTGACAAAAAAACCCACATCTGTATAGATACAGTCGGTGAAAAGCAAAAAAGGGAAAGAAAACACGAAATGGCAGTTTTCATCTCACCAAACCCCAAAAAAGTAAATATAACAAATTCAAGTAACCAATTCAACATAAATTAAGCTTTACCCAAATAAACATCACTGACGCGGGTTGGGGTTAATTCCGAGAAAAAATTGCTTATTTTCCAACATTTCTCTCAGAAATTAGTCTTTCTCCAAATCCAATTATACTAGACATGCACTTCAAAACTTACAACTACAACCAGAAAAAGAATTTTCGATTATCCTCACATTTGGTTATTATCAGTGAACAAATGGCTAGATTATCGGTGTTATCGACAGTCAAGTTAATAACCCAATCAGATCCCAATATGTGAATGCAGTATATTATCAACAACAAAGCCCTGTTCCACTGGACGGGATTGGAAACATGGATGACACCTCGCTCTTCAGCTAAGTTGAAAACGATGTATATAGTTCAATGAAACAACAAAATCAAACAAATCACAAACTCACCAAATTATCACCGCTTTCAATCATTACTCCATTTTACACCGTACCACATTCCTATTTTCTTATTCACAAACCAATTCAACAGCAGCAAGGCACATAAACCGACAAAGCCAGTTCCCAAATCGATATTCCGAAACAGAAATTTTAAAAAAACCTAACTCAATCACCCGCATCATTAGGCAACAGAGACGAGAGACGAAACAAACCAGGTTCATCGGGATATCGATCGGAGCGAGAATAGGGAGGAGGATGATCGCGGTGGAGTTCGCCGGGCTCGAAATCAGCAGCGCGACCACCGGCGGCAGCCTCGTTGTGGGAAGGGCGGACGACGAGGCTGCTCAACAGAGGCTGGTGGTGATGCGGCGGTGCTTGTTCCTTGTCCCTGGAAGAAGCCATTATGATAACTCTGCAGACTGCAAAGAAGGTTATTATAGTTTTGTTCGATATTGATCTATCTGTTTCTTCTCAGCAAATAAACCCTAGATTCATTATATGCAATAATTAACCATTGGCGTTTACTATATTTTCAATTGAAATCACACAAAACCGGTTTTTTCTAAATTTATTTTACAACTTTTTTTTTTTCAAGGGTAAAATTTTTTAATCTTATTTTTGTATTTTACAAATAAATTATTAATTTGTTATACAAAAATCTCTTTGTATAGAAAAAGAAAAACAGAAAGAGAAGTGGAAGGTAGATTTGAACTTCTACCTGCACCCCATATATTCATCATGCAGACTCTTTTTTATCAGCCCTTTCTTTCATCAGCAATTGCTTTCTGCACCCCATATGCAAGCACCCATCGGATTGGCTGAAAGACGAAACTGCCCCTATCCCTATCACCCATTGCCACCAGTGTCACTTCCTTGCCTTTGTTTATGTGACGTGTCATAAATCAACTCAAAGAAAAAAATGGAATATATAATTTGAAAATTATTTTTATTTTCATATATAATTTTTCAAAATTTATTTAATTAAATCATCAATTTTTATTTTGTAGACTCTCCTAATAAACCGTGTTGATCACTCTAACTTAAAGATCACGATGTGATATTGGAAGTGGTGCACGAGTAAGAAGAAGACAAGATCTTGACCATTAGTCTCAGAGGTGGTCCCTTCACTCAACGCAACTGACACTATATTTATGATTCAAGAAACAACCAAAAACACACGTGTCTTCATCCTAGCCCTACACTTAATTACTCCTTTTTCTTAATAAAATTTAATTAATTATGAAAAAACACTTATTTGGAATTAATGATTAGTCATTAAAAATGGAAAGATTTAAAAATATTATCCAAAGATAATACTAATTTATATATATATATATATATATATATATATATATTTAAATGCAAATTTTTTACCGTGGAAAGAATTTTGTGATATTAAATTAAGTTTAAAATTTAACTTTTTAACATATTAAATATTATGGTCATTTATATCTTATAAAATTACCTTATCTCTTCCAACTAATTTCATGATTAAAAATGTAAAGTCTTTCACATTTAACCATTAAACTCTTCTTAATCAATAATTATAATTTGATTAGAAGTGTTTCAGTGTTCCTGCTAAACTGTTCCTTTCTTCCTTTCTTTTTCACCAAACGAAGGAAACAACAAACCAGTATTCCTCGATTGGATTCCTTCTGTTTCCTTCGCGAATCATCACCAACCCCCCGCGCACGTTAGCGACTTCGCTTTCGTTTTGCGGTTGGTAACCGTTTCTCTTTCACCACCGTAACTATTTATTTCCATCTTCCCAACGCTAACAACCTCGCTCTGATTCTCCTTCACTCCTCCCTCTTTCTCGTGACCGGACGGAGGGTCGCTCATCGGATTGCTGCGGTATTCACTTCATCCTTCTCCTTTTCAGCTCAGGTTTCGTTTTCTTTTTTTTTTCTCTCTGCATTTTTTTCACTTTTTTCTGCTCGTTTGATCTCGTTTTACGTTGTTTTTCATGATCAATTGCTCGTAAACTTTGTTCTGTTTCCTTTTTATTTGTTACTGAGAAAAACAGGGGAACTCGTTTTCTGCTTAGGATCATCAAATTATTCGTTGTTTTCTGCAGAGAGCATATCTGAAATAGCGATTATGTATATTTAAGGTTAAGTGTACGGATAAAGAAGTAAATAAAGTTTAACTGGATGATTTGCAGATAAACTGTCCATCTAGCGTCAATCTAGCTTGTTTTAGGTGATTTTTATGTGAATCAGTCCGGTAGAGATAGACTGCTAATAGTATGGTTTGTGAGTTTTAATGTTGACAGTTGATGTTTGAATCTGTCTGATGAAGAAAGTTGCAATATAGGTATTGTTGGTAAATTTATGTTGTGGGTGGTTGAAACTTTTCCAAGCATTCCTGCTGCAGCTATGGTTTTGTTTTCTCAATTACATATGCAGAACATACTTTAACTTCAACTTAAGCTTGGTTTATATTTTCTTTTTCTTTACTGATTTTTCATGTGATGTATTAGTTGACGACTATTTTTAATTCATATGTTTAAAAATGTTACGTTCTAAATTTTGAGCTATGATTGTTCATGAAGCAGACAGGTAAAATGTTGTCTAATGTGGGTGGGGCATCTTCGTGAAAATTCTTCCACGTATTAGTTGACGAATATTTTGAATACATATGTTTAAAAATGTTACGTTCTAAATTTTGAGGTATGATTGTTCATGAAGCAGACAGGTAAAATATTGTCTAATGTGGGTGGGGCATCTTCGTGAAAATTCTTCCATGTACAAGCGTGCTCCTTCCAGAGATTATTCTACCATGGATGATGTGGAAGAAAACTTAGGTATGCACCCTTTATTCAAACATGGAGTATGCATTTCCGTTTTTTTTTGTTTGTCTGGCATCTATTAATTCCATTCCGTTGTGGAATACCTAACTTAAAAAGTAAAAACCTTTTCAAGGAAACTATTGCAATCTTTCTGGCCTAATCATTTGAAGATTTAATTATTCAGAAGAATTGGCAGTTCATGTAATCTTGATATAAACAATAGCTATGCTGTTGCAATTGTCTCTCTTATTGGCGATAGACAATTTCAATTGGAAGCGATCATGAAATTTTCAGTAGAAAAGATGGCCTGGGTTTGTGATATAATGCAAATTCTGTTAGGTCTTCGATCGTGGTGGTTATTAACTATGCTATTTTAACGCTTGATAGATATTTTGGACAATGGCTTGGATAAGGGAACCTCAAATCCTTCATGGAAGCTTTCCTTACCTCATGTACTTGTGGCGACCATTTCTTCATTCCTTTTTGGATACCATCTCGGGTTTGTACTTTCTTAGTTTCTCCTTCTTGTTGCGCTCTTTTGGATTGTTTGCTTTATAATCTAGAATCGAATGAAGACTCAAATTTTGATGTTTTGTGTTATATTCAGAGTTGTTAATGAACCACTTGAGAGCATTTCTGTGGATCTTGGTTTCCATGGAAATACATTGGCAGAAGGTGGAAATGAAGATTCCAAAACCTGTGTTCAATTTAATTGCCTATTGTAAATTTCCCATCAATAGAATTGATTTTTCCCCTTTCAAATGAAGGTCTGGTGGTGAGCATATGTCTTGGTGGTGCCTTGATTGGATGTCTACTGAGTGGTTGGATTGCTGATGGGGTGGGACGGCGTAGGACTTTCCAGTTGTGTGCTCTGCCAATGATAATTGGTGCTTCTATGAGGTTACACTTCTCTTTAATATAGAAATTATTTGTTTCATTTTATTTTTCTCATGGGGTAAATGGAAATTTTCTTTGCACTTTATTCAACCAATTTGTTGGTTTCAATTGTTTTCTCTAGGTTTATCTATGGACTACTATGGAAACATAGAATGGTTTATTACTTCTATTTTGTGTCCTCTGATTTAATAGCATAAATGCACCTCATTGCCATCTTATGGTTTCCATATGGCCTCTTTACCTATTATGATATCTTCAAGTTATTTTGTTGGTTCTAAGAAAGAACTCAAGCCTTCTTTCATATATTTCACGGATATGATGTCTATAATAATTAAATAACATAGCATAACGTATCTCCATTTCTATAAATTTATAGATTACGAGTGGGCAGCAAGAAGACCTTTAGTTTTGATTTAAGGGGGCCCCGAGTTTAAATTTCCTTACTATTATTTCACTACTTTCACTTTGTTCAAATGAAAATTTTTTACTTTTATGTTTTCCAATACAAATTCTTGGGACTATTTCTTATTGGAAAATGGTGCATTTTCAGTGCGGCTACAAACAACTTGTTTGGCATGCTTGTGGGAAGGTTGTTTGTTGGAACTGGCTTGGGCCTGGGCCCTCCCATTGCTTCTCTGTATGTGACAGAGGTATGTTGATCACTAAATTGTTGCATCTGTCTCATTGACTATGATGAAAGTTAACTTGATTATTCATGTGGTTACTCTCTTAAATGGCAGGTTTCTCCTGCTTTTGTGCGGGGAACCTATGGAGCTTTCATTCAGATTGCAACATGCCTTGGTCTAATGGGAGCTTTATTTATTGGAATCCCTGTCAAAGATATACCTGGATGGTATCATATAAACTTAGTTCATGTCATGATGTTACATATTTTTATTCATGATTTAAAAGTTCACCCTGAATTTTTTTCACGCAGGTGGCGGGTTTGTTTTTGGGTATCTACCATTCCAGCTGCTATACTCGCTGCAGCTATGGTCTTCTGCGCAGAGAGTCCACATTGGTTATACAAGGTTGATGCCTATTCTAATATTATTTCATCTTAGATAGTATCTCCTCATATTTATAACTTTCTGTATCTATATTTGTTTTGAACCCTTGAAGTCTCAATGTTAACCATGCAAACTAATTCTCAATATTTATTTCCTTCCTATCAAACATTATCACTTCTTTGCATGTCCTCTCTATCCCGTTAATAGAAGACTTTAGGAGTAGTGTCATAGTGGCTAACATTGCCCATGTCTCTTTTTATCCTTGTCAGGCATAGTTTGGAATAATTTTGGTTTCTTATCACTCAACAATACAATAAGGAGGACCATTAATATTTGATGTTGTAGTTCTTGAAAAGTTCATTCTTACTCGTAATTTTGAGTGCTCATCCCTTGATCCATTTGACTTCTATCCTTCATTAATGCTTGATTATTCCTCTTTCTTGTGATGTAGCAAGGAAGAACTGCTGAAGCAGAAGCTGAGTTTGAGAGACTGCTAGGTGTATCAGAAGCAAAATTTGCTATGTCAGAGTTATCAAAGCTAGACAGAGGAGATGACACTGATTCTGTGAAGCTGTCAGAGTTGCTACATGGTCGTCATTCTAAAGGTATGTATTTTCCTGATTTGTCCCTATGATTGTCGTGAGTAGACTTGCCATTGTTGTTCCCTTGATACTGGTTTGCTTAGGTTTCCCAAAGTTATTTTTTATTCACGAGTTCGTTTTGCAGTTGTTTTTATTGGATCAACCCTATTTGCTTTACAACAGCTATCTGGTATAAATGCTGTGTTTTATTTCTCTTCCACTGTTTTTAAAAGTGCTGGAGTGCCATCAGACATTGCAAATGTCTGCATAGGAATCGCTAATTTGGCAGGTATCAGTATCTTCTGGTTGACAGGATATTGATTTAAATTATGGTGTTTTTCTATTCTCTAATGCTTATCCCCGTAACTTTCCTCAGGATCTATCATTTCAATGGGTTTGATGGATAAACTTGGAAGGAAGGTTCTACTTTTCTGGAGTTTCTTTGGCATGGTAAATTACTTGTAGTTGTTTTATTGTTTATGTTAAGGATCACCCTCATGAAAATATGGGACTCGTGTGGTACTTACACTGTTTTAAATCCTGACTTGGTGTTTGTAGTGATGAAGAGAGATGCTTTTTAGAATATGAGCCGTGCAAGTGCATAACATTACAAAATTCCTTTTTGTTTTGTTACGGTGTTTGTATTGTAGTTGACTAGAAGATAAAGTTGGCTATTAATCAGGAAGTTGTTTGTTCTGTATTTTTTACTTGTGTAGGCAATAGCAATGATGCTGCAAGCCACAGGAGCAACTTCACTTGTATCAAACGTGGGAACTCTGTACTTTTCTGTTGGGGGCATGTTACTGTGAGTATGCAACTATGCTTATTAATATGGATCACACTAGATGCTTCATAATGCAAATCATAAATAAAATTAAAATAGTGTTTCTACTTGTGAACTTTCAAGGGAGAATTATTAAGGATCTCTTCTATTTAAAAATAAATAAAATCATGGCAGTTAAACTCATACAAACAAGCTAAATTCGAAGAGAATACGACTGTATGAGAACATCCTCTTATTTTGTATAAATGACAACTGAGGATGAAATGACTATAAAGTGAAACTTCCGCATCAAATTCTGTAATGTCCTCGTTGATCACGATCTAGCAGTTCCATGAAGTTTACAATTCACTTGGAACAGTCACTTCAGCCTATTGGTGCATGCAAAGGTCATTTGGGAAGACACTGCTGTGATATGAACACTTAATACTTCTTTTATGCAGGTTTGTCTTCACATTTGCTCTTGGAGCTGGTCCGGTTCCAGGTCTCCTCCTACCTGAAATCTTTCCAAGTCGAATCAGAGCCAAAGCCATGGCAGTCTGTATGACAGTGCATTGGGTAATTTTTTTCTGAAATTTTCTATTATATGAAATGGAATCAGTTTGGCCGGTTATGTTCTACGGTTCTTTATTACACATTGTGGTTGAATCAATTAAACGAGGCCCACTCAAATTCCCTGCTTCTTTGCAAACTACTGAAACTGTTATCATTCTCTGATCTCATAATGACTTAGAAAGAGGTCGAAAGTCAGTATTTGCGGAATCTTCTCTCAGTAGATTAAATGGTCTTGTACAGGTCATAAATTTCTTTGTTGGCTTACTGTTCTTGCGTTTGCTGGAGAAACTCGGTCCGCAACTGCTTTACTCTATGTTTGCTACTTTTTGCATCATGGCGGTAATTTTTGTAAAACGAAATGTGGTGGAAACCAAAGGGAAGTCACTTCATGAAATTGAGATTGCACTTCTTCCCCAAGATTAGAGCTTCACTTCATGATTTATGTAATTTTGCTTAGTTTTCGCTGAGCAGATTGTTTCATCTATTTTGGTTGACTGCCTTAACAATACAAGGGGAAGCCAAGGCAAGAACTATGCATAGAACATTAGTACGAAGATTTGAAGTGAAGAGGTTTAAGGTATTATGGGTGGCTGTTTTTGTAGTAGATACATAGCGGCTTACGACACCCTTCTGATGTTTTCGTGGCTTGTGATTCTCTGATTTCGCATCCACTTAAAGGAAGACATACGTATGACTTGTGTAATATTCATCGAGGGGGATCAATGCTCCCTGTTATATACACATATTCACAGGACTTCATCATGTAATATTTTGTATCTGTACGTGACATTATTTTTAATTACTTGAATTGTGACCCATTTTGGACAAGGGGAAGTCTGGCATGAGTTCTGTCACTGCGTATATCGAGGAAAATGGGCCGAAGATATTGCAGAAGAAATAATTATGAAATTTGCCTAACGATATTGTATTCTGTTGATGGAAAGTTGCCTTAGAGGGTATCAATGAAATTGATGGTTCATTCCTCAATAAATCTTTGAAGTTTTAACCTGTTTAGAGCTTCTTGTTTGCATTCTCTTCCGGTTAAATAAATTAAAAAAGAAAAATGCAAAATTCTTGTAAGCTTATTTTACGTCAACGATAGCATGGTAAAAACAACAATTCTATTTTATTATAAGCTTATTTTTCAATACTTTATCCTTTGCTCACAATTCTTGCCAAAAGATATTCTTATTCCAAAGAATCCAACCACGGATTGCACTAGTGATATATTCAGCAAATAAAATACCAATAGAACACAGGACAAATTCTGTCCCAAGAATGTGATGCGACTTGAATTCCATTTTTTACAGATAAATATTAAACAGTATTCAAGGTGCATCACATCCTTCGAGTTCAAGGAGTTGTGGTGATATTCAAAGTTCTAAACTCCTCCAAATCAGAATCAGAACCTATTTCATTGTGCCCTCCAGGGCGATCCTTGTCATGTCCAATACTAATCAAAGGAACCCCCAACTCAGAAACTGGAACAGGAAGTGGTACTTCACTGAAATACTTGTCTTGAAGTAACTCCATTGCTGTGGCTCTCTTATCTGGATCGTAACAAACCAGTCTTTTGACTAGGGAAACTTCATCAGGCGTGCAACTGGGCAAGCATGCTTCAAGACCAGTTGGGTTTTCCACCTTGAAAAATGAGATTTTTCCATAATCAGGAAGTTTGGAACAACCAGGCCAAGTTTCCTCATTAATGTTCCCCAAAACACTCACAATTCTGCTAAGCTGGTCTACATCGCTTGTTCCAGGAAACAATGGCTTCGATGTTAAGAGCTCAGCAAAAACACACCCCAATGACCAAAGATCAACCTCTACACCATAGTCTGTGGATCCATACAGTAACTCAGGAGCCCTAAACCAGCGTGTTCCAACACATGATGTCAGACAGCCAAGTTCATTCCCTCCCACCTCCTCAGCTTCATAGGTAAAAGAACCTTTGCAAAGTTCATCATCTATGTCACTCGTTGTGCATGTTGCAAGACATGAGGTGTTTCCATCATGGATATTTGCTTCCTTGTCAGTGTCATAAGAGTAGCTCTTGGTTTTCATCTCATCTAAAACTCTGAAATATTCTTCATGACTCAGGGTTCTCTGATCTGGGTTTTCATGTTCAGTTTGATTTAAGTTGTCTAGTTGGGAAAAAGCTTCAGGATGTTGTTGGAGTGATCTTTCACTATTTGAAGCATCATCATCTTCCTGGTGACCATCGAATCCACACTCCACTAGTATCCTTGCCTGAAAAAGTAATCAAACTAAACATTCACATATATCAGCAAACAAAAACAAAAGGATGAAATCATTGTTTTTTTAAAATATACAGACTAATACTAATTTTAAACAGATCTTGGTGGACCAAAAAGCAATTATTCATATAAAAAAAAACTGATCTCAGATTTACCTAATGACTAGTCAATCCAAGGATTAACTTCCCACCACAAAGACCAAACAAATTCACTCAACAACCTTAATCCCATAGAAAAAAATTCCTTCCACTCACAGATTGTAATGTACAGTCAGATGCAAGTTTTCTTATTTTTATCAAAAGTTTCATAGAAGCTACATATAAGATGATTTTTTATTGCTCAATAAATCATGAAAATCAACCTCTATTCCATTTTCCCCGATCCAAATTCAAATAATTCTTTAGATAGAGAAGAGAATCATCGACTACAGGTTTCAGCAGCAAAACAAAAATTATCAAAATTTGCAACCAAGGTTAGGAGCCTGTGCCACAGAAATACGATCGATCACCATGATCATAGATTAACACAAACCACATGACATAATCCAATAAAAAAAGAGAAAAGAAAAAAAACTAGTCACGTAATGATCAAGTAACCAACACAATCCCATAAAACAAAAAGGAAAACCCAAAAGTAGATTAAAACGAAGTCGAAAACTTTATCCCTTAAACCTGTCCAAAATCTGCTAACTTGAGCACCCCGTCATCGGAAACTAAAAAATTCGCGGGTTTTAAGTCTCTATGAACGATCATATTCCGGTGGCACTCATCCACAGCACTCAGAGCCTGCACCATCCACCTCTTAAACTCACCAACTCCGACACCACCTTTTCCGATCACGGCGGCGAGGTCGGTTCCGAGAAACTCGAGCACGAGAACCGCGTCCTCGTCCTCGCGCCAGAAGAACTCGTGCAGAACGACCACGTTTTGGGACCCTTTCAGGATCCGCAGGGCTTCGATTTCGCGAGACGCCGATTGGGAATCGTGCACCTCCTTCAGCGCCACCGCCGCACCGTCCGAGCGGCGCCGTCCGTCGTACACGTCGGCGTAGGCACCCGACCCGACCCGATCAATAACATCGTACTTGGCCGTTATCTCGGAGCGCATGTGGATGCTCCAGCTCCTGGCCGGAGGATCCATCAGTGATCAACGCAAAGTTTCAAAATTTTTTAGTTGGTGAATTGAGAAGAACGAAGGATACTGTGTTGACTATGGCTATGGTATTTGGGTCTGAATGTTTCACTTTTTTTCACAGCATTTCTTTGGTTTGTCTTTTTCGAAATTGTTGTATTTAGGAAAATGTTTCTTTTACGTTTGGGATTGTCTGGTTTTATCACTTTAATATTACAAATATATTTAACTTTTATTTAATTTTAAACTTTAATGTCTACGTGTAGTTAGTGGAAGAATTTTGAACTATTATTTTATAAATAGCATGACCACAATAAAATTTGTATAATATATATAATATGAAAAAATAAAATCTGTAAAAACTGAAAACTAAACTACAAAATCAGTGGGGAGGAAAAAATAAGCTGTAAACATTATAAACAGTAAAAGTTTAATAGTTTGATTTGATGAAGTATTAAAGTTGATTTTAGTTAATACACCTTATTGGCTTAAACTAATGCTATTATCGACATTTTATAACTAATAAATTTCTGAATGAAAACAGATAAAAAGAAAAGGTAACAGTAATAAACACATGCATGAGATGAGCAGGAAACAAACCTGGCTGTTCTTTGAACTTTTCTTTCATTGTCTTTGGACCGAGAATACTCGAGGGAGAGTAGATTTTGTTGGAATTTTGATAAATTTTTTATTTGAAAATTTTAAAATAAATAAATATAATTTTAACTCATTACATTGAGGTCTTTTTTTACGTAATAAATATGTTTTTTTAATTATATTAGTTTATCTTTAAAGTTTAGAATCATAATATATCAAAACTTTAACCACAGAAAAATTTCACTTTCGTAGAATGTTGCAGAAAAAAGGAAGGAAATTATTGAAGTGAATAATTTGTAAAAGATAATCTCTTTTGGGTAGATTTTGAATCTGAAAAAGGTTTCACAAAATCAAATGTGAAAGGAATACTGGCCTGAGGAAAAGGAATTGTGTCGCACTTTATGATGTTTCTTGGGGACTAATTACTGCTGCAGAAAGCTACTTTTCATAAATTTCACACATTACATTTACAGAACTATGTTTTATACTCCAAAGGCTACTGTAGCTATGAACATGATGTCAACTATTCAACAGGTACTACTTATCAACGGTACTCTGTGATGCATCTTTGAAATCCATGACCATCTGTTAGATAACAGAACTTGAAACTTTGTTCTTAGTTAAAATAGGTCTAATTTGATGTTTTTTTTACATATATTAGACAAACTTGTTCAGATATTATGAAAATGTTCTTCCTTAAGTTGTGAATAAACAAATTTTCTTAACAAGTGTATGTATGTAAAAAACGATATCTAAACTTATTCACTTGATCACTTACGATTTTTGTTACCTTTAATTTGATCAAACATAGATTCCTATTGTAGTTTCCAAGTTCACCCTTTTGTTACTAAAACCATGCATGAACAATCTGACTTTTCAAAACTGATGTCCCCACTTTGTTATTTACGAAGTTGTTGGCACATGAAACATAACTCCCGAAGGTGGCACAGGCCCTACAGCAATGAAGACAAGTGATCACATGGGCTCCTCGAAGAGGTAAACCAAGCACCAGTCATTGCCAAAAGCCCACACACCCCTTTCTGCCACCCTTTCAAACTCACCAAAAAGGACCAATGACTTTAAAAAGTAAAACACAGGCTTTGCAGGCTGCAGGAGATTCATCAGAGACTCTCTCTCACTTCTCATTTATACTTCTCCTAACCAAAAGTACCATACTACTGCAACCATAAATGCACTCAGATTCAATACTCATAACAACCAACACATGAAATGCAGTGAAAACTCAGAAAAGGTCATAAGTGGATAATGCAAAAGGCCAAGGAATGAGAAATTGTTCTGCATAGTTTTCTAGGATGTCATTATATCATTATATATTATACCCTCTGAAAAGTTTTATAGATGAAGCAAATGAAGGAAAAATACAAAGGTTCCCATTATGATGTGGTAATATATAATCATAAATACATAACATGCCTAAATAACAACTGAGAGAATGAAAAATTCCCTTCAGTGGTCTTGTGAAGAGGAAATAACTAGATATTACTATCTTACACCAGTTACAATACAAGCATAAGGGTACACACATTCTGAAATTGTGATTAGATGTCAGGTTTCCACACTTGGACCTTGAAGCTTTTGCAAAATAACATCCATATCGAAAGTGACGGTGCAATAGATGCGTTTTAAGCAGCACAACCTCCACATACAATACTTCTGTCAGACAGTAAAAAAGACATTAATATACATAGTTAAATGTCTCTGGAGGATAAATCATGTTCTTGTCGCATAAAATTTCAGCAGGAATGACAGAAATTTGCAAGTAAAATAACAAGTTATGTTCTTCTCCTATTCTATCCCAAGATGTAGCCAGCTTGAGTAGTGATCTAAGGTGAAGGGCATTCAAATGCTCTTTCGGAGGGAATGATCGTAATCCCTCTATTCAATGCTCCCTCAGTGCCGTTGTCTTCTTTTGCAGTGTTTTTCTTTTCTTTCTTTTTCTGGGGGTATCAAAGCCTATTTATATCTTTGTCCAATCATCGCAGTATTTCACTGCATAAGCAGCAACATCACCTAGCCTAGCAATTTCGTTTCTACATCAGGAAAGTCTCTCAAACTACACACATCATATCATGAATTCCGCCCACCAAATGCTTTGAGAGATCAACGGTTTTAAGAATGCTTCAAAAGTATAGAGTAAGGGACTTACACAAACGAGCACCCAGACCTTCTATGCCTTTTCTTCCTAGCCATTTCTTTCCTCCTTGGAGGTTGAAGCACAACTTTAATTGCAGTATCAAACACTGCTTTGACGTTCTAAATCATGCAAATACAGCAATAAGTTTAAGTCACAGCAACAATGAGTAGAGCATAAAAACTAAAATAGTCAAATTTAAACCTACTACCTGTTGAGTCTTTGAGCTGCACTCAATGTAAGCTGCTGCACCTATTTGTTTCCTCAGTTCTTCCCCCTATTAGCAATGTGCCATGATTGATAAACGGTATCATTTTCTTTACTTCTAAACATAATACATAAATTGATTCATACTTATACATAAAATAAAATGAAGGAAGCAAATTAAAAATGTAAACCTCAGCAGATGTTATGACATTAGATCCCATGTGATCACCCAGATAACCCCGGTCTTCACGGAGATCTAAAACCAACAATTCAGTACTTTATGTCATTAACTTCCTCTAAAATTAACGTTAAAAATTACAAATTTTTGCCTGTGCTGCTTACCTAACTTTGTACCAACAAGAACAATTGGAACATTAGGTGCAAATCTACGCAGTTCTGGCATCCACTGAAAGAGAAAAGAAGGAATGCAGAAATGAGTTATGGGGGCATTAATGCAAAAGTTTAAGAGCACATAAATGCTCTGTTGAAAACTGTGCATTATTGATAACTCCTAATAGCCTAATACAATGAAAATGTGTATGTTCTATAGAAGTAAAGCCACATACAGACCTAAACAATAATCTAACAGCTACAGACTTAGGCTTTGTTGGAGTATGGGCATAGAAATATCATCTTAAGAAAAAAAATTCTCCATTTTTCAAAATTTCATTGAAGTAGAGTTGTTATGAAATATAAAATAACTGTTTATTAATTCAGTTGCTTGCTAAAATTGTTGTGTATAAATTTTTATGCATTAGATTGAATCTGTTTGTTCCACTGTCTCTTTACATCGTTCCTGTTTCTAGCTTTTTTCCTCTTTAATTTTCTATGGTGATTTTCCTTTCCCTCTCTTTATGTAGCCATCAATAGCCAAAAGTCAACAAAGACATTGTGGCTAATATCAATCAAAGACCCAAGAGTAAACATAAACCAGTGATCATTGTAGCTTCTTTCAACCAACCACTCTCATTATGCAACTTGATTTCTCTGTCCTGTGATCTTATTTTAATGTTAAACCTATTGATATATGCTGTACACTTTCGTTATTGGTTTAAATACTTTAATAGTTTATGAAAAACAGTTCTTCTAAAATATCAAAAATTGAATTGCACACTTTAACATTGGGAAAGGGATACTACACAACTATTGCAAACGACATTTTTCAGAAACTAAAATGTGATAAAGGAAGTTTATGTGCAGTCCCAGAGAAAAATATTTTAAATTTTTCATCATAAACTTTATTCTTTAATTTCTGTTTTCCTTTCATCCCATCTTGTCCCCTCATCCATACAAAGCCTAAAGGAAAAGACTCACTTTCTGCAAAGTTGAATCCAAAACTAGAGAGAAGAAATAACATAGAAAACAAGAGAAAGCAAAGATATATACGAACCTTCTTGAGAACATTTTCATAGCTAGCTCTGCTAATCAGTGAGAATGCTAAGACAAAAATGTCTGCTCCTCTGTAGCTCAGTGGCCTCAACCTGCTATAGTCTTCCTGGCCTTTTAAAACAGTGAAAAGTGTATCCAAAGTTAAAGGATGGTGGACAATCAAAACACAGTTTTTGGAAAATGAAGACTCAAGTGGGAAGCTCCCAGTACCTGCCGTGTCCCATAGCCCCAAATTCACAATACTTCCATCCACAGCTACATTGGCACTAAAATTATCAAATACTGTCGGAATGTAATCCTGCAACCCAAAAATAAAAGAGAAAAGAAACAAAAAATAGTGAGCTAGATGATAAAAAGAGAAGGGTTTCATCACCAACATTTGAATCCTAGACAGATAAAACAAAGATAATGAAACACATCAACACATTGAAGCCCAGATACCAATACAGTGTGAGCTTCAATAGAAAGCACCTTTCACATGAAACACCTCCAAAGTTACAAAATGGTAAAAGAAAAAGAGAGTCTGATGGATAAAAGAAGCATCTTTGATGGAGGGGTGTGAGTTTTCCAAAGAGACTTACAGTGGGGAACTTGTTGCTGGTGTAGCAAATGAGCATGCAGGTTTTGCCAACAGCCCCATCTCCAACGGTGACACATTTAATGAACTTTGAAGCATTCATGGTATGAAAACTGGTAAGTAAACTAAGGTTGAGCTGCAACAGAACAAGGCATAAAAGAGCCTCAAAAGTTGAGTTTGGAACTAAGAAAGTGTGGTCTCTCTGTTTACATTGAAGGGTGTGTGAGATGAGATAGATAAATAGCCTCCTTATAGTTTCAAGAAACAAGCAATATAAAAATAGAGAGAGAGAGAGAGAGAGAGAAGGGTTGAGCTGCAATGCATATTATATATAGTAATAGCTTAGTTTTAGTTTAGTCAAATGGTTGTGTGATCGTTGCTGTTGCTCACTTTTTCGTCCCACTCAATAAATTTCAAATCCAACAGAAATATTTTTGAATCATCCACTGGGGCCCTCTATCAAACGGTAGCTATGCATGCTAAACCAAACCTCTTCGTTTGTTGGTTTCCAACTACATCTGATTACTGCTCATTAGTGACTGATTACTGCTCATTACTTGCTCCACCAAATTCAAATCACTGTTCCACATTCCAACTGTAACCTGCGCCTGCTAACAATCATATTGCAAATAATTTCAACATAATGCTTATTCTTTCTTCTTTTCTTATTTTATCCTTAGTTTGTGTTATAAAAAAAAAGTTATATAAAAAATAATAATTATTGTTAAGGTTAAATATGTTTTTAATCTTTATACTTTGGGACGATTTTGGTTTTACTTCCTCTCTCTCAAACTAAGATACAATTTAGTACTTCAACCTTAGAAAATTCTGCTTTTATTTTTTTTTACCAAATTTTTTTAACTTTATTTATTGTTTCAAACATGTTTCTATAACATTTGGATTGTTTACATTCTTTGACACGTTTTTGTTTTAATATTAATTAAGAAACACAAAACAACAAATAAAATTAAAAAATTTGATAAAAAAAAACTAAAAAGCATAATACCTTATTTTGAAAAGAGATTAAAACCATAATCTCCCAAAATATAGTGATTAAAAACAGTTATAATTAGATTAATATTTTATTTTTTTAGAATTAATCAGTATATAAAAAAAAACATTAAATTGTTGTACTGTTTTCTCGGCAAACTCGATTTTGACCGATTATTACTTGGAGAAGAAGAATTCGAGTTTGGAGACATGAATAAAGTTGTTGTGTGCAGTAGTGACAGAACACAAACAAACAGACCAACAAAACGCACACATGTCAATACTTTTTCATTTATTTTCAAACACCAATTTCTATACATAATCTCCTTTCCTTTCTGCTTATTTCAATGCATTAATTGTTAATCTAGCTCTTAATCTCAATTTGGTGAAGAAAGAGAAAACCAAAATGACCATGATGTTAAACTACAACAACATATTAATATTATTATTATTATTATTATTATTAACAGAAAAAAAAAATTCAGAACCCGACAGATTCAAATTTATTGAACCGTTTGAAGTTGTCGTTTCGTCCCAATCTCAAACAATGCAAATAATAAATTAAAATTCATCAATAATTCATCATGAGACCAGACACTCATTATTTCCGTATTAAAATAATTCTTTGAAATTTTTTGATGTTGCTTCAAATTATATATTTTTAGATAAAATATTCTTATATTTAAAAATAAGATTAAATATATTTTTGTAATCAAATTATTATAAAAAATTTTGTTTCATCTTTAAAAAAAATATTTATTTTTCATATTTTATAAAATTTATATAAAACATCATTTTTTAAATTGGTGTTTTTCAAATAAGAAATCAAATTCTAACATAACCTCCCAGTATTCTTTATTAAAAAGGATGTAGTAAGTAATTTTCATACAACAATGATGTTTGGGACGTGGGGGTGGATAATTACTTTTTCATATTAATCTTTTAATGTTATTTTATGTTGTGTTACTGTTATTTTTAGTCTTTTATCTTTAGTTTTTAGGTCGAGCAGATAAATACATGTTAAAAACACTTTGATATTTAAATTAGATAAAATCTTAAATATTTAATAAATACAATTATTTATCTTTTTTATTTTATTTTATATTTATAGATTTTAAAATAAATTTTTATTAAATATAAAACTGATACGAGGATATGCTAATATGTATGTTTTACCTATAATGTGTTAGATTTGTAATGCTGATAACTAACAGTAAATCAATCATTCTAAAAATTGTCTAATTTATGTAAACTTAAAATTGAGAATAACATTTCACTACTTTTAAAAACATTGACCGAGCGGTCAATAATATCATCATATAATACAATAGTAATTTAATTTAAATTATTTTTAATAACCATTCGATATAAAATTACACACGTTTCTTTAATTTAAAAAAGAAATATATATATATATATATATATATATATATTTATATTTATATTGAAGATTATAACAATAATAAATAACAAAAGAGTAAATATATTTTGAAAAATTCAAAAATCGTGATTTACTTTAAAATATTTAATACACATTCAGAGTAACAAAAACTAATTTTTTATAGAAAAAAATATTTATTAAAGAATACTATAATTTCAATTAATCTATAACTAAATATATAAAATATAAATAAGTGACATAAACTTAATGTGAATAAAATAACAATATGTGTTCATAAATTTTTTTAATGCAGCAACACAAATCTCCAGATCCTACTAACTTATGTGATGTAACACGTGAACATGATTGTAAAATACATGGTTGTACGATCTGTAAATATTCTTTTTAAAATGGATATAACATTTTCTTTAAATTATTATAAAAGTTATGTTTTATCTTTAAATTAAATTATAAAATACTTTGTATGAAAAGCAAATAAAACATTATTTTAAATATAGAATTTATATTATAATACATCGTGGAATTTCATTTATTACCTGAAACACTTAATTAACAAAAAAATTAAATGGCATAGATTTAATTAAAGCATATAAAAAAGCAATAAAGTATTATTGAATAAAATATAAATAATTTCTAGTAAAAATTTTAATCCAAATTTGAAAGTATAATAATTATAAATTTCTACTTCATTTTTTATATATTTCTTTTTTCACTTTTACCTTCGTTATGAATCTTATAATAATAGTTCATTCATAGTGAATTTTAATATATTATTCAATACTATCACGTTTACAATATTTGTATTGGGTTGGGATATACGCATTTCACGACATGTATTTTATTGTCATTTAACCTCATGGTGTATTGTTTTAAAAAAATTTCTAAATTACACTAAAATTTATTTTTATTTTCAATTTCAATATTTATTTTTTTGTCCTTATTCATTTTTGAATATTTTATCATGTTTTAACTTGTTAGTATTAATAAATAATTATTAAAAAAAGTTAAAGATAATTTAAAAATGAATAAATATAAGAGACATCTTTTAAGTGAGAGTTGAAAAAAAAATAAAGAAATAAAAATTCGTTGAATGAATGAGTAGAAAAAAAAAAGTTTATTTTTATTTTTACATATCTATAAATGTCGAGAATAATAATAGATATATATATATATAGATTAACTCTGAATAATGTTGTCCGTAAAAAGAATCAACCAGAAATGAATGAATTGTAAATTTGACTACGATAAACTGAATTCTCAACATAGAGGACCAAGGACATGTTCATCTGATAATTTCTTTTTCCAATAAATTTTAGTTCATAAATAAAACAGAGCACTGTCAGTGCATTTAAGAGTTTTCTTGACTCACAGTAAATTGAATTAATGTTTGGAAGTTGTTGCTTATTTAATAAGTTTATGTTTTCAAAAAAATAATTAATGAGAGATTAGAGAAGAACTTTAAATATTTTCCCTATTTTGTTTGATAGAGAATTAAGAGAAACAGAGATAAAATTCAGATTGAACTGAAACATATCCCACTTACACTGTTTCTTTCACCAGAAAACAGAGTAATGAATGGCAGAAAGAGGTTAAACATGATACTGATGTTGGTTGTTTTAAACAGCAAAACCCCAAAACACTTGAAACTAAAAAGTTTATTTATTTCCATAGCATGCACCACATCATGCCCTTGTGAAAGCACACAACACAATTACATCTATGAAAATGTTTGTACTAAGTTTTGGCATCAAAAGAGTCAAACAGGAACATGAAAGAACAAAGGTTCCTAAGCCACAACTGAAGGGTTTAAAGAGCCTTGATGATATCTTCAGCACTGGAGACAGTGAACTCTCCTGCATTTTCAACATTGGCAACCTTCACCTTGAGGTCTTCCACCAGCAGAGCAAACCTCTTAGATCTAACACCAAGCCCCTTCTCAGTCAGGTCAAGCTCAAGCCCAAGTGCATTGGTGTATTTGGCAGCACCATCTGCAAGAAACTTCACATGCTTGTTCTCTGGGAAAGTTTTCGCCCATGAGTTCATCACAAAGGGGTCATTCACTGCAACAATATCAAACCAAACTTCAAATTAGCCACTTCACAAACACTTTTGTTACTTGCATCATGTGCAAGATTTAACTCATTATTCATCAAGTCCATGTGGATTAAGCAAATTCAAATTCAAAATCATTGCATGCAAGCTTTTCCAGTTTTAAAGATGATAAGAACAAATCAATAATCAGTGGTTGGTTAGTATATTAACAACCAGACAACGAGCTATTTGGATTTAGGAATCCATTTTTACAAAGAAACCTGAGTCTTCTGGGCTCAAGAAGTGCAAAAATGTTGGTGAATTTCAACTTTCTAGACAATTAGCTTGTTGGAAGTTTAGATTAAATCATGCAGGACTAAGAATTGGGAAGAATTTTCAAACGCAGGTCAATACATACCACAGCACACTTAACCATCAGCATCGATTGATTGAGCAATTAACCATTCCGACTCAAATTAACCAATCAGCAACTCATTTCATATTCTTATGCTAACACTGATATTGAATTGAACATTAAAGTAGTAAAAAGAGTGATGTGTTTATCCTTTATACTTACCACTGATACAGATGATTTCATCCACACCCTTTCCTTTCAGCTCTTCTGCTCTCTCAATGAAGCCAGGCACGTGCTTCAAGCTGTTAAAAAGTCACAGATTAAGACCAAACTCTTTAAATATCATCTCTACTTTATGAACCAAAAAATCTCGCAATAATCGAAACAGCAAAGCACCCTCCAAAATTGGAGATCCAGGAACACATTATTCTCCAACACCCAAATCATCGTATCACTCCCACGATTTATATTTTTCTGTCTAGGAGTATTTTTATTTTTTGCTTTGTTAACACTCGACATCGACGAATTTTACTCAAAAGGGGAATTTTACCTTGATACAAAAACTGGATAAGGAAAAAGAAGAGAACTTTAAGCACCCCAGTTGTAAATCATCTTGAATCAATAAACATCAGTTCACATTTCATTAAAAATACTGAAACTTTGGGGGTCAAAAAGGTGAATCTGGTATACCCACGAAGGTTTTTCCGATTATTTTAACTTGTATGATTCAGATATGAAGATTGTAAAGCATAAAGAGAAAAGGGGAAGTGAGGACCTGCAAGTGGGAGTGAAGGCACCGGGAACACCAAAGATGATGACTTTCTTGCCAGCGGCAAGAGAGTGAATGGAAACAGATTGGGGTTTGTTTTCATCATCCAGATAAGCCAGAATGCCGTCTGGAATAGCATCTCCCACAGCGATTGGAGGCATATTCACGATGATGATTAAGATGGAAATGGTATACTATGAATTTGAGTTGTGATATTCTTGCTTCACAAACTGGATCCAACCTATATAAGAAAATCACTAGCGGTGTGGAATCACTAGCGGTGTGGAATCCCTAGCGGTGATATTAAAAATATTTAAAAAAAAAATATTTAGGCTTCCTATTTTCGTAATATATTTTCATTTTGGTCTTTTCTTCTTTTAAAACTTTCAAATTGACTCTTAAAAGTGTTAATTTGAAACAATTTAATTCTGTGGTTAAATTTTATTAACGGAGTTAAAATACTATACAGGCAGTGGGATGACGTGTGAATTTTTTAAAATGTGGCATGCTCAAACCTTTATACGTGGCATATCTCTGCGGAGGGTTTGTTCTGTCTCTTCCCCTGAACTTGATGATGCATGAAATCTCTTGCTTCAAATCTGGGTTTCCAAACGCCCTTTGCCTTCTCTTCAATGTCCGTCTCTCTTTCCCTTTCCCTCTCTAGTTCATGTTTTTTTCTCTGCTGCAATCTTAAAATTTTAGATTAATTTTAGAAGAGAGAACAAATTGTCTATTGAAACAGAAAACACCAGAATATAAGGCGAGGAGAGGTGCTTTCATTCGTGGGAAACCCCAAGGCGAAGATTCTTCCAGTGAAGAGTTGCTTTCAGTTGAACGAAACCTAAATTCATCCAACCATCAAAGAACCCTTCAAGTAACCCATCCAAACCACCGTCACTTTCCTTGACTAACCCTTCCATTGCCGCCACAGCCGCCACCGCCACCGCCGAGGTCTCCGCACGAGCACTTTCACGTGGCCTCTCCCCAACACTTCCTCATGTGACTCCTCAAGTCCGACTTCAACAGCCTGAACTTCTTGTGCATCTTGTTGCAGTTGCATCCATCGAAGGGGCATGAGAACCGCGTCGTTTTCTCACGCGTCTCACCACGCGGCCTGCATTTAAAAGGGTAAGTGGTAGAATTGAGTTGATCTAATTGGATCTTGAAGGTGCAGATATAAAGATTTGGTTTGCAGAATTTAGATTTTGGGATTGATACATGAGCATGAGAATTGATCTAGCCTCTGTGTGAAATCTGGTCTAAGTTGACTTGCTGATGCAGTTTTCATAGAGTGCAGTAGACAAAAGGATTTTATTTGTACAATGGTACTAGGCAGTTTAAGTTACCTTCTTTTTAAGAAATGGGTTAACTTTATCAGTCTTTTTTTATTTGTAAAGCACTAAGAAAATGCATTCCCAAAAGCTAACGTATTGCACTTGGCTTTTATCAATCTTTTATAATTTGCTCATTGAACAGTTTCGCTACTTCAGACCTTTAAAAATATTTTGATTCATGGTTGTTAGACGTGGAAACTTGTTTAATGACAGAGAAGCACTGGTGTGAGGAGTAGAAATAGGTTGGAAGATGAGCTAAATCGTAATTTAGGATTTCTGGCGTGAAGAGATTTGGGGCTTTTCTGTGTCTCAGGTTTTGTAGGTTGTGAGGAAGTGTTTCGGAGATGAAGCAAGAGTTCGTTTCGTGGTGACGCTGTGATTTTGGAGCTTTTGCGCTACAAGTCTCGAGATTTAACGGTGGTTCTAACGAAATTCTCCATGGCTTCTTCTTGAGGTGGCGTGAGGTTTTGCGTTGGTGGTGGTGGTGGAGGAGACGAATATGCTGGCACTATGAAGGAGGTGATGGAACGTGATGAACTGCCATGACTGTCTGAAAAATTGGAAAAAACAATGAGGTTCACAGGGCACATTACTCTTACATGAGCATGTCACGTTTTAAAAAATAAATTCACGCGTCATCTCACCACCTCTGGACAGTATTTTAACTCCGGCAATACTAAATTATTTTAAATTAACATTTATAAAGAGTTAATTGGAAAGTTTTAAAAGAAATATATCAAAATGAAAATATCTTACGAAAATAATTAAATGGTTTTAACCGTTTTTTTTAACTAAAATATACATACCCAATGGAAAAACCATTTTAGAACTAATGATGATGATTGCAAGTTGATGATAATTCATTCGTCTTACTTTTTAATGAAATACTTTTTTATTTTTTAATAAATAAATAAATTCTTTTATTTAAAAATAACTAAATAATTTTTTTAATAACTGTTACACAAACTTTTTATTCTACTTTAACAAAAAAATATATACATATTTAAAATTATATCATAAATACAATAAATAATGTGTTTTTGATAATCTTTATACTTGCTTTTAAAGAAATCTATAAATATATGTAATATTTAAAAATATACATGTATTTTGAAGGGAATACTAATAATGAAAAATATTTTGAACTAAATAAAAATTCAAATATTGAAATGACAAACATTATCAATTAAAATTATGATGCACGGATACGGTAAGTATGTCGCATATTATATTATCGAATAAATTGATATATTTATTTTGAAAATAATAAAATGTGATATATGATATATACATATTGAAAAATGTACAAATTCTTAAAAATATTATAAATATAGGATTGTTATGGTGTGAGTTCAAATTAAAAATACGCGTATTACACGTTGTTAAGAGAAAAACTATAAACTATTCTCGTTTTAAAAATACTACTGTTTTATAGAATATATACTTCATTTATAAGTATCAACTTATCACACAAGCATAAATATTGAACACGGATACATGACTTAAAATTGAAGTGTTGATACAACATAAATTAAAACTGTAATTATAATAAAATTAATATAATTTGATTAAATACTTAAATAAATACACATATGATAATTTAAAATATATATTAACGAAATATGTAATATATCTTTCTTGTAGTTACATTGTATTAATCATCTTAAAGCTTCTAAGAATACATATAATATACATACACATAAATAAACACCTCCCACTCTATTTTTGCTTATCACTTATTTGTGAAATATATTTACTCCAGGGTGCACAAAACAACTTATAATTTTAATTATTAGTTATGATAAAATAATTTAATATAAAAATATAATAATTATTTTAATTTATTTAACTAAAAACATTAATTAATCAATTAAAAGTTTAGATATATTTCATACTATTAAATATATTTCTAATATTCATGTATATAAACCAATTTAAAAAATAATAAATTGAAAAAATTGAAAATAAATTAAAAAAAAAATAATTGACCAGTCTAGCCAAACTCATAAGTCAATCATGTATCGAATGAGTTGTCATTAATGATTCGTTTTTGTTTGACGTGTCAAGCCAAACTAGTCCAATTTTTGCTAGCCAACAATGGACCAGGTCAAAACGGAACTAGTTTTATCCGTTTTATCACCTCTAATTAAGTTGTGTTTTTTTAAAAAAAATCTAATAATGTTAATGACACTCACGTGTCAAAATGTGATTTTTATAATTTAAAAAAATTATTATCATTAAGTTTGGATGTATCACGAGACACTGACATAGACACATGACTAAACAATGTCATGTGTAGATACATAACTAAATAATGTCATGTGTTAATAATATAAGTGTTAAGTATATTGTTTTTATTTCAATTTAATATATAAATATATATATATATATATATATATATTCAATTTAATTTAGTTTGTTTTTTTTAAATAAAAATAATTTTTTTTTAAATTGAGATCAAAATTATTATTTATATAAATTTTATACTAATATTATAAAAGAAAACATTTATTAACAAAACAGAAGCCATTGAAATTTTTTCAAAAACAAATATCAACTTAATATAAATGATTTGCATGATCAATTGAAAAAAACATCTTCCATTATAAAAGGGATTTCTAGGTGGAAATGAAAACATTTATTATATTAATCCTTTAAGTGTATGGTTACAACCCTTGTTATTTTTTATTTTGTTGTATAATACAGGTCATTTTTATCTTAAGTTGTTTTAGTCATACTAAGGCCAAATACAATTATTCATAGAGTGGGTGTGTATTTTTATTTATAGTTTTTTTTTTCTTGTTAGTTAGTTTTGTTTAAAATAGTCATATTTTTTATAGATCGTCAAGTTGATCCATTCTTAGGTAAAAATTGTTCAATTTGATCTTTTTTTTTTATAATGTTTATCTAAGCCAATATTCAACCAGTTGTCTAGTTTTAAAATAAGTTATCACACGTGATAATGTTAAAAGTTTTTATTTAACTTTTTATTTTATTTTATTCTTAATAGATTTTCATATTCATCTTGCTAAAAACAATTGTCTCATTTATGGGCTTGTAGTAGTGCAACCAGACAAACAAGCCAAACCAGCCCAAATAGTCCACGACGCTAGCAACTACTGCTAGCACCCAAACCACCATTGAAAACCCCAAACCAAACCACCATTAGAAAACCACAAACTGTAATAATCACCCTCTAAACGAAACAAATTTCAGAATCTCAAATCAAAGCCCTAGCCCCAAATCACGAGATCAAAACTTTTAGAGAATAATAAAAAGAATAACCCCAAATAACATAACCAAAATTCAATCCTAATTCAATTCACTAATCTCATCTAAGTCCCTGCCACCATGAAGATGTTGGAGGACTAGATCCTCCCGTCACGAAATGTTGTACCTGCCCCGAAAGCTTGCGGCGAAGACATTGAAGCACCAACTGTCATGAAAAAAGCATCGTGCCCGAGCCATCGGAAAACTCCTTCCCTTTCATGTGAAAACAACTGAGAACATAAAAGAAGAAGGGAGTTTGCCCTTCCAGCCAACCATGACCCCTAACTAGAAAAAGGAGAAGACTAAACCTCCTACATAGCCACCGCTTCTTGCGCGACGATGAATCTCACCCAAAACACCCAACACAGCACCTTCACCCTCCTCGTGCCACCGGGATTTACGAGTTCAAACCAATATGAAAGAGAAGAAGAAAACCCTACGAAACCTGTAAGGACAATCCAAAGTTAGGTTTGTTTGAAAACTAGAAAATAAAAAAGGAAAAAAGTTTATAATTAATGTTTCATGACAGTGAATTAAGGTTTAATTAAGATAAAATGAATTTAAATATAAGAGAATTTAATTACGGTTAAAGACTTTTAACATCGTCATGTTCTAATCTTGTCACTTATTTTTAAACTAGATAGCTTATTGTGACAAGGTAAATATTAATCATTAACAAAAATGACCAAGTTTTAACCACCGTTTTAAACATCTAAAAAAAAAATCATTTTAAACAAAATTAACTAATAATAAAACCAAAAGATATCCAAGATTATTTATATATTAATAATATTAAATTACAATAATTTTATTTATTTATTTGAATAAGTATTTTAAAATTTTATTCATTTCAATATTTTTATAAAATAAATCTAATTCTTTTAAATATAATTTTATATTATTTTTAAGATAATTTAATAATTTTATTTTCTATTCAGTTTTTTTAATCTATCATATAACTCATATAAAATTTTTACAAAATTTACCCCTAACTCTATTCACTTTTTCTCCAAAATATCCTAAAAAAAACAAATTAAATTTACTCTCGAACCATTATTATCTCTCAAATCAATTTTATAGCCTAAAACTTTTCCTAATAAAGTATAATCCAAACTAATTTAACCTAACAAATGTTTTGAATTTATTTTAACCCAATTGGATTGGAAACCTATCACGGCCCATATTCACCTTTAAAAGAGCAAACTTTAGGGCAAAAGAAGAAAAGTAACTAAGAAGAAGATAATTTGGGAGGAAAAGCAAAGGGAAGGAAATGGTGCTTCCTGATGAAGAAATTTCGAGAGACGGTGATGCAGATGCTGAGGGACAGAGGCTACCTTGTGGGAGACTTCGAAATCAACATGTCCAAGCATGAGTTCAAATCCAAGTACGGCGAGCACATGAGGACCTCGTCATCAACAAGTCCAAGAAGGACAACTCCGGCGATCAGATCTACGTCTTTTTCCCGGAGGAGGCCAAGGTCGGCGTCAAAACCATGAAAACTTACACTGAGCGTATGAACTCCGAAAACGTCTTCAGAGCCATTCTCGTCACTCAGACTAACCTCACCCCCTTCGCCAGAACCTGCATGAGTACAATCTCTTCCAAATTTCACTTGGAGGTTTTTCAGGTTGCCTTCTCCTTCTCTGCCTCTTTCTCTTTCAATGTTTGATTCAAATTCACCCGTCGCCAGACGGGGCGCCGCGACCTGTACGTTGCCGGCGTCAACCACCCACTTTCATCTGGGTCGGGTATTCGGGTTTTAGGTTTTTCTTTCCTTCCTTTGTTTGTTTTAATTTATTGGGCTTCTGTTTAAGTATAATAGTTTTTTTTTTTCTTTTTGGTTTCTTTTGTAAAGCATTACACTTTTTAATCACCGAACTCTGCATATGAGCGTAGCGTGTAATGTAATAAACTAAATAATAATGATAGTGATAAATATAGTAGTGTTGAAAAACATTAAGGCATAATTATATTGAGTATTATGATAGTTTCTAGGTATACTGTTATATGCATAACAGTTTTATTTAATTTTGATTTTGTGCTGTGTGAATGTGAGTTTTATGTTGAAGTATTGTTTCAGGAGGCAGAGCTGCTGGTGAATATTACAGAGCATGTGCTTGTCCCTAAACATCAGCTGCTGAGAAGAAAACCTTGCTTGAGAGATACACTGGTAGGTCACTGTTTTCGCTTGGTGAAAATGTTTAGCGTGCCTTATCGATTTTTTCTTTGGATTGCATAGTTTCAAACAATTGTTCTTGGAATTCTGGAATCATTAAAATAAGGGCTAGAATGATGGATGATCAGAAATTCAGGCACTGAAATATAATATATTTTTTTCTTGTTTTTGGAAACTCGATTAAATGATAGAGAGTGTTTTGTGATTAATCTAGTGGGCGACGGATTCGGTTATATTTTTTCTTAACTTTGGTTAATTTTCAATGTGTTGAATAACCAACTTCATTCTTCCAAAAAAAATAAACAAAAGAAACCAGATAAAATTGAGCAAAGTTAAGTAAATATATGTCAAAAAGTCACTCAATCCTTTCCCCATTTAGTGTTTTACTCAAATTTTTGTCTGAGTTTGATTATAATGCATTTGTTTTCACTTTATTATTATTATTATTATCCAATAGTGGATTCGTAAGATTGTTGATTTTTGTAAGGATTACTTTAAAATTCATATTTAGTGTGTTTTTATCGGTTGAGTGTAAAAATTTTAAACACTGAGTAAATTAAAATTTAAACTCTAGTTTATTTCTGTGTTTGTTTTGGGTTGCATATCTAGTATTGTTTTTCAAATTTCTGTTTGATGCTGACATGGTGCCTTTTTTTTTTTTTGTTGGGGGTGGATCTCAGCTACCTAGGATTCAGTTGACAGATCCTGTAGCAAGATATTATGGATTGAAACGTGGTCAAGTTGTGAAGATTATCCGGCCGAGTGAAACTGCGGGAAGATATGTTACATATAGATTTGTTGTATAAGAATGTTATAACTTATTGACTACATTACTTTTTAGGATATGTTGCATATTTTATTGTGATTGTTATAACTTATTTGTTTCTTTTCGTAATGGACCAATAATTTCTTTTGGTAATACAGACGAGAGCTTATCAATCCAATGTTTGATGAGAAGCATGGTGTTTCAGTTTTGATTTGTTTTTGTCTTGATTCTGCATTTCTGTGAACAAATCTAGTTGAAATTGGGCTTTTAAGTTTGTTGCATTAATTACTGATCAATTCTTAGTCAAATCCTCTTCTCACAATAATTGAAAGTACTTTTATGGCTTTTGAAAGATAATTTGCACCCAAATTTATGTTACTGCAAGGACAGTTAGGAAGATTTTTTGTTGTTTTTGTTTTTTCGTTTTAGCAGTGATTTTGTAGCTGGTTTTGTTAAGCAGAATCAAGATGTCCAAATTGTGTCCGTATGTAACTGCTTGTGCACGTATTTAAGTTTTCTTTCTCAACAGTAGAGAAAAATGGTATCAAACACCGATTTTTTTCTACTATAACAGTTTATTTTTAATTTACAAAGATAGAATACTGAAATTAATATTTACATATATAGCATACTGAATTCTGACTTCTTATTCAAAAACATTTCACAAAAAAATATGATAAAATTCGGTTTTCTTAAAACCGAATCTTAACTTTCTTTTTTGATAATTTTTGCGAAAATATATTCAACGATTTTGAAAAACCATCTAAGATGTTTTTAGAAACTAATAAAAGATTAAAAGATTTTTGAAAACTATTTAAACGGTTTTCGAAAATAATTGAAATATAAATTTTCAAAAATTATTTACACGGTTTTTGAAAACTATGGAAGAATATTTTAATTTTTAATATATTTTAAAAATTTTGTTTTTAGTTTAAAATTAATAAATAATTAATTTATTTTAATATTTTATTATATTTTTTAATATATTTTTTAAAAATTAATTGTTTAACATATTTTTTGAATTCTGTTTTTTAACTTAAAATTTAATATAATATTTTATTATATTTAACAAACTTTTGAAATTACTTTTATTACTTAACAAATTTAATATATTTTATTATTTTAATAATTACTATTTTAATATAATTACTTATTTTAATATTTTTAATATAATATTTTTTAATTTAACAAATTTCTTAAATAAATTTTATTATAAAATTTAGAAAATATTTAATTTATTTTAATATAATTTAATATTGTTTTAATAATTATCATGAAAATTATAATAGTAATAATAAAACTAGAAATAAAATTGAATATAATAATAATAATAATGTAAAATTTGATTTAATATAGTATAACATATTAAATAATATTAAAATAAATTAATTATTTATTAGCTTTAAATTAAAAGCAAAATTTTTAAAATATATTAAAAGTTAATATATCCTTTAATGGTTTTCGAAAATCGTTTAAATAGTTTTTGAAGACTTTCTAATCTTTCACGGTTTTTAAAATTTTATATGGTTTTTAGAAACTTTAGAATATATTTTTGAAGAAATCATTAGAAAAGAAAATCAGGATTCGATTTCCACAAAACCGAATTCTGACATATTTTTTTGTGAAAATTTTTACAAATTCGATTTTCCGTAAAAGAAATTTTGAACATTTACAAAACCGTCTTATCCATGGAAATATTAACTACAGAAACCTTTGGCATGTATTCATACTAACAAGGTAGCCATGCCTGTCAACATTTGCATCACCTCAGAGAACCCATGAATAATGATTCAACACATGATTTATTTAAAATGCAAGTAAATGAAAAGTTTAAAAGAGATAGTATGTGATTTGTGAGTTTCTGCAGATAACTAAATAAGAATGAAATCGAATTCAAAACTAAAATTTAAAATCGTCTCACCTTTTATGTGATTGAAGGTAGAGAGAATCGATAGCAATAAGTTATTGTTCTATAATATGAGATAATTGTTTTAGTTTTTTTTTTTTTGTAGAATAATTTATTTTTTTCTATTTTTAGCAATTAAATTTTCATGGCATCGAATTATGGTGTGTATTCAAACAAATTTGGTTATGCTTTTATTTTCTAGTACACCACAATGGTTTAAACAACATCTATGAATTGGTAACACATTATTTGAAAGACATTAGACCACTAATTTAACTTTTTAAGAAAGACATTAGTCTCTACTAATTTAACAGGGATATGAACTTGACAAGAACTTCAAATGAATTCTGAGATGCTAAGGAGGCAAAAACGTTTACTTCATTGGATAATGCAGAACCTCCACCAGCTAAATCAGATAAAGCTCTAATGGCAATGAAGGGTTTCTTTTGTTGGAGGCACACTAATGCAACAGCAGCACTTTCCATATCAATAGCAGTTGCATTAAATCTGGAGTACAAAAATTCTCTGTAAGCTTTGTTATCAACAAACACATTGGCTGCCACTCCTTTCTCCACTCTTGTCACAATAGGCTTCCTTGGCAAACATGTTGTCTTGACACAACTCTCCAATTTAACATTCTGCACAAAATCAGTATTCTATAATGACTTTCTTTTTTGAATTAAGATGAGTTTAATTAACTTAATTACCTTCAGTTTTCCTGCAATTTTAAAGTAAGTCTTGTCAACTCTAGTCCAGAAAATGTGGTGTCTAGCTTCTGGAATTCCATTCACAGGGAAAATTTCTTCTGGTTGATACCACACTTTGTTCAAAAGATTTGTATCAGTGTTCAAATCTTTTGTGCTGTTACTGTAATCGGCAAACTCAAGATAACCAAATTTTGTGTTGAAATCTCCATTTTCTTCTCCTAACCTCTGCTCAATTATATTACAGAAAATCCAATTAAGTTATCTATACTTGATTATTTCAATCTGTTTGTTTAAAATTTTCTTACAAACAGTTTTAAAAAGCACTTCAAAGTTTTCATTTGCATAGTTTACTTTTTATGATTTCATGCAGCCACTTTTTGATTGTTGAGTACTACACACTAAAATTGTTATATTCTATTTACTTTTCATATGATTTTAAGATGAGAAAAGTATTATTATATAACATGAGACTGATACATACATCCGTGTGTGTATATATATATATATATATATATATATATATATATATATATATATATATATATATATATATATATATATATATATATATATAATGGTTTGTACCTGCCAATGCCAAAGTCCTGTGTGTGCCCAATATTGTGGAATAGTGACATCTCCAATCTGGAGTTTAGGATTAGCATTTCCTGCAATTCCATAATGAAGAACTCCTTCCACATCAAATAAAGTAAGCAACAACTGGGTTAAAATACCTGCATTTAGCTACACAGAAACAAGCCAAAAGATTCAGAAAACAAAAGGAGAAATATAACCAAAAGTTTATATGAAGTGTAGAATAGAAAGCTTGTTTACCATTCCCAATCCACATAATACAACTACAACCCTCTTATTTTCCAATACACCAATACGAAAATGTTTTCCTGCATTGTCAAAGGGAAAAAATATCAAATATTTGGAAAATTTCTAACTTTTTTATATCGTGCCAAATGCTTGCATTGTGTTGACTTTTATCATCTGTCATGACTCTATACAAAATCTGTTATCTCGGTTTATTCTGTCACTGTGTGACTATATTCTTAGCACTGTATTCAGGTTGAATAATAATGACAAATATATTCATCCTTTATCATATATATATATATATATATATATATATATATATATATATATATATATATATATATATATATATATATATATATATATATATATATATATTTATTGACATGTATAGAGTTATATCAGAAAAAAAAATTATTTTCACACAGATATTTTATCTATATATGTCGTATGTGTTTTGGTATCTGATATACATTGAATACAAAACGTGTTCGAACTTCATAGCTAGGAGCATGGTTGATGAAGTTACCTGCATAATTGAAGTAAGGAAAGTTGTGATGAGGCTGAAAGCTTGATGAACGAAGAAGAGGATCCAACTCAAAGGAATTTGGCACCACTATACCAATGTATGGTCCTTCACCATTGATAATGCTGATTTGTCTCCATGAAAGTTCAGAAATTGTACCATTTGCCGTCATGATACTGCACAGTAACAACACAGATAAACCTAGTAACTTCATTCTCTTCAGTGGTTATGTCTTTCAGGTTCTCAACAGATTTAAGGTTCCTTTTATAGATCAAAACAACACTCATATGGAACATATATCGGTCAACCACCGATGTTGGAATTTAAGAGTATCAGAGATAATTTTCAGATTCATGAATAATTACAATTATTCATGAATAATTACAATTATTCATGAATAATTACAATTATTCATGAAGAGATACAACCATTCATGAAGAGTTACAATTATTCATAAAGAGTTACCATTTATGAAAGATTACAATCATTCATGAAAAAATGTAACTAATCAGAATCTAGTATCTCTTGATCAACATCATCTATATAAAGGGATCCTGTAATCTATTGAAAGAAGAAACTTGAGAGACTTTTTCTCTACATTCAGTGATTCACTTAACACACAAATCAATTTCTGAGAATTTTATTCTTGTTTAAATTGTATTTCTTCTTTATATCTCAAAAGCGGATTTCGTGATCTCCTTCACTCTTATAAGAGACGAAATATTGGTTTTAGGAGAGTGTGTATTCATGCCTAGAAGGTTATATGAGATCTACATTGCTATTTATCTTGTTTTCCTAATTTCTTAGAAAATTGTTCCAACAAGTAAAAGATTAAATACACATAAAATTTTAAACTAAAAATGTCTTTTACTGATCACGTTTTAGTATAATTAATCATTGTTAATTTTTAAATAAACCATGATTGCATTTGGGTAGAAGCAACAGCGATCTCGTTTTCTTCATCTTTTATAATCAATTAAATATTTCAAACGCCACCCTGTGAAAAACGTACTTATTATTTTTTTTGTCTACTTTTTTTATGTTAAAAACAAATGATAAAATAATGGCAATGGACTTTTGAGTCTTCTTAATTCAGCCTGATATAAAAAATTATGTTGATTTAGTTCGACATAAAAAAATATGTTGATTAAGTTTGATAAAAAAAAATTATGTTGATTCAGCTTGATAATGATATATATATTTAAATAAGTAAATTTTTTCTGTCCCATGAAGTATATCTAAAAGAACACTTCAATATGGGTTATAAAATCCAACCAAACTCCAATTTATTTTACTTTTTGGGACACGGGTAAGCCCAAGAAAGCACACGGTCCAAAACAATTGGACTGATTTGGGGTTCAGTAATTGCTATTACTTCCTGCACTTCCATAATTAATAACTCCACTCCCATAGTAATATGAAAAAACTTGAAACGTTTTTCATTACTACACCACACCACTAAGGAAGACGAAGAGAGAATACTGAAGAGAAAAAAGAGGGACTCATTCCGAAAAGTTAATTCCAAAACACATTTTACTTACATGTGTTTTTTCAAAAAATATTGTGACAATTGTTTTATAACATTTTGATATATTTTTAATAATTTATGTTAATGTACTTTAAATCCAAAAAAGAAATGATACGTATACTTTACTAAAATATTATTAAAAAATATGTATTAACATATCACTCTCTTTTAAAAAATACATTCCAAAATGTATAATATGCATTCTGAAAAATTTATTTTAAAAACTCACTCGATTTGTTCAGAAATATATTTGATATAATTCGAAAATTTTATTTTTGAAAATTTTATTCCGAGAATTCTGTTCTAGAAATTCAGAAAAATTATTTTGGAAATCTCGGAAACATGTATTCCAGAAGTTTTTTTTTTTTTTTTTAATTTTGAAAGGGTGCATGAAGAAGTTGTGGGGTGCAAGAAGTAAAATCCGATTTCATTTGTATTGGTATATATGGTTGATTTTGTTTTAAAATTTTTTCCTTTGACTCGAGCGAATTGAAAAAATAAAATAAAAATGAAAGTCTAATGTTAATATAAAAGTAAAATATTTTTAAAATTTTTTATAAATTACTTTTTGTCAATTGTTTTAAAATTTATTTAGGATTTGTCGTTGTGGAAGAATTTGAATTTATAAAGATTGAATTATTTGAAATTGAGTAGCTAGGTTGTATGAGAAAGAAAGTTGAGCTAACAATGGATGAGACGTAGGGTAGATGATGGAAAACAAGAAAGAAGTCACATCGAAGAAGATCAAAAGGAACAATAATTGGGCAATGGAAATCTCCAAGCTCTCGCGTGCTCTTTCTTATATTTCATCACCAACATCATCTTTTCCTTTGTCAACCCTATGCCGGTGCCGTCCATCATTTTTCCAACATTTTTCACACACTTTCTTCCAAAACCCTAAAACAAATCATGAAACCTAATTAACACATTTCTTTTCTATATTGGGTCCCATGTTTTTGAGGCTTCTATCAATATATTCATCAGCATGGGATAGTAACAAAGGATGTTTTTGAAGAGATAGGAAAACATGACACTATTTTTATAACACTAGGTGCTTTGCTTCTTGCTTGTCGGTGACCCTCGTCAGATTTTCTTGTGTGCAAGATTTGATATCGTTGATTTCATATATAAATACAGAATTTATTGTCACGTGTAGTTGTTTTGTCACATCCATGGTAGCTCGTTCATATGTGTCTACACCCCTTGCTACAAAAGGGTTTTAAGTTTCAATTATTCTGATCATCACCTATGTGCCTATATATATATATACACACCTCTCACTATATTTCTCTTCTTTATTTATGTTTACACATAGTAAAATGTTTTCATCATATTTCAAGTTTCACCATTGAGATAACGTGTTTCTTGTATTGAAAGTTTTTTATGGTAAAGGGTTTCAAGAAGTAAGTATATTTCATTAAGATGAACGGCGGTACCAAAAAAATGTATTCAAATGTTCTGTTGGAAGAAAATATATTAATGTGTTGAAGATAAATTGTTAGAATTTTAAGTATGAGTCTAAGTTTCAGTTGTATAAAAATGAAAAAGTAGAACATCATATAAAGTTGAAGATATATAAATTTTTAGGTTTTTGATAAATGGTGGTATCAATTCCTAATATGACTTGACTTCAGATTTTATTTTTACAATGAACTTTTGTTTGGATAAACTTTACATAAACACGTTAGTGAATTGAATTAATTACTATATTTGTTATGTTTTTGACAAATTACATGTGTTGATTTAACAAACACATTTTATCATATAAAATAACTATTTGTCGACTTTGGTTGAGAGATTTTATTCATTGCATTCTCGCCATTGTTCAAGCAGCATGAAAATTAGGCAAACATCCCTATACTAAAATAGTATTTTTATATATTATTGCGTTAATTTCATAGATAACATTTTCTTGACAACATTGGAACGTGTCATTGTGTAATTGTCCAAATGACACAATGACACCATCATGGACCAATCACATAATGACACGTATAATGATTTCAAATGTTGTCTAAAAAAAGTTGTCTAGTTATCTTTATCCGCCTTAAATATCACATACCCTATTTATAGCGCTGCAATGATGCAATAATAGATATAGTGTCGCACTCATATCGTATAGCTAGGGTTAGTGATTATACAAAACTTTACCATTTGCAAAGACAAGTGCTCAGATTTGTGTAACTGAATCTCTTTTTATAGGTACTTTTTCATCCTTTTATTATTAGGATTGGAGCACCATAGACAAGTGCATGTGAGTGTGTATCTCTGTGTTTGAAGCGAATACGTGAAAACCTTTGAAGACCATTCGTCCACGTACGAGGATCATAAACATGGGAACCCGTAATCGCAAGAATAACAAGCAAAAGAATAACATAAGTATTATATGTTTATGAGAAGCTTTGATAAGCTTAACGATAATAAACAGTATCTGCGTTTATAACGTTTTATCTTTCCCAGGTTTTTGTAACGATCCAAACAGACAGAATACTAATTAAGTTGTTGACATATAACAATGGTCATGGATCAGTTCAATTAATGCTGCTAAAAAAGTAGCATATTCAAATGATTAATCATACAAATATTGCATATACATCGAAATATAGCGCATTAGTACGTACCACCATCTTAATTAAGCTAATTAACGAAAATAAAGAAAACTAAGCTTGATTTTCCATGAATTATGAAGTCTTCTAATTAAGGGCTAGCAAATACTACTGTCAGAGCTAGCTAGCACACATTTTATTCAGGAAGGAAGTATAGCATCATGAGCAATCAGCCTTAGATTCTTTAGCAGATTGACTGCTCATGATGTTATATCATTTCCATGAATTTACCTCTCTGCATGCTACCATATATTTATATGTATATGCTGCCCTAATTGTAAACTTGTCCTAACGAAAGCCCCCTCCTAGGGCAGGTGCCCAATAGTCTGCTCCATTGTCACTTCCAACTTGCAGTGTGCATGACACTGGAACCAGACACAATCCTCTACTCCTCAGCCCCTTCTTTTCTTCAGTATCCTAATTAGCCATAGCATGGATGTGTTTAGAATAATTAAAAAATCTGTTCCTAAAGAACACATTTCAATAGTATAAGAACATTTACCGGTTCTCCAGCTGCTTTCCTTTTCAAGCCGTTATCATTATTCAGCAGCTGCATCAGAAAGTAAAACACCATGAGAATTTAACAAGCAGAATCTTTACAATAAAGCAATGTGATCAAACAAAGCCACTTTGTTTTCTTTTTCTTTTTAAGTTATAAACAATATTATTATATGTCTGATAAAGCTGGTTACATTTTCTTCTCACACTTAAACAAATGAATGTAATTAAGATTAAGGTATTGTTAATTGATCCAATGGAAAAAGCATACATATATACCTGACCAGGGTCTTCAGGGAATATACAATTCTTCTCTCCTTGAACCTAAAATTAAATAATTACAATCATCACTCAATAAGTGTCACATAATTACTCTTTAATTAGTACACTCGTGCAGCAGAAAGAGATATAGAAAGAGAGAGAAGACAGTGAAAGTGATTATTCTTCTTGCTTTGGACGTGAAAAATGGCTTTATAATTCTTTCCTCATCTTAAAATCTGTCACTTTAGAATATTAAAACATATCTTAATAAAGGTATCATCATAACTTGTGTAATTAGCATACATTCATCATTATAAAAGACAAACAACATGAGACAAGCTAAATTTTATTTAGACAATTTAAATCAAGTAACACAATTAGATTAAAGGTAACAAAAAAAGGTAACACAAAAAGAATAAAAAAAATTACTGTCATATTTTAAAACCAGAAATGAGATTATGCTATTTCTTACAGAATTCTGCTGCCTCCCACTCACTGGTCCACCGCTCAAGTATGGTAAGCTAAGGGCCTGCATCAGAGGATGGGGGAAAAAGTGAGCATATTTACAACTTTAATAATAATGAAACTTTTTGTATTGGAATAATACAAATATGAAAACTTATATTAAATATTATCGTGTGACGTTTTTGTAATAATTTCTGTAATATATTAATATGAGTAGTGCATGCACTTGTCTCTATTTTTATTATATGCATTGGATCAATTTCAATATGTTCCAATGTGAAATGAAGCTTTAACAGCGTGCAGCGTGCATCAGAGGCTCGTGGTTGTTTGGGAAAGTAAAGAGTGGAGAAGAAACATCACCTCAATTTGACTCTGAAGGAATCTGATATACCCAATAGCTTCTAACAAGACAGAGGCTGTGTCAGTCTGCAAAAGTGAAATATGCCACACACATACACACACCAGCGTTAATATTCCCAGTCATAATTATATATTATAGCTTATAAACCAACCTTTTCTTTTCTTTTCTAAAATATCATGTTCAAAAAAGCAAAGGAAGAAAGAGAACCAGAGAAGGAAAAAAATTATAACGGCAAAAGGTGTCAATTCCAGTGTTCTTAAACATGTGGATGGGTAAACTTTTATTATTGGATCTTTCTATATAAAGAATGTTGATGCTGTTTTTAACCCGGTCGTACAGCTCTAGTTAATTTAATTCACGTTCATTTAGTTTAATATATGAATTTTTTAGTGACATTTTCATGTATCAGCACACTGATATATAATTTAGATTAGTGGGGACCATTACAGTCTTGGACTATGTGATAATTTATTTTTACTGTGTTGAAGAGAAAATCATAATAATTTTAGACAAGTTAATGGTTTTCTTTTTCATTGAAAAAAAAAAAGTATGGTGGGTGAAATTTGATTTGAATAAGTTTGGTTCTTATTACCTTCCCAAATGGGGAAACGAGCTGATGAAGAGCTGTAATTCTGTCGCCTAACTTCTCCTTTCTAACCTGAAATTGAGAAGAGGAAGTCATATAAATATGTCGTACATGGGCACATGCTAAAAATTTGGTTATATTTTGTTGTTTCATTTGGCTGTGTTCGATTCTCATTCTGAGATGGTAAAATGACGATGAAGCAAGAGAAAAAAGAATAATCATGATTGAGAAATAGACAAGAAAGAAAGACAACAGTTACACCCCACATGTGTTTGTATGCCTGAAAGAGAGTAGGGGTTGGAAGTTTCTGCCTGGTAGTTTGCATTTTACCTTGAATGTAGCCTGTGTTGTAGCAGAGGGTTGAACCCTAGCTTTCTTCAGTGCCCCACCAGCTGCAGTGCTATTGCACTTAGAGAAACAAAGAGGTTTTGATTAGATTCAAATTTAAACAACAGAACGCATCAAAATCAGAATCTGTGTACTGATTTGTTACTTTATTAGTTGATGCAAAAACATTGGTAAAGTATATGTGTACTATTTCACTCGAAAGAAGATTAGAGAATAATATCGAAGTGATTAATCATGTTTTTGATCTACAACCTGTGGAAAGACAGGGAAAGATATTGCCTTTAAATTATGTAAAAAAAATGGTTGTTTAAATGCTCTAAAATAAGAAAGCTTTTTTCTGGCAAAATTTAGTAAAGTTCGATGAAAAGTTTGTTTGTGCATCTCATTGACCAAGAAGGAAAGCAAAAGGTAATAATGAAATAAGAAGATTGTAGATTCTCATCAATCAGTGAAGGAATCTCAACGTGTATGAAATCTAATATGTTCCTTACCTCAGAAGATCGATCTGGTGGAGGAAGCCTTGCATCTGTGCTACTACTGTTAGAGAAATCTAACATGTTGCTACTGAAACTCGTGGCACAGGATTTCGGAGACCAGGATGGCTTTGATGACTGAAGCTCTTCGTTTCCATGGCCGTATACATAGCTGTTAACTGAATTTTCTTGTTTAACATCAACAAGAGAAGCGTTTGGAGGCTGACCTAGCATTTGATCCTCCCAGTTCTCCAACTTCTTTGTCTGAAACTGGCCCATCCCAACCTTACCTTGTTCATCCACCACCCCACTCCTATAAACAACAAAAAAATTAGATTTTGATCATTCCTAAACAAACCCAGATGTTCCATGTACCAAATATCGCCATGCAAGCATGTTATATACTAGTTTAGAAAGAAAGAATACATGAGTAGCTGGCTCCATGACTCAGGAAGGTCTTGATTTTCATTCCAAGAAGGAAAGGGGAGAGAAGTGGGAGCATAAGGGATGGGAAAGTTAGAAGGAGATGAGAAGAAAGGAGGAGCTTGTGGAGGCATGGTATTGATATTGATGTTCCACCAGTTAGGGTTTCCAGCAGCCATCATTTGTTGCACTGGTGAGCTCTGAAGAACAGCTCTATGCATGCCTTCTTGCTTCTGAGAAAATTTTCAGCTGTTTGCAAAAGAAAAAGATATGTGTGATGCCTTCTTTCTGTGTGATGTTTCTCTTTCCCTATTTCTTTGCTTTGTGGTGTCCCTTTGTAGAAATTTTTTGATAGGTCCTTCAAGGGTTGATTAAGTAGGGGGAATTACACCACTGCTATTGGTTTTTTTTCAAGGAATTAATTTGAATAATTATGGAGTTTTGAGAACCTTTGTCTTTGCTTACTCTCTTTTCTTGCCTTTCTTTATTGCTTTTCTTTTCTTTCTCACTTTCGTGTTATTTCTTTTCTTTCTTTGCTTTTCTATTTCCCCCGCTTGCTTTTGCTTTATCTTAAAGTGGGACAGAAAAAGGTGGTAGGAATTCCCATAATTATAAAATTCCAAAAATATAAACATATATATATTACATATAACAAGAAAAATATCACTCTTGAGAACATTTTCCCCTATGATATCTACCAACGTGGCGCACTAGAAAGGCCTAAAACACTACAATGGACAATTTAAAGAAGAACCTCTAAAAATTTTGACTTCTACAAGCTAACACTCATCTTATTTGTGCTTGACTGAAAAATCATTACTCATTCCATTAAGTAGTATTAAATAAAAGGATTTAGTGTGTCATATTGTGATGATGAATTGCAAGTTATATTCATATTTTATAGTGTATGCCATTCACAAGGTGATGTATCTCTATGAGGTGTTGACCTGCTTTTTGAATTCAATTCTTATAGTTCGTTAATTTTCACCTTGTATATGATTGATGAAATAATACTAAGGTTTAATAATTGTTTTTGCACTTCATTTACACATGGATCCTTAATCATAAATCATAATCAACCTTCTAGCAATGAAGCATTCAATTCGATTGAGTCAACCAAGAGTTTAGAACAGTCAACCGTCTAGTGTTGTACACCCTCATCCACTTTAGGATTATAAAAAAAAAAAAACTTTAGAGAGTAAACACTCAGAGACTTTAGAATAAATTAAGAAGTTTAAATTATGTTTGGTTTAAGTAATTAATTAGAAAAAAAAAACGATGTTAATGTATATGGTAATTACTCTTGTCGTATATAAAAATTATCTTCAAAATTTAGTTATTCATTTTTTTTTATTGAGTACAAAATTGTAATGTTTAATGTGTTTGGCTACACGATATTTCGAATATTAAATATGATTTTAAAAAGCTAATGATTATAGTTTTCTGCTCTTTCAATGTGTTTCTTAACTTCTTAACATGTTTCTACATGTTCGATATGAATGAGTATGTAAACACAAACTAAACATAGGATTTTGTTTTTCGCTTATATTAAACTATATATGAATATAAACTATTTTACATTCTCAATAATTTGAGATGTCTTTTTAAATGTATTTTAACTAAATTCTTTTACAATATGTGAGTGTATGTGAAGTTAACTATCAATTTCATTCACATGTAATTATCTTTCTCTTGCTTTTTAATTTTTCCACTCGTTGTCGTTTGATAGTATATCTAACGCATGTTATTGAAGATTTTGCATATAGTTGGTTTAATGATGTAAATATATATTTTAAAAATATGTTTTTGTTTTTATATCAGTTTTTTTTTTCTAATGTATTGTATTGTACATTTTAAGTGGAGCAAATGAATTTTATATGTTTGCTTAATTCATAAATATTTTTATTTTTTAAAATCGATCTATTATCTTAAAATGCCTTATTTAAGAAAATGTATAAACTCAAAAATAATCTATTGTTTTAAGCGTATAATAGATTGTTTTAATCATATAATTAATTATTTATTAAAAAATAATTATTTATTTATTTTTTAAATCATTTATACATATAATTGATTGGTCTTTAATGAAAGTTCATGTTTATTCGACAATGAAAATAACAAATAAATTTGTCCTCATGAATATTCTCTTAATCTTCTAATTTTGACGTGAATCCTTATTATAATATAGATAATATTTGATTTTTTAAATTATAGATAAAAATGTGGAGGAGAGTTGTATATCTATCATGTCATTGTCTGAATACTGTATACTTGTATCAATTCTCATCTTCATTATTATATATGTTTCCATTTTAAATTACTAAAACACCTTTAATTTGTTAAACAATTTAGTAATAACTCATTTTGAGTAACTTACTTTTAAAATACACATTATTTATATATATAGAAATTATTTTTTGTGCCTAACACTTTGGAAAACTATTAACATTATAATTTGATGATATTAATGAATCGGAAAATCCATATATAAGTCAATTAAAATCTCTTGGTTAACGGTTCCTTCATTGACTAATGAAAAACCACTTAGTAATGTTGGTTTTTGAAGAGAAATATGCTCTTAATTGTAAACTAACTTCAAACACGCGTATAAACATTTGTCAATATGCTGACTAATAAAACAACTAAAGAATTTCTCACAATATTCTAACTGGTTAGGTTGATACCAATTTAGAAAAAAAAAATATTTATTTACTATTTTTCATTTTTGAATCTGTATATTTCTTAAAATTAATGTACATTTTAAAGACTAAAACTACACAAATAATTCTCATTTAATATTCTCAAAAACAGTTAAATAATACGAAGATAATATTATCATGACAAGATGAGGGTTCCAATCGATGAAACTCTATTACATAGAGGAGGAACAACTTGAACTTACATCACACACACCAAAGAGGTCAATGTCTATGTTTGTTTCTCCAAGAAAATAGTTCCCAGTTTCCATAAATTTAAAACTGTTACCAAAAACTTTTAGACATTCTTTTTGGGTATCCCAATTAAATCTCCTACCCAATTGAGCTAAAGGAAAATCCACCAAACATGATTATAACTTTATGAGGTGTTTTTATATTTGATTGTAACATTTCATTTTTAATTTTAGATTTATTTAATTATCTTATAATTATTCTTTTCATTTCATATCTACTCTATTTTTATTTTAATTACATTTTCTGATTTGGATATTATCTTCTAAAATGAACAAAAAAAAAATAGTAATTAACTAATACGGGCAAATAAACATTTAATCCGATTTAATTATATATGTTAAAAGAATAAGATTTTCTATATACATAAGTAAATACGATTTAAGAAGTAGTTGCATAGTTTATTCTAATAAAAATTAAGGATTGGTTATATAATTTGTTTAACTTCTTTTTATTAGTCAGGTAACCGTAATTAACGTATTTAAAGTATTAATTAAACTATTTATTAATTAGGCCAGAAGTTGTAAATTCCAGTTAACAGTGACATCCTTGAACAACCAAGAACATAATTTAAAATCTGATAGTGATAGTTATTTGTGTGTCGTATATTTAATTGTAACGTCTAAGCTACGTTCGTGGAAACTTTAAACACAGATCAAATCAATGTATTAAAAAATTGTTATTCGTATTTGGATATTGAAAAAGTGAGATAGAAAGTCACGAGTATAGATTTTTCCTTCGTCATTGTTGAATATTTGGTAGAAATAAAAACTATATACACATGCCTGGGACTTATAGTTTCAATGAACATTCTTAATCAGATACAACAAAAAAGGATATCAATAATGAACAAAAACCAATGGTGAAATTATTCCTTTGGCGTCACAAACGAATTACAATAATATTATTGTCGTGTTCAACATTAATTCCACAGGCAAACATTCCCTCGTACCGCATTTTGATGTCAAAAAAAACAAAGAAACCCTTAAATTTCGAGCTAATTTACAGTGTCGTGACAGAGATTATGGGGAACAATTTATAAATTATGGTTTTCTCCATTCATGTTCATATTCGGAATTCAGGTATACGAAGTGTCAAAAAAGGTGGGTAGAAGAGTAGAGTAGCTGAGAATGGTGTTGTCTAGACCTTAATGCCCATATCTTTGTCGGAAGCTGTGTGTCTTTTGTAGCAGACGCACCCATATTTTCTTATTTTATTTTTGCTTCATGTCTTCTAGAGAAACAAACAACGTCAACAACAATTCCTTCTTTGTCCTCACCTTCTTTGTCATATATTCCTCTCTTTCAATCTTGTTTTTGCTATTAATTTTTAATATAAAATTACAAATTGATTCCTGATCAATTTCTTCACATGGGTTTATGATATGTATTTTTTTTAGAAACATTCTCTTTAGATTATATAACTTAAAACATTATATGTGAACTACACAACTTAATGCATCACTTTACCTTTTCATATCGGTTATTTATAATGTATATAGTGAAAGTCTCACATATCTAACGATAAGATAAAGAATTGGTATTAGTGATTATATAATTGACTATAAGTTCATGGAGTTTCTTATCCTAAGAATAAGACACTTTGAGCTAGTGTTTGGTTATTCTTATATTCTTGGAATAGAATGTTGTGAAGTTTAGTTAAATTCTTGCTTTAAAGAATATGAGTGTTCATGGAGTTAAGAGTTGAAAATGTTTTCTATGTGCTTTACACACACACACACACACACATATATATATATATATATATATATATATATATATATATATATATATATTATTCTTTAGTTTTCTTTAGACGACAACGATCATGATTTTTCTTCAGATTTAGAGTTTCCGCAACATATTGTTTGTATATCTCGTGTTTATTTATTTTTCTATTAGTTTGGTGATTCTCAGATATAAACATGATGTGATTGTTCCAAATAAATGGTATAAGAACTTATGGTTTGGTAAGATGTTTCTTAGTATGCCCTATGGTTGTAGTTTAGTCTCATTTTCTACATTAGAAAAGATGAATTCCTTGTTGGTGGTAAAGTTGCATTGAGAAATTTAATAGAAGGATCACCTTCAACGCTGTGTTTGCACGGTGAATTTGCAGCTTTCAAAACTTCTTTTGTTGATTAAAGTGTATTAATATGTTGATTAAAGTGTATTAATATGATCCAAAGTTGAATGACTGCAATATTACACATCTTATTAATGTGGATGATTTCAAAGACATCTTGCATGTTTATATACCATTGGTTGCACAACAATTTATTTTCTTTCTTCTTTTTGTAATTTCACTGCTCGGGATGTACCATTATTCTTTGGTATGTGTATCTTTATTACACTAAGTAATTTTGTATTACCATTTTCAAAACCTTTTGATTGCTTTTCTTGTTTCATTGTTATCACAAATCAAAAATCATATTTTCTATTTTGAATGTTTTGAAAATAGAAAATATGATTTTTAATACAAATACTCAATTTCGATTGCATTCTACTCATGCAAATAAGAAACTAATTTAAAATATTTTTATTTGATTAATAAAAAAAATTTCATCTCAATATAAACACATTAACTAATAACCCATATGTAATGAACATAGCATGCAGTTTGCTGTCCTCAAATAAAATAATAAATATAAAGAGAATACCCTCTCTCTTTTTTTTCTCCAAAATTTACATTAAAAAAATAAAAGACTTTCTCATTGGATTCCTCTTAAGAGAAGGATTAGAATGAAGTTAAAAAAATATCATAATTATTCCCCTTGATGATCCCAATAAGGCTTATTTACCAACTAAACAAACTTGGCTTTTTATGGCAGAAAAGCTAGACATAGCTCTCTTCCTACTTTCCTTTCATAATTTAAAGGACAACCCTAGCATCATTCCTCCCCTTTCTCAAGGGGGCACCAAAAAGCAAAGCTATGAATGGTATTCAACTTGCTTATCTTCTTATGTAAGAAAAACAAAAGAAAAGCACGCCTGTGTTCCTGCTTTCACTTCATTTTTCTTGTGATTTCCTGATATGAGATCCACTACTCATCGATATCCAGCTACTTTAACTTTTTATGGCTCAAATTTTGAACCTCCTAGCCCTTGTGGTGTTGCAGCTAAATTTAATTAATCAAGTTTAACATATGAATACACAGATCATGTTGGATCTATCGAGAAAGATGTTAACGAGAAAGGTATAACATCAATAATATTAAAAAGTCGACTTTAAGAATACAATTCTACAAAATCAATTTGTAAGGTGATATTTGTATTCATTTATATACTCTAAATTGGTCTGATCTCTGGTCAATGTGAAACTTCTAACAAATAAAATTTGAGTCTAACAACATAAGGGATTGACACTACCTTTTACCAAAAATCTTAAAGCGATAGGTTAATGAATCTTCAACCTTATATATAATACTCTACGTTTCATTTTAATCCAATGTAAAACTTAGACTGAGATTTGAAATTCTAATAACAGATATATTAAATTCGTTTGCAAATCATTATCTGTAACTTGATTAACAGATATAAAAGTGCATAATGTTTCTTTTATCCATATATATGCCTTTGGGTGCATGCACACTTTTTCTTTTTATTTCCAAACAAAGTTCCTACGCCAGTTGCATTGATGATTAAAAGTTGACCAGTTTAAAAAGTTAAGCTTTTCTTTACTTTGGATTCAGTTTTTTGCACGCATGTTTGTTTTCTAATTTACACGTATTTCCTTACTAGCTAATTGACTGTGACAACAAAGATAAGTCATTAATTTTTTAATCAGACATGAAGCAATCAATCTTTATCTTTTCTGCTATCTGGATAGCAGTAGATGGATTCAAAATAGTATGGCAAGAGTCTCCTTCATAGATTAGAAAATAAGACTGTATATGTACAATGCTAACATGTTACCTATCTATCATTCATGCAATAAATGGCCACACTTTCTCACACTTAATTATATTTTATTTAATCATCTCTAATTTATGTTTTTATGACAAAAAGTATTAAAAACAATGAATTCGTGACAAAATTAAGATCAAGACTATGTTATGTCATGTTATTATCAATAGATAATATCACATCAAAATTCATATTAAAGGAGAAAAATGTAAAGCATAAAAAAAAGATTTTATAATTATAATGTGAGAGTCTAACTTAATTAATCATAGAAAAACAACTTTAAGAGAATAAAATGGTATTTATTACTATTATATACTTTATTTTGACTGTATAATGTAATCGATCTCAAATATAATTTTCACATTAAGACCTCGACATCCTAAACATAAAAATTATAGGACTGAACATTTACTAGAAGGTGCACACAAAGACTGATAATGACAATAATTTCTCCCACAAAATACGTTTTTTAAAAAAAGATGTTAACTTATAAGATAATATTTTTAAATGAGTGTAAAAATTTATAAGGGACAAAGAGATAATAAATTGATTTTTATATTATTATGTATTTACAAAAATTTTATAGACTACTTTTTGCCAAAGAAAAAAAATGGAGTTTCCCATTATCTGAAAAAATAATGGCTTGGGATAACAAATAACTTAATCGTTTTAATAATTATCATTATGGTAAGCTCTTGTATATCATTTTAGAATTTTGATGAAGACGTGTTTCTAACAGTTGCAGAATTAGTATGGCACTGTGATGTTTGCTAATATTCAGCAACTTCAATTCAAACATATCACTTTCACATCTTATATGTTTTTGTTATGGAATCATCTCTTGAGAGAACTCTAATACTTAATAGAAAACTAGAAAAAGATATTGCTAACTCAAGTTAAGAATGTTAAATATCATAAATTTATTACATTAAAGTTTTGGATTAAAAATAGTATGTTAGTATGAATTTGTTTACGATTTATTGATGTTAAATCTCTTTAACGTTAGAAGTCTCATATTAGATAAAAATGTGTGAAAGAGTTCACTATTTATTATTGTGTTAAAAAATGAATTTGAAGTTTAATTCAATCTTATAAAACTTGATTGTAAGGTGAGATTTGTATTCACTTGTATACTATCATGTTAGAAAACATATTTTAAATCTAATTTAATCTTACAAAACGATTTTATAAGGTGAAATTTGTATTTACTTATGTATTACAAAATTAGTCTTATTACTTGTTGACACGAGACTTTTAACAGATGTATTTAAAGAAAGAAAATTATCACTTAAAACACTTATATTAATTAGTTAAAAATTATTTCAATTACTCGTATTCAAGTTTTATGTGACGTAAAATATTTGGAAAAATAACATAAGGAAATTATGATGAATGTTGGATCGATTGGTTTTCCAAGGATATGCAAAGGAAGGATGATTTGGTAGGAAAGTTAAGAAGAAATGGAATGACATCATCCTAAAGATTTTGATGGTATGAAAAAGCTTAACAACATAAAAGATTATGGTTTATGACGTAAAATACATATATTTAGGAATTGATTTAATGGGAGGGGAAATATCAACGTCTACTTTAATTTTGTGGAGTTGAAATGATACGAAGAAAGATAAGAGATGGAAGAGAAAATATGATAAAGAATGAAAGGCCATAACATATGAGAGTTGATATCTCTATCAGAAGACCAAAAATGTCACAGGTGGTTTAGGAAAATGATACTTTGGCAAGATGAACATGAACATCAACATGAACTTTTGACAACCTTATTATTATTGTTGTTGTTGGCTATGCGTGCACGCATTTCTAGGTTTCAATCAGTCTTATCCAGATATGGTTTTTGTTTTATTTATGTGCCAATCATTCCCATCCTATACCAATTTGCTAGGATACAATTTCATCCAAATCAATTTCCATAATTTTTACTTTCACTAACCAATATATACACAAATATTAGGAGCATTCTTAGCAATTCTAGGTCATATAATATATATATATATATATATATATATATATATATATATATATATATATATATATATATATATATATTGAAAGGTTTATTAAATACAAATTAGTAATAATTTCAATTTATTAAAATGGTCAAGTTAAAATTATTGAAATTTAAGAAAAATAATTGATATAGTCCGCACATTCATTAATTTTTATTAATTTTTTTCTATATCTTATAAGAAAGAAAAGTAGGAAGAAAAATGTATAAAAGAAAAATCAGGGAGCAATTAAGATAGATTATTAATGTTTTTCATAACCCATTTTTCAAGTATATGCTTAGTTTTTTCTATTAAAAAAAATTGGAAACTACTTTATTTAATAATTTATCTACTTTATTTAAAAATGATTTATTATTGATTAATTATTGATTTGTAATTCATAAATTCTAACTGCCACTTTCATCGTCATCATCATCTAACATATAGATCTTCCCTTCAGTCTCACATAATTTAGCTACAAGCCTATATCTTATATCTTATATTTAGTTATATTTAATACTCATAAACAATTTAAAATATTTTTTTTTTAATTTTGGAAGTATTTTTTAAAAATAAACTTATTATGATGAAGTTTTGAATTTCGAAAAATATTTCAAATGTAAATGGATTGTAATAAATTATTTCAATAAAAATTGAAACATTAATATTATATGAGAAAACGATAAAATGATTTTAAATTCTTTTTCTTTATACCTCAATGCCTATTTAGGTTGTCTCATTCCCGTCATTTAAAAATAAAAATCAATATAATTTAAATACGTAATCATTCCTAAATTGTTTAAGATATATTTTAAAGACAAAAATCATAATAAAATTTCGAATCTCTTAAAAACGATCAATACCTTCAATATGATTATTCACTATCGCAATACATAAAAAAGTCGAAAGACCAACCTCTATTTTCTTAGTTGAACGGGGAAAAAATGAAAATAAAATAAAATTAATGTTTTAAAAGAGCTGATCACTAAATTAATTTTATAATATTAAAGAAATGCGAAATTACAATATTGATTTTTAACTTTCAAAATACATATACAACTTTAAATAAAACGTTTCGTAATAATTAGGCTAAAATATATGTTTATCATGTCACACCCCATTAATTAAACATTATTAGACACGGCCAAGTGTCGACCGTCCGGTCTCTCCTGGTGAGTGGGAGACCAGTCCTGCAAACATTAAATTACCGCTCTTCGTAATCCGTGCAGAGGCGGCAGAGCAGGAAAACCTTGAAAGTGGGAAACAGGTGGCGCGTTTGGGTTAGACTGGACTTTTTAGTGGAGACCAGGTGACAGCCGGTGAGTGGCCGACCGTTCGTGTTGGAGGTAAGAAGAAAACAATGCAAGTACTTTTTGCATGCATTCTTCTTCTTCAGCAAACCTAATATTCTGAAAACTGTATTTTCTCCTCCTTCTCTCTAAACCCTATATCTTTTCTCTAGAACTCCGACCACCGTTTCATCTCCGATCATCAACTTCTTTCAGAATTATTACTCCTGGTGTCAAGAGCTTTCATTCTATCCGATCAGTTTTCAAATCGGAGCAGTTGGACGTCCGGTCAATCTTGTTGTAGAACTAGAAGTTAGCTGGAATAGAGGTAAGGGAAGCTTATAATAAATTTCATTGGATTATGTTTTATGAATTAATGTATGATGGTTTGAGTATATGATTTTTGTATGATTTGGATTAAATATGAAAAGTATGGTATGTTGTTTGATGTACTGCATGTCTGATTTTGGTATGAGATTATCTATATGTATATAACTTAGTAAAATTCTAAATCTGTAATCGAAAGGTCATTAGGACCGTTCGGTTTCCCCTGAAACAATTGATCTGATACCTCAGTTGGAAATTTTAAATATTTTGTTTAGTTAGTCGTTTGGATTTACCTATTAAAGGACGTCCGGTCTTACACTGAACGGCCGGCATTGAATTACTTGGTCATAGACCGAGTATTCGGCCTCATATTAACTATTTAGAACGTTCAGTCATACACTGAGCATTCGTTTTCTATTGATGATTATTTATTTGACAAGTACTAGGTCTTATACCAATACTTGAATTCTGAAAATGTACAGGTTAAAACAGTTTTATCTATTTGAAAGTCTTCGGTCTTATACTGACATTTGATTCTTCATAGAGTGTTCGGTCTTGTACTGACGCTCACTTTGTTTGAAGATAACTCTTTCATTTATTGCTGTCGGTCTCAAAGACGTTCGGTCTGAATTGTTATTGTATTCTTTTTGATCTAAATTGTCAACCTTGTGTCATTCATTAAAGTAGTCTGGAGAAACAAGTTCATACTCGGTGTTAACCGACCGGTTTATTGATTGTGTAAGAGAATTCCAAGGAGGAACTTCTCATGATTGATTTTATTTGGTTTAGTATGACCGTGGCAAAAGGCTTAGGTTCTGACTCTATCCTGATATTCCGTGATTACGCCACCTCAAGTAGAGGAGGGTAACTCATGTGTGGGAATGGCAGGAGGTCCTTTAGCCTCAGGGTATTTCTATACCGAGGTGGTTTCACTGGACTAACCTCGGGTGACGGTTTGTTGAGTGTATCCCAGCCAGGTCCACCCGGGTGCAGAGAGCGGCGAGCATACGGGGTCATACCGTCCGGACAAATTGTAGAATAATTGAAATTGTTGATGTTATTGTTTGGTTGTGAATCGAAAATCTTTGGACTCATAAAGTTTAATTGTGATATTGTTGTTAATTGAATTCTTATTGAAATTTTATAAGCTTACCCTTGTTTATCTTTGTAATTTTTATGTGTGCCGTTCGGTATTTGATCGAACGGTTGTTCTCTTCACTGCAATGATCGTCCTTTTGGGTGTGAGCAGAAGGAACTCAAGACGAGTCATTGGAAGAAGCTCTGCAAGTGGAGCAACCTTTGGACGTGCTGCCGGAGAATTTTGAAGGACCGTCCGGTCCTTAGTTAGAATCGCATATTTTAAATTTTCTGTAGATGACGTTCGGCTCAATTGTTTTGTAAAGCCGTCCGTCCTAGCCTTTTAACTTTCGATTTACGACTTGTATATTTTCGAATGGTTAAGCTTTATGTTATATGTAAGCTCTCGTTATATATCTTTTACTCGTTCATTTTTCTACTGTTCTTTAATATTATTTATGATAACTCCTAGAATAAAATATAGCTTTTGTTATATATTATTGGGATGTTACATATCACATTAATTTTTATTTTTAGTACAATAAAATAAAAGTGGACGTGTTTCCATAGCATAATTATGATTCTGTTAAGAGTTTTAGTCATACATGTTAACTTTATGCTGATGAAAATATTGCCATTTGAAAAAAAAAATTGTAATAGGTTAATTTATTATATTTTTCATATATCAGGTATTATAAATTTTTAATTTTTATTCTAATTGTAAATACATCAACTTCACAATATGAAAAATTCTGTTTTGTTTTTATACTAATTGTTTAACGATATAATTAACAAATATGACTAAAATTTAAGTAGACTTTTCTGTGTATAAAAACTTCATAAATTTTGGTTATTATTATACTCAAGACGAAAATAAACCCTACGTGTTGTATTTTACCCTAAAGTTAACAAAAATTTAAAATAATAACAAAAGAAGTCATATCAATTTTTAAATATTATACTAAATAATTTTCTTTTTATTTTAAAATATAAAAAATAACTATTTTAAAAAATCAATGATTCGAACCAATATATTTCACTAGCTTTATTGTACAATAATCTCAACAGGATTTCTTTCTATTTATATATAAATATCCTATATTTATACAAATATGTGTCATATTCACTTGAATAGTAATGTGGAATAATTGGATGAAATTTCAAAGAAGGATCATGTGAAGAAATGAATTACAAAGTGATGTAACGACTTAATAAACAATTTCACTTAACATTATTTAATAGAAAGAAATGAAATATTTTTTAATATTAAAAAGTTTGATGTGAGGCTAGAAAGTGAGAAAATGAGCCACTTTCAATTATTTTAATCACATTTAAAATTATACATACTTTCCGGCCTCTGGGTTTGTAATAAAAAAAGAAAAAGAAAAAGTTGAATTAGTTTCCAAATTATATATAAGAAGACAAAATTAACAAATATTATATCCTACCAAATATGATGATGTCAATGTGGGAATTATATATATATATATATATATAAAGAAAAATATTAGAAAAGTGACAATCAAATTTCCCACTGAAAACGATTTCTAGGTTTTGTTTATAACTCACTTAGATATGTCCCTTTTTCTTGTCCCCCTCTCTATGTTTTTAATTCAAAATTAATTAAATGTTAGGTTTAGTTATAATGTTTATCTTATATTTTACAAAATCTATAATTTTTTTTCACAAGTTTAGTTTTTTTTTTCATTATCTGTAGTTTGGTGTATAATTTACTTTTCGTCTGATTTTAATTTTTTTTTAGTGTTATGCGTAACTTATTTAATTTTTATTTTCAAAAATATATTGAAATACAAACACATAAAGTAAAGATGTATATACTAAAATACATTAAAATAATGAAAAATTATAACAACATCCTAGTGACTATTTTTGGTTAGAATGAAGTATGCTTTTTCATTTTTCTCTCATTTTCTTTTCATGAGGATATGATACAAAAGCACTTTCACCTAACAAATACTATTCATACTCCCCACATACCATAAATTTTTTCCCTTATATATATACTTTATTTTTCTCAACACTCACATCACTTTCTTTTTGTTTATTTATACAACACACTATTCAAGATACTCAACAAAATCCAACACCCTCACTCTTAAAAGCTTTCTTTATTCTCATTCTCATTCATTTTACACACAAATATGATCATCAAGAACACAACTTAATTCTTCACTCACAATCTCAAATTTCTTTTAAACCAATATATAAAAATGCTATTGATAATAAGAAGTTAATATACATAAAAAAGAATCTCATTAAAAAAATAAAATTAATTATTTTAAACATTATTTTTGTAAGTATTGGAGATCTCAATTAAAGATAAAACAAATTTATATTACAAAAGTAGATACAAATTTCACGTTATAAAGTAATTACGTGAAGTTGTGTTAGATTTAAAACATATAAATATTAAAATCATGAATTAAAGTGTATTAAGATTTGTTATTTGTTTGTCCTATGATACCACTCACTATAAGAAAACTGTTGTTTATTAGACTTATCACACCACACGTTATCACATTATCCATTAATATCTAATCTTACATTTAATATGTATATATCATAAGTGAGAGTATGTGTTAGTTTATATCATATAAATGGAGGTAAATCTCATCTTACAAACTGATTTTGTAGAATTAAATTAAACTTAAATTTTTTTTTAATAAGAATAAGTTAAATTATAATATATAATATTAATTATGATATTTGAATAAATATAAAAAATAAAAAAGATAAACAAAAATAAAAGAAAAAAGATGGGTAATTTAAAAAAAAATCTATTTGACTCTCTTGCACCAAACATAACTAGCTATTTTTATCTTGTTGAAATAAATAATAGTAAAAAGTTTGTTTAACAAGTCTTTTTTGACAACGCATACATGTTAGTATATGATTGATTCGTTTCAAATAAATTTTTAAAATAAATTCAAACAGACGAATAAAATGATGACACGTGTCCTGTTGTAAAAAAAGTTGTTAAAATATCATGATCTAAATAATAATAATAAAAGAATATAGGTTTGGGAGTGACATGAAAGTGAAAATAAGTGATTATGAGAAACTATGGGAGGGTTTGTGGTCCTAAATTGGGACTATTGTCCTTAAAAGAGTTGTATACAAACAGAACTCTTTTTTCCATTTGAGCTTTTCATTTCTGACACTGATTTCATTCAAATTTTTGGTCTCTCTCTTCTTCCTATTAGTGGGCCCCACTTTCCTTCACTTTCTATAAAGCAAAAAAGCTTCACCGACCCCTCTCCCCCTAAAATCAATAATGGACCCACTTTCTAATTATTTCACATACTTCTTTTATTTTTTACTCTTAAAAATATAATTTTATTTTTATAATAACACGTCATTATTATGTCATTCTTATCTCATACATCACACCACATTTTCTTATCAACTTATTTACATATTTTAATTATTAACATTATTATTTACCATCTTCATGAAAATAAAAAGTCGATACAAAATGTTCAAGGATAATATATATAGTAAGTGCATAATCGATTAACATAATAGACGTATTTACAGCATTTATTTGCAATATATCTTTTTTTCTTTCAGATACAGAAAAAAAAACATAAAAAATCATTAAAAAATAATCAAAAACAATTAAATTTAAAGATAAAAAATAATTAGTCCTTATTAATATTTAAAATAGTTTCTATATAACTCTTGTCGCAATGGAAATTAATAAATTATGACCTATACTTTTAATCAAATTCGACATTATTTAGTAGAAAAGTAAACACCAATTAGCAACCTCAGCTAGAGAATCAATGATACTTTTCACTATATGTGGTAAAATTAGGTGAAAAGATAATTGAAAAGTGAAAAAATAGTTAAAATACTAAAAAAATTAGGTTGAATTAGTGTTTCACAAAACTAATTTATCAATTTGTTGAATGTCGTAAAATGAAAAGTAAAAATATGTTTGATTATTGAATCAAATCGTATAAAGTTAGATAATTACGTATCAATAATTACAATCTTATATTTTTAACTGATTTCAATTTTTTTTATATAAATTAAGCTTCAAGTAATGTTTGTGTAAACATTTAATTTTCAATATAATTTAAAATAGTTACCATTTTACAATAAACTAAATCAATATTTATTAAAGATAAAAAAAATTGAATAATTAAAACAGTAAGAAACATGCATTTTTTTCACTAATTTATGGTTATTTTAACAATTAGTTTCATGTTTATTATATTTTATTTTTATATTTTAAAATCATCACGTTTAATTAAGTCTTTAGTATAACACTACCATATATTCATTGGGTTCTGAAAATGAAAAAAAATACGATGAATGAAATGTAAAAAGAAGTATAATTCACAACATGATAAAAACATGTAATATTAAATTTTTTGCAAGTTTGTAGACAATCCTCCACGCTTTCCTATTTGACGAAATAGTATGTTAAATTTAATATTAATTAGCTTCTAGCAATTAGGAATGGAAATGCAACACCATCATGAGTTTGACTATTTTATTTTTATATCTCAAATAAAAATTCATCTTTATATTTAATTTATACAAATTTTTTTCCTCATTTCCATCCTATTCAAGATAAATATACTCGTATCCGTACTATATTTGAATCTTTTGTTATTTAAAATGTTAATTAAATAGTTTTTTTAAAAAAATACAGAAAATTTGATATTATCAAGTATTGAATATTAAAAAAATACATAATTAATGTCAGATGTTAAAAAAGAAATTATAATTATATAAATATTAAATAAAAATATCAAATAACAAATAGATAAATGTCAAATAGTTATATACACAATACTTTGTCTTAGAAATAAATTATGTAAGCAAAGATGAAAGAAAAATTAATATAAATTTATTATATAATATAATAAATTAAACGTGTTTTAATAATTTAAAACAAGTAAAGTATTAAAATAAATATTAATACAAAAGTGAGACGAATATATACATATATATCTTCATTATAATATTTAATTTAAAAAATATATATTATTCATATTCATATTTCTATATATTCTTTCTCTTAATTATCTATCAAAATTAAAATAAATTTAAACTATACCTATATGAGGGATTGATTTCTAATTCCTACTAGTGCTTGAAACATGTTTTGGTAACACCAATTTAATTAAATGACTACCATCTATACAATCGTATAAAGGGGATTATATCTTTTTGGTGTATACATTTTTTTTCAATATTATTCTTTAAGTAATATATTTTTTTATTAAATTAATCATTTTACCAATTTTATCCTTTAAGTGGTTTTTTCTTCTTCTAAATTTAATCATTTTTATGACTTTTTTTCTCTCTTAAATTTAACTGTTTTTTAAACTAAAATAATTATTTATAATAATCTAAAAAATAAATGCAAACTATCAATAATTTATATTTACTTTCATAATTATAATAATAATAATTTGATTATCATAAGAAAAAAGAAATATACATCATTAGTTAAAAGTTAAATTTTCATTATTTTCACGAACTAATTTTCTAACCAAGGACAAAATATAACACACTTTATAGACAAGTAAGATTTGTTTTTTTTAAATATGGATAAAATTCAACAAATATATAATAATGTATACGAAAAGAAAAACAGCATGTTGAAAAAAGACAAAAAACTGACTTGATAAATTTGTACGTTTCGAAAGAAAAAAGTTTAATAATATGATGAATATGATAAAATTACCCTTAGATGTTGAATTATAGTGTAAAGTTATGATAACAGTGTGAATTGCTTCGTGCGTACACATCTTAATTGGGAAGTAACAGAACGTGAAATTGTTCAACATAGAAAAAAAAAGAAGATTCAGTATTATGAGTGTGCTATTATTTATCTTAACCAAACACAGCCCTAATCATAAAATCAATCATTTCTTCCTGTCACGGATTTTTGTTTTGACTTATTCCAACAATGTTACGTTTGTCACGGGCTCTCGAGGACCCTTGTTGACTTAAAAGTGCTTCTCTTTCAAATCGCTTTTTATACTCTAACCCTACTTATTCCCTCCTGTTAATAAACTTAAACCCTATACTTCTAACCACAAAATTAGTTGATTACTAGACTTAAGGAGTGTGTTTAGGGATTAATGCAATCAAAGAAACTCTTCTTACCAAAAAAATGTCATAATTGAAGAATATATTCCTACTACACATATAGTTAATTAAGAAGTAAATTTTAAACCTAACTTAATCTGACAAAATCGACTTATAAGATCAAGTTTGCATCTATTTATACAATCTAAGTTGACTTTATTTTTAATTGATGTGAAACTTATAACACATCTCCTCATACCAAAAAATATGTTGGGATACAAACAAAGTCTCACATCAAAAAAAAAATAAACAAATTTGTGAAGGTTTGACCCAAAACGAACAATATCTTACTAAGTGTGGAAATCTATGTATATCGGATCTCCCTCCAACAAAATATACCTATTGAATATGAGACTAGACATAATGAAAAACATATTTAACTTTAAACTCACTTTTAATTAAAATTCAACAAAATTTAAAAGTTACCTTTGAAAAGGTTTAGTCTAGCTTCTACAAAGTTAAAGACATACATTATTTTATTTCAAATCAATAAAATTGAAAGTTGCCTTTTGCTTTTGTTATAGAGGAGAAATGAAATATTAGCGAAAAGCAAACTAAAGTTTTAACGGTATGAAAATCTCACCTACCCCAACTCTATACGGGTTCTTAGGGCGTGTTCACTTGAGGGTGATAGGAGGTGATTGCGAGAGAGTGATTGAGTGGATTTGAGAGTAATTTTTTTTACTGTTTATTTGAGTGAATTTGGAGGTAGGTAAATAAATTTTGAAATAAAATTTATGATAATTGGTGTAGGATTTAGTTTATATGATAGATTAAAAAAATTTACTTCAAAATTCACTCAAATAAACAACAAAAAATATTATCCTCAAATTCACTCAATCACTCTCCCCCAATCACTTCCTGTCACGATCAAGTGAACACACCATTAAGGTTCTAATATACTTACTGTCTCTCCAGAATTTCTAACTGCACCCCCTTAACATGGACAGCTTATCTTTTATAAAAATGACTTTTGGATTATCTGTTGTAAGATTCTTTTAGAACAAGTTTCTCAAAATTTTCAGAACAGGATTTTGGAAAATGATTTCCATTACAGAAATTTTGAAACAGAATTTCAAAATCTAGATTTTGAGAACAAGCTTTCCAAAACGAGTTTTTAGAACAAACTTCACAGAACACTGTGTAATGTTTCTTGAAAGAGCTTTCTAGAATATACATATATAATGCGTTTTGGAAAAAAGTTTTCTTGAACAATGTTATATTTTGAAAACAAGCTCTCTCCATTTTTTTCTTCTACATTGGAGAAAGGAGGTGCAGTGGCAAGGATGATGAAAATGACAGAATTTCACTGGTGGTGAGATGATAGTTGTGAGGTGGTATAGTGAGGGGGTACTTTAGTCTTTTTATCTAACATGGAGGTGTAGTTAGTATGAAAGGAGGAGCAGAAATAAAAGGCCTTAATGTTGGAAAACCTAGATAGTTTCTCTTGAAGCCCAAGTTAAGTTGCGGTCCATAATCCTGTGTAAGAAAATCTATGTTCAAAATTTAATGATTTGGTTGAACCGTAATGGATAAAAATACTCAGTAAAAATACTTTTATTTACTTTATCATAAGAATATAAATTTTACATTAAATTAAAAAATAAGAAAGAAAGTTGAATAATATATAATTAAAAGACTTCAATCTTATGAAAGTTTGTCGATTCCAAGATACACACAAGACAGAACTAGAGGTGTTACTTTGGTTGCATAGATGAATTCTTCTTATCTTTGATCGTGCTCCTGGTTTTCCTGCCTCAGTTTTTTTTTTTTATAATTTCCCACAATCATAATGACGTAGTCACACATACATATAATAATCACTGTTCCTGAAAAAAAAGAAACAAATGTATGATATCATGTATGGGTCCATACAGTAAAGGGTTGCAGCAGCACCAGGAAAAAAATCAACCTCAACGAATATCAAATATTGATACAATAGACTTTTTAACGATCATTCTGATACCATGTTAGAAGTAGACTTTAAACCTAATTCTATCCCACAAAATTGGTTTATAAGATAAGATTTACACCTACTTATATACGATGAATTTGCTTTATCTCTAATCGAAGTAGGATTTCTAACACTTGAGATTTCAGCTGCATGCTACAATATACAGAATTGTGGTGATCCTTAAGTTTGAAGTTAAATCATAGTGCATGGAGTATAGTGTCAATAATTTATGTTTGATGCTTAGGGGTCCCTCAAACTCAAATGGTTGAAATTGAAATGCAAGTTGGAATGCATTAAAACAATGCAGGCTTTTTGCAGTATCCACTACATAACAGTGTGGTAGCTAGATGACAAGGTTGAATCCTTGCCTTACATGAAGGATGATAAGACCCTCCTGAGAGAAAAAAGGTGCATAAATAGGACTTCCATTGAGCACAAACAAGACCTGCTTCATCAGCTAGTGCTGTGCTTTGGAATATTATTGCTTTGAAAATTTGCATTCTTTCCCTTCACCACATGATGAAATCGGAAGACCACCAACAGTCCTGAAATGATAATTTCAGAATAGAATCAGCCAAAACGTTTGTATACATATCAGTTCCAAAAGATTAATCATAACTGATGATGATGATGATGCCAACTTATGCTTTAAATTTGAAACTCTATAGTCTGTTATATATATGATTGATATGATAGCCTCACACTACATATATACACCAAAGTTTTTCTAGGCATCATGGCTATGATGACTGGTCCTTACCACAGCAATTATAATTTCCAAAGCACAATTCATCTTAATTGATGGTGTTCCCTTTTGAAGTAACCATGTTATGCATGGCTTCATCAAGTTCTGCAACAGGGTTTGATTGCTGTTGATAATGGTCATGGAGTACTATAGTTGTAGCCTTTATGGAGTTTTACTACAAACTCATGTCCTTTTTACGTCTCTTTCACGTTACTTTTGTACGTTAGGTTTATCTCTTAGATTTATGTCTTCATATGATTACAAATTCTTTTATATATTCTTCACAAATTTTATTTCTCTTAAAACAAATTATTCTAATATAAAATATTATGACAAAAAGTTTATATATATTTTTTCTTTTATCTTTTCACTTTTATAAATTATTATTAAGAAGTAAACTTTAAAATTAATTCAAGTTCATAATTCACTTGTAAGTGTAATTTACACTTATTTATATATTTTAAAATGATATTATCCTTGATCAATAGTAAATGACATAATAGACTAAACAAATAAGAAATCTCATTAGAATAGACTTTAAACCATAACTCTGATATCATGTTAAAAAATAAATTTTAAGTTTAACTAAACTTTACAAGACCAACTTGTAAGTAAGATTTGCATCTATTTATATACTCTAAACTAATCTTATATATCATTATCTAAGACTTTCAACCACCGAAACTTAAACACATTCTTATAACTTTTTTATAGACTTATATCTCAAAAATGAACGAATAATCACAAGTTTCAGAGACTTGAGTGGATTAAGATTATTTTTTCTTGAGTTCTTGAGTAAGGAGAATCTTGTACAAGAAACTGAAATATGTGATGAAGTGTGTGTCAGATGTTCAGAGTGGGGGCATTGTTCATACATTACTATATTTTATGATAATCCATATATAAGTCTAACTATAAAATTAATATAAAAGGGATTTGAGTGGTTGATTAATCAAATGGTAGATGGGGTCAAGGAAGTGATGCTTTAAAGATTCATGATGTCTCCTATCCCTTACCACAAAGTCTCTCCATCGATTATGACAGCCATTTTCACATCTTCTACTTATACATCATTTAAGTCCTTGTTTGGAAGTTGATTTTTATCTTTTCTTTTTTTCCGCTTTGCATTTTGTGTATAAGCTCATTGTTTCTTTAATTCGATTTTAATTAGTATTAAAATATATATAATGATAATTTTGTGGGATGATTATTATTGGATAATTTATGAATATGTTTAGGTTTTTGTGTAAGAATGGCTATTGGATTATCTAGTAGGAGCTATGAGAGAAGCTGAAAATATTCTTGTTCTGCTTATAGTCATAGATTCGAACAAGGCCTAAGTAGAAAAGAAGTATTGGCAATTCACAAGTGATGTGATGTTTGAATATTGAGGACAATATATGGTGATTATCTCTATTCACAATTTGTATGCCAACGTGAAGAAATAGTAGAAAAAAAGTTAAGGATTTTAACGATGCATAAGTAGTAAAATATCTGAAGTTCAAGTATAAATTTCTGAGGACTAGTGTCCTAAAAGTTAAAAAAATGATTGCTTATCAATTTCATTGTGCAAATGTAAATATACTATTTTATTTTAAAAATAAAAGAAAACAAAGTAGAAGAAATAAAACTCTAAATTGAAGTGTTTGTTTAAATAATTGACATTAAATTGAAGAATGTAATGTGAAAAATACAGCCACATTAAGTAAATAACTTAAAAATAAATTAACTTGGATTAATTTCAACCATATAATCAATTCATAAGTTCTAAACCTTAATTTATTAATTATAATAGGAATCCCTAAATAATTAGAATCAATCAATTATTATATTACAACTTAAAAGTTTTAAAGTTGCTTTAAGTAAAATTAACCTACTTCTTTTATTAATTCAGTTAGGTATTTTTTGCCAAGTTTAAATCTTACTTGAGCAAGTAAAATATTCCCCAGCTTCGTACAAGCATCTCACATAGAGAGAAATAATATAATCAAAATAAACCTTTAATAAATTTAAAATAAAGTATTCATATAGTTCGAGTTTAATTATACCTAATAAAAAGAAAAATTAGTCACACATTCACTATTAGAGATAATTTGTAATGGGTGAAAGTCAATTTGTTATGAATGTTTGGAGAAAAGATTTTTAATAATCATTTTTGGGAATTCTTAATCTATTCTTCAGATGAAAATGTTTATGGGTCTTAATTTATAAAAATTCTATTCAGTCCAAATATACTATTAGGTTCAAATATATATAAAAAATTATTAGCTTTAATTATAATATTTCATTTTAGTCATGTTTCTTGAGATATCATTAAAAATATTCTAATTAGTCATAACAAAGAGTTATAGGATGATTGTGTATTAATTGTCTTGTCTTCGGTTTTTAAATGATAGGAATATATATATAACGAAATAAACTTTCTAGTCAAGAATGATGAAAGATTATTAAGTATAAGGAAACACATTAATTTCCGACTTCAAGTATGTTGAAATAACATTCTTAAGATTAATTATCTTATTTGAGATATTATTTATTTTAGAATTTAAAATTCTGTTGTCATAATTTTATTTTTAAAAACACCTCAGAAAATTCATGGAGAAATATATTTAAATTATAGGCTTAATATCATATTTTCGTCAATTTTGTTTAATTGAGAGTATTTTTTTTAATGTTCAATGTAGTCTCTAATTTTGTAATTTATGTTTAATTTGGTCCATTTTACTAACGACGTTCAAATCGCTAACGACAAACTATCCACAACATCAATCAGTGAATTACATGATAATTATTGGCTAACATGGCTAGGACCATAGTTGACTAATGATGGTCGCACCAATGAGAACTTGACATGTGGCAACCCCTTTCTTCACCCAAAAATTAGGGTATCAGATTTGCATATGCATATTGGGGAAAAACTTGCTCTAGTGCCGTCACACGAGAATAGGATTTTTCCTTCACGACAAATATGGTGAACTTCATGATAGTTGGTTTGCTTCTAGGTTTTTCTCTTGCAGGTGAATGAAGAAGGCGCGATGGAGAAGTTTGTGGAGAGGCGCTGGTGCGACGGTTGAAGATGATTGTGTGATTCAACTTTGCGTTTCTGCGATTTAGGTTTTGCTCGCGAGAGGTTGGTGATGATGTTAGTGGCTCTTCACCGTTGCGGCGTGAATCGCACTTCTGGTTTGAAGGAGATTTCTGGTTCTCTAGGTTTTGATCTTCTGTGTTCCAGGTTGATGATGGCTAGTGGAGAATGAAGGAGCTTCATGATAATGTTGCTCAAAGGTGTGAGGAACTCGCGATTCAGTTTCGCGATGCTTGTGGCGAAGCGTTTGGAACAACGACGCAATTTGGTTTCAAAATGTCTGATGATGGAGGAGTGAAGATGGTGGCTAGCCGTGAGCGTGGCGACGACGACTAGGGTTAAGTGGTGGCTAGGATTTCTATGTAGGGGAAAATTAGGATTTCTGGAGGTAGGAGATGATGATGACGTGTCAAAGATGATGTGTCCACGTGAGTTAATAACTGTCATGTAATTCACGCTGTGGACATTTTGTCGTTAACAATTTAAACGTCGGTAATCAAAAAGACAAAATTAAACATAAATTACAATATAAGTAACTAAACATTCAAAAAAATGAGTTTTACATCAAATAAAGTTAAGGAAAATAAGGACTAACGTCTAAATTATAGTTACTCTCTACTTTAAGCTATGTAAGATTAGTATGTATTAAAACATATTACAATATGATTAAAATAAATATTTAGTAAATTAAAAATAAAGTATTTACTTCATTAGACTCTAGTTATATCCAATTATAAAAAAAAAGTAAGGATTGTTATCCATTTAGAAGGATGGTAACTATAGCAAAAGTGCAAAGCATGTTGGACCCACTATTTAGAAATTGGCAAACACAATCCACCACGAAATATAAGATAGGAGTGATAGTAATAATAGTAAGAGAAGACAAAATCACAACAAAACTTGATAATAATTAAGAACCCTATTCAATAAGAAAGTGGAATGTGGTGGACTCTCCATCATAATTTATTTATCAAATTTTGAATGTAAATTTGTGAGATGATGCTCAGATCCTACAATCATCATTGTTTCTGTCTTTATTTTATGTTAATGTTGATATTAATTGTTGGTAAAATTAATTTTATATTAATATGATTATAAAAAATAGGAGATTAAAGCTTAAATATATATAAAACTAAATAGATATTAACTATATAATACAATTTTTCAAAACCGCTATATAAACCAAATTCAAGTAAAACCGTGTTAATATATAGGTTAATTATATATTATATAGAAATTTATAGATTTTTAAAATAAAAGTAAAATAAAATTAAAAGAAATAAAATATAAATTAAATTAAATATGAATTAAAATGTAATTTTAATTAAATTTAAACTAATACAATATAAATTAATTTGAATTTTAATTAAATTAATTTTAGACACTCTTGTATGGTCTAAAAATTGAATTTGAAGTTATTTAAATTCGATTACTGTTTGATCATAAATAATTACTTTTGTGATACCATAAAAATATTTTTTTTTTCTTTCTTGAGTATGAAAGATACTGATACACTGATCGAAATTGCTACAAATTAAATAAATTATCCAAAACTAAAGAATAAACAGAATAATTTCTTATTAAAATCACGAGTGACAATGAAATTGATTTGCAAAAAGAATAATGAAACGGGTAAAGTATGGCAGAGACTTTCTGGGTTTTGTCGGAGTGGTCTCCCACAAAAAGATTCACAGGAATTATAGAAAACTGAAAAAGCACATTCTTCAAAGGAATTTTTTTTTTCTTACAAAATTTAATTTAATTTGAAGAATAAAGCAAACAGCTGCAAACAGTTCTATATTCTCTTTTGTATAGTAAAATGCAATCACAATCTCTAATTCTCCCTGGTCCTCCAATTTTCTCTTTTTCTTTTTTTGTTACACCACATATAATTCCATTGCTATCAGTTTATACAGAATGCATAGAGTTTTACAATATCAGTTCATATAGAAAGTCTCAGAATTTCCACTGTTAAATTCTGATTATCCAGTCTCAGTTTCTGTTTCCATCTCCCTCTCTATTATTTGAGAATAACTGAAACTGTTGTAGTTGTGTGAGCTGAAGTTTGATGTCTGTGCCATTGGAACAAGGCTATGTAGGGTTATCAGAGGTTTCTGCAATGGAAAGTTCTGACAAGTTTTCTACTAGTGGTGGCTTGAACCTCAAGGCTACTGAGCTGAGGCTTGGTTTACCTGGTTCCGAGTCACCGGAGAGAGATGGAGGTGTGGAAGAAAAAAATGGGCTCCCTTTAAGCATGGTCAAGAATTTGGTGTCTGGGGCCAAGAGGGGTTTCTCAGACACCATTGATGGGGGTTCTGGGAAATGGCTTCTCTCTGGGAATGGTGGATCTGAGGTGGGTTTGGGAAAAGATTGTGGCTTGTTCTCACCAAGGGGTATTGGTGCTAGTGCTGGCAAGGCTGAGTCTGCCAACCAACAAATTTCTGTTGTAAAAGATAAAGTTCCTCTGCCTCCAAAACTGTTGAATGAGAAGAAACCTCAGATATCTGCTCCTGCTGCAAAGTAGCATCATCTTTCTTTTGCATCATCACATGATATATGTATTCTTGTAGTTAAAGTTATATTTGTTCACTTTGTGCTGTCTTGTTTATAGCTTTTGTATATTTGGAAAATGTTGGAATCAAGAAGAAAATGGGATAATTCAGAGACAAGAAATGATTTTTTGTTCTTTTGTTTTACTTTTAAAAAATTATTTGGTTGAATTTTGAATTGAAAAGAAGGAAGAATAAGTAAAGTCTATCAAGGCGAGGCTTTTGAGTTCTTTATCTCTTGTTGCTAATTATGTTATCATGTTGCTCTCTAGTATTATATAACCTGTTAACTCTTTTCTATGTAATTTAGGGGGTATTCCTTCTATGGTAATCATGATCTCGGTTATTTTGGTGGTTCTGTAAGCTTTCTTCTTCATCTTGGTTATCAATTGTTTGCTGCTGTGTATGACTTTGTACTGAACTCCTCGGATTATTCAGTGTCCTATAACCAATAGTTCAATTTTCATTATGCAACTTAATTCAGTGTTCTTATCTGTTTTGCATTTCCCTTAGCCAGCTTAGTGGTTGGGTTCCTTTTTGTTTTGAAGTTATGATCTTTGATGGTTATCTCAATTTCCTTTTAATATAGTGTAATTTTTCTGTTTCTTGGATCAGGGAACAGGTTGTGGGATGGCCACCAATCCGATCTTTCAGGAAGAACTCAATGGCCACTCAGCCTCAGAAGAATGATGGTGATGCAGAAGCCAAGTCAGGGTGCCTTTATGTGAAAGTTAGCATGGATGGTGCTCCATACTTGAGGAAAGTGGATCTCAAAAACTTTAGCACTTACATGGAACTGTCTTCAGCACTGGAAAAGATGTTTAGTTGTTTTACAATCAGTGAGTTTTGTTTTTTCTTTGCAAGCATATCATTCCATTCAAGGTTGTTCTTACCTTCTTACTGTACAATTATGCATACCTTTCAAATTCCAATATTCTTTGGTTATAGCAATTGTTCTCTTGATTTGATTTTGATGAGCGAAGTATAAAGAATTTATCATGATCAGAAGTGGCACCCTTATAAATCAGAATCCTAAGTCTTCCAATGTCACAGGCTCAGGCTGGTTGGTTCCATGAGCTGGGGGAATATTTACGGGAGTGCTATGAATAGGTCAAATGATTCTTTACCAATAAAATGGTTTTTATGTTTCAGATTCTGATGATGTTTTCACCAATGACAAGTGCAGGTCAATGTGGTTCTCATGGAGTTTCTGGTCGAGATAAGTTGAGTGAAAGTAGATTGATGGATCTGCTTCATGGTTCAGAATATGTTCTCACCTATGAAGACAAGGATGGTGATTGGATGCTCGTTGGTGATGTTCCATGGGAGTGAGTGCATATCATGTCTCTGTTTTGCATTATTCTGATTTGATTTCTATTTTGGTGTTTAGATTTAAAAAAGCATTACTCTGCATAGTAAACATCTGTTAAACTGTGTTTTTCTGCAAATACATTTATTTGATCATCTTAATAATATCAGAATCAACAAAGGACAACATGAGAAATGATGTTGTTGTTGTTTAGGATGTTCACTGACTCATGCAAGAGGTTGAGGATAATGAAAAGTTCTGAAGCAATTGGACTAGGTGAGACTGACTCATACAACTATGTGCTTTCTTTTATATCTTGTCTTAACATTGAAAAACTCATCAGTCATGATATAACTCAACTGCATAATGATACAAAATGATATACATATGTATATATTGAATCTTTAAGTGTATTTATCTACTTATGTTTGATTCCTGCAGCACCAAGAGCCATGGAAAAATGCAAAAGTCGCAACTAGCAATATGCTATTGATACAGAAAAGATGAAGTACTAATTATTACCTTTAAATATATCATAGAAGAGTTCAAAGGTAAGTGCAGGGCACAAGCTGGGGATTCTCTTGGTTGAATATGTAAAATCCTACATATAGGATCAAAGTATCTTAGGCCATATATGTTTGTTGTAGACATTTCTTAGGCTTGTTGTTTATCCTCACTTCTCTTCAATCACTGCACTGTGAACTTCGTAAGATTGAAGCTGTCTCACTAAGTAAATTTTGTAACTCAAGTATATGAAGTTTAATATTGCTGAGCATTTTGAAATTCAAGTCATGCATGAAAAGCAAAATAACGTAGGTATTCTGATAATCAAACAAAAGGTGCTTCAACATGTTAATCCCAACATCTTGAATATTAATAATTATCATTCCATCGACTAAAGATAAAACACGTTTATAATATATAAGTATATGTAAATCATTTAATATATATCGGTTTTAGAAGATTGAATTATATTTAAAATCTATTTTTTATCACACTATGAAGTTGTAGATTATAACTATCCATTAATATCTAGTTTCATGTTTAAAATTTATTTTAATTTTGGATATTTTTTTAATTGGTGTTTAGTTTACCAATATGATTCTGGGACCCCTCTAAAATAATTTTAACTATCCTCGTACATTATTTCATTCTTATTTTTCTATATTTTTAATTAAGTGTTTAGAAATAAGTATTAGTTAGAATATAAAAGATGTGTTAGGAACATTAATGCAAGTGTTTTTTTTTTACGGTTTTTGTTATGTCCATTATTCCTATAACATCCATCTTATTTTCAAAAAATTATAAAGACAAGAAATAAATCATCAACATAATATATTGTTAAAGACCGAACAAATAAGTATATGATTACAAAGATTAAACTAAAATAACAAAGATTAAAACGAAAATAAAAGTGAATTAACCATGTATTACATGAACAATACAAATAAAATTAATTATGCCCTGAACGGTTGAATGAAAAACATAGTAATTTAATGAATCTGTACTGATACGGTACCACAAGTATGTTAGAAAGCCTCTTGATAAATATAAAGGTTTAATAATTCTGATAGTCTCTATTTTTGGTGACTTTTTTCAATTAGGCCCCTCATTTTTTCTTTTTCTCAATTGGGTCCCTATTTTTGAAAAATTGAAACAATTAGGTCATTGCCGTTAGTTCCGTACTAACACCGTTAAAAAGGGTGACACGTGTCAGCTCATGATTTTTTTTTCAATTTTTTAAATATATTTTTAATTATTTTTATTTTTTTTTCTTTTAAAAATAAATTTTGCTACGTGTCAAGTTGACATTGAGCCACGTGGCAATGACAATGTGAGATTGCACTGATAGTGCCACGTGTCACAATCAGACCACGTGTCATTAGATTTGTCTCAATTTGGTTTCTATATTTTTAATTTGTCTCAATTTGGTCCCTGAATTCTTATTTTGTCTTAATTTAGTCCTATTTTTTTTTTAAAAAACTAAACAATTTTGTTTTTCTCCAAGTTCAAACAAAATTTTATTTGTATGTAAATCTTTACAGAGAAATTTATACAAATTAATTTTTTTATTAGAAAAATAAAAAAATTACAAACAAACATATTACACATTTTTATTTATATAGTAGTAAAGAAATCATTTAAGCTAAATAATATGAATGAGTAACCTATAAAAGTTAACATCTCAATAATAAATATTTTTGTGAAGGTAATCTACACAAATATAGTCTCAATACTTCCTCAACAATTCATCATTACTAATAATTTGCTTAACAGAAACAAATTTAAATACAAAAATTTAGAAAATGTACATACCGTATTTTATTTGGGAAGGAACAAATTTTTATAAATTTTGAAAAAAATTAGGACTAAATTGAGACAAAATAAAAATACAAGGACCAAATTGGAACAAAATAAAAATACAGGGACCAAATTGAAACAAACACAATGACACGTGGTTTGATAGTGACACGTGGCACTGTCAGTGCCACCTCACACTGTCATTGCTACGTGACATAATGTCAACTTGACACGTGACAAATTTTATTTTTAAAATAAAAAAAAATAAAAAATAAAAAAAATAATTTAAAATATATTTAAAAAATTCAAAAAAATCACGAGCTGACACGTGTCACCCTTTTTTAACGGTGTTAGTACGAAACTAACGACAGTGACCTAATTGCTTCAATTTTTTCAAAAATAAGGACCCAATTGAGAAAAAGAAAAAATAAGGGACCTAATTGAAAAAAGTCACCGAAAATAGGGACTATTAGAATGATTAAACCAAATATAAATAAGCAAAATATAAACTTTGGAGAGCCTTAATTAAAAAAATACATATAGTTTTTAAAAGGAGAGAAAGAAAATTCGACACTAATAAATCATAAATAAATTTATATTAAATATTAATATATTAATTTTATAATAAAATTTTAAGATAATAAATCTTTTAAGTTTTTTTATTTATTTATATATTGTTTATGTTGTTTATTTTATTTGATATAAAATTTCAACTAATACTTAAATTCATATATACAAATTAAATAAATGTATGTATAACTGTTGAATGATTAAGTAAATAGTGTTTTTTTAAAAGCCGTTGTTGGATTTTTCGACTTAAAGACGAAAACATCCACAATATAGTAAGTGAAAATTATTTTCCATATATACAAAACTTAATATTAAAGAGGCCAGTAATAGAAAATTAATTTGAGCTTAACTAGAGTAGAGAAACTTATCTAAATTTGAAAAGGTATTTTTGGAATGTTATTTGGATTAATAAAAGATGATAAGAAATGAAAGAATTTGAAAGGAGAATGAATAAATAATGTGATATTCTTGATAGATTAAAAAAGTTTTAATTGATAAAATTAACATATAACTATTTTATCATTAGATGTAAAAATAATTAAAAATATAGTGTAAATTATGTAAATTATATTAAAATGAAATATGAATTATTATTTAAAAATGAAATATAAATTATTATTTTAAATTAAAAATTATAATTAATTTGTGTAATAATTTATATCTGGCCATAAAGGATATGGAAAATGCAACAGTACGTAGGTTTAAAGTACATGGTCAAATTGGTAAATGCACAATATTAATCGATCTTTCTCCTTTTTGTTTTCACTTGAGCGAGGAAATTCATTTGCCCGAAACTCGCTGTTCCTTAGTCAAATCAATACAAATATTATCTTTATAAATACGTAAGATTTAATATGTTTTTGATATTTTAATTTTATTTTCGAAAATTTAGATTAATTTAATTTTCATTTTAAAATTGTATAAATTTAATTATTTTAAATAAATTTTATTAAATTTATTTAACGTTACAAATGCATTAAAGTAAAAATATATACATAAATAACTTAAATGATATTATAAAATGTATCTGAGACATATAATAAATTTAATAAAATTAGTTAAAAAAACTAAATCCACACTTTATAATACAACATTAAATTAAATTAGATCAAAATTTAGTTAAAGGACTAATTCTAATTTTTATTAAAAATTAAAGAATAAAAATATATTTAATTCTAATTTATAATAATTTTTTTCTATGATAACTTTATCATTTGATATATTAGTTGAAAATTACTTACCGTGAACATTTTAAGAATAACCTTTATATTCAGTACCATACCTTAAACATATTTTCTTATGTACCGTACGTTACCGTCCGGCCACGTCATCTCCTTGGACCGATCGGTGCTTGTTAAGATGGTCATAATGACAATCCCGTCCGGCCAAGTTGACAGATTATGAATAATAAATGATTAAAGCCCCTAACGAGGGTTAAGACGTGATTGGACCGTCATCGGGCCCACGAAAGGTAAAAGCCCATTATACCCAGTATAAATAAGAGTCCCAGGTATGATTTAAGGGGGATTTGATTCTCTGCTTATTATGCATTCCTTTTTGATACCGTTCGGTCACTTAACTGACTTGAGCGTCGGAGTGCCTTTAACAGGTACCCGCCCACCCGGCTTGGAGAACTAGGAGGGAGAACATCTGATTCCAACAGGAGAAGCGCCCGGCCTTCACCACTCGTCCGGCTCCACAAACTGCCCAACATTCACCGTCCGTCCGGCTCTCCACACCGTCATGAACGCTCCAGCTTCATCCGCCCCGCTTTCGACTCTCGGCACCACTTTATACCGAAACATTAATGGCGCCCACCGTGGGGCCGAGTGTGCATCCCCATTTGTAACCACAAGGTAAGGGTGAGCAGTGCTCTTCGCAACCTTGGGAAAGCTTCTCTAGCCACTCGGTCCCGGCCATCAGGCTTCAACCGTCTGGCCAAAATGGCAACCTATACAAACAGGTCTCGGCCAACAGGCCTCAACCGCTCTGCCAACATGGCCACCTCTCAAGGCACTCGGCCTGGCCCGCTCGGCCACAATTGTTCGATCATGAGCCCGACCTCATGTATTTTGGCCTCCAAGGTCTCAACAAGTCTCAACCTCGGTCGTTCGGCCTCATGGCCCTTCGGCTCAACCGGTCACCATTCGGCCTCCAACCATCCGGCCATCCGTTGGCCTCCACGTCGGTCTCCTAAGGCCCCTACCATTTGGCCATCCCTTGGCTCCACCTCGTCGGCCATCTATTAGGCCTCAACTCCTAGGCCTTCGGCCTCAAGCTCTCGGCCGTTCGGCCTCATTCTTAGCCAAATTTTTGGTATCATCACTCAACATTGGCCATTCGGCCCTCGAGCTCTCGGCCGAACATTGATCTCAAACACCCAGGCCTCAACCTCAAAGCTTCCTGGCCTCAATTTCTTGGCCCTCTTGGCCATCAACCTCTAGGCCATCAACCCCTCGGCCAACTTGGCCTCCTCTCAAGCCGCTCGGTTTCGGCCACCAGGCCTCAACCGTTCGGTCAACTTTACCTCTCCAGATACTTGGCCTCGGCCACTTCTCTGCCATACTGCCTTAAGACTGTAACAATTCAGTCATAGCCTGACATTTCAGGTAATTCCCCAAACCTGACTTCGCAGGTACCTAGCCAAAATTGGCGTCATCTCAATCGCACGGCCCATCTGTCTCTGTGACTCGGCCATCCAGCTTCTTGGCCACAAACTGAGCTAGTCAGCCCTAGGCTTTAACCGCTCGGCCATATCTTGACCTTACGGCTTTCGGCCTCCAAAGGCCTCGACCTCTTGGCCCACCGAAGAGTCGAGCAATGCCCTTAGGAATGTCAAATGAACATCTTCACCGGTTCGGTCTCGGCCAGCTTGGCCATCCCTCTCGACCCGCGCCAGCTTGGCCTCTGCTCAACCCGTTCGGTCTCGGCCATCAGGTCCCTAGACACACGACCTCCTCAGCTTCTCCGCCAGCTTGGCCTCCTCTCAACCCGTTCGATCTCGGCCATCAAACCTCAATTGATCGGCCACCCCTCCAATTACTCGGTATCGGTCCTCAGGCCTCAACCGTCCGGTCATAGCTTGACCCCTCCGGTAAATCTCTCAAACTTGATTTCGCAGGTACTTAGCCAAAATTGGTGTCAACGCCTCGGCCATCCGGCCTCACTCAATCGGCCTTCCGGCTGCAACAATTCGGCTTTTCGGCCTTAAAATTCTCGGCCATCAGGTCTTACACCGTTAGGCCTTTCGGCTTTCGGCCTCAATGACTCAGCCTCAACCTCTAGGCCGTGTGGCCTCGACGATTCGGTCTCACGACGTCACCCACCTCTCGGCCAGTTGGTTTCTAACCTTTCAGGTACCTTTCAAAATTTCTTTCACAGGTATTCGACCAATTATTCGACTCTTAGAATCCATCTTTGACCACCGTCTTGAAGAAACCCAAGTTGATGAACGGAGTATCACTCCTGTCAACTTGGCCGGGCGGTGAACGGCCATGCCTGCCGCCCTCAACCTCATGAAGAAACCCAAGTTGATGAACGGAGTATCACTCCTGTCAACTTGGCCGGGCGGTGAATGGCCATGCCTGCCGCCCTCAACGTCATGAAGAAACCCAAGTTGATGAACGGAGTATCACTCCTGTCAACTTGGCCGGGCGGTGAACGGCCATGCCTGCCGCCCTCAACGTCTTCAAGAAACCCAAGTTGATGAACGGAGTATCACTCCTGTCAACTTGGCCGGGCGGTGAACGGCCATGCCTGCCGCCCTCAACGTCTTGAAGAAACCCAAGTTGATGAATGGAGTATCACTCCTGTCAACTTGGCCGGGCGGTGAACGGCCATGCCTGCCGCCCTCAACGTCTTGAAGAAACCCAAGTTGATGAACGGAGTATCACTCCTGTCAACTTGGCCGGGCGGTGAATGGCCATGCCTGCCGCCCTCAACGTCTTGAAGAAACTCGAGTTGATGAGAACTCGGATTCAATCACGTTAGCCGTTCGGTATAAACAATTGGCTTCCAGAGGCCTCGACTTCTCAACCCGTTGGCTTCAGCCCTCGACCGTTCGGCCAATGCCTGGCCTCAGCGTTCGGCGTCAAAAGGCCTCGACATAATTGCGAGCCAGCCTTAACAAATTGGCCACCAAAGGCCTCCACATCCCGACCATTCGGCCCCAAGCTCTCGGTCGTTCGACCTCACCGTTAACTGGATTTGACATCAATGTCTCCTTAACCGTGCGGTCATAGCTGGGCCCCCGACTTCTTGGCCATTCGGCCTCCGAGCTCTCGACCATCCAGATGCCCTCAGCGGCTCGGTCATTCGGCCTCACTTAGCTTTTCGGCCTAAGATGCTCGGCAGTGGTCGGTCATTTAGCCTAAGGCTCTTGGTCGGTCGACCTCAGCCAAGAGTAGCAACCTTCAAGCTTTCGGCCATCTCGGCCACTCAACCTCTTAGCCAAGTCTGGCATCAACATTCGACCTTGGCCGTTCGGCCTCATGTCCTCGGCCTCCTAAGGCCTCAAATGTCTCGACCATTTCGGCCTCATGTCTTCGGCCTCCTAAGGCCTCAAACGTCTTGGCCATTTCGGCTTCATGTTCTCGGCCTCCAAAGGCCTCAAGCTGTTGGCCATTCGGCCCAGACGCTTAGCCAAATTTGGCATCAACGCTCAAACATGTCGGCCGTCCGGCCTCAACAAATCAACTTTTCAGCCTCAACTTCTCTACCACTCGGCCATTTGGCCTCAAGCTTCTCGGACTCCAGAGCAAAGGCGACTAAAGAGCGAAAACAAACTGGATGAACCCGCCCTTTCCAGGAAGGCCATTTACAAACCCTTCGCATCATTAAAATCATGCTCGGGCTTGGGGGGCTGATGTACCGTACGTTACCGTCCGGCCACGCCATCTCCTTGGACCGATCGGTGCTTGTTAAGATGGTCATAATGACAATCCCGTCCGGCCAAGTTGACAGATTATGGATAATAAATGATTAAAGCCCCTAACGAGGGTTAAGACGTGATTGGGCCGTCATCGGGCCCACGAAAGGTAAAAGCCCATTACACCCAGTATAAATAAGAGTCCCAGGTATGATTTAAGGGGGATTTGATTCTCTGCTTATTATGCATTCCTTTTTGATACCGTTCGGTCACTTAACTGACTTGAGCGTCGGAGTGCCTTTAATAGGTACCCGCCCACCCGGCTTGGAGAACTAGGAGGGAGAACATCTGATTCCAACAGGAGAAGCGCCCGGCCTTCACCACCCGTCCGGCTCCACTGCCCAACATTCACCGTCCGTCCGGCTCTCCACACCGTCATGAACGCTCCAGCTTCATCCGCCCCGCTTTCGACTCTCGGCACCACTTTATACCGAAACACCTTATATATGAAAACAAGCTTTTATGATTTTTAATTCTAAAAACTTTTACCAACAGAAATTTTAATTTGAAAAATTATAAGAAAATTTTGCTTCACGTCTACAAATTTGATAATTTTCACTCACACAGTTACACTCATGATATATATATTAAATCTAAACTTTACAAAAAAAAAATAAAATTACTATTCCACAAATATGATACAAAAAGATAGATTTTCATTATGTGATATATATTTAAATGTTCAAATTTTACAAATCCAAAAACTGAAAATGAAAATGTTAATTCTACTTCAACAAGAGAACTTCACACCCACCATATTTAATTTCAATTCCACTAAAAAAAAAATCATTAAATAATAACTAATTTTAGAAACAAAAAATAATTCTAAATTACTTACCGTAATTTAAACATTAATTTATAAATTAAAAATTATTGAAATCTAAAATAATTGTTATTATAGATAAAAGTTTATAATTAATTTCTAAGTTAAAATCTAAATTAGTTTTTATAATTAGTTACACAGATTTTTGTTATTAACAAAATAATAACTTTATGACAAATAAGTATGAGACTATTTTATATCTCGTGGAGGATAATCCATATTGAAATAGTAAAAGTAAATTTTTTATTGCAAACTAAAAAATGTCAAATAAAAAAAATTAAATTTATAAAATTGGTTACTTAACGAATAAAATTGATAAAATAATTATTTTAATTAAAAAAATTATTTAAAGGATAAAATAAAAAAATGCATACTAAAGATAAATATCTTTTATATATACGTATAAATTATATATATATATATATATATATATATATATATATATATATATATATATATATATATATTATTTTTTTTTCATTTTTAATGTGGTGTCATAGCATAAGATTCTGTTTTGGTTAAGATTTACATTTATTATACCATCCACTACTAATTTTTATGAATTTTCACATTCAATGTCCTTTAAATGATAAACGTGTTGGAGATTCCACTAAACTAAAATTAATATTAAGTTTAACACTACAAAATAACTTGTTCTTTCTTATTTTTAAGCATAACAAGAAACTTTCTATTAATTTTCTTGTGTTGAGGGACCAAAACTAATATCTAAAATATTTTAAAAAATAAAAAACTAATAACTCTATTTATATATAATTTTTACATTACGTAATTATATTCTATTCTAATAATAATCTTAATGAAAAGGAAGAGACGATTGCGAATATATATTACAATAATGAGTTTAGTGAGAGGAAACACAAATAAGTGTGTCTGCATGGCTATCAGAAAGAACTTGGAGTATCATACAGAAGATAAAAGGAGAGTTGTTGATGTGTTTATATTTTTCATACGGATGATATTATATAATATGATATAACCTAATACACATAAAGATATGGAAAAAGCTCTTTTAACAACTAGTTTTTGACAACACATACGTGATAGTTTGTGATGGTCTGTTTCAAATATTTCTTTAAAAATAAATTTAAACAGACTAATAAAATGGTGACACTTATCCTGTTGTAAAAAAATCGTTAAAAATAGTTATTAAAATATCAGCATCGGATAAATATTTTACACAATTTTTCATCAATAACTTAACATGAATTGATGAGTCTTACATTTTATATAATATTTAAGGAAAAAGTTCTTTTAACAATTATTTTTTGACAACGCTTATTTTTTTAAATATAAATTCAAATAGATCAATAAAGTGATGACACGTGTTCTGTTGTAAAAAAGGTGTTAAAAATAGTTGTTAAATTTTTTACATTCATTTGATATTACCCTTACTTACTTTTTACTATCTTTTTTCTAAAAAAACTACAAAACTTTATACTTTTTGAACCATTTTACCCTTATATACTGTGTCAAATGAAAGTAAAAGTGTGTCATAGTATTGAAATGATTGTTGGCATGAACAAGTTAATATATCCACTGTTTAATAAATCTAACTTGTTTTGCATGAATTATATTACCGATGCCATCGCCATTGAAGCGTCCCGTATTTCCATGAGATGGTTTTGGTGGTGGTGTTGGAAGGTTGGTGTCGCTGTCTTCACTTTCAGATAGCAGCAATCTACGCTGTTGGGATTGGATATTCTTGCAATGAGGGCATGCAGAAGGCTTCCACGTCCCTGTTCGACAAACTTCGTCAATCATGTAAAGTAATGAAGAAGAAGGGTGTTGCACAGGGCCATCTACGCTATAATCTATTTGCCCATTAACCACTCCGATCTTCACCACAACTGAAAAACCCAAATTCGCTCCACTTCCACCAAAATAATGTGCTAGGATTCCCATGTAGGCTTTTTCTTCCTTGCTTTTCTTCTTCTCCTGCAAAACAAAAAGACCTTTCCTGGATGCACTCGAATATCTCCAAATCACCGTTTCTATCACGCCACTCAATGATTCACGAAAGTTTGGAAAATTCACTTGCTTTATAACATCTCCGTAACCAGGAGTTACGAAAAGAAGACCAGTTTCGTTGTCTTTTTCCACACTAAAGGTAATAAGTGGACGTGGATGACGACTAAAAGCTTCTGAATCCTCCTTTGATTTTACAGTATAACTATCTTTGACATCCATGACAAACATTTCATCCCATGGTCTAAATATGGAAACTACACAAGTCATTCCGTCTACGTGGTACATCAGTCTCGAACATGGGACAAAACGACGTAATATTCCATCTTTGTACATTTCAAGATCGTAAGAAGAATGGTTTCCATATCCCAGTAGACGAGAGAGTATTCTATTCGTCATTTCTATTCAACAATTTCCAGCACCACTGTATCATAAATATATTTCTTACCATATCAAAACCATTCACTTCTCTTTAAACATGCCAAAATCATTACAATCTCTTCAATAATAACCCTTTTATAAAAACATATTAACAGTATAAAAACAAATGCTGTAAGAAAATCAAACAACTAATTATCCTAAAACTTTGGAAAGATCAACGTTGCTATGCATAAATCCAACCTTACCTCAGTGGATTTTTCCGATAATTCCGATGAAGGTGAAGACGAACAATTTGGTGCTGCAGTTTATTGGTGTGTGCACATATGAAAAGACTATAAATAGATGTATTATAGATTCTTACCACTGTAATATCAACATCAAGGGAAGCGTTAATCTTCAGCAGAATAATTTAGATGGCATCTAATTCTTGTTCCAATATTGAGTGAACGACATCCATTCGGAACGGAGTGACTTTATTCTCAATCAATCGATACCAACATCTCATTCATTAGCTAAAACATAAAAGTTCTTTCCAATCGTGTTATGTACTGTGTTGGGTTAGCCCTTCACTCTCATCTCAAACTGTTCATTCTTCTGGTTTTAGGTTCTTTATCCCAAAATTCGCAGCAACACTTTTGCTCCTAATTCTGCTCTTTGATGTATTCACTTCCCAAAGACTATGTATATCTACAAAGCAACAATCTTTTGAAAAGAAGATTAATTTATTATTAAAGACGAATAAGCGGTCTTCTCGTTTCAAGGAATTTGCTTATTTTGTAAAAGTTTATATATTGGTTAATTATTGACAGAAGTTTTTAGTATTCATAAATCTTAAGAATGTCGTCATGAACAAGAACATTGCTTATCTTTAAATCACTATGAACTATGGTTTCGTCAAATAAAGATAGTTGAATACAGAAATATTCAAATTTATTAAAAAATAATGTATAGAGTTTAAAGGTATAGTAATTTAACTGAATGTTGTAATGTCAAAGAAAATCCTAAAACATAGTAAAATAAAATTATTGTAAGAATTCCTTTTAATAAAAAAAAAACAGTAAAGAGGAAAAATTTTGCATACTAAGGTATTGAGGTTTAAAATGGAAAGTAATGTAAAAATGTTTAAAATTTTAATATTTAGATTTAAAAACTATTATTAACAAAAGAAAAACGACATCAAAATTGCTTGAAAATTAAAATTATAGCTTCCAGCAAGAAAACTTTAGATTTTTATAAAATTTAATAGAAATGAATAATTTTATAAAAAGGATCATTCTCCCTCACATTATCCAATAACTCTTATCTATGAAATTAGAAAAAAATATATATAAATAAAATTTTATCAAATTAATAGAACGAGCTTTTTGTCTTTTAAAAACGAGTTTTCCAACGCTATTATATAATTTAAAGAATATATAAGATGTAAAAATATACCATGCAAGATCTTATATTATAATTTCTTATTTGCTTTCATAAGAACTATAAAAAGCACTTGTAAAATAGCTTTTTAGAATTCAACACCAAACCGATTTCACAATCCGGTTCACTAAAGGGATTTCAAAAAATAAATCCGGATTTAACAATTATACCCTGAAGCTACGCCTCCTCCCAGTCACTAATTACTAGAATCCTATCTATCCTATGATTCATTTATACCATGTATACTTTCTAATAATTTTATTGTATCGAGAGACTTGAACAAAACTAATATCCATAATATTTTAAACAAATTTAAAAACTAAATAACTCTATCTATATACAATATAATATTTGCATTATGAGATTATATTTATTCTAGGTTTAATACATATTTTGATCTCTCAGTTTGTAAAGTGTGTTCAAAGTTGTTCTCCATTTTTTCAAAAGTTCACAAACGTGTTATATTTCGCAAAAACAGTTTAAGTTGATACTTTTTCCTTACGCGTTAAAAAACTAACGACAGAGTTGCTTTGCTGGCCAAAATTAATTGATCTATCCAATTAGTCCAATTATTTGGCAAGTTCAGCAATAAGAGACTGCCACTGGGCAGTCCCCTTTCCACTCAAAAGCTTTTTCACACTTTTTCATCTTCTTCAATCATTGTAATCATCGTCACCATTAATCAATCACATTGTAATTTTGTTGCCAAGAAACAAAAAGATTAAAGTGAGGGAGAAAACCCTTCAGAGGGTGAAGACTAGCTTTCAGTTCATGAGATTGTTGTTCTTTGGTTTCTTTGTTGCTTGAATCAAGTGTCGATGCTAACTTGAGAAGAAGAATCTAATGTTTGATGAGCGTTTTCGGGGTTATTGACGTTGTTGGTCTCTGATTCCTTCTTCTCCGTTTTGAAATCCATAATCGTGCGCTGCTTCCCAAACCCTAATCCCCTTTTCCCAAACCCTAATCCCTAATCGCACGCTGCTTCAAAAATAATTTAACCTATTTTTATTTATGTTTATTCAATTTTCTTTTACTTGGATAAAAAACCTCACTATCTTCCAATCCCAATGTCTCACCCTTGCCGTAAACCAACATCGTCGCCAGCCCGTGCGCCTCCGCTCTTTCCATTAGTGCGTTGCGCCCCATCTCCCCACTCTTCCGCCCTCAAAACAAACAAACAGTTTATAAATACACTGCAGGGTAAGGTAAGGTCGAGAAAGTACTTGAGGAGAAAAGTGGAGTTCTTATTCATTGACACCTTTATGATGTTTCTCCTGGCATTGGAGGCCGACTTCTGAATGGTGGTGATGACTTCATTGGGGTTTGGCGAAGAGGATGGAGACGATGTGCATCGACGAAGGGAGGAGAGATAAGCGGGAAGAGGCGGAGAGGGAGAAGGAATTGAGAGTAGAGGAAAGCGAAGGTGCGGCCATGAAAATAGGGAAAACCGAGAATGCCACATAATAATAAACTATACAAATCATTCAGGTTTTGCTAAGTAGGCAACTCTGTCGTTAATCTTTTTAATGCTGTAAGTAAAAAGGACTAACGTGCACCGTTTTTGCGAAAAGTAGGATGTTAGTAAACTGTTGAAAAAAAGATAGGACAACTTTGAACAAACCCTACAAATCGAAGGACCAAAATAGGTATTAAACCTTTATTCTTATAATAATCTTAATGAAAAAGGACAAGATGATTGTGAACATATATTATATATTACATTGATGATTTTAGTGAGAGGAAACACAAATAAGTGTGTTTTGCATGGCTATAAGAAACAACTTGGAGGATCATATAGAAGATAATGGAGAGTTGTTGATGACTTCATATTTTTGATAAGGATGATATTATATAATATGATATATCCTAATATACATAAAGACATTTCACATAACTTTTAATTAAAAATCTTACATCTTGTGTTTAAGTGTGTTATTTGATTAAATGTAATACTGACTCACACTTAATTTCTGAAAGGTCGCATCATCCACCATTTATTAAAGTTAACTTCCTTTGCTTGAATTATATTACCGATGCCATCGCCATTGTAGCGTCCCATATTTGATACGCTTTGTTGGCCTCCATGAGATGGTGGTGGTGTTGGAAGATTGTTGTCGCTGTCTTCACTCTCAGAAACCCATCTACGCTGTTGCGATTGGATATTCCTGCAATGAGGGCATGCAGAAGACTTCCACTTCCCTGTTCGACTCACTTCTTCAATCATGTACACTATTGCTGAAGAAGGGTGTTGCACAGGGCCATCTACGCTATAATCTAATTTCCCATTAACCACTCCAATCTTCACCACACCTGAAAAACCTATGTCTACACCACTTCCACCACTATCCCTATTCACGTAATAATGCGCTACGGTAACCCTGTAGGGTTGTTTTTCGTTGCTTTTCTTCTTGCTCTCCATAACCAAAAGACCTTTCCTGGTTCCACTCGCATATGCCCACCTCTGTGTTTTTATCCCGCCACTCAATGATTCACCATATTCTGCACGCGTCAAGTAGCTTGCCGACACCAATGTTGGGTAAAGAAAACCAATATTTTTTTCTTTTTTCACTTCTATCGTGATTGCTTCCCATGGATAAGAAAGCACCTCCTTTTTTACGGCACTACAATCTAAGACACTGATGCTTAAGGTTTCACGACCTGATACTTTGTCTGTTATTTTTAATAAGAAAAGTGTAGAAGTCATTCCGTCAACGTCGTACTCGAGTTTCCAACGTCGGCCCCAAACATCTTCTTCTTTTGTGACGCTAATGGTAGCCGCTTTGCCTAGTTTAATATCGTAAGATGAATAGTTTCCCTTTCCCAGTAGACGAAGCCCGCTAAGACTATTCCCCATTTCTATTCAACAATTTCCAGCACCACTGTATGTGCAGACATGATCATAAATATATTTTTTACCATTTCAAAACCATTCACTTCTCTTCAAACATGGCAAAATCACCTTAATGTATTCAATCTCATTCAATAAACACTTTTAATATAACCCTTTTACAAAATAGTAGAAAAACAAATGCTGTAACAAAAGCAAACAACTAATTATACTAAACCTGCGGAAAGATCAACGTAGCTAGACATAAATACAACCGTACCTGCACGTGCAATTCGACCACCTCAACGGATATTTTCCATAATTCCGATGAAGGTGAAGACGAACAATTTGGTGCTGCAGTTTATTGTTGTTTGGAAATATGGAAATAATATAAATAGATAGATTATAGATTGTTCCCACTGTAACATCAACATCAAGGGAAGCGTTAATCTTCCGCGGAATATTTTATATGGCAACTAATTCTTGCTCCAATATATTATCATTCTTCTCTATCTTTTGGAACATAATTCCCATCATGCTCTTGCGCTTACTTTGTTAGATTCTTTCCATTGAGTCAAGAACATCCGTAATGCTGTGACTTAATTCTTTCACCCATTTTTTTCTTCTGTACTTAACAATTACATCTTAACTAACAAAAATTGAGTTATATCTTTCGAAACCCTAGAACATATTAGTGTGGAATTAATATTTTATTTATGGTACGAGTGTGCTTTAGTGATAAAAAAAAATATGTGAGATGTTTTTAAATAAACAATTTCGTAATAGTGAGTTTGAATGATAAACCAAGAGAGGTAGTTTAGTTTTATATATACAAAAAAAGAAAACTATTCTTATATCTATTTTTTTTAATAATTACTAGCAAAAACATAGGCGCTATTTTTTCATTTTTTTTATATCTAAAATATTAAAAGTAATAAAGTACGATTTATCATTGGTCTATATATATATTGCTTGAAAAAGAAAGCAATAAATTACAAACTCGTAAAATTATGAATCAATTAATTCTTTATCAGGAGACCGAATAAAGATCTTTGTTGAGGATACGTTTTGAGCTTCCGTGTAATTTGATATAAATTATTGACATAGATTTAATGCATTAAACTATAATAAAATATAACAATATATTAATTTTATTCAATAATCCACAATTTACTTTTTAAGGAGTCTTATAAAACACATCATAAATAATTTCTTGTATTTTGAAAAAAATAAAAAATAGAAATACAATGTATATGTAATAGATTAATAGTATATAATGTAATAAGTAAATAAATAATTATTACCTGATTAATGCAGGCAGATATTTTGGTGTGAGTTAAATATCTTATTGTAGTGAGTATGTTGGGATTTTGAAATGTGGGGTATTGTGTTCATGAGTTACAATGACATTGAATTTAAACATTTCTTAATGTTTAAACGAACAATCAAATAATTATTTTAATTGGTTATTTAAAAAAAATATCAAATAACAAAACAATTAAGCTTCAAAAAATGGTTATTTTAGTAACGAAATTGGTAAAATAATTATTTTAATTAAAAAAAGTTATTTAAAGAATAAAATTAAAATATAAATGTACATACCAAAAAAATCTCTTTTATATAAATATAAATTATATATATATATATATATATATATTAATGTTAGCATAATATTTTATTTTAGTTAAGATTTACATTTATCATAATACCCACAACTAAATCTTTTTTTAATTTTGACATTCAAAGTCTTTAAAATGATAAAAGTGTTGGAGATTCTATATCCACAAGAGATAATATTATATACAACACTACAAAATATTTGTTCTTTCTTATTTTTAAACATAACAAGAAACTTTCTATTAATTTTCTTGTGACTAGAGACTTGAACAAAACTAATATTTATAATATTTAAAAAAAAAAATAAAAAGTAAATAACTCTATTTATATATAATTAACATGTGCATTACGTAAGTATATTTTATTCTAATAATAAACACGACACGATTGTGAATATATATTAGATGAGTAATAATAACATAACACACTTTTACATTTATTTGATATATAATACAAGGGTAAAATGGTTCAAAAAGTATAAAATTTTGTAGTTTTTCAAGAAAATAGAAAGTAAAAAATAAGTAAGAATAGTGTCAAATAAATGTAAAAGATTTAGATGTGTAAAAAAGAATCATCATTTTTCACAGTAGATTGATGACTTTAGTGAGAGGAAACACAGATAAGTGTGTCTGCATGACTATAAGAAACAAGTTGGAGGATCGTAGAGAAGATAAAAGGAGAGTTGTTTATGTGTTTATATTTTTGATAAGGAAGATAATATATAATATGATATAACCTAATACACATTTCATAAGGAAGATATTATACATATGATATAACCTACTATGATATAACGTAAGACTGACTCACTTTATTTTTTTTTCAAAAATTTGATGATGGCGTCAATATCCACTTATTAAAGTTAACACTGTTTGCTCGAAACATACTACCGGCGCCATCGCCATCGAAGCGTCCTTTATTTGATGTATTTTGTTGGCCTCCATAAAATGGTGGTGTTCGAAGATTGGTGTCGCTGTCTTCACTGTCAGAAACCCATCTACGCTGTCGGGATTGAATATTCTTGCAATGAGGGCATGCAGAAGGCTTCCACGTCCCTGTTTGACACACTTCTTCAATCTTGTAAAGTAATGCAGAAGAAGGGTGTTCCAGAGGGCCATCTACGCTATAATCTAATTTCCCATTGACCACTCCAAACTTCACCACAACTGAAAAACCCAAATTCACTCCACTCTCACCAAAATTTCCACCACTAGCACTATTCACTAAATAATGTGCTATGGTTACCATGTAGCATTCTACTTCGTTGCTTTTCTTCTTCTTCTGCAAAACAAAAAGCCCTTTACTGGTCTCAGACGCATATGTCCAACTCTGCGTTTCTACTTCGCCACCATATGATTCACGAATTTTTGAAAAATTCACTGACTTTAAAACCGTTCCTATTCCTATAGGAATTACGTGAAGACCAGTTTCTCTGCCTTTTTGCGCTATAAAGGTAATAAGTTCACGTTTATGAAGGCTACCAGCTTCTGAATCCTCCTTTGACTTTACGGTATGACCATCTTGGACAGTCAAGATAAATCCTTCATCAAATGGTCTATATATGGAAAGTACACAAGTCATTCTGTCTACGTCGTACATGAGTCTCGAACATGGTCCCATACAACTTTTTTCATCTTTTATCACCCTAATAGTAGCCGCTTTGCCCAGTTTAATATCGTAAGAAGAATAATAGTTTCGATTTGCCAGTAGACGAGGGCCGCTAGGACTATTCCCCATTTCTATTCAACAATTTCCAGTTATCTGCACGCACGATCATAAATATATTTCTTACCATATCAAAACCATTCACTTCTCTTTAAACATGCCAAAATCATTATAATCTTTTCAATCCCATTCAATAAACACTTCTAATATAACCCTTTTACAAAAACATATTAATAGTATAAAAACAAATGCTGTAAAATCAAACAACTAATTATCCTAAAACTTTGGAAAGATCAACGTAGCTAGACATAAACCCAACCGTACCTGCACGTGCAACTCGACCACCTCAGTGGATTTTTCCGATAATTCCGATGAAGGTGAAGACGAACAATTTGGTGCTGCAGTTTATTGGTGTGTGCATATATGGAAAGACTATAAATAGATAGATTATAGATTCTTACCACTGTAATATCAACATCAAGGGAAGCGTTAATCTTCCGCAGAATAATTTAGATGCATCTAATTCTTGCTCCAATATTATCATTCTTCTTTATCTTTGGAACATAATTCTCATCATGGCATTGCTTTTTTTACTTTGTTCAATTCCTTCCATTGAGTGAACGACATCCAACGGTAATGCAGTGACTTTATTCTCAATCAATCGATATCGACATCTCATTCATTATCTAAAACATAAAAGTTCATTCATTGTACTGTGTTGGCTTAGCCCTTCACTCTCATCTCTAGTTCTACTCTTCCTTCTTCCGGTTTTTAATCCCAAAATTCACAGCCACCACTTTTGCTCACTCCCAGCACTTCACCTTTTGCTACGAATTCAGCTGTTTGATGTTCACCTATGTATTTTGCATGCATCATTTAATTTCATTAAAATGCTTATAGTTATCTTCTTTTGAAAAATAAATAAGCATTCTTCTCATTTCAGTGAACTTGGTTATTTTGTAAAAGTTTATATATTGATTAATTATTGAAAGAAGTTTTTAGAATTCATAAATCTTAAGGACAACCATGTCTTCATGAACAAGAATATTGCTTATCTGTAAATCACTTTGAACTAATGTTTCGTCAAATAAAGATAGTTGAATGCAGAAATATTCAAATTTATTAAAAGATAATGTATAGAGTTTAAAGGTGTAGTAATTTAACTAAATGTTGCAATGTCAAAGAAAATCCTAAAACATAGTAAAATAAAATTAGTGTAAAAATTCCTTTTAATAATAAAAAAAAACAGTAAATGGAAAGAGGAAGAATTTTGCACACTAAGGTATCGAGGTTTAAATGGAAAATAATGTAAAAATATGTTAAATCTTAATACAGCTCAAATGTTACAAGATTTTTACATAATTTTCTTTCTTTAACAATCTAACTCAATACAGCTCAAATGTTACAACTGAGTTAGCTTATTGAATAAAGATACAAGGTTTTATTGATTGATTAAAACACAATTCAAACTTACACACTGGGAACACACCTAGAATAATGAAAAGGATACATGAATTATGCTTCTCTTTATAGCCATTAGATGGTTCCACTCAACGTTCTTACCAAACAGTCATAACTTTGGAGACAATAAGAGACTAGATGATCTTCTGAGTCCCAATATCAGACGGTCTAGCACTGGTGAAAATATCTACAAACCTTTTATCAAGAATTTAGTATGCCAACTCTTCCTTAAACTGAACTCAGCATCCGAGAAAAGAAGGTGAAAACTATGATTATGCACATTCCATTGATGGTTTTGGGAACCATAAAAGCACAGAGAACTGTATCTACTATTAGAAAAGAAGGTTGTTGGCATGCACGAAGATTGAGTTTGGCAACTATAAGTCATTGCCACCATTTAAAGAAGTTAATTTTAGTTGCTTGAATTATACTACCGTTAGCATCCCCATCGAAGCGTCCCATATTTGCTGTGTTTTGTGGACCTGCATAACGTCGTGGTGGTGGAAGAGGGGTGTCGCTGTCTTCACTCTCAGATAGCAGCAGTCTACGCTGTTGCGATTGGATATTCTTGCAATGAGGGCATGCAGAAGGCTTCCACTTCCCAGTTCGAACCACTTCTTCAATCATGTAAACTAATGCGGAAGTAGGGTGTTCCAGAGGGCCATCTACGCTATAATCTAATTGCCCATTAACCACTCCAATCTTCACAACAACTGAAAAACCTATGTCTATACCACTTTCACCACTACCACTATTCACGTAATAATGCGCTACGGTAACCATGTAGGGTTGTTTTTCGTTGTTTTTCTTCTTGCTCTCCATAACCAAAAGACCTTTCCTGGTTCCATACGCATATACCCTACTCTGAGTTTTTACCCCGCCATTCAATGATTCACCATATTCTGCTTCATACGGCCAGCTGTTATACAAACTTGGGTAAAGAAGACCAGTTTTTTTTTCTTTATTTACTTCTACCATAATATCTTCCCATGGATGAGGACGAATTCTAAACTTCTCCGTTTTTACGGAACTACAATCCATGACATGTATCCATAACCAATCATCACCTGATTTTTTGATGGTGGTTCTTGATATGGAAAGTGTAGATGTCATTCCGTCCACGTCGTACATGAGTTCCCAACGTGGGACCAGAGAACGTTCATCTTTTGTGACGCTAATGGTTGCCGCTTTGCCCAGTTTAATATCGTAAGAAGAACAGTTTCCATTTCCCAGTAGACGAGGGCCGCTAGGACTATTCCCCATTTCTATTTAACAATTTCCAGCGTCACTGTATCTGCACGCATCATCATAAATATATTTGTTACCATATCAAAAGCATTCACTTCTCTTCAAACATGACAAAATCATTACAATTTCACCTATTCAATCCCATTCAATAAACACTTTTAATATAACCATTCTACAAAAATAAATTAACAGTAGAAAAACAAATACTGTAAGAAAAGCAAACAACTATTTACCTAAAACTGTAGAAAGATCAACGTAGCTTGACATAAATCCAACTGAACGTGCAACTCGACCACCTCAATTGATTTTTTCGATAATTTCGATGAAGGTCAATAAGAAGAATTTGGTGCTGCAGTTCATTTATGTGTCCACATATGAAAAGAATATAAATAGATAGATCATAGATTCTTTTCACTGTAACATCAACATCAAGGGAAGGGTTAATCTTCGGCAGAATAATTTAGATGGCATCTAATTCTTGCTCCAACATTACTCTTCTCTATCTTTTGAACATAATTCTCATCATGGCATTACTTTTTTTACTTTGTTTGATGTTCTGTTATTTCCTTTTGCACCATAGTAATATCTTTGACTCTCCTTTTTCACCATATTCACCGTTATTTCACCTTTTGAACTCCTTCAAAGTCTTATGGAAGAGTATCTCATGTTTTTCTGGTTGTTTTTATTTTCAAGATCCTTGAAAATATGACTAGTGAGACTCTTTTAATCATTCCAGGAACTCTAATATCTGTAACTTTATTGCTTTTTATATTTTAGTGTATCATCATACTTTGTTTTAAAATACTGGACACAAAAGGCTTTTCATTTTCAAGTACACAGATACATGCTTTTTCTGGTTGTTTTTCTAAGAATACTGGATACAAAAGGCTTGTATGAAACCGCAAAGCACATAACGCCAACTCCGCCCAGCGTGAGCGTGTGCATGCAAGTAGTTATCCTGTACCACTGGCTGAACGGTGATATGTTTCGTTCAGCGCAAGTATCTGCACGTGCAGACCCTTCTCATGTTATATATATATATATATATATATATATATATATATATATATATATATATCCCCTTCTTCTCTTCCCTTCGTAATATACCTAAATTTTCTATTAGATTGAATAAAAGAATCTCTTTGTCTTCTTTTCTGTTCTTATATCTTTCTTCATGTATTAGTTTTCTCCTTCATATTCGAGAGGAGCCTCTGTTTTGAAGTTTCATGGTTTACAAACACTTCTAAGACTTTGTTTGTATGAATAGGACATCTAAGGATGGTGTAATGTAATTAATGTAGTAGCTTGATCATCATATTGTGTTTGTATGAAATTTGGAACATCTAAGAATGTAAAAAAAGTTTCTATTTTTGCTATTTTGATAATCATATTCTTGCATATCAGCATATCAATTATATATATAGAGAGAGAGATAGAATCTAATTCTGTATGATATATATATCAAGTGCTATTCTTGCTCAGATTCTTTTAATTACATGGCACCTAATTCTCTATCATATTTTCTACTCCTCTTTGATCTTTGTCATTTCCACTCGTTAATTCCATTATTTTAAATTGATTCTTCCAAATGCATATATCCAACTTTTGCAAAGCAAGCTATGAAAATCTCCTAACCGATCATTGTGTGTGCCAATTTCCATTTAATTAATAAACCCGTGCATTTCATAACCATAAAAAAGAATACTGTAAACAGTTGTTATAACTCTTTTGTTGGATTAAGCTTGATTCTTTCCATAACTAGCAATTGTTATATAGAGAAATAAACTTAAAAGTTCAAGCAAGCAATCTAATAGGTTACACACAAACACACCTTGGACAGGTGAGGTTATTAGCAATACAAGCTGCTATATTATAGTACAGAAACTGCAGCTCCTACATATATGTTCTTCCACTAACACTTTTGTTTTCAGACCATTGACGCTGATAAATGACATTAAAAACATTTCTCTCATAGAAATTTCCATTACCATCACCCCCAAACTTCCCACCATTGGAAATCACTCTTACATTTTTCCCGCTTCCACCCTGAGATACTCCTTTGGGAGTACTATCAGAGTCTTCACTCTCAGACTGCCACAATTCTCCGTTCTGCTTCTTCGGAGTTTTAGCGCAGTGAGGGCACATGTCACGATGCCAAAACGCGTTTCTACTGACTTCATCGAACATGTACAATAACGCAGAAGAAGGGTGTTGTTCAGGGCCATCCACCATTACGGTCAAACTACCACCGCTTAATCGAATCTTTGCGACCATAGAAAGGCCAAAATCTGGTTTAATCTTACGGTAATCATTAATACCTGAACCAGTAGCATGATAATGCGCCAGAGTGACTTCATAAGGTAGTAGATGGCCACTCTTTTTCTTCCTTTCGAGAACTATAAGACCCCCTTTGTGTCCCTCACCATACAAATACATATCCATATCCGTAACACTGCCCGATCTGCTGTTAACCCTCTTGTTTTGACTGAGTGATGTTGTTGTATGAACGCCACAGATGGCGAACCAGCGGGGATATACCACGAAATCGTCTCCATTTATTGTTTGCACGTCTAAGAAGAAATCGAACTCTGCGAGAGCTCCACTGCGTTTGGTTGTCTCGCTGCGGAGTTGTAAGCGTAAACCCTTCACATCTTTACTATTGTCAGCTTCTCTTGTTAGCTGCAGTGCACAGGCTGAAACACCTACTTCGTATGTTATATTCCAGCTCTCCAAGACTCCACCGTTTTGTTGCGTGGTAACTAGCCTTTCTGATAAAGAAATGGCAGCATATTTTCCCAGCTGAACACGGTAAGGGTCGTACCCAGTTCCACCATTGCTGAGAAGACCACCGCTGCGTAGAATGTTACCCATTGAATGTATGCACACAAACAAACACCAATGTAAAATATGTTGTAGAACCTATAGAGACTTGGAACGGAGTACCTTTTGCAGTGATTACCCAAAACAAAGTTGAAGGGTGCTGTGTGGTCAGGGATTCAGCACCCACATTGCTAGCTTTTCTTAGCTCTCTGCATGCTCAGGATGTTCATAGGATGGGAGATTTATTAACACGGTATAGAGTCTTTGGTTCATGATGAAAAGGCATATAGAATCTTGCATATTATCCGCAATGGAAGCGTTATTCTTCCGCAGATAATTTTATTTGAATAGCATCTAATTCTATTGCGCTTTTATTGTCTTGTTCACTTGTTCTGGTGCTCCTTTTCTTGATCTATCATTTCACTTGTTTATTCATCTACGTCATTTCATCTAGCGATGCATATATTGCCCTTTTTTCTGTTGTTATTATCTTTGTGTCGATGAGTAATTTTGGTTGAGAACTTAGTTAATCACCGAGGTTTTTCTTCAGTCTATGTTTTTCCATAAGTAGTCTTATTTACTGTGTTGCTGTCAGTTTCCTTAAGGCCAAGTATGCATTTGAATCAGCTTGAACTTTGCGTTTAGTGCTCAAGTCACGTTGAGTTATCTCAGAGATTGTGATTATAGTTAGTTTCAATGAATCTTGTTATGGTACTATGTAGAACACGAACAAGGAACAACTAAGATCGAAAGGAGGTCGTGGTGGATGAAAATGAACAGGAAAGGCTGGTATTTAGCATGCGTGTTTTAGGTTGAATTACCCTGAATACTTCGTTTATAGTATATTAGTGATTTGCTGATTAAAAAAAAAACATGATAATCTTTTCACTGTTACTGAAAGGGATGCATTATTCTTGGGTAGGTTATTTTAATCATGCAGCAGCATCTGGTTCTATTTCATATTTTCCAATTTTCTCCATCTGTATTTAAACATTTGATTTCTTATTATTTCCACTTGTTCAAGTATAAGTTTTTTATTTTTTATTTTATCAACAAGAACAAATATATTAAAATAAAAATAAAAAAGTAAGAAAAAAGAAAAAGAAAAAAATCCATCAAAAACCATTTAAAAAAACCCAAAGGAATATGGGGACATTAGACTTGATGTACGACTCTTGTTGCAAGTTTGGTTCCAACGTAGAATTCTAAGCAAAAGACTATCCACAATATATACTAGTGCTAAAGAAACACTTATTAAACAACTATTTATATTGAATATAATCTACCAGTGTAAAAATTAGTGCGACAACATGATTTAATAAGATAACATTTTTTATGTTGGTTGTAGTTATAACAAGTATATAAAGTGTTGCAGTCATATTTTTGTAATAAAAAAATCTATATTGAGACTACATAATTTAAAATAAGATAATATTTTTTATTTTGATTGTAATTATAACAAGTATATAAAATGTTACAATGAGATTTTTATAATAAAAAAAAATCTATATTGATTATAGTCATAACTATTATATAAAGTGGACACATAACTTTTTTTAATAAATAAGAAAACTTTATATACTAATTATAATTATAATTATAACTAATATAAAAATTGACATGATGATATTTTTATAATAAGCAAGAAAATATTTTTTATCTGTTTTAATTATAATTAGTCCAGCATCAAATAATAGATCAGTCTACTAATACAAGGCATACGAAAAGAGTCCTCCAACAACCCGAACCAAAGGGCCTAGTATCGGTTAAAGGCACAAATATTGTAAACACATGGTTGGACAGAAAACATCAATTAAAGTATGAAAAAATTGTTTTAGGATTTTTATACACTGTCAAGACACGGTTTAAGTTAGGCTAGAGTAAACACTTCGTCAGCATCAACTCTTGTATTTCTAAAAATGATATTGTTTCTTTGATTTCCAAATGCCTCATATAATGGCCACCCACATACATTACCACTCATATTAAGGCTGTATTTTTATATTTTTAGTTTAACTTTAAGTTTGTGAACTTGAAATTGTGGTAATTTTTAGTATGGATTATGAGTGAAAGCATTCCAAAAATGAAAGTTGTTAGAAATTGAGTAAAAAATGTGTTGGCCATAGTTTAAGATAATTTTTTTTTCTTGAATATTTTGAATTTTTCAAAAGTCCATAGTTTAAGGTTTGTTTTCTATTTTCTTAATATTTTTCATCCATTTTCCTATACTTAAATGTATGGAGAACATGAAAACCAAAAGTTTTATATACTTAGATGAAAACTAATTAACTTTAAGTATGGCTCAATAGAAAAGGCAATACAGATGTGCTGAAAATATATTATTCAGAAAGAAAACATAAAGCTTAAGTTATTAAACCAAAATTATATAACTTCATCATTTAATTAATTAAATCATACAACCAACTTGAAGCACTTAAAGCACATACACCATTAGGTTACAAACCTGCTCAACTCATATTATAAGTTAATACATTGTTAAGAACTACAAATATTTGCATTAGGTTCTTGGTCATGTTAAATATTAAAAGAAACATGCCAACTATTACTTTAGCAACCAACAATATAATTATTTGAAATAATGTTAGATAGATAGTGATTCTGCTTATATGACTGACATAATATCTCAGATTTATTTTGATCCTAGACAGGGAGAATCAAGTGCATTACCAATAAAATTATTTCTGATATGGTATACCTTTACGTATTATACACCTATTAAATTATAAAATATTATCAAAAATAATTGTCAATATAAATTTAAAATGAACATTAGAAAACCGAAAAAGGGAATACCATCGACTAACTAGACACAACAAAATAATAGTTAAAATTAAAAGACAATTAAATAAATATTATAAATAAATTTAATCTATGATCAGTTTAGACTATATAAACTTAAATAACATTTAAAACTAAATTAGCATTTGTTATTAATTTAAATAAATTATTAAAATAAATAATATTAATTGTGTTTTTCCATCGGCCCTTTTTTCATCGGTCTGAGAAAGCGCTGTTCGTTCTAGAGGTGTTTTTCTAGTATCCAGAAAAGAGGAAATTGACTTCTTATATTAATTCTTATTAAAATCAATATAAAGAGTGTTTTTTTTTTATTATTATATACCGGTTATCAGTAATGAAACTAATATAGGAAATTTAATATATTTATATTTTTTTGTTTTTATACCAATTTTAGAATTAGAAAACTGTTTTTTAACCTATATAAAAAGAATAATTAATGTGATACAGAGACAAAATATTTGGTTATTCATTACACCCAACAACTATAAACTTCTCTGGAAAAGCAAATAAAATACAGACAACAAAATACTAAAACAAAAAAACTAGAATTATTTTCTTTACATGATGATGGCTTATCCAGTACTTCATACTAAACGAGTAGAATAACAAAACATGATAGATCAGTTACCACCATCTCTTTCCAAAAATTGTAAAATAATTTCCAGTGTAATTATTTTCAGTGTAATTACCATTACCGTTGCCATTGAACTTTCCACCATTGTCAACAAGTCTTAAATATTTCTGGCTAGCACCATGACGGCGTGCCACCGGGATACTCTCACTGTCATCACTGTCAGCCTGCAAAATCATTGTGCTACATTGCTTCTGGATAGTAGCACAGTGTGGGCATAATGTAGGCTTCCAAATCTTGGTTCTCAGGGTTACGTCAAACAAGTAATATAATCCAAAAGCAGGGTGTTGCTCAGGACCCTCCACCGTTACTTCCAAATTTCCCTTGGATACTCGAATCTTTACTACTACAGAAAGACCAACGTCTGTTTCATTTCTAGAAAAACCATTGATACTAGCAAAATAATGCGCCAGAGTCACTGCATAACATCGACTTTCCTCAATCTTCTTCTTCTTCATTTCCAAAACAGTAAGACTCCCTGCGTCTCCAGTCCTAAAGAAATAAAATTCTGTCTCCGTAACTCTTCCTTCTTCATGAAACTGCTCGCTACGGTCAATCGCTGGCGTTGGACAATTTGACATGGACATGTTTGTACGTACCGTAGCATCCGATTTAGTGACTGTTTGTACGTCCACATCTAAAGCGTACGAGTTTGTAAAATCTCCAGTTTGGGCTGGCATTACGCTGCAGAGTCGTATGCCTAAACCCTTGGCACCTTCACCTGTAACACTTCTAGTTAGAGTGACTGAAGAAGCTGAAACATCAACAACGTATGACATGTTAAAAAATTTAAATGGAAGTTTACGATCAATTTCGTAATGACTTAGAATCTTTTTTCTTTCTCAGAAAGTATGAGATAATTAGTTGCAGACAAAAATAAATAAGATAATGCTAGTAGCTTATATATGTGTAATAGTATTAAGAAACTTTAGCTTCTTTGTCAGGTTAAATACTATAAACATTCCAACTATTACTTTAAAATCCAATAATTCTTACATGATGGTCGCTTATTCATTACGAGACAGCATACGTTACTTTACTTCACACTTGATACTTCAGTTACCATCTCTTTCCAAAAAGAGGTGATATTTTATTTTGATGGAGGCGCATAAAATTGTCCTCCAACAACAGTATATTTATTTATAACCGTGTTTTTTTCACTCTTACCATTCCCATCGCCCTTGAACCAACCACTATTGTTCATAGTTACCTTTTTCATCCCATGCAAAATTCTCGGATATTTATGTATACAAAAATTTGAAGGAATGAAACGATCACAAAACCAAACCTGAAAAACATCACACAGATCATAATTAGTCATCTCAATTCACTACCAACAAACATTCTATGTAAAAAATTTACCTACAACATGTATACACAACCATCCACATAGAGAGTGGTTGCACCTTTTCCTCTATTCCACGCTATACAAGCTTTGCATAAACTACTAAGTAGATAATGATACACTATGCGACCCCAACAAAAAGTACCTAAATCACTTATTATACCAAGAATTTCAAAAAAAATTGGAAAGATTGTTTTGCTACGATTAGGTAACAATATCTCAATAATTCCTACCAAAATGTACAACCTACAAACATTTATTGAAGACAACTTTTTGTGCTGTTTCAAAATAAAATCGTATATCATATCCAATTCATATTTTTCTTTACCAAAGTACTTTCGACAATGACTTTTCTAAGTTTTTTTTTCATTCAATTTAATCCGGTCACCAACTAAACCCAATCCAAAGCTTAAGGTAAGCTCTACTTCCTTGAATTCCACAAATTTTTCTCCAAATAAAAAACCACCTCTCTTATCAACCCATCTAATCAATAAATCTCTCAAAATATTCCTACCAATTTTAAGGTTATTATGTTGTTCTAAATACAATCCACATTGTGTCTTCGAAATAATGGACATGTGCTCCTCACTCAAAATTTCATTCAAAGAAGCAATACGCTTCGTTTTCAATGAATGAAGAACAAACAACTGCAAAAAAAAATTAAATGTATTTTAGTACAATTAACCAACATAAGTCACAACCCAAAAGCAAAAAACAACAAAATTACCAATAGATGCAAAACCAAAAACCCAATCCCAAAATACGATTACGGAAAAAGGAAAAAGTTCATATCTTGTTCGAAGAACCATTGTCACCGAGCGAACCCATTGCACAAAAAAGGTAAGAACTTCGACAAATTCAACACCCAACGAGACAAGCGTAATCTCGAACTCAAGAGAGAAACCCAAAGACGAAGGACTTCCTCAACGTCCACAGAGATTGCTCAATGACCACTTTGACGCCTTTAAAAAATGGAGAGAGAGCTTCAAAGGAAAACAAAAACCTTAAATGGAGAGAGAGGAAAGAGGAGAGTGGGCTAAGGAAGAATAAGAGAAAGTGCTTTTTTTAAAAAAAAAAATTCAAAATGAACCAATATATTGTTGACACGTAACGTTGTCAAAATATTGTTAAAATTGTGTTGTCAATGATCATTTATAAAAGCTCTAAAAAGCACTTGTAAAATAACTTTTTAGAATTCACCACCAAACCGATTTCACAATCCGGTTCACTAAAGGGATTTCAAAAAATAAAACAGGATTTAACAATTATACCCTGAAGTTACGCCTCCTCCCAGTCACTAATTACTAGAATCCTATCTATCCTACTCTCAGATGATTCATTTATACCACGTATACTTTCTATTATTTTTCTTGTGTTGAGAAACTAATATCTATAATATTTAAGGAAAATTAAAAACTAAATAACTCTATCTATATAATATAATATTTGTATTATATAATTATATTTTATTCTAATAATAATCTTGATGAAAATCGACCAGAGAATATTGTGAATATATACATTGATGATTTTAGTGAGAGGAAACACAAATAAGTGTGTCTGCAAGGCTATCTGATACAACTTGGAGAGGATCATACAGAAGATAAAAGGAGAGTTGTTGATGACTTTATATTTTTGATAAGGAAGATATTATATAATATGATATATCCTAATATACATAAAGACATTTCACATAACTTTTAATTAAAAATCTTGCATAAATTTAAGAGTCTTTCATCTTGTGTTTAAGTGTGTTATTTTGATTAAATGTAATTATTGACTCACTTAATTTCTGAAACGTCGCATCATCCACCATTTATTAAAGTTAACATTGTTTGCTTGAATTATATTACCGATGCCATCGCCATTGTAGCGTCCCATATTTGATACGCTTTGTTGGCCTCCATGAGATGGTGGTGGTGTTGGAAGATTGTTGTCGCTGTCTTCACTCTCAGAAACCCATCTACGCTGTTGCGATTGGATATTCCTGCAATGAGGGCATGCAGAAGACTTCCACTTCCCTGTTCGACTCACTTCTTCAATCATGTACACTATTGCTGAAGAAGGGTGTTGCACAGGGCCATCTACGCTATAATCTAATTTCCCATTAACCACTCCAATCTTCACCACAGCTGAAAAACCTATGTCTACACCACTTCCACCACTATCCCTATTCACGTAATAATGCGCTACGGTAACCATGTAGGGTTGTTCTTCCTTCCTTTTCTTCTTGTTCTCTATAACCACAAGATCTTTCCTGGTTCCACACGTATATACCCACCTCTGAGTTTTTACACCGTCACTCAATGATTCACTATATTCTGCATGCCAAGTTCTTATTCAGTATTGGGTAAAGAAGACAGGTTTTTTTATCTTTTTTCACTTCTACCATAAGTTCTGACCATGACCATTGACGAGGATGAAGTGAAAAGAACACCACTATTTCGACGTATATTATATAATCACCTGATTTGTCGTCGGGTAATTTTACTATGGAAAGTTGAGAAGTCTTTTCGTCTACGTCATACACGACTTGCCAAGATGGATTCCAAACATCTGTATCTCTTGTGACGCTGATGGTAGCTTTGCCCAGTTTAATATGGTAAGAATAGTTTCCATTTTCCAGTAGACGAAGGCCGCTAGGACTTTTTCTCATTTCTATTCAACAATTTCCAGCAACTCTGTATCTGCACGCATGATCATAAATATATTTCTTGCCATATCAAAACCATTCACTTCTCTTCAAACATGCCAAAATCATTATAATTTCACCTTAATGTAGTATATCCCATTCAATAAACTCTTTTAATATAACCCTTTTACAAAAATATATTAACAGTATAAAAACAAATGCTGTAAGAAAAACAAACAGCTATTTATCCTAAAACTGTGGAAAGATCCGTAGGTAGACATAAATTCAACCGTACCTGAACATGAAACTTGACCAACTCAATGGATTTTTCGGATTATTCCGATGAAGATGAAGACGAAGAATTTGGTGCTGCAGTTCAGTGGTGAGTGCATATATGGAAGCAATATAAATAGATAGATTATAGATTGTTCCCTATGTAACATCAACATCAAAGGAAGCGTTAATCTTCCGCAGAATAATTTAGATGGCATCTAATTCTTGCTCCAATATATTATCACTCTTCTTTATCTTTGGAACATAATTCTCATCATGACATTGCTTTTTTTTTACTTTTGTTTAATTCCTTCCATTGACCGAACGACATCCATCCATATCATTGATAACTTTTTTGAACACGTTCAAACTTTCCACAAACTATAACATTGTGGCTTGTTTTTATTCTAATAATTATTGTCCTTCTTACATATTCAACATTATTTGTTTGATGTTCTGTTATTTCCTTTTGCACCATAGTAATATCTTTGAATCTCCTTTTTCACCATATTAAACGTTATTTCACCTTTTGAACTCCTTCAAAGTCTTATTGAAGAGTATCTCATGTTTTTCTAGTTATTTTTATTTTCAGGATCCTTGAAAATATGATTAGTGAGACTCTTTTAATCATATTTTATGACCTACATAGTAGTTTTGTATATTATAACACATTTTATGACGTAGTAAAAATTTACATGCTCTGAACATATTATGACACAATTTCTAAAATCAGTCTATTTTTTTTATATGAATATTGGAGAAAATATGTAGACCTATTATAACGTACAAAACTATGTACATCATAAGTATTTTTGTATGTTATCACGTACAAAAATGAGCTATGACGTACATAGTCTTGTATGTTATAATAGGTCTATATATTTTATGACGTAGCAAAAGTTTACGTCTATCTAAACATATTATGACACAATTTCTAAAATCAATCAATTTTTTTAAATGTGTAGACCTATTATAACTTACAAAACTATGTACGTCATAGTTCATTTCTGTACGTCATAAAATATTATTTTGTACTAGTGCACGTAACGCCAACACCGCCCAGCGTGAGCATGTGCATGCAAGTAGTTATCCTGTACCACTGGCTGAGCGGTGATATGTTTCGCTCAGCGCAAGTATCTGCATGCTGTTTCTGTTATTACGTGCATACCCTTTGTTAAAAACAGAGAACGATATATATATATATATATATATATATATATATATATATATATATATATATATATATATATATATATATATATATATATATATATATATATATATATATATATATATATATATATATATATATATATATATATATATATATATATATATATATATATATATATATATATATATATATATATATATATATATATATATATATATATATATATATATGACTGCAAAACGATGCTTTTATTCATGGAAATATTCAATTACATATATAGCAGTATAATCTTAACTGCTGCAACTTAAATCAAGCAGAAAAATCAGCAACTGATATGCCAACGTTACGCAACGTGGCCTACAATAGCAAATCCCATAAAAATAGGATATGATTTATTTAAAAAAAAAATTACTTAAATAAATTCCAACATTTCCCTCCCTTAAACTGAAGTTACAGTAGACATCAGTTTACAGCAAAAGAAGCTTTGACAATCATTTTCCATCATCACAACCAGCTTTCTCTCTTGAGCAAACTCCCAACATGCTTCGAAGCTTCTCAAAGACATTTGTCTTGAGAGGTTTTGTCATTATATCTGCTATCTGTTCCTCACTCTTGCAATAGATAACATCAATAACAACATCCTTGCACAGATCACGTAAGAAGTGAAATCTGACATCTATATGTTTGCTCCTTCCGTGTAAAACAGAATTCTTTGACAATTTAATTGCAGAGACATTGTCACAGAACACTGATGTAGGCCCTTCTTGATCATATCCAAGTTCTTTAAGTACCCTTCTCAACCAGATGGCTTGGCAAGCACATGATGTAGTTGCAATAAACTCTGCTTCTGTGGAGGATAAAGTAACAATTGGTTGTTTCTTTGATGACCATGAGACAACACCAGAACCCATCATGAAGACATATCCAGATGTGCTTTTTCTGTCATCTTCATCCCCTGCATAGTCATTATCGCTGAAGCCAAACAAACCCTTTTGTGCTCCCCTTTTATATAACACCCCAAAATCAATAGTTCCTTTCAAATACCTGAGAATTCTTTTAGCTGCTAGGAGGTGTAGCTCTGTCGGATTCTCCATATATCGACTAATAAGACTGACATCATACATTATATCTGGCCTAGTCGAAGTTAGATACATTAAACTTCCTACAATTTGCTTATAGACGGTTGCATCTACCTTTTTTCCATTTAAATCTCTATTCAACTTTAAATCTGCAGAAGTAGGAGTGCATACTACATTGCACTCTCCCATTTGAAAACAATTTCGATTGAGTTTTCCAAAGGAGTCAGACTCAAAAGCTCAAAAGCCATTAGAACTCATTCACATAGATGTGTGCGGACCAATTAAGCCAAGATCACTTGGTAAGAGTAATTATTTCCTTCTCTTCATTGATGATTTTTCAAGAAAAACATGGGTATATTTCTTAAAAGAAAAATAAGAGGTATTCGAGAATTTCAAGTTTAAAGCCCATGTTGAGAAGGAAAGTGGCCTTCTGATCAAAGCTTTGAGATCCGATCGTGGAGGAGAGTTCACATCAAAAGAGTTTCAGAAGTATTGTGAAGACAATGGGATCAGACGACAGTTGACAGTGCCAAGATCCCCTCAACAAAATGGAGTGGCAGAAAGGAAGAATAGAACTATCCTGGAGATGGCAAGGAGCTTGCTTAAAAGCAAGAGACTTCCAAAGGAGTTTTGGGCTGAAGTCGTTGCATATGCAGTCTATCTAACCAATCGTTTTCCAACAAGAAGCGTCAGTGGAAAAACACCACAAGAAGCATGGAGCGGAAGAAAGCCAGGTATTTCTCATCTTAGAGTCTTTGGAAGTATAGCTCATGTGCATGTGCCAAATGAGAAACGAAGTAAACTTGAATACAAAAGTGAAAAATACATCTTCATTGGTTACGACGCCAACTCCAAAGGGTACAAACTCTACAATCCTGATTCAAGGAAAACAATCATCAGTCGGAATGTATTGTTTGATGAAGAAGGAGAATGGGATTGGTCGACAAATTGTGAAGACCATACCTTCTTCCCGTGTGTTGAAGAAGATGACGTGGAACGACAACAACAACCAGAAGAAGTGTCTGCTACTCCACCTACTTCACCAAATACAACCTTTCAAGGTTATGAAAGTTCAAGTGAAAGAACGCCACATTTTCGAAATCTCTAAGAAATTTATGAGGTAACTGAAAATCTAGACAATGTTACCTTATTTTGTCTATTTGCAGACTGTGAGCCCATGAACTTCCAAGAAGCAATTGAAAATAAGAGTTGGAGAAATGCAATGGATGAAGAGATCGAGGCAATAAAGAAGAATGATACTTGGGAGCTAGTCTCGCTTCCAAAAGGGCACAAAGCAATTGGTGTCAAGTGAGTCTACAAAGCAAAGAAGGACTCCAAAGGAGAAGTTCAGAGATACAAAGCAAGATTGGTGGCGAAGGGCTACAGTCAAAGGGCTGGCATGGAGTATGACGAGGTATTTGCTCCAGTTGCTCGACTAGAAACTGTTAGACTTATTATATCATTAGCAGCTCAAAATAATTGGAAGATACACCAAATGGATGTCAAATCCGCCTTCTTAAATGGAGTTCTTGAAGAAGAAGTCTATATTGAGCAACCACAGGGATATGAAGTTAAAGGAGAAGAAGATAAAGTCTTGAGATTAAAGAAGGCTCTTTATGGATTGAAACAAGCCCCGAGAGCTTGGAATGTTCGGATTGACAAGTACTTCAAAGAAGCGAATTTCATCAAGTGTCCATACGAGCATGCACTCTATATCAAAGCTCAAGGTAAAGATATTTTGATTGTATGCTTGTATGTCGATGACTTGATATTCACAGGGAACAATCCAAGCATGTTTGAGGAATTTAAGAAGGATATGACCAAGGAATTTGAAATGACCGACATGGGGCTTATGGCATATTACCTCGGAATTGAAGTAAAGCAAGGGAATGAAGGAATTTTTATTACTCAAGAAAGTTATGCTAAAGACCTCCTCAAGAAGTTCAAGATGGATTATGCTAATCCAGTTGGTACTCCTATGGAATGCGGCATCAAGTTGAGTAAGGATGAAGAGGGAGAAAAAGTGGATCCAACCCTCTATAAAAGTCTTGTTGGAAGTTTACGCTATTTAACTTGTACAAGACCAGACATTCTCTATGCCGTTGGAGTCTTGAGTCGGTACATGGAAGCTCCAACAACTACTCACTTCAAGTCTGCGAAGAGGATTCTTCGATATATCAAAGGTACAACAAGCTTTGGCTTATACTACTTCATTTCTAATGATTACAAGCTTGTTGGATATAGTGATAGCGATTGGAGTGGAGATATGGATGACCGAAAGAGCACAAGTGGATTTGTGTTCTACATGGGAGACACAACTTTTACTTGGATGTCCAAGAAGCAGCCTATTGTCACTTTGTCTACATGTGAAGCAGAATATGTAGCTGCAACTTCATGTGTTTGCCATGTTGTTTGGCTACGCAACCTATTGAAGGAGTTAAGCTTGCCACAAGTGGAGCCAACAAAGATTTTCGTGGACAACAAGTCGGCAATAACATTAGCAAAAAACCCAATCTTCCATGATCGAAGTAAGCACATCCACACCCGTTACCATTACATTCGAGAATGCATCAACAACAAGGATGTGTAAATGGAATATGTGAAGACGCATGATCAGGTAGCCGATATCTTCACCAAACCGCTGAAGAAAGAAGTCTTCATGAAGTGGAGAAGTTTGCTTGGAGTACAAAATCAAGTTTAAGAGGGGGTGTTGAAATATAAATTGATTTTGTTATTAGATAAAAGCCCAAGTAGAGAAGGCCCAAATAGGATTCTAGAAAATCCTATCTAAAAGATTCTAGAATGATGTACAAAAAATATCTAGGGATGTTTATCCATAAGATGTTTCTAGGAAAGTTTAGAATTGTAAGAATGTTTTAGAAAGTTCTAGAGAATAAATTATAGCCCTTAGATGAATGATGTGGTGGCAAGATCCTAACCATTAGTTAAGGAGGTGCTACTAGTATAAATAGGGAATGGTTGTATCATTTTAATGCAAGTCAAAAGATTTAGAAGCCTTCAATATTACAAGTTTTTCATCCTCTCAATATCTTCCAACCTCTCCCGATCTTAAAAACTTCCTTCTAGCCATTAAAGTTTCCTCCCAGCAGTCTCGTTGTGGAGTTGTAAGCGTAAACCCTTCACATCTTTATTATTGTCAGCTTCTCTTGTTAGCTGCAAGTGCACAGGCTGAAACACCTACTTCGTATGTTATATTCCAGCTCTCCAAGATTCCACCGTTTTGTTGAGTGATAACTTGCCTTTCTGATAAAGAAATGGCAGCATATTTTCCCAGCTGAACACGGTAAGGGTCATACCCAGTTCCACCATTGCTGAGAAGACCACCGCTGCGTAGAATGTTACCCATTGAATGTATATATACACACAAACAAGCACCAAAGTAAAATATGTTGTAGAACCTAGAGACTTGGAACGGAGTACCTTTTGCAGTGATTACCCAAAACAAAGTTGAAGGGTGCTGTGTGGTCAGGGATTCAGCACCCACATTGCTAGCTTTTCTTAGCTCTCTGCATGCTCAGGATGTTCATAGGATGGGAGATTTATTAACACGGTATAGAGTCTTTGGTTCATGATGAAAAGGCATATAGAATCTTGCATGTTATCCGCAATGGAAGCGTTATTCTTCCGCAGATAATTTTATTTGAATAGCATCTAATTCTATTGCGCTTTTATTGTCTTGTTCACTTGTTCTGGTGCTCCTTTTCTTGATCTATCATTTCACTTGTTTATTCATCTACGTCATTTCATCTAGCGTATGCATATATTGCCTTTTTTTCTGTTGTTATTATCTTTGTGGCGATGAGTAATTTTGGTTGAGAACTTAGTATAGTCTTATTTACTGTGTTGCTTTCAGTTTCCTTAAGGCCAAGTATGCATTTGAATCAGCTTCAACTATGCGTTTAGTGCTCAAGTCACGTTGAGTTATCTCAGAGATTGTGAATCTAGTTAGTTTCAATGAATCTTGCTATGGTACTATGTAGAACACGAACAAGGAACAACTAAGATCGAAAGGAGGTCGTGGTGGATGAAAATGAACAGGAAAGGTTGGTATTTAGCATGCGTGTTTTAGGTTGAATTACCATGAATACTTCGTTTATAGTATATTAGTGATTTGCTGATTAAAAAAAAACATAGTAATCTTTTCATTGTTACTGAAAGGGATGCATTATTCTTGGGTAGGTTATTTTAATCATGGAGCAGCATCTTGGTTCTATTTCATATTTTCCAATTTTCTCCATCTGTATTTAAACATTTGATTTCTTATTATTTCCACTTGTTCAAGTATAATTTTTTTATTTTATCAACAAGAACAAATATATTAATAGGAGAAATAGGGTTGCCCCACTCCGTACTAAAAAAAATTTAAGAAAACAGAAAATGAAAAAAAAAATCCATCAAAAACCATACAATTTTCTCCCTATAATTGTTCCCATTAAATTACAAGAATATAGCAAAACTCGAAAAGGAGTATGGGGACATAGACTTGATCTACCACTTTTGTTGCAAGTTTGGTTCCAAGAAAGAATTCTAAGCGTAAGACTATCCACAATATACACTAGTGGAAAAGAACACTTTTTAAACTAACTATTTATATATTTATATTGGTTATAATCTATCAGTATAAAAATTAGTTCGATGATTTAATTATAAATAAGATAACATTTTTATGTTGGTTGTAGTTATAACATGTATAAAGGACATCCATAACATTTTTATAATAAAGAAAAAATCTTTGTATACTAATTACAATTATAACTGCTATAAAAAGTGGAAATAGTAACTTTTGTTAATAAATAAGAAAATTTTATATATCAATTATAATTATAATGGGTATAAAATACTTTTGTAATAATCAAGAAAACTTTTTATTATTGTTTTAATTATAACAGGTATAGAAAATGGTTTCTAATTCATCCCTTGTTGTGGTGCACTCCAACTTCCATGAAACAAAATGACCACATCAGGCCTGTTGCAGTTCTTCAACTTTCTTCTTCCATGTGACTGAACAACCCTATCCATAATGCTGCTCCAGCTTTGTTTTCGCCAACTCTGATCGCTCTCCCTTTGAAACCCTGACACGATGATCACATCTAACCATTGCTCACCTTTCTTGTCGTCGAAACTATTTGAATTTAGAACTTTGTGGTCTGGTTTTGCTTTTTCAGGTGATGTAGGCAGTGGAGCTCATGATTGCTCGCGATTTCAGATCTACAACGGAGAAAACATTATTTGTAGCTAAGTGTGATTTTGCATCTTGGACGTTTGATTTGTTTTAGGATTTTTATACACTATCTAAGACATAGTTTAAGTTAGGCTAGAGTAAACACTTCGTCAGCATCACCCTTTAGCATTTCTAAAAATGATATTTCTATGATTCCAAATACCTCATATAATAGCACCCACATATATCACCACTCATATTAAGGTTGCATTTTTGCATTTTTAATTTAATTTTGAGTTTGTAAACTTCACATTCTGATAACTTTTTGTATGAATCATGAACGAAGAAAACACTCCAAAAAGGAAAGTTGTTAGAAATAGAATAAAGAATGTGTTGGCCATCGTTTAAGATAATTTTTTTTCTTGAATATTTTGAATTTTTCAAAAGTCCATAGTTTAAGGTTTGTTTTCTATTTTCTTAATATTTTTCATCCATTTTTCTATACTTAGATGTATGGATAACATGAAAACCAAAATTTTTATATATACTTAGATGAAAACTAACTTTAAGTATGGTTCAACAGAAAAGGTAATACAGATGTGCTGAAAATATATTATTCAGAAAGAAAACATAAACCTTAAGTATTGTCTGATATAGAGACAAAATATTTGGTTATTCACTACACTATAAACTACTCTGAAGCAAATAAAATACAGACAACAAAACACTAAAAGAAAAGGCTTATTTTCTTTAGACGATGATGCCTTATCCACTACTACGCCTTCTCTCTCCCAAAATACATATATTACATTTATTTTCAGTGTAATTACCATTACCGTTGCCATTGAACTTTCCACCATTGTAAACACGTCTTGAATTTTTCTGGCCACCATCATGACTCCGTGCCACTGGGACACTCTCACTGTCATCACTGTCAGACTGCGAAATCATTGTGCTACGTTGCTTCTGGATAGTAGCACAGTGTGGGCATAATGTAGGCTTCCAAATCTGGGTTCTCATGGCTTCGTCAAACATGTAACGTAATCCAGATGCAGGGTGTTTGTCAGGACCCTCCACCGTTATGTCCAAATTCCCATGGGAAGCTCGAATCTTTACTATTACAGAAAGACCAACATCTGAATTTCCAGGAAAAACATTTATACCGGCACTACTGGTAGCAAAATAATGCGCCAGAGTCACTTCATAAGGTCGTTTTTCCTCCATCTTCATCTTCTTTTCCAAAACAGTAAGACTCCATATGTCTCCAATCCCAAATAACCCGAAACATGTCTCCGTAACTCTGTCTCCTCCATGAATCTGCCTGCCATACATATTCCTTGCTATTGAAGAATTTCCATCGACGTGGCTCGACGAGCAGGTACGTAACAGAGAATCTGAGTCAGTAACTGTCAGTACATCCAAATCATAACTATACTCATACAAATATCCATATTGGTCTAATCCTTCACTGAAGATGTCTATAAATAAATCATTGTTACCACTTTTCGTTAGAGTGAGTGTACAAGTAGAAAAATCTACCGTGAATGACATGATCCACTTCTCACTCCACCTTCCACTGCGTTTTACCTTAACCAGTCTTTCCGACAAGTCAATGGAAACTTTTCTTCCCAACGTAAAATGGAAAGGTTCATCCTCCCCAGCTCCAACAGTATTGAGAAGACCAACTCTGCGGATACTGTTTCCCATATAAAGGCAGCAAATTAAGAATGGAATGGAGAGAGATGATGGTATGCAAATATGAAGGTGTAACTCAGTACCCAGTTAATGGATGTGGGTACTTGGCTACGTTTTCTCTGCTATGTTTTCTTGGGATGATCATGGGAATATTTATCAACACTTAGTGTGTAGAGTATAGAATATTTACGCGTTATCTGTAAAGGAAGCGTTAATAATTCATTTTTATAGCATCTAATTCCATACCCTGTGTTTCCATTGCATTACCATGTGTTTCTTCTTCCCTCATTATTTAGATCTTTTCTTAATTTGTTCGATTCTTTAACTTGTTTGATTCTTTTATCTATTTAATATACTTGTTTGATTTCTTTGACGTCAGGTTAAGGACGATGTAATGTGATGAATGTAGTAGCTTCATCATCATATTGTGTTTGTATGAAATTTGGGACGTCTAAGACTCTAAACAAGGTTTCTATTTTTATTTTGGCCTGGTATATAATCTTATTCTCGCATAATATATATATATATATATATATATATATATATATATATATATATATATATATATATATATAATCTAATTCTCTATGATATATCAAGTGCTATTCTTGCTCAGATTCTTTTAATTACATGGCACCTAATTCTCTATCATGTTTTCTACTCCACTTTGATCTTTGTCTTTTCCAATCGTTAATTCCATCATTTTTCATTGATTCTTCCAAATGCATATATCAACTTGCAAAGCAGGCTAGGAAAATTTCTGAACCGATCGTACTGTCTATGCCAATTTCCATTTAATTAATAAACCAGTGCATTTCATAACCATAAAAAAGAATACTATTTTGTTCTAACTCTTTTGTTGGATTAAATTTGATTCTTTCCATAACTAACAATTATTTTCACTAAAACAAGATGTACCGTATAAACTGCTCTATCAACGCACTCCTAATATGATCCATCGGTCAACTCTCACTAGAATGAGTATTTTTTTAAAACTTTAAGAACAAAGTTGACCGATCGATCGTCATTCTCATAAGAGATCACTTGGTACCTTTCATATTAAAATTAGCAACATAAACTCAACATGATTAAAAAAATAAAGCACACTTATGGGTTATTGGGTCGCAATTGGGTCAACCCTAACCAAAAACTCACTTTAAAATCAATAAATATAAAGGTAAGGTAAGAAGGTAGATGATTGCATTTATTAGACATTTAAGGCTTAACTGTGATAATCAATCCATATAAATAACTAACTTGAGCGTTAGATTGCTTTTAACAAGTATCCACCCGCTCGGCTTGAACTTGAAAGAAGTGAAGGATTAAGAGACTTTATAAGGGGAACCTTTGGCAGGACAAAAAGGAATAACATAAAGTGCGAATGAGTAACTCTCAACCCCAATATCCGAAACATTTTGGCACCCACCATGAAGCTCGAGAGCAAGCAAGAAAACTCAATGGTTACTACAAGAAACATAGGCGAGCAACAAGTCCTTTAGAGTTGATAAGGGAGATGCAAAGAAAGCACAAAGCTAAAAAAACCGTATTAAGGGTTGAACATGCAACCACCCAACAAGAGCAATCGACACAACATTCGACAAGGGCAGAAGACTCCACTCTACTACCTCGGTTCACCAGCAACCAAGGCCAAAAGTTTGGTAAAAATAAAAAATAAAAGGAGGAACACCCTCTACTATTTCGATTGCATTTGAACCAAGACAAAAGCATACACATCTGAGACATCACTTTTTGCCTCACCTGTATATACCTCAGTTTCTCTTTACTGCACTAGTAAGAGTTCTAGTAAAAGCAATCCAAGTAGGAAAAGTATTATCACATATTTGCATTTGAAACCAAGGAACTACCTCTTTATCTACGTGTGTTGCAGCGCTATTCATCAGGAGTTTTATAGTAAACACATGATTGGGCACAAACACCAAAGTATGGTAGAATGAACACTTTGTCAACGTCAACCTTTGCATATCTAAAAATGATATTGTTTCTTTGATTACCATATAATGGTCAGCCACTTACATCATCTCACTTTGTTGCATTTTTATTGAAGTGTGAAACTATTATATTATGATATACAGATGATAGTCCCACTCATAAGTTATAAATCTTTCAAACGTGTGCAGCTACCTTACAACCAAAGAATAAATGGCTGAGAATTTCTACATTAATTCCACACATCACGCAAGTATTGTTACTCAATTACACACCCCTTCTTTGTAAATTATCTGCCACTATATTAATTATAACTTGTCATGCAAATAATTTCTATAACAATATTAAAACTATTTTTTTTATCAGCTAAAGAGTGTATTACTTCTTCAAACAAATTTCAGTTTCCTAACCATGTTCCTGAAATCACTTAAACTTTGGTGTAGAAAAAATGAAATATTTGCTACAAAAAATAAAATAAAATAAAATAAACATACAAAACATAATGAACTCAAACAAATTAAAGAATTTTGTTGTATAATAAAATAAAATTATTTCCATATGTTCATTATAGAATACACCTAATTAAAATTGTCAACGTAAACAGTAATTTCTTTTATTTATTGGTGAATTACTTATACATTTAAAAAAACTATATCCTAAATCCTAAAATTTTATATGGGCACCTTTTAATTTTCATTCGCCCTTCTAACACTAAAAGAATAATATTGTTAATTTAACAATTGGTTCATATCAAATGGTTGTTGGTTCAATAAGAAACTGATTCCATGAGACGAAATAATCAGATGTGCTGAGTATTGTTAGATGTTCTGAGTATTATTAGATGCAGAAAACAATGATTACCTTAAACACTACAATTATTAGGAATAGGATCTCCTTGAGCTTCAAAAGAATTTCAGGTTGTGCAGATCTGAATCTCTATCTTCAAAGTTATTAAACGAAATTATATAACTTCATCATTTAATTAATTAAATCATACAACCAACTTGAAGCAGTTAAAGCACATACACCATTAGGTTACAAACCTGCTCAACTCATATTATAATAAGTTAATACATTGTTAAGAACTACAAAAATTTGCATTAGGTTCTTGGTCATGTTAAATATTAAAAGAAACATGCCAACTATTACTTTAGCAACCAACAATATAATTATTTGAAATAATGTTAGATAGATAGTGATTCTGCTTATATGACTGACATAATATCTAAGATTTATTTTGATCCTAGACAGGGAGAATCAAGTGCATTACCAATAAAATTAGTTCTGATATGGTATACCTTTACGTATTATACATGTATTAAATTATAAAATATTTTCCACAAATAATTGTCAACAGAAATTCAAATGAACATTAAAAAACCGAAAAAGCGAGTACCATCGACTAACTAGACACAACAAAATAATATTTAAAAATAAAACACAGTTAAATAAATATTATAAATAAATTTAATCTATTATCAGTTTAGACTATATAAACTTAAATAATATTTAAAACTAAATTAGCATTTGTTATTAATTTAAATAAATTATTAAAATAAATAATATTAATTGTGTTTTTCCATCGGCCCTTTTTTCATCGGTCTGAGAAAGCGCTGTTCGTGCTAGAGGTGTTTTTCTAGGACCCAGAAAAGAGGAAATTGACTTCTTATATTAATTCTTATTAAAATCAATATAAAGAGTGTTTTTTCTTTTATTATTATATACCGGTTATCGGTTATGAAACTAATATAGGAAATTTAATATATTTATATTTTTTGTTTTTTTATACCAATTTTAGAATTAGAAAACTGTTTTTATACCGTCTATGTTCAGTCTGTATTGTTATTTTATTTTAATAACAGATTTGGTGTTTCAGACTTTAGATTTTACTCATTGTGTTGTTATTTGTTTTGTAAGTATAATTCTCACATCTTTCATTTTATTTATGGAGTTATTATTTATTTTGTAACTATAATTCTCACATTCTTGTACTTGTTTTTCTTTCTTTCTCTTTTTGTTATATAGATATATATAACCATGTCTTGAGTTTTAGGTTTAAAGATAAAAATGAAAAGAAAAACCTTAAATGAACATTAAAATATATAACATTAGTATTGATTAAAAAAATCGCTATATTATTATAATTGAAAATTAATTTAAAATTTAATGATGGAATTGTGTCGATTAACGCATGTTATTTACAATTGTTTTGAAACTAAAACTAGAACCGTCAAAATAGGTCACAACCCGCGGGCCAATCCGGCCCGTCACGGGTTCGGACCGGGTTGGGTTTGAAAAATACAACCCACTTATATGTGGGTCAGATTTCAATCCGGCTCATTTAGATCCGGTTCATTTAGACCCGGCTCATGCGGGTTGAACCCGTGGTGAGCCGGGTTGGCCCACCAACCCACCTACCTAATTTTATTTTTTTAATTTATTATTTTATTTATGAAACCCTAAAAAATAAAATATTTTTCACTATGTATACAAAAAAAGTAATATCTGCTCTCACAAATCACTCTCATAGTACTTGCTCTCAACGGTGCTTTCACTCTCACACTCTTACTTCACTAAAATTATTCAAAGAGCAGGTAAAACCCCTTCCTTTTTTCTTCTCTTTTCTCCACATTTTTGTTTTCTCACTTCTCTGTTTTTTTTTTTTAAATCCTATAATGACAAAAATAGGGGTTTGCGAATTTGTTTTTTGTTGTGGGAGATTTGAAGACATGGAATGGTTTTTTTTCTTGTTCTCACATGCTTGTATTAGAGTTTGTTCATTTTATTTAAACAATTTGAGTATACATTATTTGAACAAGCTACTTTTGATATCTTTGAATTTGGAAAATCATTTTATAAATTAAACTATTAATTTTTTGTTGATGTTGTTGAGTACGAGTTCTTTTTTGATATCTTTGAATTTGGATTATATTGTACTTTTTATTATTATTTTGAATTGTCTTTAACATAATTTTTTGGGAGTGAAATTTGTTTAAATTTAAATTATAGAAAGTTTGTATTTTTTTTTATTTTAAAAAACGTAATTAAATGAGCTAGTGAGCCAATCCGTTTACTCACCAACCCGTGGTGGGTCGGGCCGGGTTCAAGTTTTTCTGGCTCGCTAATAAATAAGCTGGGTTGGGTTGACTTACTAAGTGACCAACCCGTGGTGGACCGGACCGGGTCGGGCCGGGTTACCCGTTTTGACAGCTCTAACTAAAACCATAGGAAATTAATATTTATGATTTTAAAGTGACTAATTCAAATTGGATGTTATTAATTAATTAGCTGCAATTTTTCTTAGTTAATATTGTTGATACTAAATATTTATTTTCTTATTGTAATCATGTTAATATTATTAATTATATAAGATTTTCTTCTTATTTTTATAATTATAATCAAATTTTATATAATAAGTTTGAGTCCTTAACCTATAAAGAGATGGTTTAATCCAAACCTAAGTGCTGGTTATAAAGGTAATACAGATGTGCAGAAAATATAATTCAGAAAGAAAACATAAACCTAATGTTACAAAGACACAAAACATCATTGGTTATCGATTACACAGAAAAGACCAGGTTTATTTTCTTACATGATGGTCGCTTTTTCATCACGAGACAGCATACGTTACTTCATATTAAACGAGTAGAATAATAAAGTTTGATACATCAGTTACCATCTCTTTCCAAAAAGAGGTGATATTTTATTTTGATGGAGGCGCATGAAATTGTCCTCCAACAACAGTATATTTATTTATAACGCGTTTTTCATACTTACCATTCTCATTGCCATTGAACAAACCACTATTGTTCATAGTTACCTTTTTTTTGCTGCTACCAGGACGCCATGTCACAGGAACACTGTTGCTGTCATCACTGTCGGACTGTGAAATCATTGTACTGCGTTGTTTCTGAATATTAGCACAGTGTGGGCATAGCGTAGGCTTCCAAATCTGGGTTCTCATGGCTTCGTCAAACAAGTAACGTAATCCAGATGCAGGGTGTTGGTCAGGACCCTCCACCGTTATATCCAAATTCCCATTGGATACTCGAATCTTTAATAGTACAGAAAGACCAACATCTATTGTATTTCCAGAAAAATCATTAATACCGGCACTGGTAGCAAAATAGTATGCCAGAGTCACTTCATAAGGTCGTTTTTCCTCCATCTTCGTTTTCTTCTCCAAAACAGTAAGACCCCCTATGTCTCCAGCCCCAAATAAAAAGAAATCTGTCCACGTAACTCTGCCTCCATCATGAATCTGCCTGCCAAAACGAATCCCTGCTGATGAAGAAGTTCCATTGATGACGTACGACGGGCATGTATGTATCAGAGAATCTGAGTCAGTAACTGTCTGTACGTACAAGTCATAACCATACTCTGACAAATTTCTATTTTTGTCTGATACTACACTGAAGAGTTGTATCAGTAAACCCGTGGCATCTTCATCTTTACCACTTCTCGTTAGAGTGAGTGTACAAGTAGAAAGATCTACAGTGTAGGCCATGATCCACTTCTCACTCCACTTTCCACTGCGTTTTCCCTTAAACTGTCTTTCCGACAAGTCAATGGAAACTTTTCTTCTCAACTGAATATGGAAAGGTTCATCCTCCCCAGCTCTAAAAGTTTTCAGAAGACCAACTGTGCGGATACTGTTTCCCATATAAAGGCAGCAAATTAAGAATGGAATTAATGGAGAGAAATGAAGGTATGAAAATATGTAGGGGTAACTCAGTACCCAGTTAATGGATGTGGGTACTTGGCTAGGTTTTCTCTGCTATGTTTTATTGGAATGATCATGGGGAGGGATATTTATCAACACTTAGTGCGTAGAGTAGAGAATATTTACACGTTATCTGCAAAGGAAGCGTTATTCTTCCGCAGACTAATTCAATTTCACAGCATCTAATTCTGTAACTGTGTTTCCACCGTATCTTCTTTACTCATTGTGTTGCCCTTTTTTAATTTGTTCGATACTTTTACCTTTGATTCTTTCGTTTTAGCAATTAATATGCTCGTTTGATTTCTCTTAACAGGTTAAAAAATTGAAATGGAGGTTTACGACTAACTTCCTAACTACTTAGAATCTTTTTTTCCTTCTAAAAAATATATCAGATATTTAGTTGCAGGCATGCAAAGAAAAAAACATATACAAAAACAAACGATAATGAGCAGATAATAAAAATCATTGTCTCGTTGTAGAACAGTAGTAACACTTGATGAATGTTTCTAATTTCAGTTAACAAGTAAAGATCAACAATGACAAAATTGCCAAATTAGAACTTCATGTATTTTCTATATGGTTAGAATTCTACACATGTAGATTTTTTTAAATTAATAATTAAGTGCAAGTTAAAAAATACAGTAGAAAACAAATGGATTGTATTGTATGTATACAGTCATAGCCACGTGTGTTATAAAGATAATCACATTAGGAATATAGATACATTAGGAAAAGAGAACATAAAGTTATAGCACTTGTAGTTTAAATTTGGATTCTGCATAATATCCAACCAGAGACAAATTCTTGTCAACTAACAAAAAGAAAACACAAATCTTCCACCAAGATTGTCCTGTCTTGTCTTGAGTTGAATAATTGTTATCATCTTCTTTTGAAAACCATAACATTGTTTTCATAGATATTACCATTACCATTTCCCTTGAATCTTCCACCATTGGAGACCCCTGTTGCATTTCTCGGAGTGGCACGTGGCAGTGGCATGGAAACACTGTCACTGTCTTCACTGTCAGACTGCCAAAACATTTTACCCCTCAATTTATGATAACAATGAGGACACATGGTAGGCTTCCAAATCCTGGTTCTCAGGGCTTCACCAAACAGGTAACGTAATCCAAGAGGAGGGTGTTGGTCAGGGCCCTCCACCGTTATATCCAAATTCGCATTTGAAGCTCCAATCTTTACTACTACAGAAAGACCAACATCTACTCTATTTCCATAATAATCATTAATACCAGCACTGGTAACAATATAGTGTGCCAGAGTCACTGCATAAAGTCCTTCTTCCTCAATCTTTCTCTTACTTTCCACAACAATAAGACACCCTATGTCTACACTCCCTAACAAAAAAACACTTGTGTTCGTAACGCTGCCTCCATGAATCTGCTTGCCATACTCAATAGTTATTGTGTGCGCTCCACGCCCATCGATAGTAAAGTTGCAATGTGCTGCACCATCTGATCCGGTGACTGTTTTTACATCCAAATCAAGCTCGTACTTTGAAAATTCACCAATTCGAGCCGGTATTACAATGAGGGCATGTAACAGTAAACCCTTGGCACCTCCATCCTCCTCGCTTATCGATAGAGTGAAGCTACAAGTTGAAACATCTACGGTGTATGACATGATCCACTTCTTAATCCAATTTCCACTACGGTTTTGCTCAAACTTTCTTTCTGTCAAGTCAACGAAGACTTTTCTTCCGAGCTGATAACGGAAAGGCTCATCCTCTCCAGCGCCAACAGTACTGAGAAGACCAAATCTGCGAATACTGTTTCCCATATAAAGCCAACAAACTAAGATTGGAATGGAGAGATGATGGTAAGCAAATATGTAAAAGGGAACTGTATAGACTCGGGAATTCAGCAACCCATTAATGGATGTGGGTGCTTGGCTAGGTTTTCTCTGCTATGCTTGCTTTGGATGTTCATGGGGATATTTATCAGCACTTAGTGCGTAGAGTATAGAATATTTTCCACGTTATCTGTAAAGGAAGCGTGATTCTTCAGCAGACTAATTCAATTTCAAAGCATCAAATTCCATAACTGTGTTTCAATCGCACTACCAGCGTATCTTCTTCACTCATTATTTAGCTCTTTTTTTAATTTGTTCGATTCTTTAACTCTTTTGATTCTTTTATCTATTTAATATACTTGTTTGATTTCTTTAAGATAAACGCTTGAGATGGAGGTTTACGACCAATTTTCTAATGATTACATTTTATTTTTATTTTATTTTTCTCTTAGAAACATCAGATAATTAGTTTCAGTCATGCAGAAAAAATATACACGAGAAAACGATAATTAGCAGATAAGAAAATTCATCCTCTCGTTGTAAAACAGTAGTAACACTTGATGAATGTTTCTAATTTCAGTTAACAAAGTAGATAACAACGATTACAAAATTGTCAAATTAGAACTGCATGTATTTTCTAAGAATAGAATTCAACACATGTAATATCCAACCAAAGACAAATCCTTGTAAACTAACAAAACGAAAACACAAATCTTCTGCCAAGATTGTCGTGTCTTGTCATGAGTTGAATAACTGTTATCATCTTCTTTTGAAAACCATAACATTGTTTTCAATGAAATTACCATTACCATTCCCACGGAACCTTCCACCATTGGAGACCCCTCTTGCATTTTTCGGGGTGGCACGTGGTAGTGGCATGTAAACACTGTCACTGTCTTCACTGTCAGACTGCCAAAACAATTTACCCTTCCGTTTATGATCGCAATGAGGGCACATGGTAGGCTTCCAAATCCCAGTTCTCTTCACTTCATCAAACATGTAAAGTAATGCAAAGACAGGATGCTGCTCAGGTCCCTCCACTGTTATCTCAAATTTTCCATTTGATACTCTAAACTTTGCCATCACCGAAAGGCCAATATTTGTTCCAGTTGATCTGTAAAAACTTCTTTCGCTACCTTTAACAATGTAGTGCGCCACGGTCACCACCTCAGCATCTTCCTCCATTTTGTTTCTCTTTGACTCCATAACAACAAGACCCCATCTGCCTCCACTCCCATACAAGTCAACTTTTGTATGCATAACTCCCCCATTTGCATCAAAACTAGTGTTTATCTTTGTCCATAAGATGGAGTCTTTCTCAGTACTCCAACTGGGAGGGTTTATCCTAATATAATTGGAATCAGTGATTATCATATAAATCATCACATTAGTTGTCCCAGATAAGGAGTCCGAGAGGACACATGATACCAACTCGAATTCGAATAATTGAGAATCATTACTACTTAGTAATTGTACCTGACACCTTTTCTCATCTACTGTGTATGTCACACTGCATGTCTCAGCAAATATCCCCTCAGCCACTGTCAGACGTAAATTCCAGTCCAAATCGATGGAAGTGGATGGTCCCAGCTGTAAATGGCAAGGAAATGGAACACTTCCAATATAATTATCGACAACAACACCAAGACTGTTTCCCATCTTCTTTTTTTATACAAATTAGATGCGCAGCACAGTAACACCACCACAATTCAAAACGACGATTAGAATGGACTTGTACGTAGTTTAAGGGTTGAAACTGGAATTGATATAGAGAAATATGGTGTTCATATATAGGAGGATGTAGGGCATGTATATGCAGTTACTAAAAGAAGTAAAAATGCGTGAATAAGCTAGGTTATAGGTTTTCTCTGATTTGCCTGGTGACGATGTTCACATGCAAAACTTCTATATATATATATATATATATATATATATATATATATATATATATATATATATATATATATATATATAGATGAACACAATGCAGTTTAATATTTCAACTGGGAAGCGATGTTCTTCCAGATTAATTTAATCATTGTAGCATCTAATTCTCCTTCATATTTTTTCCAAACCACTTTCTATTTAGTGCATTACCTTTTATTGTTATATATTCTCCATTCATTACCCTGTTTGATTCTTCCTTCTTCCACTGATTCAATTCCTTTATATCTGAGTGTGGAAATACTATGAATATTTGTTATTGAAATTATTATAGATATGAACTATAATTGCAAAGTTTAATTTAAAACCATTTTGTCACTCTAATATTTATGCAGAAAACTATAATGTACAATTGCTAAAACAACAAATAAAATAAAGGCTGAATTATCATTTTGGCACCATTTAATTCTTAATCCGTAATTTTGATTTATTTTGTATCATTTTAGTCTCTACAATTTGTTTTATTTCTTCAGTAAAATACACCAACTTCATTTATATGGTTTATAAATTAACTCTTAACTATATTGAAGCTTTAAGAGAAAAACAAACTTGCTTTTAAGAAATTAATAAATATCCCAACTTTATAAACTAATCTGATTGTAATCAATATCCAATCAGTTTAATTGTAAGATTCCTTTCTTGCTGCCTTCCCAAAATAATGTACATGAAAAAATTGAAACCATCTCATTCATATTTAATTAACTATTTTGAATTTCTTCTTTAAACCAAATCTCACATATATGAATTTGCTACACATTAATTTTTTTTACAAACATATTTTGGAAAGAAAAAAAAAGGAAAAAACAAGTAAAACAATGTTTCTACTTAACTTAAAAAATAGTAAACAAAGTTTATTTGAAATAAGTTAATAGGAAATTTTTTCAACAATATAAATTATATAGTTTTATATTATGAAAAACCTATTTTATTGTTTAAATATATTGATTTAAACATATAATTATTGAACTATTAATAACCAAAAAAATCTAAAGACTGTAATTCTTAAATTTTGGAACCAAATTTAATTAATTATGAATAATAAAAAAGAATAATAATTGTTTTCCTAAGTCGTCAAATAAACATAGATACCAAAATTTTACATAGATAAACATGCCTGATTAACTTTTTTTAATAAGCATGATTATATATTTTATGTTATTTATGAATTTTATTATCTAATTTTTTAAAACATTTTTCAATTTTGCACCTTTTATTGATTATTGAAATAAGTAAGTGCTTTGTTGTATGATAAGAATAAGACATAAAAAATATATTATTTAAAAGAAAAACTATAAAATGACGTTATTTCAAAAAATTTATATAATAATGACATTTTTTCAACTTTTTGTGAAGCATCAATACATGATGCACCTTTAATAAATAAGTAAAATTTGTGAAAATTTAAAAGTAAAATATAAAAACCTTAAATATTAAATTTAATATAATAATAACAATTGAGTAAGAAAAAAGGTAATTACTTTTTTTAATATTTAACAGGAAAAAGAAAAAGAAGAAAACAATAAACCCAATTTAGTTTTTGCAGTATAATTGGGCCGGGCCTTGGAACAGAGATGGTGAAACTGTGGAAGCAGAGAATGAAGGGAAAGAAAGAATGATAGAAATTTAGGCAGAAGAAAAAATGGAAGTGAAAGTTTGAATCAATCGTCGGAAAAGATGAAGCTGAAGCAGTTGGAAGGCCTTCTTGGTGGTCTCCAGCAGTTCCCTCAACCCAAGGTTCTCTCAAACTTTCCACCATCTCACTTCCTTTTCTGAATTATGATTATCACATTAACATTGGTCACTCACTTCTTCCTTGTTTGTGGTTGTGGCTTGTGGCATGCAGGTGGAGCTTGAACAGTATCCAACGGGACCCCATATTGCTTCCCGAATGCTTTTCACTGTGCTCCCTCATTCCCTTTATTCACCATCCTTTTTTATTTCACGCTCCCTTCAATCTTTACTCATCAAATGTGCTAAAGTTGGATTCTTTTGCCTTATATCATGTTCATCTTGCTTTGGTCGTTAATGGGTTTTTTTAGAGTTTGTCTGTTTGTGGAATTTGGCCAGCCTAGTATATGCAGTGCAACCTTTGTTGGTCACAATTGCTTGTGTGATGATGTGATTGGGAACATTTAGTTATGATTCTTGTTGGTGAGAATTTTGATTGGCTTTTGGGTTTTAAGACCATCTTTGGAGCATTTGCTTGCAGTTCTGTGGTATGGATCAGGGAAACATGGAGAGGATATTTTAAGAAATCAATTCAATTGTGTGCAAGTGTGTGTGTGGATTTGCAAAATATATAGGGAATAGTTTTTGGGTTGTGAAATAGCTATAGTAATTTCCACTTTGTTAAAGTTGTGTTCCTTTTCTGTTCATGAGAATCAGGCAGAGAATTCTTTTGGGGATGTGAGCAACAAAGTAGTGGCTGACTTTGGATGCGGCTGTGGTACGTTAGGTGTTGCAGCTGCCCTTTTGAGTGCAGAGTGAGTTGCATCTTTCCCTGCCTACTTTATGTTTCCCATTCCCTTACTTTTTTTATTGCTACCTAACCTAAATCAGAGTGGAGATTAGAATCACAGTATGGCTATTATAAAATTTTGAATTTCGTGATTTTAAATCAAAAGAGATGCTTTTGTATTACTGTATCTAATATTCTCTTGAATTTTCTTAGCATTGATCAGACATGTTCTCAGCATTGACATTGATCCAGAATCTCTTGAAATAGCTTCTGTTAATGCAGAGGAACTTGAGGTATTGTCTTTCTGCCGATTTTTATGGTAAATGAGTGCATAGATTAATAGGTTTCGATTTTCAATTTGAGTCTGTTATTTGAGAAAAGGAATAATAAATTTTCTGTATGTTTTGAATATTTACATAAAACTGGAATAAGAGGATATGAATAGTATTCTTTAGATGCAAAGAATAAATTGTTTTTATCAAATTCAATGATTATGTTAAAGTTGACTGCTGATGACTGATGCCCAACATTCCTTTGTTATTCTATTAAAACTGCAGCTTGACATCGATTTTATTCAGTCTAATGTCTTGGATTTGGGATGGAGAGGTAAATTTCCACGTCATCTCTCTCTTAGAATACCATAACATTGTACAAGTTTGCTTCTTGGGGAAATATTGTTAATGGGTACATGTAGCGTAACTTTTATCTTTGAAGTTTGTAATTATTATTGGGCTTTTGGAGCAACACCAGTCTGAATGAAAGTTTGTTACATGGTGCAATTTACCGATCTCCCCACCTTTCCGAAACAATTTCTTTTTTCTCTTCAAGATGCTTATAATTATGGCTCTATAAACTATAATTCAGAGTTTAATTGATTAAACTGTGTTTCTGGATTGAATCCTTTGTTCCTTAGTTCCTAAAGTAACATGCATATTCTTTATGCATCATTTATATGACTCATGCACATTGTATGTTATTTACAAGCATCTCATTTATCAATGACTTGTTCTAGTTGCTGCAAAACAAAATGTTCAAGTGAACCATTCATCCATTTAAGGGGAAAGCTGGCTAAAAAATTCTAAATCTTGATTTTACGTGTTGCTGAATTTTTTCCTCCTACAAACTCATGGTTATCTTGGTATTCTCTAGGTTCAATTGTTGATACAGTTATAATGAATCCTCCATTTGGTACTCGTAAAAAAGGTGCAGATTTGGATTTTCTCTCTGTTGCTTTGAAGGTAAGCAAAAACATCAAAGCTTGGTAATAAACGCAGGACTGATGGAAATTCTAATATTACCTATGTACCATATATTGCTTTGTCAGGTTGCTTCTCAAGCTGTTTATTCCTTGCATAAGACTTCAACAAGAGATGTAAGTCGTCTTCATCTTAAATTCTAATTATTAACTTATTATATCTTGTGCCATATATTAGTTTATTTTGTTCCCACAAGGTATATGAAGCCATAAGTTACTGACCATCCTATTCTACTACTTACCTTTGCACTTGATTTTCACTAGTGTGGTATCATTCTATCAAGCTTATTCTATACTAAGTTCTAGCTATAATTTTTTAATCTAGCTTGCATTTTGAGTTGAGGCACAGCATGAACCAATTATATGGTTTTAGACTAAAACGATTAGAGGGTTCAGGTTGCGGGTTTAATATGAAATTTTAGCATTTTCATATGTTGATTTATCGTTAAATACATATAGTTATTTAAATACAATTCCTATCAAAGCATTGTAGAAGTTTTTCCCCCACGGAAATTTTCTACAGTATTAGAAGTAGTGTTATTCCCCTACAAAATACAATCACCACCAATGTCTTTATCACCGATTGCTTTTCTTTTGTGTTTAATGCATAAGCATGCATTTGCAATCTATAATTCTGTGTAGCATCTAAACGGTATGATATGATTTTCTTCTCATTTGTGACAGTACTGTGATTCAGTTTTATCTGATTGCAGCATGTGAAACGAACAGCACTAAGGGATTTCCATGCTAGCAGTGCTGAAGTTATATGTGAGGTAGTGAAATTTACTTCATATCTGATGTTTTTTAATCTTGCAATTAAAGTTAATTTGTTCCTGTATAAACTCATGTTTTTTCTTGCATGAAAAATGTATAATCCTCTTCCTATTGATTTCATCGTAAGGAACAATAACTCCAGTTTTCTTATGCCAGTTACTTGTATAGTAACCGATGTACAACTTACCAGACTCTTACGGTTGAACTTTTTTTTTCTTGCTTTGGCAGCTTCGCTTTGATGTACCAAAAATGTACAAATTTCATAAGAAGAAGGAAGTAGATATTGCTGTGGACCTCTGGCGGTTTGTTCCAGCAAGTCATCAAAGAAGTACTTCATGAGAAGGATAGTGTGTATTGGAATGTATGACAAGATTGCAAGAAAAAGGAAAATTTTGGGTACCTATAAAAAGAAACCTTCTCTGTGTGACAAGCACTTGCACGTAAAATTGGTCGATGGCACTTCTTTGGTTGTGTATCTATAAATTCAATGGTCGAGAAGTTAGAGTGCTCTTTCTCCTTGTTCGTACAGGGATCTTCCAGAAGTTGGCTATATCTGATTATGAAACTTAGTTATATATCAGATAATATTATGCTCCTTCTATTTCATATTGATTATCAATTTAGCGTTGAACTTCTCTCGGAAGTACTATTGTTTTGGAGTATTTACTTTTAATCTGAAAAAAAAAAATTAAGTCAATCGACATAAATTGGAGTAATCCATAATGAAACACCGTTTTAGTTTACTGAGATGCATTTCAAGAGTAATGGTGAAAATATATATATATATATATATATATATATATATATATATATATATATATATAAATTTATTTATTGAAAAAGAAGAGTGAGGAAATGCTCTGGGTTTTATTCTGTGGTTGAAAACTAAGCATGTAAGAAACTCAATTATCTACCAATGGTTTTAAATCTTATTCTTTACGAGATGAATTTGCAATAAATAGAAGAACATGGCACAAATTGAACTCCACTTTGGGCATGGCATGAGAAATATTTGATTTCTCAGAGCAACAAAAGCCTTTATCGTTGAAGAGATGGTAGAAGCAAAGTTGGTTTTGCATCGATTAGTTCAACTTATACCATGTAGTTTCAAATCGATTGTTTATGAGAAGTAACGAGTCAAGAATTGATGAATTCAGTAATTCAAAACTTACAAAACTTGTAACTCAAAAATGCATCCACTAACATTTTTCAGCAAAGAAACTGTAGAGAATTAACACAAAATTTAGTCCTCGTGTATCCTCAATGTAGATACAGATTTAGAAAATAAGTCCCTGCCGATTGCACATTTGGTTATTAAGATGAAGAATAAGTTGCTGTTTCCAACATTGGTCCCTCCCTGTCCCATAATCTTCCATATGCTTCTATAACATGCATGTGGATTCCCCAGTACTATTCATGATAGATGGAACTTCTGCTAAAGTTATGCTGCTACTTCTGTTTCCTTTTCAGTGGTTTCTCCAAGAGTAAACCGAACAAATCGCCGCACTTTGATGTTTTCTCCTAGTGCAGCCACAGTTTGCTTCACCAAGTCTTTCACTAAAACACTGTCATCCTTGATAAAAGGCTGCTCTAAAAGTGCAAGCTCCCCGAGCCTCTTAGAGACCCTTCCCTCAACAATTTTTTCTCTGATGTTCTCTGGTTTTGAAAGAAGGTCCTCTCTCTGTCTTTCAAGTTCCTTTTCTTTGTTCACAATAGTCTCCGGAATATCTTCAATGGATACAAACTGCACCTGTGGGCTGGCCACCACTTGCATTGCAAGATCATCAACCAATTCCTTGAATTTCTCACCTCTACCTACAAAATCAGTTTCGCAGTTCACCTCAATTAGAACGCCAATGCGTGAATCGTGAATGTATGAACCAATTCTGCCTTCTGCTGCTAGCCGGCTCGATTTCTTGTCGGCAGAGGAAAGACCCTTTTTTCTCAGGTATTCTTGGGCCTTTTCAAGATCCCCTCCAGTTTCAGCTAGAGCTTTCTTGCAGTCCATCATCCCTGCTCCAGTTTCTTCCCTCAATTGCTTAACCAATGAGGCTGAGATTGCTACTGTTGATTTCCTGCAGCAGAATGTTCAACAATTTAAGATTAGCAAAAGAAGTAACTTCGATACCTAGATTACTTTCACCTGTTTCAAGAATAAACCAAAGATAATATTTGTGTATAAGCACGTGAGTGTGGGGAGGTTGGGGTGAGCATGTGCTGGAAAATGTAAGATCAAACATATATCGATACAGTATGTAGTCTTATGCCGCATTACTAATTTTTTGAAATGAGTTAGTTTGAATTATTATTTATACAAAGAGAGTATAATGAATAAATGCTATCCAAAGATTATATCTGTGTATATGCACCATGTTGCGGGTAGGCTGGGTTAAATACGTGCTAGAAAATGTAAGATCAAACATATAGATACATTATGTAGTCTTGCACTACTTTACTACCCATTCCTTCCACCGCTGAAAGTATAACTGAGTAATTTCAAAATTTAATGCCATCACCAACATAATGTCTCATATGGCATGATTATGCCCATTATAGCATCTGTTTCTGAATCTTAATAAAGCACATTCCAGTAACTAATCACCTGTTTCACAACTTAATCACTCTAATAAAAAAGAATTCATAGAAATGCTTACTTTGGCTCTGTCTCCTCCGCAACAGCAGGTTGCTCGTCTGCTGGTGTAGGTGCTGGTGTAGGTACTGGTTTTGCTGCAGTTTGTGCAGCTACTTCAGCAGCAAAATCCTGACTTTTCTTCTCTAAACCCTCCCCAAGGTTGAATCGCACAAACCTCTTAACTTTAATATTTTCACCAATAGTAGCAATAGTTTGCTTGACCAAGTCCTTTACTGCTACCTTATCATTCTTAATGTAGGGCTGCTCAAGCAATGCCAGCTCCTCTAGTCTTTTATTTATCCTCCCTTCAACAATCTTTGATCTTATTTGCTCTGGTTTTGACAAAAGATCTTCTTTCTGCATTTCTATCTCTTTTTCTTTCTTAACGATTTCCTCAGGAACGTCTTCAGTAACAAGATACTCTACTTGAGGGCATGCAGCCACTTGCATGGCTATATCATCAACAAGATCTTTAAAAATTTCACCTCGGGAGACAAAATCTGTCTCACAGTTTACTTCTACCAAAATACCTATTCTGTTGTCATGGATGTAAGAACCTATCCTTCCTTCAGCAGTTACCCTGCTTGCTTTCTTTTCTGCACTTGATAAGCCTTTTTTCCTCAGGTACTCTTGTGCTTTAATAATATCTCCACCAGTCTCTGATAGAGCTTTCTTGCAGTCCATCATTCCAGCTCCTGTTTCTTCCCGAAGTTGCTTCACAAGTGCTGGAGATATAGTTGCTGCAATCCCAAAAAAAGGGGGAAAGACTAATATTAGAAATCCTGAGCTAGAATGCAAAGAAGAAAGTCAAAAGTTGGAAATCAAAGAAATAATGATGAACGTAAGTGTTGTTTGTAACAACTGTCATAATTTAATTCCCCAAAGGCAATGCCATTGATCCACCTGGAAATGCAGCCCTGCATTGGTTAGTCCAACTCACAGTTGGACCTAGTGCCAATGTAGCAAGCTTATTTTATATAAATACTATAAAAGGATTGAAAATGAGAACCATAGAGATTATTATGTAGTGTGCAGTTAAACTACATACATACAGAAACTATGCACCCCAGATGTTTAAATAAAAACTAAAATACATGTATAAATCGATGCCTTGCTAACATACTTCAGTTTGACGTAAAAAAACATGAAATGAAATAGGATGAAAATCAGATGAAATTTAAACCTTTACTTGAGCCTTCCCCTGAAGTAGCGACAGTTTGTCCATCAGAACTAGATAAACTGATATTGTTCTCAGATGCAACCGCAATCTCTTTCTCTTCAACTTGTGAGGTAAGCAAATTTTCATTCTCTGTGACAGGAGTCTGCTTGGTCAATTCTTCTTCAGGGTTATCAGTGGAAGTTTTTACTACTTCAGTGGCAGAACTTTCTGGAGAAGGAACTTGATCATTTTCTTCTGTTTCATCTGTTGACACAGATTAACAGTTCAAGAACTCCTTTCATAACAGTAGACTGAACAAGGAAAAGAAATATGTTTGCAAGATAAGGAAATTATAATGTGGCCTATTGTTTCAGTTACATAAAACTAGTTGATTGGGATCTCAGTGGAAATGAAATGGATGCAATACCATGTAATATGTGAACATCAATTTTGGGAAACACAATACGATATTCATTAGCCAAAACAAACCAGGCATATAGGAATTATAAAAAAAATTGAAGCATAAACCTTTATTCAAGCTTCCCTCAGGAGACAACTCGCCACTCAAACTAGTGTCACCATCATTGATCTCAGGAACAGCTCCAACATCATCAGCTGCTGGTGATGCAAAGGAAACATTATTTGATAAATTAATAGGAAAGCTCTGGTACATGCATCTAATTGCACAAAATATGTTTGGTTTTAGACTTACAATCTGTATTTCTGTATGTAAGAATAAACTAGAAAGACAAATCGATAAATAATTTATATAGCAGAGGAAGTGGGAGATGGATTAAACAGAACCTGAAGTTTCTTGCAGGGCTGGGTTACTCAATGCAATATCTGATTCAGTAATAGTATCATTTCCATCAGGGCTAGGTCCAACTGCATCAGTATCAGTTAGTACTGCAGCTGCAAATTCTTCCACTGCATTAAGAGTTTGTGATTGTTTCTCATCTTCCGTGACAATTTCATCAACTCCACTTTCTATTACATCAGTATCAGTTAGTACTGCAGCTGCAAATTCTTCCACTGCATCAGGAACTTGTGATTGTTTCTCATCTTCTGTGACAATTACGTCAACTCCACTTTCTATTACGTTCTCAGTAGCTGTTTCAACAGGTGAGTCAGTTTTCAAATCGTTTGTTGTGACCTCTGTCTGAATAGCTTCAGGAGCTTGTGATTGTTTCTCATCTTCTGTGACAATTACATCAACTCCACTTTCTATTACGTTCTCAGTAGCTGTTTCAACAGATGAGTCAGTTTTCAAATCGTTTGTTGTGACCTCTGTCTGAATAGCTTCCTCAATTGTTGGATTTACAGTAGGTATATCCTCTTCAGGAGTCAAACTTCCAGAAAATGCCTCTTCTTCCTTCTCCAATGGTGTATCTATACCTGTTGTTGGGCTAGAAACATTGCTGACTAGGTTACTTTCATCATCCACAATAGCTGTTGAGGAGCCAATCGTTGAACTGATTCCCACATTTTCTTCAATTGCAGAAATATCACCTTCAGCATTTTGTTTGACTGCAGGGGGGACATCGTCTGTCAACTTGCTGCTTACTGGTTCACCCTGTACATCAGGAACATCCAATACAGTTTCCTCTTGCTTGACAGTTTCCTTAATTTCTTCCAAAGTTGTTCCAGGTAATGGCTTTTGAATTTCACTCTGAGGTTTCTCCCTCTCATCCAAAAAAGAAGAAATATCCTTGTTCTTACGAAAAGCCAACACAAAAGGGTTTGTTGCAGTATGGACAACTCCTTGGTTAAATGTTGTAGTCGAATCAGTAGCATCTTCCTCCGTCTTCATAGTCAATGTTACTTGTCCTCTATTGATACGCAAAACACGTACATTAACTTCTTGACCAACCTCCAACCTAGTGTTTCCCATAACATTATCAAATCCATCATCAGGTTCCTCGGATATAGGTAGAAATCCTTCCTCCCCTTCAGGAAGAGATATAAAAGCACCACTCCGAGCCAGATTCTTCACTGAACCAACCAGTAGCTGCCCTATGACAAGTTTTGTGCTTTTCATCACATTATCTTTCCTTGAACTGGGTTTTGAATTGCTCCTCTTCCCAGATCCAGCTTTCTCTGTCTTGGCGGGTGCATCTTTTCGTTGCTTACCAGTGTCAGCATTTTCACGCATAGAGAGAGAAATGCGCCGAGTTTCATTATTCACTTCAATCAGTTTCACCTTAACTTCTTGGCCTACAGAAACAACACTTGCAACGTCTTTAACATAGCCATCACTTAACATTGAAATATGAACAAGGCCATCTGTGAAAGCACCAAAATCAACAAAGGCACCAAATGGCTGGACAGATTTTACTTTCCCAGTAAAACTTGCCCCAGGAATCAAATCCTCATTCTTTACCGGAGGCATCTCACTTTTCCTTGCAGGTCTTGAACGCTTGGCTTTAGCTGTATCAGGGTTGGCATCAGACTTAGAAGATGAATCTTCACTTATGCCAATTTCATTTGAAGAAATTTCACCAGAATCTTCATCTGCAACAGGTGGACCTGGTTCCTCCACTGCTACATCTGTTTCTGTGGCAGATATGGAGGTTCTAGACTTCTTATGAAAAGAGCCGATGCTTTTGTTTTGAGGAAACGTTCTGCTGGCAACAAATGAAGGTAATAGAAATCTCCAAGATGATGATCCAGGTTTTACAGTGCTCCGTGACAAGTTGAGTCTTGTTATAGTGTTATTCTTCCTTGTTGAATAGGTGAATCCAGGAATAATTGAAACATTACCAATAGAGCATGGTATTACAGGATTCATCTTGGCTTGAATTTTAAAACTTGAGTTATATATATTCAGAAGCCGTTCATCTGTCACCTTGAGAAAACATATGAAGGATATGAATATCAGTATGAACTGAGGTAACAAGTTTTTACCTATGTGGCCACTATATAACGATATAAATTTATGGCACTGTTGGGAAAAAAATGCGTTAATCAGTATAATTTTATAAAGACACAAATTACATTACATAACCTGCTCCATATATCAGTACCAATGTTCATAAAAACATCAAGCATAATCACATCTTTTACAAATCATGAATGAATTCTTGACTACAATGCAGTTAAAATGACTCCATGATAACTACCCACTTGAACTTTACTGCAACAAAGACAATCAATGAATCAAGGCCACATGACAAATGCTTGAAGATGTGGTATTTCGGGATTTCCATTTAGGGTAGAGGGGTAATTAACCTCACAAATGCAGTTTTTAACGATATAAGAGTCTGTTTGGTTTGAGAAAATATTTTGAGTTCATTTCCCGTTTTCATTAATAATTATAAAAAAATGTCCTGTTTTAAGTTTATTTCCTATTTCCAAAAAATATGTACAATCAATAAAACAGCAACAACAACAAAATCTCACCATTTTCCATACAGTTTGCTAACATGAAACTGAGTCGGAAAAAAAGTAGCATTTTTGTAGTATTAATGCAAAGAATAACAGAAAACAGAAATTAAAATTGTTTTCTTCAATCAAAAAGAACCTATTTTTTTCTTAAAATTGCATGTCCGACACCCCTACAATATGATTGGGTTACTTTCATCTATTTGCTTTACTCATACATGAGGTTTAGAAGTTTACAAAGCTCCAACTTCAACTATTTCACCTTGTTCAAAATCCAAAAAAACTGAGTTGCTGAATTTCAATATCTGGTTTTGCCAATACAACTCTAGCATGTTCAGTTATCTCCTTAGTGTCATCGATTTTAATGACAGAATAACAAAAACACAAACTACCAGCCAGTGAAAAATGGCATTTCTATATGAGTGTGGCAAGAAACATTGCATGGCACCACACACCATTACTTGTTGAAACCACTACAAGTAAAGACAATTTGAAAACCACATCCCACAAATGTAAATCAGGCCTCCAAATTAAACCAATAAAACTAGTCCTTTTAAGTTCATTTCATGAAAATACAACACTACACAAGCATATAATCGGCAAGGCCATGAAACCCCACCAATCCTTTTCCAAAATTAACAAAATTAGCTTAGTGAAGTAACCTGCGAAGGAATATATTCTTGTTCAATTTCAAGTAGAGAGTGGAAAAAGAATGTTCCGAGTACACTTTGCACCAGTTATAAATATGTTCGAAGCTCAATTAAGAAATTTTAACATAGTACTGCAAAATTCAAGCAACGATAAGAAGTGGCACAGTGAAAACACGAACGACCCATCATAGTGTGAAGCAGAATATGTACCTCGGAAGCTTCAAAAGGCCAAAAAAATCACAGAAATTTAGGGACAAAAAAAAGGGAGTGAAAAAATGAAGTCTTTGTGGTGAAACACGAAATGGGTATGGATGATGATAGATAGAGGGTGGAAGTGGAAGGAGGGAAATGAATGGCGAGGCTTTAAATCCTTATCTTGAGCCAACGTTGTTGTTTCTTGTCTTTGGTTCCAAATAAACGCTGAAGCTAATCGGCTTCAGCTTCAGCCGAATGAGCTACGCTGATCATTGAGCCGTATTATTGGGCTTCATAGCCCAAATTGGTAAAGTCCGCGAAAATTAGGCCTATATTTGGGCTTAGCCACTTTGGAGTTTAGAATAACTATACTACGAATTTTGTCAACAAAAAAAAAAATTACAATATTATTTTATATTGTAATTTATAAAGAAATGAAAAATTATAAGAGAAATTACGTAAATAAAATACGAAATTTATAATATTTTTCGATTTTCAAAGTAGTTTCAATCAATAAGTTTAAATGAGTATGTCAAAGAGTGTTAAAAGAATATGCAGTGTTATATTTTCGTCGTGAAACTATTTATGTACAACATTTAATACTTGTTAAAAGAAAACTATCATTTCATACAAATTCTATACAATTTATATTTGAACCATCAACAAATACATTTACCTACCAATAAAAAAAATGAAAAAAAAAAACTCAATCTATTATTTACTCGAAAAGCATAATTGCACATAGCAAAAGAATAATAAAAATATGTCTCACGACACGTGTACAAAATAATCTATTATGCTACACGCACACGTAATAGAAACGACAATATTTAATTTGTCATATGATTGTAGTGAGTTCAAATGTGAAAAGAATACTATATAATATAGAAAGAAATAATAGATGATTAAGCATGATGTGAACCCAACAGCTACAACAGTAAAAAAAAAGAAAAAAAATAGAATATGATATCATGATAGAGATAAACTTTCTTAAAAGGAGAGTATTAACTGAAAACCAACAAAATTATTTATTTGTCAACCTTTAATTTCTCCAATCATGATGAGATTAGCGTGCCAAATTAAAGACTAATCTTATTTATAATAATAATATAATAGTAATTAGTTTAACATGGTCGTGAATTGGTGTACGGTGCATGCATATTGGAAACGTGGGTAAAGAGACAAAGGTTAATTACTTAGGTTTGATCGGACACAGAATGTCCAAATACATTTATCAATGTTTAACTGCTTGTGAATTTTATTCTCTACTTTTCACTGCTATATATCCTAGGTCAATCATAATACCTACTACCTATTCTTGTTTTGGATTAGGCTTCTAAATGTACTTGATTAAGTTTATAATCACTTAAAACTCATGTGTATATATCATTTCAATCTTTACACAGTTATCGTTTGTTAGAACTAATAATGCATTTTATATTTATCATAGTGATCTTTAAACACACTTTTATATTGAGGTGGTGGTCGATGATGAATGATATATATATATATATATATAATAAATTTTATAAATAATAGACTTTATCGTAGGACAATTTTAAACAATTTTAACACTATATTAAAAAATTCATTTTAAATCTAATTTAATTTTATAATACTAACTTATTAAAATTTACATTTACTTTTTTATTAATTAAAAGTTAAAAGTAAATGTGTTAAACTAACAAAAAGTCATTTTTTTAATAACTAAAATAAAAAAGGTAGTTGTTTTTTGTGGAAAATATTGTACTAGATTTGAAAATTTTATCACTTTAAGGTAGAACACTATTTATATAAAAGATAATGACATTTTATATTTATGATCAGTTTTGTTTATCTTGTTATATCTCACTTAATATTTTTTATTTATTTTTTATTCGGTACGAAACTTTCATACTTTCAACTTATAATAAGTGTGTAGAATCAACAAAAGTCATTTTTTTATCACCAACACTATTTCTCACATGATTAATGTGTTGCATGTTAGTAATATATATATATATATATATATATATATATATATATATATATATATATATATATATATATATATAACAAGTGTTTCTTCCCTATTCATGAATCAAGGACAGGAACAAAGGGTTCTCTTTACTTAAAGTTCTCTGTGCATTTCAACTTTCAGAAAAGGGAAAATTATTCTAACCTAATTTCTCATAGAATCTCATTCTTCCCATCATAAAATATTCCAAAAAATAATCAACAGAGTCCTAAACCCTTTTTCAAAATCTCCATTAGATTAAAAAAATAACAAACTTATATATTCCTCAATGTTACGTCAACCGTTTCATTTAACACCAACACCTCATCAATTATATGTTAATCGGGAAGAAACACAGTTTAAGAATTTGATATTAGCTTTAATAACTTTTTTTATGTTTCATAAAGATCTTACATAATTTTATTATATATCTGTTTCTACTCGATCCAATAAATATATCATAGTACTTCAGTATGATTTATTAAATTTTTTTCATTAGAAAGTAATCTAAACATACATTTATTTATACAATATCAACATACCATAACTTATATTGACAATTTAATAATATTATAGTTATTATTTATGATAACGTATCATTTTATTATTATTAATTATATTGTTATTATAGGTTTGAAGTATTATTCCAATATAAAAATATATGTTTATTATCCATTTTCATCCTATATATACGATTAATATTTCAAAAAAATCATAATCTCTCTTACTAACTTAAACATTAAAAAATCATTCTAAGTAAACATTCTTCTTTAAATAACAAAAGTTTTATTCAAACTTGCAAACACCGTCAAGATTAAAATCTTATCACCTATTCAAAATTTAAGTTCAAGATCTCGATAAAAATCAATAGCCATGAGAAATATAGATATAACTAAATATAAAAGATGGTAAATTAAGAAATAAACTTAAGATTATTTTTTTTATGTATAGAAGGGAGGTTTTTCACTTTCCGTGAAACACACGGGGATATTATACAATTGAACGAGCATGCCTAATAATTAAAGTAATTAAGTTAAGGATGTGTGGAAGTCTGAATAATAATTTGAAGATTGAGGGAAATGACATCATGGGTATGGTTGAGATTGCGTTTATAAATTATTTGTAAGTACCAAATTGTTGTTTAAAATAAGGTTCGAGGTGATTCTTGTATTAAAAAAACGACCAAATTAATCTCAGAGAAGAAAATCTTTATGACACGTGAAAATGACAGAGTATCTGTCATGTCATGCATGACGGAATGTGGCTGCTCCATCAGTCAATACTACGCACAACTAATCAATTCAACAATTTCTATTCACACTTTTCAAAACAATAACAAAAATATACATTCAAATTAAATTGTATGATGTATGTATGTACGTACATTTCTACATAAAGAGATGATGAAGAAATAATAAAAGATCTTCATAAAATTAAATGTTAAATGTAATAATAGTTAATATTAATCCTTGTCTCTGATGCATGCCATAATGAACCCTAATGCTGTTTTTTTCTTGGAAATAATGTTCGAAATATAAAATTCATCAAGATAGATTTTATACTTTTCGACAAAAAAAAATTCTCCACGAGATCTATATAATCGAATCTCTACTAATACATTTTAGAAAACTAATTATGCATTAATTTTGTTGGAGTTTTATCACACTTCTAGTATAGAAAGATGTATCACAAAATACAATAAAAATAATATATATCATAAGTTAAAATTAGTTTATATAATAAACATGTTTCTATAAATTAATTTTAATATTTTAAAAATTTCATTTGATTTTATTTTCTTATGTTATATAGAAAATCTTGTGCAAATCGTGATATATGTATTTAATTATATTTAACATGAAAAAGGTTTATTTGACACTCTTTAAAATTATATTCATTTGACACTTTTTTTAATAATATAATAATATATATTATAATTTTAAATTAAAAAATAATGTAAATATAATTAAAATATTATTATTTCACAATTTGGTCAAACCCTATTAACATTCAATGGACCAATAATAAATGCTACTAAGAGAGCATGTGGGAGATTTTATACAAGAAGGTTAACAGAGAGTATATAAATTTTATTCTACAAATTATAAAATTTACTTTTTAATAAATGTTTTTTTTTATATTTAGCAAATACTAGCACTAGTCTATATATATATATATATATATATATATATATATATATATATATATATATATATATATATATATATATATTTAAATGTAAACAAATTTATAGCATTGAAGATTTTGGGGGTTGTCCGAATTCTTGGTAAGATAGAACTTAGAAACAACATGATGAAATAAATAGAGACAAGAGAAATGTTAATTAATTATTCTAATAAATAATTAACATAATAACATCACAGCTTTTCGTACTAATATATATGATGAATTAAATAATATGTTGTTAACCACTGTACTTGTGCCATTGAATCCTTCCAGCATGTATCGTGTCAAAATTAAAGAAAGCAAATGAATAAAGGTGGAATTGAAATATAAAAACCCTAATAATATGATTGAGGCATAAAATAATGCAAAGAGAAGCTGCTCACTCCTAATCAATACAGCACAGACACAACAAATGAAATTAGAGATGGAACATTAAATAATGAAACTTGACATTTACATGATCAGAAAAATTAAAGTGTATCAGAAAATGATATCCAAGATAGATTATAAGAGCACTAGGGGATGTTGGTTTTGTGAGACAAGAAGGACCTATCATGTTAATGCTGCCTCATTTCCAAGTAATAAGTGGGACTTTCATCAAACATTTTATATTCAACATTCATATCTAAACCTAAGCCAAGTGTTCAATCTTCCATTTTTCTCTCCACCACCATTCTTTGAAGTTTCCAAGGTCCCCAGTACAGTTGTGCCAAATATATTATTTTTATGGATACTTTTATTTTATTCTCACAAAATCTTCTGCCAAACCAAAATATGGATTACAAGTTACAAAAATATTTCCTAAGCATCTTAAGAAAAGATACCTGCAGATAATAATTTTTCTAGGACACAGATCAATCATGCATTTTAATTATGAGGCAAGGATAGGGATATCACGTTTAAGATTTAAGATGACAACAGATCGGATAAAACATATCGACTCACAAAAAAAAAATATTTATTATTTGTACGAATATCTAATTAAAAAATATTCACATATTTTAAAATCGCGGATACATACAAGTATTTATAAATATTTTAAAAATATATATATACTTTTATAAAATTTTAAAATAAAATTTAAATAAAATAAATATATATATATATATAATATAAATTAAAATAAATATAAATCAAAATTTCATTTTATTAAATTTAACATTATAAAATATAAATTAATTTGATTTTAATTAAATTTAACTTAATAAAATATAAATTTAATTTTTATTTTTATTTTTTCTAATACGTATATACAAATAATATAATCTTGTTTATAAACATATTTATGGATAATAAATATACTATTTATTTTTTATCTACGAACAATATCTATGGACACGAGTCTTTTTGTCATTCTTATTCACACACACCCTTAATTATATATATTTTTTAAATTTTTTATGCATTTATTATAATTAAAATTAAAAAGAGACAATAATTTATTGTTCTGTACTTTATATTTCACAAAAAACATTTTTCTCCTTATTATTATTAGTTGCACATTAGGAAAAATCTATGATGCCCACATACAACAGAAAAGAAAATGTATGGTTCCGTTTATAAAACAGAATCGGACAATTAAAGCATACATTTTTACTCATGGAATATTTTGTGGATAATATATTCTTTCTTAAAAACAAAAATGAGAAATCTTAAAAGTTGACAGATTCCTAGTTTCTAGCTACTTTTTTATGGAGAAATCATTGACTTCGTATTAAACCTTCGCCATCGAAACCAAGAATGATAGTGAAATCCAATAATCAATTGATTAATATAATATTGTTAATTCAGATTTCGAACAAAAATTACTTGTTTTCTCTTGTTCATTAGTAATATATATACCATTATATTTTCCCTTAAAATTAAATAGGATAATCAAACAATATATTATCATGTTGAGTATTTTGAAAGAAATTTTTGAGAATAATGGGATATAATTTATTCACATAAAAGATTAATACCATCTCTAATAGAAGGCTTTTACCAGTGATCTTTGTAAGAAAAATCTACTGCAATATTCTATGTATAAAATATTCATGTACTTTATGGTTTATCTCTATAAAATATGTGATGTTCTATGTGATTTTATATTTGTTACGTATCTCCACGCAATCCAAGCTTTGTTATGCGGAGATAGTTTTGCTTCTGCAATATTAGTGTAAAGAAACGAAGATTTAGGCTCCAAAGCTTATATACTTACATCCCTTTTATATATATATATATATATATATATATATATATATATATATATATATATTAATCTTATGACATTGTGTGTATATGAGATTGGACATCCTAATTTCTCAATTTTTTTAGTTTTATTATTGTACTGTATAACTATCATATCAATGCATTTTTTATACGCCGAACGGTCAACTCTCACAAGAAAATAAACATTTCTCCCAAACCTTGGAACAATGTAGACCGATCAGTTACAATTTCTATAGATATTGTACATGAAAACATTCGTGCAAATCCAGCATGATTAACAAAATAAAGCATGTTTACGGGCTCTTGAACCGTATTTGGGTAATTGGATCAATTTTGATTAAAGGTCCACCTAGAAACTTATAAATACAGAGATAAGATAAGAAAGTAAGTGATTGCATTCATTGTGAAATTAGTACTCTACTTATGTAACCGATATTAACTGACTTAAGCGTTGAATGTTTTGGTAAGTACATAGACTGATAAAAAGTATGAAAGAATAATTATTGACCCCACTATTCGAAACAAAAAAAAATACAAAAGTACACTATGGATGGCATTGCTTCTAATCTAAAACTATGAGATACAATTAATGGTAAGAGTGGAAAGGGTGTAATTGAATAGTTAAAGGGTTTGTCTTGAGCATGATGAGAGGTAGGCACAAGTTCCCGTGTGTGTAATCTGAAAAAGAAATGAGAATCTGATATAATAAGAGATTTTGGTATTGTGATATTAATATAGAGAAATTTGGAAATGGATGATTTTCCTCTTGAGTTTGCATGTGCACACAAATCTACAGTAGATACCATATATTCCCTACATCTCTTTCCACTTCATTTTGTCTTTCTTTTCCTATTTCTTACAATGCAACACACAATATAAAAGACTTTGTTCTCTTAGCCCTATTTCTAACACACAATCAAAACCCATCAACATAATCCCATGTTTTCTTCTCCACTTTCTTCATACCATCATTATCATTTTCTTTTTCTTTTCAAGGATTCAAAACTAAGGTAAAGTTAGATGTAGTATTCTTAGTTGAAATATATTATGATTGAACAATGTAATAAACATTTTTTCATGTAAGATATATATAGCATTTCATGAAAAAAACATTTATTTCTATTTATATTTTTTCTAGCTTACATAATACTAAATCCACATACCATTGTATATTGATGTTGTTTTTTTAAGGTTGGGTGGAAATTTAACAAAATTAGTCTCTAATCTTTCTTATCATTTAAGCCATTCGACTGTTACTCATAGAATTTAGACAATCAAATTAGTTAAAATTCGAGTAAAGATTATAATAAATATTATATAGTAACAATAGTAAATATATTACCTTTGAATTTCTATTTATATTATTCATAATTAATTTTTACCTTTTGAATGGTTTAATTACAATTTAATGACAACACAATCATTATTATATGAATAACTCATAAAGCAGCTTGAACAGTATAAAAAATAATAAAAATGTAACAACTTTCAATTAATATTTAAATTGTATACAAACAAAAAGTTATTAATAGGGTTTTTTTTAAGGTCTAGAGTTAGGTTTTTGTATTTTATGTTATAGTGACATGTAAATATGTTGTTTTAAAAGGATTGAAGTACCCAATTACTTCTTTATTCATTCATCAATAAAAAAAATAAACTTTAAAGCTCCAACTCATCAAACAAAAATTCTAAAATATGTTAAAGAATATGGGCAAATAAAAAAGTATATAAGCTATTGGTTTTTCCTCTCCCACGTTTTACACGTGTGATCCGACGTTACCTGTAAAAGCTAAAGCATATGTTTATTGAAATAAATAGTAAAATTAACGAAGCATGCATTCAACATCTTGAATTAGAAGCAAAATTCTATGTTATCCCTTAGAAAAAGGTTCAAAATTCTATATATTAATTGATCTAAAATTATTCTATAATTAATAATAATAATAATATAAATATTAATATAAACTAAACGTAAATAATATTAAAATATTATCAGAATATCATTTTCTTAAATCAAAACCTTGAAACTTAAACGAGTGAAAGAGACGCAAGATTACGTCTTTACCCAACCAATGAGAAAAATAAAATAAAAAATAAAAAGTATTTTTTTAATGACACCTGAAAGAGTGCACGTGTCATGAATGTATTAGCAGTTTGACAAATTAGATTATTTCGATATGGGAAAAAAGATTATAAAATTGAATCAGCTGTTTCATGATTTGATTGAATACGTTTTCCGTTAATAAATCATAGCTTCGTAGACTCTGATTATCTTAATGCGTAGTATCACGCGCAATACAATAATGATCCTTGTTGAAACCATATTTACTACCCTCATTATATTTGACTAAGTCATTCAAATTATTCTTGAAAAATTAGTCATAGATTAAAAATTAGTTTAAAAAGTTAGAAATTTTTACGGTAGATTGTTAAATGTATCAAACTCAATTCAGTTATTTAATTTATGGATTAAATAAGTTTGAAATCGAATTAAAATGTTTTGATTAGTAAATTACCATCAATAATATTTTATTATTATTTTTAGTTTTCTTTCATAATATTTTTATTACAATCATTTCTTATTTTTAATTATTATCTAAACATTGGAAAATACTTTTATAACTTGGTTTTTGTGGTTGAACAATTTAGAAATATGATTCTAGACTTTATTTTATTTTATTTTTGTCATTCTAAACATTTATCCTTTATGTAAATCTTGTGTAAAAAAGAAATAAGTAATTAATATTTTCACTAAGGTTTAAAATTTATTTTTAAAAAATTAGGATTACTGAACTTGTGAGAATAGTTGCTAAAAATATATTGGTTAAAAGAATTCCATTGAGTTGAGTTCAAGAAATCCAACCTTAATGAATCTGTATGTTAATCAAGTAATATATTTTAAGTTAATAACTTTAAATATTTTAAATTTAAAATGATTTTAACACTTTCAATTTATGTGAATAAGTGTTTTAATAAGAATTCACATTGATTAAACACACATAAATGTTTTGAAAATCGATATTTAGATATTTTATTTTATAATTATTATACAATTTAATACATTTGTTAAAAAGTTAAACTAGACACTAATAGAATATGAAATAATATGTTCAACAAACAATAAATATCTTGACAGTGAGTGTCACAATAAATCGAATAAACAATAAGATAGGAATATCATGTTAAGAAGTAAATTTTAAGTCTAATTTAATTTCACAAAACCGGTTTATAAAATAAAGTTTACACTTTTATATACTCTAAACTAGTATTATTTCTAATGGATGTAAGATTTTCAACAATACATACATATAGAAGACAAGACATAAAGAGTGACTCAATCCTAATGCATACTTAGTCAAAAAGCTACTTTGAATAAGTTTATACTACCTTCTACGTTTAGAACACAAAAAATCCTACTCCTATATAACAACATTGTTGTGTTATTACCAAAAACGTTGTTAACCATGTTTGGTGTTTTTTGGGTGCTTTCTAGGTGATTGGAGTTGGAGCCATTTTTGGACCCTTATTGGAAGGTAAGTGTCTCACATGTAAACGAAGCTGACAAATTTACTTTATTTTATAGTTGTATATTGAGTTGAAAATGAATGTGGTCGAAGAAGGTTATATTATATCTTAAAATTGTTGAGTAGCCTAATTACGAGGATTTACAAACGATTATAAATGTAAATTTTTTCAAAATTTTACATTTAAAATTATAGACAAACTACAAAGGATATAGTAGTCAAGAATATATTAGCAATAACATGATAGTAAAAAAGTATTTTTCAAAATTATAATTTTGGTTCAACTTATTATAATAATAGTGTACTCGTTATTAATTATGTGGGTCTTAATACATTTGTTTATCGTAATAATTAATAATATAATACATTATTCTAACATAGTTTCAAAACATATTTTACACATTTTTCATTCGTTAATTAACAAATAATATTTTTTTATAACAATTTCGTTTTTTTTAAGTAACTGACTTTCAATTAATGTTTAATTTAAACAATTTTTATATAGTTAGATGGTTAAGATGTACTACACCGATCATCTGAAAATTAGGCCTTTCTGTTTAAACATATTATATATATTCAAACTTAATTAATTAAGGTAATCCATAAGGAAATATTTTTATTTTTGAAACGTGACAAAACATTTTTATATTGGCATAATTACAGGAACCTAAACTGTAGCTGATAAACTTTGACTAAACAGGGAATAAGAAACTCTCGTTTGTTGACTTTGGCTGGCTTTTAAATTTTGTATTGAATGCCAAAGATAATTTTTCTTTCTTCAAATTGTTTACGCAATTCAATACACAGTATATCCAATAGGGTTTGATCTGTGTCAATTAGTGACTTTTGTTGCCTGAACTAATTTTTTTTAGCCTTCAAATTTTAATGTGAAAGGATCTCATCGATTCTCCCTTTTAAATGCCAGATTAAATTATTATCAGAAAGCACTTTGAGGCACTATAATTGGATTGATACATCTGAGTAATTTTTTTCACTAAAGATGATGACTTCTGATATGGTTACCATTATTTAGTGAAACATAAACTGTGGCATAAAAAACATTTGAAAAACTTTTAAATTGACTTGACAAATGTAACATGTTCTTGTTTATGGGATCGATGTTAAGTCTTCTTATACGAATAATTTTCAAATTTCAAACTTAGGTCAACGTCTCATTTTTTGACTCTCTCTCATTCGGTATGATTGAGTGCGTTGAGTACTATATATAGAAAATACTCTGATATCAAAATTAGTATTTGTCTGAGTACTGTAATAATAAATGTCTAGTAAATAAGTTGTTGAAGTATTTTGTAAAGTCAAACTATAACTCTTGTTAACTACTTTTCTGTTTTAGTCAGAGAGTAACATCTCTTTATATACGTTACATGTACATCAGTTTTAATCAATGAATTACACTTTGCTTTGATGAACATAAGTAACCAACTACCTGAATATTAAACTTTTATCTATAGATTTTTGGATAGTTTTCTTATTAGTGTCAGTGTAACTTCATAAAATGATCGGAGATTAAGATTAACATAATTATTCTTTTTGTTAATCTTGTTTATGGTTCGACTGTTCGATAGACCAAACTTTCTACAATAAATCAAGGTGTGTTAACTGTTCGGTCTATGATTGACCGTATTGTCTGTTCTAACATATTAAGTAATAAGATTTGTTAATATGAAAAAGAGTAAAATATGTTTGATGATAATTGTAAAGAGAAAACTGAATATTGAAATGAGTAGAGGTCCCATATAGGTATATAGTTCAATCTGATTGTCAACATTTGTGAAGTTGCAACCAATTAGTTCTAAGTGGATGCAGCAAATGGAGGATAAAAAACAAAGTAAAAAAAGAATGAGTGGCTTTTAGGTCAGCAATTCCATCAGCCCCCAAGAAGATTAGAAGATTAGAAGAAGATGAAGAACGAAAAGGTAAAGAAAGTAAAGAGAAAAAGAAAGGGAAGGAAGCAGATCCCCAAATAACGTAAAGCAACAAAATCATATTTTTCTCTTTAACCATAACACTTTGTAAATGTTTATAAATCTGTCATCTGCTTAAGCAACAAATGACATACTTTTGGTGGGGTTAGTGGGGTTTCTTGTAATTTGTATGGGTTCACATGTCTGGCTAACAAATTGAAGGATATTCTAACTTTCCACCACACAAACAACTCATAAAATATGACCCACAAACCATGCGTGAAACAGTTCAGTTAGATCATTTGGTATCTCTAAACAATTAATAATAACCCCATTATTATTATAATCATATATATTTCGTATATCTCATCAAGTTCTACATTGTTTGATTGAGCTATATATATATATATATATATATATATATATATATATATATATATATATATATCTCAATCTTTATGTCTCCCTTCATTAATTAACCAATATGATATTACTTTTATTAGATTTAGATCAAGATAACATAATTAACTCTCTGGATTCTGGTTATTCACTGTATCAGAAGTTAACTGCTGTAATAAAACTGCAGAAATTCATTACTGATATATCAGAACTGTTTTCAATGTTCTAAAATATTCATTACTGATATGATTTATTAATTACTTTCCCTTCTCAATAAGTTACTAATTATATGGAATTTTACAGCTGGTGCTTTTCAGCTAAGGCCCTTTAGGGTACTATCAGCTGAGACAAATTGACCGAGAACTAGGAAACCACATGCAGAGTGGAACCTACTTAAGGCTTTGTTATCTTTTTATATATATTTTTTGATGGTGCACAAAGCTTTGTAATCTACTTTGATCAGTGTAATCAAAATATAAAAGGACCTAAAAATACCCATCAACTAGAGAAGAATCAAACACAATAATTTAATCACCTACATGCCACTTTAGAAGGAGGCTATATATGCTGATTGCTGAGAGTCTCAGAAGTGCCAACCTCATCATCATCCTCGGCATATATAGCGTAGCACACTAATCAATATTTTAATAGAAAGAAACTTTCATCAAACACATACAAAAGTCTTTCAATATCAACCAATTAACGAGTTTTTCATCTTTATTTAAACTGATACTTACATTCCCAATTCCCAAACAACAGTTATTTGATAGAATCGTAGTTCATACTTGATTATAGGTTATCATATTCAACTTTAGTTCTTTTTTACTATGCTTGAATTTTATAAAACATAGTGTAACGTTGAAAAGAATCGTAGCTATGTTCCTTCCTTGCAATAGTGAGGAAAAAAAATGTATTGGAATATTCAATGAGAGGAGGATTATTTTATGGAGAATATTAAAGAAAGATGTGAATAGAAAATGTGCATAGATAATTTGCAGCCAACCTTGTGGCGCGTGGCTACGTAGAGTCTTCCAATACAGCTTATTTAAGATTTTTAATGGGAGACAATCGCTTTCAGAGATAGTCTTGAAAGTCCGTATAACAAATGGGGCAGAAAACTAATAAAAAATGTAATCATTATTGAGTTAAAAAAATGAAGTTGAAGGGTAGAGAAAGGAGAGATAAGGAGCATAGAATCTAGGCGTATATATATAACTTAACATTGAAATCTATACACAATCTGATCCAGCGATGCAATTATTCCTGAATTTTGGTAGAAGCTTAAAAGAGAGCACACGAGATCTCTGATTTCCCAGCAAGAAAATTAAGTGGAAGCTGTTCTTGAACAGAAAAAGAGAAGAGAAGAAGCATGGATGGCAGTTATTTTGGAGAGGCAAACATGGGAAATGAAAGAGTAAGTGGTTCTTCTTCTTCTTCTTCTTCTTCAAGGAAAGGGAAGAAGAACAATCAAGAGAAGCCAAAGCAACCACAGAGAGGATTAGGAGTTGCTCAATTGGAGAAAATCAGATTACATGGTCAAATGGGTTGTGGTGCCTATCATCCTCCTCTGCACGCTCCTTACCCATCTAACTTCAACAATGTAAGACCCTTTTTCTTCTCTCTCAAAAACTGCCACTGTTTTTCGCTTGGATCTTCGGAATTCCAATATTCGGAGGTTTTGTTCATTCATGATCCTGGTCAACATGCAGGAAGATCCAAGGGTGCAAACACCCTATTCATCACTACCATCTTCATCATCTTTTTCTTACTCCTCTTCATCTACTTCATACTCAGCTTCATATGGCTTCCAACCCAACATTGTGGTATGTCTGGTTTTTTCCTTTTTCTTCAACCGATCCCAATTGATTTTACACTTCTACAGGCACACTATAGCTTTATTTGTACACACATGTTTAACTTATTCGTTTTCGGTTTTCTTTCTATGAGTGAACATCTTCCACACATATGTTCATAATAATTGTCAGTAACTACTACTGAAAGCAAATATATATATGCAAGTAGACTCAAATTGTCCCCAAAGCAATTTGATTAACCATTGTTTTATTTTCCGGGAAATGGTTGGCATGATACTTATCTTATTATATATTGGAAAGTATATATATATAGATAGATAGCATATATATAACCCTAGAATCTGAATTAATTTTCTCCTGTATATATGATTGGTTGAATTTGAAAGTGCAAGGTTAGTGCTAATTAGGGTTGTTTGTGGGGGTGTTCTGCTAATTGAAAAGCATCTGGGCTACAAAAAGTTATCAAAAGAACCAAAAAAATGTCATTCAAATCATCTTTATCGTTACAGTTTTGCTGATTACTTTCACATCTAATGTTGCGAAAACGTACAAGTAATAATTCTTCAACTTCCAACATGTCCATGTGATGTGAGTGTAGTAACACACACACATATATATATATATATTGAAAGAGTGAGTTTGGATCGCGGATCTTGAAATTGGACAACACTGTTTGCCTCTGCAGATGTCCCTACCTGAGTATGAAAGAACAAGCATTAGATATGGTGATTCTCAGCCACCTAATACTGCAAGGTACTTCAACCTTTCAGCCCTATAATTAGACCCTTTTGGTTGATATGACTAAACTGAAAATGTGTTTATACTTGTTGGATTTTTGTTCTTTAACATGAAGAATTTCTAGACTGATATATATATTGCAAACCAGATGGGAACATGCCAATTCCACTGCTCAAACAAGACCTTTACTTAACTTATATGTAAGCAACCTTTTCAAATTGTATATATCTCATTTGATATTCTGATCATAGAACATATATTTGGCTTAGCACCCAATAGAGAATCCATCATTAAATTCACAATGACCTTCATTATGGTGGTTTCTATAATCATATAGGACTCACAACACATAGATACCAAGAAGCATAGAAGTGGTTCTGTGGGCGCAAGCAGTCAGAACTCTGAATCAAGTGACACTCAAGAACCAGATTTGGAGCTAAGACTATCTCTTTGATCTTCTGCCACTGGAAAGGGTGGCAAATTCTAGTAATTGTAATGCTTTTGTTTACAATTATGAATTGAAAAAGCACATGAACAAGCCAATGTGTTTGTTTTAAAGTTCATTGGGATCATACTCTTGTGTCATGGAAGATATAGATATTGACTACTCTTTGCATAAAAGCAATGCAAACTTCTCTTTTAACGTACATCATCAAAGAAACTCAAGAGAAGTTATTTTTATGATAGCTAGCTCTTATTTTATTTGATTCATTTCTCTTAGTTTGGAATCTTTCATGCATTATTCAAGGCTCCATATGTGACAAATGGTACTGAAATGATCATGAAAAGATCATACGAAACTGAATATATATATATATATATATATATATATATATATATATATATATATCTTCTTCATTTTCTTTTCTTCAACAATATTAATTTGGATGCATGCTGCAGAAGGTCATCCAAAATTACTTTTGTTTCAATTTTATGTTCAAGAACATTATACTGTAGCAATTAATTAATAAATCAAAACCACTTAAATTCTTTTACAAATATCTTAACAAACATATTTTGTTGTGAGTGAGTTACATAAAAACGTGAGCAATGAACATACATTAAGCCTTTACCAAGATTAAAATATTAGCAAATTACTGTGCAAAAAGTGGATTTCGTGAGAACTTTATCAAAGTACAGCTGAGCTATGCATTTCTAGTCATACTCATTGAGAAGCTTATGCAAGTGCAACATGAAAATTGATAGAAATTTAATCCAATCAAAATATTTTTCAGTTAAACTCAAGTGAGACAAAATCTAAACTAAATATACAAAAAAAAAAAAATCTTGTTAGTCTTATAATTTATGAGTTGTGTGGTGGAGTTTCATTGGGACATGTGGTCTTGGCCCCTTGGTCTCTACATCGCCACATTTGTCGTTTTTTTAGAGAATAAAATCAAAATTAATGTTGTTGCTGACTAAGAAAAGTGTATTTGTTTCATATATTTATTTACATATAAGATAAAAATTATATATATATATATATATATATATATATATATATATATATATATATATATATATATATATATATATATATATTATTCACGAAAAATCAAGTTCTGATAATATCAATAATTCTTTGCCAATAAATTTCTGCAAAGATTCTCATTTTTATCTCACATCAAAAGTCTGCTCACAAGCAGCCAGTGAGAAATTCGTTTCTCACGTGTGAAAATGACAAAGATTAGGCAATGAAAATAGAAAACACATCTCAAGCAAGAAAAGTCTTTGTAGATGACACGTGCAGACTGGAAGTTAATCAACGGTTAAAGTTCAAGATTTTTGACAAACAGGGAAGTTTTGGTACATATGAACAGATCAAAAGTTTCTTAATTTGGTTACTTTCTTGATATGCTAGTTTATGACTTTAATTATCAGCAGCTTTAAGTGTCTCTTACGTGACTATTTTTCACACAATTTTGACTAACACATAATGATAGAATTTTCAACACAAGAACACGTCTAACAATCAACAAACATCGTTCAGGTAGGTTTTAACACAGTATATTAAGAAATAAATTTTAAGTCTAATTCAATATTACAAAACTGATATGTAAAGTGGGGTTTGTATTTACTTATATACTATAAATTGACCTTATTTCTAGTTGATATTATAAATTTATCTTATCTTTAGTCTATACTGATCCTATCTTTAGTCGATGCGAGATTTCAAACATACTGCAGAAAAGTTTGAACACAGTGTTTCTTTGTTTTATCAGCAAAAAACAGTTTGAAACTGTGCATGTTGTTTATAGGTTGAGATAAACATGTGTGAATGGATCTTAAAGAAAGCTACTTTTACAATATTTGCGTAGCAAGGTAACATATGTCCAGAGTGTTAAAGCTATGAGTGAATCAATCTGTAGAGGAAATGATGGAAAAACAGCTGTATTAATGTCAATCAGTGAAAAGAGTAATGCAGACAAAATAGTTAATGGAGATCACTGCAAGTGGATCCTATTAGATCAAACATGAATGATCATAAAGGCTATATCTTCCAATTGATTATTAGTGCTAACTCCATTTTGATTCTCAAAGAATCTCAACTTCAATTTTGCTTTCACATCAAATATATACTTTTCAAAAGATATATAAATTAAAAATGTGTACACCAGTTTCAATCAGAGTGCACATTGCATATCATAATTCAAGGTTAAAAATCAGCATTTTAAACACACAAGACCAAAAAAATATATCTATTTAGGATAAATTATGCCTACTGAATAATAAAATGAAAAAGAGTTTAAGAAATACCTTAGTTCACACAAGACTTTGCATTGTATAACTTAACCAGAGATTTTTTTATCCAATAGAAATCACCTACGGTACGTGTTTCTTTGTTTATTTTCAAGTATGTTGTTTTAGTAATAAATGATATTTTTATTTAATTGTATTTAAAAACAATATTATTACTTGCTTAGTATCTTAATTGATTTAGTCTTACCCAGTCATTTTTACATATTTTCAAATTTTATATTAATTATATTTTTAGTGCTAATATTTTAATTACAAAATATATATAAAATTAATTTTTTTAATTTAATCAATAATATTTTTGCGTGAAAATTAAAACAGTTATGTGACTCAATTGGTACATTATCAAACTAGTAATAAACTAATTTATTAATCTACTGATTAAGGTTGGCCTAACAACACTTTTTAACAGCAGTTTTGGATGAATTATTTTTTATTTTAAAATTACTAAAAGATTAATATATTATTTCTTCCATCTTTACATCTATAAGTTAATTTTTAGAATATAGTATAATTATCAAATTCCAATAAATTAATATATAAAGACTGACTTAAGAAACTTTTTTATTTTTTCATTCATATCACCTTGACCAAGGTTTTTATTTCTATTGAGCTCAGTTGATTACTAAGAGTTGATAAATCATTTCTTGATTATAACTACTAATCCTACAATTTTATTTTTTTTAGTAAACTCTTTTACATTTTTATTACCACACTATACCCACATGTATTTTATTTTCTCAACTAGACCCTTTTCCTATAGATGTAGTTTTTTTTAAAAAAAAATATAATTTCTATTTGGAAAAAATATAAAAACAATATTTAAAATTAGAGAAATTTTGTTTAGAAAAATTATTTATTTAGAAAATTATATAAAAATAGAAAATTAAAAATGCAAAAAAATATCAAATTTTTTAATTGAAATTTATAAAAAATTTAAAATAGAAAAGTTTTAAACTTTATTAAATATTAAGAAAAAAATATAAAAATAGAAATTTAAAAATATATCAAAATATAGAATTTTTAATTGAAACTCATAAATTTTGAAAATAAAAAAGGTATAGAAATTTATTTAAGAAATTTTATTTAGATGAAATATAAAAATAGAAAATTTGAAATTATAGCAATTTAATTATTTGAAATAAATTTCATTATTTTTATTGTATTTAACTATATAAATGTAAAGAAATATTTTTAAGAATTTAGTGTTTTTATGTTTAATTATTTAAATATAAAGATGTTTTTCTTTTGAATTTATTTTTCACATAGAAGAACTGAAGATTTTTTTTGCAACATAATACATTGTGCGCAAGAACATGATTTTGTTTCTACGGAATTGGTCTTCCGTGAACCAAATTCTTACCTTCATTTGGGCTATTATACACTGAAAAACTAATATGATTCTAAAAAATTCAAATTCTTGAGTTCGATTTTAAATGCTTTTTTGTTGGTCCAATTATTTTAAAAAACAAAGTTTATAATAGTCAGACTTCTTAAAATTAAAAAAAAAAATTGCTTCTAAAAGCTCTAACTTGTGCTTTTATATTTTTTTTTAAATAAAACTTTTTAATAAATTTTAAGAATTTTTCTATTTTATAAATTTCAACTAAAATTTTTGGTATTTTGTTATATTTTTTAATTTTTAATTTTATATTTTTTAATAAAAATTTAAAAAATAAACATTTTCCAAATTATATATATATATATATATATATATATATATATATATATATATATATATATATATATATATATATATATATATATATATATATATATATCAGCACTAAAATGGTCTAGTTGAGAAAATAATTGCATGTGAGTCTAGTGGTGGTAATAAATATGTGAGAAAGGCTACTAAAAAAATCATAATTTATTTATATCCAATATTCTTCAACCAACACAATGAAGCTTTAAAATGTTTCAGATCAAAGTATAATACACAATTTAACAACTTGTTAATTATATGATAATCTTAAGTATAAGAAAAACTATATTTTTTTATAAAAAAAAATCATTCACAATTTAAAAGTAATATTAACCATTAAAAATGTAAGTTTAATTGTCATAGTTCTATATACTATTTATATGTGTAATTTAAAAAAAAATCTCTATTACTATAATTAATATTGATTTATTCGATGTCCTATCATTAATAATTTCATGATTAATAACAATTTAAATTAAAATTATATACTATTTATGTCTCATTATTATAATTTTCCATAATAATAATAAGTATTTAATTTTAATCATGGACCTTGTAATTGATGCTAATAAATATAATAATGAGATAAACAATAATAAACTGAATTTTACAATTACTAATATAGCAAATTTAAGTGTAAAGTTTGAAGTTGAAATAGTAAAGTCTTCTCAGTCGAGAAAGTTTGTTTTAATAATTCAAATGTTAACTTCATGGTTTTGTAATTAATCGATCCAAATTATAAAATTTTATTCTATCTAAAGTGAATTAAATTAAATTGATCCATTTAATTCTTAGTCAATCAATCTCTTTCAGTTAAGTTGATCGAGTTTGACATTCATAATTACAATACAAAAAACACAATTATGTATTATAAAATAACCTTCAACCATAAATATTTTATTCAATTTTTTTCTTTAAGTTTTAGGTAATTTTATTTCAAAAAAAAATATTTAAATCAAATGTAAATATAGTCTTTTAATGATTGAACATTATTAAATACAATTCAAGTTCAAAACTACGAGATATTAATCGATATATTTGTTGGTAACATAAAACAATTGGATATGATAAAATTTCAGACAAATATCGACAGAAATAATAATTAATGTCCGAAAGGGATTGTGCATCATCATCCTTTTGTTTCTTCTTTTATGTTTTTACCGAAGGTAATAATCTTAGTTAAAGCTACACTTTCACATAATCACATTCTACCTTCATCTTTTCCCTTTTATTTATATATTTTTGGTTTAATAGGTTCGAAGGTCCCTATACTTAGAGGTTTGTTTCAATTGGGTCCTCCAATTTTGAAAGTGATCAATTAGGTTTCTAATTTTGTCAATTTGAATCAATAAAATCTTTTCCGTTAAATGCAGTTAACGCCGTGAAGTTTTTGAACATGTGGCACGCTGACGCTTCCAGGTGGCACCGTTTCAAGTGCATCCTTTTATTTCACCCTTTTATAATCCAGCTATGCACTTGAAACGGTGCCACCTGGAAGCGTCAACGTGTCACATGTTCAAAAACTTCACGGCATTAACTACATTTAACGGAAAGACTTTTATTTAGGGGTGGGCAAAGTATATTGTATTGCACTGAATTATAAAATTTTATAGTTAACTATGAACTGGTTTAAGAAAACTACACTGAACTAAAAGATAGTTCTAAATAACTGCACTGAATTATTTTTAGTTCACTTATACTGTAGTGCAGTTTAGTTAACTTAAATCAGATTCACCAATACTGTAGTACTCTTTACTGCAGTATAATTACATCTGCATCTGCCAGTAAAATTTGAAAAACAGAGTATAAACCTCTCTTTGTGGGGTTTCTCCATTGAAGGAAGACACATCTCTTTGTGGGATTTCTCCACTGAAGGAAGACACAACAACTCCGGTCAATGAAGTGGCAATTATGGAACCAACAAGTCCAACTCCAGCCCATAAAAGCCAACCCTTCTATAGATTGAAAGGCTCCCTCAAATATGTAACAATGTTTTAATTCTTCTAAACTATGGATTTTGCAATGTCCCCCTATCTGACGAGCAGCGGTCAACCCTGTAGCTTGGGTTGACCCAACTTTAAAAGTTTGGTTAAAGAATTAGGGTTTTGAGAATTACATTACAGAAAGAATTGGCGGTGCATCGTCGAGGTGAGAAAGGGTGAGATTGCAACCAGCTTTTTGCGACGATGAGGGACATTTTTGTTGGGAAAGTCAGAGAACAGTGAAGGGAATTTGAAGGTCCCAGTTAACTAGTTAACTGCACTTAGAGGGCCTAAAGTTCAATTTCTTTTAACTGAACTATAGAATAGTTAATTAGTTTGTAGTTAAAATAAGTTTAGTTTTTTTAAGTACAATATGGTATGGTTAACTGTAGTTTTAGTACAGTTTATTGAACTATGCCCAGCCCTACTTTTATTGATTTAAATTGACAAAATTAGGGACCTAATTGATCACTTCCAAAATTGGAGGACCCAATTGAAACAAACCCCCAAATATAGGGACCTCCGAACCTATTAAACCTATTATTTTATATCATGTCTCAGTCTTGTCCTACATTCTTTGAAAAGAAGAGATAATCCATTCTCACTATAATATTATAAATATAGAAGCTAAATATTTAATCCACTCTATTAAAAAAAGAATTAATTGTATACTCTATCTTTAAATTACTATATTATATTAATTTTATCACTTAGATTGCTCTTATATTTATACATTTTAATTTTTTATATGTATTCTATCGATCTAATAATAAATATGTATAACGAAACTAAAAAATAATATTACATTTTCATCAATTTTAACAAAAAAAAAGTATTTATTAAATGTGAGGAAAATGGAAAAAATATTGTAGTAAATTGTATGAAATTAAAATTTCAAAGGAAAATTTTGTGATCTATTATATTATTATTAAAAATAATTATATTTTAAACTTAAAATATAATTGAAGTCTTTAACTCTAAATCCAAAAATAAAGGCTCTCAACATAAAATATTGTTAAAGTATACACTTATGCCTCTTAAGAGCTATAATTATAACATGTAGGAGTCGTTCCCCAATTCAAAAAGCATAATAGGGTAAATTCTATATTTTACGAGTTCGTCGACACTATAAACATAAACCTCTCTCGACTCTTACAACTAGTTATTTTCATCTATATGAATTCAATTACTAGTAAAGTCAGGATATTACCTTATTTTAGCTCTTATCATCAATACATTCCACACAAAATCAACTCATTGTAGTATTCCCACCCTAAGAATAGCCACTTCATCATTCCATTCATATTACTCTTAATTTACAATAATTATTATCGAATTGGTAAACACAATCACAAAAAAAAAAAATCACATTCTCATATAATCTTAAATTATCACACCATGTCATACATATGTATTTTATCGCAATCTAAACTCATCTAATAACATCAATCACTTATTATTTATTTCAATTTACATGTTAATAATTCCTCATTATATTTTATTGCATTAGAATAATAATCAATTACAATATTTTCATTAAACATATCTAAATGGTGAAAAAGATTTTTCCAACCACAAATCTCTAATTAACAATCCCAATAGTCAAAACGAAGAATTGTATTTCAAGTACCGTTTGTCAAAAATTAAGTCAAATCCAACGGCTAACAAAATCAGAAATCGAAATTTTACCGATACAACACATAACCCAAAACAATGTGGAGTCCAACGCCCTACACTTGGTGTCTAACGCCAAGTCCCGTGGTGATCACTATTAAGTGAGTGCCTAGCACGACCAAGGGACTGTCTAACATCTTGGATTGTCAAGTGAGTGTTCAATGGCCTCAAAGTTGTGTCATATGCTCTAGACCACTAGAGCTCACTTACTTGAGTCATGCAAGTAGCGTCTAATGGTTTTGTGGTACCGTCCGTTGTTGTAGCAAAGTTTTAACTCCCAAATTGACTTGAATAAACTATCCAACTTGACTATTTATGCAACTTTAGTTCCTTTTTAATTTAAAATATCTTATTTTAGTTCAAAATTATCGAATAGATCAAATTGGATAACCCAAAAACAATATTCCAATCAATAAAATTACAATTCATAGTTCACACATCAACATGATTAAATAAATAAAAAAAACTCAAGCACATTAATTTTACTATACAAATCACAATTACACAGTTAGTTTACCATATCAAGTTAATATAACTATTTAAACGTAATAACTAGTTTCCTTTACTTTGACATGCACTCTTATAAGACTCCCAAAATGTAGTCTACACAGATTCAACTTTAACAAATTCTCTATAGACTATACTTTACACAGGTTATTCTATCTACACATAGTGAACTTTGATCATCAATCAGAACACACCCTAACAATCTTAACTTAATAGAGATTCATTTTTAGTCCTTAACATTACATGAAAACAAATTTCTTAAAAGATAAAAAAAAAGGACAAAAAAAAATGAACTTATTCATGATAATGATAAGGTAGGATTGTAAACCTAAATGATAGGAGTCCTCCCCTTTATACATATTTCACTTTTTTATATAAATTATGACATTCTAAATACCCCATTTTTTATTTATATATTAATTATTACTGATAAAATTAATTTATTATTTGTAATTATTATTATTATCATTATATATAAGCATATCATCTAAAATTAAAATACGGTGGTAGAAATTTATTTTACCATAACTTTTATTCTTAAATATGTAAATAACTTTTAAAAAAAAAAAATAGTTGGCCTCCTCTTAATTAGGTTGATTTATGAATCCATTCCTACTAGTATTATTTTCCTAAAGGCCTTGATGTGAGTATTCAAGTCTGAATTATTGGAATACTATCTAAAAGTGGATATGTTTTGTTAGAAAGAAAACGAGTGTTCTTCTACCTCGTGTGTTATATTCCAATGCTAGAAGAGAAAAATGCTAATTACCATATATTATAAGGCTATATATCTCCAATGGCTAACATTGATGTACTACTTTTGGCAAATGCTTGAACAACCAATGGTCATCGGAAAACCCACATGCAAGAAGGCTTATTAGAAACATAGACCATAGAACAGAACTCAATAAAGAACATGTCGAGTCTAGTCCATCATTCCTAGATCTTCGAGGTTTTTCATGAAATCAAACAAACACAGAGATCCAACAATGACACGTTTATACACAGTTCTTTTGTTTCTCACTGTCTTGTTCCTTGTGGTGGATGCGAAGGGACATAAACATAAACAGAAAGATAAATTGAAGAAGATTTTCCATAAGATTTCTGCACATCCAAAGCATACGTATGCGAATCTTTTCCCTCAGTTAGACAATGAACAGTATGCTGTTTCGGATGGTGGTGATGACATACCTGATTATGAAACAGATTTCTTAGGGAGCTGGGAAGTAATTAATAGGGACTCGGGTGTTTCTGCCATGCAGCTTCAATTGATGCCTGATAACACCATGAATGTCTATGATGCCACTGTTTATCGTGTCTCTAGACTCCGTTATCCAGAAGGAATGCCATGTGTTCAATTCTATGATGAAAACCTTAAACAAAACAAAGAAGATTGTTATGCTCATGCAATGACATACGATATTCAGACAAATCAAGTTAGAGCACTCACGGTTGGTACCATCCATATTTCTTCTTTTTTGACATTTTTAATCATCATTAGAAAAGTTTACCTACATAGGTTCTTTAACAAAAATATATCAAAATGTACCGTATCATGCAAAGAACTATTATTTGAAGGGTTAAATTTAAATTTAGATGTGAAATTATGTCAGTTTGAAACATGTAGATCTCAACTTCATCATCATGTGAGTGTGTTAATGTTTCGATCTCAAATCTACTACATGATATCATTAGGATCAATCATTATCTATATAATGTATTATTCGTTTTGTCATTTTTTTATTTTTAAAAGACATCTCAATAAATAAAAAGAAAAAAGAATATTTAAAGTTCTTAACGAGCAAGCTATGTAAGATGTTGTAGAAAAAAAAGGTAATAGTCTTATACATTTTTTCTTATACTATAACATGCGTGTATTTTTCTTAAAGTAAGTAATACTTTGTACATTATACTACTGACAAATAAGCTATCTTTAAAGAATGAAAACATGCAAGTAAAGAAACTTGTATGATCTCAAAAAATCCCAGGCTGGTTTGATGTTTTTCATGTTTCATGCTGATACTTTTAATAGGAGTGATAGGTAATGTAATGTTTACCATGGTGCAGGTGAAGACAGATCCGTGGTGTTCATGTGGTGGGCTTACGCCTGATGGTATGCTAGTGGTTGCTGGTGGTTTCGCTGACGGAGATAGAACTTCTAGATACTACAATTCTTGCGAAACTTGTGACTGGAGGGAATATCCTCAGAAATTTAAAGAGGCCAGATGGTATATATATATATATATATATATATATATGAGACACTTTTACATTCTGCATAAACAAGTATTATTGACATGTTTTTGAACTCTTGCATGTTAGGTATGCAACTCAAATTATTCTTCCCAACGGAGAGTATATAGTGGTAGGAGGACGGAGATCTTTTAGCTATGAGTTCTTTCCAAAGGAGGGGCAACCAACTGCAAAATCAATCTTTTTTCCATTCCTCTATGAGACCTCAGACATTGATGAGAACAACCTTTACCCTTTTATCCATCTCTCTAGTGATGGCAATCTCTTTGTCTTCTCCAATAACCGTTCCATCCTTCTCAACCCTAATAATCACAAAGTGGTTCGAATCTTTCCAGTGCTCCCTGGAGGTTCTCGAAACTACCCTGCTTCAGGCATGTCTGCTATGCTCCCCTTAAATCTTGACCCTAATGAAGTTGATAGTTCCAAAATCAAGGTTGAGGTCATGGTATGTGGTGGCAACACTTATGATAGTTTCAACTTGGCTGAAACAAAAAAACAATTCCTTCCAGCTCTCAAAGACTGCGGTAGAATGGTGATCACAGATCAGGACCCTCAATGGGACATTGAATACATGCCTTCAGCAAGAACCTTGGGGGATCTTCTTGTTCTCCCTAACGGACAACTCTTGTTCATCAATGGTGCACAGAAAGGAACAGCTGCATGGTGGGATGCTGATGATCCTAATTTCACACCAGTTTTGTATAAGCCAGATAAGCCTAAGGATCAAAGGTTTCAGACAATGAATCCAACCACCATAGCCAGAATGTATCACTCAACCTCAGCAGTGCTTCCCAGTGGCAAAATCTGGGTTGGTGGTAGCAACACTCATAATACTTACAAGGATGTTGATAAGTTCCCAACTGAGACTAGGGTCGAAGCATTCTCTCCTCCTTACTTGGACCCAAACCTAAATGCAAGTAGACCCCAAATCATTGAGGATTCTTCTACGAAGTGGTTGAGATATGGAAACAACTTTGAGACACAGTTCAGTATGAAATATACGAATCAGAAGTTGGGCATGCACGACATTAAGATCACCATGTATTTTCCTCCTTTTACCACTCATGGCTACTCCATGAATCAGCGGTTATTGGTTCTTGAAACTACCATCACTCCAAGCTCCGAAGGGATTTACAAGGCTTCGGCAAAGGCACCGTCGTTCCCTCAGGTGGCTCCTCCAGGATATTACTTGTTGTTCGTTGTCAACCGTGGGGTGCCAAGCGAGGCAATGTGGGTGCATATTGAGTAGGGCAAACATGGAGTTTTACTTTTCGAAAATGTATCTTTAATAATTTTTTGTGACAATTTTTTTACAACGGTTTATGTGTAGCTGTTTGTAATTGGTTCGTTTTAAATATACGAACCAATAAAACAGTGATATATAATCCGTTCTTAAAAACTTGTTAAAATATTATGTTTTTTTTTAGTTTGTAATATTTTGAAGAACAAAAATGGTGTTGTTGTCGCACCCTTGTTAGTCTTGTAAAAGTTAAAGTATTTTAGTTGAAGCTTAATGATTTGATTAGTTTTTCAACTTCTTCACCACAACTATTATAGGCAGGTGTTGAAGTTGGTGAATAATAGAGTTTGTAAGATTTTCACTTAAATTATTAATACTGATTATGATTGTAATAATACGATAATGTCATTTTTACTTTTGTAATTCTTCTTGAAAACACATATAATAAGTCTAACATTTTCTTATGATTTATTATGATATATAAATTATGTTTGTTTTCTTATATGATAGCATTTTTCACACTAAATTTAAAATTACACAAAAATGAAAGTAATAACTTATAATGCACTAGAGTTAAGTATGTATTCAAAGAATAACATAATCAAAATTCTATATCAAAGTTAATATGTTAAACTTAATCTCCAAAAGTTAAATGTCCAATCACTATTAAATTTAAAGTTCAATAGCATAAATACAAAATTAAATATAAATAAAATTATTAAAATAAATATAAATCATGTGTATACAAATATATTTTGACTAACTTAGTTGAACTAAAATAAATATAAAACTTTACATTTATATATCATTTATCAAAGTTAGATCTTATAATTTAGTCTTTGAAGTAAATGTATAATTTATTTCCATTAATTTTCCTACAGCTTAGTTCTTATGATTTTAAATAATTTAAAAAGTTTACTTATAAGATCCAAATTATAATTTTAAACAAAATTTTAAGTTTTAAATCTTATTATTAATTAATAGTGAAAAAATGTAATCTATTTCCTACAATTTAATCTTTATAAATTTCTTATAATTTAACTCCTATAAATTTAAACAATTTAAAGGACTAAAATAATTCACTCCTATAATTTAAAATATAGTTTAAAAGATTTACTCCTAGGAACTAAATTAAATTAATTCCTATATTTTAAACAATTTAAATATATTAATCTGAGTACAATTTTACAAAATTTAAAAGATTTACTTATACAAATTAAATTAATTTAATTCATATAATTTTAAATAGGTTTTAAATTTAAAAGATAAATAGAATAGTCATCTTTAATTTTCTAAAAAGAAAATTCCAAATTTCAATATCAATTTTATAGAGGTATTCACCTATTGTCTTCAGTTGAATTTTCAAAAACCAATCATGAATTCAATTTTAATAAACTGAATATAACACTTCTCTTAATTACTTAAGCTTGAATTGAATACATGCAAAAGAATATTTATTATTATGATAAGATGGAAATATTAAAGACACAAACAGTTCCTAAAAAAAGAATATTTTCTTGTATCAGGTGTGCACGACCTTGATGGTCACTCATCAATGGTAGCTGGATATAACCTCTCCTACCACCATTGCACTACTCTTTGGCACGACATTTTTCTCCGCGTTCCAGCTAAGTCTGTTTTCTTTCTTTTGCATTCATGTTCTCAATTCATCACAAAACAAAATTTCAAGTTCTGATCATCAAAATCAAAGTGCAGTGTTTGTTTTACTGATTACTGCATATTTGTTTTCAAATATAACCTTTACCATTATGATTCATTCATGATAACTGTCTAAAGTACTTAAACATCAGATACAAGAATATTTAATGTATATATTAAAAGTTGAGTTTCATCTTCATATTAATAATTATAATCCAAAAGGACAGCTAATGTTGTCAAACTTATATTTATGATGGCTGACGTTAATTCTTTTGGAATTTTGACTATCTTAAAAAACAACAATTTCAAAAACAAAATCCTAAGGAAAGGTCAAATATTTCTCAGAGAATGTGACATTGTTATTGCTATATAAAGACATCAAGAACCAGGAGACAATGCATTGGAGTTTTCACTTCTAAAACATCAAACATGTTCATGTCTGTTAACATGACACAATTTGAAAAATTGTTGGTGGTTTTGTTCCTCTGTGCTGTGACATCTAGCATGGTCATGGTAGATGCCACCTTCTCCAAAAGCATGTACATCACCTGGGGTTCTCAACATGCATCAATGCAGGGTGAAGATCTCCAACTTGTGTTGGATCAAACCTCAGGTGAGAAAAACTCTAGTAGTTTTGCAAAAGAATAATAACCAATACAAACAATGTTAAAAGAAGTTAATCACTCTATATTATCATCTTAATCTGACATATTTGGTGTTGCATTTGAATTTCAGGATCTGCAGCTCAAACAAAGAAGGCATTCTTGTTTGGAAGTATTGAATCACAAATCAAGTTGGTTCCTGGTAATTCTGCAGGAACAGTTACTGCATATTATGTAAGTTCAATGGTACAGATAATGAAACATCATGTAGCTGAATTTCAAATCAGTTAACTTCATCAAATGGCAGTGTTGACCAAATACTTCACACATAAATTTGTGCAGCTTTCATCTACAGGAAGCCAACATGATGAGATAGATTTTGAGTTCTTAGGCAACATTTCAGGACAGCCATACATTGTCCATACAAACATATTCACACTAGGAAATGGAAGCAGGGAACAACAATTCTATCTCTGGTTTGACCCAACTGCTGATTTTCACAATTACACCATTCACTGGAACCCAAATGAAGTTGTGTGAGTTGATAATTACATCATTTACTTCTGTTTTTACTTTTAAAGACTTGTGCAGGAATTTTTCACTTTCAATTGTGTCATGACATGATCTATGTTATTTATTTGATTGCTACCTCAGGTGGTACATTGATAGTATACCAATTAGGGTGTACCGTAACTATGAAAATGAGGGCATTGCTTTCCCAAACAAGCAAGGAATGAAGGTTTATACCAGCCTATGGAATGCTGATGATTGGGCAACAAGAGGTGGACTTGTTAAGACCAATTGGAGTGGTGCACCATTCATAGCTAGATTGAATCATTTTAGAGCAAGAGCTTGCAAATGGAATGGAGCAATCAGCATTAACCAATGTTCATCAAATATCCCTGCCAATTGGTGGACTTCTCCCACATACAAGCAACTGGGTTATGCTCAACTGGGTCAGCTGAATTGGGTCAGAAACAATTACATGATCTATGATTATTGCAGAGATACCAAAAGATTCAATGGGCAGATGCCTCCTGAATGCTTCAAGTCACAATTCTAAACACCAGAGAGACTTGCAAGATCAAAAATGCTTTTTTTCATTCAATTATTGCTTTTGTTTTTGTTTCATTTGTATGTTGTGATTCCCTTCTGGATTTTGTACTGCAAATCAGCATCATATTCATTCCATGTCATTGGTGCTTAGTCACACACCAATATTATCTCTAATAAAAAGTAAATTAATAATTGACCACTTCTGGAAGAAATTTATACTGTTGCCAATGATTTTACTGATACATGTATAGAGGCTTTCATTATCATACTCTAATAATATATAAGTGATGTCACACTTCATAATTGTGTCAATATCTTCAAATAATCACAAACTCAAATCAGAATAATGCAAATGGAAAAATGTTGGTTCTGCAGCAAAACATGACACATTCACGTTTAATCTGTACAATTTTGTACTGTGTCCATTTTATCTGCGAATAAAAAAATAAAGAAAACTGTAAGCAAACTAGTCATAGTTTAATATGTTCTATTTTAATATGTTATTTTTTATTTTTAAATTAGTTTTTACTTTAAAAAAACTATTAATTAAAAATGATTGAAAAACTAATTTTGTTATGATTGCATATTTTATTTTGGTTTTATCTGTATTTTAAAGTTTAAAAAAAGAAGAAATTAAAAATTTTAATTAAATGTATTGGATTTAAAAATATGGGCTGGAGGAAACGAGAAGGAAATAGGATGAAGAGGTGGAAAGACAAAAATACCCTGTAGTGCGTATTTGTTTGTTCTGTTATCCACCAGTGATTTTGTTTGGTTTGGTTTTGGGTGTTGCTGCTTTGGGATCGAAGCGTGCCTTTGTTTGTATTGTTGTAGCAGCAGCGGTCGATAGGGTTAAGACCATGGAGCGCATCATCGGTGCCAAGTACAAGCTAGGTCGCAAGATCGGAAGCGGATCATTCGGCGAAATCTACCTCGGTTTCTCTCTCATCACGAATCTCGTTTCCTAATTATTATTGTTGCAATTGTTGTTGATAATGTTAATGTTATTGCGTTCTGATTGCGATTCAATTCAATTACACAGCTACGCATATTGATACCTTCGAAATCGTCGCGGTCAAGATCGTAAGCTGCTTTCTATTCCTGCTCTTTTGTTTAATTTGAAGTCCTGCTGTTTCTGCTCAGTTCGCTTGTTATTGGATGCATTATTTTGTGTTTGAGGTTTACGGTCGATTGTTTTAAAAATTTTGTGGTTCGGTGTTGCAGGAGAACAGTAAAACGAAGCATCCGCAATTGCTTTACGAGGCCAAGCTCTACAATATTCTACAGGGAGGAAGTATGTTTTTTCTTGATTGCTTTAAGAGATTTGACTTAATTTTTATTTTTAGTATGGTGCATGTGTGTGAGGTCAAGGGTTTTACTCTGAGGAAGATAGTGAGTTTCTGAAGTTTTGTATTTGTTTCATCCAGGTGGCATCCCGAGCATAAAATGGTGTGGTGTCGACGGAGAGGATAATGTGCTTGTTATGGATTTGCTGGGACCTAGTCTTGAGGATCTGTTTGTTTACTGTGGAAGAAAGTTTTCCCTCAAAACCGTGTTGATGTTAGCTGATCAAATGGTAACCGGCCATCTCTTTTAATTATTATGGTTGGACATATGGATTACTATGTTGTTTGCTAATTGTCCATGGGTTCATCTCAAAAGACAGCAAAGAACCTGTATTTACAGCCTTGTTCTGTTATTTAGTCTCTTAGAAAAAAGAAATTGCCGTCGGTGGCACTGTGTTGTAAGTTTTTGTGCATCGTGATACTAGGTTGGTGAAGTGTGCATTTGATGTTGAATTTGCTTTTCTTTTTTAATTTTGTGCAGATGACTAGAATTGAATATGTGCATTCTAAAGGATTCCTACACAGGGATATAAAACCTGACAACTTTCTCATGGGACTGGGTCGTAAGGCAAACCAGGTGACTAGCATGTCATGTTAAAGATTTCATTCATTTGTGGTTGACTTGCACTGTTATTTTCAGTTATCTGTTGGCATCAACTGAAGAGTATTCACGTTGTACTTGTCAGGTTTACATAATTGATTTTGGGCTTGCAAAACGATATAGGGACTCCTCAACTAATCGCCACATTCCTTACAGGTCACTAACTTTATACTATAGTATTCTGTTGAATTATTTCTTTCCTTTTTCTTTAGTGTGTGATGTTTGAGTCATGTAATTTTTATTTTTTTGTCTTGTCTTCTATTTGCATATCCAACTGATTTCTTAATAATTTTTCATGAATAAAACTTAATATTTTTAAGAGTATTTCTTTCTTTGTTTATTCTCTTCTCATCCCTGATAAATATGCCAGAATTAATGCTAGCAAATTGTACTGAACAGGGAAAACAAAAACTTAACAGGGACTGCACGCTATGCAAGTTGCAATACTCATCTTGGGATTGGTAAGTCGGAAAAGGTTATTTAAGCTCTTCACTGCGCATAAAATGCAAATTTTACTTATGTTCACTTTGTACTTTATTTTGTAGAGCAAAGTCGACGGGATGATTTGGAGTCACTTGGGTATGTGCTTCTGTATTTTCTCAGAGGAAGGTAGACATTCTTCTCATGATACTTTTCTTCCACAAACATTTATCTATTGAGAGCAGTACAATGAAATGTGTTAACTTTAAATAACTTAACTTTTGTGTTTAGCCTTCCTTGGCAAAACCTAAAGGCTGCAACAAAGAAGCAAAAGTATGATAAAATATGTGAGAAGAAAGTAGCAACTCCTATTGAGGTTAGTATTTGGATATTTTGGACATTTATCGATGTGAAGTGTCATGATTCTTATTTGTCTGTTATTTCCCACAGGTTTTATGCAAATCTCATCCCGTAGAGTTTGCTTCATACTTTCATTATTGTCACTCTCTAACCTTTGATCAGCGACCTGATTATGGATTCTTGAAGCGCCTGTTTCGGGATCTATTTGCTCGTGAAGGTGATTATTTTGAAGATTTCTTGAATAATATTGAATCATACTTGCAGGATTGTATTTATATTCCTTTGGAATAGCATCTCTAGGCATGGAAGATATTAATATAACTAGTAATTGAGATTCAACATGTCCTTTGAAAGGAAGTGAGTTTTTTAAAATAAAAAGGAAAAAAAGGCAATATAGATACCATCTGTAACTCTGCAATCTTTATGTTATACACACATACTTAGTGTGAAGCACTAAGCAACACCATTCGTGTCCAATAATTTGTCTTTGTTTTCCTATCTACATTTATGTAACTTATCCTTATTGGTATGTGCAGGTTATGATTTTGATTATGTATTTGATTGGACTATTTTAAAGTACCAGCAAGCACAAAAGAATAGGGCCCAACCTCGCATGTCTGTAAGTATATTTACCTTATGTGTATAGGGGTTTGAGTGCGCCCATGCTTATAATACTATTTTGTCATATTACAGACGGTCCCTGGAGCAAGCAACAGTCCTGCAGTGCCAATGGATGTGGACAACAATCGAGGTTGGTTCATCTGAAATAAGTTATGTAACTTTGTGATTCTGCATAAACATGTCTTGTTCATTATCACTTATTGATCGGTATTAATGCTTATTCAGGGGATGTCTCAGCAGAACGCATTAAATCAGGCAATGTAACTGGTTCTGGTGTTAAAATTCAGTTTAAATCACCTGGTTTAAAAAATCTGGGTTCTGAAAAGCCTCTTGACAAGAATGTAAGTCATCTTTGAATAAATATTTATGAATTTTGCTATGATCGTCTTAGAACACTTAAGAGACAATTCATTAGTTGCAGTTGCAGGCTATTATGTTTCAATATGGAAGAGATCGGTTTTTAACATTTAACAGGCATGATTTAATTATTTTGTTCATTTACATGTAGATTTTTGGTGAAGCAAATATACCCTCTACCTCATACTCTCTTGCTGGCACCTCAAAAAGGAGCTCTTTGAAGCCTGCCTTGTCCACTGAAGCTGCAAACATAGTAAACGGACAAGGAAGTAACAAAATTGGCCCTTCAAGTAGCTGGATTTCATCTGTTCAGCGCATATCTTCTGCCAAATGAATACCAATATGGTAATTTTATGGTTCATAATAAATGTGCTGCAGTGAGCGTTATTATCACTGTGCCCCAATCTATAGCTGACTTCCTGTTATGCTGTTTCCCAGGTTTGGTTCTGATCTAGAAGATTCCCGTACACACTTATGAAGCTGTAAAAACTCATGATATTTGATTGCTTCAACCTTACATTTTTGGTCAAGAATTTTCAAGTGATCTATCCATGGAGACTGCAAATGTGCTGCCAGGATGATAAATTTCAACGCTCGTCATCTTCTGAGACCATCTGTGTTGCTTTTTTTCCTAAGGTGACTGCAAATGATTGTTTGGTATAAATTACAGACTACCCAGGCTTGGCTGCTTTGATGTAGATAGAATTCAAATGTGACACGCAGCAATCTTGTGTATCCATGTTTTTATGTAAAATTAATGCGTGAATGTAGCCTTGTTTCCCCTTTTTGTTACTTGATGATAATTATCATTTGGCCATATGATATATAAATACATATATATATGGTGCACAGTTTCGTTTAAATTGATTGATGATATTATGAGTTGTAGTATATTTTCAGGTGGTTCTGATAAGATATATTTGATTTTAGTTTTTGGCTTTTGTTAGCCATTAATTTTTAGCTGAGGTTTTCTCATAAATATTTATCAACTATTTTGGTGTTCTGACTTCTTCTATCACTGTCAGATCATTTGCCTCCGATGATGGTAAGTTGCTATTCCTGTCAAAGTGGTCATGTTTTAAGAGAATCTAACTATCATATCAGAGGCATAATCATTGCAGAATGATTCCTGAAATAATGATTTCTTAACAGAAACCAAAGGTAGTTTTTGGTAGCAGTTACCTAATACTTCCAACTTGTAGTTTTATGTTAGTCTCAGATTACTAATTTCTAAGATCTGTATTTCATCATTGGTTTTTTTCCATTTTAGTCTAAATCTGGATACTATTCAAGAAAAATCTCCAGTGGACCTGTCACTGTCAAATTTTGAATTTTATTCAATTATCCATGGTTGATAAACAACGGTTTACTCTTTCAGATTACCTCTTGTCATATTTCTTATTTTTCAAAATTTTATTTATGTTGCTCAAAAAGCATTTTTTTTACTTGTAGGTAGCTTGAATTTGACGGTCAGCCAGATTAACTATAGTCATTCTTGGGATGAATGAAATCTGGTTGTGTCAATGTAGTTCAAGGTTCGGATTGCTGTATTTTTTTTAGTGTATGATAGAACTAATTGCATGAGCAGCTTAATTATCAATCAGTTCACACTTTCTCTTTTGCAGGATTTCTTTTTTCAACCTATATTGTCTGAAGGGTGAAATATGAGTGACAATTGGTGTTATATGGATGTCATTGTCAACCGGAACATACCTATTCGTACATAGCACTTTGGGGAAGTACTTGTGACAAGCTTGACAAATGATTTTGATGTTGCTTGTGATATGGATGATGGTTAAGATTTTCGAAGGTCTATGATTTGATTCTTGCTGGTTATAAATAGGCCTCTTAAATCGAAATACATGCATAGAAAGGAAGTTCATTTTCGTAGAGTGAGAAATACATGCATAGAAACGAAGTTTAATTCCTTGTGTTAGTTATTTCATTTAAAGACATTTTTAACGTTTGTAGATATTCTCTTATAAGCAAAGCTTGAAGTAACTGAGTATTGATTGGTCTCTTCCTCTAATAACTCTTTTTGCTAAATGAAACTTGCATTTTTATATTTAGATTATATTAACTGTTTATAATTCAAATATCTCCATTTGGACATCTTGACCAATCATGACCGTTACATAAATTTTTTAAGATGAATTTCTTAATTTTATCTTCCACTTTGGATCCAGGAAGTTTTAATATTTTAATCAAGTAAATTAATGAAAAAAAAAATTTAAGTTTTAACGATAACTTTTTCCTCTCCTCTATCTCATTTTTAACAGAATTTATAGTTATTTTTATCAGGTTTTTAGAAAAAAAATCAGTTATTTATTAAAGGAAAAAAAAAACTGAAATTATGTAATCTTCATAATTTTGCTATTTTTATTGTGTGTAATTAAAAAAATAAAGCATTTTTTCTTGTTTCTAAGTAATCATTTGGTACAAGGTATGATTAGTTAATTAGGTAATTTTTACTTTAGAATACTAAGATGGAGATCTATTTTTAAAGTGTGCATAAAATGTAATGGTTGGTAAATTTAATGTTAAAATTGGGAAAATAGGTAACAGTTTAATCTAAGGGATTAAATGAAAAATAATATTGTTATCATTCACAATTTAAATGTGTTAAAATGTTTTCGTCTTGGTTTCATCCTATATGAGGCTAGAGACTCATTTTAGCTAGATTAAAAAGAAAAATAAAATAAAATAATTTAAAATTATTAATAAAATACTTATTTTTTTAAAATTTAGTAAAATATAAATTAATTTCAACTTTTAGATGTAATAATTTGATATGTATATATGTTTTAATAAAATAATATCATTTTTAAGTTTTTTAAATTATAATTATTATTTTTTAAGATATATTAACCCAACCTAAACTTATTAAGATACATATTGAACACATCAAACAAAAATTTGGCCATTTCAATTTAGGTTTGTATTGTTTTAACTTTTAATTCCACTTTTCTTAGTATTAGGATCCTCTTGTTAAACCTGTTTTTTTAATTATAATTTAGACAAATATATGTATAATGACATTGATTAATTGTCACAAAATTTAAAAAAAAAATCATGTGAGCTGAAGATAATATCTTAATAGAATGTTGAAAAATTAACATTATTTAAATATCTAAACGTTCCTCTTAAGTGTACATCTTTTAAGCTTGTAAGAATTTTCACATGTTATAACTATTAATAGATGTCAAGGTGAATTATAATATAATACATTTGCTAGATCGTGTTTAGTTTTAAACCATTTACATGTTGTATTTTCTAGAATTATTGGAAATATTGATGCATTATAAAGAATGAAAAAGCCAAAACAAAACTATTAATATTATCATTCAGTATATATTTCTCGTTCTGATCCAGAACATTTTTTCACATAAACGATCTTGTTGGGATTATTAAAGTAATTATTTACACAAATTCTTAACTGTTGAAGTCACCATGATGAAATTTTTGTGTTAACTTTCTGAGAAAAGGAGAGATACAAAGCTGAAATAACCATCTGAAAAATTATGAAGCTCAATATTTTATAAGTGTTAGATTCAAAGACATGAGAAATAGTGCACAAGTCACAATTCAATAAGTAAAAAAATGGTTGAGGCCATCATATGAGAAGAACTGAAATTCTTAACCTCATTTAAGCACTTAACTGATACTGATTTATCTTCTTCAAAACCTTGAGAACTCTCACTACTTCATTCAGCACAGTTGCTGGATCAGTAGTTTCAAGTCCAACCATTGCAGCCAATACTTCAACTTTCTCCTTTGTTTTTCCATCTTGCAGCAACTCCTCCAAACTCACTTCTTCATCTGATTCATCACCACATGCCTCATTGGATGAATCTGAAGAAAGGTCCTCAAGAACATCACAATAGCCAGATGAATCTTCAGTTGGTGTGAAGGAATTGGAATTGTTTAGCTCATTGAATTCAAAGGTAGAAAACATGGGGCAGAAACTGAAGAGGGTGTGATTATTTGGTGTGAAGAGGGTGAAGGAAGAGAAGGAAAAAAATGATGAAGTGAAGAGTTCTTTCTCTCCAAAGGGTACCTTTGAGCTTTGTCTGCCATGATTCATTGTTGATGCTGAGGAGTAGCACTTGAAAGAACAAAGGAAGTTGATATATAAGTAAATCACTGCATGCCCTTTTAGGCCAAATGAAGAAAACCGAGAGGGTAAAAGTAATAAAGTGATTATGAACCAAAGAAAGAAAACAAGGTAATGATGGCCATAATTCAATTGGACCCTGATTTTAGAAATCTGAGTAAGGCCTAATACTTTTAATATTTTTTGGTTAACTATGTATGGTCCCATCTTCTGCACACTGCTGTTTTACTATATAGTATATTTGACTTCTGTAGTTTTGCAGAACATGTTATATTCACTTTTGGTACTTCATATTTGATTAACATCTATAATCTGAAGTTCCACTGACCACTCCTTTCTCTTTAACACACATGCTTGTTCAGGCAAGAATGCTTGTTGAGGCATTTAACTCACACTTACAAACAGACACAATTGAGTACATACATGATTGATGAAACTGATTGAGTATAGGTTTAAAGATAAAGGTGATTATTCTGTGGGTGTGTTATGATTGATTAAGTGTGTTTATAAACATGTTCAAATGCCATTGAACAGTAATCTTGCAGATTTCTTCAATCATGTCAATTTTCTTAGAATGTGAGGAATGGAGATTGAAATGGTTGAATAAATGTGAATGGACATTGTAAAGGAGGAAGAGGAATAATGAGTGGCTATAGCAGAGGCATGAGTGGGAATCAAACCTGTCCTTTTCTGTGCAGCACTTAAAGAATGATGTATACTACTAACTAGGAAGGTAAAACTTCACTTCACACTGATTCAATATCATTGCTTTCTCTCATTCACTTCAACCACTAAATCTTATCACAATTCAAGTCCACTCTCACAGTCCATATCAAATTTGAGTATCTTTCATATCCAAACTTGTTGTTGAATCAAGTTCCTTCCTAATTATATTTTAACTAGATAATAAATAGAGTACCATGTTTGTGCAAAATGGTTTTACCTACCATTTAATTGCAGTTCATCATTGATATGACTTTAATATTACTCATATAAAAGTCAACAAAATAGATTGTGATTAGCTATGTAACTTTTCTTTCTGATAAAAAATGCTAAAAGGTGGGTTGATAATACTCTTTGTTTCTGTATCTTAATAATCTTATATTATTTGAGTTTAAGAATCATGATCAATAATGCTATTAGAGGTTGTGTTGATAACTCTTTATCTTTTGATATCTTAATAGTTTCACATTATTTAAAAATAAAAATCAAGAACACTTTAAATGGATTTTCCTCTTTTAATCCTTAAATATGTCTTACGATAAAACCACAGTTATCACCAAAATAATTTAAACTGTATTAAAGTAAAAAGATATAAACTGTATTCAGTTATCTATGAATAAAAAATGGACTTGCATGATATACAACTTCAAAAAAAAACATTTTTATTGATTTTTTTCAAGATTTTGAATATATAAGAGGTAAAAAATGTTATAAGAAGCTTGTTGTTTTAGTTTATTCATGTATTATGCACTTTATATATAAAACAAAAATGTGAAAGAATATTAGTTATTTACAATATCTCAATCTTAAACTCCTAAATATAAATAATAGATAAATATATTTTTATCTTCATATAAAAGATATTTTTAAAGAATGAAAGATTTTCAAAAAAAAATATTAAACAAATATTCTCCTCGCCCCAATTTTTGAGCAAGTCCCAAAATTGCCATGATGACTCATAAAATCTACTCCAGTTCCCTGATGAAGTCAATATTATCTACAAAAACCTGTACATAAGAGGTGATAAAAACAAGTTAGTCACAGATGTTTCACTATAAGAAGTAATGATTTAATATACCCTTTTAGTTCATTATCTTTTTTCTTTTAGTTTTTTGTCCTTAGGTTTAAGAATTTCCATTTTAACTCCCTTAAAAGTGTCACACTAATGGTATTAGTTAGGGTGAACTACTTGTGGTATACTGATGAAAAAGCTAATTTGGTCTAACAGAGACACTTTATGAAACCAATGTGAAAACTTTCCAAACTTGAGACTAAACTAAAACCAAGTATAAGGAGGGACCAAAAGTGTATTTTAACAGATGAATAGACAACAGATTGGAAGTAGAGAGGAAAATGTCCACAGAACCATACAGTTTTCCAACCATCAGGATCTTCACATGATGTGATCTTTGTCTTTATGTCAGGTATTGGTCCAGGTTCCCGAGTAATCTTCCCTCCTGCAAGTTTAATTGCTTCGGCAGTTTGGTACACATCATCTGTAGCAATTGCAATCTGTGAACATAAAGAAACTGTTTACAAAGAAACACATGGGAGCAAGCATTTCAATGAAAAAATTCATATGAAAACTCAGCCATATCTTTACATCAGAAAACAAAAGGCAAAATTGAAAGAATGAATACTACTTAGCAGATTCCAATGAAAAATACTAGGAACTTCTGCTTACCTGAGCATAAGCATCTCCTTTATCATATTTCGTGACTCCATAGTTGTAAGTCAACTCCAGGACAGTACTTTTTTCCTCTGGACCATATCCCAGTATTGCTATTGTTTTCTACCAAAAAGGGAAGAAAATTTTATACAATCACATGCCAATGCATCAAACAAGCCATGGGAACAATTTTTAGGCCAACAAAGCAAGCAAGATTGAACCAACTGGCAAAAATGGCTTAAACCTCAAAAGACACATGTATTTCAAGAGAAACATAAATCTGAAAGCATATGCTAGTTAAAATATGTAGAATCTTTCCAAAAATATGAGGGAATACATTGAAAGCAGGATTATAATTTATAGGCCATACGGGTGCATGTCCATAATCACATTGGATGATGATTCTTAATGTTGGTGTGCGTCTTCTGGACAATTGTAAGCTCACAAAAAAAGGGCTTGCTAACCTTCACAGGTGATTTTAAGGACAATTGCGTACATAGAAGGTTTTAGTGAAATCTATGGATTGTATGGGAGGCAGAAACAAAAGGAATAATTGGTTTAACGTTGGTATTCTTGTTTTGTCTTTAAAACATAGATGGAAACTTATGGAATCATAAATCGATAAAAGAAGAAAAAAGGTGTTGTATACAATTTTTATGCTAAGGCACAAGTTGTTCAAGAATCCTTCAGATAGCCCCAGGGAAAAAGAGAAAAAATTTCACCACCAACTGCGTGATAACCACACAATCTTAACTTATATCAAGTTGATAGCTGCACACTCAGATACATGATTTCACACAATAAAATACACAAACAGTCATTTGGTTGGACACATACGCAGAATTCTTCCATTCTAAAAAAGTTGATTGAGGATAGTGCTGAACTGAACATATTTTTGCACACCACCAAACAATAGGCAACAAGTACAGCATGCTTTATTAGAATTGGGTTTTGAAAACACACACCAAAATGCCATAGCTCATACAATCGCAATGTCACTTTTGACTTTTCGTGGTACAACCCCAGAAAGAGATCATTGCACCTTAAAGAATAGATCAGAAAGGGATTTTGTCCCTCATGCCCTGAAGATTAACTTTCCACCCAGATAAAATGGTATCAGAAACAAAGACAGCAGGGCCCCCACAATGGGATATAAACCCTGAATTCTTGCTTATCTATTATGTTTTAGTTTAAAGTGCTGAGAATACACAAGATACATTAAAAATCTCAGTTCCAAATATCTGTAACAGAATGAGTATCAAGGGCACCTTGGATTCTGGATAATCCTGTGTTCGAAGTAGCTCCATACCAAAAGCCTAAGCAGCAGGTAATCACAAATGAATAAATGTTTTGTATAGAAAATAAGAACACAGCAAAACCAACGTAAAATTGCATTGACCTTCACCTTCTCATAAAATTTGATGGAACGGTCAAGATCACAAACTCGAAGCATTACTTTGCACAAAGGCTCGGGAGAGGGAGCCCTTTCTAAAAGTTCAAATTGATAACCATCAGGATCTTCAATAAATGCATTTACTGAGTTGCCTCCCTTGACAAGCATAGGCTCTCTAGTAATTTTTCCACCCTTAGCTCTGACAAGTTCCACTATTCTTGAGATCTAATAAATAATTATAAAGACAAGATAATTCCATATTATACATTGATTGGAAAGAACATATAAATCCCAAGTAATAACCACAACTGAATCTTCATGCCCACAATAATAACAACAGAGTGACACATTTGGAATAGTTCACAAAAACATATTTTTTACTAGTGAAGAATGTTTACAAATCATAGCAACAAGTTACGCAAACTCACATCATCAACAGCAAGACCAAAATGACCAAATCCATCTCCAATGTCATACTTGTCAATCCCATAATCTGGAACATGTTAAAGGAAAAGCAACATTAGCAGAAGGGTTTCCACTTCTCAATAATGTAAAATAAATTTCAGAAAATGCAAAGTTCTGCAATTATCATGAATCCCAACAGCTCTTACTGTATGTTAGTTCAACAGCAAAGTGTGCATCCTCAGGCCCATATCCAAGAAAGGCATTAGTATGTCTCTGCTCTTGCATGTCACGCTGTCTGAGAACCTTCATTCCCAGGCACTCTGTATAAAATCTGAAATCTCGACAAGAAGTTTGTCTTTCTCATGAGAATGACGAATGTAGAAAATTATATAGATTGTTAGGTTCTAACTACGTAATCTTGGACGTACTTTATGGTCTTGTCCAAGTCCCCAACACGATACACAACATGAAGCATTCTTCTCTTGTCATGTTTAACCCAATCCAGCGCATTTTCTGGTGCAGCAATTGAGGACGTGTTCCCAGATGCCTTCGCCCTCATGCAGTTATCATCATCATGCCTCAAAAACTTAGAAGGTTTCAGGCCAAAATCATGAAACCGTCTAATACCTACATAAAACAACCCAAGAACAATCTCAGTTGATAAAAATCACACACACAACCTCATCGTAATTCTTGTTAAAAAAACATGTGACAAGAACATGCCAAATGCAACATTAGTACAAACAAGCACGATTTAATAATAAAAAAGGGAAAAAAAATAAATCCCTTTTAAATTGGGTATAAAATCTTTGATTGATCACACGGTAGATGAAAAGAATAGCATCTTTGGGGACTATTTGCAAAAGGATTTGCAAAAGGGTCAAAGACGTAAAGAGAGATGGTTATGGCTTACCGCTACCCAGATGAAAAAGAGAGAACTTTTGAGAAGGGTTGCAAGAAGAAAGGGAGGGTAACATGAAGGAAGAAATTGAGGGACGAAAGGAAGAAGCCATGGCAAAGGAAAAAGAGTGAGGTGAAAGTAGAAAAACAAAAGAATAATATTAAGCTAACGAAAGGGATTATAATGATAGAAATGGTATATCACACCTAAAAGTTCTAGAGAAAAATAAATGCTATATAATATATAAACTAGTATCATAAATATTATAAATAATTAATTTAATTTTAAAAATTAAAAAATTGAAATAACTGATGATTTAAAATAATAAAATAAAATATTTATTTTAATTTAAAAAATATTTAAATTTAAATTGATGGTTTAAAATTAAAGCATAATTATTTTAACTTAAAATAATATTTTTTAGAGAATACAATAAAAAAAAATAGTTATAATATAACTCTTAATTTTGTTTATGGTTTGATTACTTGTTTATTTAAAAATACATATTTTACTTCTTATATATATTTTTATTTAAATTTTCATTTAATTCTTAGAAACTAAATTATTTTTATTATGAATAATATATATATATATATATATATATATATATTATTTTTAAAAAATAGTAGGTGTAAGAGTAAATTGTAAGTATTTTTAAGTAACATTTATATGTAGTTAAATATTTTTTTTTATTGGTTACTTAAATATCTCACATGATATTTCACACAATGTTATCAAGCAATTAAGAAAAAAATATTAGTGTGGTTTTTTTAAATAAGTAAGAAAATTCATATTAGAAGTAAAAATAATATAAAATTATTCAAACAATTAAAAAATAATAATAATTACAAGAGGTCTACTTAGAAGTAAAACAGAAAAGGTGAGACTTGTATTTACAAAATTTTAAGAAAATCTAGTTAGTAATCTAATTTATTTTATATAATTTAGCAAATGTGGTAGGGACAAATAAAAAGGAATACTCTCTCATGAAGATCTCAAGTTTTTCATCTTCAACAATAAATAAATGCAAAAATGAAAATTAAAAAATTACTTAATATATATACCTAAAAAATCATAAATTAAGTCTAGTCACTAATATATATTAAGTAATTTTTAATTATATATATTAAGTAATAATTACCATGATCATCACAACTAAAAAATCAGTTACAAAAAAATTGAACAACCTAACTATTTTATTTAGCACCTAAAACATACTAAATATTTATTGATTTACTAACCAAACAAACTTAATTTTGGCAATTAACTCAAATTTCTAACCTTTGCTATATTCCTATCTTATTTCAGGTGAATCAATAATGGCAACAACAAAACACCAAAAATAAAATAAATAAAGTGGTAGGTGGCTTCTACTTTAATCCACACTATTTAATTATAAGATCTATCTACTACATTATTTTTGTTTTCTTTTAAATCAATATACCTTGTCACTTGAAAGTAGAAAATAATTTAATCATCCGTACCTTTTTTATATATATATAAATATATGAATTGCATCTCTCATGAAGATATTTATATTTCTCATGAAAAAAATTCGAATCAAATTTATTAATATTCTGGCTGAAAATCATTTGCAAAATCTTAATCTCCATCATAATGAGTGAACTGAATTTAGAGTTTTTTAAACGTGAGAAAATATAAAATAATAATATCATGTCACATTTTACATTCATTTGACATATAATAAAAAAAAATATGATTATAAAATATAAAATTTTATATTTTTATAAAAAAGAAAAAATAAAAAATAAATAAAAATAGTGTTAAATAAATATAAAAGATTTAGGTGTGTCAATCAATATATTTTAAATATAAATATTTCATTATTAATAGAAAATTAATGTTTAATAATTATTATGTATAATTCCATAATCCTCCAAAATCTAAAGCCAATAAATAATAGGCAAACACGTTTCCATGTGATGTTTTTTCTTTTCTTTGATATTTATTAAAACGTCATTACAAAAATATAAAATTATCAATATATATTAATATCTAATTTAATAAAATTTTGTGTTGAATTGATTAAAAAAAGACATATGATTGACCCACCTACTCAATATTGCGTATATGTTTGTTATAAAATATGAAAAAAAAAAGAAAAAAGAAAAACATGTGAATATATCAAATGGGATCCAACGTAAGAATCACACTGGCAATTCCAACGTTAAAAATTTGCTATTTTTTTTTCTTAAAAAATATATTATCCTTTAAAGCATTTTCTCTATTACAGTCTTAATCTTCCACTGATACACAGAGATGCAGACTTGACCTAGGGTTTTGATCATCCATCTTCCGGATTTCGGGTATATATATACTTCTTCCCCTTATACCATCACTTTCTTCGTTTTTTCAATGATTGGCAAGTGAACCCTATTTTCCTTGATTCTAATATGCTTTGATGGTTCTTCTTCCTCTCCCATCGTGCATCTACAGAGTAAGCTTTGGATCTCTGATTGGAGCCTTACCCATTTTTTCTTATCGTTCAAGCAACGCTTTGAGGTACCAAAGGTTCCAAATTGAGGGGGAAAAAAGCACTCTCTTGTAGCTGCTGATTTGGCCTATGGCTTTTGGCTTCTTCAGATTAGGGGATCAGAAGCAAGAATTCCACACCCCTTGGGAGAGTATGAGAGAGAGGGAAGATTTGGATCAAGTGTAAGGTGAGGTCTTTCACTTGATTCGCATCATTGCTTGTAGTAAATTTGACTGAATATGTGTTTTTTATTCTGATTTGAAAATTTGTTATTCTTATAATCTGCTGTAGATTTTGAAGTTCTATTTGAAAGTGTTTGGTTTTGGTGTTTTTTTTTTTTTTAATTATTTGTTTATTGGACGGTGAAGTACCTTAAATGGTGTATGATGCCTCAAAGGGGTCTTCAGCTTCCCCATGGAATTTTATACTAATGAAATCTGTCCCGTCCTTCATAATATAGATAGGAATTAGTTTTTTGTTATTATATTTTGTTTCCTAAAGTGAAAGGAGAAAACATAGATATAGTTCTTTATGTGTTGTTTGTGTGTTCTCCAATCAGAATTTGATTTTCATCTTAATATACCACCTAATCGTTTCATGTATGATGTGGATTATTGAGGTGAAATTTCAATTTTGATCAGAGAACAATAGTGCTTAAGGAACGGTATCTAAGCTTTATCCTAAGTGAAAACCATGATTATGTTAATATTTTTCACTACATCAACATGTGATATGCCATTGATAATGTTTGTTTTGTTTGATTCCAAACTAAAAATGCATATATTTATTAAACCTGCGTTGTGCCATTGATAATTGCTTGCCATGTTTGACTTCAAACTTAAATGCAGATATTTGAAGATTGTTGCTTGCGGTGAAAAGGTGTGTGTGGCCCGATGAATTATTATGGAAAATACTACGTGAAGCTGTTTGATCTGTTTTGATTTTGATAGGCTTGGATATTAGAATATGGAGGATGAGAGTGGGCTTGAGCTCAGCTTGGGTTTGTCTTGTGGTGGCTCGTCTGCCAAACCCAAGGGTAAGAATGGTAGCTCCTCAGATAGTAGGGCTGAAGAAGTTGGTAGAGGTGGCAAAATGGTGGATGACTTTAAGAGCATGTTTGATAATGCTCCTCAGAAGCCAGAATCTATTAGTGGGACGCGGAGAACTGATTCCCCAAAGCCTGAGGAGAACTTCTTTAGTGACCTTTCAAAGGCCAAAGAAGAGAATGCTTCTTTGAAATTAAATGGAAGAGGATTTCTGGTAGCAAAGAATAGTAAACCTCTTGAAATTGAGGATGAAAAACGGTCAGAGGCAGCAAATAAGCGGAAAATGCCTTTCGATGAGATACATAGTCAAAAGAAGCATGACAGTGATGTCCACCACCCTGATTTACATGACAGGGCTAGAACATCTCATATATCTATAACAGAGGACGGTTCAACTGCAGAAAATGAAGATGTGGCCGACTCTGAAACTGAGAACTCCACCTCCAGGCCCATCTCACACCACAGTGATGGTTCCAAAGGGTTCATCAGAGTTGGTTCTTCTTCTGATGCAGTAAAAGAGGTTCGTGGAAGTGCTGACTCAAATGCTGCTGACTTTAATGGGCAGAAGAGGTTTAATGGGTCATCAGAAAAAGATTTTAAGCACACAAACATGAATTACGGTGCTTCCTTTTCTGTTCAACCTGTAAATATGATGAATGTATCTTACCCTTCTTCAGTACAAGAGTCTAGCCCTGTTGGGGCACCAGGCCCTCAGATACATGGAGTGATGCATGTAATGCCTGCTGCAACTGGTGAACGTGCAGGAGCCCAATCAGTGAATAATGGGAACCTGCCGGTGATGTTTGGATATCCGCCTGTTCAGCTTCCCATGTTGGAGGACCAACCATGGGGTTTGGTTTCTCGTCCTCAACAATTACACTCTTATGTTTCCAGGGGTCCAACTAACCCAGGTACTCTTTATATGTATCGAACATATTGGTAAAATCTTTCTAACTCAAACCTCCTCCGTAAAAGTGATTGATAAATTGTTAAAATGTTTTGGACTTTGCATTTAATCTATAGTGCGTTATGGTTGCAAGATTGATAATATGTTAAATCTCGTATAAGATTGAAATATTAAACTTATAACCCGTTTATGCCATAAAAGTTATCACTGTGATAAATGTTTGTATATCTGTGAATACTGCAGTTTAATATGTTTCTGTATTAATTGCAAGCTCAATTATAATGTTATTGTATGGATATAGCTGCACTCCAAGTAATCTCAAACAACATATCCGAGGCCATACCATACGAAGGAAGGCCAGTAGATCGTTCCAAAGGAGATGGTAAACAGCGTGTCACTGAAGAAGGCTCCTCATCGCAACCTGAAGATGTGAAAGGAAGAAGCACAAATTTTAGGGCCAAAGATATAACAGACCAATCAGCAGGAGAAGGTTCCATCATTGATTTTTCAAATATTAAGCCCGGTCTTGCTGCAGATGTTAAATTTGGCGGATGTGGTTCCTATCCAAATCTGCCTTGGGTATCCACCTCAGGTTCAGGTCCAAATGGCAGGACAATATCTGGTGTTACTTACCGATACAGCACTAACCAAGTTCGAATTGTCTGTGCATGCCATGGTTCCCACATGACCCCTGAGGAGTTTGTTCGCCATGCAAATGAAGACCAAGCAGCTGCAGAGGGCAACGGAGTTTTGGGGACAGTAGCAAACGGCAATCCTGCTGCCCCTTCCCATGGCTAGTCTTGTACCGTCTAATTTGTACCTTAGTATTGAAGTTCCCAACAGGAGAATCAGGGAAATCGGGCTTTAATTTTTGTATAGATGAATGAGTTTCCTACCATTTTTCTGTACACACTTTGATAACTTGTTTGGTTATTCCTCTTTATTTACTTGTAGCCAATGCAATCAAGTTTGCAGTTGTATGTAATAATGGGCCTTTAGCATTATCTGTTCAAGGATCAATATAGTGTTGTTGTTTCCAGATTTCTCAGGGCATGTTGGGCACTAAATGTTCTTCAAAAGTTGAGGATAACCGACCAATCCCTTGTAGCAATTATTCTTAATTAAGCTTTTATCAGAGCATATTCAAGGAGGTGCTTTTGGAGTTCTTAAAACATCGGAACTAGTTATCCGGTTTCACCATTTCAGCAACTGACGTAGCAGTTATTAATGATTCCTTATCTAAACAAACTTAAGAATTGAAAGACTTCTTTTGAGTTCATTATTTGATGCTGTTATACAGAATTTTTTTGCGAAGTTTCTAAATTTCACGACATTGTGGTTAAGATTAAACATTGCTTTGAACGGTGTATACTATTATTGTCATTGCTGCTGAAATAACGCTTCCTTTTCAATTATCGAACGTCAGACTTCCAGAAAATCTGCACCCACTTTCCTCTTCCACCAATGCTTGTCTTCCAAACTCCCCATTCTAGAAACGTGGCAAGCCCATTCAAAAGGGGCATGGGCAAAAATCAGTTCTAGATCACTCCATTTCTCGAGGGAATTAATGACCCTCCTGAACTGCCATTTCCCTTTGTTTTCCCCATGCTCAAACGGAGCATCACTTGTCCCAAAGGATATAATAAGAGATGAAGAGTTTTTGTGGCAAATTCCATTTTTAGATAGGGAGCTTCAAATCTTTAAATATTCACCTAACTTTTCTCTTATTCTTGATATCATTTTGTTGCCATGGCAAACTTGCAGTATTAGTTTCCTATCTAGTCATGTGTTTCAAAGTGTAGTAACACGTGATTCAACATGGATAATACCATATCTGAACTAAACTCTTACTTTAACTCTTTCTTCCTTATCTTGCTTATCTTGCAACATGTAATAAATAATAATCATCCAAATCTAGCCGTTCCATTTTAAATCGAGAGCTTAAATATGGCATCATGCCAAAGGGCAATAATATGACCCTTTCTTTCGTGTTTACCACGTATCATTAGCATTATCTTTTCAGCTGCTGCTGTCACCACACAAGCATGGAAAAAAAAAAAACATTGCTTTGACCAAACGTGTTACATAACCTTCTACCTCTTTGCTACGAAGTCTAGTAACATCACAGCTTTTATTATGCAGCAGCAAGACAAGCATGTCCTTTATTGATTGCTTTATTATAATTGACTAAATCAAACTTGGAATATGTATATTAACATCGTTTTTCAACACTTTCTTTTTTAAGTTTCTTTTGCAGGGTCAGCGAAACTGATGCAGTTAACTTGGCCGCTATTAGTAAAATATAAATACTGAGAGGAATATAACAGGTTGTTAGGAAGGTCAGTGAAGGATTCATAATCATCATTGAGCATTGATAATATTTTAATTCCTCACAAAAACTATATCAGTTTCATATTTTCAAACAGAACCGCAGGTTTACAGTATCAATCTAATTTTTCAAGTACTTTTATTTTGATAATGAGATCATAATAACTCTCTTAAAAAACGTGTGGCAATTCTGGTGAGTTAAAATCCATGTCTTGAAGGTTTGCCAAAGCTGCAAGAGCAGCTGCAAAGGTAGATTAAACCTTGACTAATGGAATGTGATGTGATAACTACCTTTGACATTTTTTTTTCTGGTTTTCCAAGGCTATTACCCCACCATTTGGTCATGAAGACATGGCCTAAACCCTCCTCACAAAATGACTTTTTTCTTCCCCTGAAGCACAGTTTTTACCTACCACTGTTCCCAATCCTTTGTGGGGTTTCCTACCTTTGACATTGTCAAATCCCATATGTAAATTTTGAAAAATAAACAATACACGCAGTGATTTAAATACACAAATCATCCTATATAGTAAGTCTGTCATTTTTACTGTAAAAGTCATATCTAAGAAGATTTTCAACCAGTTGATATGGCAAGCATATTAACCTCTCTTAAAAGACTAATGTACTGATTATTAAAAGATATGGACTCTTCATGTATCAGATTAAGCAGTACTGACAAAACCAAAACGAGGTTAAGTTCAAATTTCAATTTCATACGCAAGGTGAGATTAAGGAGTAATCTCCCATGTATTACCAGCAAGGTGGCGTAAGGATTAAACTAGAAAACTTTGTTTTGTCATACCATATGTCATTGAGACACACATACCAAGTCAGAAAAAGCCCAAGTTAAATACAATTGTAGGCCAACCCACCACCTTGTGGTCACTACTGAGTCCCGAATATTTTATTGATATTTAAAATGAAGAATCAAGTTGAGACGCAAAACGTAACCTGAGAAGAAACCAAGAAAACTGACATAAGGAAAGGTTACCATTTGGGGGAGAATCATTGAATAATGTCCATGCACAACAACCCCATTATAAATTCATAAGCCTCCAACTCATCAATTGGAAACTTCTGCTGCAGAATGCATGAGGAAAACCAGAACCATGAATGAGCTTGGTGTTATCCTTTTTGTTCTCTCAGTCTTATTCCTCCATGTTAGAGCACAGACTGCTGCACCTTCAGGAGATGCTGTGTCCAATTTCCAACCAAGTCTTGCTGTTGTCATAGGAATCCTTGGTGTGATGTTTCTACTGACATTCTTTCTTCTCATGTATGCAAAATTCTGTCAACACCGCGGAGCTTCAGCTTCTCTTGGAGACCAAGAAAATCTACCAACTTTTGTGAGATCAAGGTCTAGATTTTCAGGAATTGACAAGACTATCATTGAATCACTCCCCTTCTTTAGATTCTCTTCACTCAAAGGGTCAAAGGAAGGACTGGAGTGTGCAGTGTGCTTATCAAAGTTTGAAGATGTCGAAGTTCTCAGACTTCTACCAAAGTGCAAGCATGCTTTTCATATCGATTGCATAGACCACTGGCTTGAAAGGCACTCTAGCTGTCCTATTTGCAGGCACAAGGTCAACCCTGACGACCACACTACCTTCACATATTCAAACAGTTTAAGGAGGCTAGCAAACCAATCAGGTCTAGGTGAAGAATCTAACTTAGAGATCTTTGTCCAGAGAGAGGAAGACCATCATGGTTCATCAAGATTCAGTGTTGGAAGCAGCTTTCGGAAAATGGGAAAGGGTGTCAAGGAAGAAGAATTGCTCATCCAAAAAGGAGCAGAAGATAGTGATGGTAACCAAAAGGGGTATCATAAACACAACCACATGATTACTATATCTGATGTTGTGTTCAAGCACAGGTGGAGCAACGTCAGTTCTTCAGACCTCATGTTTTTGAATTCGGAGATGCTGAATGCTACATCAAGCAACAGATTCAGCAACTTGGAATCAAATGCAGACCTGATGTCAACCCCAAGAGAGTTGGTAGAAAATGATCATATTAAGAACATCAAGGAGGAGATGGAGAGGAAGATTTCCTTCGAGAGCAAAGTTAGTGCTCTTAGCAACATCAAATCAGTTTCAGAAAAGGATCCTCCTTTTACATCAGATTCTGCAGGAAAATCAAATCATGCACCAAAGTATGCCAACCCAGGTGAGAAAAGGTCAATGTCAGAAATCACTGCTGTCTCTAGATTTGGAGATTTTGGCACGAAAATGAGGGTCTTCAAGGATTCTTCTTCTGTCCAAAACAACCTTAAAGAGGAAAAAATGAGACAGATTTGGTTTCCAATAGCTAAAAGAACAGCTCAATGGTTTGTGAATAGAGAAAGAATGTCTCAGCTATCTCTGGATAAACAACTACCATTAGATGTATAACCCAATCCAACCTTTCTGAGGTACACATGTTTGGTTTCAGTCCTTCTTCAACAACTTCGTATAGATGTCAGATTTTTTTTTTTTTTTTGTTGAATAGTATACAGTTAAGCAAAGCAGGTTTTCGTTTCAATCAACCACTATTTTTTTAATTCTTATGATCTGCATAAAAACTTAATCTTTCTATGGCAGAAAATTTAAGAAGCCCTCGTGACCAGAGTAATCGAAACCCTTTTAAACTTAGAAATTGTATCTTCTTTTTCATCTCATAATCAATTTTCTATTGATTTTCAACAAGAATAATAGAAGACAGCTTCATGCCGTTGTGCTCAATAATGCTGTGTATATGTGTGTCAGCCCTTTAAATTAAATATGTTCATCTTGGTCATATTTTATATCCCTTCCATTCTCTTCTTCCTAACATATAAACATTGCACATTATTAACAACTGAACTTAGGCAACAAATGGCTGAATAACGCCATGGTTTCATTAATCAAACAAGTTCTTTCTGTTCCACCCTGAAGGTTGGAAAAAAATAGTTTTTTTTTTTTAAATGTGAATCAAATTAAACTTGACTTATCTTAAATCAATTCGAATTTAATCATAATAATAACCTTTTATATTTTTTCATCACTTTTTCATTATATTTATTTACTATTTTTAATCATGTAGTTTCACATTTTGATTTTTTTAAAGACAATAATGTTTTTTTATTAATGTTTGAATGCTTTGAATGATTAATTTATTTGGTTGTCCAATTATATATAGGTAGACAATTTGATTTTCACTTATCATCTTTATAATAATGACTGATAAAATAGGTAAATAATTTAATTTTATGACAGATAAGTTTAGTCAATCTATTCTCCTTATACCATAATAAATATATAGAATAAGTTGGAAAAATAGTTAAGTAAGTCAACTTATATAACTCATCAATATGTAAATGAACAAAACGATAAAATGTAAAAAATTTGTCCGAACAGATTGATTTAATTTTAACTCAATTTGTGCGAGCTTCCAAAAGTTGAAAGATTTAAAGTAATAATATTTGATTAAGCAAATTCTTCAGTCGTTACATATCTCTTCTCTTCAATTTTTTCTTAGACCAAATCTAACAAGTATATAATAATAGTTAAGAAATAAATTTTTAAATCTAATTTAATCTCACAAAATCTACTATTAAAATGTATTTGTATCTATTTATATTTTTTAAATTGGTCATATGACTTCTAACAATAATTTAAATTGACCGATTAACAGATTTGCGTCTAGCCAATCAATAGAAAAATAAAACAAGAAAAGTCTGCAACTTATGTGATTAGGTTGAATAATTGGCTATAATATGCATAATCCGGAGAAGCTTTTTAAAAGAAGAGGTAGTTTTTGTCAGTTTCTTGTGTGTGAAGTGTGCATATAAATTCATGGCGAAAGAGAGGCAATACAACACGCAAAAAATAAACCCTATTCCACTGTCTTGAAGCCAAAATGAAGGATGCCATTGCCAAAATGTGACCTCAGCAACAGACTAACTCTGTCTGCTATGGCAATAGTTTTGTATTAAGCAGATCAAAAGTCGGCTAGGTGCTACATAGACAAGGTGCTTACATCCTGCATAAAAACTTATTTTAAGAGTATTTTATGTACCATGTTAACATTAAGTATTGTCACATTTGTCAGTGTAGTTTTACATTGGTCACATTTTTTTAGGGGGTAGGTCTCCTTGTCATTGTCAGATTAAAATATTTTGGTTTGGATTATGGGGGAAAGCGATTGAATATAAACAAAGTTGAAAAAATGTAATTAATACATTATCATGACGTTAGTGGCTATGCTACCAATTTGAATGCTAAAGTACATTTTATTTCCTTTTCCCCTACTTTTTATCTTAATAATGAGGCTTATTTTTATTTTATTTTCAAGAAAATATGCATTTTGAATGTTGATGTGAAAGATCACTCACTTTGAATTGCCACTATCACCTAGTATATTAGAAGAAAGGAGATAAGAAACACTAAAATATTTGTTATTGTGTTGCTTTGCTAAACATATTAAACCAACAACAAATCTATATATATCATGAATTTTTCTTCTATTTATACTTAAACGACCAAATGAATAAAACACGTTTATCAAAATGATAAATCAAATGAAAGAGTGTTGTGTTAGAAAGAGAAATTGTCCCCAAATTTGATGTGAACGCAACAAAAGTTGCGTGAGAACAAAAATAAGTTTCCCTTTTATGTGTTAGTATGAATTTTGGTCAAGGACAAAACTAACTTGCTTGAATTGCAATTGACTGAATTCAAATTCAATCATTTACACTTATATAATATTTACAGGGGAAGGGAATTACCCCAAAAAATTTAGAAAAGGGAAGAGATGGAGATGATAATAAACCTAGCCTACCCAGTCTGCAACTAAAAGATTCAAACTATAGGGAATATTTTGCATCTGTTGCGCTGTTCACATTTTCTGGTTAACTGCATTCTTGGATTGCAATTTTCCCAGATAAGCAATGGTAAATATTGGAGTGCCAAAAAGAAAAGAAAAAGTAATGGTCATCCTTCTACCAGTCCTCAAGCCACTCAGGCACATTAAGTTCTTCTACCTCCTGCAAAGGCGAGCCCGGATAGCCAGTACTACAATCCTCAGAATGAACTTCCAAGTACTGTGATATACGAGAAATAATTTCCTGAGGAACAGGAAAAGTGCGGCTTCTAATCCCTTCCCAATCAATACCCTTAAACCATGGGTGACTCTTGACAGAATCAGGACCTTGACTTCCAAGTCTATTGTTTTCTTCCACTTCAAGAAGCTGAACCAATCAGTCAAATAAAATCCAATTAGAGAAAGTATGCATGGATGTTCCCAATAATGCATTGCGTATGTTTCAAGCAATGCAAACTACGTAGACTATCTTGAGAGAAAGAGAGTCTTGGTTCTTGCAATACCTTGGAGATAAGATCAACCGTTTCAGAGCTGAAACTCTCGGGAAGGTGTAGCTTCCTTTTTGCAATTTTGGCAACTGTATCGAGTTCATTTTCTCTCCATGATCCAAATGGCATCTCACCACGTAACATAAAATATATTAAAACCCCCAATGCCCACCTGCATAATCACAAGAAAAGTTTGCCATCTTGACATCCATAAAATGCAATCAAGAACCATGAATTAAAAACTTTTCAATCCAATTTGGTGTAATGAAAGTCAGTTGTAACTACAATCCTATTGATTACAATTCAAAGAAAGCTTTAATTATGCATTCAGTAAATGCTATGCTAATTTAGGTTTATTGATATTAAGGAAATAAAGACAGAAGCTTGCTACTGAGAGGACTTGTGTAGTTTAACGAGAATTAATGTGTTTGGACAAGGTTTCATTTATACCAGTCGGCAGGGAAACCATGGCCTTTTCCCAAAACAATCTCTGGAGCCAGAGAATCTGCCATCCCACAAATTGTGAATGTTCTCTCGCCAGAAAGCTGTTTTCCAAATCTGAAGTCCACCAGCTGCAATCAGTGCATACACAAAATAATTAATCAGATACTGCTATATTATGAATAACTGTTTATACATATCCCTGTATCAGGATTAATACCCTTCTAAAGGATTAATACCCCCAAAATACGTTACTACATGACAATCGATTACTTCTATCCATGAAACAACACCGATCACATCACAGGTTAAGAGCTGAAGGTATGTATTAATGGTTTCTTATATTTCACTATGAATAGTTTTACATGATAATTAAGAAGTAGGTTTATTTCATTTTATGCTTATACTGTATTATAACTAAGTTTCATTCAACTCAAATGTTTAAAAGACATCTAACTACACTTTATTCTGGGTCACACTTGCATTAAAATCTTGGTATCACCTCTGATTGCATTTATATTACAGTCAGGGAATTGTGATGATTTTAGTTTGACATGTTAGAGAACATTTGAATTGTCTTCATAATTAGTGATGAGGTGTTAGATCTGTCGTATCTATATTATTCATATTTTTAGTCTTTAACGTCATCCATCATTTACCACGGTGTCATCTGCCATAACTATGGAAGATTCACCATCAATACCACTGATAAGCATGCATATGTTGAAAAGCAATCAAACAAAAGTTCCCAAACCTGTATCTGTCCTGTTTGCTCCAACATCAAAACATCGGGTGACACACCTCTGTAGAGAACACCATTCTGAAATGCAAGTATGAAATGAATAAAGGAAAGGGCAACCTTAGCGACTAGCCAAAGAAGGCACAAAATGCGAAGACAATAATTATTTAGATACAAGACCTTGTGCAAGTCTTCTAAAGCAGTGACAACAGATGCAGCACAAAACCGTGCGGCTGATTCACTAAAAGGACTTGAAAGTATGGAAGACAAAGGGCAAGCAAGGTGAGTATTTAGCAGTATTCCAGCATACATGCTATCAGCACAAGTGCATAAAACCTGTGGTATACTAACTGAAGAGCCCAAACTCTTAATCAAATCTTTCTCTTTCAAGACTTGTGATTCCTTTCCAGGCCTTTTGATCTTTGGCTTAGAAAATCTCTTCAAAGTAAGCAAATTTTCTGCACCAAAATGTATTCATGCATCAAATTTCATTAGAAAAAGAAATCCAGCATACACAATTTGTATCACTATGGAATACATTTAAAGGCTATTAATCGATGTAGGAAAAGGAAACCAAGATACCTATGAAGAAAAAAGTCACAATTTTAAGAAAATATTTATATTTTGGTGACTAAAACATTATGCTTACATCCACTCAGTCCTTTTTCAAATATTTTTCACATCCACTAACTACATCAATCTTCAAATTTGATTAGTTAAGGGAACAAATCCTCCAAAGATTTGGTAGGTTTATATCAACTTCGTCTACAAAAGGACTTGATTGAAACAAATTTGGAAATTGAATTGTTGATCACTTGATGTATTAAATTTCTGAAAGTCCATTATTTCCAGGATCAAATAATTCTATAGTTATTTTTCATGCAAGAATAGGAGAAATGTTTTTGTACCTGATTCCTTTAAATTTGCAACCCCTATTTCGGAACAGTCAGTGGAATATAGTGTCTTTCTCCACTCCTGCCAAAAAATGGTCCATAAGCTAATTTGAGGATCTCATTTCCAAAAAATTGAATGCAACAGAAAACCCTTACCAAATCTGAAAGCTGGACTTTATCAAGGGATGAAAAATCATAATTTCTTCCAGTCAACTCCATGGAATTATCCTTTGACCTATGATGAAAGTAATGGTGTCAATGATATGAAACTTTGTTTTCAAGTTCAGTGTATAAGCATATAAGCAGAACTGCATAGCTGTCGTCTGACACATGCTAACACATGCACATACTAAAACGTACTTGTGATCTTCCTGAGAAATCTTTTGTATGGAGCCAATAACAGATTCAAATTTGTCTTTTGTTAGCAAAGCACATACAACATCACCCACAGCAACAGCATTTATGGAACCAATACGTTCACCATAAAGGGTCCATTCACCAAAATAGCTTCCCTCAGGCTTCTCTATTGATAGTTCTGTTCTGCTCTGAACATCATCCTCCTCGTTTTGGATGTCAGGCTTGAGGCTGTAGGCATTTGGACTCGTCAACAAATCAGAATCAAAAGTGATTTTTACACATCCCTTCTGTATAATGTACAATGCAAGGATTTCATTCTGCAAAGACATACTGAAAGTCATTAAGAAAAGATAAGAGAACAAGGGATTAAAGCAATTAAGCAACAACTTACGTTGTCTATTATTGTCTGCCCATTTGAGAAGGAAACTTCAGAAAGGGAGTCAGAAATCTGACTGAGTTGTAAAATTGATAACCTTGAGAGGAGATCTACAGATCGAAGCAACTTCAATGACGATAAGTTAGAGAATTCTGACATTAAAATCCCACGAAAATCTTCTCGTTTTAAAGCCCAAAGAGTTCCTTTTGTTACAGCACGTACAGAAGCCTGGAGTGGTTTGTTGTACCTGTAATGTCATTTTTTGAAAAACAAAAAGTGTTAAATTGGCAAGGAAAAAAGCTAATATTGTCGTAGCAGCTACATATGAAAAAAGTGTAAGAGAAAAAAATGACTTTAAATACAATAACAACAACAAACTAAGCCTTGTTGTGTTAAGGCACCCTCATAAAAATGACTCTGCACATTTTCAGCAAAAAATAGGTTGCAAAAACTTAGTTCTTAAAGCTGGTTGAAAAATTTATATAGTATTTCATATATTCTAGAATAATTATAGTTGAACTTCATATGCCTATCTGGATAACAGTCCTCAAAAAAATATTAATACCTAACCGAGAGGAAACTTCAATGACTAGATGTTTCATGCGAAAAAGAATAACTTCAATTGAGTGGAAGAACCACAAGATGATAACATATATGATTGAGTGACTTACATTAGAGCAAGCTCTCCAAAACATGAGAGTTTTTCAGCTGTGTAGCGCTGCAAAACCCTAGGTACATCTCCTTCTTTTTCTTCCTGCCATAGTAATGAATGTTGAACGGGATTAGTAACATATCTCGTTGACAATATAGAAACACACAACATATTAGAAAAAACTAGGTACAGCCAGCATTCGTTACGTGACTGAAGATCTTCAAAACATGATTTCATTGACTAAACCAAGGAAAAATCCAATTAGAAGAGCTAAAATGATAGACTCGGGTTTAGAAAAAAAATAAAGCGGGTTTTTGAAAGATGTTAAATCCTAGAACTTTATCACGAACGAAAAATTATTAGCATGGAAATCTAAGAAACATTTAAAGAAGTTTTTAAAGCCTGCAGGTGCCACGACCCTTGCCTTTTGCCTCTGGCTAGTACAATTTTCAATATTTTCCTAATAGAATATATGTTGAGTCATCACAAATCAATAGAGCAATCAAATGACAAAGTTTATAAACCTGAGTTGCCAGGACCTCAAATTCTCCACTACCAACAACATAAAAACAGTCACCTTCACCACCCTGCAAAGTATAACTTTTGTCACAATTTTGCAATTATAATATAATCAAAGTCAATATAAAGAGAAATTTTTAACAAGATCCAAAGACATGTTCCGTTCAAGAATGGTAAACTTCAATTTCTGCCCCTGGAATCTACAATATCCCCAGGTCGGACTGTGCACAATTCTATTTTCAACTTTCAACTAAAAAACTCACCTGTTTGACTATAATATCCCCAGGTTCGACCTCCACTCTTTGCATGCAATCCAATAGAACATGACACTGAGAATCGGTAAGTTTTCGGAAGAGAAAATGATCGTGCAAGGCCTGCTCTATGTGTGCCTGTGGCATATGAAGATGAAGCACCAGCAAAGGTTCAAAGTCATTAAACTTTCCAGTGGGATAAACTAAAATCATGACTTAATAGTAGTACCAATGTTGCTATCGACTTAAATGAATAAAAAAATGAAAAATAATAGAGCTAAATCAATTGTAAAATTAAAAGATTAAGTGGGGGATTACTTCTTCTTCCCATGTCTTTCTATGGGCAGAAGGGGGAGGAACCCAAGCTTGCCCATTTTCTAGGGAATTTTCAAGTGCTCGGAGGCGCGCCCTTGACAAGTCATGTCTTACACGTTGGTTTCTAGCACTCCAGCCAAAGGTGGAAGGGGATTCTGAACCTGTCACCTCTACGACTTGTGGCACAGGTTTTCGCAAAACATCACCATAACTAGCCGACTGAGCAATAGTAGACTGATTTGGAAGATTTGATCAGCTACTAACAATAAAGTAAATGAAAGAGAGACTATTTCTAGGAATATAATTGAAGAGAAGCAGGATAAAACAGGAAAAGTATCATACTTCAGTTAGCCCATTTACATGTACAATGATGACAGTGATGTCATCTGTACGAGTTTCATATTGCAGCCAGAGTCGATAAGATTCTGCCACAATTGCAGCACAAGCATCACGAGGATCTTTGAATTTTGCAGCCTGGAAACATAATGGCAATTAAGAGACAATTTTACTTCAATTGGATGTTACACCATATCTAGGTTTAAAGTTGCATTAAATTAAATTCACAAAACCCAATTCCATGATCAAATGCACATGGTTGTTATTTACACGTATTATTATCAGCAATCTGCAAGGATTAGTTTTATGATTCAATTAGACTTTGGAAAGATAGTTCCAAGGTCAACGATGCATCAACCTAGTTTGAACATAGAAATTTCTGACCAAGCTTCTGTGAATGAAGACATGCCCAGGTACATTTCCGCATCACCTGGACAATTTGACAATACCATTACCCAAAAAGGTGTTTTTTTAATATCATTATCTATCCTCTACATGAGGGAGAAAAATTACTCCATAAAACTCCACTTACATGGCACCGAATCACCAAAAGTATGATGCAATTAAGTAATTTACGTCTCAAACTTAGGATTCAGTTAATCCTAAACGTTTCAACTACTAGGCTTAATAACAGACACGAATTTCAACACAAATTTGCATCCAATTTGACCAGTTGGTTATTAGACTAATGGCAGAATATCAAATTTTAAAAATGAAACCAATGAAATGCTAAACTTGTTGGAACTACTGAAGGCCTATTGCACCCTTCTAAAAATCACTTCTCATTAAAATCAACTACAGTCACAAAATGATGAGCTTGGTTTCAATTGGATAGTGTTCTTGCGATTCTACGAAAGCAAGTCTTGCATGAAACAGAAAAACAACTTCATGGTGAAAGACTAATCGCTCCCTCCCATTTTATAAAATATATATATGAAAAGAATATGTTTTAGTGAATTATGACCAAAGTGACTATTACAAACAATGCTCACCCAAAAAAATTTCCTTATTAAATAATGGTTTCAACTGTAGAAGGAATAATGAAGTGGTTTGGAACTTTGTTTTCTGATGCTAAAGTTGGGCTGGAATATAATTTCAATTTCTAGAAATCCATAACTATAAGCTGAAAATTTCTTTCCCGACAACCTTATATGGAAAATTCTGTTTCCCCTGACATCCATGTGGCTTTATGCAAAGGAGTGAATTTGAATTTTCTGTCAAAAAGTCCCCAATTGCATAAGTTGGGTCTCCTAATTTTCAGAAAGATTCCTAGTCCCTGATTCCTGATTCTAATTCCATATATGAGAGAGACACAGTAACCAACATTAATTGTGCCAGATCGTGATTGCCACTGAAACGAAATAATAATCTGCCACCAACTTCTTTAGTACACATAAAAGCAAATTTCAACAACAGATACCCCTCAAAAGAGAGAAAAGAATGTATGCCTTTGAATAAGGAAAAAGCTAACTTAAAAGAAAAGCGAGGGACACAACAATAAAAGAGATCTACCATACCATTTCAACCACACTCTGGCTAGAGAGAAACTCAAACACCCCATCACTAGCAAGCACAAAGAAAGGGTGATCCTGCGTGAGCTCAAACACAACAATCTCAGGATTCGCCACAACCCCAATAGTCTCCGCAATAGAATCACCAATACTCCTTGTGAAAGCCGTCCCCGGGTACATCCCATTGGGCACCCACAACCTCGGAGGGTCACCATCATCACCCTCCTCAGTGCCCCAACACTGCACATCAGGGTTCTTCAACCCCTCAATCTGATCCAAAGTAAGAACCCTCGCCCCACAGAGCTTCACCCTCTCAAGCTCATCACTCCTAAACGGCGTCTGATCAATCGACAAATCAACGGCCACAATCTCCTTCCCTCTCCTCTCCGCGATCACCGCCCTCGAATCGCCGGAATTCGCCACGAATATCGTCCTCCCCCTCACCAGCACCGTGATCGCCGTCGTCCCGCTCATGCTGTCATCCAAAACATCAGCATGCAGCTGCGAATTCGTCGCCAAAAACGCCGCATGACAAGCCTCAACAGGATCACCACGGAATTTAGAATTCCTGAGCAAATTCTCACACAATTTCCGCTTCACAAACTGCGAGCACTGAGCTCCAAACTCACCATGGCCGTCGAAGACACCAAAAAAGTGGTCATTAGGACTCGTACCTGTCCAGATAAAAACCCTCACACACAATGAGGACCAAAGACACACTCCACAGAAAGAACCAGCCAAAGCCACAAACAGAAACAGCAGAAAACACAAACTCCAAAAAAAAAAAAAAAAACAGTACCAAAAGGCGTGTGGATGCAGAAGCTATCCTGGTTCGCTTTATCAAGTGCATCAGGATAGTACCCTCGCTGAGACAAAAACGAGTATCGCAATTCGAAGTTCCCAGAAGGCACTTTAACGATTCGTGAACCGTCCGGCGGCAGGAACTGCGCCGAAACCCTAGCCAGTCTTCGGATTCCCGCTTCTGAGTCCCTCGTGATGCTCAATTGGTTAAGCTGGTCTCTGATTTCACCTTCTTCAACGTCAGAAGAGGTGGGCGAGAAATTGGCCACTTCGCCGACGTCAGCGGTTCTAACAACGGGGTCTCCGTTGATGCTTGAGCCTCTGCAGTTATCACCTATACAAACTCGCGAGTAAATGCAACCCATCGCGAGTAAAAGAGAAAACGAAGAAGAAGAAGAAGAAGAATGAAGTAATAAACTGAGATGCTAAATTTGGCATCAAGAGAGAGAGAGTGGTGTGGGTAACTAAAGTTGTGTCCTAATCTGAAATCTCAATTATTAGAAGCAAGGAATTTGGAACCACAAAATGTTTGCAATAAATGAGCAGGAAGCATGGTGATAAATGAGATTATGCACTTCTTGCTGATGCAGCAGTGTGCAAAAATTAGTCTGCGATTTGATTTTGTTTTGGTTAAAATGGCTTCTACCGAATGGAGTTTAGTGGTTGGTGTGGGTTTGGTTAAAAGCGAAAGGCAAAAGAGAAAAAGATTACAGTAGAAGAATAGGATTAGGTTAAATTTTGAACAAGATTTTGTAAGAATTTGCAGTGTTTAATCAGAGTAGTGGATGAGAACGAAGAGTGGTGCATGTGATGTGTGTAAGGTCAGAAAGAGAGAGAAAGTGAGTCACAGGTTTTGTTTTCCTGGTGCTGCTCATGTGTGTTTAACATCTTCACGCGCCAACTTTCACTTTAACATAACCAATAATATAATATATTTTTAGTCATTAAATTAAAAAAAAAAAAGGTAGAATTTACCTTTGTCTTAAATTTAATATTTTTTTTCTAAATTTAAAAATAAATAGATTATTTTCAAATTATATAAATAATTAAAATAATAACATGACAAAAAATTTAATATATTTGAATTAAGGTGAGAAAATTTATTAATTTTTTACATACAAAAATGTATTAATGTATAAAAATTTTGACACAAATTTTAATTTTATTGAAAATTTTAATGATGAAAAATATATTTATATGTGTAGAAAAATATTAAATATATATTAAATTAAATTTGTTTTAATCTCTTGATTTTTAATGTCTTTTCTAAAATTTTAAACTAATTTAATTTTCAACGTATATTTAGGTTTTTAATTAATTCGGTTAAATTTATTTAAAATTTTAAATATGTTTCTCAATTAATATTAAAAAAAATATGTCAAATGGTATATATTACTTAATATGTCTTAAATTTAAATAAGTTTAATGAAAATTAATTTAAATAATTAAATTCACACATTTCAAGAATTTAAATTGAATCAAAATTTATTAATTTTAATTTTTAATGAGAGTTAAGTGGTAAAAATATATTTAATTCATTTAATGTTTAATTTAATGTATTTTATTTTTTATTGGTTTCGTAGAATAAAAATGAAAAAAAAAATGTAAACGTACGCTAACTTTCAAACGGAACGGTTTAATTTGAATGTAGTAACTTTTCTGAGTCAACTGACATTAATTTAGTTGATTTCACAAAAGAAAATGTGTGAATAATAACGTTGCAGTTGGAATTTAAATGAATAAAGAAATAATGAAAATGATGATAGATAAAAGGGACCCGCAAAAATTTAGTGGTGATGTTGCAATGAATTTTGAGCTGTATGATTGATCAACTTTTGTAGGGTCATTATTCATTGATGGTTTCAGTGTTATTTTTTCATCATGTTCCTTCTTCACTGAATCATAACCCCTCTTATTACACACCATGCATGATAGTTCCAGATTAATTTATATTTTTCTCACTTTTTTATATATATTAAAATTAATATATTTTCAAGGTTTAATAGAGATAAAAAAATATAAAATGAGAAATTGATTTTTAAAAAGTATATTATTTTGTATGATGTACACATAATTTCCTTTTCTAGTTTGGGAAAAGTGGTCCTCTTTTCTTCCTTTTCTTCTTCTCTGACCTTAATGCTTATCAATTTATCTATCAAGAATTTATCATTGGGCACCTTTTGGATATGAATGATATTCTTTAATCAATTTAATGCAATATATAAAATATGGTAATTGAATTGAAAAAAAGTGACTGATTATCATAGTACAAATTATAAAAGTCAATTTCTCCATATTAAACTAACATATTATTATTTTTAAATCGTCTAATAAGCTAGAAAATATTTTTAAAATCCCGTAATATTGAAATCTATCCAATTTTAATTCTTGCAAAATGCTTCAGATTTCATGTTTTTTTTAATTTTTACTTTTTAAGACATTATTATTCACGTGACTAATGAAACGAGACATTATGATTTACTGATCAATTATAAATCGAACAATAAATAATATTAAAAATATTTAAATAAACGATTATCAGAATCAAATAATTGTGAAATTTTGACCCTTGGACAGTAAAAACAATTAATTCTAATATTAAAATAGTTTAAGAATAAAATATGATTATCAACAATTCAATTATAATTAAGTGATTATTAATTATTTTAAAATCTATAAATATAAACATGAAATAGAAAGATAGATGATTGCCGTTCCTATATTATTAATATTTGAATTAAAAATATTTTAAATTAAAAAATAGGTAATTTATTAAGTAATGTACTCACTATTTTATTAAAAAGAAAGAAGGTAATTATATATGACTTTTAGTATTTGTGATGGTCTTTTCTCAGATTATATTTTAATATTATTTATAATTGATCTATATTGATATTTTTGATTATTATTATTGATTGTGAAATAATTTTTGACATAGAAATTATGTTAAAATGGAAATTATGTTAAAATGTTAGTAAAAAAAATGTTGTGAAATACGATTATGGTATCTATTTTTATCATTTTGTGACGGTGAAGAGGCATTAGTGGCATTCCATTGAGCATGGTGTCTCTCCTTTTATCATTCATTCATTCACCAAAGTCACGTCAGCTTCAGACAAAACTCATCCCACACACCGTCCTACGTTAATTATCTACATTGCCTACAAATCAGTGAAAAATAATATAATTTTATCTCGTATTAATAAATTTATTTTGGCCTTTTACTTATAATTTCTTCGTTACAATCTCATAAATTTTTAAAATGATAACTTTTTTTTTCTGGAAAAGTTATTTTAAGAACATATATTTCAGAATCTTTTTAAATCAGGTTTTCTGGAATCTATGGAATAAGATTTCTGAAACAAAATTTTACAACAGAATTTTCAGAATTAATATTTAATCAACAATACTCTATTTCACTAAGAAAATAATACAATCATCATTCATATTATATATCCAAATTATAATACACATGGTTTCAAATATTATTGTTTATGTAATGTTGCATTACCTCAAAAAAATTTATTGAAATAAAAAGATTTTTATTGATAGTGACAACTTTTTATTATCATCTTTCTTCTGTCTTTAATCCACTAAGAAACTAAACAAAAACATAACTTTGATATACATATTTTATAATTAAAATAAAATAAGAAGATATATATGTAAAAATGTTGTAAATGTTTCATTTTAAAAAAAAATTCAAAGATTTGTTTATACATAACATTTTTAATTATGGTATTAACATTTTTATCTTCATTCAGTTTTTTTTTTCTTTTTTAAGACAAAAAGATGTCTATTGAAATTAAGACACATTAAAATACAGAATTAGGGAATTAAATATCATTTATTTAATTCCTGTTTTGTATTGATCCTTTCATCATTCAATCTCTGCTTTATTTTGATCTTTCCTCCATACGTACCATTCATTGGTTCAAATCAAAACTATTATAAACTTTTTTACATTTAGCTTTGATTATAAGACTTACTTATATAAATGAATATAAATTTAAATTTAATAATAAGATGATTTTGTAAAGCTAAATTAAGTTTATATTTATTTTTTAAGTTTTAGGTAAAACGAATTTTAATTTTATATCTAACATAAAAAAGACATTTAACCATAAAAAAAGAAATTAAAATGTTGTATTTCATTCTCATTCTCTTTCAGGTGAGGGTTTATAATGCGTTTTCTGATTGTTAATAATAATGAATTTGAGAAATCATTTGCGTGGATAAATATAAATTTTCTTTGCTGATAATAGTAAAGTAAATTATCTATCATTAGCAATATAGATGATAATAATAATAATAATAATAATAATAATAATTTTCATATTCGATTAGGTACATTATGCTCTTTAACTTAATTATATTATTTAATTTTACATATATTTTCTTAAAAGAATTGCATCTAATAAATTTCATTTTCAGAAAGTATATATTTTGGCAATGATAACAATCACAAACAGAATATTATTAATAACTGCACGTGTTTAAGAAGTATCAATTTTTTAAATACAATGTAATTGAATAATTAATAAGTCATTATTGATTTCTGTCTATATTAATACCATTTCAATAATTTTAATATAGAAAGACTTAACTGTGCATTTTATCTTACTTTGCAACCATAATTTTTCACATAGTTTATTATTATTTTTTTTACATATATACTGTCAAACGTATAAATAAGTTAATGGTAATAATTATGTGATAAAATACATAAATAAGTTAATAAAAACATTAAAATGTAGTTTATATATTTTAATATTTTTCTAAATTTGAAATTTTTTTCAAGTAAGTTAAGAAATAATACCTTATATATTGTAAGGAAATTAATAAAGTGAAAAATGCGATTGTAAAAAAAAACATATATTTATGATTGGTCAGTTTCAAATATTTTTTTTAAAATAAATTCTAACTTACTAATAAAATAGTGACATGTAAATATCATTGGTGAAAAAAAAAAACCCGAACAAAGTACTATGTTTTTGTTACCTCATTCTTCTAAAAGTCACAACAAAACATAACATATCAGTTATGGAATGGCGAAAAGCACGCAAAGCTACGAGATCTCCTTGTCCCAAACCATGTTCGTTGCAGAAACTGAACCATCCTCTATTGAGCACGTAGAACTGGTTTGAATCTATCACCCATTTTTTCAGCATCATTTCGAATTCATGGCCTCCTCTATCGTACACCTTCACTTCGATTCCTTTTCTCACGTCTTCTTCTTCCTTCAAAAGCATCATTTCGAATTCATGGCCTCCTTTATCGTATACCTTCACTTCGATCCCTTTTCTCACATCTTCTTCTTCCTTCAAAAACCCTATTAGGGTTTCTTCAAACCCTAACAATGGCAGAAATAAGTTCCATCTGTCATTCGTCAATTGCACCCCGTACGGTAAACTCAGTTCGCAGTCTTTGACAATTCCTGCATCGAGTATGAACTCCAGATGCAACTCGTCGTTGAATTGGATTTCCTTTGCGTGTTTGTTTCCTTCAACCACGCTTTTCGCCCTCCCTGAGTTTGATGAACTCCCTGCCATTGCAGAAAATCACGATTTCTTGTGCGAATTTTAGGTTATTCTTGATGAACTATGATGTTCCTCATGACCGAGTGAATAACTGTTGTGAGGATTTGAACATCATACAGACAATAATGGGTTTTATAAAGTAACCATTTTTAAGAACTTTAAATTTAAAGTATTATTTTTATTTTAGATATTTATTTTTCTCTTTAATGTGAACCGTTACCAATTCAATCATTTTTGTTGGACATTTTTTAAATTTAAAGATATTATTTTATTTTTAATGTTATATATATTTAAGAATTTAATATGTTTTTGGATTTTAAAATTCGTATAATTATGTTTTATCCCTTTAAATTTTGAAGAAATTACTCATCCAAAAAATACATTTATTTTTAGTCCTTTGAAAAATAGCATGGAGAAAATAATCATAAAATCACTAACACAATAATAAGAAAGTTGCTTATGGAAGTTGTTTTTTTTTTTTTTACTATTTTACGTTACAGATTTTTTTATTTTAATATATGTTATATATTTGGTATCTAAAAGTTTTTATATATTTATATAAAGATTTTACTACCCAAAATATTTTTTAAGATTCGTTATTGCATAACTGAGTTTTCCACTTACGATCATAAATGAAAAAGGAAATATATAATACTTTCGTGCAATGAAAAAATGAGGAGGAACATTTTTATGATATATAGAAAAATATTTAATTTTGTATGACGTGAAACAAATTATTTATGTCAAACTTTATAATGTTTGACATAACATTATTTATTTTATGTTGGACAAAATAATTTCTGAGATAATTGTTTCAATTTATTTACAAAAATGCTACTACACTTTTTTATGTAAATTTCTCATACATTAATTAATTAATATAAATGTCGATTTCTCATACACATAAAATTAATGATTTCATTATAAATAAAATATATAATTTTTCTTATGTGTCAAATAATCAAATTAGATTGAAGATGAAGATGGAATTTTTTTGAATAACTATTTTTCGTATGAAGTTTTAAATAAGAAATTTAGTTATTTTGGAGATTTTCTTAGAGAGTAAAAAATTGATTGGGTCAAATGTACTAAAGCCATATTTAACTATATATATTTAAAAAAAAAAAGAATAGGACTAGCTATTTAATGGCTTACAAATGATATAGGTTAACTTTAAATTTGTCGTGGAATCTATTATATATATTTTTTCATTATTAAATACTATTCAAAGAAAAATAAGTCTAAAACTGAAACTTTATCTAAACTATATGGGTTTTAAGATTGGATTTGAACGAAAATAAATATTATTAATTAAATAAAAATAAGATCCACATATATGATAATTGTTTCTCCCACCTTTTATTGATAAATATATTGTTATTCAACACCATATACATACAATATATCTTCACACTTTATTCACTATTATAAGTAATTACTTTCTTCATCAAAACGTTATAACTTTATCAGATCATTTAGAAGGATATAATCTATAATAATATGGGATTCCATAATAATCATAACTAGCATCAATGAAAAGAGAAGAACACAAGCTTTTGAATGTAAATCCCTTGAGCAATCTTGAAATTATGATTAGTTATCAAAATTTTGAATATATATTCCATACATTTTTCTTATTAGAGGTTATCGTAAAAGTAAAATAAAAAAAATCCTTTTCAAATTTCAAGTTATCTTGACACAATTGAAGATGTTTTTTAAAATTTGATTCTTTTTGGACTAGAAGTTTTTTTTTAAAAAAAAAAAGATATCTTTTAAATTTGAAATTATCATATTGAGTTCTTGATTACTGACGGAGGATTAAATTTTCTAATATTTTGGTTTGATAAATTTTCATTTAATTTCAAGTACTTATTTCAGGTTTCATATTTAATATAGTTGATTGCATTCATTTGATTTTAAATCTTCATAAATTTCAGAATGTGATAACATTCAAGTGTTCTGAATATATTTAATATCTAATAAATTATTTATTGATGTTTTACATTGTTTTAGACTTTGTTCTTCATTTTATTATTCATCTGCATGAACTTTGACTTCCAATCACGGAATTCAAAAATAGGATTCCACTGAGTGTCAAAACATATAAGTAATCCCTACAAGTTTTAAACCTTCAAAAAGGACCCTGGAAGTTTTCTTAAAAAACATAAACTAGTTTACAAGAACAGTTAAGATTTGAACCGTATTCTTTAAAAACTAATTACATCAAGTATAAAAAAATACACATACATATCAACTATCCTGATTTTTTTTTTAAAATAAGGTAGTTTATCCCATAAGTTACAAAAATAAGTTAATTGACTTAAAATTTATAGTCTAAGTATAAGTCGTCATAACTCCTAACGACTTTTCAGTTGAAGTCGTAATGAATCCTCACGATTTTTGGGTTGAAGTCGTCACGAGTCATCATGATTTTTTCATAAAATTTTGAAAATGTTAAATTATTATGAGTCATATTGACTTCTTTATAAATATGTTGAACGAAAGTCGTTTGGAGTGGTGACGACTTTTAATTTATAAGATGTCGTCCACAATGATAACGATTTTCAATTAAATTAAATTTATTTTGACTCATGACAACTTCAGTTATACACAGTTTTTCAAACTAAACATATTTATAAAGAAGTCATCATTACTCCTGACGACTTCATTTTTTTAAAATTTTATGAACAAGTCATCACTACTCATAAGACGATTTCAATTGAAAAGTGGTCATGACTTATGACAACCTATCCTTAAACTATAAATTTTAAGTCAATTACTCCATTTTTGTAATTTGTACACGATAAACTATCCCATTTCTTAAAAAACATAAACCTAGTTTACATGAAGAACAATTAAGATTTGAACCGTTTTCTTTAAAAACAAATTACAAGTATAACAAAATACACATACAATTTTTTATTTTTTTTTTAAATAAGGAAGTTTATCCCATAAGTTACAAACATAAGTTAATTGACTTAAAATTTATAGTTTAAGTATAAGTCGTCATAACTCCTAACGACTTTTCAGTTGAAGTCGTAATGAATCCTCACGATTTTTCGGTTGAAGTCGTCACTAGTCATCATGATTTTTTCATAAAATTTTGAAAATATGAAGTTATTATGAGTCATATTAACTTCTCTATAAATATGTTGAATGAAAGTAGTTTGGAGTGGTGACGACTTTTAATTTATAAGATGTCATCACAATAATAACGATTTTCAATTGAACTAAAGTTATTCTAAGTCATGACGAATTAACTTTTTTTTTTTTATTATTTTATGAATAAGTCATCACTACTATAAATTTTAAGTGAATTACTCCCATTTTGTAATTTGTACGCGATAAACTCTCATTTTTTATAAAATGTTCCTTGTATCCAATATCAAGACATTCTTAAACAAATCGAGAAACTATAATAAGCATGTGATGAAAATGGAGAAAACAATCACATTTCAGTTATTTTATTCATACAACTTATTCTAACAATATAGTTGAGGATGTTTCTTATATAAAGAGCCACATGGCTTATTCACAAACTGAAAAATGTGCAATGCAAAAACTTTAATACACCATAAGGTTCTTCTTGTTCCTCATCTCATTTTTGTGAAAGTAACAACGAAGGATAACTTGTCTGTTATTGCATGTCGAAAAGTTCGCAGTGCAACAACATCATTTTCCTGCAACCGTTTTTGGTCGCAAAAGTTGAACCACCCTCGATTCAGTACATAGTAAGAGACAGAATCTTTATGAAATTTCTTAAGCATCATTGGGAACTCATGTCCCCCTTTGTCATACACTGTCACTGGGAGTCCCTCTTTCACATCTTCTTCTTCTTTGAGGAACTGTAAAAGGATATCTTCGAAGTAGGGCACACGCAAAAACAGATTCCACTTGTCGTTGGTCAATTGTGCCCTATATGGCATGCTCAACTCGAAGTTTTTAACATGACCAACGTTGAACACGAACTCCAACTGCATCTCGTCCTTGTACATAAATTCTCTCTCAAAATCTTTGTCTTCAATGATGTTTTTTCCCTTCCCTGCATCATTTGATGAACCTTCTGCCATTGTTTTCTTGGAGAAACACAGATGTTTAGTGAAGCAGTGTGTAGGTTGTTGAACATTGGCAACATATATATACATGATCTACCTCTTCCATTGTCTAATGAATATCTTGTCATTGGTAGATTCTGTTCCAGCCACTTGATATGCGTTTTTCCTTATCAGGTTAGAAACCTAGAAACATGCACTCGTAAAAGAGTAAATAAGGAACATAGTCAAATGAAAGTATATGTATAGTAACAAATGATCATGTCATGTTCATCCTATATAAATGTTGACCAACCTTTGGAATAATTAATGTTATGCATGAATGTAGTTGATTTAAAAAATGTACAAGTTGATACATATTTATATTTATTTAATACATATTATGAAGATAAAACGATGATAAAACAAAATAATTTTTCATAGTTTAATACACACACATTTTAAATGCTTTAATCATTAAAAGAGTTAACTTTTTATATTTGTAAGAAAAATTAGAAAGTAAAATAATAAATATAAAGTGTATGTAAATATATTGGAAGTAAAAAATAATACTATTTAAAAAGTTTGAAACAAGAGATGAGCCTGTTTAATAAGCAGAAAATGAGTTTTACATAAAAATAAAAATCATATTTAATGGCATACTTTTGCTATATTTTGTCTCTTATACTAGGTAGTGTTTACAAATCCTGAGATGTTAAAACATTATGCATCCTTTTTTTTAGGTTAGTTTTGATTTGCAAAATTGTTAATTAAACTTTAATAATTAAATAACTTTAAATTGTTCTCTATTTGTAATTCATTCAATCACATGTAAAAAAGAAGAGTAATTCATTCAATCACATATTTAACATAGATCGCATATTTGTTATAAGGAGATCTCAAATTGAAATTTTTTTTAATAACAATTTAAATACATTAATTTATGAGTCAAATATTAATTTAATGTTTTTTCTTAAGGAAATAATTTAATTCAATAAAAATTGACATTTTAACATGTTAAAATTATGAGAATAATAATAAGATAATGGTAAAGATCAAATTAATATTTATTCAATGCTAAATATAAAAATGTTAACAAAATTAGAAGTGTTAATTAATTTAAATATATGGACCAACTTTAGACTTTAAAAACCTTATTTGATTTTGTATAGGCAGGGAGTGAAGAGACTAATAGCATCAACATAATGCTTAGTTTCTTCAGATTAATACAATACTAATTTCTTTTAAATTTATATTATTTAAACTAACATGTTTTTTTAATTGATTTCGTATTTTATACTATATTCAAAATAAAAATATATTCTTATAACTTATATTTTGTTTCATTTTTACCCACAAGTAATTATTTCAGAATGTAGATGAGACATGTTTATTTACTTTTTATTTTTTCGATTTATTATATTACATTTTTTATGTTAGCTATTACACTATGTACATTATTTATTGATTTTAGCATTGACTAAAATATATTTATTATGAGTTAATATGAAAGTATCGATACATAATGCAATACAATACAAATTAACATAATGAAAGTATAACGCATTTAATTATATATAATACAGTAGTAAATATAAAGTTAAATATAATTTTATTTATAAATATAATTTTATCTCTATATATAGTTGGATTCGACTATTATTATCAGTAGTTCCTAATTAAAAAAAAAAATCGTGAACGAAAAATATTTATTTATTTTTTTTATCTCTACCCTCATACAAATTATAAAACCATCCAACTTTACAGCATCATGTCTATAATCTCCAACCATAAAACAAAAGTCATACACACACATGCATTTATAACTCTTTGAAAATTTTAAACAAATACATTTTATTTTCTCATATTAATAATGATTTTAAACTTATTTTTATTATAATTAAATAGTATTATTAATTAACAAAAGAATGTGAAAATGTTATTATGCATTTCTAAAATGGTATTTTAATTAATGAAAAGCATTAAGTTATATTTGTATAGTGAGAAAAAAATTTGTTCAGAATACATAAAATAATTATGTGTATTTTTCAATGAATTCAAGGAAATAAATAGCTCGATTGCTTAAAATTAATGTAGACCAAATTTTGAAAGGAAAAAAGCATACAAAATTTCCTATACAGAAACAAGGATATACAAAAATCAAGTTAAAAAGGGTTTGAGAAATGAAAAGAAAAAGGTTCTATAATGTAGAATACAATTAAATAAGGAAAGATTTACTATATAAATGGAATTATTTTAAATCAGTCAAAAGGAATAATGTTATCAAAATAAAAAACTTAATGCAATATTAATACAATCGGTTTATTATTATCATATAATAAATTATTACTATTTTATTATTTCACTAATCTAAAAAATTTATGAGATTTTACAACAAAACACAGTATGCTTTGACTGAAGAAAGTAATGCATATTGAAAGTAATGGAAGATTGTCAATATATAAATGGAGATAGATGGAATAAATAGCCACCAAAATTTTTATGGAAAAAACTAATATTGTGTAGTTATTTATTAGATTTTTTAGCTACTTAAATATTTTGAAAAAAGTTAAATTTAATTCATTAATATATTTTTAAAATATAAGTAAATATTTATTGAAAATCTTACATAAGTCAATTTACAAGAAAAGAGAAAATGTGAATGTTAGATTGCCTCAACATAAGTTTAATTATATAGAAATAAAATCCAAACCGATGTGAGACTTTGAGGAGACCAACATTATCCTATGTACGTTCTTTTCTTCTAAAACTCAACTCTTGTTTTCAAGACAAAAGGTTTTCTATATTTTCGGCAATGACAAAACGACGTCATTCTTTCGTTTGGACTGTGGCAACAGCTGGCAAGGGTATATCGTATTCTGCTGTGTTTGATCAACACAAATGAGAACATGTTGAAATGGCATGCTAGATTTTCCTTTTTCCAGTGTTTTATGTTTAAAGGTTGTTTGGTTAAGTTTGCAAAGTTGAAATCTTTGTAACTAGTACGGAAGATTTCTTCGAAATATGTTGCTGCTGTGCTTGCATTTGATTCAGTTTCTGGGGAAGTTACCCTCTTGAGTTTTCCATGAAGCGGGTTTCTCTGTTGTAGCTATGAAGTTGCGTCTTGCGACAATTAGAAGGTTGTTAATTGTTGGGGTGTTCGTTGTTTTGATAGTTGTTTTCCAATGTTGTTGGACAACTTATAAATCTCTGTTGGATGCTGATGGGAGCTCAGTGGCATTCCCAGTTGCAGTTTCCATTTCTGAGAATTCAGAAAACGAGGGTGTGTATGCTTCTGAGAAAGAAGCTGATTTGGGCCATGAATTGGAATCTAATAGGGGGGGAAATTCAAGAGAGGGACACCTCCCCAATAAGGGTTTCAAAGTGGGAAGTCATGAGGATGCAATTGAAGGTTTCACTCAAAAAAGACCTAAGTATGCACTTGTGGATAACAACCACAATATTCAACATAATGTGCAGTTTGCATCACAAGAGATTCCTTCTGAGGACATTAAAATTCTAGATGCTGGTTTTGACATGTCTGATGAGTTTCTTGTAGGAAAAGAACATTCCAATGCCAGTAGAATAGAGAGTGTGGAAATGGAACCACAGCTGTTGAAATCTCCTTTATCCATGTCGAAGATGGATGCCTCATCAAACAGGAGTAAGTTGGTGTGGCCAACTTCAATGAAACATATGAGCTCATTGCTTCAGAGTTTTAAGTCTGCTTCTATGGTATGGATTTCAGCTTTTTGGTTCCAATTTGAGCCACCGTGGAATCTTTATGGATCCTAATTTTCATGTGTTATGTTATTGATGACAGAGGCCAAGGTGGTCTTCTAGACCGGACAGGGAACTGTTTTCTGCAAAACTAGAGATTGAAAATGCCCGTGTCATATCAAATTCTTCAGAACTATATGCACCTGTTTTCCTAAATGTTTCCAAGTTTTCAAGGTATCCTTGCAATTCTTTTATGTTAAATGTTGAGCATTGTGCTAGAGTCTTTTACTTTTGTTCTTGTTATTGTTAGAATTTTAAGTATGACTCTAAGTCCTGCATTACGTAAAAATGAGAAATTAGAAAGTAAAACATTATATAAGGTTAAAGATCTATTACCTTATTGTATTAAGATTTTGGGTAGAAAGAGATGTCAATTCCTTGTATGGTTTGATTCAGGTCTCATTGATGTTGTATACTAAAGCACATTAATGAATTTGTTGTTCAGGAGTTACACTTTGATGGAGCGCAAGCTCAAAGTTTTTGTATATAGGGAGGGAGCAAAACCTATATTTCATCAACCTAAGATGAGAGGAATTTATGCCTCAGAGGGTTGGTTTATGAAATTGATGGAAGGAAATAAAAGGTTCAGTGTGAAGGATCCCCGAAAAGCTCATTTGTTTTACCTACCATTCAGTTCACAAATACTAAGAGCTACTCTTCCTAACCAGAAGCTGATGGAGCAATACCTTGAGAAATATGTGGAGTTAATTGCAGGAAAATATCGTTTCTGGAATAGAACTGATGGAGCTGACCATTTTCTTGTAGCTTGTCATGATTGGGTGAGCTTTTAATGCATCATTTTTATTAGTATCATTGTAACATTTTTACACCATAGTGCTGGTATAATTCTCTTTTAAGATTGGCATCCTTTTAGAAAAATTCTTAAGCAAACAATAATAAAACGTAAGGTTTTTTGAAGTAAGTCATTGAGGAGATTCGATACAATGAGTCGTGTTCTGAACTCTGATACCACAGTAAGGTTTTGTGAAGGATACCATCTTAAATCTTAAGGCAATAGGACAATGTTAATGCTCATGGTTGTTGAATACTTGTTCTGCTAAGTCATGGAAGAACTTTCTCATGCTAGAAAACCTATAACATAGTATATTGCACGACATGTTTTACACAATAAATTTTGTTGTTTGAAAATGATCTACAAAGGGCTTATGTATCTAGTGAAAAGAGACAATGTCCCCATGTTATTATATTTCTTCATGTTGCTGAACTTGGATATATGATGCAGCTTGAATTTTCTGCAATGTTAACATACTGTGATGAACACAATGCAGGCCTCACAAATCACAAGACAACCAATGAAAGGTTGTATAAGGTCTCTATGTAATTCCAATGCTGCTAAAGGCTTCCAAATAGGGAAGGACACTACTCTACCTGTCACCTACATACACTCTGTGATGAATCCACTAAGAGAATTTGTGGGAAAAGCTCCTTCAGAAAGGTCTATTCTGGCCTTTTTTGCAGGAAACATGCATGGTTATCTCCGTCCAATCCTGCTAAAACACTGGAAGAATAAAGAACCTGACATGAAAATTTTTGGTCCAATGCCACGTGATTTGGAAGGTAAAAAATTGTATATGGAATACATGAATAGCAGCAAGTACTGCATATGTGCTAAAGGTCATGAGGTTCACACACCAAGAATCATTGAGGCCATTTTTTCTGAGTGTGTGCCTGTCATCATATCAGATAACTATGTGCCTCCTTTCTTTGAGGTATTGAATTGGGAAGCTTTTTCTGTGTTTGTTCTTGAGAGGGATATTCCTAGTCTCAGAAACATGCTTCTCTCAATCTCAGAAGAGAAGTACCTTGCATTGCATTTGGGAGTGAAGAAGGTTCGGCAGCATTTTCTGTGGCACAAAGTTCCTGTTAAGTATGACTTGTTTCATATGATTCTTCACGCAGTATGGAACAATAGGCTTTCTCAGATCAGACCCAGGTGATGATATCGTTGATGTTGTAGAAATCAGCTTGAAAAACTGTAGAAATCAGATTGAAAAACTATAGAAATCAGCTTCAAAAACTGTAGAAATGATGGACTGAATAAAGTAATTGCAGAAAGGTATTTCTGATGTTTTCATTATGTCATAAGACTTGCTGCACTGTGCATTGAAAAGTTAATAATATTAAAATATCTGTATAATGTTAAAAATAATTAAGGAATGTCAGAAAAATATGAATATCAAAATAGTTATATAATGCTTCAAATGATAAGATATTTTTAAAAGATATTAGAAAAAAATAGTTTTTCTGTGTGTAAGGATCTTGTTAACCGCTACTATCATGTGCATCTCTGGGCTGGGCTTGTAATAGATTTTTTCATGGGCTTTTTATTTATGCACCCAATTATTACTAACTATATTTTATATTAGTAGAAAAAAAAAACTTAAATACTCTACTGACTGCAGCACGTAGGTGCTTCTTGAAATTATGGGGTGCAGAAAGAAAAAGGCTTTGCTTGACATGCTGAAAGTCCAACACAAGGCTTTTTTGTGACCAGTGCAAACATTGAAGGCAAAAATAAATAGATTATAGAGCTTGGTTGGTTCAGATACCTAAAATTATATTTTGTCGTTTGAAATTGATTTTTGAAAAATATTGAAATTATATAAAAATATTTTTTTATATAAAAAGAAAATAGGGTTCGAAATAATGTGTGGGTTGTACTATAGTCCGTAGAGTGTACATTCTAAGGAATCGTAATTGACAAGACTAATTCCATAAATGCCCTGTTTGCATTAATTACTAACTGTACTACATGTTTTTGGGCCCATACAACCCTCACATTTTAAAATATAAAATCAAATTTTTATTATTAAAAAAATATCTTAATAAAATTTATTGTTTATTGATCGATTGTATTATTTATTATCAGATTAACATCTAATCTTACATGTAAGATGTATACATCTTATATAGAAGAATATGTACTAAAGATCACATATTTATTAAAATAAGACAAATTTATCGAATATAAACCTCGTTTTATGCATTGACTTTTAAAAATAATTTTAAAATTTATTTACTAACGTAGCAAAGTCAAATAATAATAAATAAAAAATAAGAAAGTAAAAAACAAGAGTAAATATTTTAATTATTTACAAGACTAAAAAAAGTGAAAAATATAAATTATTCTAATAATATTACCCCTTCAACAACAAAAAAAAAACATAAATATTTGAGGAGTTGAGGAAGAATGAAGGATGTGTATTTAATGCAAAAAAAGGGAACAGGTTCATTAACATTTATAAATGTACAATATTCAATTCGATTCACCAGTTCGTATGTACGCAGTTATTGAACTTCAGAATTTAGTTTATAGAGTTTCATCATCCAGAAAAAAATTAAAAAAAAAAATACTCCTCATTTTTATCTGAATATGTGTTGTTATAATTGATTATTATTATAATTGATTATTGACTGAACTTTTTTTTAGAAAGTATTTTTTCAATAATTTTTTTACAACTGATAATTTATGATTGGTGTTTTTAAATATACGAATCAATGTAGTAGTTTGCTTTAAATATATTAAATAATAAAACAGTAACAGTTGTTAAAAAATTGTTAAAAAAAGTTGTTAACATATTTTGATCTTTATTTTTGTGTTTATAACTATGTGTTATTTTATTTTTGTTCATTTCTTTTATTTTCTCTCTATCAAATTAATAATTAGTTTTGGAAGGTTGACAACCTTGTGTTTCTTCAGACGCTGCATAGATGCCAATAACTTATTTTTATAAATATTTAAAGAATTGCATAACATAATTAGATAGTTTTTTTTTATATTTTTTACATAAATTATTCATTAAAACAATTATAAAAATTTTATCTATACCTCTGTATAAAAATATATTTTTACAAATATTTTGTATAATTCTAAACGAGAATACTTTATTATTTATAAAGTCAAAATAGTTTTGTCATCGGATCAAGATTAATGATCATTCTACTTCGGATTTAGAACTTTTACTGAAATTTTAATATTATTAATAATGTATCTGATTTTTATATATTATAAAAATAATATAATTTAAAATGTCAATTTTGAATTTATATTACAAGACAATATAAAAAAAGATCCAACCTAATAAAGAAACCAAATTCATCATCATTCTACTTAAAAGTAACGTATAACCTTATTTCAAACATGATTTATAAGTAAACATATTTTTCTCGATCCAAAAGAAACTTTATATTATTTTAACGTAATAATTTATCTTGTATATTTAGTAACTTGATTCATTTTATTTTTGTGATGTTTTTTATTCAATTAAGTGTGATATGTTTTAAATAGAATTGATTTGATATATTAAGGTAAATTGATATTAACATCAAAATATAGACTATTTTCTATTTTAAGACCTAGCTTGTTTGATACATGACAAATTCTAGATTTTTAGACACAACATTTTTCAAATAATTCGACAACGGATAATTTTCAAACATTATTTAAATATATTTAATTTAAACTATACGATTAAATTGACATCAATCTCATTTAAAAGGTGTTACATGTCAAAATTCGAATCATCTTCTATTTTATGATTGGTTTAGTTTGAGACACGACTCTTTATAGATTTTGACACGTAATGTCAATTTAATAAAAATGGTCAAATTGATTTTGTTTAAAATATACTAAAACTGAATTACTTAAAAAAAAAATATAAAGTTCAAAATGAATCATTATCTTATTTATAGAAACAAAATTATTAACTAAATCTATTATCTTTGAAGTTGTTGTTACTATTAAGAAACACACATATACCTAAAGAGATGATTGATATTGTTTTAATGTTTTAAGAATTGATTGTTTAATAAAAGAGGGCATTGATATGAGTGAAGAAAGTTTCCATTTGTGTAAAAGTTGAAAGAAGATGATAGAAGAAATGGCATGACTATAAGTAGAATGTAGTTGTACTAAGAGGAAGCATTGTAGATGAATTTGCATGTGAATGGCAATGCCATCTATACAAAATCAAATTAAGAGGAAAAGGAAAGCCAATAACCAAATGGCTCCACTCATTTATGAGATTAAATTTTTGGGTCCTTCTTAGTACATTACCTTTCTCTTTCTTCCATCTCACTTTCAAACCAACATTTAAATAATATTAATTTTAAATAAAATGTCTTCATATATAAATAAATATAAAATGTAATACATATATTTAAAAATAATAATTTTACTATATATATGTGTATATACTAAACTAGAGCACATTTTCCTTAATCCTCTTTAATAAAGTGTGTATTTTATTACAATTTTAAATATTTAATATATTGTTAGTATATCTTTTGAACTCCATTCAAGTTAATTATATCCGTTTCTTTCATATTATATTAAATATTTAAAAATATATTTTGATTTTGTATTTTATCAAAATATTAATTTAAAATTTAATCTTATAATTTATTTTTTAGCTATTTAGAATATCATGATTGCATGAACTAAGTATTGAGACATAACATTAAGATAAGAGTTTTATGAAACCATCGTATTGTATATGTTGATATAGAATAAAAAAATAAGACATATTGATTCAGGAATTTACATATTTAAATTACAAGAAAAATAATAAAGAAATATATCACTTTATTTGTGACAGATTTTACAAAGAATTATTCTATAACTTAATTAAAATTATACTTGAACTATTGCTTTTTTTTTTTAAATACGTGCTTAGAAATCTTGAAATAATTAATTATATTCTAATGTAGTTTATTATACAGTAAATATGTGAAAACTAGGTTTGTTGATATTAATTGATTAAATGTTTATCTTTAAAAAGCATTTTTTGAATAAAGATAATTGATTATTCTTATTACAATCTATGATTTCATAACCATATTTAAAAAGTACTAAATTTAGCTTCATAATTTATTCATGAAACAATATTTCTACTCAAAATCATTATAAAGGAATTCAACTATTACAATTTTATACTACTATGTCAAGAAACTTTACGAATGTTACGATAACATAATAAACAAAATGCATATGCCTTTTGGCTTTTAACTTTTTGTTTTGCAAACAAAAGTAACACAGTTTCAACTTTTTTAATTTATTACTTGAATAATAATAAAAAAACTCTAATTTTCTTATATCACATAAAAGAAAAAAAAACTCTATCTAACTTAAAATTCTTATTTTTATAAATAAAATCTATATCAACATAAAATCTATTCATAATTAAATTATTTATAAATAAAATAATTCAATGTCATCAAATATTACTTCCAAACTGTTTTCTACATCTTTACATCATCAAACGTGAAATATTATAAATTTTTACAATCGATAAAACATACCATTATTTCAAATATGTTAAATCTATAATTAGGTCACTTTTTTCGAAAATGTCACGGACGGGAAAAAGGAAATAAATGGCTTCATAAACTAAAAGTAAATATTAAATAATTTAATATAAAGGAATTTCTGTAATTAGTTTTGCATAAATTAATCTCCACTTACAAAGATACTTACGTGTCAAGAAATTTATCTAAATATAATGAAATTAATCACTCAAATTGTAAAGCTTCAATTAGAAAATGATAATAAGACATAAATAACAAAACTTTTATGCAATAGTCACTCACTTAATTTTGATCGAAATCTACTTAAAAAGTAAAACCTACGTATTTAAATTAGGAAACCCCACTTAATCTCAATGAAACTGAACTAATAATAAAATACATATTAAAATAATATACGTTAGAAAAAATATAATGTAATAAGAGCATGCATTAATAGGTTTTCAACTACAAAAGTACTACAGTAGGTTTTCATCAAGTAAATTTGGAAACATATGTAAAATTTCCAATCATATATACAATGCAATAATAAGGTTAGTAATATATATATATATATATATATATATATATATATATAAAAGAAAAGTGGGTTAGTGATCTTATGTCAACTAAAAGTAATTTAGAATATTAAATGATAAAATCCTATAAATCAAATATTGTGAAGATGAATTATACTTATATTCACTTTTTAATAATTTTAGTTACTATTTAAATTGATGAAAAACAAACCATTAAATAAAATATAATTATCAATTTAATTAGTAATGAATTTAAAATTTGAAAACTTAAAAGTGAAAAGTTAAACAAAAAAATAAAAATTAAAAAGTGGTAAGATTTAGATAATCAAGGATCTTTTGTTATTTAGTAATGAGTATTATGAACATTTTCGTTGAAATAATCTACGGTTGTATTTAATAGAGGAGGGATTGATAGGTTCAATTTAGTTGTAATATATATTACATGTTTTAATCATGTTGTTATGTATATATATTCTCAATACTTTTTCTTACAATAACCAATCTTATGTAATTTTAAATTTACTACACTTATTAACTTTTTTATTAAAAAATCATCAAAGTTTATTTTGAATTAATTTTAACTAATAAAATTTTATTTTTTATTAGCTTTAATCATTAAGGAAAAATACATAATTTTATCACTTAACTTTTTTTTTTTTACTTCTTGTATCTATTAAATTATTCACAAAATTTTATAAATTTTATCTTCAAATATTTAATTTCATTTTCAAATTCCTTAAGAGAACAACATTCTGTTACTATTTTACCTCATCAATATATATTTCTTACAAAACAAAAACAACATTGTTATTATTCTTGCAAAAGTTCAAATATCATAAAGTTTTGGAGATAAAAAATATAGATTAAACAGCCAGAAAGTAAAATAAAGCAACAATCATATTTAGGTAAACCAATTAAAATTGTGTTTATTTTTGCTATATCAACCAAGTAAAAATAGAATTGAAAGAGAGTAATACAATAGTTCCCAATTCAAGTAATATCACCAAATCAAATCAATACATTAGAAAGTCAAGTGAGAAATCACGATCCAAGAATTACAAAATGTGATAAATGCATTATATAAAACTAATCTAAATTATTACCACTTGACCTTAATTAAATTATTACAAAGAAATGATATAAATTAGACTTAAGATTATAGGTCAATTCGGCCAATCAGTCAATTAATCACTTTTATGTTATATTATTTAAAAAAATACACATATACAATAATATTATATTCACAAATTAAATTTAAATTATTAATTACGATAAAAAATTATTTTAATTTATTAGTTAAGTTTATGAATCAATTAATTAAAAATTTATATATACAGATTTTAAGAATACAATGTAAAAAAAGTTAAACTGACAAGCAACAAGGTTCCAAGAATGAAGGTTGCATTGGAGGATGAAGGAGCGCTTCTTCCTGCACCCCACATTCTTCCCCTACACCCCCCAAACTTTAATCTATTCCAAAAAGTACCCCTATCACCTTTTAGACTTTTATTTTGATCAGGGTTATAACCTGCACTTCTTTTTATCTCATTTGTGTCTCATATTTGCACCTCCTTTTTCCTCTTCTCCTTTTGCTTCATCCAATATCAATAATATAATTTAAAATCGAATTTCGAAATTTGAAAAAAATCAGAAAATTTTCTAAAAACGAATTTCAAAATTAAAAAATTCAAAATTAAATTTCAAAATTCTAAAAATTAGAAAATCTTATATGTATTTAACTCAAAGAAAAATTCAGAATAAAAAATTAACCTATATTTTTCTTATTATATATATATATATATATATATATATGGCTTTCTAGTGGATTGTTAAGACACACTATCTGCATTTGGAGCTAAAATTTAAATCTGGTTTTTGGTGAATAATATGTTTAAAGATCGATATAAACTTGTGAATCCAAAAATTAGACCTAAGTTCGTTCCGTGAATAAATGACATTTAATTAAAAATATTATAGTTTAGGAGATGCATCATGTTTTGTTATTATCTTAATATTTTGTTATTATTTTTTATTCTCTGTAACTAAACTTTTTTATTATTCCAAAAATAAATTATTTATAACTATTTTATTTATGAATAAAAGAACGCTGTCATAAAACTAAATTGTTTTTTTTCCTAAAGTAGTCATTAACTTTTGAGTAAGAAAAAATTCAATATATTTTTGCTGTTCAATTTAAGCCACCTTTTACCTGATCAATAAGCATACAAAATGTTATGCTTTCGTAGACTCGCTGCACCTTAAAATGCAATTGGTCCAAATAATATTCACTTGCTTCTTTTTCTTTTTTTTTTTTACTATTTTTATTTTTTTAATCGTTGCAATACAAATTTATGTGTTCTTAAATTAGTACACGTCTCTTTTTCTCTGAAATAATCTCTTGTTTGAGGAGACTTCTACTTTATTCATTTCTTTAAAAATAATTATATATATTGCATGTCCTCTTTCCTAACCGATCATATTATTATATTGCATTTTGGCTAATATAAAATTAAATTGAGGTACGACTATTATTGCTGGGTCATATATACATACATACAAAAAAAAAAACCCACACACACACACACATATATATATATATATATAGATATATAAATATCTACTGTCAGTTTTATTATAAATAAAGCTACCTTTAATGGACAAAAGCATATTTTTTATGCACATAATTATCCTTTCTGATTAATCATGCTTCTGGTTTCCGTCGTTAACTTTCGTTCAATTGGAAAAACTTCAAAACAAGAAGTAAAATTGGTAAAATTTTATAATTTTGTTGATAAGTTTAAACTTATAATAATATGTGAGTTGAAAAAAGTCTAAGTTTTAATAATATTTTTATTTTACTTACTCAAAAACAAGACTGAAAGCGGATATGACTACATTCCAAATTCATCTTATTCCTAATTTTTAAATAAAAAATACTTTTTAATTAAAATAAAGTCGAAGTAAAATCAATACTGACAAATTTAAGTTTAATTTTGTCTATAATATTGTAGCATTTATTCATCACAAAAAAAAAAAAAATCTAGCAAAGAATTCAAATTCAGAATTTCCATTCACAGGAACAAAATTAAACTCCAAATTTACTTTCATTTTGTACGAAGCTTGTTCATCTTCTACGTATTGGTTCTATAACAGTTCCTTATAGTTCTTAAAATCTCTCTCCATCCCCACCCTTCAATATATATATATATAATCAACAGTAACGTCACCGACATACTTTACATTATATTACTTTAATAACATGACATAATCCTAACTAATTCTGCACTTTAATCTAATTCCACCACCACATTAAGAATATCGAGTGTTTTCTCTCAGAGGGGACAAAAGACGTGGCTACACAGGATCGTCTTCGTGTATAACAATAATAATGTGTAACATGTCAATAACAGTAGTAAAAGAAACATATATAGAATGGGACAACAACAGTATATATCCCTATTGATAGGTGAAACGCAAAAACAAAACAAGATAACTAATATTTAACGTTAATTTTTGTTTCAGTGAATTTTACTGATTTGGTTCTCCCAAGATATATAGAGACAAGAGAAAAATAAGATTATAGATATAAATATTAGGCATGGGATGAAAAAAGTGCCAGGCTGTGTGGTGAGCTTCCTCCATCCTTCGGGAGCTGCAAAGAAATTAAGTATAAAAATGTAAGGAGTAAGCATAGTTATGGAAGTAGGATGTTTATGTTTATGTTTTTGTTTGATGATGGGGTTTTGAAAGCAGAGCCATTCGTGTGGGTCTCTCTGGAGGGACCTTGCTTACGTACATAACACCCCCACGTTTTCTTTTCTCTTCTCTTCCCAATTCATTTTCCTTCTACTAAAACCCTTCCTTTCTCTCAAACTCTCTTCATCACTCTTTCATCACACTGTGTCACTGTCATAGGGACATTGTTACACATCAAGCAGCAAACTACAACAACAACAACCAACGACGAACGAAGAACCAAGAACGTTCTATTCCTTAAACAATGGTCGACCCGGCACCATCCTCAGAATCAGAGACCAGAAACGCCGTCGGTTCTGCTTCTTCGCCGTCATCGTCGTCGTCGAGTTCTAAGAAACGAGGAAGAGCCAACGACAGTAATGGTAGTAGTACTGGTAACGACAGCAAGCATTCGGTGTACAGAGGAGTCAGAATGCGGACGTGGGGGAAATGGGTGTCGGAAATCCGCGAGCCGCGAAAAAAGAACCGAATCTGGCTTGGAACCTTCGCCACCGCAGAGATGGCGGCGCGTGCGCACGACGTGGCGGCGCTTACGATAAAGGGTTCCTCGGCCATCCTTAACTTCCCCGAACTCGCCGCCTCGCTGCCGCGCCCCGCTTCCAACTCCCCCCGCGACGTGCAGGCTGCGGCGGCCAAGGCCGCCTCCATGGAGGCGCCTCCTCCTCGGACCCCTCCCTCCCCGGCCGCAGCGCCGGAGGACGACCTCGGCGAGATTGTGGAGCTGCCGCCTCTGGGGTCCATCTTCGACTCGCCCGACCCGAATACGGAGTTCGTGTTCCTCGACCCGGATGAAGGGTGGCCCTATCCTCAACCGTGGTTTCACGGCATTTATGACGGTGGGTACTTCATCGGCGACATGAACATGGTTTCAATGCAAGAGTCAGAAAGCATGGTTCTTTCCTTGTGGCCTTGAACTCCGGCGAACAAATTATTACACTAATGCTACCCATTGAAGTATGGTTTTTTTTATCTTCATATTTTTGTGTGTGGTATTTAGTTCATGATCGTGTTTTTTTTCTTAAGTATTATTTGGTAAAAAAAAAAATCGATTTTTCAGGCTCATGTATATTGAATAGAAAAATAATATCTATTGACCTGCCAAAATCGATACAATATATCGAGAAATTATACCATAATTCTCGATTAGGAACTTTAGGTTCAACAATTTTCATTATTTTTGTATTTTTTTTTTCCTGAATTGCATAGTACTTATATGGGCCCTTCGGCAAATTTTTCCTTTCAAGGGTCATAATATATGAATTTTTTGCTTTGTTTATTCTTTCTTCTTCTTCTTATTTTGGTTTGGTACGAGCTTCATACACGATACAATGGCGGTAGGTGATTGGTGTTGTGGTTTTTCATTATGACGATGATGATAATGACGATGGAAATGCAGCGAAAGATACGTGTAGAAAGTTGTTCTAAGCTTACATTATATAGTTCTGCTTTTAGAGGACAAGAATAAAGGTTAAAGGGAGATTCTCCATTGGATTTTTATTTCTATTTTTTTACAGCTCATTCTTCCCTCTTTTCATTGTTTTCTTGGTTTCTCTGTTTCCAGAAAATGACCCTCTTGACGGTAACAAAATTACAAGTCTACATCGTATATGTGTAATTGAATAAAACAACCATAATAATGATTAATGTACTGCATGCACCCTTCATTTTTTATTTAATATATTCTTAAAGAGTACGAAGCTTCGAACACAAATTCAACTCATGGAGTCATGGTACATAAACACACAGCTAGCTACATGGTTCGACACACGCAACCTTAAACTTCATGTTTTTCATTTTCCTTATTACAAATTAAAAAAAAAATGAATTTTCCTAATTTTTTTTACTTTTTATTCTGTCCCATGTTAGGATATTTTGTGTTATTTAATGTGATGGGATGATTTGGAAGAAAGACTTATTTATATATTTATACATTATAAATATGTTGATAGCAGGTAGGAGGAATTTAATTAATACTTAATGGTATCACTGTTTGACTAAAAGTATTATTGCATTATTATATGGAACTGTTTGAACTAATCGTATATTCCATTTTAATTGCTACTTTAGCCTTAACACTGTGGTGGCTAGTTACTTCTAGATGCAATAATTAAGAGGCATGATACATGTGATTTTCTGATTATATAATAATAAGAAGTGTTATTTATTTTATATTTTGTGATAAATAAAAGAGGAAATCTAAAGAAAAAATGAAAAGAAAAGTAAAAACAGTACTTTTTCCCCTTTTCTACATCATTTATATATGCACCTGACTTTAGTGGCGTTGTGGGGTTGTAATAGCTCTTTCTAGTGACGGTTTATTTTGATAGCATTGTTCTGACGCGTGTGGACGTATGCTTATGATGTTTACACTTTACAATATGGTCAAACACACACAAATCCCAGCTTGAATCATAAAGTAACACTGATAGCTGCAATCAAAAAGTTTTAGTACATACACATAAATAAATAAATAAAGATAATGATATTTTCACAACTTCTTTTTAATAATTTTTTAACAACAGAACATGTGTTATCATTTTATTGATCTGTTTAAATTTATGTTTAAAAAAATATTTGAAACGGACCAATCATAGACTGTCACGTATGCATTGTCAAAATATTATCAAAAAAGAATTATTAAAGAGACTTTTTTTAATAAATAAATAAATTGATTGAACAATTTTTTTAATAAATTTTTCCAAACTTAAAAAAACATTGTCAAAGTCAATTATTCGATTAACATTTTTACAATTGACTGATTGATAATTATATATTAAAATCATTATCACAAATTCAACATATTTAATAAGTAAAAACAATTAAAATAGGTTTATGAATTTCTAAATCTAAATTTGGTCAATCTTAATTAAAAATCTACTAAAAATCTATAAATATAGAAAAAAAAATAAAAAAATAAATGATTATATTTATTGTGAATTTAAAATTTTACTTATGATAATTGATTAGATACCTTTGATTGATTTAAACATCGAGTTACTTCTTATTTCACTATTTAATTTAAAGACTAAAAACTATTATAAAAAAAAGCTTAAAACAATTTTAAAAAGCTAGCAGAAAAGTGTAAAAGAGTAGTTATCCCCTACGTTCTTAAAACATACTCCAATATTAAAAAGTAAATTTTAAATTTATCTTATTTAAATTTTAAATCTAATTAATCTTAATTTGAAAAGTGAAATTTATATATATTGATTTTACAATTAGATGATTTGAGAATTATATATATATATATATATATATATATATATATATATATATATATAATATCGGTGGTGGATCACCACCTTTTAGTTTTTATCTTTTTTTTCTTTTCCATCGTTGCATGTATGGTTCTCAATGAAGCAGAGTAATGTCTGCTCAAGTGTCAGTGTGACTGATGTTTCTTGTAAAGTCATAAAAATGAGAAGAATAATTCTTTAACCTGATATATTTTCTATTATTGTTGGAATTTGTTAAAAACTATAAAGTTAAATATCAGTAGAACTTGTTAAAATTAAAGTGATTATTGTATTTTTTTAATAAATTTCTATGGCGGTTGAAAAAATTTAAGTTATTAAAAAAATTATTAAATAATTACTAAATTTAGAGATCCAATAACTAGTTATTATATTAATTCAATTAAATATTATTTTATAAATTAAAAATAATTTATATTATTAGACTCTAGTATTAAATATTAAAATTTCTGGTAATGATTTTTATAAATTTTATTAATAATAATAATAATACTATTTTAAATATTAATATGTTTTAATTTGTAAAATAGTGTCAACTTAATTAATACAATAATTAATTATATTTTATTTTTAAATTTCATTGTTATTAATATTTTTTTTGTAATAAACATTTTATTTTACAAGAAAAAAAATTAAGTTCTATGCAAAATTCATAAGGATCACAGTGATATAATCATCGTCACAAGTAATTTTCGTGTTGAAAAAATCTAGATTGAAAATGTCTTTGGTAATTTAAAATCTACGTTTTATGTACTGATTTCTTTAATAAGAAGAGTTTTAGTAATTCATTCTCTAACATTTTTTTTTTCTTTTTTACTATCAAATATTAACATCTTTCTCTTCTCCTTCAATCTCTTTGTTGAACAAAAATCTATACACATATTCATTATGCAGGTATACAGAAAATTTTATGATCTCTGGTTGACACTGAAAAATTAGATAGATATTGTTATAGGTTATGACTTTATGGTTAGGAATTATAAGTATTCCAACCTAAATCACAGAACACCACTGTACAAATACAAGTACAAGTACAAGTACATTTGATTTCATAATATAAATCTTATTCTCTCGATTCTAAATATGTTGATTAAGATCGTTAAAATCAATTATTATAAATTTATGGTATTGCTTCTTTTAAAATGTGAAAAGAGAAAAAAAATATTTAAATTATCTTAGACTATGATTCCAAAATGCAAAATTATTGGGTATAATAGAAACAATATAATATAACTGTTCAATCAAACTAAAAACCGGAAGGTTAACCAGTGTATGATGTTAACCAGTGTATGATGTCATAGGAACCGATCAATATGCCGAATGGTTCAACTAAAGTTGAAGGTAACGTTAAAGATAGTTATTTTAGTTCTAACTATTACCAATTGGATTGTGATTAGGTCAAATACTAATCAAAAGTTCATCTCAAAATCTATAAATACATGTTTATAGTATTATGATAGATTGATTACATTCATTGCATATTTATTAACACTATCGAACACTAACATTCTAGTTCAACAAAACAATAAAAAGAACCCAGTAAAAAAAAAACTCTGACCTATATTTAAAGTGTGAAGACGGTTAAAATAAAGACTTCCGATAAACAAAAATAAAAAATAGAAACATATCACTTTTAACAAGAAAACTAATAATAATAATAATAATAATAATATTATTATTATTATTATTATTATGTAACCTTAGATAACCTAAACTAATTCAGAAGAATCTCTACCTTGTTTTGTCCAACCTAACGTGTGAAGAGAGGCATTCCCTTAATTTATGCAAATTTGCTTATGTGATAAGAACACGATGATCTTACGTTCAAATGTTACACGAAACTGTAATTTTTTTCATGAGTATAAAAAAAAATCTTTATTAAGAATAATAACAAATTCCCAGATCTTAATTAAAATAAAGAATTATCCTTGTTTTGAATTATGAAAAGAAAATAAAATAAAGTATATTTCAGTACACGCAGTTGGTGGCAAAAAAGTAAGTAGCAATTATGAGTTCTTTTGGTAAGACTTTGATAATTTTCATCTACTATTTACTACAATAAATAGAAATGCAATTTATGATTTGGTGGTCTACTGGTAGAATCTTTGTGCTCATGAATATTGTGAATACAGTAAGTTTTGGGAACCCTGAAAATTTAAAACTATGCTATGAATTGATCAAAACTATTTTGCTTTACAGAGCCACATTTATTATGTAACGCCCTGTTTTGGCTGTTATTTATTTCTTCAATAAATTTTGTAAATTTTAAAAATATTATTTTAAATTTGATTTCACCATCCACAAATAATCCCAACAAATTTTCTTATTTATTTACTTCAATAGATCAAAAGTAAAAAACTATCCAAAATTTTAGATCAAAATATATGATTTTGAAATAAGTTTTATTTTAATTAAATTCAAACAAATAAATAAATATTATTTTTCAAACCAAACTGAAAACTTCTTACTTTGTACATCTATATTAACATCTTCAACAAAATCCACTCTCGTGTGTATACACACACATATAATATGTACAAACTATAAACTTAACAAAAACAAAATCAATTAGGCATTTAAAAATTCAAAACATAATTACTTTACTTTCACAATTTATATAACCAAAAGTATAAACTTCTTGATTTATCATAATTTCATTAATATATCAAATAGATACAATATTAAATACAAACTCATTCATATCCCAAATAATTTTAAACACAATCATAGTCACAATTTCATTCATATTTCCAAATAATTATAAACACAATTATAAACACAAACTCATTCATATCCCAATTAATCATAGACATAACTTTTGTAGAATTTTTATATAAACTAGTACCAAGAAATTATGTACCTATCCTCTATAAAAAAAATTTTACACACACAAGTCATAAAAAATATATACATAATGCATGTGATCCACATTTCAATTACTTCTGCACTCAGAAGTCATAACAAACATATATATGGATCACACCCGATCCACATTATAATTACTTCTACACCGAGTAGCCATAACCAAAATACACATGGACCGCATCTGATCCATATTAAATGGTAGGATAAATTCAAATCCCTTTGAGAATGGTTGTTACCAACCATTTTTCTAGTCGATATGAAACATCTAATACATTATGCTTAGGTCGAGTTATATACATTACTCTGCTATCAACAAATCTTGTTAGGATAAATTCTAATTCATAACTTTGATACCATGTTAAAAAGTAAATTTAAAGTCTAACTCAACGTTAGGAAAATGAATTTTAAAATGAAATTTACATCCATTTATATATTTTAAACTTGTTTTATCTTTAGTCGATATAAAACATCTAATAATCATGTTATTATAATCCATTATCACATTCGAAGTATTATTCATTTTTAAATTTAAAACTATTACAATTTTTATATTTAAAAGACATCTCAAGATTCAAGAAAAAAAATGTATTTAAATTATTCTTAATCTTAACTCATAAACACTGTCTAATTAAGAAAAACATACAAAAACAATAAGGAAGAGAAAAAAAATCCACAATTATATGTGTGGAAACCGTAGTTGATTATGATATTTTTAGCACATCATTAAACATAGCTGCCAAAAGTGGTTTAAAACAACTTTTGGTGATGCTTCTCTTACCTCTAACACAGCATTATTGGAAGAAAACGAAGGGTAGGTGCACTCAATTACAAATAGTGACTTTTTCTTCAATAATTGAGTTGTAGCCTTGCACCATTTCTTACACATGTTTGAACATTGCAAGATTGTTTTCCCCACCAACGAAGGAACTCATTTCAAAAATGGTGTATGTTCATGACCCCATCAAATAGCTGTAAGATATCAACCAAAAAGGACCCATTCTCTTGCTTACCACCCTTGGCTTCTAGCTAGTACCAAAAACTTTCAATTCCTTTCTTATGGGCAAATCTACTTTAATTAACCTAATTAACGTACACCATGATTGATTTCCATTAAACTCTTACTTAATTAACCTCTAATCGAGATAATTAGTAGCATTAGTGTAGTACGTAAAAAGCTTGTGGGTGGTGATATTCTTTTCGTGAATATTTTATTCTCTTCTTCCTGCCTTTTTTTAGCGTTTCTAAGAATAATTAATCATCCAATTAATTCTTGCATTATGGAACTTTGTTTTACGGGTCATTCATGTGCATATCTTGTGGGAAAATCTTGTTGCACTACATGTCAAACAGCAATAGTCGATCCATTTTGACCTAATTGGGTTTATAAAATCACATATTTTTATCGAGATGATGATGCTGCTTTCCGTTCACACGTGCTCTTTCATCCAAAAGTTGACTCAAGATAAAGAAGAATTAAAACTAAGTTTTTTTTTCTAAATAATGTTAGGTGGTGGTTTATTGGGAAACACAATAAATTAATGGATCTTTATCTTTATATAATATTTTATTTTCTCGTTTTTATCCTGTCAATCACACAAAATTGTAAGATTAGGTTTGATTCACTTATGTATTTTAAATTAGTCTTACTTTTAGTAGATGTCAGACTTTTAACACACTTTTTTCACATCAATCCATGTAGGACTTTTAGTATATCTAATGTAGAATTTAAATTCATATTTCATTTCTATACAATGTGAGATTTAGATTTATACTTAAATTTTTAATAAAAAAAACGTCTTTATTCTGTATTTGACCTATTTTAGATATGATGTTTGAACATAGATTAGTTATCAAATTAAAAAAATACCGTCTTATCATTTGATCTTAGTTTTCTTTGTATGATAAAGATGTGAAAGGGTATCTCTATTTTTTCATGTACCTATATCAGATTCTACGTAATTGTGGCTTCAAATTTGTTTTCTGATGACGTGATTAATACACTGAAATTCTCTAATCTTTGCTTAAGACAAGAATACAAACTACCATCAAATCTATCACCCTATAACTAGCTAGTCAAAGCACATTCAATAACTCATATAATCATTGTTTAACATAAATTAAATTAAAGGAAAATGATATTTTAACACCAATTTTTTGACACCATTTTGACACTTTATACGTGTTAAAATGTGGTTGGACGATTTTAAATTAAAAAAAAAACTTTAGTTTTTCTCTTCCAAATATGTTCTTACATCAGCTTTTTTTAATTTGAAATCGTCCAATCACATTTTGACACATATGCAGTGTCAAAATGATGTTAAAAATTAGTGTTAAAATATCATTCTCCTAAATTAAATTGCACAGCATGTGCTGATTTAGATTTGAGACCACTGTGTAATTTGTTTTTCAAGGAAAAGACTTGTTAAGCAATGAGTCATTTGGATTCCATTGTCACATGCCTTTGCATATCGTTGCAAGTGCTTCAAACGACTAAGTCAAAGGTTTGCTTCAATTACCAACAAAACAACCATAAATCATTATTAGATGCATCAGAGAAAAACAGTGTCTGAAATTATCAGAAACGTGTATAATAGTTAAAAGGTGGCTGATATATAAATCGTATCTCAGCGTAAAATCTGATGAAAGAGTTTGACTCAAAACCCAAATGAAAAAAAAAATAAATAAATAAATAATAATCCCCTTTTACACTGGCTAATTTTTTATGCTTACTTGACTCTAATTATAATAATGAAGCATCAATCAATATAATGCTTTGATGGAAATAAAAAAATTATGAATAACATCAACTGTCTTTATTTTCAATAATAAGATAAAAAAAATTGACATAAAAATACAAGACAAAAACTCCAAAACTATAAAAAGAAATACAATAATCAAATGATAAAAAAACATTATATAAATTCTTTAACAATAATAATAAATGACTCATTTATGTCTTTTCTCATCAAATACAATAATACCATAATTTAAATCAAACATCAAAACTTTATTATAAAAATATAAAAAAGTCAAATATAAATTTAAAATATTTTTAACAGAATATTTGAACATTAATTGTATTATATAACTACAATACTTACTTCATTATTTATTTTAAATGATATAATATTTTTTAATGTGTAAAATTTTCATCAACCCGATATCCTTAACCTAATAAGTACAAGCGAGCAGCAATGGAAATAAAGTATAACAAATACAACAATAGGACAAAGAAATAAGATATTTTAATGTGATACTATTTTGAACTTTCTACATGAATCGTAGAACCAACAACATTAAAAATCTATGTAACATATATTAGTTAAAAGGAGAATTGTCATAAAATCATCAAAAGTTGGTGTAATATACTTCACTTTTCTATATTAGTTAAAAGTATAACTAACATTAATAATGACATTGTACTAATATGTATAAAATACAATGAATTTTTAACCATGTCTTTTAGTTGCAATTTCAATGAATCCACTACCATTACCAATCATTAAAAATCATCAAGTTTGTAGCAAATAAAATTTAGAGACATGGGTTTAACAATACCATTTTAACAAAAATAATAATAAAGTAAAATAGTAATAAAGAAATGATTTTTTGTATTTTCTTTAAGAAAAAAATGTAAAGAGAGACAATACACATAAATCTTCATAAATGGTAAGATATTGTCCATTCTGCATCAAACTTTCATAAATGGTAAAATATTGTCCGTTCTGATTCAAACTTTCACAAATGATAAGATATTGTCTGTTCTGAGCCAAACTTTCATCGATTTGTTTTTTATATTACTCCAAAAGACTTTTTATTAATTAAAGTATCTTATCTGTATATAAACTCATATTCATGTTTTGTTTTATGTGATGTTAGACTTTTGTGATATCCAATTATTTTTATATTATAAAAATAAATGGAAAATTGTGATGAATAATAATAATAATAGATGTGAGAGTGTGTATTTTGTAGCATTGTAAAGGTGGTTGAGATGATTTGATGGGAATGGGATGGGAGAGGGAAGATAGAGGGCCTGAAGCCATCTCTCTCTAAAAAATTTGTCTCTTAAGGGTATGCTATCTTATTCCCATAGGACAACCCTTGTACCCCAACGGACGAATCCGATTTGGGACCTCATATCACAATAGGACAATCACACAACAGTGATATGTGATAACTCTAGATTTCCTTCGAAATTTCCATTGTTTTTCAGTGTCAGATCATGATAATTGTATCAATCTACAGATTCTCATGTGGCCTCATTTCCACTTTACAAAAATATTACTATCCTTTATTTTTTAAATTTGAATTAAATATCATTTTATTCTTTATCATGAAAATTAAAATCAGTTTTTTCTTTCCAAATTTTAACCAATTTAGTCATGTATTTTTATAATTACGAAAATTTAGTCTTTTTAACTTTTTTTTTTAAGTTTATTTAATATTTAAAATGTGTTTTTCAATTAAATTGAACTAAAATTTTGTCAAAACAATATAAATAATTCAAATATTATTATATACAATATCAAATAAATTTAATAAAATTTAGTTAATATTAAATTTACGTATTTATAAAAATAGAAGACTAAATTGAATCTATTTTTAATTTTTACTTAAAATTAAGAAATAAAAATATATTTAACCCTTTAAATTTTAATATAATTCAATTTAAAAAATTTAAAAATAAATAAATATAATCTCTTAATCCAATTACATTAAATATTTTAACGAATCAATTATTATTTTAGATTGACCTTTAAATTGTATATATTTTTTAACACATTTCAACTTAAATATTAATAAAAAGGTAATTTAATATTATACTATGATAATTTAGTCAATTATAGATTGGATGTTCAACTATCATTAAGATTCACAAACAAATTATTACTAAATGTCATTGGGTCATTGAACACTATTAAATTTAAAAAAATTTAAAAATGAAAATGTATGAATATAAATATTTAACTTTTTGAAACAGTATTAGATAAATTTGTGCAGCAGCTGACACCTGGGAACTTGATTTGTTTGAGAAATAAATGGGACATAGTATTAGTTGAAATTAATTAATGGGTAATCACAAAAATGGAAGTATCAAATTAATGCAAGAGTGTTGATAGATCCTAGTTCCCCAACGCCATTCTTTAATTTTTCAGCTGCTTCTTTTGCTTCAAAACCAGTCATATTAACAGGAAAAAAGTCTCTGTTCTCTTCTTCTTCTTCTGTGTTTCATTGTGGTCCAAAATATACATCCTTTCTACCTCTTCAAATAGGGCACATTCAAAGCCCTTGTCTCATCCACCACCAACATAACTAGTCAATTCAATAAATTAAATACCATTCTTCATTTTAAACAATAATTTCAATAGAATAATTTTATTCCTACCCTTTTTTCCAAAGTGTAAAAAATCATCTTATAACCTATCTTCTTGTTTGTTAGAAGTGGATTTTAAACTTAATTCAACTCCACAAAACTGGTTTGTAAAGTGAGGTTTGCATCCACTTATATACTATGGCTCGATAGGAGGTGAAATAATACGTCCAACAAACAACAAATATCGTTAGAATAGACTTTAACGATGATTCCACTACAATAAAAACTGGAAATACCGATAACTAGATTCCCTCGATAACAGTCACATTCCGTCGGTATTTTTTATTTACCGACGGATTACGAATGGCCATGTTTCCTTCGGTTTAAATCTAACTCAATTTTACAAAATTGACTTGTAAAATAAGGTTTGCATCCACTTATATATTATAAATTGACTTTATCTTTGATGGATGAAAAAGTTTCAATATAGTTATCATAATTGCAATTGGTAAGATGTAATTATTACAAAATGACCTTGTTTGAAAGCTTGAAAGAAAGTGGAAGATATTTTCTGTATTTTGCTTCCACTTTCTATTGTAGCTAAATGGTATAAAATTAGAGGCTTTTCTACAAATAAGGCAAGTTGGGCATGGTGAAGGCAATAATTTGAGATATATAATGGAAGGGTAATTAATGAATGGGGTGCATTTCTTACCGGAAGTTGTTGGGTACTAATCAAATGGGGACACACAAAACCATTGCCTTCTGTATTATGTGCCCACCTATATTCAATTTTTTTTTCTTTTTTTTCAAACATTATTAATATTGATTATGACCCACGTTTTAAAAATTAATATTTAATAAAAAATATCATAGTATTCCAAATAACTTAATAAATGTTAGGAAGTGACAGTTTAATTTATTTTATTTTTTGTTTAGGAATGAGAGGTGACATTATCTAAAACTAACACATAATTAGATGTTATTAATGAGAGGTGAATGCATGTTAGCAAACACTGCCATATGAAGGAATCGATGGTTAAAAGGAGAACAACAATAACGTTTGTTTGCAACCTTCGATTGAAAAACAATGAATAATAATGTTTTAAGAAGGGAAAGCTTACTAGCACAAACTCAAGTGTACCTCTTTCCATGTATGCTAATAACAATTATGAATCTTGTTTTCTTTCAATCATGCTATATTTTGTAACACATAACGATTGTGTTAAGGACAAAAAATATATATATAATAAATATTTTAAGGAAAATTATTTCAAGAATATGATTGAGGTGAATATCCAATATCTAGATAAGAGATCAAAGGGTCTAAATATTTGTTCTTTACTCTAAATTTTTTATATCCGTTTTTTATATCCGTTTGTCTAATACTGTTAGGAGAATTCATGCAGAAGATGTTCTGATACTAAAGTTAGTTTTATATTTAACAGTTTGCATATTAAATATCGCAATAAATTCAATCATTTGTCCCCTTACATCAAATATATTTTTATAGATTTCTAAGTAAACATTTAATTAACAACAATCTAATTCTGATCCAATTATTAATAATTGATCGTCTAATTTGTGAACGATAGTTGTGAAAAAATCCAACTATTAACCACCATATGTGATTAATTACTCATACAAATATACAATACATAAATTAATTCTTTTTTTCATTAATGTTGTGACTCTCAACATAATATGATGATGAAATTTATGTTTTTGAAAAGCTTCAATCAGACAGATTTTTTTTAGAGAAGTTTTTTATTTTTATTTTTGACAAACTCTATTTTGTGTTCATTTCTGATTAATTATCTTTCTGTTCGTTTTTTTCTCTTCCTGTTTTAAACACGACAACCGTGATTGTGTTGGAATATGATTGTAATCTTGTCTGAAAGTGTTTGCAAGAGAGAAAGGGCAATGGTGGTTTCATAAAGCAGGAAATCTTGTCACTGTGTGCTGGGTCTAGTTACAGGGATAAAGCATAAAATCTGTGTGATTGAAAATGACCAAACAATTGCATTTCAATTGACATATTTTTGGAATATGAATTCTTTTTGGTGGAACAAATTCTTTAGTTAATATGAAATGTTTAGTTAAAATGAATTCAATGCATATTTTAATCATATTCAATAGTGCAAATTTAATCTAGTTCAACAAAATTAATTTTACTTATTTATTTCTGTTTACTTCAAAAGAAAGAAAACAAATATATAAAATATTCAGAAAGAAATATTTTCTTAAAAAAAATCTTAAACTAAATAAAAATATACTATTTTTTTTTTATTTTCTATATATTTTCCTTCAGAAAAATGGGCTTATTTAATTAAATAGACAAATAATAGAATTCAAGAGGAAATGAAAAAATAAAATGTAAAAGACAAATTATTACATTTTTAATATTAAGGACCTTATTTATTTTTTATTAAATCAAGCAAAATATTACATTTTTATATTAAGATAAAGTGCAATTTTATAGATGAAGTATAAGTCTTATTCGAACTAAAATGAAACCCAAGATTTACAAACTTTTTTTAGCTTCCATATAAATTGTAATAGTAATTTGTTATTTTAATAACTATTATCATATTTAATTTTTTAATTCTACTTTTTATTATCATAAAAACAAGTAGATGCCCAAATGCATAGGCTTATGTGTTTCGAGTAACCTTTATAACATTTTTAATATTTGCATTTGTCAAAAGTGTTGTTTGGTTTTTATACAATTTTTTAAAAAGTTATTAACTTAATAAATTACAACTTTGTCATTCGACAACAACATAATAAATCTATATATTTTTCACCTTGGTGTGCAAAAGTTATTTTTTAAAATTTTAGAGGAAACTATTTAGTTCCTCAAACTTTATATATTTCACATAAAGATATTTTAAGTTTTACCTTTATTTTAATTGATTTTAAAGTTTTATCTCATTTTTTAATAGATAGCATATGAGCTTTAATTGTGTTAGAGTTGATTATTAAGCTTTGCTATTTTTATAAATAAATACAAATTGAATTATAATTGTATTGTTAAGTTACCCCAAAATTATATATTTTAAATATTAATCATATATTGATATGTAGTTTGTTATAATTTATTATTTGTAAATTAAAATATAATAAAAATATGAATTTAGAAAAAAAAAACAATATAAAAGTATTTATTTGATATTTTTAATTTTCAATTTCATTATATTTTAATATTCGTAAAGGTAAATAATAAAGACAAAACTACTAAATGAGTACGATGATTGAGATTTTCTTTTTATACTTCATTTAACACTAAATTTGATATAAGTCATTATTTATAAAACACGTAAATTTGAAGAATTAGTTGAAATTAAGGTGCCTACTTGTAAAAATTGTAAATTTTAAGAATTAATTAATAAATTTTTCTACATGCTCTCTCTCCTTTTAGCTATTACACTCTACATCTTGTTATATTTTTTTATCTATTCTTATTGTGACATCCGGGTACTGACAGGGCGGAAAATGATCGCCAGTGCAAGAGGCATGGTGCAAGGGGCACAGACAAGGAGCGGCTCCTAGCAGGCTTCCAGTGGAAGGGACACATGGACGAATCGAACATACACCGGAATGAGAGGGATATGAAGACTGTATAGATAAGAGACTATACAATTGAATGATAGCTTAAAAGAATTGATTTGACTACTCATATCACCAAAATGCATTTACTTTTCTGTAGCCTAACCCATAAGAACTTCATGGTTAAGCGTGCTTAACTTAGAGAAATTCATATATATATTTTTTTTCTATGACTGTCATGATGATATCTTCTATACTCTTAATGTTGATATTTCGTCGAGTTTTACTTTTATTATTTTCATCTAAAGTTAATATTATCAAATCAAACTAAAAGTTAGTAAGATAACATACAACTCTATATTTACGAATGTGGTAATTTAAATATACCGTTTAATTATAATTAAGGTAATTGTATAATGAGAAAATTAATACAACCCATAGCAAATTATACATGACATTCCTAGCATTAAGTTAGTCATATGTAGAAGTGAGAAAATAAAAAGTAGTAATAGATTTTATTGGAATGGTTTACAAAAATAATAAAAAACAAAATTATTTATTTGTATTTGTTTTAATTATGTTTTGAATCCTAAACTTTAATGTAATTGTGATTTTAATCTCTCAAATTACTTTTAAAAGAGAGATTTATTAAAACCAAAAATATAATACTAACTTCTAAATACTAAATTTAAAGGTTACAAACAATTTAAAAATCTTGAACCTTAAATATTAAACCTAAAATCTAAAAGCTTATTTATATTACACTAAGAAAATCAATATTATCAACTGTGAATATCAATTAACAATAAAAATTTATGGGTTAAATATGTTTTTAGTCTCTATATTTTGGAGTGATTTTGGTTTTAGTCCATTTTCAAACTAAGGTACTATTTAATCCTTCAACTTTAGAAAACTCTGGTTTTAGTCATTTTTATCAAATTTTTTTAACTTTATTTGTTATTTCAAATGCGTTTCTTACTTAACATTAAAGCAAAAATGTGTCAAACTGTTTCAAATGCGTTTCTTACTTAACATTAAAGCAAAAATGTGTCAAACAGTGTAAACAATCCAAATACTATAGCAAATAAAGTTAAAAAAAAATTGATAAAAATGACTAAAACCAGAGTTTTCTAAAATTGAAGGATTAAATTGTACCTTAATTTGAAAATAGACTAAAACCAAAATCGTCCCAAAGTATAGGGACTAAAAACATATTTAACCCAAAATTTATTAACAAATATATTCATGGATAAATCTGAATGCATCTACTATCACAATCTATCATTAACTTTTTGATAAGTTGAATTAATCGATAAACTTTTATCTTAGACTAAATTTTCATTCATAAATAATGTATTTTTAGTTGTATTAATGTTTAAGAATTAAAATTATATTTTCAATAAAAAAACTGATAATGATGAAAATAAAAATTACCCTTGAAGAATTAAAAATATATATATATATATTAAAGCATTTAGCTTTATATTTAGAAGAATGAATGGAGAATGTTGAGTTGTTATTGAGTGGGATTAAAAGAAGGGGACCCATTTTCTTTTATTATTACTTTGGTGAAGGAAACATATAGCTACCAAAGATGTTTTATCTTATATGTCAAACCATTTCAGTGGTGGCTATGTTATAGAGTTCATACAAAGTCAGCGCAAATCCTTCTAATGCTTAATGCAAGACACAAACCATCTTCATCTTCTTCTTAAGAAACACTTTAACAAGTAGAATTCATAATTATCTCTAACTTACTTAGACATTATGATGACAACGTGGTAGTTTTTTGACATATTTCCCATGAAAAAACAAGGAACAAAAACTGTTTTTTCTCATGGATTACAACAAAGCATTACGATATATATAATTACATTATGGATTTTGTTTTCGCCATAGATAGTTACATATATAGTGCTTTCTCCTTTCTCAAAGTGGGCCAAAGAGTAAAGTGGATCTTACTCAGTTCTTCTGCATTGATAAGATTTAAAGTGAACAAGTCTAAAAGGGTTTCGTCTTATTACTTTCACTTTTTTTAACTTTGTATATTTTTTTATCTTCACATAAAGTTTTCCATAGAATAAAAATAAAGATAAAAATAATTTATATGATATATAATTGAGTGAAAGTAATGAAATAGAGTTTATAACAATCAAGTTTGTTATTTTACTCATGAACATGTTCAAAAATAAATAAATTCCTTGGACTCATATGAAAAACACTATCTGATTTCTATCTAGTTCAAAAATTTAACCGAATTGAGCATGTCTAGCATATTTTTTTTTACAGTAGTAGATCACTGTAACTTATTCCATCAAGCTTACCACAATAAAACTCAACGGTTACACTTACTTGTTTCATACTATATTTTCATTGTTCTTCGAAAAGGAATATCGACTCTAACAATTTCATCTCCATCAATTAAAATAATTGAAAATGTTTCAAAGAAAGTAAGTCTACCACGTAAAAAAAACCCATGTTCTTCTTTATCTCAAAAAATGAGATGTCTTAACCATCTAATCACTCTCTATTAGATTTCAGAGTAAAAGAGTTTACAAAAGTCTCACGTCAACTAAAAATAGTGTCAATTTATATTATACAGTTAAATAGATATGTTAAAATTTTCACATAAATTAAAAACAATATCAATCTATATTATATAATTGAATATAAATATTATGTTATAAGTATTTTTTTTTTATTAAAGTTAACTTAAAGTTTATTTCTTAAATATTACGGTTACAATTAATATCATTTGATGCATGTTTTTGTATGATCTTTTGGATATTTTGAACTTAATACTAATCTCAATGGAGCTAATAATTTTACGTGGAGCACATATATATTATTATGAAATTGTGTTGTGACCCATGCACGCGTCTTCAACGCTCATTAGATACACCACAAAAGTTGTAAAGGACAAACGATTGAAAAACCAAACTTTTCTCTGTTTTTGTATAGTAAGCAATAGAAGAACATGAGCCACACCACTTTTTTCTTAGACAAAACCACCTTAAAACTTGTTACTCCTTAAATCATCATCATTATAATTACCTTTAAACCAAACATCTGATTCCAAACTTTTCAACATATTTCAAAACAAAAATAGAACAACGTAAAATTAACACAAGCATGTGCATGCAATGCAAAATCACAAGAGAAATGGCCGCGCCGTCGCCGATGGAACCGTCTACGTTCATATTTATGTGTTTTTAATATAAATTTTTAAGTTTAATTAATTATCGTGAGTGCGTAGGTTTCTGTGTTACCGTCAAAATAAATAATAAAATAAAATAAAAATAGGTGAGGTGAACAGTGATAACGAGAGGCTACGGTGAGAAAGATTTTTGAGAATGGTGAGTGTGACCAATCAACAGTGACTGTCGGCATTGTAAGCGTCACAGCACGTGCAATGTCACTCTCAATAGCTTATTAGGTCGCCTGATAACCCACCACTTTTATAGTAAAACTTTTCAAAATATTAATTAAGTTATTAGAGGAATATGTTAAATAATAAAATCAGCACATTTTTTTTTTGTTATTTTTCAATTAAAAATAGTTTGCCGACGTCAACATTGTAAAACCGAATCATATTTTTTTATAAGACTGAAAAAACAATTTTAAGATTAATGTGTTAAAGTAAATTAAGTCGGTCCAAAATTTATATATTTACATTAGAATTTTTTTAAAAGTAATAATCAAATTATTTTATGCTAGTCTTCAAGAAGTAGACACCTATTATGTACTTTACGCACTTTTAAAATGTGACTTGCAGAAAGAAAAATTTATTGGATTTTTTTAGAAAAAATTATATAATATATTATTCGTATAAATATTATAAGACCGTACTTATGATTCAATGTATCGTGTGTTAGTGTTACAGTAACTCTGTAATGATAATTCTTAAGAATATCTGTCATGAAAAATAAAATGAAAAGAATAAAAAGAAGAAGTCGCACTTGGCATACCCTTTCAATGACAAGCTAAAAAAATATGTTTCTCAATTTCCTCAAATTGCTTTCCTTTTATATTTATATATACACGTTTTATTTTATTTTTTTAACTGTTTGTCTGTTTTTAATATTTAAAATAAAATTTTATGATAAAAAATATAAGTATTATGAATTTTTTATTACAATATACTCGATTTTTGTTGTGTGTTCTATAAAATTACAATTTAAAAAGTAAATCTATTTCGCTTCAAATTATCTAATACACAGTTTCAAATTATTAATGTGTTATTTTACATTTCAAAGACCTTATTCTATCAATTCCAAAATGAAAAAAAGAAAAATGAAAAACTCCCGAGAGTATAAGATGACAAATAATATTTAGCAGAAATATTATCTAAATCTATTTTGATTTTAAAACAATTATATTGACTAAATACGAGTATAGAAATAAAAATAACTAATATTTAATATTTTAAATTAGATATAAAAATAAAGATCAGTATTTCTGTCTCATTTTATCTTCAATTTCAATACTCGTCTTTCTTTTAAATTATTATAATATTCATAATTTATCACATAAACTACAAAATTTATATTCACTATTTTATTTGATCATTAATTTTGTATTCCTTTTCTTCTCTATTTAATTTCTTTGTCTTTTTTAATTGTAACTCTTTCAAAATTTATAAACTTCTTATTTTCATGATATTTTACTTTTCACAGCTTTAACTCCACATTGAATTAGATCATTTCTACTCTTTTTATTATTTTTATTTATTTTTCTTTTACATGATAATATTTAACTTATAATTTTAAGTATTCAGTGTAAACTTTTAATTTACTATGTAACATTAACTTATGTTTTCTGTTTTCTGTTCTAACTTTAATGGTTTGGTTCATTCAAAATCCATCAAGTTTATTGGAATCTTCAAGATATTTTTCTTTCATTACAACATTTTGTCTCATTTTTTTAAATGGAATTTTTATTTATTTTTCTTTCCAAGTTCTAGATTGGAAAGTGTATTTTTCAATTAAAACGTCTATTTTTCTTTTTTGGAAAAAGTAAAAATTGACTTTTCAATTACCATGTTGTTTGACATTTTGTTTTTTATTTTTTATTATTATTAGTCATTAACTTGCTATTGATAACATTTTGTGAACAAAAAAAAAAATCTCGTAAATAATTATATATTGCTCTCTCTTTTTTGTTAAGCTTTTCGCATGTATTTTTATTTAAAACTTTCTATTTAAATTCTATAATCAGACATTCTCAGGAATTCAAATTGTCATTGACTATATTGTAAGAAAAAATGTATGCTTTCACTCTTATTGCATACTAATTACGCCAAAAATGAGTTTTAAATATATTTTTAACTTGATTTAAAATTTCAATTAAAACATGATATTATTAGTATACTCACCTTTTTAAATATGTTTCGATTTCAAATATGTCCAAAAATGTTTTTAGAATTAATTATCAGTTTTGGAGTGTAAAATCCTATTAAAATTGTCTTTAAAAATATATCAAATGATGGAAAAGAAAAAAAAAATATTTAAATTGTCTTATATTTCAATTCTTAATTAACGATATCAAACTGTTATGGTTAAACTGATCGAGTCCGATCATTCCTTTTCCTTCTAGTTCTTTATTTGTTTGCGTTCTTTAATCATTTTGGAATCTTCTAATTGCTCGTAATTGGTCGGCAGATGACCTGCATAAAACACTTTTACGTTCAAGTCACACAAATTCTCTATGGGTGGATTTATGTGATTATTGGAAAAATGTGTTTACCTGGAAATTAATCAATCTTACATTTATAGACCTCATTTTCCCTCAAGCCCATTGGCTGTTAATTAATGTCATATATTTTATATCATATGACTTGTTATTCACTCATTAATGTCATATATTCGCGAAACGTCTTCCACGGTCTTGGTCGTCACCAGGTACACCACATAAACTATTTAAAAATGACAATAACAATATATAAAAATATTTATACTTTTGAGTGTATCTGAATTTTTTTCAACGGTATATAAACTTGATTTATTTATGGACAATCCTTTGTTTTTTTGCGTGGATATGAATTTCAATTCTTAGGTTTTTTAAGGTAGCGAAATACGACTTTTATTGAAGCACAAAGAAGATGTAAAATGATTGGAAGAATGAAGAAGGGAGAAAAGATAGTGATAAAGTGGGGTAGCGTATTATAGGGTTAATGATATTGTTCATGGAATGCAAAAGTCAGAAAATAATTGCATGAATGAGAACAAAAGTGCAAGAACGGCAAATTAGACCAAATCCATCTTCCAAAGATTAATGTGCAACGACAAAAAATGGTGGAAAGTGGGTGGTGCCACCCATATCAACCATATCATTTTCTAAACTTGAAAAACAATATATAAGATAACAATTTCATCACATTATAATATGCAATTCTCATATAAATAACGAAATTAATATAGGATTAAATACGTTTGTATTTCAAAAATTTGATTGTAGTTCATAATTTTGATATATTTTTGTGTCAAAATTTTAAATTGTATGAATATAATCTTGTTAATTAAGTGTTAAATAACATTTTAGAGTGATATTTAAATTTAAACGTGTCAAATAATATAAACAGATCAAACTTTAGCTTGAAACATAATTTAAAACAAATTAATAATAGTTTAAATTTGTTTTTAGTCTCTTAACTTTTTAAATAAAAATTGAAATTAGTCTCTTTTCGAAAATTTAATTCAATTTAATTCTTCGACTTTAAAAATGTGTATATCTAATTATTTTAACCAAATTTTGTTAAATTAATTTCACATTTTAAATGCATTTCAAGATAATATCTGAATTATTTATGATATTTGATACATTTTTTTTTCAATATTAGTTGAGAAATGAGTTTAAAATTTTAAATAAAATTACTAAAATTTGATTAGGAAAACTAAATTTACGTTGTTATAAATATGAAAGACTAACTTAATCCAATTTTTGAAAAAAAAAACTAATTTTAATTTTTACAAAAAAAAATAAAATATTTATAGATATATTTAATCCTTTAATAATTAGACTAAAAAGGTTATATTTATTATTTTTAAAGATTCAACGTCTAATTGTATTAGAACTTGGTTTTAAGAACAAATTACAGTTTCAAACTAAAATCATGATGTTTAACCGATTAACATATGCGTCATTTCACCAACCAAAGTCCAAAAACCTTTCCGGAAAATAAGAGCAAATTACGGCTTAAAAGCTAAGTTTTATAAACTCCGTTTACACTCTTTTTTCTTTCTGAATAGTCCTCAGGAATTGTAGATTGCTTCATCTCTATAAATCTTATTGGATCTTGATTTTCCTTTTTGTCATTTGGGTTGTGAGAACTTTAATGTTACGTCTTGTTGTGTGGCTCTATTATTTTAATGTTCTTGACCAGGTCGTAGTCATAGTGTAAAGCTTTTCCAATTTGAGAATGACAATGATAGCAAAAAACCACTTTCAAAACAATTTCAATCACATCGACCACTCACTTTTATTAATGGTCTTTCTCTTCTTTATCCAAGTTGCACTACTATTTTAACGATATCATGTTAAGAAATAGACTTTAAACCTAATTTAAATTTATAAAATTGACTTATAAGATAAAGAGTACATCTACTTATATATTATAAACTGACGTTGTTTTCAATCGATATAGGACTCTAACAACAACGATATATTTTTATATTTATTTGACAAAAAGTATAAAAATAGTTATAAAAATATAAATTTTTTGTATTTTTTTAAGAATAAAAAGCATAATATAAAATGAATGTAAAAAAAATTAAATGCGTTAAAAAATTATTATTTTTTTATCATTAACCAACAATATGGCTATGCACACCAACTGTTTGTGAAAAACCTTCATGTCATTTTCTTCACTTCTTTTTTTTTTTCACGTCAATATTGAGCAGTAAAAAAGTTGCCCTATATTATATTACTTCATACAGCCAAACCTATCTATCCCACAACACTATATAGACCAATATCACATCCAAGGTTTCTTCCTTTAAAAATAAATAGGAAATAAGGACAACTCATATATAACATATCACCAAAATTAAAAATAGGTTAATGACAAAGTATAATAATTGATGCTTAAAATTTAATCTTTGATGCATTGAAATTAATACAATATCAATGAATTACTTTTTGATGCATTGAATATTATAATTTTTTCTTAAAAAGAATGAAAGAAAATAAAACCTATATAATTGACAAAGTATTTGTTGATTCTAGAAATTGACAAAATTAGAAAAAAAAATAGTAAAACATTTAGTGACATTATGTACTTTTTACTTTTTTTTATCTGCTTGGATCCAGTGACATTAAGAAACAGTTTAAGATGTTAGATAATTATGAATTACTTTTAATTTGAATTTAACAATCTATTATGGAAACCAGTTAACTTATCTATCATATATATGACAATTTATGGTTAGATGATTGAACATGTGTAATATATTAAAAGTAATTTAAGGGAGAGAAACATGGAGAAGTGTAATTTTTTTTCTCCATGTATTCTTATTTAATGGAGAAGTTATTATAAAATTAATTTATAAATAAAAAACATTGTTTTAATATGTATTCTACACACGGAAAACAAATATTTATCAACGTAAAGGAAGTTATTTATATAAATAATTGTCTTCAATTTGAAAACAGTTTTTTTTTTAATTTTAAACAATTAATATACGTGGAACCTATATTGAATAATTAAAAATTATATAATTTATTTATTGGAAATACTCTAAATACTAAAATACTTTGTTAAATTGGAGAAATTAAAAACTAGGGTTAGAATATAAATAATTGAGGCCGACAAAAGAGCAAAACGTACAGAAACCGGTGGCCTCTCAATGTCAAGTGTGTCGTGTTCACAATACTAGTTTTCTACAGTTCTCAAACAAATGTTTTAATTTTTAAAAAATCAACTTAACCAAATAGTTTCGTTTTATTAATAAATTAATTAATAAAACAGTTTGAATTGAAGTGGGATTATCTTTATAAAGCGATTTCATTTTTTTTTCAGATTGGTTCAATCTATTGTACATTCATATATAGATTTTACATATATTTGAATAAGTTTCTTAGTAATATTTTTTGAGAAAATAATAGAAAAAACTTGTTAACATAAATTAAAATTACCATACGTATAAAAGAACTATATATATTTATTGAATGTGCTTTAATTGGGTTGAAGAATTAATTTGGTTGAATTGTTTTTTCCGTATTTATACCTGCAATACAAAACTAAAACAAAAAAGTACTATCTTGGTATTGTTAAAGAGTTGTCACCTTGAAATATTCTACTAAAATTAAGATTTGATGGTTGACCTATTTGAAGATTAGGTTAAGAATGTTTTAAAATTTAATATATATATATATATATATATATATATATATATATATATATATATATATATATATTAGAAATATATTTAAATACGTGTAAACATTTTATTAATTTATTTTTTTAGATAATGATTCTAAGTGAATAAATTCAAAGTATTGTATTTATATATATTAAACTAATAAATTATAATAGTGATTATAGATTTATAAACATAATGATTTAAATCACAATATTTTTTCATATATATATATATATATATATATATATATATATATATATATATTTACATTCTTTAAATGATATGAAACAAAAATTTATAATCTTTGAATTATCATTTTTCATTTTAATGAGTTAATTTAATATCTTACAGGTGTAATTTTAAAAATAAGGGTTAAATATGTTTTTAGTCCCTATATTTTGGGGCAATTTTGGTTTTAGTCAATTTTTAAACTAAGATACAATTTAGTCCTTCAACTTTAGAAAACTCTGGTTTTAGTCATTTTTACCAAATTTTTTTAACTTTATTTGTTGTTTCAAAGGCGTTTCTCAGTTAACATTGAAGCAAAAATGTGTCAAACAGTGTAAACAATCCAAATACTATAATGAAACGTGCTTGAAACAGCAAATAAAGTTGAAAAAATTTAGTAAAAAAGACTAAAACCAGAGTTTTTCTAAAGTTAAAGAACTAAATTGTACCTTAGTTTAAAAATGAACTAAATCCAAAATCGCCCCAAAATATAAAGACTAAAAACATATTTAACCCTAAAAATAAATATAAAAATATAAAAAGTTGACATACCAACTTCTAACTCGCTCTATTTTATTTATATCCCAACAAATTCACAATTTAAATATGATATTTTGTCTCTCCAATTTAGTAAGTAGTGGACAAAATAAATCCACTTATATATTAAATTTAAGTGAAATATTCAACAAGTTCTCTCGTCATATCTTTCCAACCATGGTATGTTTAGACCTATATATTATATTAAGAATCATAAATATATACGCGTGAGTATAAGATAAAATCTCCAATAAATAATTTATATCCTTTAAGTATTTATTATATGTGAATAATGAGTATTAGGTAGGATATGGTATCATATCACCTATATCTATTTGAAAAAAATAATTATATATGTTTAATTAAAATTAGAATTGATTTCTATATTATTAGATTAAATTAATTTAAAATTAAATTTTAATTTATATTATTTTTATAATTTATTAATTTTTGTAAATATCTATAGATATACACGAATATTTAATATTCACAAATATTTTTTAAACAAATATTCAATAAATAGAATAAATAACAAGTAAATTCTTTTTTATCACTAATAACAAGTAGACATTATGGTATGTTACTCGACCCGAATGCATGACCCGTATTGATGGATGTTGATAGAGTGACTAAGACTTGTACCAAAAAAAATAAGATTTTGGAACAGATGGCAGCAAATAATGGGTTGGTGTCGGTGGAATAAGTAAACTCTCAAGCTTTATTATCTACCCACGTGCCCATATTCATCTTATCTTTTTTCTTAATTTAATTTATAATAATAAGGTTGTTATTGTTATTGTCATTGTCTCTATTTATTTATTTACGAAATATAACTATTTATACATAGTTTTGCATGTATTCCATTCATTACATTACAATTTTTTTTTTCTTTTTTCCAAAAATTCAATTTATTTTGTCAACTCACCTTTGATTTATAAAGTTATGGGAATGAACACTTGCAACTATTATTAACAAAATATTGATATATTTATCAAGATAATTATGATAAAGCTTATTATTAAAAAAATTTGTTAATGTGTTTTATATAAATAAATAATGGTAATAGTTGTTTGTGATGTGGACGATGAGATTATGAATTTTATCTTCAATATTGTTCAAAAAAAATTATGAAAATAAACAAGAGACGAATTTAAACAAATTAACCTTTTAATTTTAAAGATTCCTAGTGTTATTTTAGAACTATCATTTTTTTGGTTTTTAGAAATCTAATAATGATGTAAATAGCTTCTATTTATTAGTACAGCAGGAAAAGAACAAAACCACAAAAAGGGATCAACTGGGCCTTTGTGTTAGTTTGTTCTTCCTGCACCTCCTTTTCTTATTTATGCACTGCCATAAATTCATATATCCCATATTATCTCTCATTAAACATGAAATAACCTAGTTTTGACTAATTAAACATGAATTAGACATTCAATGAAATAAACTATTCTTTTGGTTTAGTGAATTAGGATATATTTGGAACTAAGCTCTTCGTTAATATTTTTAGGAGAGAAAAATTTTAAAAAAATTTAATTGGCTTTTTTATAAGCTAAATTCAGTTTATCAACAAATTAAAATAAGAATTTAGAGAAGGTATATAAGAGAATTTTCATTTTTTACTTATTTCTAGACTAGTTTTAACTAAAAGATCAGTTAATTTTATTTTTTTATTCTAAAAATCCTCGTAAAGACGTAATGCAAACATACCCTATGACGTGTTATCTTTTAACAAGTAGTTTCTAATGGCACCCTCGTAAGTTTTAAAATAATATTTTTCATCCTTCTGATTTTCAAATTATTTATTTTTAAAATTTCATAGAATAAGTTTTTTTTCAAATTTTCAAAACATGATTTCTGAAATAAATTTTTTAGAAATATAGTTTTTGTATTTTGGAAAAAAGTTTTTAAAACAAAATTTCTAGAACAAGTTTTCTAGAGCGTAAGTAATATTTTTTAGAATAATTTTTTTAAATAAATTACTTTTTTTTTTCAAAAAATCTCTCTCACTTCTTCTTGCTCTCACAAAGTGCAACGAAGAACAAAGATGCAATGGCTTCAATAACGGAAAAGGTGACGGTGACGACAGAGGTGAAGGTGGAAGCTGTGGCGGATGGAGTAAATAAGAGTATATTTGTACTTTTATGCTAATGGGAGTACAGTCAGTAATAATAAGGGTGCAAGAAGAAAATACTGAATTTGGACTGCACTCTCAAATTACAGGCCCAAGAACAACTGGGCCTCGGAATTGAGCTAATGGGCTTGTCGGTTCCTGCATGTCACATAAAAGGAGACATGTAAAAAAAAAAAAACTAAAAATTCGTATATTTTTTCTTATTTAGTTGAGGCCATAAAGTAGAAGAGGAGAAGCTATTTTATAATTTCAATGTTCGGGTAAGTATGAACTTTAACAAAGATTTGTATACTATATGATTACAAACATAGAAAGTATTCATTGACTTGAAAATGAATTTTTTTTAAAAGTACAGATTTCTTCTATATTCATAAAATTAGTTTTTTTATTCAGAAAAAAAACTTAATGAGGGTTCTGTTTAAGCTATAAATATATTTTTGTAATACAATGAAGTTAGTTAGCTCTGTAAAAAAAAGAAGCAAAGATAGTTATTTAGTGAGTGTTTTTTTCTCTATAGATAAAATTAAAATAAAAAACACTAAGTCCATTTGAATTTTTAATATTCTTAATTAACCCTTTTGCTTGACAAAATAAAAAATTAAAAAATTCACAAAAAATAAGATCAGGCTTTTTCATTTACAGAAAGTAACATTAAATCAAATTGACGTTTTCACACAGACGACAGACATAACTAAATTAAACGATAATCGAATAAGATAAAAAAGAATCCAAACGAGTGTCAGAAATTTAGTATACAAGATTCACCTTCAACAGTACCTACCATATACATCATTATTACAATACAACAAAAGAATTAGTATAATTAGGAATGACAAAAAAAATATTTTTATATTACTATTCAATAATATATTTTTAAATTTGTATTAATAAATAATATCAATAACTAGTAATGTAATGACCATTCCTTTACTAAAAAAGGTGATTATCTTTCTTATAGATGAATTACGTATTAAAATACAATAGATAATGATATTTTCACAACATTTTTTACAATATTTTAACATCGCTCATGTATCATTTGATTAATTTAAAATTATTTTACAATCAATAATAATAATTATAACTACGAAATGAATCACCTCCTAATACATAAACAGTGTTAAATATTATAAAAGAAATGTTTTCAAAATCAGAATGAGTGTAAGAAAAAGTTGTTAATATCCAGGAAATAAATAATTAAGAAAAGGATTATGTATAACAGGATTGATCTAATCATATCCAGCAAGCAAAGCATTAAAAAAATGGTATAAGGAAATGTGTCTAAATCCAAAAGATGCAATTTTGTTTTCTTCTTTATTCCTTCATCATCTTTTTGTGTGTCCCCACTGCACTCTGCAACCACCGTTCTTCAATTTCAAAGTTCAAACTATGAAATCACTCACTCACACTCATTTTTTCACAGAAATTTTCTCTCTTTCTTTAATTCTCCGAGTGGCCCACGCAGCTATCGTCAAAGTCAAGCAAGAATAACAAACACAAAGGGCCAAAGGAACCAAACTTCCCCACAGCACTTTCTCTGACACCCAAGCAGAGAAATCACGGTCCCACTTCACGCGCCTCAAAAAGTTTCGAACTTGCGCCACCACATATCAAGATCCTTTCAATTTCTTATCTGGGTCACCGGCAAATGTCCGGAAAGAGACACCACCAGAGCGCCATGCCGGTGCACCCAATTCAGGAACTTCCCGGAGCTCCGTTTGGCGACCCGGCTCCGTATTTTTCAGAATCGGAGCTCCGGGAGACGGCGTACGAGATCCTAGTCGCGGCGTGCCGGAGTTCGGGGCCGAAGCCGCTGACGTTCATATCGCAGTCGGAGAGGGGGGATCGCGATAGGGCGGCGCCGGCGCCGTCGTTGCATCGGTCGCTGACTTCGACGGCGGCGAGCAAGGTGAAGAGGGCTCTGGGGCTGAAAACATCGTCGTCGAAGGGGAGCAAGCGCGCGGGGACGACGGGGGAGTTGGTGAGAGTTCAGATGAAGATTTCTGAGCAGAGTGATACCAGAATTAGAAGAGCACTTCTCAGAATTGCTGCAGGCCAGGTTTTGAACTTAGTTTTGAGTTTAATTTTCTATCAACTTTAAATTATCAATCAACCTGAATTCATGTTTGGAATGAGTTTTAATATGGTTTTTGTCATCCGATTACTTGTAATCGAATGACAATCTTTCTGCTCTAAAATTTAAGAAGCTATTAATAGTCATGGAATTTTTGTTCTATTATGAGGAAGAAGTGGGTGGAGTGTGTGATTTCAAATTTTAGGTTTGATTAAAGGGTTTAATTTGGACTTATAAATTGAGTTTTGCTTAAGTTGTGCTTGCCTTGCAGTGGAAGTTTTGTTCATCTTTACCTTATTCAGGTTTTCCTAATGAGTGAATGGCACTTAGTTTGACTTGATTTGACTACTGGAGTGTGTAGAGATTAGATGGAATGTTATACTTAGGTTTTAAGCAAGGACATAAGTAATTATTGTTTGATTTTTACAGTTTTGTAACTTGTTCTATACCTGATGACAAAGATGCAGAATTCATCGTTTGTCGTTACCTATGATGCACAAATATGATACGACAATTTGATTATTCTAAAAGTACATGTGATGTGTACGTGTAAGATACCGTATCTGATACAATTGTCCTAAAAATATATACAATGCCATGTTGTAATATACTTATCTAAATGAGTTTTAAAATTCATAAAACATAATAAATATGAAATTTCAATTTTGTAATCTAAATTAAGGTCATACTTATTGAACATTACTAAAACAAGAGAAATTATAAATGATTGTCATCATAAATACAGTCTGCAAATATGAATCATACCAATCTAATTTCTTTCTAGAAATCATTTGTAAAGAGTTTTCATTGGTTCATTAAAAACAGTGCTTGCTTCTATGTTCTGTACTGAGAAGTTTTATTGAGTGTTTGTAACATCATTGAAAGGCTTCGATACTTCCTTAATATGTATTTGTGAAATATCTGAGACTATTAGAATCAAATTGAAGTATTGGTGATTCATAGGTTGTTGCTCATGATGGGTGGCAACGATGCTTGACACATTCTATCTTCAATATTTAATATAACAGGTGACACAATAGACTCAACAAAACCTCAGTCCAAAGTTATTGAACGGGCCTAATGTCATTTAGCTGACCTGATTTTCAAGTTGCTGACCACTGAGCTGTAGCTTTTCTTCAAAAGAACACAATTATAATTTGAAACTATATGTAGACAGACAAGAAGCTAATAAACATCAGTTATCATTGATTGCATAATATAACTTCTGTTTATTGTTTGTTTGGTGACCATTAAGTGGGAAATGTTTCCTACTGTTACAAAAGGGTCAATTTCACTTCATTTCTTTCTCTATAGTTGGATGGAAACATGTGGATCAAAATTTATAGTTTGAATATGTGCATTGTGGTTCGTTGTATCTGTTTAATTACAGTAATAACTTACTACTAGGTGTTTGTTCATGAAATAGCTTGGAAAACGCATGGAGACAGTTGTTCTTCCTTTGGAGTTAATCCAGCTGTTTAGGAGTTCTGATATTCCCAGTCAACAAGAGTATGAGGTTTGGCTGAGGAGACATTTGAAGGTTCTTGAAGTGGGACTTCTCTTGCATCCGTATGTTCCCTTAGATAAATCAGACCCTTCTGCACAGACCCTCCGGAACATAATCCATGGAGCACTTGAGAAATCCATGGATATTGGAAAGAACGGTGAATCAATACAAACCTTTCGAACTGCTGTATTGTCTCTTGCTTGCAGATCACCTAGTGGATCTATTTCTGAGTCATGCCACTGGGCTGATGGTTCTCCACTGAACCTTTGGATCTACCAAACTCTTTTGGAAGCATGTTTTGATCTTCATGCAGAATCTTCTGTGATAGAAGAGGTTGATGAGGTCTTAGAACTCATTAAGAAGACCTGGGTTATGCTTGGAATTAATGAGACGCTGCATAACATTTGTTTCTCATGGGTCTTGTTTCATAGGTATGTTGTCACTGGCCAAGTGGAGAATGATCTTCTGTTTGCATCTAGTAATTTATTGGAAGAAGTTGGGAAAGATAGTGGGTGCTCAAAAGATCCTCTTCGTTCAAAAATTTTGAGAAACACATTGAGTTTGATATTAAGTTGGGCAGAGAAAAGGCTCCTTGCATACCATGATACTTTCGATGATGGTAATATTGAATCAATGGAAAGTGTAGTTTCACTTGCAGTATTATCAGCAAAGATATTAGAAGATTTCTCTCATGACTACAATCGGAAGAAGAAGAAAGAAGATGATGTAGAATACACTAGAGTTGATAATTATATTAGATCTTCTTTGCATGCTGTTTTCATTCAGGCAAGTTCTGCCATTCGTTCCATCTCCCTTAAATATGAATACTTTCTTTACATATGACATGTTTGTATGTATGGTTTACTTTTGATACCACTGACTGAAACTGGATAAAATCAGCTTTTTGATTTCTCCTAATGTGGTGCCTCAGTACGACCTAACTCTTTTTGATCTTCTTTAAGGCAGAAATTGGAGAAACTGGACCCTAACAAGAATCCATCAAGAAAACAGAATAAAGCCTTTCCCATTCTTTCTATCCTTGCTCGAGATATTACCGAACTGGCTTATAATGAGAAAGCAATATTTAGCCCCAAACTGAAGAGATGGCATCCTCACGCTGCTGGTGTTGCCATTGCCACCCTTCATGTGTGTTATGGGAATGAGTTGAAGAAGTATGTTAAGGGTATTAATGAGTTGACACCGGATGCAATAGAAGTGCTGATGGCTGCAGACAAATTGGAGAAAGATCTGGTGCAGATAGCAGTGGCTGATTCTGTTGACAGTGAAGATGGTGGAAAATCCATTATAAGGGAAATGCAACCTTATGAAGCTGAAGCTGTAATTGCTACTCTGGTTAAGTCATGGATAAAGATCAGAGTAGATAGATTGGGGGAATGGGTTGACAGAAATCTCCGGCAAGAGGTTGTTGCTCTTAATCTCTTAATCTCCTTCCATTGAATTTTTTAGAGGTTATTTGAAGATGTTGTTGGCAAGTTTAAAAGATGTAATTTTTAACTTCACCTTTGCTTCCCATAGGTATGGAATCCACAGGCAAATAAAGAGGGCTTTGCACCTTCTGCTGTTGAAGTTCTACGAATAATAGATGATACTCTGGAGGCTTTCTTTCTGTTGCCTATACCCATGCATGCTGATCTGCTTCCTGATTTGATGTCTGGTCTTGACAAATCCCTCCAACAGTATATTTTGGAAGCCAAATCTGGCTGCGGTATATATGTATTGCATAACGTTTTTTTTACCAAGGGAAATTCTTGAATCACTGTTTGACCAGGATTTCCCTTTTCTTTGATCTGCAGGGAGCCCTAGTAGCTTCATTCCAACATTGCCTGAACTGACTAGGTGTTCAACAAAATCAAAATTCAATGGTGTATTCAGGAAGAAAGAAAAGTCACAAGTGGCTCAGAGAAGGAAAGCCCATGTTGGAACCACTAATGGAAACAGCTCAATTGATATAGCCCAGATGTCTGTTCGCATCAATACCATGCAGCGCATTAGAATGGAGTTAGGGGTTTTGGAGAAGAGGATACTTGCCAATCTCAGCAGTTATAAATCTGCTACAGACGATATAGCAAATGGGGTGAGCTTGAAGTTCAAGCTTTCTGCGTCTGCTGCTGTGGAAGGCATTCATCAACTCTGCGAATGTATAGCATACAAAATCGTTTTCCATGATCTGAGTCATGTTCTCTGGGATGGGCTATATGTTGGACAAGTTGCATCCGCCAGGATTGAGCTTTTTCTTCAGGAGCTTGAGCAATACCTGGAGATCATATCATCTACAGTGCATGATAAAGTTAGAACTCGTGTAATTGTTGAAGTAATGCGGGCTTCTTTTGATGGGTTCTTGTTGGTTTTGTTAGCTGGAGGTCCGTCGCGCGCATTCTCTCTGCAAGATTCTGCCATTATAGAGGAAGATTTCAAGTTTCTTACTGGCTTGTTCTGGTCTAACGGAGACGGATTGCCAACAGATTTGATAGAAAAACATTCTACCACTGTCAGAGGAGTGCTTCCCTTGTTTTCTGCAGATACTGAGCACATAATTCAGCAATTCAGTCAGCTTACGATGGAAATGTATGGTTCTACAGCAAAGTCCAGGCTTCCATTGCCTCCAACAGCTGAGCAATGGAGCCCCACAGAACCAAACACACTTTTGCGAGTATTGTGTAACAGGAATGATGAAGCAGCTGCTAAGTTCCTTAAGAAGAATTACAACTTGCCCACGAAGGTTTGATTTGAGTCTAACAATTGACAAATAACCGCTCTGATATGCCACGCCTTCCACCCATTATAGATTTTTAGATCCATTTTTGTGTTGTGAAACACTGTTTGGTTTTTTGAGGATACGATTTGAAGTAAAGGTGGGTGCAACTGTGCGTTATACTCTTACTGATCAAACTCTAGGAAATATGGTGCCGTATCGTCAATAATGCTCGGAAGTATACGTTGTACAGGTGTGATTCTTGGATTTGCTAATTTGTTGGCTTATTTTCAGTTCTTGTCCAAAGAAATTACTGACGGCATTGTAATACAGAGAAGTATTTATAGTTACTTACAGTTTGTTTTATTATTTTGAATTGAATGGTTCATTTATTTGTGCAACGATGTAATCTCCTCCCGACAAACTATGAGCTTGTTCTTCGTAAATGAAACAAATTATTTATTTGTGTGACTTTATTAATCTTCGAGGCATTTATTGAATAAGTTAATTATTCGAAGACTAAATTTATGCTATTAATGTGAAAATTTCGATTCCGTACTCTGGATTGATGACGTATTGTTCAAATACCTAAAATGTCTGCTTTAAATTACGATCAATATTTGTGTTGCAAATCAGGCAACACGAAAGGTAAGAAACTGTTACAACAAGAGAATCAGTAATTGACATCAAACTATTTTAAACGGCAAAATGCTTATTATTTTAAACTTTGTACATTAAATTATTTTTAATCATTTAGCAAAAAGTTATGTCCTTTTTTTTTATTATTTTAAACAGATTTAAATAAATACCCTGGCCAGAAAATTAACATGAAATCATTTTGGTGATAGGAATTTCAATCCTAAAAATGAGATCTTACAAAATTGGGTCAAAATATGGAGTTCCAAAATTTTCATTTGATCATTCGATACTCGAGAGTAACCATCCATGCCGGCAAAATCTCTTTCATGGCAATTGCATTAGTTGTATACATGTATACATGAAACGCACACTAATAAGCTTACCCCTACCCAAGGAAATGAAAAAACTAAACTAAAAGGGATTCCTCTTTAGTCCTTTTCTTTTCGAGGCAGTTTTTGAGCTTGTTTTCTGCGGAATATGGAAACCAGAGATCAGTCATGGCTAGGTGAAAGTGATCTCCAACTACAAATATTAAGGAATTAAGGCACATGGAAAACAATCATATACTCACCGATTTCGACTTTTTAGTCTTTCCTCTTATCCTGTTCTTTGGTGGTTTCAACTTGTATATCCGAACCATCCAATGGTGAGTTGTGAAGACCTAAATAAATGCATTAAAAACCATGTCATCAGTAAAGACTAAGACCATAGAAGGTACTGAAATTATTAATTCTCATCAGAATAACTAGAAGAAAATTGTTAACAAACGAATTTTTAGAGTACTAATTAAGGAATCAAAAGAAGAAATTTTACAGCCCCCACTCCAACCCCATTGGAGATCTTCCTACAACATTTTCATATTATTAAATGCATTTACTTATCCAAATAATTCTTAAGAGGATGCAGAGCATATTATAGAAGAATACAATACTACTGTTATTAACAATATCCAAAATATTGTACAAAAAACCCAAATATACGACTTTTAAGTTTTACTAGTCCAATAAACCGGAAAAAAAAATATAGAATGGCTAATACTTCAAAGAACAAACCTAAAAATTTGAGTATTTTACTCTTTTCAAGTAAAACTTGAGAGACCAAACCATCAGTTGGAGTTATGGGGTACTAAAGAGGGTGTAAAAAGCATAGATTGTTAAAAAAAATATAGCGCGAGCTAATAGAATAGTATAAAAATGACAACTACAGGCAAAATAAAATATACTATCCAAAATTTCAAACGGTAAAGTTTATTACCACTATAGTAGACTATCGAGGAACGATGCAAGATAACTATCCAAACACAAATAGAGACACTGTAACAATTAACACATCTGGAACATTATAAATGAATTATTGAAGACATTGCACCACACTGGTTCTCCGTATATTGTAGAACATATTTCATGGTTATTCAGTATGTAATTCATCATGAATGCACTGAAAATAATTTCAGGATCATAATAGCTGAAGCTCACAACAACATAAAGTTTCAAATATAATATTTTAACACATCAATAAAAACAAGCTGACCTCCTCAAAATGCGTAAGTTTGAAATGTTTCTTTCCAATTTCTGTCCGCCTCACTCTGTCGAAAGCTTTACCATCTGTCTCCACAAACCTGGAGAAAAGGCAGAGCAAGGGGAGTTAGGCACCATACCAGCTGGAAACGTTAAATTTGAAAACCAATTTTAGACAAAAGCTGACCTGTAATATGAAAGTTTATACATGAGGCAGTTTAGCATTGTTGGTGTGGCCATGGAATCAATCCGATATTGACCATCCCTCTTGAAATTTGAAAAAAAAAAAGTTAACACTCCTTAAAATTTATATCACAAGTGAAGCTATAGTGTCATATATTCTAGAAAACAAAATATCAAGGCCAGGATAAAACATTGAGCAACGCGGGACTAATTTAACTTACTAAATAATCTGGTTCCTTTATGTGAGGGAATACACCCCCTCCAATACGAACCATCCACAGGAATTTATTGATATCATCACTGGGATAGCCAACCAGTCCTGTTAATAATTATAGCATCTAATCAGAACAAGGTGACTTAGGATAACCGAAATAAAGAGAAAGATGCTGACCTCCGAAGACAACAAGGACATATTTGACATCCAGTGACTGGAAAATTTCCCAAGCTGCCTTCTCTGGAGAAGACATGGCAGTACCAACAGTAGCAATATGTGTGTTATTCCAGGTGTTATTGTCCACAATGACTGTTCGGTTAGCCATCGCAGTTGTTTGGTACCCATAGTCCCACCAAGATGCCACCTACAACAATTTTTATCAGCGTCAATATTTGAACATTTTTTACTGTTTTAACCAGCATGTTTTTTCTTCATTTGGAGTAAGAATAATCTTAGGGAGCAAACAGTTTAGGAACTTCAGCCACAAAATTTGTAATTTAGAAGCACTACCCAATTACTTAAATAAAACAATATTTGCTTAAAGCTTTAACCAAAATTCGAATATCATTAACCAATTTTCACATAATCCCTTTTGAAATTATGAAGCATATTAATAAAGAATAAGTAACTTCTCAACAAATTTCCACTGATCACAAGTGGAAAAGGAACCAACATGGTCGGGGAACAATAATATGTAAAAGGAATGTTGTATGCCCAAGGTAATATATAACATCAGTTAAATCACCTCAGTCTCAATTGACTTTCACCTTTTACATAATATCAAACTATTGAATGGCCAATTTAGTTCACCAACGGAAACATCATCTGTCAAATTTGGTTCATTTAAATTTAAGTACCAGAAGATTCTTTATTCTTTAATTTCAAAACATAATCTAAATTTGATAAATTTGCACAAAACTCAGGAAGCCTTGGAAGCTAACCAATACCGCACAGTCTATTTCAGAAAAAACATCAGTAATTACCCTGTGTTCTGAATTTGTAAGAGAAAAAAATTGAGTTCATAAGTTAAGCAACATGGGCAAAAAAAAATGCACACGTGACACATGTATTTCAGCCAAAAAGTAACAAAATCCCATAGAACTTACTTTATCATCTACTTCTGTATTATGACTTAGCCAAGCATATGCCTCTCTAAAATCATCAAAAACATGAAGCCCATCGTGTGAATGTGATGTTAAAACAATAGAAGGGGCTGAATAAGCTTCTGCTGCTGCCCACACACTGTGAACCTACATTTGAGATCAAGATAGAGAGGAACTCTTTTATAACATACAGTCTAGTTCAGAAAGAAATTAAAAAAAAATCAACACAAGATATTATACTTCTACTTGAGTATTAACTAGCACAATCCTACACTTTTTAGCTAGGCGTTTGTTTCAAGGTATAATAAAGGATTCCTAGGAAAGTAAGCTTCAGAATGTTACATATTAACACGTTAGGTTCACTTTTTGGAATAACATTCCCAATTCCCATCGGAATGGAAGTGACTATTTATAATAACTAACTCTCACCCACTTCATTATTTCATCACATTTATTTGTCCACTTTTATTCTTCTTTTAATTTTTGATTAAAAATATTCTTTTCTATAATTGCTAAATGTCAATCAAACATGTTGAAGGGAAACAATATTCCTTGACATAATAATATTTTTGGGAATGTAATATGATACCATGAATCAAGGGGTTCATTTAAGAAGGAAGGTAAATTTTGAAAGAAGGCTAATAAAATATATTAATTAAATAAAAAAGAAATCATTATCAAATAAATAATCCACCTACTAGGACTTCATACTCCTAGTGGAGAAAAAGCAAAATAAAAAAAGAAATATGAAATAAATAATCCACATTAGGAAACTTCAACTGAAGAATATCATGTTTAGGAAATTACCACATAGAAGGCACCTAGCAACACAAGTAAGATAATAGCAATGACGGATGTTTCCAGAGGTAAAACCGAAAGCCTTTTCTTAATTTGTGACTTGCTAAGAGGCTTTTCCACAGGTTCCTTTTCCTTCTTTTTGCTCCTCTTAGAGGTCCGTTCCTTTGATGTGTCCTCAGTTTTATCTGCCTTAACCGAATCATTTGGCACAACATTTTCAGAACTGCCTTCCCCTGCCTTGATAATAAAAAACAAAATTTGAACAAAGCAAACTAATAAAACGAGCAGAAAAACATATGAAGTCAAAACTGGTGACCGTGAAAAAAATAAAGCTCACATCAACCTGAGAATGATCTGATAAGTGAGGCAACTGAAACTTGATAGATCTTGTAAAAACATCAAAAGCCTGAGAAAGGGCAATCCCAGACAATATACATGCTGCTGGAGCAAGTACAAGCATCAAGCGAACCTGATATTCATCAAGATTATGTCTTCAATAAAATAATAAAAAGGCAATTGAATGAGAAAACACCTCCACTATTATGCTTACCATGACTCCAGAAAAGTATACTGATGTAACAATATAAAGTACCACAAAGGAGCTTGCATCAGATAGGGGAGAGAAACATGCCTGCAATAAGAAAGCACCATCACGATTTAGTTTATATTGAGTATGGAAAACAAAGATAAGACAATTTTTTTATAGAAAATAACTTACAATAATTCCAGCTGGAACCAGGAATGCCAAGACATTGATGTCCATGAAGTATGAAGGCCAAGTAGGTGGCTGATGCTCACTAACACTAGCAATGATTGGAATATACTTGCTTGCATAAGTACTGTCACAAAACAAATAAATTAAGTATTGTAGCCAAATCATTGAAAGGAAATATTTTGCAGAATGACAAAGAGAAAGGTGATATTCAAAATTCACTTCTTTGGGCTATAGTACATAGGTAAATTCCATGGCTATTATGAAATTGAATAACCAACAATCACCTTAATCATAGAATATCAGTTTAGGTGAAGTAAAAAAAATGATTAGAATGGTAATGAAGATTGTGAAACAGCTCTTACGGATCTAGCAAACTTAAACTTCTTCCACTCCATCCCTTAGTTGGGCTTGAAGCTACCAATGCTATAAGTACTGCCACCATTGCACAGCAGACAGCCCTACAAAATAAACAAGAATAACAGGTACTAGTTTAATATCTTCCAGCAATGTTTTGAATAGTCAAAAAAACCAATAGAAGGGACACCCACAGGCCAACAGAAACAACTAGTGCCACAGCTACTTTGAACATTTTTGGGGAAAGAATTCCTTTAATATAGTACACAAGAGCCACTACATGGATGATAATGAAAACCTGCCCAAGAAAAAATAAGTAGGTAAAAATACAGCTAATAAGGTGGATATAAAGAGACAGAAAGAGGAAAAATACTATAAAATATTTATTGGATATGCTACAAAATAAAATGTATGTGTCTATAATCAGTGCTAAATAACGATTGTCATTACACTTGAAAAATAAATAGCATTTACTTAATAATTAGATAAGAAGATTAGATTTAGAAGCTAGCATGAGATTTGCAGAAATTGGGTACTATATTAAATAATGATTTACTTAAATTAAAAACTAAAAGAACAAGGCTAACAAGACAGAGTAGTAGTACCAATTGGTGACAATATGATATAGTTTAGTCACCCACGAAGTTGATCATGTGGCCTTTCTGAACTTTTAGTTAACAAAGCACTGTAACATTGTTTGATCTATACAGGTAGGAAACAAGTTTGTGTTGTTGTATTAAAGGGACTCACATGTTAACCATGATATAGTACTTTTATTTAATTAACAAAGTGTTTTACAATGCACATTGATCTTTCATAAAAATATTTGTATTGAGTTATCTCAACAAAGTTATCAACTTCCAAGTTCATAAGCCTGTTTATAAGAATACGGACACTGACTAGCTAAAGGGTTATTTAAACTCTTTCTGATATATAGGCTCAAACATGCTCTTGGTCACATCTTTATTGTAAGTTCGACATAATCTAAAGACTGGGATGGAACTGAACTCACCAGAAACGATGCAAAATGCTCTGATGTCATTACAGCATTAAACCCAACCACTGGCACCAAGGAAGCCAACAGTGTGCCCAATACAACCTGCATTAAGAAAAATGTAATGTGAATCGTAAGCAAGATAGACTGATTTGAGATAGGTTCAAAATATACAAACCAAATTCAGACCAGAAATACCTCTGGCTTGTAATTGTAAACCAAAACACGGTAAATTCACAAAATATAGTAAATATGTGACTATAGGAACTACAAATTCTCATAGAAAAATACAGATTCCATGCATAATCAAATTCTTCATTCATGTATTGGAAAAAGCAAGTTGGACCTCATTGTCAAGCATTTTATCAAGTTAAACCTTGACAAAAAAGCCAAATCAACTTGCGAGATGAGGCTTTTTTGTTGTTTATTGTTGTTAAACCTAGACAAAACTCTCACATGTATTATCCAAATTACAGCTTACCACATTAAGCACAAGTAATATACAATGTACATTTCAACTACCAATTGAAAAGGGCAAATGCATCTATTTAAACTCTAAAAATAACTGTATGACTGAAAGAGCTACTTACAAGAGGTGCATAGGCAATGTAGAGTCGAGAAGAATAGCGACCAGTTACAATGCACAAGAGTACATGCATAGGAATAAGATTAATGATAAAAGTGTACCCTCCCCATGAGCAAACCTGAAAGACAAGAAATGAATTTAGCATGAACAAGAGGTGCCAGGGGCAACGATAACCAAGATAAATAGTACTGTAAAAAGCTTACCATGTAAAAGTATGCTATGGAATTCAATGTGGCATAAAAAAGGGATCCTGTGTTGAGCGTCTACATGATGTGTAAATCAAGTCAGAAACTTTAATAGAAAACAATACAAAGCTTAGTGATTTCTAAGTGGAGGCCACCAAACTGACTGTTCATACAGAATATTCAAATTACACATTATTGGACAATGATAATAGAGCACAGTAATAATCTGGTGGAAATTTTAGAAACAAGAGTCATTATACAAATTAATGCAAGGAAAAAGTTTCTTGCTTTAGCAGATCACCTTAATATAGAGATAGAAAGTGAAGATCAAAGCAAATATAGCAACAGCTTCATTGTCATAGCTGCCAGCCACTGATCGAGATATATATGATGGGACCTGCATTCACAAGATGAATCAAGATCAATCACATGTAAGACGGACTTCAGAGCCCAGCAAACAAAAAGACCCAGACATATTAGAATATAGCAACTGTTACTAACAGGCATCATTAATTTACAAGTACACATCAAGACACTGGTTACTAACCAGCATCCAACAATTTTACTAAACATTGATCATCTAATCATTCAAAAAGAACGTTCAATGGTTGAGCCAATAATCACGACCATAACAATCACAAATAAAATTTTAACAATCTCGTCAAGTCACAAAGCTTATTGAGAAATTCACCATAGCCAAAAGAATTGCTGCTGTCAGGCCAGCCCCCGCACCCTTAACCTCCTGCAAAAGGAAGCAGCTCAAATTAGAAAGTACACAAACAACAGAAAAAAATATCAATGTGAAATTCCAGCATCAACAAACCTTAGTCAGAAGATAAGTTGCCCATGAAGCGAAGGCTGAGAATATAGGTGCAGTAAACACACAGACAGTTTCGACAGAGAGAGGTATGTTTAGGGAATTCAGTATCCTGAAACCAGAAGGGAATGTTAAAAATATACCAACCAGCTTACATACGCTTCAAAACCAATGCTTGAATGGATGTTTAATATTAGTACATAACAAATAGAAAAATCACAGCATGCACAACCAACATTTACAGTGTTTCAAATGCCTACCACCATAAGGTACCGGCTGTCAAGGTCAACCCAGGATAAACAGTCCCACCAATTACGCGACCAAGTGGATACCTTGAAAGTGACAGAAAACAAAGACATCATATTATATCCAGAAAGATTTAACAATGAGCTGTTTAAACTGTGCAAGTATAGAGGAAAAATTGCTTCAAAACTAAAATCCATCAGCTTACCAAGTTCGGTCATCAAACCAATTCCAGAAATCATATATCCCGTTCTTTGTCAAAAACTGAAAACAACAAATACATCTCATCTTCTCTGAAATTTTATGGCATTGAGATTAACAAAGTAGAATTAAACAAACGTTATTGCCATGAAGAAATTCCAATTTCCATTATCCGGTATGAAAGATCCTTAGTTATCCCACTAGAACATAGTAATATGACAAAATAGTTACATTCCAAATAGTGATTGCTCACCTGAGTGACTCTATAGTTGAAATAAGGATCAAACTCGTGAATAACACTCTCATACTTAATAACCTGTACACGATGCATAAAAAGGTGAGCGAGGGAGTACAAGAAAAACTCTGCCAAACTAATGGAAATAGAAAACCTACTCCGATACCGCAGAAAAAAAAAGGCTAATACAAATAGAAAATTGAGTAAGCACTTAGTATTCAGTTCATAGAAATGGCCACACCATATCACCATTTCCGTACAATTATTTCAACAAAACATGACTGCTCGCTCCAGGCATTCGTGCTTTTGGAACCATAACCAAAGAAAAAGAAACTAATGAGAAACAGATACACTGATTAAAATTTCAACCAAAGGGAAATGCTTCAATCTAGAATCTAATCTAATATTTTAAATACTATAATCGGAAATTCCCTCCAAATGGACGTACATTTGAAATAGCATAACATCTTCTCACACATTTCAGTCTAAGCATTACTCTTACACCACAAGTGTAATCGTTTTTTTTTAATCGTTGACTTATCTCGCCAATGAACGAACACAGCTCGGTCAAGTCGCAAAAAAACAAAATCTAAACACTAAACCGCCACGGCTAAGTCACTAAGATATGTTCGATGATTGTTATAGACACGAAGAAAAACACGACAGCTAAATAGAGCTGTAATCCTGGCTACTGAATTTAGAAGCAGACAAATCACGTTGAATAAGGAAAACGCAAAATCGCAACGTGTTTCAGGTAATCAGATCTGCGGAAGAAGGATGAATGAGGAAAATGCTTACCGAGAATAGACGGATCGAGAAGGCGAGAACGCCGATCAGGAGAAGGATAAAGAACGCGAGAACGTTGCCGAAGGCGTGTCTGACAGAGGACACGCCGTTCTGAGCGTCGGAGGCCGCCATTGACGGCCAAATTGAGCTCTGATGAGAGAGAATGTAAGCGAAGAAGAAAAAAGAGAGAGTTCCAGTGTGACTCACTGGGGTTTATATCTGTGGAAGTCGTTGCGGAGCCGATGGGGAAGACTAAGCTACGTTGGCTTGCAGAGGATCAAAAGACCATATTGGGTCTGGTTTTATAAAAAATGACTGAAATATCCTTTAGGTTCTGACGTGGCGAAGTTTTGTTGGGCTTCTTACAAATTTTTGCCACTCTGGATCATGTGATTGGACGTAGACTCTCTCCTCTTGGGTCTTCGCTTCAGACATGGCTGATTTTTCATTCTTCCTTCGAGTATATACTGTTAGGCTTTTTCTTCCTCCATCTCCAATTTTTTCCCCGCATCCATAATTTCTTAGCGTATCTCTTACTAATATTTAAAATGATAATTTTACATATTTTATAAGATATTCTCTCAAAATATTTGTTTTAAAAAAATTAAAAGTTTTCTGAAATTTTTGGACCATGGTTTTTATGATAATATTTTTATAAAAGAATCTTTGGAAATAGGATTTTGGAAACATATAATATGCATTATAGAACAATTTTTTTAAAATAGAGTTTTCAAAATAATTTTTCATAACAAATAATAATATATTTCAGAATAATTTTTTCCCGCAATCTTATGTATGATTTTTATTTTTTTTTTCACGATAAAGACATCATCAATAACAAGGGGATTTCACCCTACATATTTAAGTGTTTCATTTTGTACCTTGAAATATTTCTAAAATAGTTATAATGTCCCAATAACAATAGTAATAGTGTGGTGCAGTTAGCATCGTAGTCTAATTCTAGTAATATATGGGGTGCAGTTAGCATAGTAGTTCATTTCTACTAATACATGGGTGCAGTTAGTAATGATGAGATGCAGGAAGAAAAATCTATTATTACTTTGGGAAGGAATTTCCATGGTTTCCAAAATGAGAATTTTGGAACAAGAGTTTTTATAATAAGATTTATAGAAAGAATTTTCGGAACAAAATTAATATGGCAGTACAGTTGATAATTAGGAGGGTACAGGAAGCAAAACATATTATCACTACAGAAAATACAATGTTAATTGGAATTTGGGAAACAAGGCCCATGGACCAAACACTCACTAGCCTAATGCACAGACCGAATTTTTATTAGGTACTATTATGTGACCTTATATCATAAAAGTTCAAAAAGTGAAATACCTTAAATTAAAGTAATAGTGAAATCAAATTCAATTCATAAACCCTACATAATACATAATCATGATTATTACATAAAAAATCATGTCATTTATAATTAAAGAAAAATAATTATTAATTCATATACTTTAACAATAAATAATAATAAGAAGAATATGTTTAGACGACTTGTCGAGTCTATTTTTCAAATACTTGACAAAAATAAATTATATCATGTTTGTAGAGATGTCATTCTACCTCAATTTGAAAGACATTTTCTAATACTTGATTAATACAAATTCAGAAAGTCTCATTCCAGTTTTTTTACAAAAAAAAAAAATTGCAACATTTCACGTTATGAAAAGGGGCAAATTAAATCTTCCAAAATCAAATATACATACCTAAACAATAAAACAAATACACATATATAAAAATTTCATGAAAATGTAAGACAAGACTAGATTTATCATATAGGTCTCAAGAAAGTAAAAGTTGTCTTATATTTTATCATTACATACAAACATAATCCTTGCTACATGTTTTACTTAAAAAAGATAGTCTGTATAGATCATTCATGTACAACATTATAAATTTAAAAAAATTCAAGAAATTTTATTTAAAAGCATTATGTAGTTTGGTATTAACTTATAATTGTTAAACTTTAAAGGGTTAAGTATGTGTTCTAGTTCTTTGAAATTGAATTTGTTCTTATTTAAAATTTTGATATATTATGTTTCTTAAACTTTAAAAATAAAAAAATATAATTATTTTAACTCAATTATATTAATTTTTTTACATGTAAAATGTGTTCTATTATAGATATTAAAACATAAATGCGTCAAATAGTATAAACAACTAAAATATTAATATGAAACGTGTTTGATATATAAAAAGATTAACATAGCTGAATTGAAAAGGTATTAATTTTTTTTTCTAAAGTTTGATAATCAAAATGTATCAAAATTTTGAATAAAAGATAAATTTTAATTTCACACTTAAGTGTAAAGACTAAAAACATAATTAACTCAATTTTACACGTCATAAATAATTATAAGAAAAGACAATCAACTTCATTGAAATCGCATAAGAACACAAATAATATAAAAATAAGAAAAAAATCACTATTAAAAATGATCACGAAAGAAAAAAAGAGATAATGTAAGAGCAACGAGTCAACAAAAAGAATATAGTTGTACTTAATAAATGAGTTTATAATAAAAAAAATAAAAAAATCACATTCACAACAACAAAAAAAGCAGGTCTTTTGTATTCGAGAGACAAAAAAAAAAAGATTTTCATAAAAGATTTTAAACATCTTCCTACCTCTATTATTCTACATCATACATTTATACTATATTTTTTTCTACATAAGTTATAACAATCGGTATGAAATATGTAAAATAATTAATATTAATAAACAAATAAGTATTACTCATAAATAAAATAATTCTTTACTTATTTGTTTTTAGTCAAATAATTGTTTTCTATTTTTTATTATTTATTTATATTTATAATCAGAAAAAGTAGTGACAGGCGTCAGTAATAGTGACCACATGAGCGTCTGTCAAGAAAAACAACACAGGTTGATAATTCAAACTTGATCTTGAGTTGGTGTTGGTGTTGTTAAACATAGCCAAGTCACCCAAACAAACAAACTCGTTTTATTTATTTATTTTAAAAAATACAAATATTATGCTGACCACGTAAGGCTGGACAAAAATAATTGATCTGTACTGTACTGCAGTAAATTTATCAATTTTTACTAACAGTTCAGTATACTATTTTATGATTCAATTTTTAAAAACTGAACTTATAACAGTTACAGTTTAGTTAAATGTGAGAACTGTATATACTCTTACATCTTTTCTAATTTCAGTTTAACTGTAACAGTTCAGTATACTATTTTATGATTCAATTTTTAAAAACTGAACTTATAACAGTTACAGTTTAGTTAAATGTGAGAACTGTATATACTCTTACATCTTTTCTAATTTCAGTTTAACTGTTTTGTCTTGTCAAGAAAACTTTATTTAATAATAAAATATTAATAAAAAAATTGTTCACATAAAAAAAATAATAATTAATTTTTTAAGATAATTTTTTTATCACAAAATTTATATTTTTTATCAATAAAAATAAAAAATGTAATTTATATTTTTATACTTTTTAAGTTATATATATAAATATATATATATATATATATATATATATATATATATATTGTGTTAGTGTATGATGTTATTTTTTATATTTTTTTATTAATAAAATAAAATAAATAAATAAAAAATAAAATAATTTTTAATAATAAAAGAAATATAAATAAAATAGAAAATAATAATATTAAATAATTAAAAATCAATTTATTAGACACTTATGAATAAAATAAAATAAATATTAAAATAAATTTCAATTAAAAAGAACATGTATTGTTATACTATTTAGTTTAAAAATTAATACAATTCAGTTTAAAATTAGTATAGTTAGTAGTTCAGTTCAGTTTATATTAAAATTAGTGTAGTTTACAATTTAGTTAATAGTTCAGTTAGTGCAATTTATAATTCAGTTAATAGTTCAGTTGAGTTAGTGCAGTTTACAATTCAGTAAATAATTTAGTTAGTGTAGTTTACAATTTAGTTAATAGTTCAGTTCAGTTCATATTGTAATTTAGTACAATTTAGTATAGTTCAGTACAATTTGATAAAACAAAAAACAGTTCAGTTCAGTTTATCTGTTTTACACTTCAGTTCAGTTTGTCTAAACTGTTTTACAGTCCAGTTCAGTTTCTAACAGTGCAGTACAGTTCAGTTCGATTTGTCCACCCTTACGACCACACATTATCAAATTTGGCAGTGCTGCAGTTTTCATAACTGGTCCTTTTTGTTCTTCTGTACTATTTCATGCAAAATAAATAAATAAATAAATAAATAAAAGTTTTTAATTCCAGCATTGCCTTAAAAACTTTATTTGAATAACTACTTAAATAAAAGTGCTCTAAAGTTACTTTTAAAATTAATTTCCCATATAAGATAAAGTCACATTATAACAATATAATAATCAATACATATGTTACATTTATTTCTAAAAATTCTCCCAAATTTATGATTTTTTTTCTTCTTAAGATATGGATAGAGTTCATCATCTCGGTTAAATTTTACTAATAAAATTGGTTTATCACTTTTAATAAACCCTCATTCCCCATATTATTTTTTTTTATTTTCCTCACAAAAGTTAAATTCTAAACTTCAGTAATAAGTCATTCAGAGACCAAAACCAATTTACAATACAGATCTAATTAGTTAGAAATAATTGTTACGGGATAACAAATATATAAACAACAATGAGATATTAAAAGTTAATAAATGTCATTTTTAATCTTAAAGAAATTACAAAATTGGAAATTCTAACTTAATTCTTGCAATACAACACACAAAATTTAAAAACTAGGATAAATCATTTTATGATAAAAAAATGTTGTTAGACACAATTTCACCCTTATTTAAAGGTTAAATTGTTATAAAAAAATTAATTTTTGTATTTATAAAGAAAAAACAATAAAAAGTAACATCAAACAAGAATAAAAAAAATTGAATATAAAAATATCATTATCTTTTTAAAACAAGTACTCAGTAACAACTCAGAAAGTCACTTTAAATCTAATTATTCTTTTTACAAGATTAATTTACAAAAGTAAAGATTATGTATAAATATACTTACATAAACTATAAATTAATCTTATTTTTTATCTCTAAATTCTAAATTAATCATTATACTGTAAGAAATTATAAATATTTATCATAAACATCCATAAATTCGCAAACACGTCTATAAAAAACAAAATATTAAACTGAAAGTATATATATATATATATATATATATATATATATATATCAGTAACAGTATTGTCACTGTCAATTCCATTAAAGATCAGTACATACTCTTCTGAAATACACTCTATTAATAATAAAAGTTGATTAAAAGTCAAATACTTCTTATTTTACATACTTATCACAACACTTTAAGACAAAACTAAAGATGCATAAATTTTGAATCAGAATGATATCATATGCATGCGAAATATATATTATACATGAAAAATGATATTTTAACACCAATTTTTGACACTGCACACGTGTCAAAATATGATTGAATGATTTCAAATTAAAAAAATTAAAAAAAGAACATATTTGGAAGAAAAAAAAGCCAATTTTTTTTTTAATTTGAAATCGTTCAAACACATTTTGACAAGTGTCAAAATGATGTCAAAAAATTAATGTTAAAATATCATTTTCTTATATAGTCACGAAATATTAATTATTAATATTTATTGATAGAAAAAGGAAAAACAAAAGACAGCACAAACGTAACATTATCTAAGTTTGTCCTATGTGGGACTGGAGTGCTTCTTCCATGGTCTTCAAACCTTGTTCCATGTTCTTAGCCATGGCATGCAAGCCTTTGTCTATGAAGGAAACAAGATATTCAAGTTTCCAGCCTTGAACTGGTTCGACTTCGTAGAGCCACTCGACCTCACACCCTTCGGCGGTTGGCCTCACCGTCCAGGTTGCAAGGTAGGAGTGAAACCCAACGTTGCTGTCCACAATACAGTACGTAAAAGTCCATCGAGCAGGGTCGATGGATAACAACTTCTGCTTGGTCCAGTTCATAGATTTTTTGGCATCATCGTCCACCGGTGTCTTGAAACCACCGCAGAAACGCACACAGCCTGGTATTCCAGAGATTCCTTCGACGGGAATGCACATCGGTGTGGGATACCACTTGCTCAGGCCGAAGAAATCCTCCAAAAGAGGCCAAACCTTTTCTGCTTTCACTCCTTTTACTTCTGCTATGGCCTTCCCCTTCCATTTTTCATGGCTTCCTTGCTCCATAGACTCCATATTTAGTACCTGCAATGTCACACACAGAAGGAAGTATATGAAGCTCGTATCTTTACTATGAAGGTGTAGCCTTGTATATATATATAAGAGAAACTGGTCCTACCTTAGAACATGCAAAATTTTACTTTGTATAAAAGTTTCAATTATATTACATTCATCTCACAGATCTCACTGAGAGTATTAGGATAAAATGATCATAAAAATATATAATTTTGTATGTTTTCGAGAAATAAAAAGGTAAAAAGTAAGAAAGCGTAGTGTCAAATGAATATAAAAAAGTTAAGTGTGTCAAAGAATCATTTTTTTAAAAAAAAGAGTAATTATACTATGACACACTTTTACATTCATTTCACACATAGTATAAGGATAAAATAGTCATAAAAATGTAAAGTTTTATATTTTTTCAAGAAAGAAAAAAATAAAAAATAAAAAAAATCAAATGAATGTAAAAATATTAGATGTGTCAAAAGATGTATTAGTGTGAGAAAGCAATCATAATATTAATTTAAAATATATAAATACATTTATAGAATTGATCAAGGTTTAAAAGTTATTTTTTGATATTAAAGTAATCTATTTTAACAAAATATCTTGTTTATTTAGTCCATCGTATTATCCGTTATTGAAAAATTTTGTAATTATAGTTTGACAAATTATTTTATTTATTATTTGATTATCCATTAATATATATATATCTTGACGTAAAAAATTATGATAGAAATCTCAAATTAATTAAAAATAATATCAATTTCTTTCTTAATCTCATTAGTTTTTTACTTTTTTTTTCTTAAAAATAGAAAAGTAATTTTGCTAATTGAAAATGTGTCACTTTCTTTATCTCTCCACTTGCATTTCTTCTTTTGAAGTATTGTATTTGTAATAGAGTAATAATATCATGACACACTTTTATATTCATTTAACACAGAATATAAGGATAAAATAATCTAAAAAATGTAAAATTTTGTAATTTAAAAAAAAAAGTAAAAAATAAGTAAAAATAATATCAAATAAATATAAAAAATTTAAGTATCTCAAAAGAACATTTTTCTTTCGAATATTCTTTAGATAATAGTAATCATTAAGGATACGTCTAAAGTCTAACAAAGAAAATTGGACACCTGTCGATTACTTTATTTCCGAGGTTTTGCAGAGTACGATAAAGAATCATTGTACAAGAAAATAGCCATGAAAATCATATGCGACACCACTCTTTAATTAAATAGCAATCAAAACCTTAAGTTATTAAGTAAATAATTGACTTTATTAGTTAAATGTAATCTTAGAGGAAGGATTTTCTGAACGCAAACTCTCTAATTCGATTTAAGATTTAGAGAGGATTTAAGGTTTAAAGTTTAGGAATTTTCTTTCGTTATTAAGTAAATAATTGACTTTATTAATTAAGTGTAATTTTAGAGGAGGGGATTTCAAACTCTCTGATTCGATTTCTTATATACGGTTATTTTAAAGAACTTTTCCGACAAATATGTTATTTTATAATAATTTTGTCAGAAGTTGATAACTAGTGTTTTTCTAAGATATCAATCATTTAGGTTGTTAAACTTTATATAAGCGGCGCCAAATTCTTAGGCACCACAAAACAAATCATATGAGAATCACACCTTTAGGTTTGTATCCATCTCTCAATACTCTTTTTTTTTTCTTTTATCAGCATTTAATACTCATATACTAAATTATAAGACTGATATTTAAATTTTATAAGACTTTTTGTCAAATTTTGGTAATATGATAAAAAAAAGAGAGAGTTTTAATCAGAAAAATAATTTTTTATTTAATATTATACATTTACCAACAATCAAATGAAATTGTAGTTAAAATATAAATTTTATAAAACTCTTTTAATACTGGAACAAAAGTTTAAAAAATATATCTTAAAAATATAAATAAAATATCTTAAATATAATATATATATATATATATATATATATATATATATATATATATATTATGATTAAAAAAAATTATTAAAATCTAGACGTGAGTTTAAGTCTCATAAGAAACACATTATAAAATACAATACTTATAAATTTATTATCTTAAAATTTTAGATTAGAATTAATATATATTAATTTATATGATTCAAGTCTCATTATTATTAAATTTTTTACTATGGATATATTGAAAGATCTATCTATGATATGATAGTCCATTATGTATCTTATATCATAGTCAATTAATGATAGTTTCGTATAAATGTTGAACTTGTTGGAATTAATCAATCGCACATTATAATAATTTATTTATTTTATGAATTTAAAAAGTAAATATATATTTGATTAAACAAAAGTTATGTTTAATCAAATATATATTTGTTTACTTTATCAGCCTTTTTTTTCCGTCATTTTTTATTGGGTTAAATATGTTTTTAGTCCGTATATTTTGGGACGATTTTAGTTTTAGTCCATTTTCAAATTAAGGTACAATTTAATTCTTCAACTTTAAAAAACTCTGATTTTAGTCCTTTTTACCAAATTTTTTTAACTTTATTTGTTGTTTTAAACGCGTTTCTCAATTAACATTAAAGTAAAAATGTGTCAAACAGTGTAAACAATCCAAATGTTATAATGAAACGTGCTTAAAACAACAACTAAAGTTAAAAAAATTTGGTAAAAAGGACTAAAACCAGAGTTTTCTAAATATGAAGGACTGAATTGTACCTTATCTTGAAAATGGACTAAAACCAAAATCATCACAAAGTGCAGGGACTGAAAACATATTTAACCCTTTTTTATTTCATTTCTTTAGGTCAAAGAGAGCGTCATATTATTCAAAAATCAATGATATCAATACCTAATAATTCATATTCTCACCCTCGTAATTCATCCTTCCAGTCTTTTCCACAAAAATAGAGACAAAACAGAGAAGGAAAATAATTCAAATTGTCGACATTTAGTAACCCTCCTTTTAAAGGATAAAATTTCTAATTCTCCCAGTGAGAAAAAATTATAATTATTTAATTTCTATTCTATCACAAAATGCATTCGAGTATATTCGTTTACATAAATTCTAAAATAAAAGACGTTGGAATTTATAATCCTCTTTATATATATTTTTTCTTTAAATATTTAAGTTTTTATGGTGTGAAGAGAGTAAGAAAATAAAAAGGAATTAAAACAAAAACATGTTTTCATTGAGTAAAGATAATGAAAAGATAAGATGAATGAATGAAAATTTTGTAAACGTAAAGATTGGTTTTAAAAGAAAAGGAGAGAGATAATATATATATATTTTTTAATGTAATAACCAATCCTTACACCTAAATCAAATAACAATATATATATATAAACTATGCTGATTTGCATTCATGATGGCACCATAATTAATTATCGTTAAACAAAATTGATTATGTCCTATTTAATCGTTTGTATTTAGTCAAGTAGGTAATTATTAAACTTACCTATTGATAATTTTTTTTTAATAACTTTTTGTCATGTGTTACTATTTTATTGATTCGTATATTTAAAACGGATTAATCACGAATTATCGTATAAACGGTTATAAAAGAAATATTAAAAGAAAAAATTCTTATGAAAAAATTGATAGATTTGGACCCAACATGTACATTGCATATTCAATTACTGAAATTTTGTGATTGCTATAAAAGAAACAAAGTCAGCCTCACTTTTCCTCTGCTTGTTTGGCCTTCGGAATAAAAATACGTGTCTATGATTCACACACACATTTCCTTGCATTTTTTTCTCAAGAGTGCAAGCACCTTTCATAATGCATTCTCCAATATGCAAAACATAATAAATCTTTGGATTAAATAGGTTTGTTATTCATAAAGTTATAGATACTAAATTAAAATTGAATTTTTTTTCTTGTTTCAAAATTTATATATTTTTATCTTTAAACTTTAAAATGAATAGATATAAACAATTTAACTCAACGATGTTAAATCGTTTTATATGTTAAACAATGTTTTATACTAATATTTGAATTGAAACATGTCAAACAGTATTAATAATTTAAACGTTATCTTAAAACGAAGTTCGACATGTTAAAAAAAATTAATACAATTAGATTAAGTTGATTATAACTAACTATTTCAAAAATTTGAATATCAAACCAATCAAAGTTAAAATTCCAATTTTAATGAAAGTTTATAAACTACGATTAAATATATTTTTTATCCAAATTAAAATGAGTCTATCTTCAACACTTTGACTCAATTTACTTCATCAATTTTAGAAACGTGTGAATTTAGTCCCTTTAACAACTTTTTTTTTTAAGTTTATTTGATATTTCAAACACACTTTATGACAACATTCGAATTGTTTACACTGTTTAACACGTGTTTTATTTGATGATAGTAAAAAAAACATGAAATAAACTTAAATCTGATTAAAATAACTAAATTCACACAATTTTAAAAATAAATGACTAAATTATCTACAATTTTGAAAAAAAAAACTAATTTTAATTTTCACTATTTAATTCTATAAACTAATACCATAATTAACCTATGTATTTAGATCCAATTGAAACCTAATTACATTATTTCAAAGGAGGTGTTTTCTTTTTATTTTGTTAAATATGTTTTATATATACAACCTTGGTCATTGCCATGGCCCAAAGTACAATGATTTTTTGTCCTTTAAGTTGGAACCCACCCCTTCAATAATGGTGGTATTATATTTATGTGGCAGACAATAAAATCTACTTATATATGATTGGAATTATATAAACTAAAATCATATATAAACACATGGTAAGGTAGTGTTCCTTGATTATTTTTAGCTTCTTAATATTATGAAATGAAATAAAGAAGTTTATAATCTCCAAATCCAACAATGTTGATAGATACTATAATTAAGTAGTGGGAGTGGGTGGGTGTAGCTTTCTATACAAAAGCACTTTTCATTATCTCAAAACCTAAATCATCCAAATCCCACCACATTGTGGGTATCAATACAAAAAATAAGGCCCACCAATACAAAAATGCAATTTATTTATTATATTTAATTAAGTTTTAAATCTCTCTTATATTTATATATTTGCAATTGTATCTTTACTAAGTTATTTTTATCTGGTATTTCATTTTTATATATTTTTTTTAATTGAATTTTTACAATTTAATTCTTTTGTTAATGATTTATCTTGTCATGTTATTTATTATTTTTACGTTTTGAAAATTTCGAAGTTTTGTAATAAATATATAATAATATTAAAGTTCATGTAAAAAATAACAAATATTTTTTATTACTCAATATAATTTTATATTAATCTCACCAAATTATAGTTTTTATCAGAAAAATATACGTAAGAGATGACGGAACAAAATAAAAGTTGTCACTCAAAAAGTTTAAATTACAGATAATCAACCGAAAAATATACAATTTTTAAGTATTAAAAAAAATATATTTAATGAAAATTTAATTAAAAATGTCTATTTAAAAAAAACTTGAAACTTAATTAAATTTTATTATAACAATAAAAAATGATTTTTTTCACAATTATGTGAATAAATTCTACCCTTATTTCTTCGTCATTTTGAATTTTCTTCTATTTTTCTGTTGTCCACTCATTCAAACCTAAGATATCAGTATAAAGGTAAAAATGACTTTTCATTTAAGAATGGTTCGCCCACGGACATCACTTTTGTGTGTTTTCCTTTTCAGTACGAAATTTTATTAAAATGATTAATTTTTACATTGAAATATTTTAAGATAAATTGTATAGTTGGAATAAATAATTTTAAATTACATTTAAAAGTTAATGATTTGAGAATTTTTATATTCCGAAGTTTATTATTTTCTTTTTTGTGTTCTTTGATTTTGTTTGGAAAGTCAACTAATAAAGATTAAAATATTGTTGGGAAGATTATTTTTAGAATAAGTCTCAACTAGAAAAAATTTTCAATGTTATTTAACAAATAGTTTCTATTTAAAATGTTATAATTATTTTTATTGTTACTATAAATTATTATTATTTGATTTTAACTAGATTTTTTTAATTAATTTTGACACAAGCCATTTTTTTATCAATTGACATTTATCGTAATTTCTTTATATTAGTGATAATTTTTTTATCACGGATATTGTTTTTATTTTTATATTAATAATTTGTAATAGTCAAGGGAAAATTTAACATACATTAACTAAAAATTGTTGTTAATATAAATTGAAGAAAATTTTCAATAAATTTCAGTTGAAAAAACAAATATAATAACGTTGTAAATCCATTCAATTTATGTAATTAATTCCATGAAAAATCAATGTAACTTTATCCGTACTTCACAAATAATTGAAATGTGAATGCGAACCAAACATTCAGAATTTCAGATAAGATGTATTTCTTTTAGTTACAACGTTCTAAATGTGGTCGTTAACTAGCACGTGCTAATACATACCATAAAGCCTAAAAGGAAAACATTATTATAGAAACTTAGAACAAATAAAAACAATTAAGTTAGTTAATTTTAATTAAAATGACATGAATTTAAAATTTTAATTAAAGATTTATTAAATCATATTTTTCGTAATTCAAGCAATATTTTTTTAAACCGTAGAAGTAACTTATATGGTTATAGTTTCTATTTATGCATCTATTTTTTAGGAAGATTAGTAAACATCTCATTAATGAATTTTACGTAAATTAAGATTATAAAATAATTATCGATCTATGCATGAAAAATGAGCTTAAACTTTTCAAAATTAAGAAGAAAAAAGTTTTCATTATTTTTATATATATATAATGAGATATATATGGAAAGTGGTATAATTTAAAATGTTAAATTTATGTTTGTACCACACTTAAATTTAAAATGTATCAGTTGGGCTTGTAAAGCCCAGTATAAGCCCATTGGGCGGTGGCCTCATTCAGCACCCGAAACAACGAGGCAAGCAAGAATGGAAAAAAAAATAAAAAACTGAACAAACATTTCTTAAAGAATTTAATTAAACTCAAATGCATTTGCACTGTGAAAATTATAATAAAACAATCTATTTTCAAATCATATAATAATCTAAATATTATAATTAAAGTAAAGAACCAATTAATTTTTTTTTTTCGAAAAGAGGATTTATATCACTTTTGTTTTTAATTTGGAAGGGGAAATTAATAACAAAATAGAAGGTGAATTATTGTTATATTTAGTTTAAAAAATGACATTGACATCACAAAAAATTGGAAATGTGTGTGATGCATTATACGATTGACCATGCAACGTTACACTTATAATTTGAATTTTTTATAACTCGAAAATACATAAATAAAAATCCCATAAAAAAAAACTAAACTTTCATTAAAAAATCCATATACTTTTCTCATTACATTACAAATATATATCCTTTATATACGCTAAATTTAAATGTTAATATTAACCGCCACTTAGATTCTTTACGAGTTTTTAGTATTGTTTTTATGGTGAGTTTTTAAAATATACTGATACTAATATTTTAAAGACTCATAAATAAAATAACAAAAACTCAAAAAAAAAAAATCTGTACTGTAACAATATCCATAAAATTTTTAATTAATTTTCATTAAATAATGTTGAATGTCTATATAATCAATTTACTCCTCCAATAGTGTTTGTCTCCCTTCCAATGGTTTTCATTATATATAATAACTATCGTTCGAATCATCAATAATATACTTTATGATTTCAATTTTTTTTCACATTTATGACCATTTAAATTGATTAATTAAAAAATATATGAAAAAAAATCCAAAATTATATTAAATCATAAATTTGTTTCTACATATATCTTTATATATATATATATATATATTGAACATACAATATTGAACGGCGTTAGAAACAGTGAAATATAGATTATAGAAAGTCCTAATATATTCTTGTAAGTTGATACATAATACATTGGAGAGGAAATGCACGGGATGAATAAATTACAATCTTTTTAATACATGGGAAGATGAAATGCATATTTCTAGTAGGAAAATAATATTTTGACACCACCATTTTGATACTGTACATGTGTTAAAATGTGGTTGGATGATTTTAAATTAAAAAAAACAGAGGTAAAAACATGTTTAAAAGAGAAAAACCAAAACTTTTTTTTTAATTTAAAATCATTCAATCACATTTTGACACGTGTACAATATTAAAATGACGTCAAAAAATTAGTGTCAAAATATCATTTTCCTTTTTAATATTATAATAAAAAGATAAAAAAGTTACAATCTTTTTACCTACAAGTACCACTTTTTCGTGGCAGATGAAACTGAAGCCAAATGGCAAGAAAACACAAATGACCCATAAATTATAAACTGAGACCACCATGAGAAAAACTTAAGTGTAAAGCATTCCAACGGTTCTATTCAGAAAAAAAAAAAAGTTGTAAAAGCAAAAGCATTACAATTAAAAGACAAGAGTTTACAATTATTACAGCTCAATGCATATCTTTAAGCTGGACCACTCATGATTTAGGACAAAATATCTCATTAATTTACACGAGTAATCATGTGTGTTTGGCATTTGTCAGGTTTAATTAGTCGATTAAACAGAGAATTAAGCAATAATCTTTCACTAATTTTCTGTCTCTTTCTCTTTGAGTTTTCAATACTTTCCATAAAGGAAATTTTCTTTTCATTCTTTTGTTCTTTCACTGATCGTTAATTCTCATCCATTCAATTATTGTTTTGAGCCCTAGCAAGAAAACGGACTTTGTATAGAGAAGTTAATCTTAAGGAAAATGCTAACTAGCATTAAAGAAACATTGGTTAGACAATTAAAAGTAAAGTTTATTTTAAAAAAATATTAATTCATCTCATAATAAAAAAATTATTATTTTATTAACTGTTTAACAATGACAGACTTTTCAGAGATATTAAAAAATAATATTTTACATATCAAATTGGTGAAATGCACAATCAATGTAATATTTATTGTTTTTTAAAGGATAATAATACTTTGATAATATTATTTTAACAATATTTTAACATTATCCATATGTCATGATTAGTTTATGATAGTGTTTATGATTATTATTTTTTGATTGTGAAATAATTTTATATTAATAAAAGAATAACACGTAAATGATATTAAAAATATTATTAAAAAAATGCTATCAAAGTATCGTCATATCAAATCAGTAATATTACATCGATCTTTATAAACAATTGATATCTCTTTTTCAATTTGAAAAATCTTCCAATTTTATGGTTTAACCAATATCTTATTAGCTATCTTCATATCGATTCAACAATCAACAATTAATATTTCTTCTACATAATTAAAATTTTAAGAATTTTTGAAAATATTTATTTGAAAGATATAATAATAGTAATAATAATATTATTATTATTATACGAGTATGACTAATTATATATATATATATATATATATATATATATATATATATTTATATAACTTTTAATTCAAAATATTAAAACAATGAATTTATAAATATCTTTCTTCTATAATTTATTATGTTTGATTATTAAACGTGAAACCTAGACTTCCACTTAGATAATCAACTCTTAAAATCTTCACAAAAACCAATTTTGTAATAACATCAAAGTAAAGAAATGAGAATTTGGGACAAATAATTAAGAGAAATAAAGTATTTAATTACTTCATCATTATATGCATAATCATAATAATTAGGATGCATATTAGCCATTTTCAAGAATCATAGAAGTACTTGTATGCACAGAAAAGCGATAGATACATGTATTGCCTTGGAAGTGTGTAACTTTTTTCTGTCTTAAACGTGTGGAGTTCAACATTGGGACCAGAATGGTGATGGCTCAAAAGGGTAGCCATTGAATGTGTACATAAATGATAAAACAGAACTTCCAATTTGGAAAAGAGAAAGAAAAAAAAAATGGTCCTGTTGAGCAGGGAAAGAAGAAAGTTTTATTTGGAACCTTATGAGTAGAAGTGTTATCTTCTGAAACATGATAAATGAGAATTTTAGATCGATTAATGATAAGATTAAAATAAATATATAAATACGTATACAAACTGAAGTTCAAGCTTACAAATTGTTTAATAAAATTGAATTAAATTTAAAATCAATTTCTTAACAAAATGTAATTAAGTTACTTTACTACATAACATTGTTTATTTTTTATGAATAAAAATAAAATAATTAATAATTAGATACAAACAGGGATATAAAAAAGAAAGGATAAAAAACTGGATAATGCAATTATTTATTTCTACGATACGTGTCTGAAAAATAATTGACTACGGTCGACACACGCATGCCTTTCAATTTTGTTACGTTGTGTATTATGTTATGACAAACTTAGTCTCTACGTCAAACGTTAACCGTTGTACTGTCACCATTATAGCTATAGATTATTATTAGTTTCTATAATGGAGACCTTCTAGTAAATTCCAATCCAACTTCTATCTTATGCACAAAAATCCAAACAAACAATATAATAACAACTAACCCAATCATTCATCTGCTTCTCAAACGCGCTTTTGGCTCGTCTATTCCAAGCTCCATTTGATTTCAACTAATTTTACCTTTATTTTTCTACCCCAACCCTTCTTTTTATTTTAATATAATTTTTTTTAGTAAACTTTGTTAAGTCTACACAAAAAAAAGTTAACTGGGAGACATAATATTAATAAAACACGAGTCTAAAAACACAAGAAATTGACACTTGAATCGTGCTTTTGGTTTGAAAAATAACTTATTTGCTATAAAAGATTACAACTTTCATATACCAACGTGATTTTGATTCGAGTGAAAAATTATATTAAGAGTTTTAAGTTCTGAAAGTGGTACTTTAGAGGTTTACAATATAGGAAAATGATATTTTAACACTATTTTTTGACATCATTTTGATACTGCAGACATGTCAAAATGTGGTTGGACGATTTCAAATTAAAAAAAGCTGAGACAATCCTAAATATGGACACTTCTTTTCTAGATAATACAGTGTCTTCTGATCATAACCAATTGATTCAATCTTCTCCACAGGTTCAGCTTGACCCTTCAAAGGTACCTTCTGATCCTATCTCTGATAATACTAATTTAGATCAAATTGATCATGGAATTGATTCTTCTTTGCATGAGACCACCAACATACCAAACACTGAGTCTACTACTGTTCAATATATTCTTCCACCTCGTTCTAACCGTGGTCAACCTCCAGCTAAATATGAACCAGACCTCCAAGCCAAAGTTAAATATCCCATTAGTAAATATGTGTCATCTCACAGGTTATCCCAGTGATATGCATCATTTGTATCTCAATTATCTTCAATTTCTATTCCTAGTAATGTACAGGAAGCTTTGGCAGATCCTAGATGGACCGAAGCAATGGTTAAGGAGATGACAACTTTAGAAAAAAAACAACACTTGGGATCTTGTGTCCTTACCAAGAGGAAAGAAAATTGTAGGCTGCAAATGGGTCTTTACAATTAAGCATAAAGTTGATGTAACTATTGAGAGGTATAAAGCACGATTTGTGGCTAAAGGTTACACTCAGTCTTATGGTGTAGATTCCAAGAGACGTTTGCACCAGTAGCCAAGCTCAATACTGTGAGAATACTTTTGTCGCTAGCTGCAAACCAAGATTGGCTTCTTTTGCAAATTGATGCGAAAAATGCTTTCCTACATGGAGAAATTTCAGAAGAAATTTATATGGATTCTCCACCAGGCATGACAGATTCAATTGGAATGAAGGTTTGCAAATTAAAGAAGGCTTTATATGGATTAAAACAATCCCCAAGAGCATGGTTTGGAAGGTTTACCAAGTCTATGAAGGCTTTTGGCTATAGAGCAAGTAATTCTGATCACACGTTATTTTTTAAGAGAGGAAAAGGAAAAATTACAACTTTGATTATATATGTTGATGACATGATTGTTACAGGAAATGACCCAGATGAGATTTCTAGTTTACAATAATACCTTGCATCTGAATTTGAGATGAAACAACTTGGAAACCTCAAATATTTTTTGGGTATTGAAGTAGCTAGATCAAAACATGGTATTTTTCTATGCCAAAGAAAATATACTATTGATTTACTATCGGATACTGGGCTACTTGGGAGTAAACCAACTGATACACCAATTGAACAAAATCATAAACTCTTTCAATGCTCAAATTCAGCAAGCATAAACAGAGGAAGATACCAAAGGCTGGTAGGAAAATTAATTTATTTGTGCCATACACATCCAGATATCACATATGCGGTGAATGTTGTTAGTCAATTTATGCATGACCCACGAAAACTTCATATGGATGCTATTGAAAGAATTTTGAGATATTTGAAGTCCGCTCGTTCTCAAATCATGGAAACTTAAAGGTAGAAGGGTACATTGATGCAGTTTGGGCAAGTTCAAAAGATGATAGAAGATCTACCTCTGGATACTTTACTTTTGTAGGACAAAATCTTGTAACTTGGAGGAGTAAAAAACAACCTGTAGTAGCAAGGTCTAGTGCTGAAGCAGAATTCCGAGGCATGACACTAGGTGTATGTGAACTTTTGTGGATTAAAGATGTGCTATCAGATTTGGGCTTTAAACAAAATGAAGCTATGAGTTTGTACTGTGACAATATTTCAGCTATAGCAATTGTTGAAATCCTGTGCAACATGATAGAACAAAGCATGTGGAGATTGATAGACATTTCATCAAAGAGAAGCTTGAAGCTGGAATAATTTCATTTCCTTTTGTAAGATCAGAATTGCAGTTGGTTGATGTTCTCACCAAAGGAGTGTCAAGAAGATTGTTTAATGAGTCTCTATTTAAGTTGGGAATGTGTGATATCCATGCACCAAGAACAGGGGTGTTAAGATATGCTAAATTTTCTATTAAGGGATATTAGGCAATCAAATATTGTGTTAGTTATAATTTAGATATTATTATAATTTGTGCAGATTTGTGCACCTGTCATTCTTTTAATAGATGAAGAATTATAGGATCCTTTTATGTATATATATGATACTCTACTCTTTGAAATAATACATCAGAATTATTCTTTAAACCTTTTATTAAAAACTATAATGAGGAAAATGTGAAGTTGTAATGACAGAGGAGAAAAATACAATAATGTTATGCAATAGAACCTTTCACAATTTATAAAAACTTATACAAATGAATATGACTTTTGTTCTTGGTTAAATTAAAACCTATACCTAATTATATGAATATAACATTTTTAAAATGTCACTATATCATTATATGTTTCTATTCTTTAAAGAATTGAAGCCTACATATAATTTTAGTTATTTTAAATTTTTTTGTGGCATATACTTTTGCATTCCTATAAATAATATTATACTTGTTATTCATTTCTAATTTAAATTGACAAAATTCAATCTTTTGCACTATGATATACAAATGTGATTTCTGGCCACGAGTGACACATTTTCTATATGTGTAACTATCTTGCAACTGATGTGTAACCGTTTCTATTTTGTATCTTTATACTTTTATTGTGTAACTAATCTTGTGTGACAACTTTATTAATTATCCTGTAAAATGTTTAACACTTAATAAAACTTTTATTTACCCAAAATAGCTCATATAGAAAATAATTTAGAATATGTTTATATAAAAAAAAATATGATCTATAAAAGATTTTTGACACTCCTAGCTCATCTAGAATAAATAACCTTTATAGTAATCTTGTGCCATGAAACATCACAGGAATGATACAATATTTTATTTCCTTTTAATTTTGTATTAGTTGTCATATTTAAAAATGAGGGTTATAATCGACAAAGCTTACATAAGGGTTTTGAAAATATTTTAAAAAATATTAATTTTCTGTTTATTTTATTTCTTAGGTATTAAATTTATTTATTTAATTCCTTGTGCAAAAAAACGTATTAATAGGTAGTTGCGCGCGTCCAAGTTATGGTTTGAATAAATAGATGCGATTCGGTTTTCAGTTTTCATTTCATTGTTGTGAAAGAAAGAAAGAAAGTGGAAAATGTCTATGTGACCTGGTTCTGCTACTGGTTCTGGTTCTTGTTTAAGATATATTTAGATTTAAATTATTGTTGTGCTTAGTTAAGAATAAGTTGAAAGTTGTTTTCTGTTTTTAAAGTTGTTTACTATTTTTACGTACAATGCTTATATAATTGTATGTCATGTTGGAAAAAAAAAGTATGAATGAAAGTATCATATTTTATTCCTTATGAATTGTTTAACATGGTATCAGGTGTTTTTTAATTCCAGGAATATCTATCTTCATCTCCGCACGGTTTCCAATCCCTAAATTCCCAATTTCGCCATGGCCAATTCTTCTTTCACCTCCTCCGAGAATACTTTTTTTTCCCAATTTCTCTAAACCGGGAGAATGAAAGTATCGTATTTTATTCCCTATGAATTGTTTAACATGGTATCAGGTGTTTTTTAATTCCAATCTATCTTCATCTCCGCACGGTTTCCAATCCCTAAATTCCCAATTTCGCCATGGCCAATTCTTCTTTCACCTCCTCACCGGGAATACTTTTTTTTCCCAATTTCTCTAAACCGGGAATATTTTTTTATAACATGATGTACTATTATATAAGCATTGTACCTAAGAATAGGAAACAACTTTAAAAACAGAAAACAACTTTCAACTTATTCTTAACTAAGCACAACAATAATTTAAATCTAAATTATATCTTCAACACAATCTTTTTATCATTAGTAGTTGAAAGATATTTTTAAATATGCACTCAAACTACTGTCTGAGAACCATGTCGAACAGTGGTTGACAGCCATGAGCCTGGGAAATCTGCTAGAACTTGGTGTGATTTTAATTCATATTTCTTGTATCATACATTCTTAATCTTGATCAAACAATTTTAACATTCTGGGTTTCTTTATGTTAATTAAGATAACCCTCCAATTGAAGAGATTGTTAAATCTTTTTACTTTCTCATTCACTCACACAGTTGTTATTTTTCTTCTTATTCTGCAGATAGAGTCTATTTGTGTTCTAACTAATCTTGCTTCGGGAGCATCTCAATTCACAACAGTTCTAGTAGACCATGGTGTTATTCCTTTTTTGGTGAATCTTCCCAATTGTACCGATGATGATATCAAAGAACAGGTTATGTCTTCTTATTGACCATTAAACTCTTAAATTTCTCTTGTTAATTTGTGTCCCCATCCTCCCAAGGAAAAAAATGGAGATAGTATTCTACTTAATGGAGTTTGGTTTCCCTTTCTTGAACAGACAATAGATGGTTTAGGGAACCTCGCCGGTGATTCCGTAAGCAATATGGATCTTATTCTTACCAATGGTGCTCTCTTGCATTTATTATCTCAGCTGCAACCAGATTGTCCATGTTGAGGCATGCATCGTGGTGTTTATGTAATCTTCTCCGTGGAAAGCTTCAGTTGATTTAGAAGAGGTTGGAGACATTTCCTAAGATATTGCTTGAGACTGATCACACATTTAATAATTTGGAAGCATCAGATGAATATCGAATTATTCATGATTTATGTTACAAAAGATGAAAGAATGAAATATTGTATTTCTTATTGAATGATAAGGAGAGAGTACCCTTGATATATATAATTGTTCAAAGAAATATAAAAAAGGAATATAAGTATAAAAATATATGAACATAAATGCACATATATGAACAGAGAATAAAATAATTCTAATATCCCCCTCAAGCTGCAACATATATATCCTTAATGCTCAGCTTGGACAACAAAGATTGAAATTGTGCTGGATGCAAAACTTTAGTATGAATGTTTGTGATGAAGTAAAAATAGGTAGGAGCTTAATTACACCGGCTTGAATTTTATCCCTTATGAGATGACAATCATTTTCAATGTGCTTTGTCCTCTCATGCATGGCTGGATTCTGTGCAATTCGTATAGCAGATTGATTGTCACAAAACAGAACAACTGGTTGTGGCAGAGGCTGTTTCAAATCATGGAGCAGATACAAAAGCCATTGAATTTCACATGTTGTAAAAGCTAAAGCTCTATATTTTGTCTCAGTTGATGATCTAGATATAGTACCTTGCTTCTTGGATTTCCAGCTGATTAAGGATGCATCATAGAACACATTAAAACCAGTCACAGACCTTCTAGTATCAGGGCAAACAGCCCAATCAGAATCACTAATTATTCTAAAGCATGTACAACTTTAAATATTAACATTTTAATTAAATTTCTTTTATTTTTTAAATATCAATATATACTATTAACATATTGTTGTATGCATTTTCAGGTTGTACTTGATAGCAGCGTGCTCCCGTCTCTTCACCAACTTCTTTTGAAGGAATACAAAAAAAGAATCTTTAAAGAAATTTGTTAGATAATGGTGGGACTCGATCTCAAATACAGGTAAGGAAATGTTAACTGATAATTTAGTAGTAAAGTCCTAAAACCAGCTCTTTTTCCATTCTTTATTTTGATTAGAAGATAAGATATGAAAAATCTTCATGAGAATTTACGGGATAGTGAGACCTTTGAAAAATTGTTGTTATTATTTCTGTTCCAGGTTGTTGTTGATGTCAACGTTGTTCCTTTTCTTGTAGAACTTCTTTATATTGCCGACTTTGAGGTGAAGAAGTCAGCAGCGTGGGTGATTGGCAATGTGTTTGGTAGAAGAACTAAGGAGAATGTTATGTATGGTTTTTCCTTGATGATAATTTGATAGTCAGGTTTTGGTTTACATGAAAAAGTTGTATGATAATTTGAGTATAAATTGTAGGTACCTGGCTTATCAAGGTTGCATTAAGGGACTATGTGAACTCTTGGTGAGTCCAGACCCAAAACTTGTGTTATTGGAGGGGCTGAAGAACTTTTTGAAGATGGAAAAAGATGATCAAGACAATGTTTTTGTTGCCAAGGTAAAGGAATGTGACGGAGTATATGAAAAGATTCATAATTTGTTAGCAAGTGGAAACAAGGATATTACAAAGAAATTACATTTACTGAACAAAAGAAAATTGATTTCTTGAGTTGGCTATTTATTTATTTTTCTTGAATGATGATTCTTTGTTTGATTTCGAAAGTGATTCTTTTTTTTCTATTGCATACGCACATGCACGCACACGCACATGAACTCTTCTTTGACAACTCACATACACATGCACACGCACATGAACTCTTCTTGGTTAGTCCAGACCCAAAACTTGTGTTAATGTGTTTGGAGGGGCTGGAGAACTTTTTGAAGATGGAAAAAGATGACCATGGTGAAGACAATGTTTTTGTTCCCAAGGTAAAGGAATGTGACGATAATTTGTTACCAAGTGGAAACAAGGATATTACAAAGAAATTACATTTACCGAACAAAAGAAAATTGATTTCTTGCGTTGGCTCTTTATTTATTTTTCTTGAATGATGATTTTTTTGTTTGATTTAGAAAGTGATTCTTTTTTTTCTATTGCATACGCACATGCACACACACGCACATGCACACGCACATGAACTCTTCTTGGACAAAGCACATGCACGCACACGCACACGCACATGAACTCTTCTTGGTTAATCCAGACCCAAAACTTGTGTTAATGTGTTTGGAGGGGTTGGAGAACTTTTTGAATATGGAAAAAGATGACCAGAGTGAAGACAATGTTTTTGTTGCCAAGGTAAAGGAATGTGACGGAGTATATGAAAAGATTAATAATTTGTTACCAAGTGGAAACAAGGATATTACAAAGAAATTACATTTACTGAACAAAAGAAAATTGATTTCTTGAGTTGGCTCTTTATTTATTTTTCTTGAATGATGATTCTTTTTGTTTGATTTAGAAAGTGATTCTTTTTTTTCTATTGCATACGCACACGCACATGCACACGCACATGAACTCTTCTTGGACAACGCACATGCACGCACATGCACATGCACACGCACATGAACTCTTCTTGGTTAGTCCAAACCCAAAACTTGTGTTAATGTGTTTGGAGGGGCTGGAGAGAACAAAAGAAAATTGATTTCTTGAGTTGACTCTTTATTTATTTTTCTTGAATGATGATTATTTTTGTTTGATTTAAAAAGTGATTCTTTTTTTCTATTACATACGCACACGCACATGCACGCACGTGCACATGCACACGCACATGAACTCTTCTTGGTTAGTCCAGACCCAAAACTTACTTGTGTTAATGTGTTTGGAGGGGCTGGAGAACTTTTTGAAGATGGAAAAGGATGACTAGAGTGAAGACAATGTTTTTGTTACCAAGGTAAAGGAATGTGACGGAATATATCAAAAGAAAATTGATTTCTTGAGTTGACTGTCTATTGTTTTTTCTTGAATGATAATTCTTTTTGTTGATTTAGAAAATGAAGATAGACAAACTTCTTTAGGATAATCATCATATTAATCGGATTGATGTAATCAAATAAAAAAACTAAATTAATTAAATAATATAACAAATTATTAAAATACATTTTCTTTTGGTCGTAGATTGACTCTCGTTATAAAATTCATAAGGAGAAGTCTAAACACTTTTTTTTCATACATTATTTTAAATAATGAAAATCAAATTAGAACAAAAAAACCATAAATAAATAATTAATATAAATTTTACATTTTTCTTCACTCTCAGTTACTCAAATTAATAAAAAGAACACACTTTTTATTTTTGTTCCTAACTAAATAAATAAATAAAAATTAGGAGGAAAAGTATAATTATTTTCTTTATGATTTAAGTTAGTTTTTTGTTAAAAAATTACTTTTAATATATAGATAAATCAATTTTGAAACTACTTATCTCCAATATTTTTTTTATATATAAGTAGTTTCTTATTTGATATGGAACAAGAGTTTTGAAACTAATATAGCTAATAAATCTTTCATTTTTAATAATTAATTTAATTTTTTTCCTCAATTCTTTAGTGTTGAAAATCAATTGTTTTCTAGAATTTTATACCTAAATTATATTTTATAACATTAAAAAGTTAAATGTGATTTGAAGTATATTAGATAAAATTAGTAATATAAACATTATATAACAGAAAATATATATCTAAAAATCATTGCAGTTACATTTTAAGTTCAATATCTTAATATGTATATATTATTTTAATATAGCTATATCGATATTATGATAGTGCATAAAATGATTTAAGTAATTATGAAGATTATGTATTCTTTATAAGAAGTTTTTATTGTACTATAATTTTTTAAGTGTAATTCAATTTTAATTTATAAGATCAGATTAACATATTATATAATGTCTACAAAAATCTGATTTTCTTGATTTTATTTTTCAATTGTTGGATAATTAAATTAAAATGTTTTTTTTTTACATCACGTACCCTACTACTCGATAATCCACTTATAAGAATAATTAAGTTATTAAAAAAAATGAAATTTTGTAAATATAAAGAGAAAATATATATTAAAAAATAAAATAATAAATACAAAAAATGAGTGTAAAATTTATTGAGTATTCATATATCTCAAAGGTCACAAATGAATGATATTATATAACATGGAAAAAGAAAGAGAAGATGACACACCTTTCTAAACATTCTTATTTTTGTGTAACATCTGAATTAAATAGTTTAAAATATTATTCAAGAAATATCACAAGTTTAATAAGATAAAACAGTTAACAAATAGGAAATATAAAATTTTATTATAGTTATTTCAACATAATTATAAAACCAATCTTTATATACATACTCTTAAATCAAAACTATATACAAGACATCTCTGCTAAAAAAACTAAACATTTGTTGCATTTTCCTTCAAAGCTGAGAAATAATCACTCTTTGCTCACCCACAAGATGATCATTGTCTAAGAAGTCAAATACACAAAACAATCAAGCCAAAAACAAACAAACATGGTAAGCCAATGATAAAAAAAATCACATATAGGATATTAAGAGTTCATCATCAATCATACTTCACACATAGTAATTCAAACATCTTAATCATGCCAAGGACCTAGATTGAACCATCCGGATATAGTATGAATGTCGAGCTATAACAGGTTGTGCACTTATGCGGTGGAACAACTGACCCACTCAAAATTATCACATAAGGTTCGTCTGCTAAAATGCCCTTTGCCAAATGGAGAAAGCCCAGGCTAGGATCTCTTGCTACTCTCACTACATGCTGATCTCTCTTTAATTGAGCATTGATGATCATTAGAGTGTCGAGATAACCACTAGAATTAAGTTTCTTACATTCATACCCATAACACTTGATATAATACTTAGAATTTCTCCTTATAAACTCTTAATTCATCACACTTTGAAACATGCATCAATTTCATTCAAACCACTGATAACATTCCACAAAACATATCGAATCATGTCATAAGATACACATCAATATTAAGAAGAAACCACATAAGCCAAAGGAATAGAAAACTAAACCAGAACCACAAACTTCAAACAACCCTTCCACCGAGACCGATTAAAACACACCACGAACTCCACAAACAAACCAACAACACACCAACTCAAATGGTCACACAATCAACACAACAAACACACAAAATGAAATCAAAATCAATAAACTTGAAAATGGAAGACGGAAAAGAGAGTGCGAAGAAGAACGAGAGTGGTGGAACAACGAACTGAAAGTGTTTGAACAAAGAAGAACGACTGTACGAAGGAGAGAGAATGAAAATTTGAAAATAAAATCCTTAGCATTGAACACCAACTCTTCTGGAAAGAGGATTCAGTGAAAAAATTAAGCGAGACAGTTTGAAAAATTCATCCAAAACAGATTTTCATATTAAAAGAATTAAATTTGAACCCAACCAATTACAATGCGGCACGCGGCACGTGGTGTTGTAAAAAGTATTGTAAAAAACCACTTGTTAAAATATCGCTACCCTATAATAATATCCAAACACTGTCCTTTATATACCCCCACGCTTGACACTCCACAAAACATTCCAATTCATCTCTTCCAACACATACAACAACAGAGTCTCATTCATTCACTCACCACTCACCATCTTCAAACAATGGAAATCCAAAAAAGCCCAAGCCCAAGCCCACAGTTGGCGGCGGCGAGGAAGCTCTGGAACGTAGTACGGATCGTGTTCTTGATGTTGAGAAAAGGCATAGCGAAGAGTAAACACGCCGTTGACTTCAACTTCAACGGCGGCAAACTCGCCGCCGCCAAAGCCATCCTCCATCTCCAGCGCCACCACCACGACGCCGTTTATCCCCACCGCGACTACGAGTTCAGCTGCAGCAACAGCCCCGCCGTCACCTTCCCCTTCCACGTCACGAAACGCGGCAAACACCGAACCCGGTTCCCCCAGTACGGCGACGCTTCGAGCGTTCAGAAAGTGCTGGAGATTCTGAACAGCAATAACCCGACGGAGGGTTCTCCTCTGGTGAAGAGTCCGATTGGGAAGAAAGTGAGAATCACAGACTCTCCCTTCCCTCTGAAGGAGGAGGAAGAAGACAACCAGGTTGACGTGGCGGCTGAGGAGTTCATCAAGAGGTTTTACAAAGACCTCAACTTGCAGCAGAAAATGGCTGCCATTGAATCACCCTACCATTCTAACTTCTGGGGCAGATGATAACCGTTACTTTTTCCTATCCTCAAACCACATCGTATAGTTCGGAAGTACTATGTATCCATCTTCTTCTCTCTCTCTCTGCCATATACATATTCATCTTGTTTAGATAAATACGAGTTTAATGGATATATAATATACACTGGTTTTGTAAAATATATGTTCAGTAATCAGAAATTATACGTGATTATCTCAAAAGCTAAAACTAATACTATCAGAGTAAATATTCGTTTTAATATTTATAAAAAATAAAAAGAAAAATTGAAATTAATTAATCTAAAAATTAGGATGTGTTCGAGGAGTTCTTCATATTCACATGGAAAATAAGTGATTACAAATTTAACATTGCATAATTTTCTTAAAATTGTGTTGTATCTAAAATCTACTTTTTTAATAAAGTACAAGAATTATATAATATTTATATTTTTATGTGAGATGATGTATTAAAAGTTTAAAAATACAAATTCATCTTATACTCAGTTTTGTAAACTAAGATTAAATTATGTGATTATGAAAAAACAAAATCAAAAGTTTGATTATTGTTAGAAGTCTCATATTGATTAATTATAAAGTCAATTTATAATATAAATAGGATGCAAACTTCTTCTTACAAATCGGTTTTGTAAAATTAAATTAGACTTAAAGTCTACTTATTAACATGATACCAGGATTATGATTAGAATCTGAGATATATGTGAAATCAAAGATAATTCGACCATGTTTTCCATATTATCATATGCACATGGTGTTTTATTTTATCAATACAAGTTATTTAATTTGAGAAGCAACTAATCTCAACCATATTTTTTTTTTGTCACATCATCTTCTTCATGTTTTTCACAGCCTTTTGCAAAGTGAAAAAAAGGTTACATGGTGAGAGTTATTTGCACGAAGAGAGTACTTGGTTAGTTAAAGACACACCCATGGCTATAAGTTGATGATTCTCAGACAACTTAAAGATGGAGAGAGATTTTCATGCAGCTTGTACGTAACTTTGTCTTTTGTTTACCTAGTTTTTTTTACTACTTTTTCATATGTTTATAAATTATAGCAAACAAAGAAAGAGTAAATTTCATCCTTTATCTCATGATGTGAGATGTTTGGTTTTGTTATGTTATCATTATTATTGATAGTAGTAGGTAACAAAAAGAATGGAGTATTGTCACACGAAGCAAAAGAGAGTTATGTTCGTGCTTGTCTTTGTAGTTATATTTTTCTCTTGGCTCTCATAAAACTTTGCATTTTTTTTTTATAAAGCAAGGAAACGTTTGAGAGAAATCTATGGTAGATCTTATGTACGGATTTCCATATAAATTCATACAAATAAGAAGAAAATAAATGTATTGCTTTTTCTTTTTTAAATTTTATTAAAGTGAGCATGAATAAAAGGTAGTGAATTAACATTTTAAAGAAAAAAAAATGAATAATTTTAATATGATGGTGCTCTATAATTGAGTGAAGAGTAGTCCCTTTCGAGCACTAAAGGGTTATCTCACTTTTCCTCTTTACATTGTGTTAATTGGCTAAACTTAAGTTTTTTGAAGGATATTTTAACCTTTTTCTTGGAGTTAATTTTAATATCTTTGATTTTGGAGATAGCCTTTGACACGTGGCGTTTTCATATATCACTTGATGTTTAATTATTATTATTTTTATTTCAAAGCTTAATGTCACGATCAATTTCATAATTGGACATCGATCATATTCCATGTTGACAAATATGTGTGTGTATGGCTTTAATGTTTTTTTTTTTTTTTAACGTTTTGCATTGTAGGAAGAGCAACTTGAGAACTTAAGAAATTAATGTATTTTGATTAGTTTAACGTTATGGTTTTTCTACCATTTTAGACAACGGCATTAGATAAACCTATGAGATTAGTTCTACACTTTCTCTTTAAAAAAATAACATAAAACAAAAATGTCCAACGTATTAGATAAACTTATGTTTAATTTAATAATCTTTTTAGTAGAAACATCATTTTACTTATTGTAATGATATAATGGAGAGTTACTTAGTGGGATAAATCAAAAGTAGTGCATTGATTTGTTGATTTGTCCATTACTTGTATAAAAAGTAGTGGCAATGGCAATAGAAGACCCATTTTCTAAAAGAGAAAAAAAAAAGTTATGCTGCTTTTGGTTCATCGCATAGGTTAGACAAAGAAGTGTTGCTTCAATTAATTAAGAATGGGTTTAAGGTTTCTAATAATCTTCAAAGTTTTGATTTTGTGTAGTTTATTTAAATGTGTGCACGACTGACTACACGTATTTAATACGTGTGCCAAAATGGTGATAGCTTTTACTTTATTAAAATAAAAGAGAAAATAACAGTTTTTAAATATACCTTAAAAAGTTCATGAATTGCTGAAAATTTGTACTCAATTTCATTTAATTACTTTAATTTGAATTATGTTTGGTTTTGTTTTATTTTTTATAGAATAAATAGTCACAAATAAGATTTATTGTGATATTATGTCCTTTATTCTGAGTCTAGTTTGTAAATATGTTTTTTAGAATTTTTTTTTCTCTTGTGGTAGGTTGTATTTGATATATCTAAAATAATTATAAATATAAAAACATAATAATTTTTAAAATATGTTTTTATCACACCCAATAATTTCATGTTTTAGGAATTGAAGTCAAGTACAGTTTAAATATTTTTTCCGATATGATTTTTAACAATAAAATCGTGTTGGAGTTTTAATCTTAAAGCGAATAATATCTTAGAAGTTTAAATATTTCTTCCGGTACGTTTTTTAACAATAAAATCGTGTTGGGTTTTAATCTTAAAACGAATAATATTTCAAAAGTTTAAATATTTCTTCCGATACGTTTTTTAACAATAAAATTGTGTTAGAGTTTTAATCTTAAAGTGAACAATATTTCAGAAGTATGGATTGATCCTAACAATATCATTCAACGAATTTAGAATCAAAACATTGATATCTAACATGAAACTTATAATAGAACATTTAGTTCATTAAACCTTCTATAAGGAATATTTAGTCATTTTTTTTTAGATTTTAACAAAAGACTTAAATTCTTACCACATCCAATAATTTCACGATATTTAAAATTTATAGTCAAACACAATTTAAATACTAATTCCCATTAATACCAGAACAAAATTCATTTTAATTTTTGTGCATTTTACTCAATTGTTTTGATTTTTTAACTATGTAAAATAATTTATCTTTTAGTCTCTTAATAAGCCTCCAAACGTCATTTTTATATAAAGTGTGTGTTTTAATCAATATCACATTAAGATGTGTACTAGATGAGAAGAGTCTAAAAACCCAAATAAAGAAAAATAACTATAATTTATTTACTCTAAAAAATATTACATAATTTTATATTTTCCAAAAAGCAAAAATCTTAACTACACATTCTTCATACTTAAGGGATGTTCATATTTTGCAGCCATGTCAAATCGTGAAACAATCTAAATTAGAAGAAACTTGGATTCTCTTTTTCTTTTCAATCCAAGACAGGTAGAAGATACCGAATAGAATCTCTTATCAAATTGAAAATTTTGTCTTTATTATTTTAAATGAAAATTGTGACGTGGAATTGGTTTCTTTAACTAATAAGTTTCTCCAACCATACTTATCTTCTTAAATTATTAATAGAATTTAATTCTTATGGTGCACTGATTGATTTTCTTGTTAGTTAATTTTCCTTTTAAATAATAATAATAATTAAAAAGTGAATTTTTATTTAACTTTTGAATGATGTGACGTTGACGTGGGTGTAATGTATTGACCAAAAAGTAATTATGAGTGGTTATAATTAATTTACATTTAATTTAATGGATAAGGCTGGGCTCCTTTTGTCTTTACAAAAGTACTTTTTTTTATTAGTGTTTCCTTTCATAAAAATAAAATAATCACATGAAAATAAAGCAGAAAAACATAAATTATTTGATTAAAAAGAAATAAGTAAAAAAGTTATTTTATTTATTGGTAGTAAATTTATAATTATACAACCATAAACCCATAATTATACAAAATAAACAAAACAAAATAGTTCACAAATAATTGGAATTGGTACATCTTAATCTCCTTTTGAAAGATCTTTACTTTTTGCACCTCCCTTATCTTTGCATGCTACAACCTCCAATTAAAAGAAAAGCGCATAGTATTTATACAGGAAATGACAGAAAAAGCCATCGTGTTGAAATATTGTTATATGTGTCTTTTAATTTCAGTTGACAGTTATTTGTAACCTTCTTTTTCTGACACCACCATTAATCATTCAAGTATTTTTATGTTATGATGTTTATTTTAAATATAAGTAAAAATAAAATATTATGTGCTTTACAAGCAGGGACAGAAGCAGTAAAATAATTTTGGGACCAATAAAGTATTTAAAATGTAATTATTTATTGTTCTTAGATTAACATGTGATGATGTATTATTTAATTTAGGTCCGTTCGATTGCAAAACATCCAACAATTAATTTTATTGAATTATTTCATTTATATTTTTAATCAAACATTTCAATTTAAAATTTTATAATTGAAAGTTATTTGTTATTTAGTTTTTTTTTTCGAAATTAATAGTCGAGCTCATGAGTATGACTATTTCACTTTTTTCTTAAAAAAATATTTTTTTTCTTAGATTAGATGTTTTCCTTTAGAAGAACTGCCATGTATCAATTGAAAAAATCTATATGCTTGAAATTGAAGGTTCACATTTTATATGCTTTTCAAATCGATGAATTTTGATCTTTTGTGCACTATTCATTTTAACTTTATGGAATGGACTGAACATTATTATTGTTATAGAATAAACAATTTTAAGTAGCTTGTGTTTGATTCTCACTTTTATTATAATACTTCTTTAAAACGATTCACTACTAAATTAATTTTTTTAATGAGTAACTTTATTTGTAATTTACTCGATAAGATATCTGAAAAGTTTAGTCTAATCCATACAACATGAACATTCTGTAGAGAAGGATTATATATAATTAATTGACAAGTACGTGGTAGACCATATGTTTGTCTTAAAACGCAACTACAATGTTGACTACCAAATCAAGCATGTTTAACTTACATTGAACTCCTCGACAATGAGTGTCAAAACATGTTTTGATATTAATCCCACTAATATGGTGATATTGATCCCAACAATGAGTATCAAATTAACGGACAATGAGTATTTTATTACCAGTTTATAAATAAGTTGAGTATGAATATTATATTATTTGTCTCGCGAATATTCATTACTTACAAAAACAAAATTTACACTTTATTAAAATTAAAATTAGTTTATATTTATCATATTAAATTGAATTAAAATTAAATTTTAATTTATATTATATATATATATATATTTTAATTTTATTGAAATTTTATTTTAAAAATTTATTGATATATATTTTTTTTAAATACTGATGGTATTCACGGTTATTTGTAGATTTTAGAATATTCACAAATATTTTTTAACGAATATTCATGTTGATAGTGAATGAATTTTTTTTATTGTGAGTTAAATAGTGAATATATACTATACACACTCAACTCGATCTCTTCGTTAACTTTAGAAGTAAGATTGAATAAGAACATTTATCTGTTGATAAAAAGTGATTATTATAAATATAGAAATGAAATTTTGTCGAATAAATATCATTTGTATAATTAGAAAAGAAAAACGTTTATTTTGGAAGTGATATTTTTATTAAACAATATACTAAAATAAAATAGTTTAACACGCTAGTTTTCAGGTCTATTGCACAAGTGATGCAGCACAATTAAAATAGAAATGAATAAAATCTTAACTGGAAGGAAGGGTGTCACTGTCCCTCTCATCAAAGGCTTTGTAATCTCACTAAACATAGAAATGGACATGCCACCATATTTTGGGGCAGAAAATTTACATTTTATAATTCTTCTTAAACAGTTAATAAAAAAAATAACCCACACTTCTTTGGTATATATTATTTTAAAAATATTTTTATTCTTATTTATTTTATAACCGTAAAAGTCCTTATGAAAAAAAAAATAATGGTAATGTTTTCTAATTTAAAATTTTTACGAACAATTTATTATATATTAACTAGCGAAAATATAGGCACGTGTATTCTATATTTTAATATCGACAACATATATTATTAGTGACAATATTAGTGTATTTACATTTTTAAGAAATTTATGATATATTACATTCTAGTAAGTGATGAAAGAGTAATAATATTTTAACACACATTACATTAAAAAATAAATGATAATGAAGGAGATTTATCCTTGATTTTAGTTTTTAAATATCTATAAATTATTTAAATTTTAAAAATAATAATCAAAAAATACTATTAAAAAAACACAAGATATTTATACAGATAAAATAAATTTTAGTTATTAAAATAAAAAAAACACAAGATATTTATAGTTATAGACAAAAATATTTAAAAAATAGTTACTAAAATGATAAAAGAGTAAATAATAATTTTATAATAAAAAAGTAATTACTGAAACGATAAAACTGATTTTTTTTATTATATATAATTATTTAAATTTAAAAAGTAGTAATTGAATGTATAGAATTGAAAAAACAAAAAAACACATAAAGATGTTGATATAAGTAATTATGCACTACTTTTTGTTTTATTCTTTTGTTTTCTTTTTAAAGTTAGCAATAATAAATTATCATAGCATATATTAAATTAAGTTGAATAAGTTAAAAAAAAAAAAACTTATTAAGACAGTGTTTGTGATGGTCAATATTGTAGTAATATTCAACGGAATATTTATTTATTTTAATTAGTGTAACACTCTGATAATAAGAAAATTGCGTTAAAGTAAGACGGTGAAGAGAGGAGTGGCGAATCAGAAACTCAACTAACACATCGATAAACAACAGGTTTTATTATATTTCTCGGAGATTCGTCTCAGGCAAGTGCAGAATCGAAGCGACGTCGTTCGTTGGGCGATGAAAGCAGCTCAATCAGTGTTGGATCTCTGAACATTCGGTATTCGAATATTGAGCAACTCGTTGTTCGTTCTCGCAATGGATTCGTGGCTCAAAGCCGCTGAAGGTAACGGATCTCATTCGTTTGTTGCATATCGATCGTACGATTTCGTTTCTGATTCCTTCAATTTTCCAGAGCTCAGAGTTTGTGGCATCTAGTTATTGTTTTCAATCTCGATCGGTGAACCTTCGGTTGATGGTTAAATGCTCATCTGTGAAATTATGTTCAGCGAAATTTCTTTCAATGTTATTTTAGTTTTAAACTGTGATGCTTATGTATTGGAAATTAGGGAATGAGCTGGTGAGTGTTAACGGTTTCATCAATGTAGTATAATACGTGCTAATTTGTCACTTGATATTTAAGAATGAAGGACAGCATTGTCTGTTAATAGGAGTGTTGCTTCATTTTTGTTTGTTCTGGAGGGGAGAGATGTTGGTGAGACGGAATTATATCACTGGATGTATTTTCATTTCTGGATGTTACGGTTATGGATGCAATTCTTTTTCATGTTGAGCTTAGTTCTGATATGGACCTCTTTTTTGGCCTTGGTTGATCAGGTTTGTTTGAAGTTGTAGATCGACGAGCGAAGGCTGTTGCCACTGACTTAACGGAGGAGCAGTCGGATTTTAAGTCACCAGGTTTATATTTAGTTCTTTCGGTTCACTCTGTAGTTAGGCTTAGCCATCTACTTATGCTGAATACTTTTTTCTCCGGAATTGGACTTGCGTTATTGCTAAAAAGCTGTTCTGTTATATAGACAAATATCGAGGCCATCATGGTTTAAAACATTTAATGTGTTTGGTTCAGCTTTTTTTGAAGAAATAATTATATTTGTAAGCTTCCTTAAGTGATCTTTTGAACAATGAGTTATTTCCCCAAAATTAATCTAAAGGAAGCATGCACTATGATAAACTTTTGTTAGGTCAGGAAAAACCCAATGTAATTCTACAACCGTTAAGTTGTAAGAGCTAGAATTAGTGTGTTCTTAGAAATAGCCATCCCTTTAAGGAAAGTGGTTGTATTGACATCATGTTCTTATAACCTAGATGCCTAAAACTATACGTTGTACCTTTTTGCAACTTTTCTCTCTCTAGATGTCACTTGTCCCCCCTTGGAACCAGACTAATATATAAGCGCAACACAAATGAATTGGGCATTAAGCCTTTTCACATGCAAGGGTAGAAGAACTTTTGAGTGTTTCTCTAATGGAAAAGTTCTATATTTCCCATATGAAAGCTCTCAAAATTCTTCTAGCTTGTACGCAACCTGGTCAATCATGTCTTTCAGATGTACATTTCACTATTTAGCTGTACATTTTCTCCTATATCAGAAATGCTTACAATTGTTTTCTTGTTACCCTTTTAAAAAATTAGCAGCAAATGGGCAAGCATCACAAGGCAAGAGGGAAAAATCAAAACCAAAGGTATTGCCACTGCATTACTATCCAGCAATCGCATATTATATTGACATCAAACTTGCCTTGAATTTTTGCAGGCTCAAAAAGGACTATCCAATTCATCTACTATAATCAGTGATACTACCAAGGAGAAAAGTGGATCTCCACTAGCACCTGAAGTCATAACTTATCCTGAAAATGACGGGATCACTTCCCAATCTTCAAACCAACCGAGGGAGCCACGACCTAGTGATGCAACATCACCCTTGTTGGACACTTCATTATCAAACATGCTAGATGATGATAATGCTAAACATGACAAAGGTGATGTGGAAGCATTAGTAAATGATGCAAATGTCGGAGTTGCCACTGTTGCTGCTAATGGTGATCCTCCCCAAGAGAATGCTTCAGATACTCGTGAGATGAATCCACTTCCGGCTCCCACAGAAATTGAGAGCCCCCGTGATGAACCCACCAGCGCTGGCCAAATTTTCAAATCTGTAGATTCAGATCCCAATAAAAATATGGTTGAAGAGAAATCTGAATCTGCGGCTGCTGAAACATCTCCCGATAATGACACAATACTCAAAGATTCTGATGTAAAAAAGGTTGAATCTGTTGCGGACAGAATAAATCCAGAAGATCATAAAATCGACATATCCCCCAAAAAAGTACAGGATCAACTTGATGAGGTAATACTTACAATGGACAAGTTTATACAATCCCGTACACATTATAAAAAAATTCTCCTGACTAATTTTTTTAGTTGGGATATAGGCTCAAGGATTGCTTAAAACAACAAAATCTACTGGTCAGTCTAAAGAGGCAAGGTTAGCTCGGGTAAGGGTGTTGGTTAAACCAACATATCTGTTAGCTTCATGGGATTAGTTTTGGAATCTCAATAATATTTTCTTTCTAATTGGTTAATATAGATGCTGGTTTGATATTTTCAACTGATGCTCAGGTCTGTGCTGGATTGTCATCTCGCCTTCAAGAATACAAATCTGAAAATGCACAGTTAGAGGAACTTCTCACTGCAGAGGTGAGCAACATCACCATTTCCAGTTTAAAGGAATATAAAATCTCATTATTTGCTTGAATAGAAACATACTGACTACTGTATCTCGTGATTATTTCTAAATCTACAGAGGGAACTGGGTAAGTCATATGAAGCTAGCATAAAACAGCTCCAGAAGGATTTGTCTGAAAGTAAAAGGGAAGTGACAAGAGTTGAAGCAAATATGGCTGAGGCCTTGGCAGCAAAAAATGCTGAAATTGAGGCACTTCTAAGTTCCATGGATGCAGTCAAGAGGCAGGCTGCATTATCGGAAGGAAATCTAGCTTCCATGCAGGTTCCCCTTTGTTAATTTTTGAAGTGTGCCTAGGAATATTTTACTTACTCTCATGTAACAGCTGTTTTCACCTGAACTATCTTCTGTACAATTTGCTTTCATCTTGTATAACTATTTATTTGATGAATGATGAAGGGTCGTATTTGCTTCTAGGAATCTTAAGATGTAGTTTATTCACTTTTATCTACCAACATTTTTTGGACTATGAATGATAAGGTTTGCTGGAATAACATGTTTACCCACGTTTTTCTACTCTCCAGAAAAATCCACTGATACTTTACTTATCGCCTTATTGCTGTCCAATGTCATAGCTATAAGATGGACGTTAATTTTCAGTGTGTTTATATGTACGTGATAGCTGATAAAATTTATCTGTTTAGCAGATATCAGGGAATCTTTTTATGCAATGAATCAGGCAAACAAATTAACTGTATTAGGACTTGTTAGAGTAGGCACCAAAATTATCTTCCTTGTTGGTTTCCTTCTTTAATTTCTTCCTGTGGTGTTGGATTAATCATTTCACTGCAGCTTGTACCTTCAATATATTTTTAATGTAGAGTTAGTGTTATTTATAATTATGACTTGGGTAACACTATTCATATCTTATCAGGCAAGCATGGAATCAATGATGAGAAGTCGAGAACTATCAGAAACAAGGATGATGCAGGTGATTAGGTTCTGTTCTGCAAGTATGATTACTATAGTTATACAGTATATCTCATTTACATGATGAAATTGTGTGAATATTAAAACTGCTGTTCTTATAGGCTCTTAGAGAGGAGCTAGCATCTGCTGAGCGAAGAGCAGAAGAGGAGCGTGCTGCACATAATAAGACCAAAATGGTCTGTAACTTCTGTGATTTATTTCTCAAGTTTCTGTTTTTGCATTGTATTTTAGTGATTCTCTGATTGGTAGAACAGGCTGCTATGGAAAGAGAAGTAGATTTGGAGCACAGAGCAGTTGAGTCATCCACTGCACTTGCAAGGATACAGGTAATGTAAGCACTTACTGTTGTTTAGATCCACTTTAAAATGGTTTGGTTAACCCCACTGTTTTTATAAAGTGGATTTTTTTCTTTCTTTCTCAAAATGCTTTTTTTTTTTTTGGGTTCCTCCAGTTCAGTTCAGTTTGGTTATCTATTTAATACTCATACCTGGTTTGGTTTTCTCAAAGGACCAATCAGAACCTCTACATAACGTGGTTTGGTTTCTCTTTTTCTCAAAATGGTTCGCTTTTTATAATTTTGCTTTGTTTAGTTTTGGACACATAAGTCATATACATAATTCCATACCCTAATTATCGTCCTGGTATGCAAAACATTTGTGTAAATCTTCACTTGCCAGTGTGTTTGGGAATATGAAAGAGTGTCGTGCAGTGGATCTTGAGATGATTATAAAATATTTTTCATTGACAAAAATATTTTTCACATTAAATTTGGAAATGGGAGGTGAGATCTTCTCAGCTAGTTCAATACTTCTACGCAAGTCTGGCTACATTCTCTCCAGCTTTTGGTATTGTTTGGCGTCATATATGTTTGGTATTGTTATTCAAAATTTTAACAGAGATCTACTTTACCAGAAAAGGATGATAAACAATATTAACGCACCCACAATTATAAAGCATGTGTTACTAAGGCTCCTTCTGTTCCCCCTCTCGAACTATTTTTGCTTCTAGAATTGTTATTGACATTGGGTAAAATGTAGGGACTGATTTGTTAGTTGCTCGTCTTTTCAGAGAGTAGCGGATGAGAGGACAGCTAAAGTCACCGAACTTGAGCAGAAGGTGGCACTTCTCGAGGTACATGAATAAACGCTTAACTTTTTCCTTTCTGAATTTTAGGGCTGATTTCTGATTGCTATTCTGAAAGATCTACTGAATAAGGTTTTGGTAACATCTGTGATCAGGTTGAATGTGCATCTTTAAATCAAGAACTACAAGATATGGAAGTCCGTGTGCGCCGGGAACTGAAAAAGTCCCCAGAAGAGGCTAATCAATTAATTCAGGTATGACAGATTATGGAGAGGAAAGTTGGTCAATTTGCAACTTATTAGATTTCCTTATATTTCACATCTTCTTTAAAGTTCATCAACAAGTATCAGTGTTAGCATATTTCAAGAGTAAGCGTCGATTTTGGTTATTGCCTTAACCAATTCAAAGAACATTTGATTTTCTGCATAAATATATACAGAGCAGATATTTGTTATTTATTTTTAGGTGTTAAGCTTCACTGTTTTAAAGTAGACAATTACTCTATTTGTTACTTTACGCAGCTTACACAACTGGATCACTTACTACTTTTATGTTCGTCTTGCTAATTCTTTTCAAATATAAAATCAGACCTAAATACCAATTTTTTAGCTAAAGAAACTTAAAGAGGAGTGGGCGAGTGAAAAAAAAATCCACGGTCATGGTTGAACCAGGGCATGGCTGGTTACATGTGTAAAGTGGCACAAACATTTCTAGATGACAATTACGATAGTAATATCAGTGATCATTTTTCATTCGGATGGAATAATAATGGAACTTTTACATATTCAGATGCAAGCATGGCAAGATGAATTGGAGCGTGCCCGCCAAGGTCAGAGGGATGCTGAAAACAAGCTATCTTCCTTGGAGGCAAGGAATTTTTTATTATTTTGTTGTGAAGTTTTTTGAGATAATGACTTCCTGTCCTGCAGGTAAAGTTTCTCTTCTCATTATTGATATGTTTGGTTTCAATGTTACAGGCTGAAATGCAGAAAATGAGAGTTGAGATGGCTGCCATGAAGAGGGATGCCGAGCATTACTCACGTCAGGTAATAATCGTGGTGCTTCCTTAAAAAATTTCTCGTGCATAAAGTTTAAATTTCCAAGTTTGATATATATAAAAAAAAGTAAAACCTATTTGTTTCTTAAGTGGGCAGAGCTTAGACGTTCATACTGCGGCATTGCTGGTGGTGAAGTTTTAGAGTCATATTCCCAAGGAATGCACAATTTTCTGTAGCTTTTGTCATACAAGTGGTCTTTGTTTATAAGATTTTGAAATAACTGCAAAAAGAATTGGTAAAACCATTTCCATTTGAGGAATAATCAGTTAATGGTTACTTAATAACTATCCAAGTGATTAATCGGTAATTGTTTCTAAACTGAAAATATTTTTTACAGTTAAATCCTTTTAGTAATTTTCTCTTTAATTTTTACTATGCATGAAAAAGTATTTTGAGCATCAGTTCCTTTCACTTGATATATTAACGATTATGAAGGTGCATCCTTTTTAATTGGTATATGGAGAGTTATGCTATTTGTCTAAGCTTCTACGGTTAGTTATATCCACCATGAATGAAAAACTACGTTTAGTCATATCTTCCATAAAAACCAAAATGAAAAGTTACAGTTAGTTATATCCATCCATTCATCTTCTGTCCTGACTCAGTCACATGCCATGTGTTTAATATCAATCAGATATTACACACTACCTTGAGTGATGCTAGCAGTACTTTCTTTGACACTCTTTTCCACACATTAAGCCTGCAGCCTATCATGCTATTCTTGTGTTGGTTAACAATAATTGTATAGAAAAATTGAAGTTAAAGTGTATGTTCTGGTGTTGAGATCATTTTGGAATACTACTGGCTTATTCTAATCATAGTCTTAATTTTGTAACAGGAACATATGGAATTAGAGAAACGCTACCGGGAACTGACTGACCTTTTGGTAATTTATTTTATGATTAAATTTCATGCAAATCGGTAATATTCAATAATTTTTTGTGTTATCTTCATTTCAGTACTACAAACAAACACAATTAGAAACCATGGTCAGTGAAAAAGCTGCCGCAGAGTTTCAATTGGAGAAGGAAATCAAGCGCCTCCAGGAAGCACGGGTATGTGATTAGGTTCCTATGCCTGTTTGATTAGGAGTTTGACTGTACGGTGATTTTTATGTCATTGTTATATTGAACAGGCAGAGGCCGAACGGAACAAAGTTTCTCGTCGGGCATCATCATCATGGGAAGATGAGACTGAAATAAAATCCCTAGAGTAAGTTTCTTCTTACTATCTTTATAATACTTATCTTGTTTTTCTTGTAATGCATTTGATTAAAATGACCATAAATTACAACCTCAGTGGTTGAGTTTCTTTAATTGTGCTTTAAAAAAAAGCAGAAGTTGCTTCGCAATAATGTAGTTTTCTCTCTCTCTCTTTTTTTTTTCTGTTTCTGTTTCTGTTTTTTCAGATAGGTTTATCCTAAAAATTGCTAATAAGTGATTTTATTTTATTAAAAAGTGTTTTTTTTTTTTTTTAAATTCTTTTCAAACAAACAGTCGCTATTTACCCTCCCAACAGCGATGGAAGTTCCCCAAACCCATTAAAATGTACTGATCCTTTGTCAAACTCTATTTGTTTACCCTCCCCGTGTTAAATCGTCTCACGTATTTTCTTCCTATTCTAATATGTTCATTACTTCATAAATGTTAAAGTTATAGCCGTTTTTGCTTATAATAGCTTCTCAAATCACTTTATCACTCAATTGTGCTTCAATGTACTATGCGCTGTCATTCCAAATGGTTGTGCCGCCTGTTTTCATTTCCCATTGTAGAGTTTGGAAAGTTATCTTACAAAGTAAAAATTGCAGGCCTCTTCCTGTACATCACCGTCATTTGGTCGGTGCAAGTATTCAGGTATAGCAGCTTACCAACCATCGTGTTGCATTTCATTTCCTGTCGTTTTCATTCTCCTTTTTAACAATTATACTTTGTATGTGGCATGCCTCATGCAGTTGCAAAAAGCAGTGAAACTGTTAGATTCAGGGGCTGTCAGGGCCACAAGATTTCTTTGGAGATATCCTACAGCTCGAGTTTTTTTATTTTTTTATTTGGTGAGTTCAGTTCATTAAATGTTTAAAATAGGTGGGAGATGAAATACCATTGAAGGATTGAAATTTACTGACCTTTAGAAATTGCATCAGGTCTTTGTACATCTCTTCTTGATGTATCTCTTGCATCGTCTACAGGTAAAGATCCGAGTGTAATATCAACTCATGATACATGCAGCATCCATAAAGCTACCCGTTTGAGTAGCTCCCGACCGTAAAATCTTTGTGGAATCTGATTTTTTTTTATTATTTAGGAACAAGCTGACACTATGGCTGCCAGAGAGGTTGCGGAATCTATGGGACTCGCTAACCAGAATATACGATGACTGATAAAAAAATTCCATCTACTAGGGTCTATGTCAGGCGTTAATACCTTCCTTACAGCACATTTTCAAGTGTATATTTCCAATGCCGCTGCTTATGGTGTCTTCATAATGGTTCCCCAAAGGATTTCAGCATCGCAAACCAAAACAGGAACTTAGGTACAGGCATCTATTGATCGTTTGGGAAACTGCTGGAGGATGCTGAACTGATGGGAAAATTGGAGTTTGCTTTAGCCGAATGATATTATCGAATGGGTTACAGCTTCTCCTTCTTGTGTAGTGACTGTCCTCAGAATTGAATTGGTTAATTATGTTTATTCTTTTTTTTCTTCATTGAAAATATTTTCCGAGTGGAACATTGTAGATACCAATATATTGTAATATCCCTTTTCTTCGTTTGAAGGGCATTTGCCCAATCTAAAGAATGCATACATATTTGGGGAATATAGTAATTGGAAATAGAACAAACATTTGGTTTTTGATGCCTGCAAATTCACTATTCTGAAGGTTACGTTTCCTTGATAGAAAGATATACGTTGAAAACAAATGAATGAAGCGTGATGTAAATGTGAGTTATTCTTATTTTTCAATACGTTAATATAAAATTAGGGATTATGATAAAAATCTCTTGTGATCTTGTTTTTCTCAAATCAAACAAATCATATTTTGCTTTGAACTAAATTCATTCATCCTTTACTTGGCACTGTAAGGAAGCACATGTTTGGCACTGAAAATACAATGCAAACTGATTTTATGGAAGCTAACAAAATCCTCAGCTGTCTTTTAGTTTACTTTGTCTCTTCTTCTTCCAATTGGTACTCCTCCTCGTCATCATCTTCATCTTCATCCTCTGAATCATTAAGTCTACTGATTTCGGAAAATTTGCTTAGCTCCAACCTGCCTTCATCCTCTATAACATCAAGCCCAAATTTTGTGTTACGTTGCTTGACCAAAAGCCAACGCAATAACCGGTCTTCTTTGTTTAGGTAATGCAACTCTTTGTTGATTTCAGGTGTAGCCATCATGCTCATTTGCATCAAGGTCCCCTACATCCATTAAAAATTGAAAAAGGCACACATGCATGATTTCCATTCAAACTCAAAAGAAATTTTAATTTTTAAGTCTTCCTGTTTCACCAAAGTCACACTCTCAAACTAAATAAAGTTCACAGAAACTTCACTAGCTGCAAGCATATAACAGAACATTCAATAAACATTTCTCAATCATATGTCCCAACTCACTATTTAATCATTATTCTTTTCCTCTGAATCAGACTGTTTCAATCTTCAGAATTTTATAGCACTAGAAAGGTCCTCAAAGGTTCCTGACACGTGAACCATGCTTTTAGACTTCGTCCTAACGCAATATCTATTTGAACTTGTCTCCCAGAGTTTTAATCAATGGCTGCTGCATAACATGTAATTAGACACTGTTGTAGGGGAAGGAAATGGTCAGTGATGTTTATTTTTTTGGACAATTTGAGGTGAAGTAGAAATGATTGGATTTTTAACCATTCAAGGCTGTTTGAGACTGAAGCAAGTTGATGCAATTGAGGTAAGTTTACGACATGAAGGGCTTTTTAATAAGTCTCTTGGACCAAAGCTAGAGTGGACCTCAAATTGGTCTTTTCAAACGGAGTTGTGATGGTTCAATCCAATTACAGACTAATAGAGCCACGGCTAATGGGTTAGTTCAATATCATGATGAGCTGGACAATTTCTCATATACAGTGAATATTGGAGTTTGCACCATAAATCTCATGCAGAATTACTATTGCCTGGTGTCGTGGTTTTAGAGTTTTCATGGTAGAATCAATTTCGAAGGTGATAGATACCTACTATTGATTTTTTGCCTAATGGTTGTTGTCCCATTCTGGTCGTCCGGATCCGACCCAAAGCTTGAACTCGAATTCAAAGATGGATAAATTGTCCATGAACCAACCTAAACACATGTGATGCCTACTTAGGGCTTATTAGAGAGTTTTGAAGATACAACAAAAGTTATTGAGCATAGGAATTGGATCCAAGGCTCTTAAAAGGTTTTTATTTTATTAACAGATTCTTATGATTTAGAAGATATTGTATGTTATAGTTATTATAGTTTTGGATAGTTATCATATTTTTGGACTTGGGGATATATGATGTAAAACTTTGGAGGCCAGGAATAAGAAGACAGCTCCAAGGCTTACGGACTTGAATTTTCTGGCTTGAATCAGATCCAAGGCTTAACTTTGAATCAGATTATTCACTCTATATTTATTCTCCAGTTTAGGGAAATCAGCATTTTACCGGAACAATTGCACTAATTGTCATTTGTGTCAGTCTGGTTCATTGGATAGTATGGTCTCATTCAGCGGGTGGCTAATTAAGCAGCAGATTCTACTAAATATGCTCATTCTCCATATAGTCTAATGCCACTTTGGCCAATGTATCTCTCACTTGTTTTCCCTCATGGATTTTAGTGTTTCCTTTTGGGTAATCTCCTTTGCACCCTAAAAAAAATAAGTTATTCGGAATACTTCAAGCTTGGAGTTATGCAAAACATTTCCAATGATCAAATCCTAAACTACCAAAGAATTTTTTATATCAACCTCCGTTATATTAATTTAATAATGTTATACACACAGTTCTATCCCTGACTAACACAGCCCAGATAATGAAACAGTCAAAGCAATGAAATTTCGACATAAATAGAACAAGAACTATGAAGCATTCACCTAGATGGTGGTGGTCTAGCTACATACTACTGGTGCATTGATAGTTCAGTTACAACAATGAGGTTAAATGGCAAGACAAAAATTTCATGAATGTATAACCACATAAATACTCGAAAAATTAACTATATTATTAGCAAATGAATTCATTAACCTCAATAACTGTAAAATAAAATATGAATTAATTGACTTGCACATCTAAATAGTAGAGTAATTCAGTGAAGTTCCTGAAGTATTCTCTAGGCTCAAAATTACGTCAATACTTACATCAAAACAGGTACTATAAACAGCACAACAACAACCAATGATGCATAAACTCTCTGTAATGCATCACAAGCAATCAACCTCACCTGATAATATCTGCCATCCAGCTTCTTCACACCATATCCCAATTGAACAGTTCCGAGATTCTTAACTTCAGTGACAACCCCATTTCTTCCAGACACATGTTTTCCCACCCTTACAACTAAATCCAAAATAGCTTCTTTCTTGATATGAGGTTTAAACAGAAACATACAGTCGTAAGGAGGCATCTTATTCCTCCAGCTTGGGTACAAACAAGTTAGCTAACAATCTACCTGCATGCAAAAAATAGCAGTTGGTCAAGAAGGTTAATCAAACTTTATCATTACTGTCTTTCAAAGTTAGTATAACAATTATAAAATGTCAATTTCTGAAAACAATGTCACTATTGGAATAAGCTCAAAACTTATTAATGAATCAGACAGTAATGATCTATCATAGTAAAGTCACATTATTACTGTTCTTTCCGCCACTACAACAGTCATCGTCATTCATCAACCCTTGGTGTATGATTGCGATACGATAGACACAACAAGTTGCACTGAAAATTGCAAAGAAGTGAAAGTAGCAATGCAAAATCGTTAGGGTTTTTAGAAGAATACGGAAAGAGTGTTACAAACGCACCTAGATAACAATTTCGTTGTTCACTGGTTCTCGCCGGTTTCTGCCACAGGCTTCTGCGATCTCTCTACTCTGTCATTTCCTTCCTCTTCTTTCACTGGGTTGGGTCAAATTAGGGTTTTCGAATTATTGGGCCTCGTATACTTATATTTTTCTTGTCGTTTTATCTTTTAATAATAATTCTCCTAAAAGTGGTCAGGTTTATGATAAATATTAATTTATAAGTGAATTATATTTGTATTAGTAATATAATCATAGAAGAAACAAAATTAGTTGGTTCACAGTCAATGTAATAAAAATAAAACCAGTTTTATGGTTTTATTCAAATAATGATTATAAAAGTTTGTTTTATAATTGATGAATTAATATATGTAAGTTAACTATTTTATAATTTCTAATAATATTATTTCAAAGTTTCGATATAAATCAACATTACATCAAGTACTTTTTAAAGGAGATTAATGATAACTCTATTAGTATAAGAATAATAGCATTGCTAATATTAATGGTATTGTTACAGTTGATATTATTTGATAATATTTTCGGGATAGTTTGGTAATTAAAAGCTAAACTTTTATATTTATAGAAAAATGAAAAGTAAAATAGTTGATTTGGTTTTTTAAAGCGAATATTATTATAGTAGTTATTTAAATGATTTTGATGATGAAAATTTATGATAGATTTTAAAATTCAATTGTTTTAATTTTTTAAATTAAGAATTTAGTGTTTTATTTACAAATATAATATAACATAATATAAATGTTGACAGCGTAAGTTACGTAATAGTTAGAAGTTGTCTTCTTTTAATTTTATGTGATGATATTTTAGAAAAAAAATCAAAATAGATATGTAAATAATTTTATAAAAGTATAAATTTTTATTTATGCTGAATTTATCAGATCTTTTATATATGCTTTATAGATTCAAAGAAAAATTTTCAAAAAATTTGACCGAATTTACTTTAGTTTACCGTAATTTTTTAAAACAACAAATGTTAATATCTATGAGCAAAATATGTATATGATTGATAATGATATTTTAAGGATTGAATTATCTCTCAACTTTAATTCTCACAGTTATTATTTTTTTCAACTTCTTTCATTAGTCACCTTTAAACATGTGATAGAAATTTTCATTACTTAATATCTTAATTATTTCTAAATATCTAAATATCTCATTCATATGTTTTGTAACTTAACATAATAACATGTATTGTTCATCATCTTTATTTCAAATCAATCATTTCAGTACACATCATTACTATCAATCTCTTTTTTTTCATCATAATTCATATTCGTATGTGATATTGATATATATATATATATATATATATATATATATATATATATATGAACTATTTATAGTCTCTATTCATTTCCTTAGTTTAAGAGTTTATTTTATTTGTGCTGGGCTTCCTTATTTTATTTTGAATTATATGCCAACACAATATGATTTAAAAATTAATGATATTTTGACACCTAAATTTAATAAAATTTTGACACCAGATGTCATAAGCTAATTGGTCCATGAGTTTTAAGTTTTAAAAAATTGAAAATGAAGTGGATAATGAATGTTGCAGGGGTTTTGAAATGCAAGATTGGATTTAGATTCATTTCAAAAAAAGAACCTCATTTGCGCCAGAGCCTTCTTGAGAACCGTCCTCCCTTCTACCCACCAACAAGCTTTCATCTCCCCACAAGGATCGACGGCGTTGACGGTGTTTCAAGGTTGCCGAAGTATTACCGTTAACCGGAACTCATACACGTTTTCGTTTCGCCGTTTGGAGCGAACTTACCCCGAAACCGCCGTTGGAGGTGTTTTTTTGAAGCTTTTTTCGTTTGTTTCAGTAAAACATTGTTTTAATTCGGTGGATTTTAGTTTTTTTAAAATGTTTTGGGCATTTAGAGTTTGTTTTGTTATTTGGTTGTTTCTTATGTTATGGTTAATTGTGGTTTGAATTTTTGTTGAATGTTTTCGCGTTTATGTTGTTTTTGGGTGTAAAGTTTGAATTTTTTTGGTTAATGATTATAGTTGGGTTATTTTGACTTAGGTTTTCTATTATGTTTTGTTTGACTTATGAAAAACACACCTTTATTTTCACCAAGGCTGCTCTATCATTCATAAAACATGCATCCTAATTCAAAAATAAGAAATGCAGGTTCAGTACAACATTGGTACCATAGTTCAAATAAGTGGAGAGTTTAGTTATGATTTCTGCACATGAGGGTAGACTTTGTCCTGAATACATGTTTCCTATTAAAAAAATTAATAATAATGTCCATACACCTTTGTTGTGAAAATTGATGAATAAATGTTGGGTTGATGGTGAATTTTTGTTCTACCATGTTGATATACGTGTATAAGAAGTTTTTGATGGATTGGATTGTGAAATGTGATGGAAAATAAGGGAGTTTCAACTTACTTTTTATCAAATACAAAAATTGTGTGTTTTGGTTGGTTGATTAATTTTGGATGGATGAATTGAAGGATTGTATGGAAATCTTTGGTAAGATGGAAATATGGTGAGTTAACCATCAAGGTTTTCATGTTGTAAAAAGTTTATGTGTGGAAAATGATAAATCCAAAGGTGTATTTTGATGAGTAAAGTTTATGAAGTTATTACTTTTAAATTTATAGAGTTGTGGAATGGTGTTGAGAAATACGAAGGGAAAACAATGCCCAATTACACATGTGTAAGTTATCAAACTTTTGATGCTTTGGACCTTTGATTCAACATTGGCATTTTATTGATATTGTGTGCATCTTTTTTCTTTGCAGGAGGAACTATAAGAGGTTAGGGAGAAGTATGTTTGTGATTGGATTTTGGATGTTGACAATGTGTGGAGGGATGAAGTGTTGCAAGATTTAGGGTTGTTGTAGATGTTGTACAATCCGAATTCTTGCAATGTAATTTATGGTTTTTTTAGAACTATTTCATAATGTATTGATTAAGTCTAGATGTACGTATTTATTTTTTACAAATGATCAAAGAAATGTATTCCTTAAATTTTTTGATAATGAAATTTTAAGATAAGAATGATAATTGTGTTATTTTTGGTGTTCATTAACAGAAGGTTGAATAAAATAATGACAATTTTTTGTGTAGGACGTTTGTACTACAGTCCCCATGAAATGTATGTCATTATGTGTGTTCAATGTGGTATTGTATGTTGATTAAATGTTGAAAATTAATTATTGCACTTAAGCACTAAATGGCATGAACTTTGTTGACCAACATGTGCAAAATATTTGCCTTAAGTGTCATAATCATTGGCTGAACATAACTTCTATGTCCAGTAAGTGGTAAAAAATAAATTCTAGCTTCAAAATCAATGGAATTTTCAAAGTTGACCTGTTTGTGCAAAACATTTGCCTAAACTCTCCACTTATTTGGCCTCTAGTACCAAAGCATTTTCTGCACCATGAGTTTTACAAAGAATGGTTCATTGAGGATGAAGTTCGATATAAATGTTATAATGAATTCTTGAACATAATTGTATGTCCAATAAGTTTAAAAACTATTGTTCACTTAAAAATAAATGGCATTTTCAAAGTTGACCTATCTGTGCAAAACGTTTGCCTAAACTCCCCACTTATTTGGCCTTTGCTACCAATGCAATTTCTGCACCATGAGGTTTACAAAGAATGGTTTCTTAGGGATGAAGTTCGATATAAATGTCATAGTGAATGCCTGAACATCAATTGTATGTCCAATAAGTCTTAAAAAAATTGTTCACTTCAAAATCAATGACATTTTCAAAGTTGACCTGTTTGTGCAAAACCTTTGCCTAAACTCTCCACTTATTTGACCTTTGTTACCAATGCAGTTTTTGCATCACGAGTTTTACAAAGAATGGATCCTTGGGGATGAAGTTCGATATAAATGTCATAATCAATGCCTGAACATCAATTGTATGTCCAATAAGTCTTAAAAAAATTTGTTCACTTCAAAATAAATGACATTTTCAAAGTTGACATGTCTGTGCAAAACCTTTGCCTAAACTCCCCACTTATTTGGCCTTTGCTACCAATGCAATTTTTCTGAGTTTCGTTTCTAAGTCACAAAATGATCTTCAAAAACAAGAAATATACCTTCAACACACCTATGAGACCATAGTTCAAATAAGTGGGGACTTACATTATGAGTTATGCACAACAGGGTAGACTGACTTCTACATAAAGCTTTCCAACTTCAAATATTAAGTATCATGTCCAAACACCTTTAATTTCAACAAGGAGGGTTTATTATAATATTGACTTTCGTAATATTCTTCCAAACTTTACAAAATCAACCAAATTTCATTCAACCACTTTCATACAATGAAATTCAATTCAAATTAATGGGAAAGAACAATTCTTTGTACATTAATATATTAACTAACAATTACATTTCCTATTGTACTTGAACATCATCAACTGAAGTTCTTAACATTTATAAATTACTACAAATTATTCAACTACTCATTCTTTTCTTCTACCATTTGCAGTAAATAGAGTTATATTTGCCTGACTCTTGAATCGTCTTCGGGGTACAATCTTCATTCGGTCATACATTGTGCTTTGCTTCATTTCATCCTCACGTTCAAACCCTGAGGTTTGCTGCTGATGTTGAACCAACATACTTTGACAAGGATCTTCACTTCCACAAAACGCTTTATCCCCAAACTCCTGACCCTTATCTTCATTTTTGGCTTCAACCAACATTCTTAAATGATGAATAACATGTCTGCAATAACCCACGTTTATTCTTCTACAACACGGATTATTTTCTCCTTATCTCCTTTATTTTGCCGGTTAAATGACACACCATATTTCTGAACAACTTCTTTCACCATACCATAACAAAGTTATTCTTTTGACACCCCAACATCAACAACAACCTAAAAAAATGAACAAAGTTCATTATATAAAACACAATAAAAAATAGATTGCACCACAAATTCCTCAAACAGATTCGCCTAGATTCACACAATCTCGAATTCCAATTCAAATTCATCCATTCCATCGTGTTTTCAAACATATTTGGAGTCCAAAATCACTTAACAATCAATCATAATCATCATAAACACCAACATATCCATTTTCTCATGCAAAATCAACTCTTTTAGTCACACACCAACCAGATTTTTCTACATAAATTTCCAGCACTCAAAGAGCCCCAAAAATGTTCAAAATCCATTCGAAAATAGTTTATACACATCACCCATTCATCCATCATCAAAACAGATTTGAAATAGTACAATACTCAATGAATTTCCCAAAAACTCATCATCAATTTTACTCATCAAAATACACCTTTGGATTTATCATTTTCCACACATAAACTTTTTACAACATGAAAACCTTAATGGTTAACTCGCCATATTTCCATCTTACCAAAGATTTCCATACAATTCTTCAATTCATCCATCCAAAATTAATCAACCAACCAAAACACACAATTTTTCTATTTGATAAAAGGTAAGTTGAAACTCCCTTATTTTCCATCACATTTCACAATCCAATCCATCAAAAACTTCATATACATGTATATCAACATGGTAGAACAAAAATCCATCATCAACCCAACATTTATTCATCAATTTTCACAACAAAGGTGTATGGACATGATTATTAATTTTTTTAATAGGAAACATGTATTCAGGACAAAGTCTACCTTCATGTGCAGAAATCATATCTAAACTCTCCACTTATTTGAACTATGGTACCAATGTTGTACTAAACTTGCATTTCTTATTTTTGAAGTTCATTCTTTGACTTAGGATGCATGTTTTATGAATGGTAGAGCATCCTTGGTGAAAATAAAGGTGTGTTTTTCATAAGTCAAACAAAACATAATAGAAAACCTAAGTCAAAATAACCTAATTATAATCATTAACCAAAAAAATTCAAACTTTACACCCAAAAACAACATAAACGTGAAAACATTCAACAAAAATTCAATCCACAATTAACCATAACATAAGAAACAACCAAATAACAAAGGAAACCCTAAATGCCCAAAAAACTTTAAAAAACTAAAACCCACCGAACCAAAACAATGTTTTACTGAAACAAACAGAAAAAAGCTTCAAAAAAACACCTCCAATGGCGGTTTCGGGGTAAGTTCGCTCCAAACGGCGAAACGGAAACGCGTATGAGTTCCGATTAATGGTGACACTTCGACAACCTTGAAACATCGTCAACGCCATCGATCCTTGTGGGGAGATGGAAGCTTGTCGGTGGGTGGAAGAATGGATGGTTCTCAAGAAGGCTGGCACAAATGAGATTCTTTTTTTGAAATGAATCTAAATCCAATCTTACTTTTCAAAACCCCTGCAGCATTCATTATCCACCTCATTTTCAATTTTTTAAAACTTAAAACTCATAAACCAATTAGCTTATGATACATGTCTGGTGTCAAAATTTTGTCAAATTTAGATGTCAAAGTATCATTACCCACATATATATATATATATATATATATATATATATATATATATATATATATATATATATATATATATATATATATATATATATATATATATATATATATACACTATTTATAGTCTCTATTCATTTCCTTAGTTTAAGAGTTTATTTTATTTCTGCTGGGCTTCCTTATTTTATTTTGAATTATATGCCAACACAATATGATTTAAAAATTAATGATACATGTATAATATCAGTAGAAAAATAAAAAAAAAGTATGATATAATATAAAAGTAAAAGTGTATTATTGTACCATAAATCTCACACGTAATGTCAATATTCCACTTTTTCATAACATGTTCTGAACTTTAGAAATTAATTTATAACATTGAAACATGATTGTCACACGATTAAGAATGTTCTTTTCAATGCATGTTGATTAATCTAATTGGACCGAAAGCTTAGTCTATTTTTTCTCACATTGTCGTTTTGAATTGAAATCGGTGGAAGGTGTTTTTTCAACACTACAGTGTCATAGTACGTAGAAAAGCCAGTAACGTACCATTTGCCTCTTCACTGTAAGCATAAAGTGATTCCATCGTTCCACTATCGCCTCTTTCAATATAAATAATAATATATTCTTTTCATTACATTTTCAATTCCATTTTCGTTCATCTTCTTCTCATGGCGGAGAACCACCACCACCGCAACAATCACGTGTGTCTTCCCACCACGGTGGAGGCTCTTATAGACAGAATCTGCCGCGAGCAGAACCAAACTCCGCCGGATTTCATCCTCCGCCAACGTCTCCACGAAGTCGGGGAGCTGAAAGCGCTTCAAATTCTCCATACCATCGCTGGAAAGCAAATCCGAATCTCTCTCTCGGCATTCATCGCCCACATGCTCAGAAACTCCGTCACCGTCACGCCCTCCCCGCCTCGAATCCTCTCTCCCACGCGCCCTCGCCAGCCGTCGTTGGCGTTGCACGCGCTCGGAGAATTGGAGTTCCGTAAGGCCTTTCTGATTCTGAGTTACATTGGAAGGTAATTTATGCAATGCTGACCTCGTGACTAAACAGTTAGTTACTGCTTCCTTGCTGACTCAGCATAACCCAATCTTTCTCATTTCCTCTTCTCTGGTACAAATATTAGATCATCAAGTTTGAAAAAAAAAAAAGTAGATAATGCTCGCCATCCATATTTTATTTTAGTTTTTTTTATTAAAATAAGAAAAATATAAGGAATGAGTTTTACAATGTATTTTTAGCTAAATTTCTCCTCAAACGCTTACAATGAGAAAAAAATGTTTATAAATTAAAATGAACTTACGTATAAATATATTTATATAAATTTTCTGTATTAGCTTTGGAAGTTTAAGCCTAAGCTATTTTTTTTTTTTATTTCCACTTCTAGATATGCTTTTTTTTTTGAAGAACGTTTATTTAAGTTACAAATCGATTTATGCAATATAAAATTTGTTTTTAAATATATTCTTGAAAACTTAGATGCACGAGTTTGATTTTAAGTTACTTGAAAATTTGGTTTTTCTTTTCTTCTTGCGAGTAGAACTATTTTCTCTCCTTTTATTCAGAATTTTTGTTTTTGGTTTTGAGGTGTTGATTCAGCTTGTGTGTATAAGCTGATCAATGGAATAATACATGTGGTTTTCTTTGCACGATTGCAGCGAGAGTCTTGAGAATGTTACCGATGCTGATTATATAAGAAGCCTTAAAGACTTGCCAATGGTAACGTTTGAGAAAAGAGTATGGGAGGCTTTTGGCAAAGATCACATCTACTGTCAGAGTGATCGGCAATTGGTAAACATTGCATTCCAATGACGGATTAACTAATTTTTATAGTGCAGTTTATGAGTTTTCATCTTGTTTAAATATTCCCTGCTACTTCATTTTGCAACAACTAAAGCTCAACAAGGAATTGAAATAGTTTTTTTTTAGGAGCATGATGACTGTATACTAATAGTATAAAACTGCTTTATACTGTCACCCAATCAGAACTAAAACTGATATGAATTTTCAGATACGTATTGTAGAACTGTTTGACACAATGACTACAAAGCATATTTTCTCTAATTTTAATTAGAATAGAAGAAGGTTAAAATCTTGAGTTCTATGTGTAAATGATGACATGGTTTAAATTCTTGTTGAATGATTTTATGCTAGTCCATCCCTTTTACGCCCATGGCCATGGAAAGACGAAGAGAAATTGCGGTTTAGGCATGGGTACAAACTTTCACAGCACGCAGTGCTGAATATAAATCATGCAGTGTTGGCTATCTTCTCTGATGAGTTATTGCTTGCTTACTATATTACGTTTGGTTTCTTCAGTATCTTGATTGGGACTCTGGTCGGACACATGTATATCAATGTTATGTTTCTTCGGATGGGAGCTTAAGGTTCAAGGTTTGTGTGTCTCTCTCCTCCCTTGGGTTTGTGTACTGTTAAATAACTGTCCGAATACAATGGTTCCAATGCTATAATGCTGAATCAAAAAGCTCTTGAGATTGTTGTATGGTCAGTGTTATAGTTACATTTTAGTCTTTACAGATTAAATTGTGTATTTTTATGTGAAACATGGTTTGTTTTATGGCCACTTTCTTTAAATTACAATTCAGGGGCCCATACTACAAAGCACACAAACACACTTGCACAGATCTCTTGGTGATGACAACGTCTTGCTAGTTAAATTTGCTGACAATGGGAGTGCGATGAATTCAAGGACCAGTGCTGAAGAAGCAAATAATCTCTATGGAAAGTTTGGAAAAGAAGGGATCAATGTTGGTCTTCGTTTGTATCGCTTTTTTGGTAATTCTGCTTCTGATGTTAGTTTTACTTTTTTTTTTTGTCCTGCCTTTTAACAGTTTGTATGATCCTGAAATCAGTTATTTATCTGATTAACATGTAGCTGATGTAAGTAGTATGAGAAATTTGTATTCTCATTTATTCTGTTCAACATATAATCTAGACTACAAGTATACAACCCTCCTGATCTTTTATATTTATTTTTTTCCTTCCACATTTTGTAAATCATTCTACTCTCTGCTTATTCACATTTAATCTGCATTATATCTTAAGTCATATTTATGAAATCTCACTTGCTTGATAATATTTTTCTTGTTTATGTGACGGTTTTGTGATCAGATTTTGTGGCAGTTCATATGAAGCTATATTTTTATCATTTTCGTTATCTCAGGTTTGAAATTCTTGTTCTGTTAGGTTCTTGTGTTATAATTTTTATTTGTTAAAGAGTATTTGTACATTCTCGAGTTAATATCTGTAACTGTTTAATATGCCCAGTTTCTCTTCTCTCAATCTTTGGTTACCTTTCAGTCCTTGAAGAGTGTATGATTAACATACGAATCATACAAATTCATTTCTCTGTTCTCTCTTTGCTTATGTGGTCCTGTGTTCTGTGGTTAATAAATGATAGACAGATGTATGTGGATTTAGAATGCTGTTTTATTGAATTTTTTTTTATTAGATCCTATACTTTGTTTTAAAAGTATTCTCTCATTTGGTGGTGGCATTGACCTCATGTTCCAAGCTCATATTTTAAATTGTGGTTGTGTTGTGGCATTTGGAGCTAATACAGCTGTTGCCACTTGAGATGGTCATGTCAGTTGACACGGATCAATATTTGAAACTTGCATAAAGCTTTTCTTTCTTGGGTTTAGTGTGCAAGCACCTAAATATAAGACAAGTGGTAGGTATGCTGAGGACATTACATTGCAGTCCTAGTGGCTGAGAACCATTGTAGTTGAGCTTCAAGTTGGTTGATTCAACTGGCTACTGAAAGCATTCTTAATTCATCTCATTGTCATGTGCTTGACGCTATCTCTTGTATTTTGTACGACAGTTTTTAAAGATGGTGGAAAAGAAGAGCGGAAGAAGGACCCAACAAGTTCCTCTGTTAAGTGTTATTTTGTTAGGATGCAATCTTTTTGTTCTGCAGATGAGAGTGCTAATTACATTTTGTCTAATAAGACAGTGTCTGAAGCAAGAGCTTTATTTATGCACGCTCACCTGTTACCCAGTTTAGACAAGTATATGGCTAGGTATGAGTTGGAGTTTTTATGCAAATACTATCATCATTTAGATCTTTTATCTATTTTTTCTGCGGTCTGCTGCAGTCCCAGTCAAAATAGATCTCATGCAATGTACTAACCTCAGGCATTCAGGTTCTCTCTCATTCTGTCAAAGACCTTCAAACTCAATATTGACTTGGCAACTGTGAATGTGCAAACAATAGAAGATGTATTTTGCCAGGTATAGTCAATTTTAAGTCGCCTTAAGGGATTTATAATTTATGGCCATGCTTCGAGAAAATTATTTTATTATTATTTTATTGTGTTTAGGATGGAAATGGCAATATTATATACGATAATGAAAAACCACGTATTCTCACGGATGGAACTGGGTTCATCTCTAGGGATTTAGCATTGCTCTGCCCCAATAGCGTGTACAAAGGAAATAACTTGGAGAATAATTACATTCAGGTATCTTTACTTTCGAATTTGTTAATTCACTCGACTTTTTCTTTTCGCTAACTTCATTCATTTATCTATAGTTGGTCAGAACTCGTGTTAAGAATCCACTTAATATATGTATTGTGAATCCGTCAGTTATTTTTATCATAATCGTTGCCTGTTGATTATGTATCTAGTTTCCTTGATTCACGCATGAATACTAATGTCTTAGAGGGATAAAGCCTGACTTTTACATTTTGCAGTTCATATGCATTCAATTTATGCTGCCTTCTTTTTCCTAGTAATTTGGTTTGAAACAGTTTATTGATGGAAAGCTACAGTAAAATGGATTGAGATCCCACATGAATTAGTAATAGGATCAAAATAGTGAATGTAAGAGGGGGGAAACCTTCACTCTAGTTTTGGGGGTTTAGGCCTGTTATCAGGTTGTTGTAAGACTACCCACATCTGTCTAATCTTGTAAATGTTTGGTCCCAGGTGTGAGATAGAGAAATGTGGATCGGAAATCTTAAATCGATTATTTATATGGTTAATAATAGTGTACACAAGTGAGGGGAAACTTCACCCATTGAGGTATATAAGAAAAAAGTTTTCGTTGAATGCTCTTTGTGTTGCCTTGTATTTTTATGTACTTGTACATAATCAACTATTTTAAAGAATAAAACATCTTAAATGAAATAAATCAATGCAGAGAAGAAGTGCAAGGAAACGTTCCTATTAGTAAAACTTTTGACTAATTATCTTCAACTCATATGCTTTTGAAGGAACTATTTCTTTTTATACACACTTTTCATTAGATGTATTTCTTTTCTTGATTGCCTGGACATTCTGTTATACTGCTTACGCCTTTGTTGCTGTTACGTTTCTCTCAAAAAACTTAAATATCAGCTCGTGTTCTCTAATATATTTCAACGAGTTCTATGATCTAGTCTTCTTTCTTTGATTACTCTGCCCATTGTGACTTTCTTTAAACTCAGGAAATTAACAATCTCTTGGATATGGAGAATATGGGTAAGGGAATGGGAGAAACCGAGCTGAAGCTGAGCACACATCAACCGGTAGATGATTTGTTTTTCATTTTCCATTTCACACATTTTATATATGCATGTGTGCTGTGTGATTTGCATATATGTTATTTTAATAAAACTTTCTTATTTTCTCCGATTCTCCAGCCTTTGCTGATTCAGTGCCGTCTCTTTAACATGGGTTGCACAATTAAGGGCACTCTTTTGGTTAACAGAAAGGTATATCATCTGAATTTTGTACTTTCAGGTATTTCAATATTTTTGCCCTTAATCTTTAACTGGAAGTTGGAATTTTGTGAGACAAAGTGTATAAGATAGAGAATATATTTATGAACTTTTAAAATAAAATTCTACTGGCCATGGAGGGGATTTTGTGATCCAACATTCAATACCATAGTCCGTCTGGTCTTATTGGTGTCCTGTACAATCTTCCTCTAATTTTGATAGTTTTCTTGATCTAACAACCTATACCAACAACATTCATCCATTTCAAGAGTTAATTATATGTTTTATTTATATTCTTATTTGATTCCAGTGCTTGTGATTTGATACCACATTTTTTAATCTGACAGCTTCCTCCTAGGACAATACAGGTTAGGCATTCAATGATTAAAGTTGAGAAAGACCTTAGTCTGAATATGCAAAGCATAGATTCATTGGAGGTAGTGAACACAAGGTATTTCTGTTTTACATCAATGAGGGGTTAATAGAGGTTTTTTATCTTGTTGCTAATACGTCATTTTGGCTTATTGGGATGTGGCAAAAACCTTAGAAGGTTGTTCTTTAATGAAAGGCTTTGGATGAAGATCATACTTGATGACCCTATGCAAGTTAGTCATGAATATTGTCCATAATCCAGTCCAACATCATAGAACTAAACATATTTATATTGATAGGGATTCATCAAAGATAATCTTGACAATAGAGGCCTAGTGGTTACAAGTTACAACTCATCTCCCCACAGGATTTCAAATAACAGACATTTTCACTAAAGGACTTCTTGAGGACAGATTCCTGAATCTTGTAAGCAAGTTGGAAATAAATGATATTTATTTACCAACTTAGGGGAGAGTGTTGTAAATAACATTATTTGAACAAAAAATATTCCGAATATCTCGAGTGATTAGGAAAATATATCTTCAAAAAATCTCTATTCATTTCAACATATTCATTTCCTTTTTAAAAGTTTTGATTATTGCAAATAGAGATGATAAGAATGTAACTGGGGTGATTGTTATCAATAAAATAATTCTTTATTTTCTTACTTAGTTTGATTATGTAATCATTTGAGAATATTTTCTTACAAATAGAGATTCCTATCCATGACCACACCAGGATATAGCATAGTGTGTTGGAAATTGAGACATATTTGTGTTTCACTTGAAAATATCCTTAGAAGGCATATGATTTTAAAAGCTTAAACTGATAGGATGTGTCCAATTGCAGAAGCTTGATGATATGGTTTGTTCATCAAATCATATGCTTTATCAAGATACGTCACACAGCTTTTCACTAGACCAATGTTTGGCACCTTCATATTTGGGTTTTCATCATACAAGGTCCAATTGCTTAACTGGTCTTGCACAATAGACATGGTGTAGGTATACCCATTCAAAGTAAGAGTCTTTTAAGAATAAAATGGCTTGGAAATGCTTTTATCATTTGGAGGAAAATTTAGTAGTCTTTTGATGCATTTATTTCTTCTGACAATATACGTTAATAGTAATATTATTCCTTAACAACTTGCCTAATGGTAGAAGATTTTTGGAGCTTCATCTAATACTTTTTATTCTTTAGTAGGAAAATAATTTTTTGCATTGTTTGAAAGATAGCTGATCTGAAGTCTACATATTTCAGCATCAAGCCAAATAGAACTTATTTATCTAAAAATCTGATTGCACTTTTGAGCTATGGAGGAGTGCCAAATGAATTCTTCAAGGCTTTAGTAGAGAGTAATTTGGAAGATGCAAATCATGTTTTCTCCAATAAGCGTGTTGCACTCAGAGGTTGCCGGCCAATGCTTCTTTTGGTCACTATTTTTTTTTTTTTTTATCAAAAGTTGTTCTTTATTTGGATTCAGATCTATCCGTACTGCTGCCCAAAATATGAAAGTTCTTTCATTTTTTTGGTTAATTTGCAGCATCCATTAATAATGGCACCATGGATGAATACATTACAGCAGAAATGATTTTATGTGGAATTCCTCTGGATGAGCCATTTTTGCAGTATCGTCTGTCTATACTTGCAAGGGAGGAACGCAAGAAGCTTAGAGGAGGGAAGCTATATATGCCTGACTGTTTCTATTTAATGGGGACTGTAGATCCCACTGGATGCCTAAAAAAGGATCAAGTTTGTATAGTACAGTAAGCATAAATCTTTTAATTTTCCCAATGTATTGATCTTTTAGCGAACCAAAATAAATCTTAAAAATTAAATGTGTTTTATCTTCGAAGACTATTGTGATAGGAGAATTTTGGTGATGCATATCTTCTACTTTAGTTGATAAAACTGTATAAACGGGGTGCAAGTTTTGTTCGTTCTTTTGAATGAATTGGCACATTTATCTACTTTTACATTGCTTGTCAAATAGATTCAACATCAATAGCCTTATCTCCATTTCTCTCTAGGTGAGGTGGGCTCCATGGATCATGTAATACCTTTTAACTTGATTTAAAAGTAAGTCCTCATGGATATTGTTCACCATGAAATCTCCTTCTTGCTCTCTGTCCCTTTTCACATGACTAAAAATCCTGTATTTTACTTTCTTCATCAGTGTCTTCAATAGCCTTCTTTACACATTTGCAAACTATATTAACCAAGTTTTTGTTCAATAAGAATCACATCGATATATCCTTGTATACAATTATTATATATCCTGGGCATCTTCGTGAGTGTAACATTTTCACTTCTCCTACAACTGTTTTCTTCTATAATCATTTCAAAGCCCAACATTCACAATTGCAGAGTGTAATTGATAGTATAATAATATGTTAAAACTTACCTTTGAGCTTAGTAGGTACTTACAGTCACAAATATTCCGTGATGAGTTCCTTCCTTTAACAATCCAACCTGTATAGTTCTTAATAAATTCAAGAGAAGTATAAACATCTACGACTATTCGGCAGTTCCCATTAAATATTAATATGACTAATATTGTATGAAAATTAGTCCAATTCTTACTATCGTAGTGTCTGACTTAGCTTTTTCATTTTCTTTTCTTATTTTTAAGAGAAGCTTGGGGAGACAGATTTAGAGAGAAGCTCTTAAAAAATGAAGCAACTTAATTATTATAAAAGAAAAGAAGAGAAACATAATTTTTTTTTTAAAAAAGCTCAAGGAGTGACTGTGACAAAAAAATGTGCACATCGTAGTGTCTCCCTCTCCATCTCATATTGAACTAATTGATGTTGGATAGTGAAATTAATCTTTTCTTTTGTTAAATGTGTACAGCTTCTGTTATATCTAGCTTCTGTTGTGTTATTGTAATGTCAATGGCAAACATAGAAGTCTATCTTTAGCTTATGAAATGGGGTAGGTGATATTACTCAACTTAGTGGGATGCAATATTGATAGGCAAAGATAAAAGAAAATGATGATCACATTCAACTGTCTGCACTAGTAGATCTTTATTGTAGGAAATTATGTTTGCAATTTAGCAGTCATATGTGCTGACTGTTTCATTCCTCATTTGTAGTGAGAATGACCAAATTACCGGGGATGTGTTGGTCTACAGAAATCCAGGTTTACATTTTGGCGACATTCACATAATGCATGCCACACATGTGGATAAATTAGAATCTTTTGTTGGACATAGCAAGTATGCAATTTTTTTCCCATGTGTTGGAACTCGCTCAGTGGCAGATGAAATTGCTGGAGGTGATTTTGATGGAGATTTGTACTGGGTTTCCAAACATCCTCAGGTTCCAATATCAATTTCAGTTTAGAGGCCCTCGTTTTCTTACTACATCTAATGCTATTGAAGGAATTGTATTCCTTTCAGTGTTTCTGTTTCTTACTAAATTTTAATTGTCACATTTTATATTTTCCATTTCCCCCTTAGTAAGTTCAAACGAAAAGATCAAAAGCAGTGCATGGAAAGGTTGTAGTTAGTTAAAGAGGGAGCCATTCTTAATACAATTCTAAATTTTGAATTATATATTTATACCTTAATTTTGTCATAAGATTTTTAAAGCTGGAGATATAAGAAACTAGGAAATTTCCTTTTTGAAGTGTATTTTCTGCTGCATCAAATCAGCTGCATGTGATTGGTGTCTCTTATATTGGCTGATGAATTCATCTGTATCTTGATTGACTAATGGATTGGCCCGTGGTTAGGTATTAATATGTTAAACACATATGAGATAACAGAAACCTAACACAATTCATGTATGTATCATTGTATTGTTTTTTAGAAGCCGAAAATCATGAACTTAGGATGGTTGGATGAATAAGAATATAGAGTTAGACTGAGATTAATTCATTGGAAAGGGGTTAAAAAATTGTTCCATTGAAGGTTAATTAGAGTAAGATATTGAGATAAGATGTCCTGGTAACCCCTGAAGGCATACGACAGAGGAAATGAGGCAGTGTCATCATTTAGAGTTACTGAGATTTGGTTGTATCCTGTATCCTTTTTCACATCCTATTATCTTCAGAAAACTGAAGCTCACACTTCTCGTCCTGCGAAAAAGTTGCTAGTACCCTTACACGTTTTGCTAGAAAACCGAAGCACAAACTTTAATCGGAGCAATACTGAACATTCACTGTATTATAAATGAATTCAGATCAGTACCAAAGTGATAGGAAACCTGATCATAAGAAAACTGAAGATGAATATTTATAGGTTTAATTAAGTTTCAAGTCTCTCAGAAATTTAGATATTTTCAGTCGAGTCCCTATTACATTTTTTAGTACTTAAACTTTTTATATTTTTCAATGAATCCCTATAGTTTAAATTTTCCGTTAACTAATTGAAGTGACTGTTATCTTGCCTCGTTGTCATCTTATTTATTTCCATGTGTTAATAAATGTGAGATTTTGTGGTTAATTTACAATGATATTTCTGTTAATATAAAATGACAAATAACTTATATTGTTTTAATTGAAAATATGTTGGATATAACTTTTATATCATCACTTACAACAACTAAGAGGTTGCCACCATTACCATCATTGATTTAGATGATAATGACGGTCCTGTTAATATAATACGGTTTTGATGAAATTAATAAAAGTTATTTGTTACTTTATATTAACATACGGAGACAAATATACAAGATGACTATATAACAACCATGTCACTGTTAATGAAAAAGTTAAATGATAAGGACTCAATTGAAAAATATAAAAAATGAGTATTCAATAAATCAAAAGTATTTAATAGGGATTCAATTGAACATACCTAAATTTATACGGGATTAAAACTTAATCAAGCCATATTTATATTTGGGCCCTACCATAGTTCTTTAAAAGTTCCTTTATATTGACAAGCTTTTTTTTAAATGTTTCAGCTTTTACAGTATTTCAGAAAGAGTGACCCTTGGATGGAAAATTCTGCCCCTTGCCAATCTGTCCAATTGGACTCGAGTGCTAAAAAGCCTAGTACATTTTCAGCCACGGAACTTGAGGATGAACTTTTTAGACTATTCCTCAAAACTCGTTTCCAACCAAGGTGTGCATGACTGTTTACATAGTAATTAAGTATTGATATCTTACTCTCGTATGTAAAACCGTTTTGCAGACATAATTAAGCTTGTATGTTTCATAATTACCCTGGAATTTTTTTAATGCATCGTAGTATGTAGATGTTGGTAGTAGTCCTTCATCAATTAAGTGTTTGTAACACTTCACCTTCTTTATAGTTTTCTGTTATGCAGATATAGTAGTAATCTGTATCACCGACATCTGGCATTTGAAATTTCATTTAATTAGTGTTTTCACTCTGTATATTGTTTGCTACAAAGAGGAAACATAACTGTTATGAATAATAAGTATTTTTTCCATTTTTAATTCTAAGATCCATACATGACGATTTGTTCTCTTTCCAGTAATGCAATGGGTGTGGCAGCTGACAGCTGGATGGCACTCATGGATCGTCTTTTGACATTAAAAAATTACTGCAGTGAAGAGAATGAGAAGGAGAAGGAAAATCTGAAAGAAAATATGCTTAAGTTGATCGACATATACTACGAGGCATTAGATGCTCCTAAGAAGGGAGGGAGAAAGGTTAGTTTTGTATTATTCTTTTTGTTGCTACAAACTCCGCCTCTTTAGTTGGGACATACCAAACTAACATATTCTTGTTATGATAATTGGATGGGTTAATGTTCCCATCCTACATGACATTATTATTTTCAGTAATGAAATCTATACGTAGCTAAACATTTAACTACTTCTATATGTGAGTATGCATGGGATAACGAGGGTCTTATCACTTGTGCCCTAGGAGGTGGGAGGAAAAAGAATTTCTGGTGTGGACTTGTGCAAGGTTGACCTTGAGAGGTTCTCCGTTTTAGATGCCAAGAAATTTTACATATATCAGCATTTTGGTTGTAGATAATGTCATTGATTATATATGTTAAATTTCCGTAGACTGGATGAAACTTGACCAATTAATTCTGAGGTTACAGAATCTTCATATATTTTTGTCAGTGGATAGTACTGTGATTAGTTGATTTCATTTTCAATTACCACGAGGATTGATGACCTCGTCTTCACTAAAATTTTTTTTAAGGAATTTTAGAACATTTGAAAACTTGTTGGGCTAGTGAGTCACAATACTGAAAACGAGATTAGCGTCTTCCTAACTTGGTGGGCTGGAGAAATCGACTAAATAAATTCTTTGTTTCACTTTAATGATTTCTGAAATGGAATGGATTTACCTTCTCAAAATCCATTATTAGTGCACTTTTGCTTTCTACCATTTAAAATGTTAATTTTGGGTAATTGTAAGGGCGCATGAATCCAATTTTAGCTTTGTAATTTTTCAAATATTCGAGTTCATGAAAACACTTTGAGTTTTCAAATTTGAATCCTCTGGTAATTCTTTAACAGGTACAAGTTCCAGATGATTTAAAAGCAGAGATGTTCCCGCACTACATGGAAAGAGATAAATCATTCACTTCAACCTCTATTTTAGGTTTAATTTATGATTGGGTTGGTACATGGCAAACAAAAGACTTATCCGAGGAAGGTGAGGACTGGAAATTAACCAAGTATAATTTAATTATTTCTGCAATACTTTATTACCTCTGGTGGAGCTAGAGAGGAACAACTCTTATATTTTGGGCATAAAAGATAAATAAATAAGTAAAATATTATTGACCCAGATTTGTACTGCCCTGTCATCAGAAATTAGATTGCTCCCCTGTTTTGACGTTGAAGTACCTCCTAGCTGTATGGAAAAGTGGAACACAAAGTATAAAGAATACAGGATGGAAATGCATATTGCCTTGGAGGACATTAACTCCAAAGAGGAGGCAGCTAAAGTCGTTAGAAAATATAAGGAGGTATAATTTCTGTCTCTTTCTTCCTCAACCGTTACTTTCATGCATTCATATAAAGATTCCAAGAATTTGGACTCTCTTGTAGGAGTTATATGGTGCTACTGCCAAGATGGAGGATAGTCCGAAGAATATTAGTGATATTTATGACGAGGCTTTGGCTATTTACCGCCTCTGTTATGAATATGCAATGCTTAAAAAATCAGTATCTTTATGTGGTTTTGCTTGGAAGATTGCGGGTTCAGCTTTGACAAGTCTTTATATCATAAAACAAAAGCAGAAGCCTCTCAACTGTGCTCCATATGTATTGCGTGAGATTTTCAGTTCATGAATTATGCTGCAAACTGTTATAGTTCATCGTAAAAGTATCACTGTTTTATAGATTAGATATTTCGTTGATAAGTATTTGCAAAATATCTTAAAATATTGAATATGGTGTTGAACATCTATGACTGATAAAATTGAAGTATCAGTATATTATAACTGTTGTTGTATAGTATGTAAAGACTGATAAAAATGACTCAGAAAATTAGCTTGTCTATAGAAAGACTGTTAAAGTTATGTCAAGATTGATAAAATGACAAAATATATTTGAATTTGAATATTTTAAAGAAAAATATCTTTTTAACAATTTTTTTTTGTTAATTTTTTTACCACCACTTATATAATATTCGTGATTAGTTCATTTTAAATATATATACTAATAAAATAATAACACAGTCAAAAAATTGTTAAAAAAATTATTAATATATTATAATCCTTAAAGAAAAATGAAAAAGTAAGATCATTGTCATCTCTTTCTTTCTTTATATTAAAGGAATTTTTATTTAAAAGAGGAGTAATTTTAATGGCAGAAGGTAAAATAAAAAATATATATTGATAAGAAGTTATATTTAAGTAGAATTCAGCAATTATTTTTCATAGAAAACATTTTTTTAGATAAAATAAATACAAATAAACTGACGTTTAACTGAGAAAAAGGATGGCAATGAGAAGGGATAGTTCATTTTTATGTTTGGTTCATAATAAGTGAAATTTTAAAATGTATTTATTTTGTGTGTTCATATCTTTAAATATATATTAGTAGGAATACTTTAGTCATAATAAGAAAATCAATAATAGCGTGTAACTATAATACGATTATTTATTAAATAATAGAAAACTTAGACAAGATTAATGTATAAATGAGGTGAATAGTCTTCATTGCATTTCACAATTACTTTTTATTCTTTAACTTATAATCAGCAAAGAAGTTATTCATTATTCTAGCCTTTTAAGTTTACATATCGTTAAAAACTCTTGTTAAAATCTTTTAACTACATGGTAAAATGAGTAAGAAGACATTAATTGTAACACTCTCATTTTTTCTTACCAAAATCTATAACCATCAATAATTAAAATTACAACTTCTTCCTGTTTTATTAAAAATATCATTAAATAAAATATTGTTTTACAACCATTGTTGAATACAATAAAATATTATATTTGAGATTAATCTGTATTAAATATATATACATATAGCATTTTTTATTTATAATTAAAAAAATATGAACTAAATCCAAAATATAAATAAAAAATAATAGAAAAAATAAAAAATAAAAGATAAAAGATAAATATAAAATAAAGATAATATATTTAATCATCGTAAATTTTATATAATAAATTAATTAAAAATTGAAAATAAAAATAAAATAAAGATAAAATACTAACAATATAATATATCTAAAAGTGAAAAAAAATCATTTTTATTATATCAGATAAATTATTTATCGCTTGAATTTTATTTTTAACCGTTTATCTATCTTAATTGATTGATTGATTAACTTTTATATTTAACGTGAGATGTATTGTTTTAAAAAAAATTGATAAAATAACTTTAAAGCATGATTAAATTATTTACTATACATTTAGTTATATAATATATTAGTTATTCATCTTACACAATATAAAAAAAATATTTACGTTATGATACTGATGGTGTTATAAAATTGCTAATCTAATAATTGAAAAAAAAAAGGGAATAAATAGCTTATGTACTCATCTTATAAAAATTTACATCTCACACATTATTACTGACATTTATGATAATTATTTTACTTGTAATATATTTTATATTATTGATATTATTTTAAAATTTGTAATTATCTTAATAGGCTAAAACATTAGATAGGGGTGGAAATAAAAACCGCCTTTAAAACAAAGTTGTGTATGTTACGTAAATTATCTTTATTTTATATTCATTTTTTATCTTAATTTTTATCTTTTATCTTTAATCAGTTTATTATTATTATGTTTGTAATTTAGGTTTAGTTATTCTATTGTTATAAATAGAGAAGCCTTTGTATTTAACAGAAAGGATTAATTTCATTTTCACTGTATTCAACATTTTATATAAGCCCCAAAATCTTCATTTTAGGGTTTTCATTTTTCAGACCAAAAAATCAAACTAGGTTATCTTCATCCGGTGTTCGATTTTCAATCTGTCTCCGAAACCATGGCCACTCTGAAGGAGCTACTTCCTCCTGCGAAATCCTCCTCCACCACCTACTACGACCACACCAACGATCCATGGTTCAAGCAGCGTTTCTCCTCCGAGGAGGAGAAATCCGCCGCCGCCGCCATCAACCAGAAGCCCGTTCCACCGTACCTGAAGCGCGCCGGCTTCGTTCCCCGCAAAATCGAGGACTTCGGTGATGGCGGCGCGTTCCCCGAGATTCACGTCGCACAGTACCCTCTCGACATGGGAAGAGACAGGTCCTCGAAACCTGGATCCAAAATTCTTCCCGTCACCGTCGACGCACACGGCAACGTCGCCTACGATGCCATCGTGAAGCAGAACGAAAACGCGCGCAAAATCGTGTACACGCAGCAGAAGGACCTCGTCCCCAAGATACTAAAAAACGACGAAGATTCTGATGACGAGGACGCTGTTTCCGACGATGAAACGCAGAAACAGATCGAGGAAACGATGCAGGAGACAAAAGCCGCGCTGGAGAAGATCGTGAACGTGAGACTCAGCGCTGCCCAACCTAAGAACGTTCCGAAACAGAATTCTGACGCAAAGTATATAAAATACAAACCCTCGCAGCAATCCGCGGCGTTCAATTCAGGTGCTAAAGAAAGAGTGATTAGGATGGTTGAGATGCCGGTGGATCCGCTTGAGCCTCCGAAGTTTAAGCACAAACGTGTGCCGAAGGCGTCGGGGTCGCCGCCAGTGCCTGTGATGCACTCGCCGCCGCGGCCGGTGACAGTGAAGGACCAGCAGGATTGGAAGATCCCGCCGTGTATTTCGAATTGGAAGAATCCGAAGGGTTACACTATTCCGCTTGATAAGAGGCTGGCTGCTGATGGAAGAGGCCTTCAAGAGGTTCAGATTAATGACAATTTTGCTAAGTTATCGGAGGCGCTGTATGTGGCTGAGCAGAAGGCGAGGGAGGCGGTTGCAATGAGGTCCAAGGTGCAGAAGGAGATGATGTTGAAGGAGAAGGAGAGGAAAGAGCAAGAGTTGAGGGCATTGGCGCAGAAGGCTCGGTCGGAGAGAATTGGAGGGGAAAGAATTGGGGTTGTGCCGGCCCCACCTGCGGCTGTGCCCGTTGATGAGGATGATATGAGAGTTGATTATGAGCATGAGAAGGAGAATCCGAGGGAGAGAGATAGGGATAGGAGTTTTGTGAAGGAGAGTAGAGAGGAGAAGGAGGAGAGGTTGCAGCGCGAGAAAATTCGCGAGGAGAGGAGGAAGGAGAGGGAGAGGGAGAGGAGATTGGAGGCTAAGGATGCTGCTATGGGTAAGAGGAGCAAGATCACACGTGACAGGGATCGTGATATTAGTGAAAAAGTTGCTCTTGGTATGGCTTCTACTAAGCCCGGGACTGAGGTTATGTATGATGAGAGGCTGTTTAACCAGGATAAGGGGATTTCATCTGGGTTTGCCACTGATGATCAGTACAATGTGTATGAGAATGGCTTGTTTACTGCACAGCCTACTCTCTCGACCTTGTATAGGCCAAAGAAGAATCTTGATGATGAGACTTACGGAGGTGCCGATGAGCAGTTGGAGAAGATTATGAAGACTGATAGGTTTAAGCCTGATAAAGGGTTTGCTGGTGCTTCTGAGAGGAGCGGTCCGAGAGATAGGCCGGTTGAGTTTGAGAATGAGGAGGCTGATCCGTTTGGTTTGGATCAGTTCTTGACAGAGGTGAAGAAGGGTAAGAAGGCCATGGAGAAAGTGGGTGGTGGAGGAACTATGAGGGCTAGCGCTGGATCTTCGATGCGCGATGGTTACGATGGAGGTTCTGGTAGGACTCGCATTGGATTTGAAAGAGGACATTAGAGAGCATGATATTCGATGATGCATGACCTGTTTCTCATTCCCAGAGGTTGGTATGTATGAAAATGAACGGTCAAGACAATGTGCTTCTGGATGTTTTGAGAGTCTATCTTTAGTTTAGGTGGGGAAAATAACTGTTTTTTGTACACTTTTTACTCTTTTGTTAAATTGCTTATGGATGTTATGAGAGTCTATCTTTCAGGTAAGTTATGTATTGAATGAAATGTAATATGATACTTGTCTGTTGAAGGCAGATATTTGGTCTGGTTTTTCTTAAGCTTTGGACTTGTTCATCATCTCAAGTTTGAAAATCTTGTTCTATTAGCTACTTGTGTTAGATTGTTAATAATAGGTTTCATCCATTGAAGTGTGTTAGTTCATTCTTAACCTCACAATGCATTGTCAATTTTCAATTCAGAAGATCTGCTATAAATATGTTAGAAGGAACTATCTTCATTTATTAAGAAGTGGTCGTGTCTTTAGAATCCACCAAATTACTACTAAATAATTTAGTGAATTTTAATTTTTTTATTTAAATAAAATATTTCAATTACTACCAAATTTTAAAAAAGTTACTTAAATATTAAATAATGGGTAAAATTAAAAAAATATATTAATATTTATATTTATTATAGTCAATCTTAATTGATGGTATTTTTTGGCCAGACCCAATAGGATGTTCTGATTCAACCAAGTGGAGATAATAAATGTAATGTTGTGTGTTGGATATGAGTTGGACATGTTTTGGGCCGACACATGTTGAATTAATTAAGTTGGGTCAATTTTATGTTAAATTATGAAATATATTCCAATTGATTATAAAAGTTTTAGAATTTATGAAAAGAATACTTGTTAATATCATACAAAAATAAAATGTTCAGATTTAAATCACTATATTGATGAAACAATAAGATTTTTGCGTTAATTTCAAAAATAGGGAGAAAACATTGTGACTAAAAATCCTAATTGTGTACATTGGTGATTGGTGATAATTTGATCAATAAAGAATTACCTGAAACATTAGGGGTAGTAATAGTGTATCTCTATCTTTATTATTTTATTTTATTGAGTTAAAATTTAATTGTCATTATTATTTTTATTATTTCACATATTAATATTATGTTATTTTTATAATGCTTGTTGATATCATTTATTTATTTTTATGCAATTTGATTTTAATTAAAAATATTATTTAAGAGATTTAAATTTAAAATTAACATCAGTTAGGCTAAAAAACTGGAGCATAAAGTAGAAAAAAGTTTGGAAATTATAAAAGAAATGGAGTTTAACCGTTGATCAATAAGGAAATGAAATATTATATAAAGAAATATTTTGTCTACATTAAGATATAAAGGGAAGATAAGATGTATATATTAAAAATATTTTTTTTATTGTTTTGGGTCAATTATTTATTATGTTATTTGTGTTTTAAATATTTGAGTAGTCGTCTCAATAAAGATTTGAACATATTGACCACTCAAATAATTAGTGTGTATTAAATGTAATTACATACTGTATTCATAATTTTTAGAATGAGTTTTGGATTAACTATTCTTTAATTACAGTTCAATTGATGATAGTTGCGTTTTATTCTAAATTAATTATTGTTAGTGATAATTTATTAATACTCAGACGCAGAGTTATCGAATTCGAGAATTAACGTAAACTGTTGAGAGTCGAGTAAACTTGTAAAAGTTTATATCAGATAAAAAAAATAATGTCTAAATTCAAAATAAGTTTATAAAATTATATAACTTTAAATAAATAAATTTTATAGATATATTGTTAATATTGTAAATCATAAATACTTGGATTATTGTCATTAATTTTAATGCATTTCATTAAATATATAATAAAAAAATAATTGTAACAGTGCCACAGAGAGATAGAGAGACCCAAGAGATAGTGACAATTAGGTCATGAAACCCTAAACCTTAAATGATATTGTTTTTCTTAATTTTTCCTCCTTTTAAACTCGCAGAATGGCTTCAAACTCACGATTCTATACAATCCTACCAATTTCATAGTCGATTCTACTGAATTTATGCAGAAAACGAATTTACTTTCAAGTGAACTCAAAAGTCATATATGGAAACGTAAACTCGTACGAATTTACGAGTTAATTCGAGAATTTGATAACCATGCTCAGACGATTCGGTCAGCCGACAATAACTTACTATCTGACCACACTTCTATAATTTATCATTCAATCTTACTATGCATTTATCTTATAATATATAAAGATAAATTTAACATTAAATTATATTTTTAAAATTTTCAAAGTCTAAGTATCAATGTCTAATTAGTTATGCACTAGAAATAATTACACACTTGTATGAACTATGGACTAGAATGAAAATTTTCTTCTTTCTTCTAATTTTACATAGGAATCGAAGTATCATTTATTGCTTTTGTCATTCACTCATTATAGATACTATGTAGTTGCTTTCAGAAAATGTGTTACTTTTTGATCCATAAATTTTTATTGATTAAGGAAACATATTTTTTTTTCCTTAATTTTATAATTATTTATTGAGAAAACATTTTTGGTCGTACTTGTATACGACATTTCATGAATATTTTAACAATTAAATGAAGACGATTATGTGCCCACAATTTTATTAAAAGTATAATGATTTTATTTTTCTCACAAAGCTTGACTATCTTAAAATTTTTCTTAAATCAAATTATATTTATTAATTTTCCATAACTTATAAAACAATCTATTTACTTAAATTTGTATTTAAAATAAAAAATTAATCCTATGTTTTCTTTCATCAATTATTGATATTTTCAAAAGAAAAAAGAAAACGTGTGTGATTTTTTTAAAGTCAATACAAGGGTGCTGATGGGACCCTACATCATTATTGTCTATCTTTTCTACCCATTAAGATAAGGTTACTCGTTCTGACTCAGATCAACAATAAGTCATTTATTTAATAAAATAATTACTAAAAAAATGTAAACTATAACAATTTGTCAAATTGTTTATACAAATTATGACAATTTCATACAAAATAACATTAATTTTGACAGAAACTTGGAGGAGATAATATTAAAAAAAAGTATGTTATTTTAGTATAACTAATTAATTAAGTTCTTTTCCTATTCTTGTATTTATATGTACGAAAATATTTATTAAATGTGAATTCTACAAATGATTCTTTGTTTATTGAGAAGTTAATTATTTCCTAATTGTTTAGTTAACACCATAATTAAGTCGTGTTCTTTTTATTTAACTTCACGAGCATCGTTTGGATTAATATGTTATATTAGTTGTATCAAAAGTCCTGTTTTTTTATTTTCAATTGAAGATGCAGGAAAAAATAAAATAAGAAAAAAAAGGTAATTTGAGGTTTTAATTTATTTATAATAATATTCAAATAAATAATGGTATATTCCTCTTAATTATTCTATTTTTGTTTCAATTATTCCATATAATTGCCAAGATATTGGATGATTGCGCAGACATGACTGCAACCACTTCTTTTGTGTTTTTCTTTTTTCCTTTTTTTTTTCTTTTTGTCTTTGACTGATATTTTCATCTTTTCCCCTATGATAAGATCCTACAATAAAATTGTGTCGATATTTTAAACTAAATTTTACCAAGTTAACAATTTTAACTATTTACTCACTCTTTTTTTAATGTAATTTATTCTTACAAAAATAAATTTATAAAATGAAATTTATATTTAACTATATATTATAAAATCTTAATATGAAAATTTCAAAAATTTCTGGTTTACACCCACTATGAAATATCCTCCATCAAGATTAAATCAGTAGAAAAAAATAATTAAAACACAAAGTTTTCTACTTCTGTTTCTAACTCTGTTGTTTGTTGTTTGTCAGTGTTTTCACCATTGTTATATTTTTTATGAACGTTTTCTGCATATAATTCACCATTGATAAGTTCGTGCTTTTCATGTATATCATGTTATGTATTATATAAGTCATGACAATTCCCCCGACATAGAACATGACCAACATACTATTCAAAAGTACTTGTTTTCACCATTGTTATATTTTTTATGAACGTTTTCTGCATATAATTCACCATTGAAAAGTTCGTGCTTTTCATGTATATCATGTTAATTCCCCCGACATAGAGCACGACCAATATACTATTCAAAAGTACTAGTTTTAGATTTCTTTTTTCTTCTGCTAACAACCCCTTTGATTTTAAATAGGTCCACTTGAATCTAACAATGCAGAAGCACTGTAAAAATTATTAATTTAGTAATGCAATGAAGTAGAAATGGTGCATTTGTTCACATGGTTCACTTTCATAATAGAAAACGACAGAAACACTTGTTTACTTTTCTTTCCTTGACTCTCTTTATTTATGTATCGAAAGTCATCATTCCAGTACATAAAAGCAGTGCTTGTGGTGTTGTGAATCATTGGCATTGTTTTTGGCACTTCACAGTTCATAATTGTATCAGAGAGACAGTGGTGAGTTGAATGGAGAGCATTTTGAAGCCCCTGAGAGATGGTGAGTCAGTGCTTGATCTGAGTCCGAGATCAACCGTGAGTGGTGGTGTTGAAGATGTCTACGGTGAGGATCATGCCACTGAGGACCAACTTGTCACCCCATGGACTTTCTCAGTTGCCAGGTCAATCTCTCCAGCTTGTTCAATCTGTGTTTCTTAGTTTCCAAATTTTCAGTTTTTAGCTTCATGGCTTCCATCAGTTGTATGCACTGTACTTGACTGTAAGATTGTCAGTAAAAGTGGTTAATTAGCAGAAATTAAAGTTGTTGACTTTAACAAATCTCTGACCCTCCACTTACAACTTTCATACATAACATATAGGAAGTTAGATGAGTGAGTCTGTGTAGAAAGTTAAGTACATGAGTTGATTTTAGCTTGTGAAAGAAACTTAATTCATGTCATGTTCTTATTTTCTTCTTTGTTAAGTGTATATGAACAAAAATTATTCAGACAGTATATATAAGATGTATATAGGATATGAATGCTAGTGATTTTTATATTTGGTCATTTTTGTTTTAGCTGAAATTGTGGTCTGAGTTTCTGTATGTTTTTGTGCTGCAGTGGGTATTCTTTGCTTAGAGATCCACAGTACAACAAGGGGCTTGCTTTCACTGAGAAAGAGAGAGATGCACACTATTTGCGTGGACTATTACCTCCTACAATTACCTCCCAGAAACTTCAGGTTTGCATTAATTGATGGATGAACTGTGATTTTTGTTTGTAATCTTTTAAGTTTACTTTCTCCATTAAAAAAAAATGCTTTTTCCCCCTTTGACCCTTCCCTCTTGTTTTAATCACTTCTTTCTGCTACTGTTTACAGGAGAAACAGTTGATACACAATATCCGACAGTATCAGGTGCCATTGCAGAAGTACATAGCTATGATGGAACTTCAGGCAGGTTTCTCTACTCATCATATCTTCCATGTTTGTGGTTAAGTTTGTCTTGTTCATGATGTGGGTACCCTTTGATATGTGGTGCATGAAGTGGCAGATCATTGCAAATATTTTATACTAGTGCTGTTTCTTCTATCCGTGAAAAGTGAAAATGAAAATAAAGCATTTCTGTAGTTCTGAAAATTGAAAAGTGAAACATGTTTGCTGGTACACAGGAGACAAATCAAAGGCTGTTTTACAAACTTCTAGTTGACAATGTTGAGGAACTGCTCCCAATTGTGTATACTCCTGTTGTTGGTGAGGCCTGCCAGAAATATGGGAGCATCTTCAAACGTCCTCAGGGTCTTTTCATAAGTTTGAAAGAGAAGTATACATTTTTTTATTCATCTGCTTGTATGAAATTTTGGGCTACATTTGATGCAGGGTCACTGAGTTGTTGAACTTTTTCAGGGGAAAGATCCTTGAGGTGTTGAAAAACTGGCCTGAAAAGAGTATTCAAGTTATTGTTGTAACAGATGGTGAACGAATTTTGGGACTTGGGGATCTTGGATGTCAGGTATTTGACTTAGAATATTTCCACCAGGGAATCAAATTCCCTGATATGAAAAACTATGACTCAAGTTATGAAGACATATATAGATATATTATGACAGTAGATGATTTGGTCTTTACATAATGATGTTGAATGTGGTTTAGGGGATGGGAATTCCTGTTGGTAAATTGGCCTTGTACACAGCATTAGGAGGAGTTCGTCCATCAGCAGTAAGAATTCTACATATTTTCTGTTATTCTCATTATACGATTTATATCAAGACATGTCTCCTTTGTCTTTTTTGAACATTTAACATCAAGAACTTCATTAAGTGAGTAATAAAGTAATCAAATTCACTCTTTGTGAGTTGTGTTGTGATGTTTTCATGTTTTGTGGCTAGTGTTTGCCTATTACGATTGATGTGGGAACAAACAACGAGAAATTACTGAATGATGAGTTTTACATCGGGCTTAGACAAAAGAGGGCAACTGGGCAGGTTGGTATAACTAACTTGTCATGTAGCTTTTATTAGCATCATTTTCTTAACTTGGTTTCTGCATTCTCCTTAGGAATATTCCGAACTTCTGCATGAGTTCATGACTGCTGTCAAGCAAAACTACGGAGAAAAAGTTCTTATACAGGTTTCAAATTTTTTGTCTGATTCTTAACATTTCTGAATTCATTCAATGTAGTATCAGACTATTTAAGATTGTTGTTCTGCAGTTTGAAGATTTTGCAAACCACAACGCTTTTGAGTTGCTTGCAAAATATGGTACAACTCATCTTGTTTTCAATGATGATATTCAGGTACTAAGTTGCATAAAGGATGACATCTACATCTTGAAGATTTTTATGTTCTGATTATTAATGCATTGTTGTCTCAGGGAACTGCATCTGTGGTACTTGCTGGGGTTGTGGCAGCCTTGAAGCTCATTGGTGGTACTCTGGCTGATCACACATTCTTGTTCCTTGGTGCTGGAGAGGTATTTTGACCCTTTTCTGACTTATTATGTATACAATCTTTCCCTGAAGCTGAAGCAAAGGAAAACAACCAGTCGAATAGAATAAGTAGTATTTAGTTATGAAAACTTTTAAGAGTTAAATATGATTTTAGTTTCCAACTTTGATGTAAAATATGAATTCGATCTGTTCCAAATTTTCATATATTTTAGTTCTCAATCTTTAAAAATGAATAGATATAATTATCTTAATCTAACATCATTAAATTTTTTTAACCACATCATAGGATGACGTTTGAAATGTTTACGCCTAGTTCAAATATCAATTTGAAATACTCTTTAATAAATCCAAAATTATTAGCGTCATTAGATTAAAAAGACAATATACATTTATTTTTAGAGTTTTGACATCAAAATATATCAAATTGAGAAAGAGACAAATTCTAATTTTATGTCAAAATTTAGGGAGTTTAATCTAACTTTTAAATACCCCTTTATTTTTTTTATGTATTCTTGTTTTGAGGCATATGTCACATCACCTGTTGTCTGTCTGCAACTGGCAAATTAGTCTGTCCAATTTATGTTCTATCATGTTTTCAGGCAGGGACAGGAATAGCAGAACTTATAGCTCTCGAGACATCAAAGCAGGTGAATAGCTATTTATTGTTTTTGCAGTGGTCAAGTTGCTTTCTTTCGTTAGTTTTAAAATCGAAATTGCTGATTTTCTTTTACTTATTTCTTGAGCAGACAAAGACACCTATAGAGGAGACTCGCAAGAAGATATGGCTTGTCGATTCAAAGGTAGTAAAAAACATGATAGGCTTCCATGAAAATACATTTTATTTTAATTTATTATTTGTTGTCTTAATAATTTAAGTTTCTGGAATACATACATTTCCTTTTTCTCTTTCAGGGTTTGATTGTTAGTTCAAGAAAGCATTCACTTCAACATTTCAAGAAGCCATGGGCTCATGAACATGAGCCTGTTGACACTCTCTTAGAAGCTGTTAAGGTGTCAAAATATGTCTGTTTATAACTTGCAGTAGGTTATCTTTTGATGAGTGTCTGTCCTTAATCAGTCTACATCTTCAGGTAATCAAACCTACAGTTTTGGTTGGATCATCAGGAGTGGGAAAAACATTTACAAAGGAAGTAATTGAAGCTTTGTCTTCCATCAATGAAGTAAACTCTAATCTCCTCTTGCATGTGATAATTTGTGTGCTTCTTTAGATAGACAATCTTAAATAGAAACTGTCTCTATCATGTCTTCCCTGCAGAAACCTCTTATTTTGGCTCTCTCCAATCCAACATCACAATCTGAGTGTACAGCTGAAGAGGCTTATCAATGGAGTGAGGTAAAATAAGACAACCGTATTTGTTTCTTGAATTGGTTGAAGGAGTTCTTTGATTTGATGCAAAAGGATGCCTTATTTGCAATAGTAACTTCCATAACTTATCTTTGCTTGTCTTCAAAACACAGGGTCGTGCAATTTTTGCTAGTGGAAGTCCATTTGATCCTATAGAATACAAGGGAAAAGTGTACTATTCAGGCCAGGTTTTGCAATCCTCTTCATATTCATTACCAGTTACTCTTCTATTTGGTTATACAACAAAGAATCATGTCAAGTCTTGTCTTTTCCATTCAGGCCAACAATGCTTACATTTTCCCTGGTTTTGGTTTGGGATTGGTAATCTCTGGAGCAATCAGAGTTCATGATGATATGCTTCTGGCAGCATGTAAGTGGACAACAAATTAAAACATCCAACAGACATGATGTTTTGTGATGTTCTGTTCTTTCTATCCTCTTTGTTTCATTCTCTCAAGCTTCTTCAAATGCACATTTTCTTTTATTGAGTGTTGGCAATGCTAAGATCTTAATAATGGTTTTGGATCTTGTAAACTTCACAAATTAATTCTCAACAATTTAAATATATATGCAGCGGAAGCCTTGGCTAAACTAGTGACTGAGGAGAACTATGAAAAGGGCTTGATTTATCCACCATTCTCTGACATCAGAACAATTTCAGCTAACATAGCTGCAGGTGTTGCTGCCAAGGCATATGAGCTAGGTTTGTGCTCATCATCACAACTCTCATGCTTTGTTCTAGTTTACAACAATTTCAGCTAACATTTGACATGTTTTGAGACTAACAATTGTGTTAAACTTTCTTTAAGGCTTGGCTACACGTCTCCCTCGTCCTGAGAATCTTGTGAAGTATGCCCAGAGTTGCATGTATTCTCCTGTGTACCGAAACTATAGGTGAATTATGGAGCAAATCATTGTTAACTTTGGCTGTAATAAACATGAATGTGAGGTGGCATATGTGAGTGGTTTTATGCTTTTTGTTATGTAATCACCAAAACTACTGGTGAATTATGCTTTTGATATGTAATCACTGTTGGCTTTGGCTGTAATAAACATAATGCTTTGTATTATGAAATCTTAATTTCATCTCATGCCATGCCCATGGCTAGCTCAGTAAACGTTACCATTCATTAGGTTTCAGCAACCGATTCATGTAATTAATATAATGGCACCACATTCTACTTCTATTTAATCAATTTTAATATTTTACTTGTATAAATATGAAATAAATAAAAAAAATGTTACCTTTTAACGCACAAAACACTGAAAGTGGCCTGAAACCTGCCTGAACTCACGAGAATAAACACGTACATTGGAAAATTCTCACACACCAATCGTCGAACACCTTAAATGCACCCAAACCGCGATTGAAACGAGACTGCCCAAATAACAAACCAAATGAATGGGAACGAGATTGAAGCAGATTGTTCAAACAACAAACCAAATGAAAGGGACCCATATTGAATGAGAATGAATGCGCAGAGCGAAATAGAATGAATTGATGAGAAAATGCAGAGAAGTGGAGCGAGGAGATGGCCAGATATTACTCCAACATGAAGAGAGTGTACAAGCTACACACCACGCTAATCAAACGAGGACAACACAAGAACCCTCTCTCCCTGCGTGCCTTCATTCTCCGCTGTGCCAACTCATCATCACCCCCCGACACCGCCCTTTACGCCGCCTCCGTGCTCCTCCGTTTCCCGATTTCCGGCGACACCTTCCTCTACAACGCCATCATCCGCCACGTGGCAGTTCACGCTCCCTCCCTCGCCCTCGCCCTCTTCTCCCACATGCACCGCACCAATATCCCCTTGGATCACTTCACCTTCCCCTTCATTCTCAAAACCTCCAAACTAAACCCCCACAGCATCCACTCCATCGTTCTCAAGCTCGGTTTCAACTCCTCCATCTACGTCCAAAACGCCCTTATAAACTCCTACGGAACCTCCTCCGCCTCCCTCCACCTCTCCCTTAAACTGTTCGACGAAATCTCCCACCCAGACTTGGTCTCATGGTCCTCTTTAATATCATCTTTTGCCAAACAAGGATTCCCCGATGAAGCCCTTACGCTTTTCCAACAAATGCAGCTCTGCCAGAATCATATCCTACCTGATGGGGTCATCATGCTTAGTGTGCTTTCCGCTGTTTCCAGCTTGGGTGCCTTGGAATTAGGTATCTGGGTTCACGCTTTTATTTCCAGAACTGGGCTCAGCCTCACTGTTCCATTAGGTACTGCACTTATTGACATGTATTCTCGATGCGGGGACATTGATCGTTCTGTTAAGGTGTTTGATGAAATGCCTCACAGGAATGTGGTAACGTGGACCGCGCTGATTAACGGGCTTGCTGTTCATGGACGTGGTAGGGAGGCTTTAGAGGCCTTTTATGATATGGTGGAGTCTGGTTTGAAGCCTGATCGTGTTGCCTTTATGGGTGCATTGGTGGCTTGTAGTCATGGTGGGCTTGTGGAGGAAGGGCGGAGGGTTTTTGAGGGCATGTGGAGTAAGTATGGGGTTGCACCGGGGCTTGAGCATTATGGTTGTATGGTTGATCTTCTTGGCCGCGCAGGCATGATGGTTGAAGCTTTTGAATTTGTGGAGGGGATGCTTGTTAAGCCAAATTCGGTTATTTGGAGGACCTTGCTTGGGGCATGTGTGAATCACAATCATCTTGGGCTGGCTGAGAAGGCCAGGGAGAGGATCAAGGAGTTGGACCCTTATCACGATGGTGATTATGTGCTTTTGTCAAACGCTTATGGTGGAGTTGGTAAATGGGTTGAGAAGGAGGGGGTGAGGAATTCTATGAAGGAGGGTAGGATTGTGAAGGAACCTGGCCATAGTTTGGTTCACGTTGATCAAGTGGTTCATGAGTTTTTGTCTGGAGATAATTCTCACCCGAAGTGGGAGGAGATTACAAGATTTTTAGGTTCGATTATTGACACAGCAAAACTTGGAGGTTACACCCCTATTACGTCTAATGTGCTGCATGACATTCAAGAGGAAGAGAAAGAGCATTGTCTGGGCTATCACAGTGAGAAATTAGCAGTGGCTTTTGTTCTTCTTTATCATAGGGATAGAAAGACCATTAGGGTCATTAAGAATCTTAGGATTTGTTATGACTGCCATAGTTTCATGAAGCACGTTTCAAGTTTCTTTGATAGATATATTGTCATAAGGGATCGAAGTCGATTCCACCATTTTAGCAAGGGATCATGCTCTTGCAGAGATTTTTGGTAAGTTAATCATGTTCAAATGTCAAGCTTTACTAGCTTCTGCGGTTATATATGATTCCATAAATTGCAAGGCTAGCATTCGCATCCTAATCACTCAAAGATAGTGTTCAGTGTATAAATAAATTCAGTTTATTACCAAATACTAATTTTTAGCTTTATTTATTAAATATTTAATCTAATGGATTGAAATGTTGTTTTGGGATTGGAATGCTTTCTTTAAAGCAAAAGACTTAATTTTTGAACACCCACTTTTCCATGATCTCTTGACAGGGCCATTCTATATCTTTCTCTATCCACAATTTTGCATACTTCATTAATAGGTATCCAAATAGGATAAGTATTTGGGGACAGTCACCTAAGATTTGGATGTTTCTGCACGTGTCTGACAAAGAAACCAAATTGACTTCTGGACCACCCTCATCACACCATTCACATAAAAAAAAAAAAAAAAAGGTTTCTTTCCCTCTTTCAATGAAACCCCACACAATTTCAACATCATTTCACATTCCACCAACCCACGTCGCACTTTCGTACTACCTCGTCCACATAAAACATTGATGCTTAAAAAGAATACCATTGTGTAAAGCATTTGGAGAAATAGAAACACTAACAAAGGTGAGCAAAACATAAACTTTTGTTTGCATAGTATATTTATTGACTAGAAACAATTCTAATTTTTTTCTTCATATCCTATTCCCAGCATTGGGCTGAATAAAAAAATACATCGCTTGATTTCATTCATGTTTTTCTTTTAGCTGTAGCAATAAATACCAAACCATGTAGCTATCTTCCCACCCCTTCCCCAGGACTATCCCAACAAAATCTAAATAACATGTTTAACATATGATGCTGTTGTCTCAATATGCAGTTCAAAATTTCCTGGCTACTCAGCTCCAAAAGCAAACTTCCTAAGCTTCTTGTTTATGGTAAATATCCAAATCAGTGTAAGTGAGTGTTTTTGTGAAAAAACACTAGGCTGTTCAGTTCCAAAGGTTGACTATTCAAGCTTGCTGTTTCTTGTAAATGTTCAGATCTGCATGAGTGTCCTTGTAGCGCTGAGTCAGGTAGTCCTGGCATAAGATGGGAGGAAATCTGGTAAAAGAGAAAAATGCAAAGATGTTAAGCCTGTTTTAGTACTCTAGCGATCAAACAAACAAGCCTCAGAATGGAAGGATGGAATCTGAATGTGAGATTAACTTTCCAACATACACTATGCTGCTAATTTTTAGTTGACATGTTTAACTTACTTAGGAGGATTACTATCAGATTTGCAGGTTGGCAAGCACTCTACTAGACATTCATGACTTGGCTCCAAGAAGTATGCAATCTGTTAAAGGAAACAGCACAGTGATGAGCATGTTGCATGATTTTGCCAAGCTTTGCAAGTTAAAACTGATATGATATACATAGATGCATAATCAAGAAAGAGACCAAATTTTGGAATATAATAACATAGTGATGGTTCATATTGTCGCTATCAATGAATAAAAAAAGGGGAAGACCGACTGTGCTGGAAAAACCAACGACCGTGACAGAAGTCAATCCTGGTGGCTGTAACCAGTAGCCAATAATTGTCCTTAGCGTTATGAATTCCAATGATGGCAGAAGATAATGGAGAACCACAAGACCACAAGATAAATATTGAAATACTATTTATATTTTGACCACATAAGTACTGAGATATGAATAAATATTGAGGTCTTTAGGGAGGCTAAGTATATTATGTATTAAACAATTTAATACCGATTTTGCTATGAATATAAATGACAGAAGGTAAAGAGTAAAAAATGCTGGGGCTTACAGAATATCTTTCTTGACCATTTCCTAGAACTCTGTGCAGTGTGGACCTGAGCATAAATACAACGTAATTTGTTGATTACAAAATTTCAAAGAAAAAATGCACTACTAATCACAAATCACTTGTGTATAAGCTTCTACCGAAGCTTACAATTTTCTCTAGAGAACAGTAATAGTAGCAGCTCATAACACAAATCAACATCTGTCTTTTGAATTTCTCTAATCTCGTAAGTATGCCCGCCTTCATTCAAAATTAGAAATATTCGAAAGTGGGAAAGATTTCTTACTTGAAAACACAGTTGCTCCAGCGCTCCAGCATGTCACCAAGATTCACAATGAAGGCTCTGCAATATAAGCAGTCTGTCAGATAATGTAATATAATTCAGAAGGGCATGACAAAGGTAATAAAATTAAAACCTAGTAGCATATATACTTCTTGTCTTTGCAGCCAATTATGCTTACTAATTGGCATAATACAGCTCAAAAAGAACTAAAATTTCAGAAATATATCAGTTGGGCAGATAAGTGTAATTTTACAATGAATGAATTGTTTTGTGCGTGTTAGTGATACTGTCAAATGAAAAGGATGGCTTCTCACATCATCCCATCTATAGATTTGTATGAATGACAAAACCTGACTACGAAACTACCATAAACAAATCCAGGAAAAAATAATCTTGAAAGAACGAGAGTATCTGAAGAAGTTTAGAAATTAACTCAAGAATTAAAACGTAGGGATGAAGAAATAAGGATTCTCACAACTGTGTTGCATGAAAATAGAAATAAAAGCTACAATGACATATGGACTAACCCCTTAAATGGTGCCACATCCTCCCATATCTGAGGTTTAGCATCCCTATTCTTGCATATCTACAATGAAGGACGTTGTTGCTCTAAGTTCATAACACGCAATTTTTTGTAATATTGAAGAAAAAAAAAATCATTTGCTTTCTTACTTGAAGGCCTGAAACATCATCTGTTGCCAACAGTGTAATTAAACCATAGTCAGTATGAGCTCCAGCTCCATATAATCCTTTCGAGGGGTCTGAGATTTGACCTTCATTGAAGATAGATGAATACAACCGTGTAAGTTTTTTTTCTTTGCAATTATACCAGGCACTGGTTCGGAATTTGTGACTTTCTACATTAGTATTACAATACTTCTTTCGAAGAATATGACATACAATACCTTCATAGTGCAGCAAACGCAGAGTTGCAATTGCCTCTCCGAACATTTTTGGCTGGTCAAAAAATTTTTCATCCAAATCAAGTGCAAGGGCTATTATCTTTGCAACAGCTTTCCCCACTTCTCTGGATTACCCAACAAAACAGGCACAAACAAATTACTAGAGAAAAAAAATAAAAATCGAAGCCCTTTTCCCCCAATGCAGAATTTGAGTCCATATGAACAACCAAAGCAGTTAAACATGATCTATAGTTTCCTTCATGGAAGGGAGTAATAAAATTGACGATAAAATAAAATAAAAAAAGTCAGACACTCATCCCCTCCCACCAGGGAGAGGAAGAACGGCCAACAAGAAACACAATGGAAATCTTTTTCTTGGAATGAAAACCAAACACTGCTTCATATCAGGGTTTTAAAAAACAGTCAATGATCATGATTTTGAGCAAAACATAATGTTCAAGACAGTAGAGTGACTGCACAGGTAGCAGATGTCTGAATTATGAAAAAAATGTCAAAATCATAACTGCAATTCAAAGTCTTGCTTCATCTATTAACTAGTTTCACATGCAACATAGATGATCAAAAAACATGCTAGCTGAGCTGAGATAGTATCTTATGACAAAAATAAACAAAAAAAACCATCAGTAAAACGTACAATGTCTCTCGATGGAACTTTTCCATGGTCTCCCTCCACCCCGGCAAAACATCTACATAGGAAAAATGTTCAACAAAAATTTAAAACAAGAAAATAAAATCCAAAATGTTGGAAGACTCAATTGGTAGAAAACAGACTTTTTGTCTCCAAAAGTCACGAAGACTGAAAATTTGGCTCTTTTACCTGGTGAAGGCCATCTATTCTGACCATAGAAAGGCTTCTTCGATTCTGGGTCATCTTCAGCTTTTTCAACTCCAATATAATACCCCTCTTTATAGTCTCCTATTTAACCAAGCAGAGAAGAGGTTATTAAGGTTTTGAAAGACAAAAACTTGCACATGGTTATTTCAAAACTTCTAGTGCTTTACAATTAGAATTTATTGTAATACTTTGCATAGTAAAGGCTTGGATGAAACATCAACATAGATCTTTTATGCAAAGCTTCAATTTTGGTAGAAAGGCAACACTATAAGCCCGTAATTAACTGGCCTTAAGTTTTGTTCGGTTTGATCAAAACTAAGATACAGTTCTTTCTGTACTCTTTTGTGTTGATTTCCAATTAGAATTGACGTTTTATTTCGATAATACGTGACAAATGTTTGCATCAAACATCAATATCAATATAGATTATACATGCAAAACTTCAATTCTGACAAGACAGTAACACCAAAAGCAACCGTGTAAGTCTTTTCCGTTCAGAATCATGAAAAAGGTGGTGGAATCCATGCAAACATGCAGAAAAATCCAAATGGGTACTGCATACATACCAAGAAGTTGATTTTCAGGATCAAGAAGTTCATCAAGAACAGGGGTATATCCCCTGTGTTTTTCATTCCTGAGAATCTTCATCTTTTCCTCGAGGGGAAGAGAGAAAAACTTCTTGCTCTGTGCAAAAACCTCGTCCATGAATTCCTGGCTTATGCCATGGTTGACAACGTAGAAAAAACCCGAATCCAAGCACGCCTGAAACAAAACAACAACATAAGATCACAAAAAAAAAAACAGAGATATGAAACAGAGGAAAAGAGCAAACCTGTTTGAGTAAACGAACGGATTGGTTGATGTCGGAGTTGGATAGGTCGATGCAGTTGAGGGCAGAGACTTGTGTGCTCTGTCTTCCCATGTTTGAAGAGCAAAGAAGGACAGCCTCAAATTCCTGAAACCACTTTGCACTTTCCAATGACCACCAAACAAAACTCAAAATTTCCTTTGCTTATATAAGCAAAATTTGTAGCAGCCATGTTTTTTTTTTTTCAAAAAAAAAAAATTATTTTTTCTGTTCAATTTATTTTGCTTGTTTGGAAACATAAATTTCTTGGTTGTGGTTACTCTGGAATCATAGATCTGCTTCCTTTTTCTTCTTCAAAATTGGTATTTTATCCTTATCCAGATCATAAATTTTTGGGTAAGTGTATATATATATATATATATATATATATATAGTATTCAAAAAAATATATATTAAGACAGTAGTTTATAGTGTTCAATTTTTGTTTGTCTGTGGTTATGTAATTGTTGTAGGTTGGGCAATTTTTTTACCATAATATTTTTTATTGGGTATTTAATCACTATTTCAAGTCATTATGTTAATCATTCTTAATTTATGTTTTAAGAAGACTTGTTAGAGTTAAAAGTGATTGTTTTTAGTAAACTCTTATTTTTTTTTTAAATTACTTTATAAATTTCTATTCTTAAACAAACACGGGTTGACAAGATTCTTGTTTTAGTTGAACTAGTAATTTGAATTTGAATTTTAAGTATATAATTATGCTAAATATTTGGATAAAATTTATTTAAAGAGTTTTTCTTAGATTTTGGAGTTTATATGTAAATTGAGTTTGACAATGAGATCTTTTATAATGATAGGGTTTAGTCAAATATAGTTGTCTAAACAACTATTATTATTATTTTTGTTGTTTTTTCATTACTCCAACAACTTCGATTTGAAAATGTGGTTTTTTTTTTTTAATTTCTGTTTTCTATTTTTGTTGATAATTTCTTAGATTATTCAGCATCGAAGACTATTATATGAATAAAAATTGGAAATAACAAGTATAATTAATAAATAAAAGTTAAATATAAAACTTGTAAAATTATTACATTTTCCATAAATGTTAAATTTTAATGGTATTGCCTAATTATTATTATAAGTTGACTTAAGTATCAATTAGAATGTTTATTTTGTATTTTAGTGATTATAAAATACGTAACGTAGAGCACCATTCCAAAACACATTACGGTTTGAGTTTATATTGAAAAACTCACACTCAAGCTAGTTTTCTAATTAAGAAATGAGAGGAACATATATATATATATATATATATATATATATATATATATATATATATATATATATATATATATATATATTTAAAAATAAATTTTATGATTAATTGAAATTCGTTTAATATCATTTTTAGTTTCACTTTTTATTTATTTTTTTCTAAATTTTCCATCTAATATTTTCATTTGACTCAATAGATGTAAAAAATATTGACTTGAAATGTCAAAAACTCTGTAAACCTAGTGACAACAAAGAATTTAGAGATTAATTAAGTTTGTGTACTTAATGTTCTATAGTAACAATTAGGCATGAATAATTAATTAGAAAAACAAATTTAAATTAAATAGTATTAATGAAAAAGTTTAAAGGTTGGTTAAAAAGATCAAATAGTTTAGAATCTATAGTTTAATAATTAGCCTAATATTAAATACGTGCACATTATTTTTAAAATTCTTTTACTAGTTTTGTTACGGATGTAAAATTTTGTAATTAAGACTCGTGTTTCATAATTTTTTTTCTTTTACTTTAATTTTGTACTTCTTAAAAATTAATTTAATTATTATAGTTAGATTTTTTTTTCTTACTTTAATACTGAGAGTTCTGTGCAAAAATCTAAATTAGAGTATATTTTCATTCAAACGAGAGGATTTTTCTTCCTTGTTGCTTTGACATAATTGATTTGAAATATTTAATATTAATGCGAAATAAAAAATAAAAATTGATAAGAAAAATACTTAAAAGTCTAATTCCATGTTATAAACAAACTATTAGATTGATAACAAATTATTTAAAGTTTAATAATTAGTTTGGAAATGGATTTAAAATTAATGACTGTCACACCCCATTAATTAAGCATTATTAGACACGGCCACGTGTCGATCGTTCGGTCTCCCCTGGTGAGTGGGAGACCAATTCTGCAAACATTAAATTACCGTTCGTAATCCGTGCAAAGGCGGCAGAGCAGGAAAAACCTTGAAAGTGGGAAACAAGTGGCGCGCTTGGGTTAGACTGGACTTTTTAGTGGAGACCAGGTGGCAGCCGGTGAGTGGTCGACCGTTCGTGTTGAAGGTAAGAAGAAAACAATGCAAGTACTTTTTGCATGCAATCTTCTTCTTCTTCAGCAAACCTAATATTCTGAAAACTGTATTTTCTCCTCCTTCTCTCTAAACTCTAGAACTTCTCTCTAGAACTCCGTCATCGTTTCATCTCCGATCATCAACTTCCTTCAGAATTATTAATTCTGGTGTCAAGAGCTTCCATCCTATCCGATCAGTTTTCAAATCGGAACAGTTGGACGTCCGGTCAATCTTGTTGTAGAACTAGAAGTTAGCTGGAATAGAGGTAAGGGAAGCTTATAATAAATTTCATTGGATTATGTTTTATGAATTAATGTATGATGGTTTGAGCATATGATTTTTGTATGATTTGGATTAAATATGAAAAGTATGGTATGTTGTTTGATGTACTGCATGTCTGATTTTGGTATGAGATTATCTATCTGTATATAACTTAGTAAAATTCTAAATCTGTAATCGAAAGGTCATTAGGACCGTTCGGTTTCCCCTGAAACAATTGATCTGATACCTCAGTTGGAAACTTAAAATATTTTGTTTAGTTAGTCGTTCAAATTTACCTATTAAAGGACGTCCGGTCTTACACTGAACGGCCGGCATTGAATTACTTGGTCATAGACCGAGTATTCGGCCTCATATTAACTATTTAGAACGTTCAGTCATACACTGAGCATTCGTTTTCTATTGATGATTATTTATCTGACAAGTACTAGGTCTTATACCAGTACTTGAATTCTGAAAAACTACAGGTTAAAGCAATTTTATCTATTTGAAAGTCTTTGGTCTTATACTGACATTTGATGCCTCATAGAGTGTTCGGTCTTGTACTGACGCTCACTTTGTTGGAAGAGAACTCTTTCATTTATTGCTGTTGGTCTCAAAGACGTTCGGTCTGAATTGTTATTGTATTCTGTTAATCTAAATTGTCGACCTTGTGTCACTCATTAAAGTAGCCTGGAGAAACAAGTTCATACTCGGTGTTAACCGACCGGTTTATTGATTGTGTAAGAGAATTCCAAGGAGGAACTTCTCATGATTGATTTTATTTGGTTTAGTATGACCGTGGCAAAAGGCTCAGGTTCTGACTCTATCCTGATATTCCGTGATTACGCCACCTCAAGTAGAGGAGGGTAACTCATGTGTGGGAATGGCAGGAGGTCCTTTAGCCTCAGGGTATTTCTATATCGAGGTGGTTTCACTGGACTAACCTCGGGTGGCGGTTTGTTGAGTGTATCCCAGCCAGGTCCACCCGGGTGCAGAGAGCGGCGAGCATACGAGGTCATACCGTCCGGACAAATTTGTAGAATAATTGAAATTGTTGATGTTATCGTTTGGTTTTGAATGAAACTCTTTGGACTCATAAAGTTTGATTGTGAGATTGTTGTTAATTGAATTTTTATTGAAATTTTATAAGCTTACCCTTGTTTATCTTTGTAATTTTTTTTATGTGTGCCGTCCGGTATTTGATCGTACGGCTGTTCTCTTCACTGCAATGATCGTCCTTTTGGGTGTGAGCAGAAGGAACTCAAGACGAGTCATTGGAAGAAGCTCTGCAAGTGGAGCAACCTTTGGACGTGCTGCCGGAGAACTGTGAAGTACCGTCTGGTCCTTAGTTAGAAGTTTCATATTTTGAATTCTGTAGATGACGGTCGGTTAAATTGTTTTTGTAAAGCCGTCCGTCCTAGACTTTAACTTTAGATTTCCGACTTGTATATTTTAGAATGGTTAAAATTTATATTATATGTCACCTTTCGTTAGTTATCTTTTACTCGTTCTTTTCCACTGTTCTTTAATATTATTCCTGATAACTCCTATAATAAAATATGGCTTTTGGTTATATATTATTGGGATGACTACGACTGATAGTCGTACAAAACTAGAAAAACATTCATTTATATTAAAAAACGTTTGTTTTGTATCAAAAACCAAAATTTAACTCGTTTATTTTTCAACATCGGGAAAATGTAACATTTCTTTCGTCGTTGTATATAATTATTTATTACACTTTATTAAAAAAATCAAAAATAAAATTTCATATATATATATATATATATATATATATATATAGTTATTTAAATAGAAATGAAGAGTTTTATTTATTTAATTTTTTTTCTTTACATTGTTTATATATTTATATGGTTGCGGAATCATTTGACTAAAGGTCTAGATAGTGGGTAGGTGATAGATAAAATATGATTATTATTAGTCCTTTTAGAAAAACAACGGAAATACTATTATTTATTTAAATTTATATTTTCGTTTTTATTATATACAAGTGGCAAAAAAGTGAAAACAAATAAATATAAAATATATTTAATCGAAGTAAATAAGTTTTATCATGATTAACAAAATAACTCAAGATTGTTGATTTAATTAATATTTACTCATTAAAAAATATATATGATTAAACCTCAAAGTATAGTTTTTGAAGATTTTATATCTTGAATAAATGAAAAACATGTATTAGAAAAATATAATATAAAGTTTGTACTAAATACTTATTTATAGTAATTTAAAACATTAATTAAATAATAGTTTAAAATTTGGTATGGCATGCATGCGTATAACAGTGACGAGAGGCTATATGGTCGCCACACATCAAATCAATCAACACATGGTACACTTTTTTGGACACTTTTAAGTACCTTTTTTATTAACTCATTTTTTCTAATTTACGTGGCCACAATTTCTTTCTATTGTGTATAAAAAGATAAATTTATAATATTAAAATAAATTTAAAATATTTATTTCATTATCTTAAATTTATATTTATAGATTTTAAAATATATTTATAATTAACAAAAAGATTTAAAATTTATCATTAGTTAATTAGTTTGATAAATGAGTTTAGTTTCGCATCTAGTTTTCACAATAATTTAGTTTGATCTTTTAAATAATAATTAACTATCTAATTTATAATTGATTTGATGGTTGATTGCCTAATTTATAACTAATCAGATATATGAATAATTAATTTCTATTAAGTGGTTTCTTGAAATCAATAATATATTATTTTTTTTATCAATGAAATAATGACAAGAGTAATAATAAATAAATAACTTGTTGTATGTAATCACCGATCCAAACAATTTTATGAAAGAAAAATCTTTATCATTAAATAAACAACAATAATTATTTATTTAATGTCGTGTCAAATGAATTATAAGATTACTTTTAAATTCTTATTTCATTGACATTAAAAAAAGTTAGTACAACATGCCTTATATAAATTCTCACCCAATTAAAATAGATGATTATTTTAATAATTTTGCATGTACCTTTAAGTGGACTTTAACTACCTTATCAGACAGTGGTATCTAATCATCTTTACCTAACTATAGAGGGAAAAACAGTGACAAATAACTGAACCGATACACATTATAAGACTAGCTTTTTCATAATGAAAACGTGTTTCTTAAAAAAATGTATTTTGTTAACAAGTCTTTACGTGATAGTTTTTAATTGATCCGTTTAAAATATACATATTAATAGAATATAAAATAATGACACATAATTTATTGTAAAAGAATTGTTAACTATATTTTGTTTTTCTCAGTTAAAAAGAATGGAAAGTAAATTGTACTATTAAAATACTGAATCCTAATTAAAAAAAAATGGATTTATTTTTTTATTTTCTTACTTACATAAAAATGAATTTGAATTCTAATTCAATATGTTTGTTGTTTGTGAGAACCCCTTGAATCAATATTACAGAGTGTAACTAATTAATTCATAATAATCATAAGTCAACTACTTTATATAGATAGTAATTTTCATGTTTTTGAATTATGATTAAGAAATGAATCATAAATTCAATTTATATAATTTATATAAGAGATTAATATTTTTTTTAATCTAAAATATGAAGGTAATAGTTTGGTTTGAATATAGGCATACACCAATAATATCTACTTATTACTTGATTTGATTTGTAATAAAAAAAATTATCTATTGTAAATATTTTAAAACTTAGGTATATCAGTGCATATCCATAAATATTTAAAAAAATATTTTATAAATTTTAAATAATACGGGCCTTCAAACCCAATACACCTCAGATGGGCCTAAACATCGGCAGGTTTTTTATCTGCCCCCTCCATAACTTTCTTCCTGTATTCTCAAATAAATAAATTTCCAATTTTACCCTTATTCAAATTGTACATGTAAAATCTTCTAACCTTTCCTCAAAAATGCTTTTTTTTCTCTTTGCTTTTTCATCTAATGCTTTAGGATGTCACTTTTGAAAGAAAGAGCTTTTGATTTCATTCATGTTTTTCTTTTAGCTGCAGCAATAAATACCAAACCATGTAACTATCTTTCCACCCACCCCTTCCACAGGACTATCCCAACAAAATCTATCGATACTTTGACAATATTTTTTTAACAATATTTTAATATTAGTGTCATTTTGTGATTGATCTATGATGGTGTTTATGATTATTATTATTGATTGTAAAATAATTTTGGACCAATCATAAAATGATACATAGATGATGTTAAAATGTCGTCAAAGTATCATTATCCAAATCTAAATAACATGTTTAACGTATGATGCTGTTGTCTCTAAAACAATATGCAGTTCAAAATTTCCTGACTACTCAGCTCCAAAAGACAAACTTCCTAAGCTTCTTGTTTATGGTAAATATCCAAATCAGTGAGTGTTTTTGTGAAAAAACACTAGGCTGTTCAGTTCCAAAGGTTGACTATTCAAGCTTGCTGTTTCTTGTAATTTTCAGATCAGCATGAGTGTCCTTGTAGCGCTGAGTCAGGTAGTCCTGGAATAAGATGGGAGGAAATCTGGTAAAAGAGAAAATGCAAAGATGTTAAGAGCCTCTACAAACAGCACAGATTTTATACCATGGTTGCTTCCTACTGATTTATCTACATAACATTTGGGTGAACAATTAGGCAATTTCATGCACATTGCTTTATATTATGAATGGCCTGTTTTAGTACTCTATCGACCAAACAAACAAGACTCAGAATGGAAGGATGGAATCTGAATGTGAGATTAACTTTCTAACATACACTATGCTGCTAAATTTTAGTTAACATGTTTAACTTACTTAGGAGGATTACTATCAGATTTGCAGGTTGGCAAGCACTCTACTAGACAGTCATGACTTGGCTCCAAGAAGTATGCAATCTGTAAAAGGAAACAGCACAGTGATGAGGATGTTGCATGATTTTGCCAAGCTTTGCAAGTTAAAACTGATATGATATACATAGATGCATAATTAAGAAAGACTAAAATTTTGGAATATAATATCATAATGATGGTTCATATTGTCTCTATCAATGAATAAAAAAAGGGAAGACCGACTGTGCTGGAAAAACCAACGACCGTGACAGAAGTCATTCATGTATTAAACAATTTAATACCGATTTTGCTATGAATATAAATGACAGAAGGTAAAGAGTAAAAAAAGCTGAGGCTTACAGAATATCTTTCTTGACCATTTCCTAGAACTCTGTGCAGTGTGGACCTGAGCATGAATACAACGTAATTTGTTGATTACAAAATTTCATAAATCACTTGTGTATAAGCTTCTATTAGAAGCTTACAATTTTCTCTAGAGAATAGTAACAGTAGTAGCTCATACCACAAATCAATATCTGTCTTTTGAATTTCTCTAATCTCAGAAGTATGCCTGCCTTCATTCAAAATTAGAAATATCCAAAAGTGGGAAAGATTTCTTACTTGAAAACACAGTTGCTCCAGCGCTCCAGCATGTCACCAAGATTCACAATGAAGGCTCTGCAATATAAGCAGTCTGTCAGATAATGTAATATAATTCAGAAGGGCATGACAAAGGTAATAAAATTAAAACCTAGCAGCATATATACTTCTTGTCTTTGCAGCCAATTATGCTTAGTAATCGGCATTATACAGCTCAAAAGGAACTAAAATTTCAGAAATATATCAGGTGTGCAGATAAGTGTAATTTTACAATGAATGAATTGTTTTGTGCGTGCTAGTGATACTGTCAAATGAAAAGTATGGCTTCTCACATCATCCCATCTATAGATTTTTATGAATGACAAAAACTGACTACCATAAACAAATCCAGGAAAAAATAATCTTGAAAGAACAAGGGAGTGTCTGAAGAAGTTTAGAAATTAACTCATGATTAAAATGTAGGGACGAAGAAATAAGGATTCTTACAACTGTGTTGCATGAAAATAGAAATGAAAGCTACAATGACATATGGACTAACCCCTTCAATGGTGCCACATCTTCCCATATCTGAGGTTTAGCATCCCTATTCTTGCATATCTACAATGAAAGACATTGTTGCTCTAAGTTCATAATACACAAATTTTTGTAATATTGAAGAAAAAAAATCATTTGCTTTCTTACTTGAAGGCCTGAAACATCATCTGTTGCCAACAGTGTAATTACACCAAAGTCAGTATGAGCACCAGCTCCATATATTCCTTTCGAGGGGTCTGAGATTTGACCTTCATTGAACATAGATGAATACAACCATGTAAGTTTTTTTCTTTGCAATTGTACCAGACACAGCGACCACGTGGTACTGGTTCGGAATTTGTGACTTTCTACATTAGTATTACAATACTTCTTTACAAGAATATCACGTACAATACCTTCATAGCGCAGCAAACGCAGAATTGCAATTGGCTCTCCGAATATTTTTGGCTGGTCAAAAAAAATTTTCATCCAAATCAAGTGCAAGGGCTATTATCTTTGCAACAGCTTTCCCCACTTCTCTGGATTACCCAACAAAACAAGCAGAAAAAAATTACTAGATAAAAAAAAAATTGAAGCCCTTTTCCCCCAATGCAGAATTTGAGTCCATATGAACAACCAAGGCAGTTAAACATGATCTATAGTTTCCTTCACGGGAAGGGAGTAATAACATTGACAAGAAAATGAAAAAAGTAAGACCTTGATCCCCTCCCACCAGGGAGAGGAAGAACAGCCAACAAGAAACACAATGGAAATCGTTTTGTTGAAATGAAAACCAAACACTGCTTCATATCAGGGTTTTAAAAAACAGTCAATGATCATGATTTTGAGCAAGACATGATGTTCAAGACAGTAGAGTGACTGCACATGTAGCACATGTCTGAATTATAAAAAAATTCAAAATCATAACTGCAGTTCAGAGTCTTGCTTCATCTATTAAAGACCAAGATTTTCATAAAGTACGGTGAGTCAGAAACAAACTTACAGTTACTAGTTTCACATGCAACACAGATTATCAAAAAACATACTAGCTGAGCTGAGATAGCATCTTATGACAAAAATAAATAAATAAACCATCAGTAAAACGTACAATGTCTCTCCATGGAACTTCTCCATGGTCTCCCTCCACCCCGGCAAAACATCTACATAGGAAAAAAGTTCAAGAAAATAAAATCCAAAATGTTGGAAGACTCAATTGGTAGAAAACAGACTTTTTGTCTCCAAAAGTCTCGAAGACTTAAAAGTTGGCTCTTTTACCTGGTGCAGGCCATCTATTCTGGCCATAGAAAGGCTTCTTCGATTCTGGGTCATCTTCACCTTTTTCAACTCCAATATAATACCCCTCTTTATAGTCTCCTATTTATCCAAGCAGAGAAGAGGTTATTAAGGTTTTGAAAGACAAAAACCTTGTACATGGTTATTTCAAAACTTCTAGTGCTTTACAATTAGAATTTATTGTAATACTTTGCACAGTAAAGGCATACATGAAACATCAACACAGATCTTTTATGCAAAGCTTCAATTTTGGAAGAAAGGCAACACTATAAGCACTTAAGAAACTGACCTTGAGTTTTGTTCGGTTTGATCAAAACTAAGATACAGTTCTTTCTGTACTCTTTTGTGTTGATTTCCAATTAGAATTGACGTTTTATTTCGGTAATACGTGACAAATGTTTGCATCAAACATCAATATCAATATAGATTATACATGCAAAACTTCAATTCTGACAAGACAGTAACACCAAAAGCAACCGTTTAAGTCTTTTCCGTCCAGAATCATGAAAAAGAAGAATAAGAAAACGGGGTGATGGAATGTATGCAAACAAGCAGAAAAATCCGAAATGGGTACTGCATACATACCATGAAGTTGATTTTCAGGATCAAGAAGTTCATCAAGAACAGGGGTATATCCCCTGTGTTTTTCATTCCTGATAATCTTCATCTTTTCCTCGAGGGGAAGAGAGAAAAACTTCTTGCTCTGTGCAAAAACCTCGTCCATGAATTCCTGGCTAATGCCATGGTTGACAACGTAGAAAAAACCCGAATCCAAACACGCCTGAAACAAAACAACAACATAAGATCACAACAAAACAGAGAGATGAAACAGAGGAAAAGAGCAAACCTGTTTGAGTAAACGAACGGATTGGTTGATGTCGGAGTTGGATATGTCGATGCAGTTGAGGGCAGAGACTTGTGTGCTCTGTCTTCCCATGTTTGGTATTTTATCCTTATCCAGATCATATATATATATATATATATATATATATATATATATATATATATATATATATATATATATATATATATATATATATATATATATAGTTAGTATTTTCAAAAAATATATATTAAGACAGTAGTTTATAGTATTCAACTTTTGTTTGTCTGTGGTTATGTAATTGTTGTAAGTTGGACAAGATTTTTACCATAATATTTATTATTGGGTATTTAATCAATATTTCAAGTCATTATGTTAATAATTCTTAATTTTTGTTTTAAGAAGACTTGTTAGAGTTAAAAGTGATTAATTTTAGTAAAATCTTGTTTTTTTCTAAATTACTTTGTAAACTTTTATTCTTAAACAAACACGGGTTGACAAGATTCTTGGTTTAGTTGAACTAGTAGTTTGAATTTGAGTTTTAAGTATATAATTATGCTAAGTATTTGGATAAAATTTATTTAAAGGGTTTTTCTTAGATTTTGGAGTTTATGTAAATTGAGTTTGACAATGAGATCTTTTATAATGATAGGGTTTAGTCAAATATAGTTGTCTAAAGATAAATTAGTTGATTCATGAGTTAAAGATAAAAATACAATAATAAAAGGAATATTTAATGACGAAAAAAATAATAGAATACTTAAAAAATTATTTTAAATACTAAATAAAATAGTTTATTTATAAAGAGTTTATTTAAAATATCAAAACTTATGAAATATTTAAAACGTAATTATTGTTGAAATTAGAAAATGTTGTAGATCTTAGATTATATTAATTAACTTTTTCAAGATTTTATATCTTGAAAAAGACCTATAGATTTCTTGATGAACTGAAGTTTGTACATGAAAATTATACAATCATGGTAGCTAAGTTTGGATTTGATGGCTTGCAAGATTGAAGAAGGCACCTCTCTTGTGCCTAAGTTGAGCATAGTTTCCTTGCTCGAGGACCTTGCCCTCACACACATAAGCAATGGAATCAAGCTCTTTGATAGTGTTAAGCCTATGTGCCACAACAATGGTGGTTCTTCCTACCATAGTCCTATCAAGTGCTTCCTGCACAACTTGTTCTGATTGCGCATCCAATGCACTTGTTGCCTCATCCAAAAGTAGTATCTTTGGGTTCCGAATTATCGCCCTTGCTATTGCTATTCTCTGCTTTTGCCCTCCTGATAGCTGCACTCCCCTTTCTCCACATTCAGTTTCATATCCATCTTTCAGTGATCTACACCATACCCAAATGAAAAATTCACTTCTTTTACTCATCAACTAGTTCCAAAAGCTGGTTAAAAGAGTTTATAAAGTGGTTGTAAGATTTAAGGTTGAACATGTGATGATCTTTGCTTGTAAGAGAATAGTCCTTTTTGGTTGTATAGATCAAGAATTAAACACTGACAACATTCTTAAAAGACTAACCATGAAGCAACTCTGTCAAATTTTGTTGTACATTAACTTCTCAGAAATGAATGTGACAGTTTATGGTTAAAACAAGACAGCATATAGTATATACATGTAGAGAGAAAACTTACGATATGAATTCATGAGCATTTGCAGCTCTTGCAGCTTCAACTACTTCATTCTCAGTTGCATCTTGCTTCCCAAACAAAATGTTCTCACGTATGCTGCCAGAATATATGACAGGTTCTTGGCTCACTAGTGCTGTGTGCTGTCTGTACCAGTGAATGTCTAATTCCCTTATGTCTACGTTATCCACTTTAACTGAACCTCTCTCAACATCATAGAATCTTTGGATTAAGCCTATCACTGTTGATTTTCCACATCCACTTTTTCCAACAAGCCCGACACTTTTTCCTGGCTTCACCTCCAAGCAAAACTTGCGCAAAATTGGTGTTCCTGCCCTGCTTGGATAAGCAAAATCTACATTCTTCAACTCTATCTTACCACTCATCTTTTCCAACTTAATGCCGCTAGTGTTATCCCCAGCCTAAAAATAACACGATTTCATCAGTAAAAGTTGTGACATATTAATGATAGAGAAGCATAGCTGTGCCTGTGACTATGCATGTGTGCAGATAAGATTACTTGACAACTTAATTATCAGTGCTAATAAGCTTAACCATTTTCATAAGTGAAGTTTTATGCAGAAAAATTACGGTTTTATATCATCTATTTCTCTAAGTTCTTGAGTGATTTAAGAACCTTAGTAGTATCAAAAGACTTTTTCATCTTTGATATGTTATCTCCTTTAAAAAGAGTGATTCTTTCCTTTCCCTTTTCATATATCCAATCATCATAACTTCATCATCATGATTTTTAATCATACAAATCGGAATTCTATAGCTTCAGATATCCACGTTTCAAAAATAATTTTCCTTTTTCACTAATTTTTCAAATTTTCTATAAGATTCTAATCTAAATATCCTTAATCAGTTCTTATGTAAATGTGATTCAGTCAATGAATAATATACAGAGCTAACATACCTTAGGAATTAGTGATTTTCGGTCAAGAATTTCAAACACAGAAGCCACTGCTGTTGAACTCTTGGCAAGGTCAGAAGTCATGCTTCCAGCATCAGCTATGACCTTGCCAGTGCTCACCAACACAAAAAATGTTTTGAACACATCCCCAGCTGATATTTCTCTCTTTTCCACCAAAGTACCACCATACCAGAAATCCAAAGCCCATGACATGAACGTCAGGCACTGAGCAGAACCCATTCCTATGCCAGCCAGCCAAGCCTTTTTCCTTGCCTCCTTCCTTGGAGCCTCTTGTGCCTCATCAAACAGCCGTAGAACTTTTGTAATGCTCCCAAAAGAAGTCACAATTCTGTGATTATAAACTGCCTCCACAGCAATCTGTGTACTTTGATTCTGTGCCTTAACAAATTTTGTTGAAAGTGTGGAGAGCAACACTTTCCTTGTATAAAAGCAAAGAATTGTGAGTGGCTGCACTGCTATCATAACAAGAGCTAGCTTCCAAGCCACGGCAAGCCCTATGATCATTGCAATGGTGACAGCAGAAGTGGTTTGGACTATTAAAGAGAGTCTGTCTGCCACAAGGGATTTGACCATGGAAGCCTCATTGCTTAACCTTGAGCATAATGCTCCACTGGAGTTTTGTTCCTCATCAAACCAAGCAGTTTCAAAGGTTAAGATATTCTCCAGCATCCGCAGTCTTATCCTTTTGGTTAACATGGCTCCCATATAAGCAAAATTGTAGTGTTGCAGGAGATTGAGAGTGATAGAGGCAAGGGAAAGGGAACAGAAAATCAAAGAATAAGTCCTGATTCTGTGCATCATTTCTAGATGGCTTTTGGCAAAAAAGGCAGAAATCATACCCCCTATGGTTAAAGCATATAGTGGTTGAACTGAGCCAAAGGCTATGGCTGAGAGAGTCCCAATTAGACCTTGTTTCCATTCAGGAGCATTCAGAAAGAGAAGTCTGGTGAAAGATGGTGGAGGGTGAGAAACTGGAGATGGGTTGGTGGCTTCATCAGGCAATGGTGACTTTGGAAATATTGCAGGACTTGACCTTGCTGTGCTTGGTCTACCTGCACTGCTTCTTGCTGCTGAAAGAGCACCTAGTTCTGCATTTTGATCTTGCTCATCCATGCTCAATTGTGTCTGTAACTTTGCCAGGTTTGCATAGTGCCCATTTGGTCTGTTCATGAGTTCATTGTGTGTGCCGGTTTCAATGATTCGACCACCACTGACAACTGCTATCATGTCTGCATTTCGAATAGTTGATAGCTTGTGTGCAACAACCTGATCATCAAGTTCACTTGCTGTTATTCATCACTTGTTTCATTGTGATAATTATACTAATACAAATACTCTTAGTGAACTAAGTAGTTTAATGTATAGGATAACATTTTTTTTCGATTAAATACGTTTTTAGTGTGCAAAATTGAAATTGATCTTTATTCCAAACTTTAATGCATTCTAGTTCTTAAACTTTAAAATTTGTTTGAACTATTTACATAGTTTAACACGTTCTAATTCAAATGTCACTTTAGTTTGCGAAATTGAAATTCATTCTTATTCCAAACTTTAATCCATTCTAGTTCTTAAACTTTAAAATTTGTTTGAACCATTTCCATAGTTTGACATGTTTTAGTTCAAATGTCAATATAAAATACTGTTTAACAAATTTTAAAAATTGTTATTTCATTTTTAAAGTTAGGAAACTAAATTATATCAAAGTTCAGATCAAATTGTATCAAAGTTTTTGGAACTAAATTGTATTAAAGTGATCACACTGTGTCAAAGTTTTAGGACATACATAAATTATAATTTTCCATACAAATTTAGTGACTAAAAATATATTTAAACTCATTTGTGTTTAATTGATGATTGCACTTACCAATGTAGTCCTCCCCATGGAGGCCTGATCGAGGGCATTCTGAACCAGTAATTCTGATTCAGAGTCAAGAGCACTGGTTGCTTCATCAAGTAGGAGAATTACAGGATTCTTTATGATGGCTCTTGCAATGGCTATTCGTTGTTTTTGTCCTCCTGAAAGAAGTGCTCCTCTTTCTCCAATCTGCTTTACAATGATCAGGTTAGTAGTAGTAGCTGCGTTTTTCTAATAATATAAAATGTAGAATCAAACTTTTATGTGTAGATTAAGCATCTATGGTGGTGCTAAAATTGTAAACTATAGCTTGTATCCTTCATAGAAAGCTTCTAATAATCACAATATTTCTTTTCTTCCAAACACATGCTTAATATATAGTATTAACAAATAAAGAGATAGTACATTTATTTGGAAGAAGTTTAACTAAGATTTTTCTATTTCATAAATTTGTTTATCTTATTCAATTGGGTTTACGTTAAAAAAATATTTTTATTTTATTGAGTGTTTAAAATATCTTTTGTTTTTTTAAAGTACTTTGTCCTTTCATTTTTGCTAAGCAGCAAGGCATTTAGATAAAAATAAAAAACATTATTTTGAACACTTAATATAACATTATTTTTAATAAAAACTCAATAAAAAATACTTAAATTTATTATGTCCTTAATTAAGCCTTTGGATAAACAGGAGAAGAAAATGAAAAATGAATTAAATAAAGTAAACTTCTTCTATAAATTAATAATTATCCATTCAATTTTCTATACAAATCAATTCTATCTAAGAAGTTTCATTATTATTTTTATTTTATTTTATTAGTGTTTACTAATAAATTCAACCAAACAACAAAAAGAGAATTTCATAAGTATACAAAAACATTAATAAAAAATTGATGATATAAGTTAAATAAGTAAAATAAATAAAATTTGTTTCACTGTTTAAGTTCTTTTCATTTATTTGATGTTAACTAATTGAGAAGCTAAATCTTTTTCTATTTTTGTAAGTACTTTTGTTCAAACAAAGTTGATTGAAAGACTGTTATTGTTTGAATAAAAAGTGATGATTACCTTAGTTTCATAACCTTCAGGAAGCTGCCTTATGAAGTTATGAGCATTGGCTGCTGAGGCTGCTGCTACTATTTCATCCATGGTAGCATCTGTTTTCCCAAACATAATATTCTCTTTTATGGAAGTTCCAAACATTGCATGTTCTTGACTCACAAGCCCCATTTTCCCTCTTATCCATTTCAATTGAAGCCTTTTTATGTCTACACCATCAACCCTCACAACACCTTCATCTGCATCATAAAATCTCTGCATCAATGCTATTGCTGTAGACTTCCCACTTCCACTTGCACCAACTAGAGCAACCGTTTTCCCTGCTTCCACTTCCAGATTGAAATCACTCAGCACAACCATATCTGGACGAGAAGGGTATGTGAATTTCACATGCTCAAACTCTAGCTTCCCACTTATGTGATCTAACACAAGCCCTTTTGTGTCTTCACCATCAATCAATGGTATTCGATCAATCATGTCAAATATTCTTGATGCTGCAACAGATGCTTCTGTGAAGTACCTCAAATCAGGAAGCACCACTCCCAGAGATCTACATTTTACCATGCATTCCATGAATCAGCAAAGAAGAAATAAAATACAAGATTATTTATGAGTCTTTTTTCTGTTTTAACTTTGTCATTAGACTTATACTATTTCCAACGATCTTCCTTGAGAGATGAGTTTCTTTCGTATTGTATATATCTCAAAATGTATGATCAACTTTACTTAAATTGCTATTGTTGTGAGTCGAAATATTGAATTTATGTGTCTTTTTTTTATATTAATTTTATTATTTTTATTCAATACAAGACTTAGATTCAGATTTAATTTATTCTTGACCTTTTTTAATATCTACTGTCGCATTTTATTTATTTCTCTTTTCAAGATATCTATGTGTTGCGAAAACAAAAGAGATAGAATATATAATACAAAAAGTTGTTTATGCTGTAAAAAACCTACCAATAATAAAATTTAAATTGATGGTCTTGATCAAAATTTGGAAAATGTCAAAAGCAATGCAAGATTTGCCAGAACTTCATTCAAATATAGAATTGGAAAAAGAAACTTAAGAGTTCTATATATATATATATATATATATATATATGCTCCTTAAATTCATTTATTTATAGAGCTTAACAGCTTATGGCTTTGTAGGGAAAATCTCCTCCTAATTTTGCAGAATTTTTTATTCTTAATTACTAAGTAACTAATAATACAAACTCTCTATTCAATAAATATACTTCCTATAATGATCTTTGTCTGATTCTTGTTTATTAATTAGAAGTTGTTAAGCTTGAATGATATCAAATATTTTTCTTTCTTGTCATTTGAAGAAATTGATGAAATCTGAGAGAGATCATTAAGTGTCGAGATTAATTAAACATTTTTGCTTATGAATTACAGACAAGATACTTTAATAATTATTAATCAAGTTCAAGCAAAAGTAATTATTGTAGCAGTTGAACTGCAAATCAACTTTTAGTAGTATCTTTGAAATCTGGTAAAAAATCACTTTGGTACTTTATGGATTCACAACATGGAAAGATAAAAATAATTTCTTCCAATAGTGAATCAATCATACTGTTACTAAAACTGTTTGATGAATGCTTTTCTTCTCTTTGCTTTTTCATCTAATGCTTTAGGAGGTCACTTTTGAAAGAAAGAGCTTTTGAATGCCATACTTAATTGGAAAGAAATAACCACTTCTTTCCAATGCCTACTCCTTTTTACTGAAGATTGCCACTACTATGTCCTCAAATTGAATATCAATTTGTAATATACTAAAATATTTGGCGCATTATTTCTAAAGATAAAGACACCAAGACTTTTTCTGAACCGATTTGATTCCAATCTTATCATACAGAAAGGCTATAGTTATACAGAATTAAACTAATATTGTTTTCAATTCCCTTTTTTCTAAAGAGAACTATATGATAATGTTTGGCCATGACAACTAGATCATTTGTAAGATTTATAAATGTATTCTTAACTTTAGATTGATTGAACTTTCTGGGCTATCCCAATTTTTAATTGATTGTTAAGATCCATCGATCTGCTGCTTTAATATACTTTGCATCAGCCACAAAAATGTAATGAAATTTCATGCATGAATGAAACATGTGATTGGTGATGAATAGACCTTGAATTAGTTGCTGGCTAAAACTTTTCTGCTGATCTTGGTGGATTCATGTATCATGGGTTAAATCTTTGTCTTTCTTTAATATTTTATCAAACCTTAAATTTAGTATCTGAAATTATAAGAATCTGTCATTTTTAATGTTGTCACTAATTACAAAAACTTAAAGAGAGATAGTTACTTACAGTCCACACATTATGAAGGAAATGCCTGATGCATAGATCCTTCCACCACTTTCACCTTTGTACATGACCAAACGGCTTCCATACCAAGCAATGAAAGCCCATATTGCAAAAGAGAGACCTGTGCTTCCTACTGTAAGACCCTTTGCTATTCCTTGCTTGATTCCAAGCCTTGAAGTTCTACACAATATGTCTGAATATCTCCCAGTGATTCTCTTCTCTGCAGTGAATGAATACACTGTTTTCACTGAGCTAAGTGCCTGTTCTACAATGCTGCTTGCTTTGCCATATTCTTTCACAGAGGACTTTGTCAAATAGATGAGATACTTTCCATAAATCATGCCAGGGATGATGAGAAGAAGCAGCGTTGGAAATGCTACCAAGGCCAACCTCCAAGAAAAATATGTGGCAAACGCAACCCCGGATATGAATGATGATGAGTGCATCAAAAATAGGGGCACCTGAGAAACCAAAAGCCAAAAGATAACATAAAATTACAAAGATTTTCTTGGTACAAAACAATTGATGTTGCCTAAACTAGGAGAAGAAAATGACCTTTTCACTCAGAACTTCTTGGATGAGAGAAGTGTCTTTTGATATGCTGTTAATGATTTCAGAAGTAGTTGCTTCTTGGGAATCGAAAAACCCTACTTCTTGTCTTAGGACAGCTTCCAAGTACTTGTAACGAATTCTCAGGACCTGTCTCTCACTTGTTTTGCTCCAGCAATACCCTTCTGCAGTTAAACATCAATTATTGATTAACTAGTTCTCTCAAGTATTGCATTTGCAGAAGTTCCTAATTCATCCATATACGGTTTGGCTTCTTTTTCTAGATCAAAACTTTAAAAAGATTCTACTTGATTGTGTAGATGGTATATATATATTTATTGGGTTGGTGTAGTTCCACTTTCTGAGAGTGAAAGTCTACTTTTTTTTAGGGTTTCATAATACAATAATGACCAAACATGTCTGTCAAATTAAACATGTGAAAATTGAGGTTGCCTCGAACCTTGTTGCACTACTGAGTAGTGGCTACTACAGTTAGATGCTATAGCTATAGCTAATTGTTGCACATTAGTTATTACAGTGTTTACACCTTTGTCCTCAAAAAGCAAAGCAAGTATATGAAAAAGAAGGTTTGAATTTGAATTACCCATGAAGGCCACCACCATCACTGCTAATCCCAAGTAGACAAAATATAAGCTGCACTGTAAATTACAATCAAATGACAAAAATGAGAGAAGAGAGAGAAACATCAGTTGCTTATTAGAACCCAGTGTGCAGAAAAGTGAAACAAGAATTTAAGGAATATGAGTCAACGTTAACTTACCTTTTCAACCTCAGCCATGTAAGTCTTAGTACTTTGTTGGTTATTACTGTAACCTAGGCTGTTCATGATACGGCTTGCAAACAGCAGCAAAACATTTGTGGACATGCCATCTCCAATTGCTCCCAAAGCACCCATTAGCATGAGCACAACATCAATCCAATCAGCATATCTCAAAATGATGGCTATGGAAGCTCTCCCTTTTCTTCTCATCTCTACCTTTTGTGTCTCACTTTCATCCCTTTTTGGAGAACCCATTAATAGTATATATATGAAGATTCCTTCAGCTGTGTGAAAACCTTGTTAGGTTGTCAAATATGGGAAAACAAAGAAAGAGTGAGCAAGAAATTGTGTGTTGTGGGGGCACATCACAATGAGATGATTTTGGTTTCCAAAGCCTACTTATATATATAAGTATGAGGAGTGAAGAGTGTGAACACAGCTCCATGTGCATCTCTGTCATGACTTGAAAGAGTGAGAGAGGCATATTCTATTGGAAGCACACGATGAATATCATGATCAAAGGCTTTTTGTGTGTAATTGTGGGGTTGTTAAAGATCATTTTGTGCTTCTCGTTTCATTTCTTTGTTTGTTTTTCAATTCTTTAATCTTCAAAATCCAATAGATTCTCACAATTTTTGTCAAGTTTTAGACAAAGATGATATGACATACCAACACTATCATGTTGCTCTCTTTCTAATTATTTAGTACTCTCATTTCAGGTCACTTTGCCCATTGTCGGTTTATTGCAATTTGCCACCTTTTTTTATTCTATAAATGGCCACTTCAGGTTCTAATGTCCCTTCCCGTGAATAGAGCTTATAATATTTAATACATTACTATAATCTATGGTATTGAATCATCATTATATAATACTCGTTTACATCTATATAGTATATCTAAGTGAAAAAATGAAATTGAAAGCTCAACTGATAGATTCTCTTACAGAGGTCAAAAATCTCTCCCTACATATAAATTGATGAGATATTTTCATTAATATATATCTACAGATCATGCATATCTACTTTTATGAAGACAAACAAAACTATGACAATTTTTGAGAGGCATTAATAATACTGTTTTCTAACTTTGTTCTCTCTTTTTAGGTTTAGCAGAAGAAAAAAAAAGGCTTTCAGACAGAATCAACAAATAACTACACGTGCCACAGTGAAGAAAGATGTTCATATATCCGACAACCTTGTCAGATACATCTCACAGATTGTCAAAACTTAGAAAACTAAAGATAAAATATAAAACATGGCCATCAACATTGTTAATTTGTACGTTTGATATTTTTAAGAAGAGAAACTTACAACTGCATTATGTGTTGGTGAGATGTATGGAGGAAGATGTTTATCTTTACACAGCATATTCCACTTTTCTTGCATCAGCTGCCATGCCTAACTTGCTTCAACAGACCAAACTACATATTAATTATATTCCAAAACACATGTATTTGTGTAGCTGTATGTTTTGGACCTCTCTTTTTCTAGCACTAACTAAAACACACATCAATGATAATGTGTTTGGTATCATTAATATATGATCTTCATTATAATTTTAATGTACTTTCTGCTTTTATATATGCTTAGCAACCATATTATATTGTGCTACAAAACTTAGCCCTACACTCTCTCTGGACATGTCTGTCTATATTTAGAGTGTTAACAATAATTTTGAAGTATATATATGGCACATGTTCATTTCCAAATATTTAGTTTGAAATATGATTCCTTTTAACACTTCAATATTCCCCCATTTTCTTCAAGATATGTTTTTCCTCTGATAAATTCCAAAATGAAATTTTCTATCATTGAATATATTATTACTTTAACTCTTTGCCATTTTTTTAATCTCATGTCTCTTCCTTGCCTTTCTAATCAAGTCACTTTCTTCTTTATTCTTGTCCAAGTATGTATATTAAAATTAGTCACATCTCAATCTTTTAGTTTGTTGATTTTTATATTAAGATTAGCCTTGATCAACTATCAGAAATTCCATAAGAGTGTGCCATCACATACATGAAAATTTATTAAAAAGAAATCAAGAAATTGTGTTTGATACAACAATTTTCTTTACAACTAATTCAAATATTAATGTTAAAGATAAGAGTTCAAAATTAAAAGTTATTTATAGTCTCCATTTTATTTTATTTTTACCTCGACTTGTATTTTAAGATAAATTTGTTTGTTAAAAAAACAAAATTTACTTAGTTTGAAAACAATTGCATTGTTTCCAGTAAAAAAATATATATTTTTATAAACTTTTGAAAAAATTTCTAATTCATATATAGTTTACATGAAATTATTTTAAAGATAATAAAATAAGTAAAAAAAAAAATATTATAATGATATATTTAGAACTTTAAATTTAAAAAAATGTAAAAAATATTTTAACAATAATTTGTGTGTTCAATATATTTTTCATCTCCAAATTATTTTTAAAAATTATGTTTAGTTCTTAAATTAAATATTAGAATATTTCATTAATGTACTTTATGAAAAATATATAAAATATTCTTATGAACAAACAACATGTGGAGGTTAATTTTAGTCATGTAAAACTCAGTTCATCCTACGCAAAATATTTTACATGTTGTTTGTTTAGAAAGATGTTTTACATTGAATTCACTACAAACCCCAAATACTTTATGATTTAGGATAAGGGAGAAATACAATCTTTTATGATAGTTTGGGATGAAAAATATATTTAATTTACAAAAAATTCAAAAATATAAAACAATCAATTTTCTCATAAAAAATCTTATTAAATACTCAAGTACTATTATTGAATATGCAAGTTAAACAAATTTCATAAATAGCTTATTATGAATATTAAATACTTATTATTAAGCATTAAAAAAATTCAAAAAGTTCTCATCATGAGATAAATAGTTGCAAATATGTGAAAGAAAATATAACTATAAAGCTTTGAAAAGACACAAATACATTAAAAAACAACAACAATATAATGTAACTAAAGAAAAAAAATGTAGGTTAAGGTCATTTAATTCTTCGCTTCTGGATCTCTCTTCCAATATTAAAATCTTACACATTAAATCAATACGTGAATATATTAATTTAATTAACCTCAATAACCAGTCACATGATTCTGTGCAATTTGACAGTGGTTAACTTCAATTGAAAGAACATTATACATTTTTTAATTTGAGTTGTTTTTTAATTAAGAATGATATATTCTCATCTTGTTTAACAACTTTAATCAATAAAAGGTATATTTTTTTAGTCGAGAATAATTTGAAAAAAAAAATTATATAGATATTTACTTTATTGATTATAGTATATATAGAATTGATTGTAATATTCTTAAATTACTATAAATTAAACAAATAATATTAGTTACGATATTAACAAAAATTAATTATTAATTATAAGACTAGATTTCAAGAAATTATTCAATAGGTGAATACATTAATTATCTGTTTGCCATATACAAGATTCATGTCTCAATTATGAATGATCCGGTATTTTCGCCTTAAATGTGGCCAAACATGACTTAGGTTAGGATTTAGGTTTGCAATACTATTTTCTTTGTAGTTTTAATTATAGAAAAAATGCCTACAAAGTCTAGAGTTTTGTTCCTTACTCTACCTCTATAGCTACATAGATTGGTCCACTACATCACGCACGTATTTTTTTTTTTTCTTTGTTAAAAGTGCACGTGATACATGAGTTGTTCTTGAGAATGATACATGCCTAATTAAAAATTAAATAATACATTATCATATAGAGATATTATATTATATAGATATATAATCAAATAATACTATGAACGGTGTAAAATTTATATATTTTTTATAATATATGGAAGTCTTATAAGTGAGTACAATCCTCACATTATAAATTGATTTTGGATTATTGATTAAATTTAAAATTTCATTTCTTAATACAGTATCAAAATCATAAGTAATAATTTATTCTAATAAAAAAATTTATTTATTGAATTTATTATTTCATTATTCATAGAACCATGAGTCATGATATAAGTAATTTAATTCCACAAAACTAGTTTGTCTCTAGTATATGACTTTGATATTTTAAACTAGTTTTATCTTTAGTCGATATAAAATTTCAAACACTTTATGTGAAAAAAATGTTAAAAATTTCAAAAAACACAAACTTACTTTATAAAATTAACTTACACTTAAAATTTACTTTTTAATATTAAATTTGATTTATCAACTTATTTTTTAATGCATGCCTCTTTACCAATAAGCAAGAAAAAAAAATCTATAATTAGATTTGATGATAATGAAACTTTGACTTTAAAGTAAAGTTTATAGAGTCACACACTATCATAATTTAATAATAATAATAATAATAATGTCATTCTATTACAAATTTAATTATCTTATTATATTATGATTTTTGTATTTTTGTTCAAATATAATTTAAGAACACATCAACTAACTTAAAGGTCAAACACTGCAATTTCAAATATTTATCTTCCAAGCTTCTATTTTTGAAAAGTCTTTTAAAAATTTATAAATAAACCGATGATATTACCAATGAGGGATTTAAAATTTGTGTTAAACATTTGGTACAATTTTGATGTACTCGTAACCCTCAACAATATATAATCCACGTGTTTCTCGTTGATATTGGGGTATTTTGTATTATAATAATGGATAAAAACGTGGGGAAATTGGATCTTGAGATTTTCAGGCGTATTCCAATTATCACAATGTAAGACTTTTTAAGATAATACTACGTTGTTTAAGATTCTGAATAGGTTTAATATTGGTAGTTAAATGGTGATGCTCATCATTAGTGGCTACTGAACCAATCATAATAACCCAATATTTAAATGAAACGTGATTAAATTACGAAACATATGGTTAAAATCATATTCAGCATTCCTTGTTTGCTGCCTTTAATTGACTATACAATTAATATTAATATATGGATCATGCATTTTGTGATTCTCAACATCCTCATCCGACATAAGAAAACGTTGTTATTTGTTAATTAATAGGTTATATTATACCTTACAAAAGTGCTACTTTACTGTTTAATTTTTAAATCGGATAGTGCCACCGTACCACCACATCACATAATTTCGATTTTAATAGAAAAAAAAAACTTATGGTTATATAAGTACTTTATATAAAATGAAATTTTAAACATAAATTTTGATTTGCTTAACCTTCTAATAGATATTTAATAATATCGTATCATTTAATAATCAAAGTTGGAATAATATATATTGAAAATAATAAGTTTATTATAGTTTAAACTAAGGGAGTGGTTAGAAGGGTTTTTATGTTCCTATATACTAAAAGCATGGTATTAATAATTGAAAAACATTGTTTTAATTATTAGAGAGAATGAAGTATATTTTGTGAGGAGGCAGAGAAAGATTATGTTAGAGAAGATGAATGTGGTGGATTAATATTATATATAATTAAAGAAATAAATAGTGGAGCAGGTAAACATATCACACTATTCAATTTGTCCATATTACTTTGTATGGCTATAGATGCTTCTTTAGTTTAATACAAAACTTTCCATTTAAGGACACCCAATATACAATATTATAAGTTTTTCTTTTTCCTTATAAAACTGTGTTCATTATAACATGTGTTTTGAAATTATTACTTAAAATTACAAGTCAAAAAATCAATCCTTTAATTCAATTTATTCCAATAGACTAAGTGTGAAAAGGGAGTCTCAATTTCTTGTGGGTTATAAATATATTGGTTTGATTTAATGTTTCTAATAACTTGTATTTGTTGAGGATTTTATAATAAGTGTGATAACTTTTATGAGTAATAAAATGAAATTTTAAAGACTCGTGTAATATTCAAATTATAAAAAGCTTGTTTATTAGTTTTTATGAATAGAATATTTTGTTTTAAATGAAATAAAAAAAAACTAAAATATATATATAAAGAAATTAATGATGTTCACATTTATCTTCCAATTTTATCCTTTAAATATTTTTATTTTTAAATTAAAATAATTATTTAAAAGATAAATTTTAAATTTTAATATTTAAAATAATGCATTTTCCTTGTTAGTCTATTTATAAATTTAATGTGACAAATACATTTATATGTTTTAACTTAACATATAATAACTTAAAAATAATTTTTTTATTAAAATAAAAAATATCTAAAATAACATTAATTTTAATATCTGAAGTGATTTAGGTATAACTTTTAAAAATTTATTTTAATATGTATATATAAATTATAATTAAACCTGATTATTAATTTTGTCTCGTTTTAAAGAATGACAATATTTTTTATTTAAAATAAAAATATAATTAAATTGAGTCAAAATTTTAAATATTCAAACTAAATTAAATATAAGACTGATCCATGACATTATCCGAACATGTGAGCATGACATGTAGCAAATTTAAAAATAAATCATAAAAAATTAAAAGAAATTGAAAATAGTACAAGTTAACTAAAATGATTTAATTGAATAATTTTTAAAAATTAAAAGAGTTAATCAAACCAAATAAAAATTACGAATCTCTTTTAATTTTTTAAACAAATTAAAAGACCAAAAATATAATTAAATTATGAATGAATATAGTATTTTTTTAGATGGTGTTTTACACTGATATCTGAGTTAAAATCAAACTATTTAATAAGTTCAAACATCAACTTGAAATATTTTTTATTATCAAAAAAAAATTAACACACTTAAATTATGGGAATTCTATGTATTATTTTTAAATTAGAGATCAAACTGTAAGTTTGGAACATAAGCAAATTTTAATTTATAAACTAAAAATATATTTAATCTAAATATTATTATTTAAAAAAGTTAAAAACTTAAATATATATCATAGGAAAATTATAAAAAAATACTTGTAATAATTAAAAGGACAATGATAGACGCATTATTATTTTTTTATTCTTATTATATCATTTTTTTTCTAAATGTAAATGAGATGTAATATTGAATGTTCATCAAATACTTTTATCTTAAATAGGCAATGATATAGGTTGATATTCCTTACTTATTAAATACTTTTTTTTACTTATCTATATCTCTCTTATCCTATCATTATATTTTATAAATATTTACTTTTTTTTTTTTAATTTTGGTCTTGTTGGTGGTGTTGACACTTTTCATGTTGGAAGAATTACATCTAGCCTCACTAATTCTTGATTAATATATAGTAGGAAGAAACACAATATGAATTTTAATACTATAATATGATGAAAACTTTATTAAAATAAAATAAAATTAAATATTTTATATAATTATTTAATTTTTAGATTTTATTATGTTATAATACACCCTTCTTTAAGTACACTTGGTCCCAGTTATATTTCATATCTTAGGTTGGTATAACAAACTTAATTTCCTACTTAGTAGTTATGTAGAGATACTATAATAAGTGGTTTTTCCTTTTTTCTTTCAAAACTCAAGACATAATTAATGGCTGTCCCTTTCAATAACCTATTTGCATCATCAAAATGACCCAACATGAGAGTAAAGTAAAAAGTAGAATGATTATTCATCGAACAAGAAACAATGACTTGATAAACATCAAGCTTAAAACATTCAAGAAAAAGTTTATATATATATAAGTGAAAATTTATTTTGATGTGCATTTTACTTTTTATTATATTTTAAATTTATGTAAAACTACTTATTTATTTTCTTATGTCTTATTCTCCCTCAAATAAATATCAAAGATTGATTGTGTTCTCACTCTTCCTCACATTTCATTTATTTTCCTATAATTTCAAAAATTCTTTATCTTACATTTCATTTGTTCTATATCTAATGAATGACTTCGTGCTTGTAATCTTATATTTATGTCTTCTAAATAATATTTCAAATTTAAATAAAACAACACAAAATATATAATATATATATATATATATATATATATATATATATATATATTAATATACACATTGACATATGTAAAATAATAAAAGTTATTACAATAATTAAATTTTAGGTAATGAAATCAAATAATGTGTGTGTTTTAGTATATATAAATAGAAATATTGATAACACAACATTTTTATGCATTATTTATAATTTATTTCCTATTAGAAATGATATGAATTTTCAATTTTAATAAACTTTGATTAATAGTACATGTTAAAAATGTATTAAAAGTTATGCTTTATTTTAGAATTAATATCAAACTATTTTATTGTGATCATTAAAATAATAATGATTATGTTCATCTTAAAGAAATAAATCATCATTACTTTTGGGAACTATAATATTGACATTAGTATCATACTATTAATAATAAACAACTAATGTAAAAACTTTATAGTCTAAACTACTTAATTCCTTTTTTTTTCCACTCAATGACTTTATTTATGCTATTTTACTTTTTTATATAAACCATAGACAATTTTAATTTATAAATGAATGTTAGTTTATACTTTCCCTTGCCAATAGCCTACAATTCTAATGATTAAAAAATCCACCAAAGAGAAAGCAAAAGTATATGGATTGGAAACATAATTAGTCTGAGAATCATTATCTTTGAAACCTTTTTCTTAATTTTATATCTATATTTGCAATCATCTTAACCAAGCTGGCCATGCATTATTTTTTCATAGTGATAATCATTGACCTACTAGAGAGAAAAAACAGGTCCTTTCATTATCATAAAACCCTCCATTGTCATCACAGAACCATATTAAATTAATGACAGACATCAAGTTACTAATATACTACCTATAATGTTCTCTTGCTTACATTGGGAGCTTTTTCATGTAACATAGTTTAGTTCTTCCATGGCTTGCTTAGGGATATGATCAATTCATACAACAGTACTTGTACTTGTGTCTTTTATCAGAACACCAATGCTTTATTGGAATTGATTTAGAATGATTCATGAACGACACTCGATAAATATATATTAAATCTTTAGAGACACACTTTGAATAAGAATAAGATAGGTGTTTCGGTTTGCAACGTACACGTTTAAGGTCTGAATTTATCTGTTGAGAAGTTTGTTTGTGCGTCCAAACCCGATCAGATAATACTTATAGAAGGTATTCAAATGTTAAAGTCAGTTCAATTTAGACACATGATAGATAGTAAATGATGTAGTTAATTATAGTGTAATCTATCTTCTTACTTCAAGTCTTTATTTATAGGTTTTATAGGATACTTGATTAAAATTGATTTAATTATGATCAAAACATAAATAATCATTCTTTAACCTTAAGTTAATTGGTTTTAAGAGGTTGATCTTTCTTGGACCTATTTAGTCTGATTGGTATAATACAAGGCCGAACCGTCTCTATGGTGATCCTTTGGGCTCAATGGCTTATTTTGCAGATTGATGATTGACAATTTGATCTCATGCATGACTGTCTGGTCTGTTTGGTGACCGTTCAGGCTCAATGTCTTGTTTCCAAGTTGGTGCTTGACCATTGGTCTAGTATAAGGTCATCCAATCTGTTTGGTGACCGTCTAGGTTCACTAGCTTACTCGCCGAGCTGGTGGTTGACTATTTGAATTCACTGGTCTATTCGTTGAACTGGTGGTTGATCATCCGGTTCAATATTTGTTGAGCTAATGGTTGACCATCTGATCTAAAGTTGACCGACTGATCGGATGGATAGGTGAAGTTAATTTCAATAAGTTTATATATATATATATATATATATATGGTTGTTTTAATCTTATTTTAATTCTGCTGAACTTTTTGAACAAATTCAACAAACCTTGTTGAACACCGTGTTTGGGAAACATAATTGAAAGTGAGTGAATGACTAGAATTACTTGAAATTTTGCACAGGTTTATGTGAATAAGACACTTGTTTATGTATTATAACGGATTCAGTACACTTGCTGAAGGAAGGAAAATATCCATCATGAGATAGAAAGCAACGTGGTTAGATTTTATAACAAAGCATTTCATTTCTTGGCAGAATTTGTGAGTGCTCTAGCAGCATTTGCAGAAGATGCTGGATTGATGGCTTTCCGAATCTTAGACACATTCCAAGCAGTGTTAACAGCATGTCCTGCACTTGCAAACACATGCTCAGTAGCCTCTCCCGCTTCTTCCCCAAACCTGTTGCAAAAACATCATTTTAGCTGCTAACGTTAAATTTATGTATCCACAACATAGGTGATAAACATAAGGTGTGTTTGTTTTTCCCACATTTTCAGATGTTCAAAACTAGCTTAAAAGTGCAGTTTCTCTTACAACTGTTCTTTAGAACATCTGCACATATTCAATGATGCAGATAGTTTTTAACACTATTTTCCATGGACGCTTTTTTATTTTTTGAGATTTATGAAGATTATCTGCACCAAGTATTACTAGAAAGTTTACTGCTAAATTTCATGAATACTATAATAATAATAATATTACCTGTTAGAGACCATTCTGGTTGCAGCTTTGGAGGTGGCAGAAAAGGTCTGTTTTTCAGCAGCTTCAGCTGCTTCAAAAACTCTATCTGTGGCATTAAACACAGAAATTAATCAAGTTGGTGGTGCTTGTTTAAAAGAACGAGATTAGCTTATGGTGCTTATTAAGATATCCATGATAACAAAAAATAAGAATGGTACCAACAATGTAATTCTACATTTATATTCCGGCATGACATAAGAAAATTGAAAATTGTGTTGGACCATATTAGTCATACTTCTATGTTTTTTTAGTAGTTGAAAATGTAAAACTTTTTCATAAAATTTTATAGATGAAGGGGTTTTTTAAGAAAAAATCTCCTGTCATCAAGATACAACACTAACAAAATATGAGTCAAATCCGTACACGAAGGATCAATCTCACTTTCGATTCAAAATTTTAAGACAATAGATTTATGAGTCTTCTACCTAGTAATATTAAAATAGGTTGAAATTCGTGAACCAACTTGGCACACCACGGGTTTGGGCCGGATTAGATTGAAAAAGAAATTGAAATTTCAATATACGTCAGTTTTGAGTCCGGTCCACTGTGAACTCGATTCATCCGGTTTTTGGATTGTATTTGGAGATTTCGATGATTTTGGATTATACTGTATTTTTTAGATTTTGAATCGCCTTTGAAACTTAATCATTTTGAGTTGAAATTTATTTAAATTTGAATTAGAAAAAATTAATTGAAAAACAAAACTTGTAAATAATTGAATCAGTAAGTTAATCCGTTTAACCTACCAATCCGTGACAAGTCGAGTTAAGTTTAAAGTTTTCCAACTGACTAATTAATGAATTGAGTTAGGTTGGCTCTCTTGTCCTACCTTATATGTTATTCATTTTTCCATTTTTCTTTTCGGTTCCTAACCATAAACAATGTAAAACTTTTTCTTAGGATCTTAAAGTTTGGTCTGTTTGAGAAGTGTTACTTACTGACTGCATCAAGGGAAGCCAATAGCACCTCTCCTGGGAGCATGTTTAGGAATGCCTGTCCTGGCTGTGATTTAAGCACAGGAGTCATCACTGATCCACTCATTATTCCAACACCATCAAGCAAAGACTTGGTTAATTTTTCTGTCATATTTGTCAGCTTTCTCACACTAAACATAAAAAATAATCCAACTTAGTTTCTAATTATACATACCCTTTTAAAACCTAAGACTATGCATGAAAAACAAAAATTCTTAGTCAATACTCTAATCCTTAAACATGAACTCGTCACATAATATAACTCAATCGCATCACATGTTTCAATACCGTTTGAGGTTTTCGTTCATTCCACTGTTCTTTGTGGCATCATTCTTGTTGTTCATACTTTGTCTCACCTTGTTAGCACTGTTCTTTTCTGCAGCACTACTTAGGATCGCTTCCCCTCCTTTCTGGACCTGATTTTCATAACAAGTTTTTGATGAAAAACGTAATGATTTATTTGGTTCTTTTCAAATGATGGGAAAACACTGAAAAGAACAAAGCATACCTCAAATGTTATCATGTTGGATTATAAAATAAGATATCATATATATTAAATATTTTGTACCACATCATTTGGTGTGTTTATCTATCTCTATCTCTTTGTATTCCATTTTAAACATAAGAGAATTTGTCTATTCACGTTAAAATATCAATTATTAAACTGATTTTACATCTAAATTGATCTCACATGTATGATTCTCTTCATCATAAACTGGTAAATATTTATTCAAACACACACACTTAGGGTGATCCAACACACGTAGATTTTCATACTGATAAGATATTGTTCATTTTGAGTCAAATATTCGGATATTTGTTTTCGATTTCACTCTAAAAGACATCTTTCAAATGGAAGCATCTTGTATGTATATAAAATCATATTTATCTATTATTTTTATCTTTCGTGGGACTTTCTTTCTATCCTCTCAACTAGAACTAGTTCATTCAATATTTATTCAAATCCACACCAGGCTGTTTTTACATTGAATGAAAAATTTATGCTGAATTATAAGCTATTAACCTACTTTTAAACTAAACCCATTTGAACATAGATAATTTCAAATCAAAATCAATCTTAACCATAATGAAAGAATCGTTCTGATAAGTTGAAAGGAAGCAAAACAGAAAAAGAAAAACCAGTGTTATTGAACTGATAAAGCAAACCTGGTTGGTGTAAGCATTGCTGCACATGAAGATACCCTTAACAATCTGACCAGTTCCTCCTGCAATGGCTCTGGCAAGAAAGTGGTTATAATCATCAACCCTTGGAGCAAAATCCTCCCAATCAAGGTCACTTTTTTTGCTCTTTTCCAACCCAGAAAAGCAGCAATGCTCCTTCAGAAAAGAATCCACCATCGCCATGTTCCCATAACACTCTTTTGGAAAGGTCACACCATAGCTCAGAGGCTCACCACCATCTTTCACAGGCAGAGAGAAGAGGTAGTGAAGACCGTCCACCTTCACCACTGGCTCGTCCTTTGTCAATGGCCACTGAACACTGTTTCCAACTTTTATGACTGTTGCCAGTGCCACGTTCTGCTCCATCACCCTCATGATTGTGAAGTGCCCTTGAGCCAGCTCAAGGGCTTCTCCATCGTCCACCAGATGAACTTTGCATCCTGGAACTTGCAGCACAACTTCTTGTGTGGGAGTTTTCGGTTTCTGCAACTCTTGAAAACCTGCATGGTGTATCGAGTCTTCATATGGTGGCTTCTCCTTCGAGGCTTGGCAACCCATCTCTGTTTTTCCTCTGTTTCCTCTGTTCTTTCTTTGGTAGATAATATTAGAATTCTAATTGTGAATCAAATTCTCGTATTAAATAAAAATTAAAAAATATTGTCGGATACAAACAAATTTTCACGCATGCAGATGTTAGAAGTGAGTTTTAGACCTAACTCAACCCTACAAAACCAGCTTATTAGGCACCCCACTTATATATATTATAAATTAGTCTTATCATATTAGAGGTGGGTTTTAGACCTAACTCAACTCTACAAAACCAGCTTATAAGGTGAGATCTGCATCCCACTTATATATATTATAAATTAGTCTTATTTTTAATCGACTTCCAACAGTAGACTTACGTGAAAAAGTATGAGTAAAATGAATCATGATAAATTTGTTTACTTTTATAAACTGTTTGAAAATTTATGTTTTTAAGATTTTAAATTAATTGAAGCACAACAATCTTTCTGACAGGGTAAGAAATATAGAAAGCAATATGAAGAAACTATAGAAAATGTCATTATTTATTCATTATGTGGAAGATATATGTTAGTGAGAAGCTTTTTGTGTTGATAGCTTTATTCTGTTCTCTGTGATTGGTGAAAAATGAGGAATATGATGTGAAGATAACAGTGGAAATGGAATATGTAAGAAAAAAATAAAAGAAAAAGGAGAGCTTGTTGAACAATCTAAAACAGCATAACAACATGCTACGACACCAAATACCTTACTACAACATGCGTTATTCTTTCCTTTGTGGGTGTTCTGAACTTCTGATGTTCTTTTATTCTGTTTTATCAGTTGTGAATGCATAGATTATTTGTCATAGATTCCAGTATAATCAAAGAAAATATGTTTAATAATTATGTTAAATATTTAAAGAAAAAGCTTTTTAAAGCTAATTTTTTATTGGACATAAATATTTTACAACGTGTATTTATTGCTCATGGTAATCTTAATAAGCAAAACCAAAATATCAGAAAATAATTTACACTAGGTACAAGCCTACAATTGTTATATAAACATCTATATATCACAATAAAATATTTATAAATATTTTTTTTACCATATCATAAGCATTTATATATCACACAAAAACATTAATAGAACCTTTTTTTTTCTAATATATTCTCTACTACCGATTAAAATGTCTTAAAAATAAGTTTTTAGTCGTCCCAATTTTTATATTTTTCAGTAATTTTAATGAAAAGATATGTATGGTTTAATACAAACACCCTTTTGACATTCCTTTTTATTTTTTTTCATTTTTACTTATTATGCTTAACTTCAAACATATCTAAAGAATACTTCATTTTGTATTAAAATTGTAAATCAAAAGCTAAGGTTGAAATTTTCTTAGTGTATGGAAGGCTGATCAAAGAGTTTATTTTATATTATTGTTTCATTGTAATAAGAGACAATGGGTGGGAAAAATAAATTGCATCTATTATAGGAAATCAATATTTAGCAATTAGAGCTTTTATTGCAAAAATATTTAAAAAACATGATCTTTTCATGTGGCACATTATGAAGAAGTTTCATGAAAAGTTAACTCATATATCAATAACAAATGCATTTGACACTAATCTATTATTTAAATATTTGAAGAAGAACGAAATTATTTAATTATTGAGTATCTAGACCTATATACAGAGATAATATCTCTTCTTATGTACATAATTTTTATTTCAAATTTATCTTTTATAATATAATTGGTAACCGATCTTTTAAAAAATATAATTGTTAACAGATTTTTTTAAAGTAATTATTATTTTGAAATATTTTGTTTAAATATGTCACTTTGTTTTTTGTTTTTTTATCATATTTGAAATTTCTAGCATTAACATCAAGTATTTTTTTTTATATATATATTAACTTAATCAATTTACATATAGGGGTGCAAAAAGCAATCTTCCAATATCAGCTCTAACGTTAAAAGATCTAAGGCATTTACTTTTTGCACCTTCATGATTTCTTCTTACATCTCAAAGAGGTATTTAAAAGGTTTAAAATGTTCTTTAAAATTTTTAGAATGCTTAATTCAAAAATATATTTTAGATTATGTAATCTATAAATATATTCAGAAACACAGTTTAGATTATACAAAATATTTTCAAATTATACTCAGCATTGGCGAAGCTTGGCCATGAAATAAGGGATTTTGGTCCCTCAATTTTTTTCATACAAATAAAAATTATTATATAGATAAATAATTTTGTTTTTACATTTACTTTGATCCTCTTAAATTCGTATACATGCCTGAAACTTAATTTTAATACTCTCTAAAAACATTTGTTAAAGATTTGACGCTGCACTCAAAGAGACATATTTTAGATTATATATTTTGTAATGTATTTTATGATTATATAATCTGGAAACATATTTTAAATTATATAATTCAAAATTTTAAATAATGTAAGGTAAAATACATTTTTTTTTATCAAAAAACATGTTTCGTATTGTATGATTATAGTACATTTTTGGATTGTAAAATCTGAGATACATTTTTATGTTTTGAATTACAAAAATATAAAACAGATTTATTGGTAATACAATAAAAACATAGTTTCAACTTATGAACAATTTGAATTTTTCCCAGTTCTATAGGGGTCGAAGAAGAAGGAATTGAGGTACTAAAAGAAATACCGTCTATATGAGCCCAGATTAGTTGAGGCCCAATATAAGGCCCGATACAGCAATTTCTCTCTTTTTCTCTTCTTTTTTTCTGTGAGCTTGTGAGACTGTGTTACTTCATTGTCTTCACTCGCAGCTTGTTCATCATTGGTGAGTGCTGACATTAAAAATTTTGCCTGCGTTTTTGTTTTCTGTTCCTGTTCAATGCTTTCAACTTCTCATTGGTGAGTTCAGATTCTGCCATGATTCTGTTTTTTTTGTCTCCCTCTCTCTCTTCTGAGAGTGCTTGTGACTATTTATGAACACGAAGAGTGCCCAATATGGTTGCATTAACGCATGCCCTTTTCTTGTTTTCGCCATTTCAGATTGGTTTAAGAGGCAAAGTTTCCGACTTTGAATTATGGTATTGCTGGTTGCACTTGCATTGCTTCTGGGTCTCTTCCTCGCTGTTCTTCTTTTCAACCCACGACACCGCAAATCTGGTTCTGTTCATTATTATGCTGTGATCTATGTGACGCTATGTGTTTTTGAAATTTTGTATGCATGTGCTTACTGTGTGTATTTACGTTAATTCTTTGCATCTATTTCAGGGCACAGGGGAAAAGCTCAAACCGGTTTAAACAATGATAAGGTATTTTACTTATTGTAGCTCGGTACTTTTTCTAGCATTTTGTTATGGATTCTGCTGTGAATTCTGCTCCTATTTCCGTAGATGATTGAGTAGTATAATTAATGAGCTTTGTTCAAGTAACATTTCGGATCTAGTTGAAATTAAGATAAATAAGTATTGTAATGTCTTGGTTTCGGTTACTCAAGCACTGGGTGAGGTGGGTTTCTTATGATTTGTTGTCATTGGGTGTTTTGCTCAATGCTCATATCATACTCTATAAGAAAGAAGGTCTGTGTTGACGATGACGAAGAATGCTCGCAATATATTCGTTAAAAGTTACGTTTATCTTTTCGACTAATAGCAGTGTGGTCTGGCTTGTTGTGGATCCTGCTAAGAAAAATAGGACTCGTTTAACATTTTTTTTATTATATTATGGGAGCCTGTAGCTAGTTTGGTTAGATAGAAAAATGCTTACTTTGAGCTACATGTTAAATATTGATCATGGTGAACTTATTTGATTGGACTGGAAGCAAATGTAGCTATTGCTGGGGCTCATACTAACTAGTAAACAATATTGGGAGGGTTGATTCAAACATAAAATTATGTGCTCTTTAGTTGCTTGGTTTTTTTTATCTAATTGGTATCACGCACTGTATTCTGTATTCTGCTTGTAGACATCAAAATCCTACAGTAAAACGGAAGTTTCATTGCATAACAAGAGAACAGATTGTTGGATAATCATCAAGAAAAAGGTATGAGCTTTTTATTGATGTTTCACTTTGGCGCCTTATGAATTTGCTACTCCTTTGGTTTAGAACCCAATAGTATTTACATATCAAATCTTATGTTCTGAATTCAATCCTATATATTCTACATTATCTGTTTTTGGTACAGTAGTGTTGATGGGGTTTGAAGTTTGAACCTATAACCTCATACAAAGTATCCAAACCCATCATTGCTAGCTCAACCCTAATGATTTAACTGAATTAGCTGGTAATGTTATGATTGCCATTTTTACCACTTGGACAGGTTCATAGTTTACATTTATTGGGTTTCTTCACACTGTAGGTATATGATGTTACCTCTTATGTGGAAGAACATCCAGGTGGTGATGCCATTCTAGCACATGCTGGAGATGATTCAACTGAAGGATTTTTTGGGTATGCATTCAGTCCTTTTCATGCATTGCTTATCTCTAATGAAGATATTTGCCTTAATTTATCTATATTTATTATTTATTTTCTTACTTCACGTTTCTTTTTTTTTCATATTTGCCTATACAACATTTCTTCCTTCCTTCTTGGCATGTACCTGGATCAATCATGTTGTAGAAACATGTACAGTTAGATTCATATTATTTATGTCATGAACTGACTGTCATAAAAGCTTAAGCCATTACTTAGGTTAAAGCGCATGAATTGCTTTAGATCTAATAATGTGTATTTCAATATTGAATACAGTATAGCATTTCCTGTTTATTTCATCACATTATCCTGTTATACCAATAATCTTGGTAATCTCTGTTGAAGGTTATGTTGTCAATACAAGAGACACTGGTTTTCACTGTTAATAAATTAATAAACCATGCTATATAAATATGATTACAGCTACAAATAAAACATAATAGTTGTAACTTTTATGTGTCAAATTCAACATCAACCCATTCCTCATCATAAAAAATGATTACTTCACATGATTTTATCTTTGATAGCTTTACCACCTGTTGATCATAAAAGGCTTCTGACATTTTGTGATCAGTTTGCTGCTACCAATTGTAACTTTTTTTACATTTGCTTTGCAGACCACAGCACGCAACTCGAGTCTTTGACATGATTGAAGACTTCTACATTGGAGATTTGGAACAATAGCCTAGTCAGTAGCTCTACAATTTTAATGTTCAAGAGATGTATGATTTGAGAATTTCAACATTTTACTCCTTGTTATCTCCCCAAATTTTCATTCCTTGTCTGATCATTCATCTTCATTAGACAGTAATTTAGTTGTTGCTGTTGGAATGCATGATTTTGATATAATTGGGCATGAAATCATTTGTATTCTCCTGTCTATGTGCGCGCAGTAACAGCAAAAACTGAGCCTTCCCCTTCTTTTCATCATTATTTTATCTTAGTTTCTTATCTCTAGCAATTTCCTTTTCCCTGATTTACATTATTCATAGTTTATTGGTATAAACAAATCTCATCATACAAAAATATCAAGCTAAATTAAAATATTGGCACTTTATTAACCACGATTTTTTTTTTCTTACTTTATTTGTATTTTATTTTTCAGATTTTAGAAATTCTGCATTTATGGTTTAATCATTAATTTCAGCAGCCAAACTTGAATTTTAAAAATGTCTGGTCCGTGATTTTGATCTGCCCAAATCATAAAATGGAACATTGTTTTAGGGAAAAGTTACAAAATAATGTACTGGTTGTGATGGAGAAGTGGAATTAAAAGATCGAATGTGAATGCCATATTGTATGTGTTAGCAATTCTTGGTTGTTCATAAACTGCCAGATTGAATTTTTACAATGGAGCTGAAAATTACATGGGATTGAATGTGTCGTTAAAAATACATGTTTATGGAAGAAGGGTTTTGCCTCACAAAAAGAATCGATCGATCAAATATGAATCAATTGGCAATATTAATTGATATGCCAAAACCCTTGCTTCAAAAGTAGGAGCCATTGTGCCTCAAAATTTAGGGGCAGAGACACAAGACAAAATGGACAAAAACTTTGTCTGCTGAATGAAGCCATTTCTTGGTTACTCAGATCTCTTTGGTTGACGCCATTGGAACAAACATTTGGATAAAGAATCGAGGAATGAGCCTCTTGTAGGCATTCCTTTCCTTCCATACAAATGTTTTCCTCCCAAGTCTGTGAAAACTGGTGCCACATCTTGCCTTTTTGGTAATCTCTCTATCTGAAGAATATTCAATAAACAAAATTTGGTTAACAAAAGGAATGCATGGTTCCAACCTTCCCTTCCTAATTGCTACCATAAAAATATTGAGAATACACTCTTCTGAAGACATTTTATTATCATTAGAAATTTATTGAAATTCACAAGTTTCACTTCTCATTTAACTAGTTTCATTTATGATTTAGTTTATTATAAAATTTAACAAATAATGAAGAATGTGTTATAAATGGTTTTCTAGTATAGTAGCATTTGGGATGGAAAGGTCAGAGTAATAATTACAGTTTTTTTGTCAACTTGTAAAGTCAAGCAAAAGTAGATTACCTTGTTGATTTTTCCATCTTTCAAGTAGTATATAATGCCAGACCAATTTATAGATTGGGAAAAATGAGAACGAATTGCAGATACAGGGTATAGACAGTTATCCACCAGCATTGCAATGAATACCTGCTCAACAGATATGTTAATCAAATCTTACCAACTATTATTTCACATTCCTTGGCATCATTTTAATTTAATATTCATATATTACAATGTTTTTTAGGATTTCATGCAACCCTTTATTTCATCGCAATGTCATGTTGAAATGAGTAAGATGTCTAAGACATCATTAATCCATCAATGTAAAAAGCAAGCTTGGTGAAACAATTTTTTTTTTTTTTTTTTTGCTTTTGTTTGAGAACCTGAAGAAGTACTTACTTTACACCAATTATAAGAAGCCAGAGAAAGTGGAGGTGCCTCTGGGGACAATATGTTGCAAAGTAGAACTTCTATCCTTGTCAGGTTCCACATTGAGAAAAGCGTAACAAAAGTGCATGCGACTAGGAGCCACACCATTTTTAACCCTGAGGAAAGACACACCTTAAAAGCTTAAGGTCATCTGAAAAATCATTTTTCTTTTCCCCTTCACCAACGTTGTCCACTATTCATGTGGCATGAGAGCATATAATATATTCTTGTTGTTATTAGAACATAATGATCCACAACACCAGATAGTAGATTACCGCTAGTTCATATCTGATTTCTTTCTTTCTCTTGATATAGAATTTCACAGGATAGCGAGGATAAGAAAAAGATGGCATAAATTATAACTTAAATGAGGCACCAATATACTATGCAAGTGGTTATAATTTCTATGCAAGTGCCTGCTACTTCTGCACTAAAATATTGAGACCAATCACAAGAGTTTCCTATCACTTCAAATATTTGGAAAAGTTTCCTTATTCTGTTTCAGAATCCTGCCCTTTTTCTGCACGTGAAACAACACTAATAACAAAGGAAAAAGTAGTGTTCTCACCAATCGAAGAGTAGCTTAATTCTTCAATTGAGTTTCCCCTGGCTTTAAACCTTAGTGCTGCTGCAACATGAATCACTGCCATGCAGTATGGTGCTACAAATCCCCATGACAAATAACAATGAACAGCAAACAATGCACGGTTCATTATTTGGTTGACTCTGGTAACGTATGACTCCAAAACAAATGTTTGTTTCCTCAAATAATTCCAGTACCTGCACAAGTTTGAATAATTAAGGGAGAATATGAGCTGAAACTTTAATTTCAGAAGAGAAATAATCACAAACCTTCCAAAATTAAGATCACTTGCAAGGGGGTGAGGAAAGACAGCAACCGCTGGAGAACTAATGAGCTTCTTGTGAGCCCCTGAAGAGGAAAAAATCATAGCAATGAACATGTAATTTGAGTGACCACGAAAAACATTGATTATCACAAAGTGTTAATCTCAAAGATATACCGGCTATGGCAGCTAGAGTCATGTCATCAGAATATCCACCGTCTCTAAGTCCTGATACTACACCACAGTTATCCTTCCTAAAGTCTTCAGAGTGCATCTGGAGGAAAGCTAAATAGTGAGAATGTAAGCATTTCTATGCACTGATGAAAATAAAGGTAGAAGCCACTTGCCATCATGCACCCTCCCCACAAAAAGAATGTTTGTCCACCAGTGGCAAAGCCCATTGAACAAGGCTGTAGAACAAAATAAAAATGGGAACGAGTTGAGTAAGCAAAATAGAACATTTTTGTGTTGTGTTCGTGACAGCATTAATATAAGTCATATGATCTGTTGCTAACATCATAGCATGTTTCAAATTAATAATTGTAACAGTTAACTACAAACAAACTGATGAGCTATTGCTGCAGATATTAGGATATATAAATCCGAAGGAAGTTGTGTACCATATGGTATTCATAGATGCAGTAACTTCCTAGACTTCCAGATGGCAAATCAAGAGGGTATCCGGTTTGAATAAATATCTGTTAAGCATCATAAGTTGAAAGAGTGTAACCAAATAGTTGTAAGCAAGTGTAACCGAAAATATTTGAAATAAATGTGTAAGAAAAGAACCACTAAAAGAAAAGTGTTTTAAGTTTTACATCAGGGTTCTTTTGCATTTCACTAACGAGTGCTCCAATTGATCCAGGATGTAGCCTAACATCATCATCTAAAAACAACACATACTTGCTTTCTTTGTGCATTGCCTCTACTCCAACCTGCCCAGGTGCCAATACTATGTAATAATAGTGAAGTTGGTAGAATGCATTCAACATGAGCAAACTAACAAATTAACAACAATGAAATTTCTGACATTCCATATCAGTATATAAATATAGGTACTTAGATGTATTTTCCATGCAAGGTTTATATAGATAATATGGCCTTTCAACAGCTACACAATCAAACAGCTAAAGATGCATCAGCATGATCATGTATTGAATAACAGCAAAATTTAAGGATGGAAAGAATAACAGCAAAATTATACCATGTTCTACTATACATTTGAAAAATACTCGAACAAAGTATAAGAAAAAATCATACCAACTGATTGTGAATTTTTTGACTACAACTTGTTGACAAACCAGCTACTATAATCCTAGCATCGACAGAACCCTGCAGGCATTGAGCAGTGAGTAAGATGCAGAAAATAACAAGGCGCCAAAATTAGAATCAAATCTTAAAAAGAGTTTCACGTGTACCTCTAAATCTGCTATTAGTTTAGATACAGCATGGTATGCTGGATCCTCTACACTTTCAACCACCAAAAGAAATTCTAGAGGGCCACCGTAAAGAGATGTTAACTGTAAAATAACATAATCATAACAACAAAACAAATCCTTTTAAAATTAGAAGCTTAGCCGGGAAAAATGGTCATCATTGAAAAATACTTCATTGGGTCAAGAAGTTGCAGTGGTACGTGTCCTATACCTGAGTCTTCCAGTTATGGAGATTGTGTTCTCCAAATCCTTTTAGGGGCATAATTACTGTTACTCTAGGAAGATCAATCTGATTGGAATGTTCAAGTTCATTAATATCATGACAGAGGAATGCAAAGTTATTGCCATTCCGCATACTCTTCTTTATTCTATTTATTTCTCTGTTCCTGCAAGACAAAAAATCAACTCCTCTAAATTTCTTTTGTACACAATGATAATTGAGTTTCCTAACTCTGTTTTACATCTGAGTACCTGACAAATGAAGCACAGGCCCACCCTAAAGCAAGGATTAGGCAAATTAAACATCCCTACATAATGAAACCTCAAACCAAGTTAGTGTGCCAATGCTCTATTTTTTCTTAAGAAACAACAAGTGCGATCCAATTTGAAGGAAAAATATGTAAATAGTCATCTTGTGACTATGCAATCCAAAAACAAGTATTGATTGTAGAAATTATGTGAATTAATGGACTAAACGATTTGCAATTTCCATTTCATGATCTTCCTAGAACAAACAAGATTGAAGCAAATGAGAACCTGCGCCTGAACGAAAATTGCCAGAGGAGATGAGAAATCTGTGCTGACACGGAAAAGGAAGAAATCGAGAGAGTCTAAGGAAACCATTGTGTTTTTTTTTTTCTGTTTTCTGAAACTTTGTTCCTTGGGACTCTCCGATTCCTACAACACAAAACACAGACCCGGATGTTTTATTCAATGGAATGAGCCTAAGCTATTTCTATCTCTGCATTATCATCTGCACCACACAACAAAATTAAACACAACACCACTATTTTATTTCTCTCTCTCTTTCATCTATTTTAAGGCCCTATCTCATGGAAAAGGGAGAAGTTGCCATTGGATTGGTGATTATTAATAGCCTTTGGTATTAGATGTTTCTCAATCCTTTTTTCTTTTGAATCAGACCTTTTTCAAATTAGTTTCCTTTTCCGCACCAAACTATTCACTAATTAACATTACTATGTCCCTTCTTTTAATATTTGTTTTGCATGCCTCCATGCATGCATGCAGGAACATTACTGTCTTAAAATTCAGAACTGTTAAATGTTTTTATCCCTCGAAATAGAAATTTCAAAATTATGTTTAATTATATAATTTAAATTTACTAATGTTATATTATAAAATTATATTTATTCTATATATAGTCCTTCAAATATAAGTGAAAACATTTTTTCAAATTCGTTTCTTTTTTTGGCTAAATTATTCATATTAATAAAACAAATTATATAACTGTACTTTTCTGTTTTAAGTACTATTATTGTATTAAGCTAATATATTCTATTTATTATAAATATATTATATAATTTTAATCTAAGAATGATTACTTGTATGCAATATGAAGTAGTTTAAAATGTCAAATGTAAGTAAAGAGAATACAAATCTAAATTATCACTCCACGATATATGGTGGGAGTAAGCAAAACTAACTAAACTAGTCATCTCCTACATATCTAAACATTGTTTCTAATCATTATTATACTCTACATAATAAATGCAACTATAGTATTGATATTATATTCTCTCCAACTTGTATCATTCTTTATTCATCTACTTAAGAAAAGATGAAAATAGACAAATATCACAATATACACATCTCAAAACAAAGAAACTAAATTAAAAGATTTTACTTAATAACTCAAATGTTTCCCAAAAAAAACATAATGGAAAATTTTTCAACAGTAACAGCACTACAACAATGTTCCCAGCACACAACAATGATTTCTGGAGATACAAAATGAAAGGAGTTCCCTAAGCTAGTCATAGAACTTGTTCATCATCTTCAGAAGCAACAGAAGAAACTTGTTCTCTAAGCATAGGAAATTTATCAGGTAATGTATATAATGGTCCATCACTTGTAGAAGTAGAACCTTGGAATGCAAGTCCTAGCGTGTATCCTAGAGCACGAGCCACTGGAACAGCCACTGCATTCCCAACTTGAATGTACCTATAACAAAAATATCAAATTATTCAAACAACCTCTAAAGAAAACACACAAATCAAACAAATAATCTATTACCTCTCCTTGACTGGTCCACACAACTTGTAAAAATCTGGAAAACCTTGAAGTCGTGCATTTTCGCGAATACTCAACACTCTATCTTGTTCTGGGTGTAAAATTGCCTAAAGACCACAACTTTTACATTCAACAACAGACTTTATAAACAACCATTCTGAATTGCAAATAGACGATGACATACCTGATTGTGAGGTTCTGCTCGTGTAACAACAGTCGGAACAGTTTCGTCCCACCATAAACGAGCAAAAGGTCTGAAAAAATCATAGAGCGTTAGTAAATGATGCAAAACGCAATATGCTGAAAAAGTAAGAAAACCAAGATCATAAGGGCTTAAAATCCAAATTGATTTTAAAAAAATAATAACAACTTACTTTGAAGAAGTTCCGTTCACAAAAGACATGGCATAATCGGGAACCTGTAAAGCAATGATCATAAAGAATCAATTAGGTAAAAAAAAAATATTAAGTACAATGATTTATAGAATAAAAGCATTTAATTATTCAAATGGACTCTCGAAAGTCATTACCAATGGTTTTCCGGAATCCAAATAAACGCGTTCCACATCAGGATCCCACTCAACCTTGTTATCAGCTCCCACAAGAACACCTGGTAAATCTCTAAAACATGCACCCTGATAACAACAAAAAGTACTATTATAGAACTAAACTTAAAAATAAGACAATATAAATAATAATAGATAAATCACAAATGACCATGAACTACACCTTCTTTTTAGGAATCCTACACACACGCTGGTAATCATCCGCATTCAATTCTAAAGGACGATGATCATAAAGCAAAGTCTTCGATGATTTTGTTTTGCTTTGAATACCTAACATTTCTGCATCACACGTAACGCAATCATTCATTGGAAAGTTTGTCATATAATCACAAAATATATAGTATCAGACATATCATAACCAACTAGTGTGTTAACAACTTAGTTACATAGAAAGTAACTTTTGAAACAAACAATACACAACAATTGAAAAGATATTAGCTAATTTGCAAAGAAATTGTTAAGGAATAAATTTTAAACATAACTCAAATCTTATAAAATTGACTTATAAGTCAAAGTTTGCACTCATATATTATGAAGCTTTATCTTTAATAAATGGTGGGACTTCAACACACACTCTCATACTAAAACATATAAGTCTCGAAAAAACTAAACATTGATATATTATCCGATAATGAGTAAAATAATAGACCTAACAAATATTAAATTTCACTAAGATAGACACATAACAGGATGGAACAATAGACCTAACAAATATAAAATTTCAATAAGATAGATTTTAACACATGGCTCTAATATCATGTTAAACAATTAATTTTAAGTTTAATTCAACCTTACAAAACTAATTTATAAGATAAGTTTGCACTTGATTATATATTATGAATTAATCTTATATCTAATTAGTGTGACACTTCCAACAAAAATCTAAAGCTCCAACAAAAAAACTACCCATGCAGACTTTAATTGAAGTATCATACATACTTTATAAATCATATACATAAACATAAACAAAATAATGTATTACCACTTTTGGTTGATCTAATGAATCGTTGGAACTCTGTTTCAGCAGGTTTGCAATATTTCATTTCATCACGATGTTCACTATTTTCAACCTGAACATTGATAATGTTTACCACAATAAACAACACAATAAGAATAGATAAGGCCTTGGGAAAAACTGAAATAATGGCTTTAAAGTATACCGCAGGAAGGTCAGAAATGGCATCTTTTAATAACAATTTGCTCTGTAGTTGAGCGGTGTGTCCTTCGTCATATGCCACTGTGTTGGTCTGCAAGCAAGACAATATCACAAACTTTAGTGAATGAGTAGACAAGTTCAACTAATAGCCTTTAACCAATAATAAGGTTGAGTAATTGATCAAGTGCATACCTCAAACTCTACGGGAATAACACCCCTCACAATAACATCATGAGTTGGGAGTGGAAATTGAGGTAATGTCTGCATCACATATATAAATTAGGCCATGCACCAATAGTAAAATTTAATGATAAATAACTAACTATTAATGACCTGAGAAGGTGCAGCCCCCCATAAGAACATCCGCAAACGAAACTGAGGAAGTCCATAAGAGCCTGCAGCCATGATTCCCAGACGTGCTTGATAATTCATTTGAATGAGACGACCCAAAGCATATCTCCCAAGAAAGCCATCCGCAAATTTAACGATATCAACCACATTTTCCATCAATGCAAATTTGGGCTTAAGGTATTGAACAATATCCATATAAACAACCATTTGTTTGTTCTTCTCATCATCTAAAGGATTCTCTTTGTTTCTGAACCGGTTGAAACCACTAATACCTTGACAAGGGGGTCCACCACAAATCACATCAACATCTCCCTATTCAACCACAGCACCAACACCATAGTTACACCAAACTTAAAAACAGCTCTTAAAGAAATAAACAAATAATACACAGACTTTACTGCAACTTACCGGCAAAGGCAATATATTTGACTTAAAGCCTTGAATGACAAATTCATTAATTTTGTCCTTACAATGCCTGTTGAAAATATAATACTTAAATTAGTAATAACCATTGCAAATAAGAATATAATGAATATGGTATAGTAGCAAAAACATTAATAAGAATTATAAATTACTATCATTGACGAAAAAGTAATACAACAAATTTAAATAGAAAACATTTATCAATGCGACCAAGTTTGTAAAATACTTTAACATACCTCAAACCTTCAATTGGTTCCCAAGAATCCTCATCAGATCCATAACCCTTCCAATGAACCTACAAAGCAAAAATCAATGCAAACAAGCTTAGCATACAGATAAAAGAAGTTACAACTCCAACCTGAGAAGAAAAACTAGCGGCAAAAACAGTACCTTAAAGTATAACCCTTGCTCTTTTTTCTTATTTGGATCACCATAACAGACAGCAAAAATTTCAGAAACTTCAAATATTTCACCATGTTCATCATCAGTTCCATCTTCCTTAATCTCCTCAGCATCGTCTTCTTCCACCTCACTAAAAAGATTCACATATTTCTCATGTGACACCTTATTTTCAACTAGATCAAAATAACTACATAATTTTTGCCACTCCTTCAATAATGAAAGAAAACATTCTGCTGATTCATTTCTGACCTGATTTTAGTAAACAGTCAAGATAATCAGTCCAAAATAATAATAATACGTAGCCCATTAAATCATACAATTTGAAAATAACTCCTTCGTGTGACAATTAGAATAGTAAAAACAAGAAAAATAAAATTACCTCAGTCTCAGGGTGATTTAATTTAAGAGATTCACAAGCATGTTTATTCAAGTCTACAGCCCATTTCTGAGGGGGAAAAAAAAGACAATATCAACAAAGACACAGCCAAAACAAAAATTCAAAGAATTGTATTGCTAAAAACAAATAAAGAACTCACTGTAACTAAATTCACTCCAGATAATTGTCCACCCAGACACAACCCAGTTGACATTGCTCCACAACCAGAATATAAATCTAGTAGTTTCATTTCCATATCCTTACTATGGTGACGGAGGTAGGCATCCTTAGATTGGGAGTCTACCTCAGACTTTTCAACCCCATTAGTAGTATCACTGGATATTATAGAACAAGTCTCGCTACTAGTTTCATCATTTTCTTGAAAAAAAAAAGTTTATACCAAAAGTGAGATGTCACTCAAAAAATTACAAACATTAATAATACAAATACAAATAAATAAAATGAAACCTGATGGTAAGTTAACAAAAGTGGAGTATGGCAAAAGATATTGTGTATCACAATAATAATCATAAGAAGAGATGGTTTCCTTCTTCACATTTAAATCTATCTGCAATTGAATTAAATTATTAAAAAATCAAATCACTAAAATACAAGAAAATAAGAGAGTGATGAAAAAAAAAATCAATCAGCACACTTACATCTAATGGTAATCTACCAATGTTAAGTTTTTCAACTAGACAATCCAAGGGGTTGTCATCTTGAATCTCAGAAAAGAAAACTCGTTTTGGTTCAATAAGATATGCCAGTTTTTTAATGACCTGAAAAGTAGAAAAGTATTAAAAAAAAAAAAACATCAGCTAATAATTGTAAACAAGTATTACATCAGATCTTAAAATATAGAACAAACTATAACTCACAGTGTCTTTAGCCCTATAATACCATTGTGCCGTGAAGTACAGTGATCCATCAATAGCTTCAAATAACTCCACAATTTTACAAATGTAATTGTCTTCCCCTTCATCTGCCTAAATATAAAATAAAAAAGTATGCAACACATCTTCAAAATTGTCCAAAGAATGTATTTAATGGAAAACAAAATATATATATATATATATATATATATATATATATATATATATATATATATAATTTTACAATTGGTCTGTCTCACCTTAACATGGGCGTCGTCAAAAAGTTTATATATTGTAGACCTATCAACCTCAGCACAAGTGTAGTGATGTCGAGCTTGAAGAATCTCCTCATCTTCGTCCTGCTTCCTGTGGGTAGAAAACAAAGCAAAAAGAAAGTTTCTTTTGAACAAAATCACAAAGTGGTTTAACTAAAGAGAGAATGCAAACCAAAGCAAAAGGGAGGTTTCTTTTGAACTAAATCACAAAATGGTTTAACTAAAGAGGGAAGCAAATGACCATAATCAATTGGACAGTCTTTTAAGTTCAAACATTGAATATACCTGTTTGATCTTGACGCAGTAGACACTTTCTTTTCCTAAAAGAATGAAAAAAAAATTAAAAGTACAATTAGAAAGTTTTAAGTATTGCGATAAATGATTCACTAGATATTATAAAGTTATCAGCGACATGAATGCATGAACAAATCCCATGAAACTACATGACAGTTATTAAAATAGTACACAAAACTAAAAACTGCCAATTTTTAGCTTAATTATTACCAAATGCTTTATAATGAAAAAAATGTATTAAAACATATGCCTATTAAAAAGAAAATTATACACAAAACTGTATAAATAGATGAAACTTTGAATCAACGGGAATTAGAACTATAGATTCTATAGAAAAAGATCACTATAAAGATCCTGAAACTAATTAGCATACAATAATGAATACCACATCTATATCTAAATTCCAACACAATGGTAACATAATTTACAAAGTATACAAATCATTTTTTATTATTTTATCATTAAGCTGAAAAAATAACAATACAAAATTCATATAAAAATAATAATAATAAGCAAATAAAGTACCGTAGAATAAAAAAAAGTTAACAAAAATAAACTACCTAACTCTGAAAAGAGTCTCTCATGTAGACATTAAAGAAGACAACTGTTCACATTTTTGCATAAAATTACATTTTTTATTGTAACACAATTTCAATATAATATATTTAATTTTTACTTTTATATATATTGAATAAAATCACATTAAAATAATATATCAATATATATTAATAAGAATATAATAAAAATATCCAGACAAAGACCCAACCACACTTATTATTCAGCTAATAATAATATGATAACAATGTAAATTTGCAAACACAGATATATGTTACATGTCAATTTATACAAAATTACATAAAATCTGAAGATATATTGACTTTGTAAGTTTGACACTTACTTTGAATAGTTTAAAAATAGTATCTATACTTATTAGAGTATCATTATAAGCTGCTGCTACAGCTTATACATATATATTCATTTTTGTTAAGATGATAATTTTAAATATATATGTATATACACACACACAATATTATAAATCATAAAATCATGTTTATAAAAAATAATTATTATTATTTTTTATAATTGTATGGTGAAAGAACATGAGTAGTTTTTTTCTCTTGATTTTAGTAGTGAACTGAGATTTATAAAATTTTAATATGTAAAAAATAAAATAATAAAAATATACAAAAAAAAAATTACAAATTCCTATAGGTAGGATTGCTGTTTAAATATATTAGAGATATGTGGGTCTAAGTGATAATAGAAAATAAATATATACACTAAGACTTAATAATAAAAATAAAATATTAAATTATTATTATTGAATTAAAACTTTTATTAAACTTTACCATAATTACCAAAACAATGTTATGTTAAAAATATGCATTTATAATGAACAATAATAAACAAAATATTAAAAATAATAACAAAATATGTATGAAAAATAATTATAAAAATGTTTTGAATTTTATGTTTTATTATATTATGCAAAAGTATTTTTTTATAGATTATAAAATATAAAAAAAAAAAGATTAAAAAAAACTTTTATATTTTTTCAAATAAAAAATAAAAAATATGTTAAACAAATATAAAAATTATGTGTAAAAATATCATTTCTCAATCCTAAAATCTCACTGCTTAGAAATCATATAGACAACCCTGATTAAAAAGCCATAATATCAACAATATTATCATTTATCTCAATTATTTGAAACATTTATGGCTATTAGAAAGTATCTACCAAAACATTTGAAGAATTCAATACATAAGAAATAAATATGCCTACTGTTAAATCACAATTCAACATAATCAAGTATTGAAACAACCACCAAAAGCTTGATTCTCAATTATTATGTTTTTTTTTTCTCTTACCTTCTCCTGGTACCGTTTGGGCCAGCGTCTTCTGGCTTCCTCAATAGGAACAGGCTCTCCTATGAATTTCGCAGTGGACCCTTCCCCATCAGGTGTTGATGGTGTCACATCCATGAAGGTTGATGTCTCTTCTTTGACGGCAGAGGAAGAGGCTTCAACAACGTCGCCTTTGGACTTACGAGAATTTGAAGTGACTTCAACGACCTTATCCTTAGATTTACCGGAATTTGAAGCAACATTCCGAGTAACACGTTTGACGGAAGAGACAGGAGAAGGAGAACTGGAAGGGACAGTGGGAGTGACGGAAGAACGGGTAACACGCTTCACAGAGGAAGCAAGGGAAGGAGAAGAAGAAGACCTTGTTTTGCGCTTGGTGGACATGGCTGAAACGACTGTGAATTGCGGCAGGAAAACAAGAATAGGGATTGATATTTGATAAATTTGGGATTTGTTGAGAAGCGTGGTGAAGTATTAATAACTCTGAATAATTGGGCGGTGAAATTTCGAACGCAGAAAAAGTGAGCGGGAAGGTGAAAATGTGTGATGAATGATATATCGGTTCAGTTTTTGATAGTAGCTTGGTAGGGCTGAGAATGGGAACTTTGGAAGGTTTTCTTTTTCTATTAGACTTTTTTTGTGATTGTTTATTGGTGAAATTGGACTTAAACGTAATCAAATAACGTTTTATATTTTTTATCGTCGTAACGTTTTTTAATTTTAATTAAAAAATCTAAAATTATTAAATTTTTCTCTTATGTTATATTTTAAATATTATATATATATGTAATTAATAATTATATATGAAAAAGTAGAACTCAATTTTTAATTTTTAATTTTATCCTTTTAATTACTATGTTTTTAATATAAATAATTATTTACAATAAAAAAAAACTATTTTTCAGTTAGTTTTATTGTTAGTAACAACATTTTAAATTAAAATAACTACTTGTTATTAAAAAAATACTTATTCTTTTATTTATATATATATATATATATATATATATATATATATATATATATATATATATATATATATAACTTGTCATATACCATTTATGTTTTTATTTTATTCTTTACGGTATAATAATTGTTAATTGACTTGCTAAAGTAACAGTTATTTTGATAATTTTTTTAAATAAAATTCAATTACAATTAATAATTGAGAAAATGTTTAAATTCTGGGATGGTCTAAAGAATATCAAATTCATCCTCTTATTTAAAACTATCTCAATTGGATCTTAAATTTTGTAAATTAATAATAGTTAAATATTTTTTTAAGTGGTCAGATGTAAAATAATAACAATTAAATATTTTTTTTAAGTGGTCATACGTCAAATATTGATGACAAATATTGATGACGTGCACTCAATGTATTAAGGTGGATCATTTTATTACGTGAAAATATAATTTGACGTGCACTCGATATATTGAGGTGGATCATTTTATTACGTGAAAATATCATTTAAGTTATGACGTGGAATTTAGTAAAGTAAACGAAAATGAAAAAAGAAAAAACAAAAGGATGGAGGAACAAAATCCAGATCTCATAAAAAACCTTTTTCTCCCGTTTTTTATATATGTTTAATGTTGTTGGGTAGTTCTTGAAATTTCCAAAATCTCCCTTCACTGGGGGAGATGGTTAGGGAAAACGCAATTTCGCATGTATCAATTGTTTTTTTTTTTTTACATGGTCGCAACTGGGTTTGATGATTTGTTGGCAGGTTGATGGATTCACCATGGTTGCGCGAGAATGAAGACTTACGATTCGGCTTGAGTTCCCATGAAAGATTACGCAAGTTATGGTTTTCAGGCACGATGGAGATTGCAGTTTATGGTTTCTGAGTTTTGTTGCAAGTCTATTTAGGGAGCGAAAACGGTAAAGGACGAGGGAACAACTCGCAGTGCGCTAGGATTTCATGTTGTTCTCGAGATTGGCGTTTTGAGTTTTGTCATGGTTGATGGCATGGTGAAGATGAGTTCAATCTGCGGGAGGTGGAAGATGAACATGCGATGAGGCTTTGTGGTGGCGTATGGTTGGATGAAGATGAAGATGGCGAGGGCACAAGGAGCTTGAACGATGGTGACGGTGGCAGATTTCACCATTTTGAAGACTGGCGTGGTTTAGGGTTATCTCGCGTTTATGATTTCTGCTTTGGTGATGATTTTCCGTGCAACATTGTTCAATGTTGTTGTGCATGCCTTGAATTTTCGAAAGTTTCTAAGTGTTACTAGTGATGAAGATGATCTCTAGTGTGATGCTACATGTCCTCTCTCATTACTTTGGAACACCCGCCAACAATGTTGAAATTTCAAATTTGCAGTTTCAAAATCTCAAATATGTACAGTAAGAAGTTTTTAACTTTTTTTTCACTATAAACTAATTCCTAATTTAAGACTATAATTTAAATATTATTTCCACATAATAAAATTATCCACCTCAACATGCACCACATCATCAATATTATTGGTCGTTTCTTTCCATTTTAACGGAAAGAACTCAATTGTTAGGAATTTACAAAATTTATGATCCAATTGAAACCGTTTTAAACAACAGTACACTAAAATATAATTTTTAATTTAAATATCAGTTGATTTTATTTTTAATAATTTAGTTATTATGTTTATAAAAATTAAAGAAATTAACATAATTTTTTTATATATTTTTTAGTGTTGTAATCCAAAATACAAACAAATAACAAATATGTAATCTAAAACAATCTATAATAGTTTATAAAATGAATTACATCATCAAATACTGAGCAAACATGATAAGTGTGATGATCAATTATGATTCACATTTATTATAACTTCTTAATTCTCTTTTTGTTGTTTATTTTGTGTTGAATTACAATAAAAGATAAGATTTATATGTAATTTTCATAGTTATAAGTAATTATTTGTTTTTTATTTATTTTGCAAGAAAATGAAATATGGGAGAGGATTAAAGAGATGTCGTCTAAAATCATATAATCTCCAACGAGTCATCATCACTCACCCAACGAAACTTTAACAATAATAGCCTAACTAAGAAGCCCAACGAGTTTTACAAGCCAACATGTCCAACTAGAGGATATTATGGCCTAATGAAAAAACACATTTTAGTGAATGATTTAAAATGTTCAAAGTGAAAGAAATGAGTAATTTTAAATGTGGAAACAAACAAGGTTAAGAAACGAGTTAAGGTGTTTATAGGGTTTAAGAATTTCATCTTCCTCCACCTTTTCATCATTCAAATCTCTTATTGTGTTCCAAATGTATGAGAGTAGTTAAACTTAATTTCATTGGGATTGGATGTAATGCACTTAAACTCGGTAGTTCTTTCTATGCAATACAACATCTTTCGTCATTCTTGTGTTTTATCATTTTTTATTCACGTGCATAATGGAATATCTATACTATTTTGGTGGTGTCTAACCATTAAAAAATGCTTTGGAACTTATACATAAATAGAACAATTAAAAGGTTTGGTTTTATACATATATCAAAGCTTTTAGTGATTTTAGACAAATTTTCTTAATGCAACTTGTGTTTGAATATTTAAAGGATTAGTATTTTCACATAAGGATTTTAAACTCGTCTCTAAGAAACTAAGGTTTGTATATTTGTAATGTGAATGCTTAAATATGTTAGAGATATATATTATGTGCAATAATGCATAAAGTTTAGATCACGAAGTCCAATCCCAGCTAGTCTTTATCTTGATCACTTTATAAAATTTCCAAAGAATATATATATATATATATATATATATATATATATATATATATATATATATATATATATATATATATACATATATATATAGACACGTGTGAACGATTGAGTGTATTTGTCAAATAATTAACCAAACATAACTTAATAAATATTAAATTATAAAAAGAGGAAGTAAATCTCTTTATTTTTCTGGATAACATTCAAAATTTATATTTAAAAAGTTTTATAATAGTGTAACATTTTAAATCATATTATTTAAACATTATATTATTTATACTTAATCACAAATATTGATTTTTGTATCATAAGTTGTGGGTTTATCTTCATTACATTTTTAGCTAATAAAAAAAAATGTTTGTTACCATTTCATTATCCATTGAATATTGTCTTGTTTTAATTTTATTTTATTGATTGCATTTGTATATATTTGTTAATCGGATATGAAATTCATATTTTTCCTCTTGTTATATGATATTTATATTATCAATTTTGGTAATATTTAAACACATTAATTTATTGTGTGATTTTTTTTGTCAGATATTTATTATTTATTGAAAACATATCTAAATGAACAAATTATTATATTATCCTCTTTGAATATTAATGGACTTTACTGTTCCTTAAAAAAATGATAATTAATACTATTTATTTTCTTTTTGTTTTAATTTATTATACATATTTTACAATTTCAATAATATTCAATATAATTGTAGTTCAATTATATTAATTGAGAGTTGAAAAATATCCTTTTATACGGATATTTGAGAGTTGAAAAATATCCTTTTATACGGATAAATACGAGTATAACTTTGAGAGTTGTTGTTATTTTAATTGTATTCATCCTTTAAGTATCTCACTGTAAAACTAATTTTTCTTTTGAAGAGATTTGTCAATCCAATATCCACTTCAATAGTAACAAGTTTCTCGAAGATTGTACTGTATAAATTAACAAATAAGACATAAAAATAAATTTTTGATGGCAAAATAGCATGACAGTGATAAAAAAAATTGAAACTCCTAATAGGAAAAAATAAATAATATTTTATACTTTATTTATCAAAGTATCGATTTCTTAACGATAACCAAATTTGCTTTTGTTATAATATAAATATTTAAAAAATGGAGATACACACATGCAACAAGACTTAGTTTTCGCTAGCTTATATATCTATATTCTTCTATGTATAAGAAGGATACACATCACTTTGTTTTTCTAACTTTACCTTCTTAATTACTATTTTAAAAATTTAAATATTTTTTCATGGTAAAAAAAACTATTTTTTTTTATCATTTTAGTGACAAATCTTGTTTATGCAAATATTTTCTCATTATAAAATGATTATTTATTCTTTTATTATTTTAATAACTACTTTTTCAAATTTATTATTGGTAAAAAGTATTACAAAGATGAAAAAAAATCCACAACTAATGATATTTTTGGTTGGTATATGTTTTGATGTGTCATAATGAAAAACAATACCGACTTTTATGATTAAATCATTTTAAAAAAACAATTTTTTTATTTAAAATCAAATTTAATAAGAAGTTATGTACAAAATCACTTTGACGATTTAACACTCAAAATTTATAAATATATAACAATATTCGATTATTACATTGCATTTTATTTTCTTAATTATCAACATTCCGAGTCAGAAAAGTAAACATCGTAAAAATCTCATGTGGACATGCTGGATTGCTCGATGAATAGATGGCAGCTAAATGGACTTGATTCAAATACGTTTCAACGTGGAACTGAATACATGCATATTGGAATCGAATACAATGACACTATAATAGGTTATAGCTTGCATTGCATTTTTACTTTATCTACTTTTCGTCTGGTTTCATCTTCAACCTCGTTGCATCAACCCACAAGCCTCTATTTGAGGGGAGTGCTTTGTTCTTCCTCTTCATCTTGAATCAATCTCATGTGTAAGCCATTACGAATGTTTTGACTAAGTTGAAATCAATTACTTCAACTGGAAGTTATTCCAATTTTTCTTCACAATGTAAAATGCAACGAAATCGATTACATGAAATTCAGAATCGATTACACTACATTTGCGTGGTAATTACAAAATTAGCATAAGCCTAAACATGACACCTTCACACTTTTTAGGGTTGGGCAAAAAATACTGAACTATATTGTACTATAGTTAATTGTAATATATTATACTAAAAAGAAATGAACCATTTTTACTATAACTTAAATATATTGTTAGTTTATCTTTAAATTTAATTTGTTATATGTTAATTCAAATAAATTAAATTTAATTATTTGATTGTTAACATTCTCTTTTTACACATTCGGTATTAGATGAAGTTCATATAAATAGTACTAAATATATTAATTTTATTTTTCATTCTATTCATATACTTTTTAAACTAGTAGGGCCGCATTAACTTTATCTAAAAATATTTATGGAAGAAAAATAAATTAAAAATTCATTTTTTCTATAAACTACATGTAATTTATACCTTAAAAATTAATGACATGAAATTTTACAAACAAATTTATACACAAACTAATTAATTTATATACTCAGATAGTTTTTTTTTTCTCTTTCTTATAAGAGTATTTTCCTCTAAAAAAAGTAAAAATAGTATAGTAGTTAAAATTAATGCGATTTACAATTCTGTTAGTAGTTTAGTTTAGTTTATATTGTAGTTTAGTTTAGTTTGTATTGTAGTTTAGTACAATTTACAATTCAGTTAGTAGTTCAATTCAGTTTATATTGTAGTTTAGTACAATTTACAATTCAGACAATAGTTTAGTTCGGTTTATACTGGAGTTTTTAATTTAGTACAATTTTTAGCAGTACGTACAATTCCATCTGTCCACCTATAGTTTCTTTAATTGTGTAAATTTAGTTCAATTTTTTTTTGTCTTTCTTTATTATGTATTGCATATGAAACTTCTTCTATTTACACATGTCTATTTAATTATTTATATAAGTCTAATTAATAGTTGTAATAGTATATCATTATTGTGTTGTTCATAAATATAAATAGGACATCGAGTAACCATGAGAGATTTAAAATTCCTTAAAGCAATAGTATATCTCTTTAGGTAAAGAAAAAGTAATTACAAACGGTAAACTAACTGTATCTATAAGTTTTTATATAACTTCAAAATTTGTTTTATGAAACTATTTTGTACATTGTTTATTTGTGTTTGTTTATTTTTTTATAATTATCATTTTATCAGTGGGAATCGATAAAAATAAGTGTTAAAACATTTTTTATAAAAGATAATACATCAATGCTACGAAATATTATTTTTTATTATATTATAATTTTTTAATATATTTTATTATTATAATTTTTTAGATAACTTATAATTTATAAGTTACTAAAATTATATTTTACAAATTTATTTTTTATATGCCAAATAAATACTGAAAACAATTTATATTCAGTGGATTAATGGAATATATGACAATAATTAATTTTCAATCAAAATTAATAATATACAAATACAAGACTAAAATTAAAAATAAAAAGTGTAAATTTAGATGCGAGAATTGAAAGAGGTAAAATTAATAATGAAAAGAAAAAATCTTTGAAAGGAATAGAGTATGGAAGAAGGAAGGTAGTAAACAAATTGGTTTTCTATTTCTTCTTCATCGACAGAGCAAACCCTAGGCAGAGAGAAATCTCTGCAACACACGCACGCGCGTTCACCTCAAACACCAAAGCAAACCCTAGATTGACAGCGAAACCCCATGGGAACACCAGAGACGTCCCGGGAACCTTGCCCAGATCGCATCCTCGACGACATCGGCGGCGCGTTTGGCATGGGGGCGGTGGGTGGCTCTGCCTTCCATTTTCTCAAGGGTCTCTACAACTCTCCCAAGGGCGATCGCTTCGTCGGCGCCACTCAAGCCGTTCGCCTCAACGCCCCCCGCGTCGGTGGAAGCTTTGCCGTCTGGGGAGGCCTCTTCTCCGCCTTCGACTGCACCATGGTCTATGCGCGCCAGAAGGAGGACCCCTGGAACTCCATCGTTGCCGGGGCCGCCACCGGAGGTTTCCTCTCCATGCGCCAGGGCTTCGCCGCCTCCGCTCGTTCCGCCGCCTTCGGTGGCGTCCTCCTCGCTCTCATAGAGGGCGCCGGTATCATGCTCAACAAGTTCCTCAGCGCGCAGCAGCCTTTACCCATCATGATAGACGAGCCACCGCCACCACCACCATCGACGCAGGAGGCAGCGGCGGCGCCAGGGTGGATCGGTGGGTGGTTCGGTGGAGGGAAAAAAGACGAGACTTCCACCGGTTCCGGAAGTGAAACGAAGATTCTTGAGAGTTTTGATGCACCCCCTGTGCCCAATTTTGAGTATAAGTAATTATCTAGGTTTGGTCTTTAGGGACATATGATTTGAGTTAAGAACTTACTATTTATTTTGTTATTGAACCTCACTTGATGGTTGTCTATCATACAATGATTTTGTCACTTGTTTTTCTTTTTTGTTTGTCAGAATAACATGTCATGTAAGTGTAGCGGTAGGCTTTCATCATATTTATCTATGTATTTTTTTTATCTTTGTTTGAATATTTGAAAATTTACCTGATAGAGCTACTACTTTATGGACGCTGGTTAACTTTGCATCCTTTAACTGAAAATGACGCAAGATTGAGTGAAAGTCATGTTTTATGATTTTTAGTTTGGTTGGGGGAAGACATATTTGAATACCTTCCCACAAGTGCAAATACTCAGAATGGGACGACACTTCGTTCTTCAATATTCAATATTCAATATTTTGTATGTAGATTTTCTACGGTTTGTTTCATTACTTTGTCCATCATATGTTCCTGGATTTTAGTTTTTTATCATGGCATGATTCGTGCTAGATTTTTTATGTTATGCATGTATTGGTATTTGTTGACGCCTGAGAATACAATCACTGGAGACTCTTAAAAGTTTGGTGTGAACTTGAGAGTTCAATGAAATTGTAAGAATGGTGGTTTATTTTGAATTTTTAAAGGTCTCCTTTAGCTTGCTGAAAACAGTAGTACTACGCAATTGAGAGTGATGTTTAGTAACATTTGTTTGGTTGGCGTAGGATGTTATCCTCTCTATATCTCCACACAGGTTATGAAATACTGTGAATGGGATGAATCTTCAACTTTTAGTTCATATTATTTCTAATTGTTTCTTTTATTACTGTATCCACCACATTTTCCTGTTTTTTGATATGGGTTTTGTCATGATTTGTCTGTTATTATTGTTGGATTTCTTTTTCAAGCCAGGGGATACTGCTATTTGTTCATGCTCTAACACACTCTCAGTGGAGACTCTTAAAGTTCAGTGTGAAGCCAAGAGTCAAATGAGCTCTAATTTGTGTGAGCTGTTGATATTTAACAACTGTGTTCTTTATTCTACCTTTTCTGGGGGTGTTACAAATGGTTTGCACCTCAGCTGGATTCTGCATTGCTTGCATATTTTCCTGGTTTACATTGGTCACTGGTTACAGTATCCACGGTGAATTCCGTAGTGTTTGTTTGGCACAATGTTGTTTATGTGATATTGATTTGGTACAAGGTGCACTTGTTGGATGATGTTATGAAATTCAGTTGGTTTTATTGCTTTTTAGAGTAACACTGACTTTGAATCCTGAAAAGAGTCACAATTCAATTTGGTTTTGAAATAAAATCACAGATTTAGTCTTTCAATTAATTTTCTTGTTGTTTTAGTAGTCTTTGTCAAATTAATATAATAAATGGATTTAGTTCTTGATGAAACTATTACTAATCTACATATATGTTTACTTTTAATCACTTATAAGATATAGTTAGCCATAGTTAATGTTGGATGTTTTGCCAACTTCATGAAATGATCAGCAATGTATAATTATTGTATGTAAAGTTATTTTTAAAAATTTAATCATTCATAGGATAGAATTAATTGTATTTTATGTGTGATTAACCATGAGTAAACGTGGAGTGCAAAATATGAGTGCGATACTAAGTGTACTCTTGAGTATAACACAGGACAGGTTTTGCTTCGTTGGGAAAAAAACACGCTTAACTGATTTTTAAACGCTCCTTTGTGAAATAAATAATTAAACTATCTTATATTGAATTACATTTTAACACCCTTCTTGAAAATATTAATGTATGAATTGCATATATCCTAGGTTTGGTAGATGAAACAAGGAACCTGAAAATGGCATATATATCCCAGGTTTGTGAAATAAATTGTTTTAAAAAAATTATTTTATACTATATTAGTATATGAAAAAATATTTTGGTACATCAATCAAGATAACTATACTCTTTTCATTTATTTTTTGGTTTCACTTTCTACTTTTTCTACTTTTTTTTCCCTCCGTTCAAATAACTATACTATATACTCTTTATTTTTTCTCTTAGAGCTCCATGTTTTTACACCAAGATTGTGATTGATAATCTTAAAAACAAATAATAATTCAAAGGCTAATTCTTTTATGGTTTTGTATTTATCTAAATTAAAAGTGAATTGTTCAAGAGAAGGCCAGAAATTAAAATAGATAAATACAAGGTTTTCTCACAGACATTAGTATAATTATTCTAATTTTCCGCTTTATTATCTCTCTCTCTCTCTCTCTCTCTATATATATATATATATATATATATATATATATATATATATATAATTTTACCACATTAATAAAATAATAATAATTTTTTATTTTCTTTTTAATCCAAATAATCTTACTTTTCATTTCTATTCCGTACTAAAAAGATACATATGTTGCAACTTTAAAATGTATCTTTACAGTGGTCAAAATGTGTTTCATAATATAATCTTTATTGGCGTCGGTGGTTATAATGTGCACATTGGACATGATCAAAAGTTGAAATATTACTCACTTCACTAATCATAAGTTACATGTATATTCAGTTAGGTTCAGTGCCACCATCTTATTCTTATTCATAGAATAGAAGAGCAAGTGGAAGAATGTTTCTGCTAATGCTTAACCACAAATTTCTCTGGACAATAATTACATAACAAATCATAAGCCGGTCTTAATGTGTACACAGTTTCGATCTCTTGCTCAATCATTCGAACAATGACTTTTCTCATTCTGAGTTATTATTGTGCAAGCAATAACACAACATGAATTCTCGATAACGGATGGAATAGAATATCCAGATAGATTTCATTTGGATACTATAACTATGATTCTCATACCATACAAAAAATGGATTTTAAACTTAATTCAACTTTAAAAAATTGTCTATAAAGTAAGATTTACACTTCTCTTTTATATATATATATATATATATATATATATATATATATATATATATATATATATATATATATATATATATATATATATATATAAAACTTTTGACAATCACAACATTACCCCTACATCATGATTCACGCACAGCACATTTTCAAACCATGTTACATTTCTTGACCAACAAATCATTCGAAATTTGTCATCAAATCTGATTGGTGAATAGCAAAGAAGCATTGGCCTTAGATACATGTATGCATTCACGAAGTCAAGGTCTTCCAATAAATGGACATTTTCTCACTGTCCTTTACGGTGGATTGTGACTTCAAGGACTAACACTTTCCACAGATGCGTGTTTCTTGAGTTGGAAATACAAACAAGACACTCAACACGAATAGACCACATCATAGTTGTTTCATCACTGTTCAGTCCAAGTTTAAAGTGAAAAAAGTCTTCTTTCTCTTCCTTTGCAAATCAACTGCATTTCAGAACCACTGCACAAACACATGACAATACCATTTTACTACTATCTAACCATCTTGCTATTCCTGAGCTGTGTAAACTCTCAGATTCAGCTGCAAGATCAAGAACATGCAGTGTTACTGCAGATAAAACAGCACCTACAAAACCCTTCTTTCCTCAGTCACTGGACCCCTTCAAACACCCTTCACTGCTCCTGGTCAGAGATAACATGCACCAGTGACTCTGTCACTGGATTAACTCTGTTCAACAGAAGTATCAATCAAACACTTCCCGATTTCATGTGTGACCTCAAAAATCTCACACATGTTAATTTCAGCTTTAATTCCATTCCGGGGGAGTTTCCAACTTTTCTCTATAAATGCTCCAAGCTGGTGTCATTGGACCTTGAAGGGAATGAATTTTCTGGTAGCATTCCTAATGACATAGACAAGTTGGTTAACTTGCAGCATCTTAATCTCGGTTCCACCTGCTTTAGTGGTGATATTCCTGCAAGCATTGGAGGGTTGAAGCAACTGAGATTTCTTCAACTTCACTATTGTCTATTTAATGGCACTTTTCCTGCTGAGAGTATTGCCAACTTGTTCAATCTTGAATTCTTGGACATATCCTCTAACTTAGAGCTCCCTCCTTCCATGTTCCCATCAGGCCTGACCCAGTTGAAAAAACTGAAGTTCTTGCACATGTACAGTTCAAACTTCTTCGGGGAAATTCCTGATACCATTGGAGAACTGGTGGCTTTAGAGAACTTGGATTTGTCACGAAGCAACTTCAGTGGACGCATTCCCAAAGGCTTGTTCATGCTCAGGAATTTGACCATACTCTACCTCTTCAATAACAGCCTCTCTGGGGAGATTCCTGGTGAGATTGAAGCATTGAATTTGATCGAACTCGATCTTGCACAGAACAATCTCGCAGGGAGAATACCTCAAGATTTTGGGAAGCTCCAAAAGTTAAGATGGTTAAGTTTGTCTCTCAATAACTTGTCAGGGGAGATTCCACAGAGCTTAGGCCGTCTTCCATCTCTCAAACATATTCGTATCATATTCAACAATTTTTCAGGTATTCTTCCTCCTGATTTAGGTCGCTACTCGGAGCTCAAAACATTTCTGGTTGCAAACAATAGTTTCAGTGGAAAGCTCCCGGAGAACTTATGCTATCATGGTCAGTTACAGAATTTATCCGCTTATTGTAATTATCTGAGTGGGAACTTACCAGAGTCACTTGGCCATTGTAGTAGTTTGACTGATGTAAAAATTTATAGCAACGAGTTTTCTGGCAACATTCCTAGTGGTCTTTGGACTCTCAACTTGTCAGATTTCATGGTGAGCAATAACAAGTTCACTGGTGAGCTTCCTGAGAGATTTTCCCCAACTATTTCACGCTTGGAGATAAGTCACAACCAGTTTTCTGGTAGGATTCCAACTGGGGTATCTTCATGGACTAACATGGTTGTGTTTAAAGCCAGTGAGAACTACCTCAATGGGAGTGTTCCAAAGGAGTTAACAAATCTTTCCATTCTAACAACTCTATTGCTTGATCATAACCATCTCACAGGGCCAATTCCATCAGATATAATATCATGGAAGTCCCTAGAGAATCTAAATTTGAGCCATAACCAACTCTCCGGAAAAATCCCAGATGTAATTGGTCAGTTGCCTGTCCTCAATCAGCTTGACCTGTCAGAAAACCAGTTCACAGGTCAAGTTCCTTCACTACTTCCTAGACTCACTAATCTCAACCTATCCTCTAATCATCTTACAGGGAAGGTTCCAAATGAGTTTGAAAACTCTGTGTATTCCACCAGCTTTTTGAACAATCCTGGCCTCTGTGCTGATACCTCAGTACTGAATCTAAGGCTGTGCAGTGTTGGTGCTGGCTTTGAAAAGAAAACCAAAGGCTCTTCTTGGTCTATTGCTTTGATTCTGTGTCTGGTGGCAGTAGCCTTCTTGTTGGCTTTACTGATATCAATCTTGATTATCAAACTTTTCAGAAGAGGGAAACATGTGTTGGATAACTCATGGAAACTCGTTTCCTTTCAAAGGTTGAATTTTACCGAATCAGACATAGTGTCATCAATGACAGAACACAATGTCATTGGAAGTGGTGGATTTGGCACAGTGTACCGTGTCCCTATTGATGGTTTAGACTATATTGCTGTGAAAAAGATCTCAAGTAACAGAAAGTTAGACCGAAAGCTAGAGAGCTCATTTCGTGCAGAAGTGAAAATACTGAGCAACATTCGTCATAAGAACATTGTGAAGTTGTTGTGTTGCATCTCTAATGAGGATTCTATGCTCCTTGTGTATGAGTATTTGGAAAACCGTAGCTTAGACAGGTGGCTGCACAATAAGGACAAGTCATCAACTGTGTCGGTTTCAGTCGATCATTTTGTGCTTGACTGGCCAAAGAGATTGAAAATTTCCATTGGGGTTGCTCATGGTCTGTGCTACATGCACCATGATTGCTTTCCTCCGATTGTTCACAGAGATGTAAAAACAAGCAACATCCTTTTAGATGCTCAGTTCAATGCAAAAGTAGCTGATTTTGGTCTGGCTAGGATGTTAATGAAGCTAGGGGATCTTGCTACCATGTCTTCAGTGGTTGGCTCATTTGGCTACATGGCTCCAGGTTAATCAATTCTTTGCTTCTTTTCTTACTCAAGATATATTTTTAGAAATTCGTCTATCAAACATGAGTTTGAACATCGTTTAAACATGGTATACTTGTATCGTAGAATGGAAAATGATTATTTGAAGCATCTAAATTTTTTACATTCACTTCAAACTATCATTTTTACTTTTTCTTTTTTTTTTTCTGGAAAAAATACAAAAGTTTATACTTTTATAATTATTTTACTCTTGTATTATGTGTCAAATGAATGTAAAAATATGTGATGATATCATTACTCTCTTGCAGAATATGTGCAAACAAGGCGAGTTAGTGAGAAGATTGATGTGTTCAGCTTTGGGGTTGTACTGCTGGAGCTGACAACAGGTAAAGAAGCTAATTATGGTGATGAACACTCTTCTCTTGCAGAGTGGGCATGGCGTCAGATTATTGTGGGAGGCAAGATAGAAGAGCTGATAGACAATGATTTCATGGATCCAAGTTACACAAATGAAATGTGCAGTGTTTTCAAAGTTGGTGTCTTGTGCACTTCCACACTTCCTGCTAATAGGCCTTCCATGAAAGAGGTGCTACACATGTTGGTCACCATAGGAGAAGGATTTGCTTTTGGAGAGGGGAATGTTAGGCACTTTGATGGTGTTCCTCTTCTTAAGAATTCAAGATGGGAGTGTAGGGTTGATGCTATTGATATTGATAATGGTAGTGATTAGTGAGTAATGAACAATGTATTTGTTTAAAGATGCATATGTGGGAGAATGAATATGAAAAAAAAAATGAATTTAAGTGATTTTAATGTTATTTTAAGATATAGATTTGTTTTACTCAATTTATAATTCAAATTAGAAGATAAAATTTAAATTTATTTATATAATAAAAATATTAATTAATTTGAGATCTCCAACATATTAAAAAAAAATACAAAATATGAATTAAAAAATAATAATCACATTTTTAATCGATACAAAATTAAATAATAGAGTGTGTTTCGATTTATTATTGTTTCGATCACCTGTTAATTAAAAATATTTAAGTCCTTTTGTTAACCTTTTATCTTTAATCAATTAAATCAAAATTACCACGATTTATAATTGTTTTATAAACTTAAAAAATTATTAAATCAAAAGTACTATTTATTTGTAAGCATTCTTATTTATGAGACAAAATTAATTATAACTCTATTATAAAATAAAATTGATAATAGAAAAGGAAAAATAAAGGAACAAAAGAGAATGGAAATCAGTATCTATGTGTGTCTTGTTATTGATAGAAAACATCATGGATACACAATATAACTTAAAAATAATATAAATAAAATATTTAATACAAATATATAAATATATAAAGGGTTTAATAGGTTCGGAGGTTCCTATATTTGGAGATTTGTTTCAATTGTGTCCTCCAATCGTGGAAGTGATCAATTAGGTTTCTAATTTTGTCAATTTGAAAAAACAGTTAACGCCGTGAAGTTTTTGAACATGTAACACGCTGAAGCTTCCATGTGGCACCATTTCAAGTGTATAGGTGGGATTATAAAAGGGTGAAATCCCTAAATTAAAATAGGGTGTATTTGAAGGTGAAATCCCGATTTCACCCTTTTATAATCCACCTATGCACTTGAAACGATGCCACCTCAAAGTGTCAGCGTGTCACATGTTCAAAAACTTCACGGTGTTAACTGCATTTAACGGAAAGACTTTTATTAATTCAAATTGACAAAATTAGGGACTTAATTGATCACTTTCAAAATTGGATGACCCAATTGAAACAAACCCGGACCTTCGAACCTATTAAACCTATATAAAGTTCATAATAATCAATTATATGAATAATTATAACAAATTAATCCATCATATATAATTATAACAAATTAATAAACAACAATTAATTTCATAACAAACTCTTATTTTATATGGTAAATCTTCATAATTATTATAAAGCAACATATCTATTATAAATCTTAGTATTTTTTTAAAATAAATATAAAAAAAACTGCCTATTTCACTACCTTGTAAAACTGAAGTGTACAAATTATAGTTTCTTCAATTCTTTCTTCGAATTTTCCATGGTGTATCTCTTTTTAAGTGCTTAATGACTTCATCCAAGCCATTGAAATGACTTAAACATCAACCAACTTTTAATTGGTTCACATTTACATTTTCCATTAGCCAAACACGACTTAACCCATTTTACTCCTTTACTCAGTAAAGCACTGTGTGTAAACATAATGGAAAGCTTTAAATGATTTGAAATTTGTAATTATTACTAAAAGAAAATTAAAATGAAGATAATGGAAGACTTGACCACTAAAGTATTATGAAAGTTGCAATTAACTTTAGTGGTCTTCTTTTTAAGTCAACCCTTTTCCTTTAGATTCTGTTTGGAAGCACATTGATGGAGAAAGTACTTTCATTGAGGTAAAATTGATTATTTATAATGATTTAGTTCAATTCAAGAAATCATGTTTCTTCAATTAAAATTAATTTGAATTGATTCATAATTTTTTAGTTAGCAATATGTCGGAAACTTTTTTTTTATTATGTGTACCCCGAACATGGTTGTGTGAAAAATAATTTTTGTAGTTGTTTTATCTCTCTATACTCAATTATTCATATTTTTATAATTTTTTGTAGGTTTATTTTATTATTATTTATTATTATTAATAACGTAAAATTGAGTAATTAAACTCATAATAGTAAATAAATATATTATTAATAATAAATAACTTTATAAAAATAAATAAAATAATTTTTTGTTTATTTATTTCTTTCAAGCTAAATGATTCACATGTTTACCTTTTTTTCTTACTTTTTCTTTTCTCCTTTACCCCCTACGTTATTTTCTTATCCAATTTCAACTTGATTTTAGGAAGAAAAAATAAGTAAAATCCCGTAAAAAAAAGTTAAAAAAAATAATTAATCTTTCCATTAACTAGTCATGTATTTTATAGTTTCATTTTATTGTCATGAATAATATAACGTTCCATTATTTAGATATATTTTTTCTTTCAGTTTTTTGCGTGTTGATTATTTTAAAATTTTAATAATATAAATAAATCGTCAGGAATGAAAATTTTAGTAAAGTATAAAGATGTAAAATATAGTATAGAACTTACAAAAGCAAGTTACGAAAAAGTGATGGATTTTTATTATTTAAGTAAAATTTCATTAGAGTTATTTAATGTGACCTACATCACAAAACAAAGTTAATATTTTTTATAAAGATATTTTATTGTTAGATATGTTTTTAATTTTAAAATTTAATATGAAATTGTTAAACTTGATATAATTTAGTCTTTAAATTTTAAAAAATAGATATAATTATTATAATCTAATTACATTAAATTTATTTGACGTATTTAAGTGAAGTTTTAAATTAATATTTAAGTTGTTTATATTATTTAATTTATTCTAACTCAGATGTTAATAAAGAATATCATTTAACACATTAAATTTTTTTAATCCAGATGTTATATAAATACAAATTATAATTTCAGTTATAAATTTAAAATTAAAAACATATTTAATCTTATAGTACCAAATAAAAAAATAAGTTGTTTTTATTTTATTCTTTTACATGTAGAAAAAATTGATTCGGTTGATCTTAAAATAAGACAAATGATATAATATTATAAAGAAATATAAAAAAATATAAAATACTTAACGAGGAAGGTTTAATAAATTTAGATATTATTATCTATTCTCAATGGCTTGCAAAATACAAAAGAAATACTTTGATCATTGGTCCAAAAGATTTCTGATTATTGATAAGAATTAAAATACCAAACAGATTAATGGTGTTTTTATTAATTTTCAACACGACAAAGATGAAACAAATGTAAACATATTGATTTATGGTATTAATTTTAAAAAATTAAATACTACACATATTCATATTTAATCAAAATTTTAATATTAACGTGTATCCAACTTGTCTATTTAATATATACAAAATTGTGAAATTAAATTAGTAAAAACTTTGATAATTTTAATGAGTGGATAATTTGGATGGTTAAATTATATGGTAGACATGCATTTCATTATTCAGTGTACTATTTAAAGAAATTGAAGTGAATTTTTTGGCATTTTGGCTCCTTCTACAGTTCCCTTAGGAAGAAGGCAACAATCATTTTCTGAATGGTGTTGATTGAGACTTCAATCAACCATTTTCTGATGAACTTTGATTGAAATTTCCTCCTAAATCAAAGGATAAAACTAGAAAACAAAAAGTTTTGTTGGAATAGAAAAATATACAAAGTAGAAAATATACAAAGACAATGCAATTTCATCCAAGTGTTTGTAGGATTGAATTGTGTTGGAAATACAAGTACCTTATTACATTAAAAAAGTAACCATTTTTATATTTATGTGATACACAATTCAGAGTTAAAAAGATAATAAATAAGTGGAATTTTGAATTTTTTTAAAAGTAAAAATTATGAAAAAGTAATAAATATAAAAAACTCACGTGTGTCAAAATATTTTTTTTTATAAAAGTGAAAAATAAAATTTTGAAAATAATTATTTTTTATATTTATTTGACACTATATATTTTTTGTATAAAAATAAAAAATTAAATTTTTGACACACATATTTTTTATATTTATTTAACACTATATTCTTTTATTTTTTTATTCTCTTACTTTTTTTTTTAAAAAAATCACCTTTTATTACAATTTTACCTTTATAATATATATAAAATGAATATCATTTTTCCATTACACTTAAAATATCCTAATATTTTATTTCCATCTTCATAAAGTCTCTGGGACACGAGTGGGAGAAAATTCTAAGTTCACAGGTCTTGTTAGTTTATTTAGTTTTATGTTTGACCAGTGATTCTTTTATTTTCTCATCAACCCATTGATCATCCATTGCTCTAAATCATTGCATAGAATATTTGAAATGGGTGAAAAGTCAAACACTTTGGTAATTTATAATGGATGCTGCTGATAATGATATTTTTACGATAATTTTTTAATAATATTTTAACATTACGTATTGATTGGTTAAAAATTACTCTATAATCAATAATAATAATTACAAACACAAACATAAACAAATCATATAATATACGACACGTAAATAATATTAAAAGGATATTAAAAGGTTGTTAAGAAAACATTCTCAAAGTATCATTTTCTTTTTTTTTAACTCTGTAACTTCTAATTGAGAATCAGAATCTGATGCAAAAGTTTGCTGCTAACATCTTCTGATAGATATTCTTCAAAGATGTTATTTGAAGAAGGTTTTTCGCTTTTTTTTTTTTTAATGGTGAAGATGGTCTAAGAGAATCTTTCACAGAAGAATACTAAGAGGATAAGTTATGATGCAGAAGCAACAGATTACAATAATGCAGAATTCTATAATGGAATTTTTATATAATTATATTATGTGGAAAGTTTATATCTATCTAATTTTTAAATGCTCATAAACTTAATATTTAGCTTCAGGAACTGGACTTCTACATAAAAAAATAGACATCATGAGAAAAATTGCAGATGGAAACACCCATTGGCTCGATGGTTACAAGGTGGTCTTCAACTGCTATTGCTGCGTGACTTGACCGAAGTGTTCAAACATAGATGTTTTTGTTTTGATTTCTCTGTGGTAGTCGTACTTTTCGCAGTTCCACTTCTATGTATTTTCTGTCCATACATTGGCTTTGACTTTCTGACCCGCCAAATTTGAATGGTATGTTTCAAGGAAGCCAACAATTCTCAACTTTTCAGCATGTAAAAACCAAACATCATACCATGAAATCTGTAACAAGTTAGCTTCTTTTCTTTTCAAACTTGAAAAACTCAATCACCAAGATGAAACTCTTCACCTCATCATCATCATCATCATCATATCTTAAACTGCTGTTTCAGTCTATTGTGATCTTACTCCTGGTTTTTACTCGTGCAAACTCCGAGTCTCAATCTCAGTTGCATGATCAAGAACATGCAATCTTACTGCGGATAAAGCAGTACCTTGAAAACTCTTCATATCTCAGTCACTGGACATCATCAAACATCTCTCACTGCTCTTGGCCAGAAATAACGTGCAGCAACGATGATTCTGTCACTGGATTGACATTGTCGAACAATAGCATCTTTCAGACCATACCCTCTTTCATATGTGACCTCAAAAACCTCACACACGTTGATTTCTACAACAATCTGATTCCTGGGGAGTTCCCGACACATCTCTTCAATTGCTCCAAGTTGGAGTACCTGGACCTGTCTATGAACAACTTTGTTGGCAGCATCCCTCGTGACATTGGCAACTTATCTAATCTGCAGTTTCTTAACCTTGGTTACACCAATTTCTCTGGTGACATTCCTTCTAGCATTGGAAGTCTAAAGCAACTCACAAATCTTCAACTTCAGAATTGCCTATTCAATGGAAGTATCCCCTCTGAGATTGGCAACTTGTCCAATCTTGAATTCTTGGAATTGTCATCTAACTCCTTGTTCCCTCCTTCGAGGTTGCATGATAACTGGATGCGGTTGAGCAAGTTGAAGTTCTTTTTCATGTTTGACTGCAACTTGGTTGGGGAGATCCCTGAAACCATTGGAAACATGGTGGCTTTGGAGAGATTGGATCTATCGCAGAACGATTTAAGTGGTGAAATTCCCGGGGGTTTGTTCATGCTGAAGAATCTGAACATAATATTTCTATCTAGAAACAAGCTTTCTGGGGAAATACCTGATGTGGTTGAAGCACTGAATTTGACCATCATTGATCTACCGCAAAATTCTCTCACAGGAAAAATACCAGATGGTTTTGGAAAGCTTCAAAATTTAACTGGTTTGGCTTTGTCTTTAAATAACTTACATGGGGAGATACCACAGAGCATAGGCCTTCTTCCATCTCTGATAGATTTTAAAGTGTTTTCCAACAATTTATCAGGTACTCTTCCTCCCGACTTTGGCCGCCACTCAATGCTTAAAACCTTTTTGATTTCAAATAATAGTTTTACTGGAAAGCTACCCGAGAACTTGTGCTATAATGGTCACTTGGAAAACTTAACTACCTATGAAAATCATCTCAGTGGGGAGTTGCCACAATCACTTGGTAATTGTAGCAGCCTGACAGATCTGAAAATTTATAGTAACCAGTTTTCTGGTAGCATTCCAAGTGGTCTTTGGACTTTCAATTTGTCAACTTTCATGGTGAGCCATAACAATTTCACTGGTGAGCTTCCCGAGAGATTGTCCTCAACTATTTCGCGGTTGGAGATAGATTACAATCAGTTTTATGGTAGGATTCCAACTGGGGTGTCTTCATGGACTAATGTGGTTGTGTTTCAAGCCAGTAAGAACAACCTTAATGAGAGTATTCCTAGAGAGTTAACAGCTCTTCCAATGCTAACAACACTATTGCTTGATCAAAACCAGCTCACAGGGCCACTTCCGTCTGATATAATATCATGGAAGTCCCTTAGGAATCTAAATTTGCGACAAAATCAACTCTCTGGACATATTCCTGATTCAATAGGTCATTTACCTGATCTCAACCAACTTGATCTGTCAGAAAATCAGTTCTCTGGTCAAATTCCTTCTCTTCCTTCCAGACTCACCAATCTCAATCTTTCCTCCAATTATTTGACAGGGAGGGTTCCAAGTACATTTGAAAATTCTGCTTTTGAAACCAGCTTTTTGAACAATTCTGACCTCTGTTCTGATACCCCAGCACTGAATCTCAGGTCGTGTAATCATAGCCCTCAAAGTGAAAGCAAGGACTCATCTTGGTCTGTTGCTTTGATCATAAGTTTGGTGGTAGTGGCCTGTTTCCTGGCTTTGTTGGCATTGTTCTTGAGCATCAGATTTTACAGAAAAAGAAAGAGTGGATTGGATAGGTCATGGAAGCTCATTTCTTTCCAAAGGCTGAGTTTCACTGAATCAAACATAGTGTCATCATTGACAGAAAATAATATTATTGGCAGTGGTGGCTATGGTGCAGTATACCGCGCTGCAGTTGATGGTTTAGGCTATGTTGCTGTCAAGAAGATATGGGACAGTAAAAAGATAGACAAGAAGCTTGAGAGCTCATTTCACACTGAAGTTAAAATATTGAGCAGCATTCGTCACAAAAACATTGTGAAGTTGATGTGTTGTATCTCTAAAGAGGACTCAATGCTCCTTGTGTATGAGTATGTGGAAAACCACAGCCTTGACAGGTGGTTGCACAGGAAGAATAAGTCATCATCAGCTGTTTCAGGTTCACTCCATCATGTTGCCCTTGATTGGCCAAAGAGATTGCATATAGCAATTGGAACTGCACAAGGTTTGAGCTACATGCATCATGATTGTTCGCCACCTATTGTTCATCGAGATGTGAAAACAAGCAACATTCTTTTGGATGATCAATTCAATGCAAAAGTTGCTGATTTTGGTTTGGCCAGGATCTTGATGAAACCAGGGGAACTTGCCACCATGTCAGCTGTGATTGGATCATTTGGCTATATGGCTCCAGGTGAATGAAATGCCAAAATTTAGTTTCCTTCAAAGTAAACATAGCACAACACTTTGATACACTAACATGAGTACTATTTAAGCCATTCTCTAATCAAAACTGACAATTTATCAGTAATTATCTTAGAATTTCCATATCAACTAGAAATAAGACTGATTTACATTATACGTGAGTGCAAATCTCATCTTACAAATAGTTTTTTGGAGTTGAATTAAACATAAAGTCTATTTTTTAACAAATCATTACCAGCTTTAGTTATGAAGATTATATACTAATTTTTTATTGGGAAAAACAACAATTACATCTTCAATACTACATCTAAGTTTTGTCCATAAGTATATTGCTTGGTTAAGTTATCCCTTGGTAGAACTCATAAGTTTAACATGAATGGTTTTTGACACACTTGAATTGCAGAGTATATTCAAACAACTCGAGTAAGTGAAAAGATTGATGTGTTCAGCTTTGGGGTAATCCTATTGGAACTTACAACTGGCAAAGAAGCTAATTATGGTGATGAGCACTCATCTCTTGCAGAGTGGGCGTGGCGTCACCATCAATTAGGAAGCAACATAGAAGAGCTGCTAGATAAAGAAGTCATGGAATCCAGTTACTCAGATGAAATGTGTAAGGTTTTCAAACTAGGTGTCATGTGCACTGCAACACTTCCTTCTACTAGACCATCCATGAAAGAGGTTCTACAAGTTTTGCTTTCTTGTGAAGAATCATTTTCTAAGGGAGAGAGTAATATTGGCCACTGTGATGATGTTGTTCCCTTTCTTAAAAATTCAAGAAGAGAGCACAAGTTGGATATTGATATTGATAGCTAGCTAGATAGGTGTCATGTTGAAGTTGGAGCTTAGTAGTAGTGTGAGTGTAAATCACCAACTGAATATCCATGGAGATTATTACCAATTCTAGAATTGACTTCAGTGACACACAGCCACAGGATTGAAGATTTAGAACATCAATACTGCAGAATGCTTGAAAAGTCACAAAATTCAAGTACTTTCGTTTTGTTATGAGATAAATCCTCAAGGATGGTGACTAGGTACCTGGATTCCAATTGATCCTAAGAGAATCTCTCTAGTATTTTGCAACTTATCTCGTAGTCCTTAATTATTTTTTTAGGTTAAATATGTTTTTAGTCTCTCAATTTTGATATAAAATTTAAAATTAGTTGCTATCTCAATTTTTGATATATTTTGATTCTGAAACTTTAACAACGAATGAATATAGTTCTTTAAACAAAAAAAATTAACATAATTAGATTAAAAAGATTATATCTATTTATTATTAAAGTTTATAAACCAAAATGTATCAAAGTTTCAAACAAAGATAAATTTTAATTTCGAGTCAAAATTCAGAAATTAAAAACATATTTCATCTTATTTTTTTGGGATCAGAGTTTCTCCGAACGAAAATTTTTGTGTCATTTTCCAAGTTTTCTTTTTCTGGATTTTATGTAAAAAAAATACATAATTTAAATATTAGTACTTGATACTCATAGTTACTCATTTTAATTTGATTAAAGCACAAAGTCCTAGGGTTGTGAGCTGATTGATATCACCAAAAATAAAATTTTATGCCCAGTTCAACAATTGAAGATTTTAATGCTCGTAACTGATTAACAAGCATTTAAGATATGATTTTTAGAATAAAATAGAGAAATTTGTTATATTATATTCCTCAATACATGATTTGATGTTAGTAATAAAAGTATATATACTGACATTCTAATTATATTCTATTTGGAAACCAATATAAGAAAACTAAAATACATAATTTATAATATCAAATGGACAGAATTGTGAAAGTAATATGCTAAAGAAAAGAACATCACAGGAATAGTCAATATCAGTATGCTTACTAGAAGGCTTTTGAATACTTCTATGTTCACAAATCTTTTCATTGACTATTCAAAAGTGTAAAGTATTTGTGGTGCTGATGAAAAGGGAAAGAAAGAAAAAAAGAATACGAAGTTGATGTGATAAGGTTCTAAAATACTATCATAAATTTCGGCAATGCATAGTGGTTTTGTACATGGATTTTAAAACTGTGGCTGTCTCTTGGTCTCTGTTCACATTCACACGTGAATCGAGGTCAAAGTTTTGTGGTGATTGACGCAAACTATTCTAAATAATTGAAGTAGTTGGCCCTTAGTTATAGTAAAACAGAGCATCAAACCTACTAAAAGCCTTGAAACACGTAGAGTCAGAGTAAAGAAAACATCTCCAGGTTGGAAACCATAACGTGAAGTCTAGAAGATATAATATTGATCACATAATACCTACTTTAATATGTTTTAGTGGCCCCATTATTCTATTATTCTCTTTGCTGAATCTTAAATATTCGAGTTGGATTTTAAATCTAACTCAACACATTCAGAATTAGACATTAATAGATGATTCAATAGTTATTTGATAGCAGGTGATATATATGTCTAACAAATAATAAATATGTTTATAGAGAATAGTACATGAGGTTTACCAAACAACAAATCTCGTTACGATAAACTTTAACTTATAACTCTGATATCATGTAAGAAGTGAAGTTTAAATTTTGTTCAACCTCACAAAATCAGCAGCTTGTTTTCTGGGTGAATCTTAAATATTTGTGTATACCAACTCTTCAATGTATTGAAATTCATTAAATGGATTTCAACTCTTCAACTCTCTTTTATACTATATATGTTCTTTTGTTTCACATACATTTTTGATATCGAATATTTGACTACATATTTAAGAGGAATGTTATTTGTTAAACATGTCAGACTATACTGGTAAAAGAACCCTCATAACTATGGAAGAATACTAAAAATAAAAGCTACCTTTACTAATTTATTTGACACAAAGTAATGCTATTACTGTAATATCTTAACAAAGGTGTTCAATCCGTGGTCTCTCAGCTGACCCACATAAAATTGGCATTATGCAGAATAGGTAAATTATTGGCATGCCAATTTTGAAAGCGAGCCATGAAGTCAATCATCATTCAACTTGTCAGTCATACTCTGTGTGTGTGTGGTTGTTGCCAACAAGAAAAGTAATTGATTCTCATACATTATCTCTTAATTATTGAATGGCACCATGAGATATCTAGAAACAATTGATACAACAAGATGAAAAAATTCACCTCATCATGTGTCAAAATGCCAATCCTCCCTCTTCTCTCCTTCCTCTTTCTGATCTTTGCAAACTCTCAGTCTCACTCTTTGATGTATGATGAAGAGCATGCAGTCCTATTGAAGATAAAACAATACCTGCAAAATCCACCGTTCCTCAATCACTGGATCCCATCAAACTCCTCACATTGCACTTGGCCGGAGATCACATGCATCAATGGCTCAGTCACTTCACTGACTATGTACAACACTAACATCACTCAAACATTGCCATATTTCCTATGTGACCTCAAAAACCTCACACATGTAGATTTTCAGTTGAATTTCCTTCCTGGGGAGTTCCCGAAATCTCTCTACAACTGCTCCAAGCTTGAGTACCTTGACCTCTCACAGAACTTCTTTGTTGGTGAGATTCCTGATGACATTGACCACTTGGCTGGCCTGCGTTTTCTTAGTCTTGGTGGCAACAACTTCTCTGGTGATATTCCAGCCAGCATAGGGAGGTTGAAGGAGCTACGAAGCCTTCAACTTCATCAGTGTCCTTTCAATGGTACTTTCCCTGATGAAATTGGGAATTTGTCCAACCTTGAGGAGTTGTATGTGTTCTCAAACCACATGTTCCCTCCTACAAAGTTTCCATCAAGCTTGACCCAGTTGAACAAATTGAAGATCTTTTATATGCAGGAATCCAACTTGGTAGGGGAAATCCCCGAAACCATTGGAAACATGGTGGCATTGGAGGAATTGGATTTGTCCGTAAACGGTTTGAGTGGAGAAATTCCCAAAAGTTTGTTCATGCTGAAAAATCTGAGCAAACTATATATTTACAAGAACAGCCTCTCTGGGGAGATACCTGAAGTGGTTGAAGCATTCAACTTGACAGAACTTGATCTTTCATACAATAATCTTAGTGGGAAAATACCAGATGATTTGGGAAAGCTCAGCAAGTTAATATTTTTGTCTTTGTCTACGAACCAATTATCAGGGAAGATACCAGAAAGCATTGGTAGTCTGCCAGCTCTGACTGATTTTGTTGTTTTTCACAACAATTTATCAGGCACTCTTCCACCAGATTTCGGTCGGATCTCAAAGCTTGAAACTTTTCAGGTTGCATCTAATAGTTTCACAGGAAGTTTACCAGAGAACTTGTGCTACCATGGAAGGTTAGTTGGTTTAACTGCTTTCGACAATAACCTGAGTGGGGAGTTGCCAGAATCTTTAGGAAGTTGCAGTAGCCTGCAAATTCTGAGCGTTGAAAACAATGAACTTTCTGGCAACATTCCTAGTGGTCTATGGACATCTTCTAATATACAAACCATTAAGATAAACGAAAACAAGTTCACTGGTAAGCTTCCTGAAAGATTGTCCGAGAATCTTTCAGACATAGGCATAAGTTACAATCAGTTTTCTGGTAGAATTCCACATGGAGTGTCTTCCTGGAAGAATCTTGTGAAATTTAATGCCAGTAACAACCTCTTCAATGGTAGTATTCCACCAGAGCTAACATCTCTTCCTGACCTAACAATTCTTCTGCTTGATCATAACCAGTTCACAGGACCACTTCCTTCAGATATAATATCATGGAAGTCCCTGATAAATCTAGATTTGAGCCACAATCAACTCTCTGGAGAAATCCCTCTTGCAATTGCTAAGTTGCCTGCCCTTAATATTTTGGATTTATCAGAGAACAGAATATCTGGCCAAATTCCACATCAACTAGCTCTTATGAGACCCACAAATATCAATCTGTCCTCCAATAGTTTGGTAGGAAGGATTCCAAGTGAATTTGAAAATCTTGTTTATGCTAGCAGCTTTTTGAACAATCCTGGTCTCTGTGCTGACACTCCAGTACTAAACCTTATCTTATGCAATTCCAGGCCTCAAAGGGCAAAAATTGATAGAAGATATGCATCTCATGTTATAATCATAAGCCTGGTGGTAGCAGCCTCCTTGCTGGCTTTGTTGTCATTATTTTTGATGATCAGAGTTTACAGAAAAAGAAAGCAGGAACTGAAAAGGTCATGGAAGCTCACTTCCTTTCAAAGGCTCAGTTTCACAAAAGGAAATATTGTGTCCTCAATGTCAGAACACAATATTATTGGCAGTGGTGGGTATGGTGCAGTATATCGTGTCGCTGTTGGTGATACAAACTATGTCGCAGTGAAGAAGATACTCAGTAACAGAAAGTTAGAGGAGAAGCTTGTAAGTTCATTTCTTGCAGAAGTTGAGATACTGAGCAATATTCGTCATAACAACATTGTGAAGTTGCTATGCTGCGTCTCCAAAGAGGATTCTCTTCTCCTTGTCTACGAGTATCTTGAAAACCATAGCCTTGATAGATGGCTGCACAACAAAAGTAAGCAGGCAGCTTCAGGTTCAGTCCTTGACTGGCCAAAGAGATTACATATAGCCATTGGAGCTGCTCAAGGTTTGTGCTATATGCATCATGATTGCTTACCACCTGTTGTTCATCGTGATGTGAAAACAAGTAACATTCTGCTGGATTCTAAATTCAATGCCAAAGTTGCTGATTTTGGTCTGGCCATGATGTTGATGAAGCCAGAAGAACTTGCAACCATGTCAGCTGTGGCTGGCACATTTGGCTATATTGCTCCAGGTAAAAACAAGTTACAAATGTATCATTGGGAATAATCCTAGTGTAAATCTAAACTCCACATTATATAAAAATGACAAGAATAAACATCATACAAGAAGAAAGATCCATAAATCCATTGTTTTGAATCATGTATTGCTATTGCTATTGCTTCAGTTAAATTCTCTATCTAATTCTTCTGTCATGAGCCTGGTCTAAATTTTTGTTCATGCATGAATTGCAGAATATGCTCAAACAACAAGGGTCAATGAAAAGATAGATGTCTATAGCTTTGGAGTAGTCCTATTGGAACTGACAACAGGAAAAGAAGCTAATCATGGAGATGAGTACTCATCTCTGGCAGAATGGGCGTGGCGCCACATTCAGGTAGGAACAGATGTAGAAGATATTTTGGACAATGAAATTAAGGAAGCTTGTTACATGGATGAAATCTGCAACATCTTCAAACTTGGGGTGATGTGCACTGCAACACTTCCAGCTAGTAGACCTTCCATGAAGGAAGTCCTGAAAATTTTGCTCACCTGCAGCAGTCCACTCAGCATTGGAGACAAGAATGTTGGCTTCTATGATTCTGCTCCACTTCTTAAAAATTCAAAATGGGAAAATAACATGGAATATTATACCGATGATGATTGAATGTTGATGAAGCTAGGTGGTTTGCATCCTTGTTCAAGAATCTTATCTGTCTTATAAACTTTAACCAAGTGGCTAGTTTTGAAGTCTGAAAATAAGACAATGAAAGTTGTAGATAGACTAAAGTAATTAGATAGAGTAGAACATATATAGGTTCAGATTCAGCTCAGGTTATGGATTACTGTAATTGAAGTACTTTTCTAGGATCTTCATTTTTCTGAAGAAAAATATCCACAAGGTTTTCTTCATACTGTCACAAAATCAATGTTCTATTTGGAATAATAATCTTAGTTTTATATTGAATTGAAATAACAAAATTAAATATTATATAAGAAAGAGACTCAGGTTTTGAATTATAAGTATTTTGTGTAATAGTTTTGAATTTTTTTCCAAAATTTGGTAGCTGCCTTGGTCAATCAGAGAAATACAAATGTTAAATATCTATTGTTTTTGTGCAAAACATTTAAAGATTCTGGGATATACAACACAAATCTAAAGTTGTTTTTTTGTGGTGGAGTGTATTTAATTAGAATATAAAATATAAATCTTATTTTAAAAGTTAGAATTGTAAGATTAAGTTAAATATAAACTCTTCAACTAACATGATATTAGATAATTTCGATAAATAAATTTAATAGTGAATTTATGGCTTAGATTAAGTGAAAATGAAAAAAAAAATGAGTAATGTATAAGAAACAATGCTTTCAAAATCTATTATTTTAAAGTTTTTATCTAAATTTACTCAAATTTCATTATTATTTGAATTCTTCTTAAAAGATATATCATTAGATTTATCTAAAGTGTTTGAATTCCAAAAACGAGAAGGTGTAGGCAGAAATCGATGGGTGCAGAAAGCAATCGCCAGTAGGAACAGGTAGACTGAAACAAGCCCAAATAAAGATTGAATTGGAAGGCCCAATTTTTAGACTTGCTCCCTACTCCTTCTTTCTCTTTCTGTCTCAACTTTGAGACCTGCTTCTCATTCTCCCTCCCTCGTGTTTGTTTACCTTACACAAAATTTCCACTGTTTTCTTGCTCATTTCCCTTCCTTTCTCTTTTCTCTATTCTGAGCGTAGTCTCCGCCACGCCACCGTCGCCGTCGCGAAGAAGACGTAGCGTTGCCGCCTTGATCAACGAAGCCCTCCCGTCGTATTGTCGCGTACAGGTTTATAGATTTTATTTTTTTGATCGTTACTTTCACATTTATTCCTTTCTTTGCTCTTCACAGTGACACTTATTGTTTTATCTTTTCTACGAGGGATGGTATGAAAATCCACTATTTAACTGTTTTTAATTTTCAATTTTCAACTATGAGTTAATAAAATGATTGATTTGCTTTGTGATTGTAAATTGCCAGTGAGGTTGTTAGTGCAGATTCTCGCGCGGTTTATCATGGGGGATAGTCAATATTCGTTTTCACTCACTACATTTAGGTATGTCGGTCGTTGATAACTTTTAATTTAAATTATTTTTTGTTTATAAAGAGAATTTTATGATGTGTGTTTCTAATATTCTGTTGTGTTGTGGAACAGCCCTTCTGGAAAACTTGTTCAGATTGAGCATGCTTTGACGGCTGTTGGGTCTGGGCAAACGTCTTTGGGAATTAAAGGTGATTTATTATCTCTGCCTCTGGACTGGATCTGTTTATGGCCCTCGCTTTAGCATTTCAATTTGAAATTGATTATTTTTTGGCGCATGTGTATAAGGGCTTTGACATATTGGGGAATTTAAGTTCAGTTCTGTGAGAACACTGCTCTCTGAGATGTCTAATTTTTCGGGCTGAGTAGGCTTTAGAGGAACCTAGAGTTAGATATTTCATTTTTTTATTTCTTTTAATTTGGAGTAAACTTATTTTACCTTTTGCGAGTCCATTTTGGTTGCTAAAATCTATGTCTGCTATTGTTTGTGCTATTTACTCTCGTGTTCCGTGGGTTCTTCTGTTGCTTGTAGAGGGCTTTGATCCTGTAATATAAGCGGTATATTTTGCTAGCTGTAAATGGGAATCTGATATTTGATTCTTGCAGCTGCAAATGGAGTTGTCATCGCTACCGAGAAGAAATTGCCATCTATTTTGGTTGATGAAGCATCAGTGAGTTTATTTCCATTACTGGATCCTTTTTTATTCGTTATTCATGGAATTTTTTTATAAAATTGTCCTATGCAAATATATTCAACGATTTAAAATCCTTCTGGTTGTCTCTGTTGTGAGTTTTACACATGGGTTTAACACCTTCAGTGATTCATATCCAAATATAAGCTACATTGCTTGATAGTTCACCTTTGAAAAAATAAATTGAAGATCAACAACGTTTTGTCCCATTAACTCAAACACTGACGCCCTCCACTCCTACACGCGCACATATCTAATACACGTTTGTGCTCTCTGTTTGCAATATTTCTTTCATATTTATGGTGACTAATAATATGCTTTTACTGGATATTGAACTTAGTACCTTTCAACAATCACATGACTGCTTCGTGCAGAGCAATTTAGTGTGTTTGGTTTGCAGTTGCTAACCTGCAACCGTCTGTTCAACAGAAAAGAGATGAATTGTTGCTTCCTCTTTTTATGCTTTGGGTGTGTTAACACACCCTTATTCTCTTAACAGTGTCAGTTTCTTATCCCCTCAGTACTCTAAGTAAAAATATATAGCATGATTTTGTTTTACTTTTCTTTAAAAAATATTTGCTAAGTGGAATGGTGTTCTTGCTATATCATAGTTAAGGACGTTTCAAAGTCTGGCTATTGATAAATGAATCTGTTATGTAACTTTTTCATGCAATGTGTCAATACAAATTAAAAAAAGTGAAGTTACTTAATTCATGATGTATTATGTGTATTTACACTCTGTTGTACTTAATTGCAGGTCCAGAAAATTCAGTTATTAACACCAAATATTGGCGTCGTATATAGGTTTGCTTCTTTGGACATATTTAAATAGTTTGAAGTTAAATATGTTTTGTAACATCAATAATTAATTGTATATTAATGGTGGTTACATATTTAAATATACTAAAAATATGATAAAAAGAGCTTAATAGACACGCCAAAAGGTCAAGAAAAGGCTATATCTTAGGTAATTAAGTAAACATCTCATTTTTACAACATATATCAGTTTTCCAAACCTATATTTAATACCTATTCTAACAAACATAATCATGTAACACATTAGCTTTGAATGTGTTGTTACACATGAGGTGCTACTTAATTTACCTACACATAATGTGGGAGGCAATAGGAACATGACACAACTATTTTGGTGAGATGTCTTTCTTAAGTATGTATGAAGTAGAAATTGAAAAGACACATTTAAGCTGACCAAGGACTTACTAGATGCGTAATCAAGAAAAAATGTTGTTGGTGGTAAGCAGTTAACTATTACTTGTAATACCTGTTTAAACAGTCTGAAGTATACGTGAAGCGTAGTTCAATGTAGCAGATTGTTAATCCACATTGTTTTATGTGTAAATAAATTATGGTGGACTACTGTAGGTTTTCAATTGATTCTCTAATTAAAAGAATTTTACTGGATTCAATCTGCAAGACTTTTGACTATTAACCTTCTTTTAGTCAGGGAGGATATGAGGTGTTTGTTGAATGTTGACTTTTTAAATATATCTGGGGACATTTTAAAATGAAATATAGAAAACATAAAAATTGACTTTCTGTGCACTTTTTGCATCTTCTATAAGAGAATACTGTTGAAATAATTAATTTTATGATGTTTAATTTGTGTTTGAAACTTCATAAGCAGGCTTTTAGTACCTTTTTCCATTTCTGTTAAGCTTTAGAAAATGGAAATGATTATTTGACTTTTATTACAAATATTTTATTTACTTGACCTAAATTTGGTCTTTGTTCAGTGGCATGGGTCCCGATTTTCGTGTTTTGGTTCGAAAAAGCAGGAAACAGGCTGAGCAGTATCACCGATTATATAAAGTATGGTATACAAAATTCTATTCCAACACATTTTTCGTTCTTAGTATCAAGTTCTTGTTCTGCATATACTTATGATCTTGATGAATACATATGCTTTTCTGTTTCTTTCTGTTTGCTTTTGGTATTCTATGCTGGATCTTCTGTGAATTGTGAGCTATATTTGGTATTTGATAATATGATCAAAATTTGCAGGAGCCAATTCCTGTGACTCAACTTGTCAGGGAAGTTGCCGCGGTAATGCAGGAGTTTACTCAGTCTGGGTAATTATTTCCTTGTAAACTGTACTCTTACCACTGAAATTTACCTTGTCAACTCAGTATATTAGTTTGATCCTCTGATTGTCTCTCTGTATGCACCCAACTACATTTACTTACATCTTTACCCTTTATCATGCATTTAATTCTGACATTTCTGTTTTTGATTCTGATAGTGGTGTTAGGCCTTTTGGAGTGTCGCTGCTAGTTGCTGGGTTTGATGATAATGGGCCACAATTATACCAGGTCTGTTGATATTCTTTTTCTGATTTAACTCTTTACGTATTTACATTTACACCATGGTAAATGACCATCTCTTGCATGTAGCATGTCTAGACTTCAGAACCGCACTCGTTGGTGAAATGAACAAGTGCTCCTTAGGTTCTGTGAAGACATTTGATCTATGAAAACTTTGTATTCAATTGCATACTACACCTGTATTAATTTTTCTTCAAATAATTGAAAATTGCTCGCTGATTAGGTGTGTTCAATTTCAAATATTTCAGAGCACTGATTGTCTATATTGCTACACATCTGGACTCGTTCAAAATTACTATGAATTTTAAGGAAATAGTAATTTAAGGTTGTGATTTGATGTCTTTCTTTTCTCTAGGTGGATCCGTCTGGTTCATATTTTTCTTGGAAAGCTTCTGCAATGGGAAAAAATGTATCTAATGCAAAGACGTTTCTTGAGAAGAGGTAGGTAAGCTTTTCATCAATAGCAATACTGAAAGCAAAAAATGTGTGGAATGCATCTATATTTGTTTTTGGATTGCATAATGATTAATATCTGTAAAGATACTCAAGTCACATAATGAGAGCTTAGAAATCCTTTAAATATGCCAAATTGGCTCAGATGGTAGCTACTGACATCTTAAAAGGACTTCTAGACCATAGTAGCTGAAGTCTTTTTGGGAATGCACGCTTGAGAAATTATTTATATATCATTTCTATGCCTGACTTGATTGTCCACTTATAGGTACACAGATGATATGGAGCTTGATGATGCAGTTCATACAGCAATATTGACTCTGAAGGAAGGGTAGGAGAACATAATATTTCAAGTTTATGCTCTAAATAATTAGAAAACCATGGTGAATATTACGTTGCATGGGTTTTCTGTTTTTCCGTTTTAAGGGTAGTTTAGCTCTTGCATGGTGTATGTATACACTTTTTCCTTCTCTCTAAGACACTGTTTCATGCACCTTTTTACGTGCTTTTCTCTCTCTTCCTCACGTCGTTCTTGCTTTGTTGAAAGACTAAACTTTTCTTCATTATGAAATACCATAAAATGACATGTTTGACGATTACTGTTGATTAGGAGGAGCAATAGTTATTTTACCTTTTTGAGTCATTTTTATCTCGTTTTGGTCAAGTGTTATTCTTTTCTCCTACAACAAGTAGCAGTGCATAATAGCTTGTGTCTCGTAATTATAATTTAGAGGAGGAAAATCAATCTAAGATTGGCTTATTGGTCTTGACTTGACAATTACCTACAGCACAACCCTCCAAACCATCATCATATCGTCTATTTTTATTCTTGCAATTATCAACCAAGTTTGTTGCATTAAAAACTGATAGTTTTCATTTTATTGTTTTTTATTGCCATATGCTTCTATATTTGAAACATTTATTCTTTATTTAGTCTTTTGAAACGTTTGGTTAGGCAGGGAAATAATGAGAGAAAGTGGAATGTTTATTATGGAAGGATATTAAAAAAATACAAGGTAGTTTTGTAGTTAGTTTTTTTGGGGGGGAGAGACTCTCTGAGAAAGTCTTATAGTGTTGCCTTTAGGGAGGAGTTAGGGTAGTTTTTGAAAATGGAGTCTTTGGCTGTGTAACCAGGGAATACCCTGTGTGAAAGGAAGTACCTTCTTATGTATGCGGAAGTTGTTTGGTTTGTGTTCTTTATTTCTTAACGAAGAACCTAACACGTTCCCAATTTTTCTCTTATTCTTTCTTTTGTGGGTGTTTTCCAGGTTTGAGGGACAGATCTCAGGGACAAACATTGAAATTGGCATAATTGGTGCTGATAAAAAGTTCAGGTACTTCACCTTCCATATTATATTATATAAACCTTGCTTCCTCTTGTTACTGTAATCAATACAATTGAGTTGATTTTTGGGATTTTGGTTTGTTCCGTCTCAATTAATAAATTAAGAGTACTTCAAAGTACATGGAAATTGCATTACAAAAACGAGGCTTCCAATCCAAGTTATCTGCATTTCAACCTATCTGGACCTCAGACTTCAAAATCATCCTTGTATATTTCTATTATTTAACTGGTTAACTTAATAATAATGTGTTTATGGTGCAGGGTATTGACACCAGCTGAAATTGATGACTATTTGGCTGAAGTAGAATAGTATGCAATGAAGAAATGCCGTGTTCTTGAAGTTGTTGTTTGCTTCAAAGTTGAGTTAAATTTGTAACTTAAAACTGACTTCGTGATGACAATAGTAAATTTGCGAGATACTTGTAGTTGTGACCAAGAACAAGCCTTAACAAACCTTTTTCATTAGAGTCATCAACGTTATCAAACATAGTTGAGAATCTTATTGATCCATATCTCTACCATTTTATACATATCACCGGTTAAGTTCAATGTGATACAATTGCACTGGCTTCTCAAATTCCTTTTCTGCTTCACTTTTCCTTTCCAATGAGATCTTGTTCATTTACTTCTGCAGAAGTAGACATATTTTTATCCTTATGATTTTATTGTTTGAAGGAGGTCCAGACCAGTATTTTCTAATTTTGAACTTTGTAAATGATCATATTAAAATTGTGTTAATGTTTTATTATGTTTATTATGGCTTTTAAATTATATTATTATTTTCAGATTGTGATCACAGAAAACTTTCCTTATAACAAACATAGATATAATAATTAAATTAAATTTTATTCAAATCTTAAATGCTGTTTTTGTAATAGTTATAATTTTATATTTACTAAGATGTGATGATTATTAATTTTTAAAAAGTTAAACTATAAAATAAAAAATGCATTTTACCTAACAATAACAAACTTTATATTAATTTGACAATTATTAGCCTTATTATGGGATATGATCAATTGACAAATGTCAAACTTACACTATCTAATAACTTTTTGTAATATTAAGGAACTAAATTTGAAATATCTTTTCAATTATATAATATATATTAAATTTTATATAAACTAGGGATATTTATTTATATGTGTAACTTAATTTAAACGTCATATTCATGAAAATAAAACAGTAATGAAATTTTTTATTCAAACCCAAATTTACGAATTTACATATTTTTTTAATTTTTTTTAATTCCAAAAATTAGGTGTAGGCAGAAAGTGATGGGTGCAGGAAGCAATTGCCAGTAAAAATACGCCCAAATAAAGATTGAGTTAGAAAGCCCAATTTTGATACTTGTCCCTACTCCTTCTCTTTCTTCAGAATCCTCACGCAATATAGAAACCTCGCGTCCTCCCAACCTGCCGACGACGGCGACGGCGACGGCCTGTGATTCGACGGTGAGCAGTTCAGAAGAAGGAACGAGCCAGCGCGGGGCAGCAGAAGAATAAAAGTGAAACCCTAATCCTATAATCAGTGAGTTTTCTTCCCTCTCGCACACCAAATCACTGTCGTTTTGGGTTTTATAAAATCTTCTCTTCGAACTCGCCAATTCGATTGCAAAATCGCTAGTTTTTCCGAATTCACCGATTCAACCGAGTTCACATCAAAATCGAGTTTGCTTCCGAGTCGGAAGCTATGTGTAGAATCGTAAACTCGTCCGAGTTAATGAGTTAAGTCGCGAGTTTGATAACACGCTTGCTAGGAATCTTGTATAAATGTCTATGTTGAAAAGACCGATGTTTAACCCTTTCTTTGGTATTTTTGTTCAAATACGTGTTGTGTCTCTGTTGCTTGGTGCGTAGTGTGACAATTTGCTTGAAGTTTGCAAATTACTTTACTTACAAGGATATACTCAGTTCCGATTCAACTTACTTTTTAGTTATTCTGTATCTTTACTAAACCTGTTGAATATATGTTTTGACGACGGTGGTAACATTGTTCGTCCAAAGTTTTCAGCATTGTTTATAGTTGCCAGGCTATTTAAGGTTGATTTATCAGCTCATGGTTAATTTGTATCGTTCATGAGCCTAGTGAATTCTTAACTAGAAGGATAAGCAATAGGGCTGTCACAAATGTGTCCAGTGTCATTCATTTGTTTGTATTCTCAACCTTTTCACTCTTGTTCGACCTTGATCTGAGTTACACGTTATTCATCATCATTGTTTTGTTCTATAGAGGGTACAAGACAATGAGTGGTGTACAACAACTGCAAAGTGCCTCCTCTGCCTTGGCCATAGGGTCACAGAAAAATGATGGTTCGGTGACCGCGGCAACTGGTGCAGAGACCAAGCCAAAGAAGAAAATTTGCTGTGCTTGCCCGGACACTAAAAGGTTGCGAGATGAGTGCATAGTAGAGCACGGTGAAGCGGCTTGTGCAAAATGGATTGAGGCTCATCGACTGTGCCTGCGTGCTGAGGGCTTCAATGTTTGAGGTCGATAGTGAGTAATAGGAGAGAAAGATACTAGTAGATGATGAACTCATTTGATTTTATGAAAATTGACACAGATTTTGGGTTTCAATTTTCAGATTGACTGTTTAAACTTTGAATAAAACAGAGAAACTGATTTCTACATGCAATTCATAATTTATTACCTTCTAGCTTTTTGAATCTGCAGGTTCTACCATGTTTGTTTTTTTGAACTGAAATACTTAAATAAAATTACAAATTGTTATATTGTCACTTCCATGCTGTGGTTTAGTTTTTGAGACTGATCAATAAATCCTCTGCCCTGTGTTTCTCTTCCACTTTTCGTTGTTTCTCTCCTATAGCAACTAGCAAGTATAACTTATTTATAAATCTAAAGGTGTAGGAATTGTAATTGTTTCTGGTAGATCTCTCCCTCATTTGGTACCAGTGTGGCTATAAGAACAAGGTTTACGATGCTTTTTTTCTGAACCTTGAACCAGATATTTTGCTGGATCAGTGTAGCATTTCATCACGATGCATGCATACATACATATATATATATATATATATATATATATATATATATATATATATATATATATATATATATATATATATATATATATATATATATATATATATATATATATATATATATATATTTGCACATAGCTTATTACAAATCTATTGGATGAGCCATATAGGTTGAATAATTTTGGGTTAAATATGCTTTTAGTCCCTCAAGTTTCACTGATTTTTGGTTTTAGTCCCTGCACGAAACATTGATGGCATTTCGTCCTTCTAGTATGGAAACATGTACAAATAGTCCCTAAATTTGGACGGCGTTAATTTTTTGGTGAGGTAGATAACGGCACTGCCACGTCTTGTCTGTCCACTGCCTGCCACGTCTTTCCCACCTAAAATTAGGGTTTCGGATTGGGGGAAAGTGGAAAAAATCCTTCTCCTGCGCCGCTACCTTTCACTGTCTCTCTCTCTCTCCGTCGCCTCACTGAAGCAGCCCCTCTATTGCCACAATCAATCCCTAACCGACACAAACTTCCCTCTTTAGCTTCCTTTTCAACCTCTGCCCAAATCCGTCAGTTAGGTTCTGATCAATTCCAATTCCATCACTGCCTTCTTCCTCCTTCCTTTTTTCTTTCCAATACCTATTTATGGAGCACTAGAGTCACTAAGCACAATGAATGGATCAGCGAGGTCTGAGAGAAACAGGGGTGAAAAAGGCCAGCTTAGTTGGATTTTTCCATTTAATGTTAAGGGTTCAATTGGGTAGTATGCAAGATTTATTTGACACAAGCTCTAAGATTTATTTGACACAAGCTCTGCAATATGGTGCATTGTTCAAGCTCTTTTGTTTATGGTTTCACGCGCAGATTCTTTGGCAAACTGTGTTCTAAAACTGCTAGCATCTATGGAGCACTGGAGTCATTAAGCACAGTGAATGGATCGACAAGGAAGCCAATAAAATATGTTCTCTGTACTGCACTTAGTTCTTGTGGGAAAACCCGGAATTGGCGTTTGGGTATACAAATCCATGCTTTCATGATTCGATCTGGATATGAAAATAATTTGTTCCTCTGTAGTGCACTTATTGATTTCTATGCTAAATGTTTTGCTATTCTGGATGCAAAGAAGGTATTTAGTGGCATCAGAACACATGATCAGGTTTCATGGACTTCACTTATTACGGGATTGTCGATCAATGGACAAGGAATAGGTGCAATGGCCGGACGAGACGACGGAGAGAGAGAGACGGCGGAAGGTAGCGGTGCAGGAGAAGGATTTTTTCCACTTTCCCCCAATTCGAAACCCTAATTTTGGATGGGGAAGACGTGGCAGGCAGTGGACAGACAAGACGCGACAGTGCCGTTAGTCACCTCACCAAAAAATTAACGCCGTTCAAATTTAGGGACTATTGGTACATGTTTCCATACTAAAAGGACGAAATGCCATCAATGTTTCATGCAGGGACTAAAACCAAAAATCAGTGAAATTTGAGAGACTAAAAGCATATTTAATCCAACAATTTTAAATCTCTTTTATAAGGTATAAAGAAACAACACCCTCATAGTAGTTTGAGGTTTTCTTCATCACGTGTGTATGTGGAAGAATTGATTGGGGATACAAAGACCACTCATGTTATCAAAACAATCCAAACAACAATCAATAAAGTGCCTTTATTTATTATATTTTTGGTTTTTTTGTCTCTTTATTCTTTTTTAGTCACTAAAAATAATAAAATATAGGTGTAGGATGGTATTGGATTCAATGTAATATTTTTTTCGGAAGAATTACATTAGTCAACAATACATCTACATCTATAATTTTTTTCTTTATATTTCTCTAGTATTTCATCATAATACTTATAATTGCTTAAAATGATTAATCTTTTTTCTAAATTAAAATTAGTTTCTGAATTAATCTATTAATTTATATATAAACTAATTTTATCTCATAGAAATTAACTTAATATTATTTTTCTTAAAATTATTTACAACCAAACCCAAAATCCACAAGATCTTGCTTCATAATTCAGAGGAAGCGAATTGGGATTAATGGTACAGAGAAGCATACTTGTCTATTCTTTTAAATTTTTCACACAAAATCATGTTCGGAGATTTTTTTTTATTTTTTTATTTTTTTATTTTTTACAAATAAAGTATATAAAAGTATTTTGGTTTCTAAGCTTGTAATGTAATTCCTTTATCTTAAATTTGATTTTAGTTCTCTATATGATTTCTTTAAATTTAAAATGATTTAACTTTTTAAAACAATTAAAAGTGTTTTATTGCTTTGAGTCCAGTAAAAAAACATTATACAAAGTAAAAGAAAAATGCATACTTTTACTTTTAATTAAATTTATTTTTGTGATAAATACAATATTATTTTCTCATTTTATACACCCTTTCACAAAACAGAAGTTAATTTAAACGTTTAATGTTATGATTAGTACGTTTACAGTATAATTTACACTCACTCCACAACATTCTTTTTGTCCTTGCTATATAATTTCATACCATATTCTTCAATTGTTTGCATGTTGTGGTTGCATCAATTTAAAAGAAATTTAAAAAACTTATTCATTTTATTTAAATTTTGATGGTCTGAATAAATCAATTCATTTTTAATTTTAAAATTTAAATCTGAATAGAATACTTCTTATTTCTGAGGTACGTAATCTCTTTCATGTATATTCAAAATTTAAATTTTATGAAAATAAACATAACTTACACAACACAAGCTAAAAACTTCACAAGGAAAGACTTAAGTATAAATTTGTGGAAGCTTCATTGTATAATATGCTAACTTTGGTCATCTTTTTCTGAGTTATTTTTGTTAAAACAAACATACAGGGAGTTCACTCTTCAAATAGTCAGCTTTGATGAGTTCAGATATGAAAGACAAAACATAATAAACAAAGCCAACTCAACTCTTCATTGATAACTCAGAAAAGCTTTGAATTCAATAAATTAATCCTGGTTTACTTTGTTTGAAAACGTTACATTGGGAAAACATGAAAACTCAAAGTTTATATCTCTCCTATTATTCCTTGATGTTGGAGAGACAAAGACTAACCAAAATAATGGCAGTAACTATCCAAGAAGCAGCAAGAACACAGAACCCTACAAATACCTGCCCCCTTCTGCTGAAAGCTCCCTAGGACTAGCAACTAAGGCCTTTTAGCTTCAATCCCTTGATCTATTAGGTGTACCAAAAAAATGAAACTAGTGTTACAGTGGTTTACCTTGGCTTAAACCACATGTTCAAAAGTCTTGCACTCCCAAATACTGAGAATTAGAAGCTGCCAAGAGGGCTGCTCCAATTCCAGAGCCATCATTAGAATGCTCAACACCAACTGTATCAGCTGCCTCATCTCCCAACAACTCCTTTAGTGTACTCTCCAAGGAACTTCTGAATTCAGTATAGTGTTCAAACAATCCTCCATCCAGTGCTATTACTGATTTCTGTTTCTCCCCACCCTTTGCTGTGTCTCTTCCTATTTTCTTCAGGATGCCAAAGATACCAGCAGCAGAAAGGCGCGCTCCCCGAGTAGCAACGATGTCACAGAGTTCAACAACAAGCTTCCTCATTTGAAGGGATGTGTTATCGATCTGACAGAAAGGAAAACAGTGAGAAATTCTAATCACTTTCTTTCAGAAAGGAGCAATGCCAACAAAGTTGTAGTTGTTAAGTATCCTGAACAAGTAACAGATTCACCAAAAATTTCCTATCTTCTATATCTAACTGATGGAAAACAGTTAACATGGTATAAACGGGTGAACAAAGAAGCAGTTTTATATTCCACATTGTCTGTGAAGCATCCTTACCTTTAATAGATCCTTCAATTTGGTTCCAACCACATTCAGATCAGAAGATGCATCATGATGCATTGCAGACATGTCAGGTGTCCTGTTACATCCCATAATAAAAGATGAACAATTTCAGAAAGCTCTAATACAAGTCAAAAGAGTAAGAATGAAAATAGTGCCATGTAAATGGGGATGTTCACAACTCAAATTAGGGAAATACAAGTTGTACGATGTAAACATGTCACTATATGTCTTCCACTCTTGACAATTTTTTTCACTGGACTTTTGGACAACAATGCAAGTAAATAAACAATTCAAACATAAAAATGCTTTCTTATGATTCACCCATATTTCTTTAAAGATTGTAGTCATAAAGAATATATGATAGATATGTAGCATTCTTTAGACTTCAGCTATAATAAGTTATAGAGGTGAAAAACTGATCCTGCCATTTTACTCAAAATTTCCCCTGCATTTTCACTTTTTCTCCAGTTTCCACTTTACCTACCAGCTAGCTAAACATGTCCCATAACAGACTATTGAAACCCAATTCAACATTGCAGCATTCATGTATTGATTATAAGTTTAAAAATGGAAAAAAAATAATGATGAGAAATGAGATAGAAATGAGAAAAGGTCGATTCGTCAGGCTTTTAAATTAAATATATGATATGTGATACTAAGATGGAACATGAGAAGAAATCTGAACAGAACATCATTTTAGCTTGCCCAAATTAATAATTTAACCAATAAATATGAAGACAGTTTCTGAATCATTGTTGGCAAGGTAGAAATACAAGAAATTTCTAAGTTAAGACCAAATGGAAAATTAGCAAGTATAATTCAAGAAAATTAGTGAACTTTTGAATGGTCAAATTATCATACCTGATTATGAAAGGAATTTTCAATTTTGGAGGAACAGTATCTCCAAAGAAGTCAGCTTCTTCAGCCATCCTCAACAAAACTCTCCTTACAATGTCACCCAAATACATACCAGAAATTATCTTTTCAAAAATCTGCAAACAAGATTGGAAGAGTATTATAAATGCACATTGGTCATTTAACCTAATGATAAATAGATAATCATTACCTGTTCTCCAGGGTTTAAGCTCTCCAAATCTAGATCTTGATCATATGGTGTTAGAGGAAGATGAGAGGAACGGAAATTACCCCACTCCATGTTTATAACCTATATAATCAATAAATAATCAGCAAGCTTTGATACACAGTTAATCATTACCTGCCTCATGGAATCACAGTAAACACAGTTTGTATCACACAAGAAAGTAAGTGTCATATGATCTATTTACCATCTCTCCTGATTTTGGTAGAAGACCTTGCCATTTTGGAATTGCATGTGCAGACTCTACATAAGCTGCATTTGTCCCAGTACCAAGAATTACTCCAGCAACAACATCCGGATTGTTGAATCTTGCTCTAGCTACTGTTCCAACCGTGTCATTAACCTTCACATCTCCAAGTTAGGTTTTGTATCCAGTTTAAGACATTAAGTAAACACAGAATTTAAAATATATATGTGTGTGTGTGTGTGAAACTACATAAATTTAATCTAAATTTTCTGCCATATGGAAAATGAAAATTATTCTTCATAACCAGAGTTAAGAGGAGAAAGGAAACAATTATAAAGAAAGCGAAGTGAGACTCACTAGAGCTGCAACACGCATATCCAGACCAATTTTTTCGAAGGATTTGGTTAATTCACCCACCACATCTTCTCCAACCTACAAACAACCCAAACAGAATCAATACAAGAGTAACTGTCAGAAGCCTGCTCAAGTAAAGAGTATCAGAGAGATGAAGAGAAAACTGGTAGGGATTCTCCATTTGAAAAGAGTTTGTATGATAAATTTGGGAACCATAAAAGATCAGCATAGTAATCCAGACTCAAAAATCTATAATGCAACAGCAGTAGTGTATACGCTGACAGAGAAGAATACTCATGCATGTATCTGGATTATGCACCACAGTCATGCTCAAAACAAATGAGATGACAACAAGAAAGAATGGCAAGGAAAGGAAGATAGAACTGAATATAACAAAATCAAGGTGACAAGAATTACCGCATCCTCAATATTGAAACCCTTGGTCCACTTTATTAGAGTTCCAGATGAAATTGATGTTTGCCTCACTGGAAACGAGAAGGTAAAACCCAGTTCCCTTTGTCTTCCAGGGGCAGGGTGAAACTCTTCAGGCTCAGAACTAACAAACTTTGCAAGTTTTTCTGCTATAAAATCAAACAATTCCTGCAATTCCATAATTAATATATTAGAGAGAGTAGTTAAGGCTCATTACTGTGATAGAATTTCTAACAAAGAGACTTACATGTGAGCAACCAGTCATCAAATGAGGAGGAATGGAAACTTCTTCAGACTCTAGGTTGACAACACCATTTTCTTTCCCACCTAAATGCACCCGAAGGGTTCTGAAGTTCGTGCCACCAAGGTCTAACGCATAAAAGATTCCTTTCTCATCCCTGTAAACAATGCAACAGAGTAAAAAATGAATCAGAAAAGGAAGAAACCTTCAAGTGTTACAAATTCATACGACAAAAGTATTCAGCCATAAAAAACACACAGAAAAACTCAGTCATTCAAACCCCTTCTTTCACCATATCTTTCCTTTAGAATGCCTACAACACACCACAAACAATCCAAAGCCTTAAGACTAAACTGTCATCATCTAGATCATCTAACTGAACCATTCACAACTGGATGCCCTTATCACCACTCCTGATCAACAAAGAATTTCGAAAAGCACAAAAAGAAAGTCACACATAGCCATCCAGTCAGAAATAATGACCAACATCTAAATCATTATGCCATGTTTAAAACCAAAATGAGTTGAACTCTCAGCATATATTAAATCAGTTTATGTACAAGGTAATTCGTACATCCTTTTTATATAAATTTCTCCTATATTGTGAGAACACTACCTTATTTTCTTCTCCTATAAATGTTCATGTTTATTGTCTGAAAGATGATTTTAACTTAAAAGAGAACCTTAATCTATGTTACCTCGTTATTTTCTTCTCCTACATACAAGTACTTAATCAGAAGAAGTTTATCCAAACAATATGAAAAACCAAACAAAAACTCACTAAGCCATCACTACCATGTACAAGGAAAAAACCTGTCATGAAAGCATAGTGTAATCAAAGCAGAAAAAGTCAAACCCTGAGAAAAAGGGATTGTGGGATTGAAGAGAACAAACCCAGAAGGGAGATTATCGACAAAGGTAATCAACATCTTGAGCTTGCTGCCACCTTCAGAAGCAAGACCCGCGTGCATCTCAACGTCCATGGCATCAGCAACCTGTCTCAGCTTCGCAATTGGGGCCCCACACTGCTTCTCAAACTCCCTCACCATGGCCACCGCGCGACCCCACTTTCCGGAGCTCCTCATTCGGCGGCGCACCACCAACGCCGCCGCCGCACACGCCGCCGCTGCGCAAACGACTGCCACTCCCACCGCCACTTTTCCCATGATACAAAATCAGTTGTCACGTGGACGGAGCCGAATCTAATCGGAGACAAGACAACCTCTTTTTGCTTTTTGCAAACTCCCCAGATTCTTTCTCACTCGTGCGCTATGTTCGATGTCAGAAATAAACTCCAACATTCATACATGCGCCTTATTATTTCTTTCTCCTTATTACTTTTTTCCATTAATATATCAATGGTCCCAGAAAATTAAGAATTACCCACACAATTTAATAATTCATACAGTAATAACAACACCAAAAAATAATTAATTAGATACCAAGTTGCATACCATCCTATGCATATAATCAATCATTCGAACTTTCATTAAAAAATCAGATCTTTTTATAAGGAAAGTCATTAATAAATATCAATAGTTAATTATGATTCTTTTGTTATGTTAATTATGTAACATAAAAAAAAAATTATAGATATTTTTTAAGAAAAAAAAATATGAAATAACTATTAAACAGTAGTAAAATTCAAATTAGCGCATGAAAAAGGGAAAGTATGGTGTTCATATTATTACCATTAATATAGAATGCTAATTATAGGCATAACATCTATCTACCAAACCCAGAATAATGGAGAAACATAGACCCAGCATGTTGAATGTTCTATTAATATATATATATATATATACACACACACACTTAAATATATTTATTTTATATAATTTAATTGTAATATAAGTTATATATTTAAATTATTAATTTTATATCTAAATTTTAAGTATTAACAAGTATTTATTATATTGTGATGTCACTGTGTAAACTATAGTATACTCCATCTCTTTCACAACGCTTTTGAGTTATTATTCTTAAATTTGAATGCTAATTCAAGAGGCTAAGTGAATGCAGTCAAAACTATCACCTATCAAAGTAATTAAGGTATTTAATACCAATTTAATTCACTAAATAGTTCTTTACAATATCACTTACCAATGCTATATACACCACCAATTAACTCAAGATGCTATGTTTTAATTTTTTTTATCTTAATTTAAAAAGAAAAACTAAATTTCATATTGGATAAAAATGTAAAAAAATAAAACTTAAGACTAATTAACATTTTGTGTGAAGGTTTTAAGGTTTTAGACAATACTATCCATTCTTATATCATTAATATTGTAATTAATATTGTATCTGTCCAATGAATATCTATCGATAGACTCAACAGTTAATAATTTTTTCAGATTTATTTAATGAATTTCAACAAACATATAAATGAATTAAAAAAATGCATCTTCTTTTTATAGGCTATTATCTAGTTTGAGATATTATATTTTTCTTTCTATCTTTTCTCAAATAATCTATCTTATATCTAATATATTTATTTTGTGATATTTAATTTATCTTTCATTCTAATTTTTTAATAGATTCCAACTTAATTTATTTTATATTCTAATCTCTTTATCTTATCTGATACTTTAATATATTATTTTTATTGAAATTCTCACGGATAAGTCCATACATCTAACATGTATTAGTCTTTTACTTTTTTTTTTTTATTTCTCTCTCATGAATATATATTTATTTTTTTATGATAATAAAAAAATAATAAATATAACTTTGATATAAATATGATCACAATAAAAGATATAAAGAGTGCAATTATAATAAAATTACAAAATAATATAAAAGTTATATTGTTTTATTCATTTATATAATTATACAATAAAAGCGTTTTTAACATTTTATATCATGATTATTCAGTAGTTTATTATAAATCAATAGAACTAAAAGGTTGATTAGAATAAATGAGAGTATGAAAAGATAAAAATGATAAAAGAAATATCAAATAAACATTTTAAAAAAAGTAATCTATACTATTAACGGTTTTAGATTGTAAATATATATTTACCGTTATTTTTAAAAAGATCACTTTGTTTTTAAAAATTAAATTTTTTTTTATTCGTAAGAACGAAATTTTATTATTATTTTTTAAAACATAATTGTTAACGTATATAAAAACTAATTTTATTTATAAAATCTTTATTTTATCATAAAAATGTCTGCAAAAAAACTTCCATAAACAAATATCAAAATGTACGAGAATTTGCTTCAAACTTTAAAGAACTCGAATTGAAATAGATGTTACACGCAAACGGATATGTTTGCTCTCTAAATTATTATGCTTTATTTTTTATAAAAAAAATATATATTGATAAATAAATTTTACAAGCATGCAATGTAATTCTTTTATCTTAATTTAAATTTAAATTTACTTATTTTTCTACGGTTTCTTTCAATTTAAAATTATTTAACTCTTACACCATTAAAAGTGTTTTTTTATTGATTTAGTTCTACTAAACAGAATTTATACAGAGTTAAAAAAAATACTTAATTTACTTTAAACTAAATTTATTTTAAGGATAAATAAAAATTTGTTTTCTCTTTGGTATGTCCTTAGGTATATTAGTAATATCTCTCCTTGCATTATTACTTAGAATAGATAACCATATATATTAATTTTTTAATAAATCATAAAAAAAAAAAGTAGGTACTAAGGTGATACAATTAAAAGAAGCATGTTCATTGAATACATCCCAACATTTAAAAGATTGGTCTTTAACTTTAAATCAAGCAATAGTTTATGTTCCAAAAATATTATTTAACAATAACATTCTGTTATTCTAAAGAGTTTTGGAATTAAAAATTTTAAGCAAAATATTAAATTTGTAATTTTTATATGAAAAGAATAATACAAATAAAATTTATTAATTAAGTTTTAGTGAAAAATAATCATTAGTAAATTAATAGAGATATTTTTCATATTCAATATAATAATTTAAGTTAATTTTACACAAGTATTGTGATTTACTTGGTTTGAAAACACACTAGAAAATTTATGTTCTGATTTTTTTAATGCAAAAATTAGAATAAATAAACCAAACCTGGTGGGTCTCGTTTTGTGAATAGTTTAATTTAATTTAATTTAATTTCAACTACTACATTTTTAAATGAGCATGATGTTTGGTACATTGGTGAAGGATTCTAATAAATCAATAAATCTTTTAATTAATTAAAAAATCAAACTAAATTAATTTAATTGTGGTCTTAGAATGATGAAAGTGATATCTTCTTGTTACCTTTTTATTTGACTGTGTGTATAAGAAAACATTCTCATTATTCAAATTAGTAGAGAGTTAAATTTAATAAAAAATATATATAATTGATAAACAAAATATATATTAAATTTATTTTATTTATAATATTTTAATTAACTTTTACCTAAATGAATCTAAGGAATCTTCCATAGATTTGAAGAGCGAATTAAAAGTAAAAGGACAAAAGATTTGAGATTGACACGAGTGGTAAAATGAACACCAAATACTGTATGGTACCCTTTTTCTAATTTGGCAATAATTTTTAAATATTTTTTTACCCTTATTTATTTATTTATTAAATTATATTTTTTTCACCAAATTATTTGTTAAAGTTTTATTTTTTTTTTAAATGAGAAGTCATACTCAAAAATGTCTGTCAGGACAACCTTGGAGTTTTGTCAAAAATGGATTGATCTTTGTTATTATTTTATTGCCAAAAATGGGATGATTCAAACTTTGTTTAGAGTATCAAAACAAAACACCTTTTAGTCTTCAAATTTGAAATTTGCATTTGTCGTATTCACCAACACTATAAGATTGTACAATGACAACTAACCTTAATTATATATCTCTTTTTTTTTCATACTTATATAAATTATAGCACGGATAAATAAAAAAGATAAGTTTTTTTATATAAATTAAAATAATTTATCAAAACATTTTATCTAATTTTTCTTTGCATTATAAATAAATAAATTTTAATATATACTCTTATTATTCTTTTATTAAATAATAGAATTATAATTATAAAATAAATATAAATGTTTATTTATTTTATAGATTATTTTTATTTATTTAATTAAAAATATTAAACTAAAAGTTATGATTGAAGGAGCAAAATTAAAAAAATGTGAACCCAACAGATAATTCTTTATATATATATATATATATATATATATATATATATATATATATATATATATATAAACTATAATAATTGTATACAATTGAAAATAATAAGACAAGAAAAGTAAAAAGTAAATGAAGTTTACTTCAAAATACAAATATTCAAAGTAAATAATATCATAAATAATGATATTATGTTAGCTTTTTACACGGACAATAAATATGGACGAATATATCTCTTTTGTATTATGATTTTATTTTATTTTTAATCTTTAAGGTGTTGTACCATTTTCATTCTTATTTGTGTATATAATTAGCAAGGAAAGTCTATCAAGACATTCTTACAGTATAGTATAATGAATATAGAAATAAATATGATCATATATGTATGAAAAAAAACTGTGTTATACATTTAAAATATTTTTAGTTAATTTCTACCTATATTAGTCTAAAAAGCTGAGATATATAGTTACAAATATAGTAATACATTTAATTTTACCTTATCTTCAAAGTTTTGATTTGGTTACTTTTATTCTACATGTAGTATTACAAAAGTTGAGCGATGAATTTTTATAACGATAAAAAATTGAAATTCTCTTTGTTTCAAATTTATATATTAATTTTTAATCTTTAAAATAAATAAACATAATTTTTTTAATTTAATCACATTAATTTTTTTAATGTGTTAAATGTTTTTTTATATTAATATTTGAGTTATTTTCATTATTTAATACATTATCACTTCAAGCTAATTTGGTACACACAAAAAAAACGTAATTATATTAAAAAAATATATGTTTTTTAATTTAAAAATTAAAATATATCAAAATTTTAAACAAAAAGTTTAATTTTGTGACAAAATTAAAAAACTAAAAACATAATATTTTTTTTTATATTTCTCTTTGTCTATAAGTACCTATGGAAAAATGGATCTAAAAGACGCCCATAATCGAAAACTTCGAGTAAAATGTAAGCATTATTAACCCTAAACATATAAGTTTGTGAATTTCGTGCAAGAAAAATGCAACAATACAAATAAAAATAAGAGATTTTCAGAGGTAGAAGCTTAAAACAAGTGTTCATATTTTTTTTGCAAGAGAAATATGAGTTGATAAGGTGTACTCATGGTACATTGTGTTCGGTTAGTAAAAAGCCCAAAGCCCACATGAATCCATAGATTATAGGATACATGAACTGATTTTGTAGAGTGGCAGTTTCTTCCTAGACCTCCATAAGTTTCTTTTTGCAACACCAACTAAAAAACTTTGCATTTTTCTCTTTTTGAATTGCACAATACGAGAACACAAAACATTTTTTATTTTTAGATTGAGCGATTTATAATTATTTTTCTTAAGAAAAAATATAACTTCCAAAGTAAAATGGAAGTTTTGTTATATGGGGGTGCAGGAAGAAACTTACGAAGGTATACGAAGAAACAGCCTTGTAGAATACTTAAGCGTTGGTATCTATTTGGGCCACTATGCTTGAAATGATATTTGTTCAGTTTTTCTAAAATGTTAATAATAATAATAATAATAATAATAATAATAATAATAATAATAATAATAAATTTTGTTCCATTACGAAAATGTGGCTCCATGCTATCTTAAAGATGGGGGTCACAAAAACAAAAATAAATCAATGCATCACTATGGTTCATTTCCACCCAACAATCACCTTTAAATAGTTTAATTAGAAAAATAAATAAAAAAAAGAGAAAAACAAAATGATGCATTACCTAATAGTTAACACTCAGATATCAATAATTACTCGTACACTAACTTACATTATTTTTTTTTTCTTGGAAAGTAATTACATTCTTTTATTCACTCTTTTTTAGTGAAAGTTAGATATCAAGATTCAGCACAAGTATTATAATTAAGAATTTGGCCTACGTGTATTTTTTTATGGTGTGTGATGCCATCTCTCATGAGTGATATTATTTCTCTTTCACTTTTCTTGAGTTTTAATGTAAGAAATGTGAAATTAATCTGTGTTTTTGCCGAGTTAGAATTTATTATATTAGTTAAATATATTTTTAATGCTGTAAAATTAGAATTCGTCTTATTTATTTTAAATTTTAATGTATATTAATTTTTAAACTTTAAAATGAATAAATATAGTTATTTTAAAATATACATTAATATATATAAAAGAATGTTTAATGATTTTGGATTAATAAAAAAATGTTTAATGAATTTGGATTAAAAAGGTTATGTTTATTTAATTTTAAAGTTTGGAAACAATATTATATATCAAGTTTATAATAGAAACAAATTCTAATTTTATATGAAAGTGTAAAAAAGAAAAACATATTTGATAATAGGGTATGTACTTTGACCTAAAATTTAAGGGTAACATGAAAAGGTAGTAATAAGGCAAAATTCTAATTTTATATGAAAGTGTAAAAAGACTAATAAAAGCTATTAATAAAGGGTATGTACTTTGACCTAAAGTTTAAGGGTAAGATGAAAAAGTAATAATAAGGCAATACACGTTGAAGATATTTTATTTAAATATCCCTATTATGATGATAGATATGGCAATCATTCTCTCTCACCCCACCATTGATATAACCTTTTTCTTGCTGCATTGAAATTGATAAGACAGAAACCAAATAGTAATGAATGAGTAACTTGGATTCCATGGAGGCTATGTTAGGAAGATGGTAGCATTGTTGGTTGCAGAATGCGGGCCATAGTTCTCCTTAATTATGTAGTTGGGGACTGCAGATATATAAAACAACTTGGTGAGAGCAACCAGTAAATGATGCATCAACCACACACTATCCATCTTCAACCTATTGCTGTGTTCACCGTGTTAAGAAGTGTATTTTAAACCTAATTTAATGATATAAAATCGATACATCCACTTATATATTCTAAATTAGTTTTAATTTTAGTCGAGATAGAACTTCCAACATTATCCAGTAGAACTCACTCTGTCACTCTCTTTCAACCTATACTTACTTACAACTCTAATAATTATATAAAAACATATGTCAAAGCAGTGTTTGTGAAAGTAGATTCTTAAGCAACATACAAACTTTGACCTCAATTATTCTATGACAGCTTGCTCTGATGTTACCAGTTTCACGACTTTTGGTAGCAGCAAGATTCAAGGATATGCATGAAAGTATATTTATATATAAAGATAGATTCAATTGCCTTAGCTTGTTAGTGTCGTGCAATCGAATAGGATGTGAAGAATAGACAACACAGGCACAGTTGCCCGGCATCAAAGGAATTTTGTTGAACAAGATAACTTTTTATCTTTGCCCCTAAAGAGGGTTTGAATCACAAGCAAGATCACAAGCACGCGAGAATCACTCACAAAATGAAGGCCTTGTTGACTAATGTGTGTGTTCCTTATTTTGGTGGATTTGATTCTGACCTTTTCGATGGTCTCATGGAATTCAACCAGAATGAATGATCTTGTAATGATTCATCATTCCATATGAGTTAATTATGGACCTTTTCATATTGCAGGCCATGTGTCTATAACAAATGAGAAGAAAAAAAGGAAAAAAAATGACCCCCCAAAATCCAACCATATCCAAATATAATCATTCGAGGTCGTGTTTTGGTTGAATTTCTGCCTGCCTATAGTGAAAATGTTGCTTGATTCGAACACGAGTAGATCTGGTTTGTCAACACATGATCATCTCTGTAATGCTCCATATTGTTATAATGCTTGATGCTGACTTCATGCTCTTTAATATTCGACCAATACAAAGAGTGTTAGACCTGTAAAACTTTAATCTAGAAAGAGGGTCTTTTGAGCTTTGAAGGGTCAGAAATTTATTTCATGCTTCATACCATGGACTACTTTACTTTATCCTAGAAAAGCATTCGTTTTCAGTTTTCAGGACCACTAATTAGTATGTGGGGTAGATAGCAATCTCTATCTACTACGTTTATGGAATCCGCGCTTTATGTTTACCTCTGCAAAAGAAGCAGGATATTTGGATCTAACGCAACACTAAAATCCCATTTAAGCAAAATCTACCCCACCATGGTAGCAATCAGCATTTGCCACAGGGAATGCACTGCTAAATTTTCTGTCTTTTCTTCTGGGGTAGGGTATATACACTATACGGTCTGATAAGAAGCTGAGCTAACTACTATTATCTTATCAAAATAGTGTAACATAATTCACACATAACCTTATTTTTTAGTTAGTTTGTCACAAGATGTTCGATTCTCATGTTCATGTGTATGATATTCAAAGTGGTCAGTAATTTAAGTCTAACTCAATTTGCATCGTATATACCATATACATACTGTGAATTGATTTTCCATTTACTACAGTATAAATTAGTTTTGACTACGGATGAAGAATAGCCTTGGTTAAGCTATAAAGAAAGCTACTATTACCTCTGAATAATGGAGTCATAGTTGACTATGTAACCGGAAATTGAGTGGTCAAAGTGATGGTATAGGCTTAAGAGAAAAAGGTGATGATGAGAGATGGATGATGGATGACAAGTGTAGTTGGTTTGTGGTACCACAGAAAAGCACGTCAGTGTACATATATGGGGTGACAAGCCAAGCAAGAAGCTTGAAGCTTGGGAGAAACGGCTCATTGAGGGTGAGCTTTTTTCTGACTTGGTTGAGAAACCTAAAGAAAGTTCATCAATCTTGTGATTTAGACAAGAATGTCTCACGGCCATGTGCAGCAATGCGCCCCACGTGGGATATGACATGCGTGTGGGTCTCTCTAACTCGGAAGTGCTTTTGTTTTCTTCTTTTTCTTTGATAGTTTTGGCAAGATACAATACAGCACATCCATATACTAACATATATAGCTTCCAAGTAAGGAAGGGAGCTGTGATGAGAAAGAAAAGGAAAAGGAAAAGGAAAATCAGCCTTGGAGAAAGAAAAAGAAGAGCCAAATAATGTTAAATTAAAAGTACATGCATACATAATGCATTTATATTAATTGCAAGCTGAGCTAAGGAAGTAGTACTGTACCTCTTTTTGAGGTATATCTTTGACATGTACACGTCCTTCAGAATTATGAGATCCTCTAATGTAATGGGGTCTGGGAGTGAGCTGTGTTTTGTTAGGCAAGTAGCTGGCTTTGTAATGACCCTGCTGAGACATCCTCTCATATGTCACGTGCCCTTTTTCTTTTCTAGATAGCTTTCTTTTTCTGAATTTCATTTGAAATTTATGGCTTTTTGATTTATGAGATGAACTTGAAACATATATCTGTCTATTGCTGTGTTGACCTGTTGTAAGCTGAGAAACAGACTAGATTCTAGATATATTTGATTTTCAATCACTCCTTCCCTACTTTCTATGTGCCAATATTCCTTTAAGTCTTGTCTGTCACTCTTGAATTATTCAACTTTTCCTTCTCTTTTGGTGCTTCTCAGAAGATGATTGCAAAATTACAGATCCTTGTGCAGCTGTTCAAAAGAGCCTTTTTTATTCTCATGCTACTTAATTTTTCCACTTATTTCTCTCTAGTGCAGTATAGTTTGTTGGGGAGCACTGTGGTGTGTTCATATACCTTTAAGTAACCTTTTCTTTGTGCATAGCCTTTTGGCAATGTGATGAAAGGAAAAAGGGGACATTGTGGTGATCAAAAGTTCTGCTTTTAGCTATTTACTATGTCTGGGGGTGATGCCAAGTGTACCATCATAGGTATTGAAATTCTGTTTCATTTGAAAATATGTGATCTAAACATTGAATTCCACAGACCCACCAGAAATGGCAAATAGGAAAGAAAAGTTTCTTAGGCCATGTTAAGTTACAACATGTCAAATTTATAGTCTCTTTATGGCCAACCCAACTAAAAAAAGGTGCAAGTCAATTCAAAGGTATGTGAAGAATTATCAATGTTATCTGCTTCCAAATAATGCATCTTGGACCCCATACCAGCCGTTGAGAAAGAAAATACTTGCTAGTGCTACTGCTACTTTATTAAGTATGTGTATATATGCGTATAAATATACAAGATAAGCACAAAACGTATTCGCTTAGAGGAGCAGAAGAAATGCAAGTGTGCCGATAAGATAAACTATAAAATGCAGCATTTATGACCTTTTTAAAGCGACTTGATCTCACATTTAAATCAGTGATGGACTACAATTTCAAGTCTCTACCCATCTTCCGACAGAGAAAACATTTATTTAACCAAAACGTTTAAAATATGTTGCTGCATATTCATAACCTTGCCATCATATAGGGATCTTAAATACAAAAATTTTCTTTCTGTGTTTTGATATATCAGTTAATAAAGTCACCAGTTTCATCAATTTCTTGTTGCTTTCACACTTGTAATTAATCCACATGTATACATAATAATTTGGTTTTATTCTGTTATATTTGATCTGAATTGAAATGATGTGTTTTTCTTCAACAGTAGCCTTAAATCATATAAGGTATATGTTTCCCTGCCACCTCTTCGAATCCTTTGTAAGCAAGCAAGACATTCAACAGCTGATGTTTGAATTTAATGTTTAAGCTAAGAAACATAAACATAAAGCTTGAAGAATCTGAACATAGCAGCATGTAACTTTCCAACAGCAGGCATGCGTGAGCAATAAATAAACAAATGCTACAAGTTCAAAGGCAGTTGTTGTTATCCAACAAGGCATCTCTCATTCATGATCAAGTGGCTATGGATTGATGCATCTATCGCTTGCTCATCACCCAAGAAAAAATGCCCCACTATATGACTTCTGAAGGAGGGTCCCACCCCACCCACCACCCAATAAGAATGAGCCTGTTCCCCAAACCCAAACCCTCAAGCTTCTACCTTTCAGCCACTGATACTGTCAAATTACACTGAATGTTCACATTATAGCTATATATACACTTAATCTGATTGGTTGAGAATCTTAGGATAAAGCAGCTTTAGTCACTTCTGGTATTTCAATTTGGCACCGTCCTTAGCCTAAACAGATAGGTACTGTTCTGAATTGGAAACTTTGTTTTAAAGATTCCACTTATAATGTATGCAACTCAGTTACCAAACTTAGCTAGGCATGCAAAAAAATAAAAAGAAAGCAACATAAAAGAAAGAAGGGCTTGTAAGAGGATAACAGAAATGTTGAAATTGGGAAAATTTGGGAGGCACAAGTGGTCAAATAGTTTACGTGGCGTTTTGTGGGCGTTAAGAAGATATATGAAGTAATTAGGCACAACACAACAACACTGCATTATGTGCATAAGGGTGAGCTTCCCCTTATGGTAGAAAACAAAAAGAAGAAGTGGTGCCTCCCAAGTGTGAGACTCTTAGTGCTGTCAGATGAAGGATGGTGGGGACTCATCTGCATAACCATGCATATATTATATATGTATATATATATATATATATATATGAAAGTATAAATGATATATAATGAGATAAAGAAAATGAAAAAAATGGTGTACGTAATTAAAGGGTGTCCATATACATCATTGTTGATGTGTCACAGTCCCTTCCCTACATAGAAAAAGTAATAATAATAGCAGTTTCTATCTTCTTCACAGAGTCTCGAGTCTAAAGAGTACCAACCATGCATTACCCTTATTGTGATCATTTCATGTGTCATATTTCTCTTTCTCTCTCTCTCTCTCTCATGTCATGCAGATACAAATAAATGCATAGCATAGCATAGCAGAAAGATGGAGAGTGGGTGAGGCGTGGAAGCGACAATAACAGTAAACCACACCAACTCAACACGACAAAGACAGATAGAAAGAGAAACAAGGTAAGTAAAATACTAAATAGTACTAATGCGGCCAATTGATGAGAGGATGTTTCATGTTTCCTTCCAACCATCTGTTTGTGAAAACGGGAGCGTCCTGTGCAGGGTCCGGTCCGTTAATTGCGCACGCACCCATGTGCACTGTGAGCCAACTGGGTCACTCCATCCCTCACCACCCTTTCATCTTTCAAACTCCAACATGCTTAAACATCATTCACTTACTCATACTTTTAACCTAGTCCCCATCATCCAAATATCTTATGATATATTACATATTTATCTATAGCAGATTGATGTCTTTAAGCGTTTGTTTATCAGAGATTCATGTTTGTTAATCATGCATGATATTATTATGTTACTGTGTTGTTAATGTTAGTGTTGCTGTTGTTAATGTTGCTACTGTTAATGTTACTGTTGTTAATGTTACTGTTACTGAACTGATGTGATAAGGATAACTATACAATGATTCATTGATAGGGGTGAAATGAGTTTAACGAGTGTTTGGAGTTCAGTTAAAAAATTATTAAATTTAATAGGAGTTAAAAAAAATATATAATTTATTATAATTTTTAAGACAGTTGAAACCTAATAATGAAAGTTTGAAAAATAAAAAAGAAAAGGAAGTTCCTGAAATTTAGTTTGGTGGAACCTCTGCTGACGTTTTCACTTTCTTGTCTTGCTGATGGGTCCACGCGAATTATGGTAATACAATTGGATTTTCGTAAGAATCATCGTACACTCTAAAATTGAAGGATATATATAAATGTTTAGTGAATTTTAACTAAATAATAATAATATTTTTTATTACATTTAAAATATTTCAAGCTTGTAAATCAATTAAGTTAAATGTATATTTTTTTTATCAAATCATACATTACTTAAAACAAATTATTATTTTAATCATATTAAAAGTTTATATTTCATGAAATTAATATTTTTTGTATTTTTAACAATATGTATTATTCTTCCTCTGTTGAGTTAATGTCAAACACACAGACATATTAACACATGTCTTTAAATAGTTTACGCTCTAAGCTTTATGAGTTTTATAAAAGTCTTGAAATTATTTATGATAATTAATTATCATATACATTAAAATTAACAAGAAATTTCTTACAAAAAAATATTATAAAAAATATCCAGAACAAATTTTTGTATGAAAATAAAATTTTATGAAAAATAAACCATTGCAAATTTTCTGTTAGTTATATAGTGCTTGATACAAAAGAAGGCAAAGGAGAATTACATAAAAGAATGGACAGATAAAGAACCTATAACAGAACATAAAGAAAGCAAACACAAGCATAATTGGTCTAAATATTGAAAGATGCATTGAATTGAATATTATTAAAATAGAATATAACTAGATATTATAAATGATATATATATATATATATATATATATATATATATATATATATATATATATATAATTATTTTAAAAATTAGAGTTTTTGTTTTACTAAAAAATATACTAAATAACACCAAATTTTCAATAAAAAGTTTAAAAAATTAATTTATATATTAATTTCTAAACTAAAAATCATTATTATAAGTACAAAAATTATAATTAGTTTCTAGAGTTTAAATTGAGGTTAGTATTAGTTACTAAAATTTTAGCTATCAAGATTTTAAAAATTATTTTTAAATTTACTTTTTAATAAATACTATTGTCTTATTATAGTAAATAATATATTATGACAATTAATGGATGATAAAAATATATTAAAAAAATTGGAGTTGGTTCGTGCAAAATAATATGATTTAGTATTCCGTTGTTTGTCATATTGTTTAACTTTTCCAATCTTCAATTAAACATCAACACTTATATTTAATTCTATTTTATAATAAATATATTTTAGAATAACTATACAAATTAATAAATAGAGTACTAATATTTCCGTAAAATCATTTTCGGAATAACTATCAATAGTTTTTAATAATTAAATGGTTTTAATAGATATGAAAAAACTGTCAAACGTAATATTCAATTTAAATTGGAGATGGTAATTATAAGAATGAATAATATTTTTGTCGGTAAAGACAGAAATATAATAATTACTTTATTTTTTGTTGATTTGAAAGAAAAAAATTAACGTACACAAGTCGCAAAATAATAATAAAAAAAGGAGGTAAAATATAAAATATATTTCATCGCAAAAAGATTCAAAGAATCATCTTTAGTTCTAAATTCTTTTAGAGCATTTATCTCAGTTTTTTTTTTATTATTTACTTTTTCTTTTTTCAAATAAAAAACAAAAGAAATTACCTCTTTTACTTGTCTGATATCAAAGCCCAATTCAGCAGACAAGCCTGGGCCGAAACCCAACAACTCACTGCAGTTGCAGTGAGGAATAGAATCTACTGTCTCATGCCCCCACGTGTGACCCTCACGTGTCTGTCATTCTCGTTATTTGTTTATTGTTTTGTAGTGCAAAGTAGAAAGATTCTCTATAAAATAAAATCACCTAAAATATCAACCCACTAATTAGTGCCTAATTCATGTTCACCTCTTTAATTATGAAAAAAGTAATTACAAAAGCTATAATCAAAATCAAAGTATCGAATTATTTAACTTTAATTAAAATTACAAAAAAAAAAACTAAAAGGTAGAAGAAAACCAAATTAAACACGTGAGTTAATTCCAAACTTGCTTGCATTACTTTGATTATACGAACTCTAATTTTTTGGCAGTAAAACCTAATTTGATTTTGATGTGTGATGAAGAAAGCAATAAAAGGTGACAAAGATCATAGGAATACGTGTGTTGTGTTCATGTGTGGTGTAGTCCCTCGAAAAAAAATGTTGTCTTTTATGTGTTTTGCTTCTTCGACTAAATTAATAAAAGCGTTTGATCACAAGCCATTTTGAAACAAAAACATTAATTAGTGTTTGACCCGTAACGTTTTAATGCGATTAGTGATGGGTTTTCCTTTATTTTTGCGTTTAATTAACGATAACCATAGTGCAATACGCAAGGCGTTTCTGGGATAATGAATTTATTACGAACCTAATTAGTGGAATCAAAACATTCTTTGCTTTCATGGCTTCATTATGATATGATTAGTGCGTTGAAGTCAATTGCTCTTACTTCATTTTGGTATCAATGTAATTAGATTTTTTTTAATACAAGTAACTTTAAAACTGCATCTTATTGAAAAAAAATTAAGTAGTTTGTTGGAAGTTTTTGTTATTTTTAAATCGAAGTTACCATTAGGGAAACCATGAATGAATGCAAGAAGAAACTGATAAAATCTTTTATTTTACATTTTATTGTAAAATAAATAACGAAAGAATGATTAATGTTGTTTAATCTAAAATTAACAGATGATTTAGTGGTGTAGTTGAAGTTGTAAGTTTAACTATTGATAAATATTACATTTTTTTTCTTAAATTGATTCAAATATTAGACTTGAAAGCTAAAATAATTAATGAATTTTCTATTTCTTCAATTTTACCAAAATCAAAAGCGAGACAGGCTTTTCTTCTCACTTTCTCATCTCTGATACATTTACCAAATAAGTTTTTTTTTTCTTTTTTCAACTTATTCTTAAAAAGATTATTTAAGATTGATTGCTAAAATTGTATTTAAAAAGATTAAATAAAAGAGGCAAAAAAACAGTGAGAAATGAAGGGGTTGTGATTTGTGAAGAAAAAAAGGACCAAAAGTGTTGCAATGTGCCTCATGGGCGGAATCAAAACTCATAACAGCGAGCAAAAATCACAGACACAGAACATTTCTGTTATTGGGAATTGTTCCTTTCAGTACCACACTGACATCCTCCCACATTTTTACTATTTTATGCTATTCACAGTACCTTATTATTTTTTCCTTTAATTTAAACAACGAATCTCCATAACTTATATTTATAAAGAAAAGGAAAAAATAAAATATAAAATTAAAATATGTGATAAATAAAAATATTGACTTTGAGGAGAAGAAATAGGTTAAATTAAACTTGGTAAGAAAAGAGGAGGGCATAGAAAAGAAGAATGTTGATATGTGAGGTTTGATTTGATAGGTCAAAATAAGAATATTTATTTATTTTAAAGTTGTAATATATATTATTATAAAAATTTTATTTTGAATTTTTTGAAAAGTGTGAAAATAAAATTTTGGTAGAGAGAAAGAGGAGTGAAAAAGCAAAAGGAAATGAAATTGTCTATTTAAACTCAGTCTCCCATCCTTCTCACACAGTCTCACTCCCATATACTCAATACTTTCTTTCTTTCTCTATCTATCGATCCCTTCCTCCATCACAAGAACAGAGTCTCCTTCTGCACAAAACATCATCGTCATCGTATTCACAATCATCATACCCTTTGCTACGATCAATCTTCCCGACTTCGTTTCCAACATGTTGGAATCCAACACAGAGTACAATGATACGGAAAAGCAGACAGAAGGGTTTAGCACACGTTCCACAATGTGGGACTTCATTCGAGAAGCCAAATCTCTGTGGGAGGTCGCATTTCCGACAGCTCTCACTGCTCTCATTTTCTACGCGCGTTCCATGGTCTCCATGTTGTTCCTCGGACACCTAGGAGACACCGAACTGGCGGCAGGTTCTTTGGCCATAGCCTTCGCCAACATCACCGGTTACTCGGTTCTCTCGGGACTCTCCCTAGGTATGGAACCCCTATGCTCCCAAGCCTTCGGAGCAAAGCGTCCCAAGCTTCTCTCTCTCACGCTCCAACGCTGCGTTCTCTTCTTGATATGTTGCTCAATCCCCATTTCACTCTTGTGGCTCAACATGTCCAAAATCTTCCTCCTACTACGCCAAGACATCAAAATCACAAAAATGGCGCAAAACTACCTTGTATTCCTCCTCCCCGACCTCGTCACCAACTCCTTCCTCCACCCAATCAGAGTCTACCTTCGAGCGCAGAACGTCACCCAACCGGTCACGTTAGCTTCCCTCGCCGGCACGCTCCTGCACGTCGCCTTCAACTTCGCTCTCGTGAAACACGGTGTGGCCGGAGTCGCCGCCGCTTCCGCCGCCTCCAGCTTTTCGATTCTGGGACTGTTGCTCCTCTATCTGTGGATAAGTGGGGTCCACCTAGACACGTGGAGTGCGCCAAGCCGTGAGTGTTTCACAGGCTGGGAGCCGCTGCTTCGGCTGGCTGCACCGAGCTGCGTGTCCGTTTGTTTGGAGTGGTGGTGGTATGAGATCATGATCTTGTTATGCGGACTCCTTGTGGAGCCCACTGCCAGCGTGGCTGCTATGGGGATTTTAATCCAAACGACGTCGTTGATTTACGTCTTTCCTTCGTCGTTGGGGTTGGCAGTGTCAACGCGCGTGGGGAACGAGCTTGGCGCGAACCGGGCTCCACGCGCCAGGATGTCGGCTGTGGTGGCGGTGTTTTTCGCCGCTGTGATGGGTTTTTCGGCGGTGATCTTCGCCTCGTCGATGAGGCGACAGTGGGGGAGGATGTTCACTTTGGATGAGGGGATTCTGCAGCTGACGGCCGCGGCGCTGCCGATTTTGGGACTGTGCGAGCTTGGAAACTGTCCGCAGACGGTGGGGTGCGGGGTGGTTCGGGGGACGGCGCGGCCGAACGTGGCGGCGAACGTGAACCTCGGCGCCTTTTATCTGGTGGGGATGCCCGTGGCCGTTGGGCTTGCGTTCTGGCTAGAGGTTGGGTTCTGTGGGCTCTGGCTGGGCCTGTTGTCGGCCCAGGTTTGTTGTGCGGGCCTGATGTTGTATACGATTGGGACCACCGATTGGGAGTACCAGGCCTGCCGGGCCCAGTTGTTGACTGCCATTGATGACTCCGCCAACGGATCGGACGGGCAGAAAGAACCGTTGATTGGCGTGGTGGACACTTGATAATGATGATTAATGTTGATTGACGGTGTAATATTCTTTTCTTTTTCTAATTTTTATATTATTAGACGAATTTGTGAGATAGAATTGTTATTTTTTACACCGCTGATTTTTTATTCCAGTGGGAACTGGGTATTATTTAATTAAGGATAAATGAGATGATGATTATTCTGTCTTTTTCAATATGAATATCTTCTCATATTTTGTTTCTTATTCCCTAAGTGCAAATAAACACTAACCATTTCAAACGCACTTCACATTCTCTTTCTCAAAACCATTCTCTAACTTTTTCCTTTTGCCTCTACTTTTTTATGTATTCTATCTTCATATTAGAAATGTAAAATTTTCTTATATATAATGTTCTTGCAGATCTTACGTATTGAATATCTGCATAAGCAACATTATTGTTTCTACTAATAGCTTGATAGTGTAAAAGAAAATTTACATGGAAGAAGTTGGTGAGTTGAAGGTAAGAGGGAGAGAGAAGGGTAAGATGTGATGAATGTGACGTGGTCCAGCAGAGGGCAAATAGATTCATGACACGTGGCAGATGTGAAGTGTGATTGGTCAATGGATTGGATTGAGAGAGAGAAAAAGGAAGAGACGGTGATGGTACTGTACTGCTGTTAGTGACAGAGTCTGTTGCTTCTGCAGTTGCAGTGTTGCAGTTGCAGTCACAGTTGCAGGATTCACTCTCTCACTGCATAACCACTCTTTCTTTCTTATCTTTTGGCAGAGAGAAAAACGCATGGATACAGCTGCTCTCTATCACCTCCACTCAACAAGTACTCTACGGAAGATCATTCATTCATTCATCGATTCATTCATTCATTCACACGTTAATCTCATCGAACCATTATAACATCCTTATCATTCGACCCTAACTTTGTTCTTTCTTAATTACCACTGATAAACAAAAAAAAGAAAGAAAAAGACTCTTTCTTTCTTACCTAATTTTCACCCCAACTGTTTCATATTCAACCTTCTTTTTTCTATTTCAAAGACTGAGAAAAAGGTGCATGTGGGAAAATATTTGGTGGAAAATGAACGATCTTTGCATGGTTCGAAGAGGATGCTGAAAAGGGAAAGGAAAAGGGTTGAACAAATTTGGACACACAAGAAGGGTTGGGAAGAAAAATTGAATTTTGGCCATAGAATTTGTGTTCCAATCCGAAAAGGGAAGAAGTGGTTGATTTTGGTGGCCATGATAAAGATAATGAAGGGCAGGAAGGGAACAGAGGCTATAATGAGAAGGGCTGCCACTGCTCTGATCAGACCAATATATCAGAAAGAGAGAGAAGAGACTCTGCAAAACCAAACAAAATACTCTTTTGTCTCATTATTCATCACTATCAACCTTTTTTTTCTATTATTTTGAATTATTTTTGGATTTTTGTGTTATTATTCTTTCTTTTCATCAAAAGTAATTTTATTGGATGGTCATATAAAGAAATGCTTATCATATAAAGTTAATTAGTAAAGATAATTAGGTTTAACTGGAATGAGTTACTGATATATTGAAGAAACGATTCGTTGAAGTGAGAAATATGCAGAGGTATCACTTTCTAAGGCTAAAATCCCCCTGAATTTATGCACCACATGTGAAAAGCAAGGTGGACCACTTAGTACTAACCCGTACTTACCCTCTGCTTCCTTTCTTCATTTTTTTCTGATTTTAATTACTCACACCATTGCTATCAAATCTCACCAGTACAACCTTTGCTATGCCTTTCATTCAAATTCTATGTACCATTTTTCACTTCTTTTATTGCCAGATAACTTCAAAATCTTACTCTGCAACACCAACTTCGTAAGAGTTCCCAACAAAATTAAGAAACTTTCATGGTTTTAAGGTTCTGTTTGGTCGTATGATTTCATTACAGGTACATGTATGTTGAGTTTTTAGCAAATGGGAGTTTGTTTATATGCTTATTTATAAAACATAAAACCTATTCGGATGAGAAAAACTTGTCTTTTCACTTGAGTTGGAGTGTGGAAAATAAAAGATTGATTTTTGCCCATGATTTGAAGAGATTCCATCCAAATTGAAACAATTTGATTTAAATTTTATCAGATTAAATTATATCTTTTAATTTAATTATGTCAATTTTTTTATATATATCAAATGTTTTTTAATTGATATTGAAATAGAAATATATAAAATAGTGTAAATAATTTAAATGTTAATACAAAACGTTTGTTTAATTGCTTTTTTTTAATTTAAAGAATAAAATGCATTAAAATTTTAGATATTAATAAAATTTTATTTTCTCTCTCTTTCTTTCAATTTTCTTAGAGTGACAGTGTCATCTATAACATGATATTTATATGGTGTGTCTCAATCTTAAAAACATTAGTCACAATATTAAAATTTGTGGCATAAAACTGTCAATTTTATATATTAGGATTTGTCAATTTTAATACTTCAAGACTGTTAAAAGAAATAACATTAAAAGTTAAAAGCAAAACTAATGAAATTTTATTACAATATAATTATGTAAGTCTTAGCCTCCATTCTACATTATAATTGTAGATGTCCTCTCAAACGAAATACATATAAAAAATTATTTATACTTAGTTTATTTCAATAATTCTTTTTGTAATAATAATAGTAAAAAATTAAATCTTATAAAGGCAGACACATATTAAAGTTGTAAGATTAGATAAATATTTTTAAAATTTATACTCTACTTAACCATTTAGAAATAACTGTCTTATTTATTATATTAATACCTTTCATATATACATGTTATTAATTCTCTAATTCAAAATTTAGTTCTGTAACGTAATAATTTCTTTTAATGGTTTTTAAGATATTTTTTTCAATAAATATTTGTTACGACTTTATTACTTTAGGGGAAAAAAATTATGCATTGTTACTGTCAAAATAAATGTGGATATAAAAGTTGTGGTTTGAAGGTAATGAGAAAAAAATAAAAGAGTTTTCAAAATTTTATTTCTTTCCACTTTATTTAATTTCAACAAATTAATTTATATTTTCATTAATCTCTCATTTACGTATCCTTTTTCCTATTTATTGCTTCTATTTTTTTCTTCTATACCAAATGAAACATTGAATTATTTATATTACAATACTAAATTATACTACTTATTTATTTATTTATCGTGTCAACCATATCTATTTAACCTATAAAATTGAAAGATAAAGTTTGTGGGCACGTCATTATAAATATTGAAAAAAATTGGTTTTGCATTTTAGTCACTTCTCATTTCATCTTGTGCTAATGTTTCATTAGTTGACATATCTATGTCAAGCTAATAAGACAAACATTATACCAAAACTTTAATACACAAGAATGTCTTAATTTATTGAAAGAAAAAAAAAACGTGTTATCAATGAAGTTTATTACTAGAATGAATCAATTAATTTATTATATTGTTTTACTTTGATGATAACAAATAAACAATTAGTAAAACATACATTTTTACTTTTACATGTGTGTATATTGTGAAAATTTTAAATTATAAATGAATACTAAATGTTTACTCGTGATTAATTTTTAGAAAAGAATTCCTAATATTTATTTCTACCATGAATAAAAAAATTAATGTTTTTATAAAAACTAATACATAAAATAGGAAAAATACGCTATGTTCAAACATAACTTGATTTCAAACATTCTTATCTCTTATGTTAATAGATAACAATTAAAATAATTTTATCATTCAATAGTACTTTAATGTTCAACCATGATTCGATATTACTAAAATAGTTGACTTGTGCTCTTGCAAAATGGGAGTTCGTGACAAATATAGTTGACTTTTTATGTTAATAAAATATATAATAAAAGTATATTAGATATTAATAAGGTGATAGTAACTAGCTAACTCACTAATTGAAGGGTCTTAATGATATTAATGTTCCCAGCAATGCATGTGTATACACATGGGAGGTTTAATTTACATTAATTATGCCATCATTTCCAAATTTATTGCAAATTGACAAACATCTATATGACTACTTGCATCTTCAAATTGAAATGCATATTCAATTGAATGAATGTGGATGAACATTAGCTATTGATCCACCCACTTCAAATAATACACAATATATTATCTCTTAATTAATATACGAGAAAAAAAATTAGTGTTTTTATCAACAATAAATATTATATAAAATAAGGGTACTTTAGATACTCAATATATACATAAACTTTATTTATAAAAGTGAAAGAAAGGATATATATTTTTTCTCAAAATTTTCCAAGAGAACCCAATTCAGCCAAAGCCAACATATTAAATATCCGAAAAATTCATAAGAGACCGAGTTTGATTTGGTCAAGTATTACAACACAATAATCCTAAAATTATAATCTTTAGCAACTGAAACAAATGACTTGGTTTGAGAATCGATGTTCTTCCTTATGTTTATGTAACCATATATAACTCAATTTTTTAGAATAAAATAAAAATAGTGATGGTTTAAATAAACAAACACTTATAAATTCTATATTAATGGAGACATGTGTCCCCACACTGTTTCATTTATAGGTACATTATATTCTTAGGGATTACGTTAAAATCTTTAAATTTAGTAATACAATATAGTTTTATATATCCTCACGAATTCTGTCGTCAACTTTTTCTCTATAAAAGATCAATATAATAAAAGTCTCTCTCCCTACAAATATTATCATGAATATTTGATTTCAAGAAATATTATATATATAAATAAATTATATTTTGAGCATATAATAAAAGCATATGCATATAGAAATAATGGTTGGTCCTGGAGCCATGCATGATGCATGGTTGGTGTTGGCTAAAGATGATAATTTTGCCTTGATGTGTGTCAATCAATGTCAAAACTGAATGTGCAAGTACATGTGTATAAACTATACAATTATAAGTTGCATAAGAAGGTTTTGTTTTTCTAGGGTTCTAGCTATATAGCTATAGGGACATGAGGTCAATTATTTGTATAGGGTCATGGTGTAGCTATAGCTATAGCTATGTTCATGTAACTGCTTCTGAGATCTGTTTTCATGGTGCCAAAAATAATTCTCTGAGGAACACTGAAACTAGGAAATGAGTGAAAAGGTTTTATAGAGACAACATCATTTTGCTTCATCATGCTTCTCACATGGCTAGTCATTTCAGTAACCAACCAACCCAATATCCATATAACCACTTTCTTTGTCTCCTTATCTCAACATTCACCATTTCTATATCTTCATCTTTTCAGCTTTCAAGATCTTCTTCATGCCTCTCTATACTGTACAATATCTTTCTTTTTCTAATATATATATATATCCACCATGACCAAGTAACTATAAAGAACATCATTATCATGATCACCATGCACTATACATGCTGCATGCATCATGGCTGCTCTATTTGTCTGAAAAAAAGCCTATACCTCTGCCATGAGAGACACATGCATTATCATAAATGGTTTCTGCTAACTTTCTAGCCAACAAGCAGAAAACAATGTGGAAGATTCTCCTCTCTCTCTTTCCAACCTTTTATTTATATATATATATGGTTATGAAAATCGCGAGTTTACGCAAACTCGTGAAAGTCAACTAAATTAGACTCGTAAATAATATTTTAATTTAAATAAGTCTACAAAATTATATAACTTTAAATAAATAAAACTTATAGATATATTATTCATAAAAATAAATATTATAAAATATAAATACTTAGATTATTGTCATCAATTTTGATGCATTTCATTAAATATAAAATAAAAAAAGACCAAACGATCTTGTTTTTTCTTAATTTTCCCCCTTTCAAGCTCATATAATTGCTCTAAACTCGCGATTCTACACGATCCTACCGATTTCACAATTAATTCTACCGAGTTTAGCAAGAAAAGAATTTACTTCCGAATTAACTCGGAAACCATATCTGGAAACGTAAAAACTTGTAAGAGTTTAAGAATTAACTCGAGAGTTTGATAATATATATATATATATATATATATATATATATATATATATATATATAATGTTATATACTTTTGATAATATAATTTTTTTACATCTACTTAACCTTTTTCCTCACTCTTCTTTGAATTATCTTTTTCTTTATAAAATCGTTTATCTTTAGAAAAGTTGTTAAATGATAGTCAGTGTCAAAGAAATTTTTTACATATTTAGTTAATTAGGTTTACTACATGTATGTAAGACAATGATGGTTTGATACGATAACTTTTTTTTACACCTATTTAATGTTAATTTTCACATACATACACACACATTTGACAAGCAGTTTAACATGTTTCAAGACATTATCTTGTGTGGTCCAGTTAAAAGAAGGATGCGATGAAAAACAGTAGATGAAGAAAAGTGAAAGATTATCATTTTCTTTTTCTTAGAATGTCGTGTAAAAACAAAGGACTTATTTTATTCATCTACGAAGAAAAAACCTATAATAAGTTGATAAAGATTTACTTTATCATCTGTCCAAGATAAAAATGATAAAGGAAGATGAATTTTCTGAATTTTTTTGAACGACACAGATTATGCAAAGAACATGCATATTATATATATATATATATATATATATATATATATATATATATATATATATATATATATATATATATATATATATATATATATATATATATATATATATATATATATATATATATATATATATATATATATATATATATATATATATATATATATATTTCTATATATTGTGACAGAAATAAGTGTTCTCATATTCACTGAGTGTGGCACCACTGCCTATATTGGTTAGGGTTCTTGAGTTGGTTACCCATCATTCTGTGCCCTCTTTAAGGACACTTGGAGGGACCACTTACCCTTGTTTTGTGATGCCATTGAGCCATGCAATGGATATCTGATATATATGTTGCAGACATGTGTTGTGGCTGTAGACGGTACGTACGTGCATCAATTTCAGTCACTACATGCATTTCTTTAACTCTACATATCTTATCCATGTCTTTTCTTTCTTTCTTTCTTTTTTCTTTCATATAATTCCAACCTCATTTATTTTCAAAATCATGGATTCATATATAATTTCTATATATAACATTTTAATACATACATATATATATATAGAGAGAGAGAGAGAGAGACCCTTTCATTAATCCCTTATTCAAGATACACTAAATGTGAACTCAAACTATTTTATTATACCACTGGTTGAAAAATAATTTTAGATATTAAAGCAAGAATGTTTAAGTGTAAAGAATTATTTATTAAACGAATTATAGATAAAAAAGAGAGAGTAATAGTGTAAAAATCCGTCAATGCAAAATGCAACTATGGAATTTTATGTTTTTAAATGATTTTTTTATTTAAAATATTTGTTGTATGAAGTGTTATAACATATATATGTATTCTCATTGAATTGAAATTTTTGAAAATTGAAAAATTGAAAAGACACTTTAGGTCCACTAAACACCCTAAAATTAATTTTTAAAAAACATAACAAGGAGACCAGATCCAATTAAATCGAGTGATGTTTTTTGCCCATGTTTTTACCCCTGCAATTCCCAGTGTACTGGATTTAATTATGATACATTCAAATGTAAAAGATTAATCTCATCTACTCTCGACCACACTATTTTTCTAATTAAGCTTTTTTTATTATTTTTTTTTCTCTTCAAGAAGGTATATATATATACATAAAGAAAAGCTGGTGCCGATGCCATGGCTAAAATTATATAAAATTAAAATTAAGGATGAAATTTTAATTTAAACTAATTAAATAGGTGGTTGAAGTTAAATAAAAATAATAAAATTTAATTTGACTTAAATGTAAACTAAATATTCTGCTCTAATTTGATTTTTGTTTGTGTAATTGATGGAGTTAATCAAATTTCAGAAATACCGGATGAGACACGAATCCTCTATTGGGAACATCTATTCTATAGTAGAAAGTAGGAATACGAAAAGCGAAATTAAGAAAATTACTTTGTTTAAGTTAATTTAATCATTCGTGCTCAGCTGAATATACCTTTTTAGGAAACTTAACACTCTTAATTAGGATTATCATTTGAAATTTTAAGGAAATTTCTGTTTCATTTAGTTTGGGCTATCTCCATTCTACTCTATAATCCTAAAGGTACGGCCCAAAGCTTCTTTATGTCAAATTCCTATATCTTACATTCCCATAATTAATTTATCATAATGATGATTTCTGAAATATACATTTTAATAATCTTTTGAAACAAGTTTTTCAGAAACAAAATTTTTTTTTAATAATATTTCTTGAAAAATATTTTGAAACATATTTTCCAAAATATATAAGATGCTTTCTAGTATAAGCCTTCTAAAACAAGATTTACAGAAAAAAGTTTTCCCTGATAAACTTTTTGGAATAAGATTATTATTTTTTAAATATATGAGATACATTGCTTTTTGAAATGTGAAAAGAGATAAGTATAAGATTTTAAATAATTTTCAAAACACTACATTTTTATTGGCTATATAAATAATACAATCAGTTTAAAGAATTGATATTTGAGAATTATAAAATTGAAAACATTGTATCTCAATCTCAAGGGGTGAATTCGTTTAAAACTCTTTTTAACCTTCTTTGAAAATTTTATGGTGTATAAAATTATCTTTAATGAATCTTTTAACCCTTCAAAGATTTATAAAGTTAATAAACAAGAACAATGAAAGAAATCAATGTAAAGATTTATACTGGTTCAACTCTTCAAGAGTATATATCTAGTTTTTTTCTAACAATCCGAGTTAGAAGAAAATTCATTAATAGCAAATGTCAAGATTATAGATACAAAGTCCTAATACAGATACTCATACTAGGAATCAAGAACACACTTCTAAAGATGAGACTACACACTCACACTAGAAACTTTGTCTACATAGCAAAGATAATCATAATTCATAAAGAATTATAGAAAAAAAAAACATATTACACCTTTAGTGTTGATATTACAAAGAAATCAAAATTTAAATCCTTCCTTAATTTCTTTTTTCACTTTCGAAGCCTTGTAACTTGAATTTTCTTAATTGATGCTTAACAAATTCATCATCAAAAAGTACACTTTATCAAACATGAGAGAACTCCCCTCTCAATAGAGAAACTAATTTAGTTTATTTGTAGAGAACTAGAATTTAGTTTAGTTAGTCTTTAATGTACCAAAAATATCGATGCTGGTTTGGGAGTGAAAGCATAAAAAGACGTGTAGCATGGAAACGAGTCCAAAGGAGGAAATGCAATTTTATTTTAAATAAAAAAAAACAAAGAGAGTGTATACAGTAGAAAAGATTGTGTATATAGTAGGAGTCCATTTTCTGGCCTGATATTCTTTGCTTACTGGGCTTCATGGCACGAGTTTTCAAGAGATCGATATTACCCACAAAGGTGAAACTATATACCGTATACATAATTTCACTGCAGATCTGATTCTGAAAAAAAAAATGGTTAATAGTCAAATGCGAAGGATTTCATTTATGAACACTTACCAAAAAGAAAAAATAAATAATGATAATGTTAAAAATTTGTTTATATTATTATCTAATCACAAACTATCATATTTTTTATTTTCATTTTTAAAAAAGTTTTCTTAAAAATATTTTTAAAATTTATTCTTAATTGATTAAGTGTATAAAAGTGTTTACACTAATAATGCATAACTATTAAACTCTATCAAAAAGTCATAAACTCTAATGAATTTTACACTTTGTTAATATAAATATTTTAATTTTATGATTCGACTTGGATTCCCCTTTTAATGGCCCAATTTGATTTCCTCTTTTTGTTGGTCCATATTCAGCCCAAATTTAAATACTTTCATAAAGTGTTTGTCTTGTACAAAACAGAGACAACTCAAATTCCAAGGCAAAAGTTTTAAAAAGATAAAGTTTTCAAAGCACATGTTCTTGCAAAAATAATCATCTTTTGGGTAAAATAGTAAAATTTGGTACATATTGAATGACAAATCAAAGGATGTTACTCATGTTGGAAGATCTATCTTTTGTATGAAAAAAAAATGCATATGTAAATGATCTAAATGGGATCCAACAAAAATCTTTTAATTTTAATCCCATAATAAATAATTAAAATGACAAATAAATGAAAAGAGTTGGAAATGAAACTCTTGATTTAGTTACACATATAATTTACTTTCCCAAAAACATACCTAGGTTGTTCAATTCAGGTAATTTTTGTCTTTAATCTTGTTCTTTCACCAAAGTACAAAAGCAACACAAGTTTCTATGTACAAATTTTAGAATTTCTTACATGGATGAATTTCATCTTTAAATTAGGTTATTATATAAAATAGTTTTTGTGCATGTTCTTCATATTTATAAGTGATGTCATGATTTGAAAGTTGTAAAAAAGAAGGGTAAAAGTGAATAAGATTATTTGAGAGATAGAGATACCTCAAAAGAGATAACTGAAAAAAGAAGAAGAAAAGTAACATGGCTAAGTTGTATGTGAAGGAAAGAAAGAACTTTGTTCAAGCAAAAGGGTCTTTTTCATTGTCTATTCTTTAGTGTTGAAATATGGAAACATTAATTAATGCTAAGTTTAGTATCCTAGAAATAACCTAGGAATGAGTTCAGAAATGAAATCAAATAAAATCCAAAATGATCTCATTTTTTTAAACTAAAATTGTAGAAAGTTGATAAATTATGTATATATATTAATTACATAACTAATATATTTTATTATTCCTTTTTTTTTTGTCTACTTTGTAGTAATTATTTATTCCTTTTTCTAATTTGAATATGTAGGTTCACTTTATCATCTTAATAAATAATATTTATATTTTTAATATCTATTTTAACATTGATTTTTTTATCATATTTCTAAGTTAATTTTGTTTCATGAAAAAAAAATTCTTTTATTTATGTTTATCATATTTTTATTCTCCCAAAAAATGGCCATGAATAAACTTCTTTCAAACATGCCTGTGATGATTTTGCTAGAAAGGGAAGAGGGAGTTAATGATAAATAAAAGTTAATGATATATAAAAGTTAATGATCTAAAAGTAAAAAAGTTGATAAATATATATATTTTTTAAATACATAGTGTGTTATTATTTTTGTCTTAAATTACTCAGATACACTTTTTGATGTGAAGATGAAAATGATTTAAAATAATTATAATTTCAGGAAATTCATGATTAACTTAATTCAACACAAAATTAAACAACCATTTATATATTTTAAAAAGGATCTTAATTTCTTAATTTGCCAAGGAACAATGGCTGGGTTGCAAATAGAGAAATTATATAAGTTGATATGTTATAGAGATGCTAGAATAGAATAGGAATGGTTCAAAATATGTCAGACATGTATGTTAGGGATAGGACCCTCAATCTGTAGGACACGTCCCTCTCCCCAAAGGTAACTTGGTGCGGGACAGATGGTCTTAGAACTTTTCACTGTTAGACTATTAATTCGTGTTACTTTTTCTTTTTCTTTCTTCTTGAGTTTTGAGAAGTACAAAATTTTTACTTTATTAGAAGTGCTTTTCCCTTCTTAACTTTATCAGGAATCCCCTATTGCTTAATCCTTGTTTGGTTCATAATTTTTCTTAGATGTTAAGTGCTTTTCAAAAGTAAGATGAAATACTGAAACGGAGTTTTATTCCTTTCTTTTGTAAAGTCCTACTGTTAGCTGTGACATTTTTCTTACTTTATAATGTTTCATGTGAAACCAACCTGCTAAGTTAACTCTTATTTATTCATTAAATTTCTTGAAGTTTCTTTGTTCCCTCCTTGCATGTTCCATGGACAAGGTTTTTGTCATATGTAGCAGATTTTCACGAGCTTTTGACAGAGTATTTCTTTTGTTTTGTCTGCTTTCAGATAAAATCACACAGTAACATAGTAAGTGTATGTATTTGTGTTTGTGTATGTGTATGAGTATGTGTATGCCTCATTCACATTTACATCACAGTGATTTCTTTTCTTCTTATCTTTTTCTTTCTTATTGTTTTTGGAGGATCTTAAAGAATGCTTACTTTAACCACCAAATTTCACCATATTTGTAGGTTGCACTGTTTCTTGCAGTGAGGCCAGCAATGGGGAGAGTCACAAGGTGGATGAAGAGTTTGTTTGGAATTTCAGGAGAGAAAGAGAAGAAACAAAACATCATGGAATCTGGTTTTTCTGAGAGTACTAGTAATTCAAGAGTTTTGTGTCACAATCCAGGAACTATACCTCCCAACATTTCTCAAGCTGAGGCAGCTTGGTTGCAGTCATTCTACACAGAGAAGGACAAAAACAAGCACGCCATTGCGGTTGCTGCGGCAACCGCAGCTGCGGCTGATGCTGCTGTGGCGGCAGCACAGGCCGCCGTAGCAGTTGTTAGGCTCACAAGCCAAGGAAGGGGTGGCACCATGTTTGGCGTTGGACCTGAGATATGGGCTGCTATCAAGATTCAAGCACTGTTCAGAGGATACCTGGTGAGTTTGTACATTTAGCTTTGCTTATTTATGGCAAAAAGTTGCAGGCTTTTTGGCTTCAATAGTATGGGGTCTATTTGATTTAGAATGCTGAACTCTATCTGTTTGTTTTTGGTGCACTGTGGAGTGGAATTTTGAAATTGACGTGTGTTTTGAACAGGCAAGGAAGGCACTGAGGGCATTAAAAGGATTGGTGAAGTTGCAGGCACTTGTCAGAGGGTATTTAGTGAGGAAGCAAGCAACAGCAACACTGCATAGTATGCAGGCTCTTATTAGAGCTCAAGCTAGAATACGGTCCCACCAATCTCGCAGGCTCATGAGTACGAAGAATGAAGCATTTAGATCTCAAAATAGAGCAAGAAGATCCATGGTATTGGCATAGATCTCGTATTCTGCTACATTTCTAATTATATTATGCACAGTAAATGATTATGTTAATTGTTATTTTAAGCCTGCTGCTGCATTGAAATTTTTCTCAGGAGAGGTTTGATGATACTCGGAGTGATTATGCAGTTCCAATCCACAACAGAAGAGCATCATCTTCTTTTGATGCTACACTTAACATCAACAACAGTGTTGATGGGAGCCCCAAAATAGTGGAAGTAGACACTTTCAGGCCTAAGTCAAGATCAAGAAGAACAATATCAGATTTTGGTGATGAGCCATCACTTCAGGCACTTTCCTCTCCCTTCTTTCCAATTTCATATAGAGGTACCCCTACAGGTTGGTCCATACCAGATCAAAGGAATTTTCAGGACTCTGAATGGGGGTTAACAGGAGAAGAATGTCGGTTCTCTACAGCTCAAAGCACTCCACGCTTCATAAATCCTTGTAGTTGTGACTCGGTTGTACCTATGACAGCACAAAGTGTGTGTCCTGATGATAACTTGTTCCTAAGGCAATATGGGAAATTTCCAAACTACATGGCTAGTACTCAGTCTTTTAAGGCCAAGTTGAGGTCTCATAGTGCTCCAAAGCAACGACCAGAACCAAGTCCAAGGAAAAGGCTCTCCCTCAATGAAATGATGGAGTCTAGGAATAGCTTGAGTGGTGTTAGAATGCAGAGGTCTTGCTCAAAGGCTCAAGAAGTCATTAATTTCAAGAATGCTGTGATGGGAAAGCTTCAGAAATCCACAGAATCTGTTAGGGAAACAGACAGAAACTATTTCCACCAGAGAGGATGGTGACATGCTGAACTTGTTAGGACAGATATCTAGCTATCTTTGTTTTTTAAACTGTTAAAGTGTTAATAAAATATATTTCTCCCCCAGTTTGGTAATTTGCAGATACATATAGGTGGTGTGAGTGTG